>OV049857.1:4497500-5797500 GCA_920104075.1 Melanargia galathea | reverse complement strand
AAATAAACGTACCTATCGATTAGAACGATTTTTTCCTAGTAATTTTTAGTTTTTAATCAAATATGTTTTAGACTAGGAAAGACCGAATATAAGTACCAACTCCTTTTTAAGACCTTATTCTTTAAGCACTAGAAGTGATTTTTAAAATGGATTATGTGTTTTAATGATTTCATTGACTTTTTCAAACTCACTAGGTAGCTAGGTAAGTACCTACTGTAGCTAAAACTTACAATTTTTATAGCAAAATTGGAATCCTTTCCAGATGTAACCAACACGTAGTCCCTTGGAATGGTGTTGTCTGCTTCGACGCGACTCTCTGCTTCAATGCTACTCTTTGCTGTGACGCGACTCTCTGCTTCAATGCTACTCTTTGCTTCGACGCGACTCTTTGCTGTGACGCGACTCTCTGCTTCAATGCTACTCTTTGCTTCGACGCGACTCTTTGCTTCGACGCGACTCTTTGCTTCGACGCGACTCTTTGCTGTGACGCGACTCTCTGCTTCAATGCTACTCTTTGCTTCGACGCGACTCTTTGCTTCAACGCGACTCTTTGCTGTGACGCGACTCTCTGCTTCAATGCTACTCTTTGCTTCAACGCGACTCTTTGCTGTGACGCGACTCTTTGCTTCGACGCGACTCTTTGCTGTGACGCAACTCTTTGCTTCGACGCGACTCTTAGCGTTGACGCGACTCTTTGCTTCGACGCGACTCTCTGCTTCGACGCGACTCTTTGCGTTGACGCGACTCTTTGCTTCGACGCGGCTCTCTGCTTCGACGCAACTCTCTGCTTCGACGCGACTCTCTGCTTCCTGGCCACTCTCTGCTTCGACGCGACTCTCTGCCTCCTTGCCACTCTCTGCTTCGACGCAACTCTCTGCTTCAATGCGATTTCTCCTATACCCAAGGGTAAAATAAAAAAAAAATAAGTGACCATAGAAAAGTTTTAAATCCTGAACACTGTAAGTATGATTCTATACTATTTCTATAAATATGTAACAGATGAGCCACAAAAACAGATAACTACCTCGTTGATCAATGATATATATTCGACTGCAGATCACGATGTCCCGGACTCAATTCCCGGGTCGGGCAAATAATTGATAGGTATTGGTTGTTAGGCTCTGTCAAGAAACTCTCAGTGCCAACTGCCAGCCCGGAGTTGGTAGTTGGCGGTGTTTCACTCCGTGCCTCGGAGAGCACGTTAAGGGCAAATTCAATTTTAAAAATTTCAAATAAACTCGCTGACCCCGCCGCTGTGCAAATTTTACATCATAGATTAAGTAACTTTGTTGTACCTAAAAGTAGTGCCGTGATTTTTCTAAAGAATTAAAATTAAAAAGGGGGTAGTTTTAAATAAAGGTGAATACGTTTGCCAACTCAATATTATAAGAGATCGCAGCTCGACGAATCGAGTAGTCTCTCTTGAGCACGCTTCATGTGCGGTCGTGTCTGTATTAAATACTCAGTGAATTGTGGAAAGAGGGTGTGGTGCTGTTGGCTGGTAGGGTGAGTGATTTGCTGTCTATTCTAGTTTTGGTGTGATTGGTTATTGTGTTGGTTTGCCCTATTGTGGGGCCTGATTACTTAGTTAGAAGGCCGATGTCATCAGGCTAGGTTGGTGTGACTGGACGGCTGTGAGGGGCTTCTGGAGGCCGAAGTTAGGTTAGGTTAGTTCCACGTGGATATCATGCCAAGAGTTGGTTAAAGTTAGCGAATTCTTCACAGTAGGTATATTACCTACTTGTTTATTTTTAATCATTATGGGTTTAGGTGGTTAGTGTACCTACAGCGGGCCGCTTGTAGAAGCTTCCCCTTTGTACTTATCTACTCGTGTGTTTTAGGCGTGGATTGAAAATTTTTTTTACTCTAAAATAATAGACGCGATCAATGATCGTGAATTTATTGAAGTGTGCGTGAATTGTTTATGTATAAGATCGAAATAAAACATACATTTCTGGCAATGTACATAATATTAATTGCGCATGTTGACAGCGGGGATCTCAAAATTTGGAACAATAATTTTTTTGCGCATTCATACATAAAACGTCGAATAACAACTCTATTTTCTCTATGGATTTAAGTAGATAGACCGTGTTTGTTTAGGATATTCAGGTATGGGTTAGAAAATAAAATTCAATAAAATTCAATTCTTTTATATAAATAAAATGAGGGGGTCGCCGGGAGGGCGTGGGGATCGTTCGTAAGCACTGATTAGCTCTCGCGGATCCCTCGTAAGCGCTGATTGGCTCTCCAATCGTATTGTGTCCCGCTCACTCATACGACGCTGCGCGCACTTGAAGGTCAGCGCTCGAGTTACGTGACGTGGCTTATACCTTTGACAAGAAGCCGCAGCTAAGGTGGTGTGACACAAAGGCCGTAAGTAAGCGAACAAACTTTATACCTGCTTTTTCTTTTTTTTGTCCAATGTACCGGCTTTCTTCCTTGTTTATAATAGTCAGACGGTTTTTTTCGTTTGCCCATCTTCTGTAAAAATAAAATAGATTACAATCTAAATTCAATGTAATAGAATAGAATTGAAAGAAATCTAACAATAGGTAATAATGACACGCTTACAATACGAAAATTTCTAGATCATATATTACTTATTATTTAACTTGATATAACTACATATTTTCAAATTGTGTAAAAAGTTAAAAAAATTACGTCACATCCAATCCATCACACCGAAAATAACGTCACGATTTTGTGCGTTTGTAGTGTGCATGTAGGTAGTAGGTACATACTTTTTACCGACTTCACAAAAAGGAGGTTATCAATTCAACACGTAGGTATGTAGGTATATAATATTACTGAAACCACAATATATTCGCATATTATAATCTATTAGGGATTCCAAATAAATATACAAAATTTTATAGGTGTAGGTACATGTATATGTTTGTTTGTCCACAGATTTCTCCGAAACTATTAATAGTATTGTGACTAATTTTTTTCATCGATTTACTTCAACTTAAGGCACAGTGCAAGTTTCATCAAAATCGGTTCAGTAGTTTTCAAGATATGGAAATTTTTCCCTTTTCAGTCTTTCTTATTTTGGTAATCAAATCGGTTTAATTTTCTTAAATTATAGCCCATTATCGATGTTATGCAAATAGCGGATGTACTGCAACAGGTCGCCCCTTTTCGTTTCAAAAATTACTTTCTCTATGAAAAACACTCGAGATGAAATTTCAATTTTACTATTAAAAAAATACTATAGACGATCTTGCACCTCAAATATTATATCCTTATTATGGTTATCATTTTTAATAAATAAATAATAAAATTAAATAGGTACTTACTTTTCTCCAATGGTACCGCTCCAGTGAGTTTTTGTGTTTGTACACGAGCAGAGATCGCGACAGGATTTTTGAAGCGACGAGCGCACCTTCCACGTTGACAGCCCGCGGGCGATTGAAACGTAAGCTTCGCGTTCCGGGAATAGGTTGAATTTTACATCGGCGCACCATAGTAAGAATCGTTGATAAAAATGTGGTATGTTTGCTACCCGATTACAAAAAAACTATAATATGTATTGGAAAACAAATTTATTTACCGTTTTCCTTGATCTATTACTATTAATTTAACACCATTTTTGTTGTTTTTATGTCTCAAACTAATTCAGGATACACAGAATGCGGCAAGGCTATTTTTTAGTTTTCTATGAATTTCTCGGTTTTTTTTTCTATTATTAATATAAGACTTTGTGACGATTTTTTTTAATGATCTTATACTTCATTTTATAGAGTAGCGCACAGTATTTATTATTTTTAGAATTTTAAATATTTACTATTGTAAAAACGCGGAATGCTGGATCTTGTTTAACCCGATTTAGGGGTGCCCTAAACACACGCACTTAAAAACTCGACCCTAAATCGTTAATTTTGTGTGAAGAGGCGACGGAAAATTGTTCTTATAGTATCAACAAGTATTTCACATACTGGGTTCTGTGTTCTGGTGTTTGTTCCTGCACCGTAGCGCTCAAACGGGTGAAGCGATTTGAATGCAGTTTTTTTGTTTGAAAGGTGAATTAGTCGGGAGTGTTCTTAGCTATATGTTTGATGAAAATCGGTCCAAGATGGCCGCCGCCACAAAATGGCGCATTACATATTTTATCACAACTCCCTCAATATGGGTATCAAATGAAAGAGATTGACTAGTAAAATAGCACTATATTTATTTCGCATCCCACCATTATTGTTAAAGTAAATCTGCATAGCAAAATTTTAATAAAATGAAAAATAGTTACCTATTTACTTTACAATTTCCATCATCCACATTTGTCGTTCTTTATATTGTAATCTTTTCGATTTTGGTTTTCTTTTTGGGCCCATTTTTATGTTAGCCAAGTATGTAGGTACCTATTTATTTGCAACTTTTTAATTGTTGATATTATTTACAATCTTTATATACACTTGACTGACCCGTTGGCGCGGTTGGCAGTGACCCTGCCTTCCGCTCCGGGGTCGCGGGTTCGATTCCCGCCCTGAGTCTGGGTGTATTTATAATATGTATGTATGTATACCTTTATTAAAATACTAGCTGACCCCCGCGACTTCGTCCGCGTGGTTATATATGCTTTTATTTAGGATCGGATTGGATCCCATAATCCTTTTTTGTACCTAAACTAAATGTAGCCTAAGTTACTCCATATAACATCACCTATCTACCATTGAAAGTTCCATCAAAATCGATCCAGCCGTTTCGGAAATTAGCTGGAACAAATAGACAGATCGACAAACATAACTCTAAATGCATACCAGTTTAAAATAAGCCGTACGTTCAAAGATCCGGGTCCCAAGTTATTTGAACCTAATAAATGTCTGTCATTTCTGAACTAAAAAACCTATGACCTTGAAATATTTACGGGACAATACTTAAAGTACTACCTTTCTAACAAAAAAAGAATGAGTTAAATCGAAGTACCCGTTATTGAATTAGAGCTAAATACACGTTTTAACTTTCTTCCCCTCTCCCAAGGGAACCGTGCTGAATTTCGGGATAAAAAGTATCCTATGTCCTACCTCGGAGTATAAACTCAAATCGTACCAAGTTTCATTCGAATCCATTCAGTAGTTTCGGCGTGATGCGCGGCCAAGATACAGACAGACAGACAGACAGACAGACAGACAGACAGACAGACAGACAGACAAAAATAAAAAAAATTGCAGTTTTGGCTTCAGAATCGATTATAGAGTGCCCTTCGATAAAACATTTCAAAATATCTTCAATGTACAGAATTGGATCTGTTACAGTTTTATTATATTATAGATATATGTATTTATATGTAAATATGTCTATCAGTCGGCTGTTACCTATAACACGGGCATTAAGTTGCCTGCTTTAGGAACAGACGACCGTGTGTGTATGTGTGAGTATTTATTTATTATTTACTTATGTAGTGATAATTATGTACACTATGCACACAACTGAATTCAATTGAACTAAATAAACCAAATAGTCTCCAGTACGAAAACTAAACTATTTTCAGTGACAATATTTGAGCGAAACGCAACGTAGGTCCACCTAGCAGCGCGCCTCCGCGATCACTGTCTGATAACTGATTGTGTACAAAGACTGACTGTTACACGACTAGCTTCTGCCCGCGGCTTCGCCCGCGTGAATTTCGGTTTTCCCGCTCCCTTTTCCAACCTTTTTTACATGTTTTTTACCCACTTTCAAGGAAGTTTTCTATAGTAATCTACCGATAGCTGCAGTTGTAGATTGCTTTAGCAAATTTCGATTTGTTCAAATTCCCCGTGAACTGTGGATTTTTTCAGGATAAAAAGTAATGTGTTAAGTCAGGGCATAATCTATCTCCGTTCTAAATTTCAGCCAAATCGGTTAAGTAGGTGCGGCGTTAAAGAGTAACAGACATACACATGGAATACACACAAACTTTCGCCTTTATAATATTAGTGTGATAGTGTGATGACGTGACATATTTACTTGTCCAGCAGTGGACGTCTATTGGTTGACAAAGATGTGTTTTCTAGGAAGAGAAGTTGCTTACTGAGTAATATAAACTGTGGGTCTTAGCTGTGGGTACTAATTACTAAACTGTAAATAGATATAGTCGGGCAGCCCTGGAACAAATTTTTTAGTGAATAATAACAACCTAAATTTTCGTGAGTAGGTTCGTTTCGACGAGACGACCAAGTTTTTTATCTATGAAAATTCTCGATGGAGGTCCGTATTCCTTACTCGAGTGCGCAGGTGTTAAGAGCGGGTATAAAGCAAGAAAAAAATCAGATTTCACCCGCGCGCCTCACTTATGTTTCCCCTAAACGCGCCTCTACACGTTGGCCAACATGATGGCGGATATGTTGGAAGGTGTTGGGCGAGGAGTTTGTGTTCGCGTCCACACGTTGGAAGGTCGTTCAGTATGCTCCGGGCCAACCTGCGGGCCAACTTGCGGGCCATCGTTCCAATACCTTCCAACTCCCGCTCTACACGTTGGGCCAACATATTGGGCCATAAGATGTTGTGGCGAACGTGTGGATGAGCAGTAAAATGTAGCAAGCACCCGAAACCACCCGAAACCAGCCGAACGCCGGCCGGTCTCCCGCGCTCGTTTTGTGGCACTGTATATGTAAGAAAATCAGATAAAAACCGGCCAAGTGCGTGTCGGACGACTTCGGAACCCTACCAATGTTCATCGCTAATGGTAAATACGCAAAGGTAAGTAATATCTTTCATTATTATATCTTTTTATACAACATTTTGTAAACGTATTTTAAATAGAGTTGATTTGCCTGCCCTCCCCAGTACGTACCTACGGCTTATTCAGTGGATAGTTTAACGACATAATGACGTGTATAATGTAGGTAATGGGTATATACTACGATAAAAATGACGATTTTCTAACCGAGTTAAAAAACCAGTCAAGTGTGAGTCGGGCCTAGCAACAGTTTAACCAATTTTGAAATTTTGTGCAGAGGTAGCTTACATCCCGGGGACGGACTTTTATCCCGGAAAATTAAAGAGTTCTTACGGGATTATCCATCCGTTTAGCCGGTTTATACGTTTGGTACAGAGGTAGCTTGCGTCCTGGAAATTGACATAATCAACTTGTATACCGTATTAAATCATTAGTTCATGTATAATTTTTATTCATGCAATAACTCTCTGCAATCGATATATGTATGTAATATATATTATATGCAGAGAATTAATATCTGAATATATAAATACAATATAAATTCAAATAAAAAATTAAATTCAATAAAACTTTATTTAAAATTGGTACACTATTACGGCAGTCAAATTTGACATTAAAATCGCAATCGAACGGCTAGTTCTGATTTTTTAATATGTTGTTAGGACCACTACCTAGTCTAAATTCAATTTTGCAGCTTCGAAAGACCTGTACTAATTTTTTAGCACTCGAAAAACCGCGAAATTTTTGCACTTTTTTTGGTTTTTTCAATATAAGTCCTAAACTATGCGTTTCTAAAAAAATATTTTTCTATACTTTTTTAAAGTAGACTAAAATTGCTACAATTTAAGACCAGAACCAGCTCTTTAAATTTAATATTTACTGAGATACAGCTCTCCAAAAATTGACAATTAATTCCAAAAAAGTGAAATTTTAAGATTTGGTCAATTTTAAACCCCGATATCGGGGAAAATACTCATTTTACGGGTAAAGTTAATTGAAAAGATGTCGTAGTAAATATAATTAGCTTTAATTTAAATACTAAACGACGTCTGTAGCCCATATAGTTTACTTACAAATCCTAAAAGTTAAAAAAATGGGAAAATTTCAATTTTCTCTTTAGTTTGTTTTGAATGTAATTTGAAAGAAAAAAACCATGTACATCCACAAGAAATATGTATTAAAACTATTACTAAGTATTTAAATTAAGTATTTATAATGTTATTTATTCAAGAAAAAATTACTTATATTATTATTGATATTTACTGATTTTTATCATCATCATCATGATCAACCCATTACCGGCTCACTACAGAGCACGGGTCTCCTCTCAGAGTGAGAAGGGTTTTGGCCATAGTCTACCACGCTGGCCAAGCGGATTGGCAGACTTCACACACCTTTGAGAACGTTAAGGAGAACTCTCAGGCATGCAGGTTTCCTCACGATGTTTTCCTTCACCGTTAAAGCAAGTGATATTTAAATACTTAAAACGCACATAACTCTGAAAAGTTAGAGGTGCGTGCCCCGGGATCGAACCCACGACCTCCGATTAGAAGTCGGTTCTCCTAACCACTAGGCTATCACAGCTTTTTTTTATTTTTATTGATTTTTATTGATACATTGATTTTTATGAAACATATTAATCTGTATTAAAAGGACATTATGAGTTCCGAGCAATATAAGTCGTAAACTACACATTTTTGTTTAATATTTTTTATTATCAGGATCAGTATCAACTTACAGTTGAGTAAATTTTATCGTTCTTTAAAAATCACACTATTTCCTAACTTGAAAAATTACGATGAACTTACAAAGTTGAAGAAACACTCTCTTTCACGGATTTGGTCAGATCGCATTCAGTAGTAGCTTGTGTTATATTATTACGCGCTGCAACAACTCTGAAATAAAAAGTTATTAGATATTATTCACAAGTATTTTATTAAAATTATTATCGTTTTTCTTTGCACATACTACCTACGCGCGTAATCAACTTCGTTGCTTCACAGCGCTCATAGTACATAGCATTGTGTGCTCTAAAATTAAAGCGTTATGGTCTATATTTGTAAACAAAAGTACTCGTCAAAGTAACAATATTTATTTTCATTATTATTATAAAAAGTAGATATATTTAAGTAAAGAAATTCAAAAAATACTCACCTCCGACAGTTAGTCATGACTTGAATTTTTAACTTCTTACGTTCTCTTTTATTAGGCTTTTCTTTATTTTTTTTGTTTGCCATATTTTCTAGCTTTTCACACAGTCAAATAATATACAAATACACAATCTCTATTTTAAATACACACAACAGCTTTACTATAATAAAAAAATTAAACTTTAAGTACACAATACAACAAACTATAACTAAAATCCACAACGAAATATTTTATTGGCGCTTGAGCACAGAAAGACAGTCTACTCGTCTCAATGGAGCGATGGCGACTGGTTGATGAAAAGAAACATGCCTCAAGCACCGTGTGAGGTGCGACAGATGATAGCGTATTGCGCGGATTAAAAGTATCGTAAGCGACAAATACATTTTATTTTATTACTCATAAAATATAGTTTTTTTTCATAAAATCGCTAAATTAGTTGCTCGATAATACTAATTCGTATGATATACTGAAATTTTAGCTCTGCAATATGTAAACACATTAGAAATAAATTGATTTTAGTTGAAAATAAGACGTAACTTCCTGATTTTTTTTTATCGATAAAATTTAATTATTTTATGTTTTACCTAATCTAATTACTTGAAAATATGGTCTAATATTCATATGTTTTTATTCGCGTTACTGAAACTTGACCTACTACTCTAAAAACACATTTTAGAACTGGCGTTTTCTGTTTGTACCCCCTCGTAAAAATTTCGATTCACTCGGGTGGGAAATCGTTCCACTAAATTTGAAGGACTATGTAACCATTTCAAACAAGTATTTACTAAGCTGCATACAAAAAATCAGCTAGTCACTACATAGTATAAAACAAAGTCGCTTTCTCTGTCCCTATATCCCTATGTCCCTATGTATGCTTAAATCTTTAAAACTACGCAACGGATTTTGATGCGATTTTTTAATAGATAGTGATTCAAGAGGAAGGTTTATATGTATAATAACATCCATTAAATAGTGGAGAAATACTGTTATTTTTGAGGTTTCTAATGTGATGTCGTAAATAATTACATTTTTTCCACTTACATTGCAGGTTGAACCCTACGAGATTTATCAAAATAATGTACTAAGTATTGTACACATTGAAAAGATCTATGGAAAACTCCGCTTTGGTATATATCTATCTCTTATGGATATCCCACAATAACATTTTTTTGTCATTTACTTTTTACGACAAATAATGGCTAATTTTCGAAGCGATTTTAACCAATACAGCATTAATCCATCATATCTAATTAATATCTAATTAAATACCTTAAGTACATTGTTGATTTATTATAGATCTATATGGCCCTTTACAGCCTTTGCGCGCGGCGGTTCCAGCGTAGAGTTCTCCACTACAGCACTTTGAATTTAGCAGCGATCGTACGCATTTATTATTATCGGAGCTCTCTAGATGTCTCTAGCGAGGAAAATAACATTCACACTAATATTATAAAGGCGAAAGTTTGTGTGTATGTTTGTTCCTCTTCTCCGCCGCAACTACTGAACCGATTTGGCTGAAATAAATGGAGATAGCTTATGCCCTGAATTAACACATAAAGTACTTTTTATCCCGGAAAAGTATTCCTGTGGGACTAAAATCTATACATATAATAAAATCGTAGAATTGCCGTATCTGTACATTGAAGATTTTTGCAAAATAATAACTGGGGGATGTTAGGGATAAGTAATAGAACGTAAAAAAGCTATTTTTGAAATTTTTGTCTGTTTGTCTGTTTATCTGTTTGTCTGTTTGTCTGTTTATCTGTTTGTTTGTTTGTCTGTATGTTTGTGCGCGCATCACGTAAAAACTACTGAATGGATTGAAATGAAACTTGGCATGATTTAAGTTAATACTATGGAGTAACATATAGGATACTTTTTATCCCGAAATTCAGCATGGTTCCCTTGGGAGAGGGGATGAAAGGCAAAATGTGTAATTAGCTGTAATTCGTTAACGGGTGGTCCGATTTCATTCATTCTTTTTTTGTTAGAAAGTAGATACTTTAGAGACTACTGGCTTATATCCGAAAGGCTGGACCGATTTTGATGGGACTTTCACTGGCGGATATTTACATTTTGATGTACCTAAACATCCGCCAGTGAACTTTTAACAGTTTTTAGCAAGGTTTAAGCTCAAAGGAGCATAGGAAAAACAAAATGATTCCCACGGGATTATAAAAATCAATATCCACGCGAACGAAGTCGCGGGTATCCGCTCGTAGATAATATAGATCTCCAAAAACGCCATAGAGGGCGCTGACTGTTCTTAGGTAAATCACGCTCACATAACACATTATTGCAATACTTTGCTGTGTAGCATGCATTGGCAACACACAGGCTACTTTTTATCTTTTTATGGAAAAATGCACAGTTCCCACGGGATTTTGAAAAACCCGAAATTTATATCTACAGCTGCTATAGGTAGATTACTATAGCGACCTTGCTTGATATTTTAAGTATAAAGGTTGGAAAAGGGAACGGGAACGGGAACCGGAACTCCACGATTCCCTCGGGATTTGTTCAAAACCGAAATTCACGCGGGCGAAGCCGCGGGCAGAAGCTAGTTATTAATAATGTTTAATCATTTTTGTAACCTCATTATTTGGAAATATTCGGAGTGGCGGACGCTGTAGAATATTATTATTATTATTTACTAGCTGATTTTTTTGTATGCAGCTTAGTAAAAACTTGTATGAAATAGCCATATAGTCGTAGAAATTTAGTGGAACGATTTCCCACCCGAGCGAATCGAAATGTTTAACACCTGGGGGGGCAGCCCCCCTAGTCAAATTACATTCTATTCTCTTTCTATGATCGTGATTGTTATGAGCTGGGTTTCCCAAAGTTTTTTTTATCTTAGTTTATTTTAATTTAGAAACAATAATAATTTAAAGGTTAGCGTTATTTAACATCAGCACGGCTGCGTCGCCGACCCTCAAGCAGTTAACCACGATTTAAAAGTATTGCATCGCCATCTAGTTTGCGATTATGATACATATAATTTTATTATTGTGCAGAGTATGTTCGACATACTCTGCACAATAATAAAATTATATAATTTACGCATTTTAAATGCCTAATAAAAATTAAGGCGTTTATACTGCAAAAAATGACGCGAAATATATAAATAACTTTGGGAAACACTACTCTAAAGCGTTAACGATCATAGAAAGAGAATAGATACGAGTAACTTGGCTACGGGGGCGCACTCGAGTACGGACCTCCATCGAAAATTTTCATAAATAAAAAAGTTGGTCGTCTCGTCGAAACGAACCTACTCACGAAAATTCAGCTTGTTATTAATCACTTAAAAAATTTGTTCCTCGGCTGCCGTACTAAATACTAATAGGCACTCACTTGTTTTGTTTTCCCAATTTTCGGCATTTTTCCTTCAGATAATTCTTGTACGCCCGCCGACCCATTTTCTTTGGTTTCACCATTTTATTTACAAAATTGAAAAAATACAAAAACAAATGACACCACACTTATTATTATTTACATGACACTTATACCTAAACACTAAAACTAATCTACTTAGGTAGGTACCTAAAAATATTTTATGAAAATCTAAATCTAATATTAAATGTTTGCTAATGAAAAAAAAGGAAAGTAAAAAGTATAGGTATTGCAATCAAAATGTGACGCAGTCGCCAAGCGGGTTATGGTACAACTCGACCGCAATAAAATCGACCGAATGGTCGAGTTGTCCTAATTTAATTTTATGATGGTCAACTCGACCAACAGTAAAATAATGAGTTGTTTATGTACAGGCACAGGTCCGTCCCTCACACAATACCGTAGTCGACTGAAAATTGAAATAGGAGAAAGGAGCGTAAGTCCGCGTCGAGCGGGATGGCGAAATATTGTTTTCTCGTGAGTGAGAAATACAGAGCGATAGACGCGCGAGTTATTTTCAACGACGTAAGCGCCAAAACTGTTTCTATCTAATTACAAGTTAATTAAAGAACCAATCGAAAAATTAAAACACGTAATTGAAGAATACGTCTAGGTGTCTTGACAAAACAAAAACCCTACAAAAATAGTTAGTACCTTTTCTGAGATAAATAGCAAAATGTGCGTACAACATGTATTTTTCAAAAAAAATATATTATCGAGAAAATTTTCAGCAATCGTGTTTTTAAAACACGTAATCCAAGATAAAAGTTTGAAGTATCATTTCCCCAAATATCAAGGTTGTAAATTTAACAAATTCTGAGATAAATAACGATAACAAAGTACAAAATTGCATAAAGTACACTCTTAGGTACGTTTTAATTTTATAAAGTTGATTTATAACCCCCGACGCAAAAACGACGGGGTGTTAAGTTTGACGTGTCTGTGTGTGTGTCTGCTCCCCTGTAGCGCTCAAACGGGTGAACCGATTTGAATGCGTTTTTTTTTTTGTTTGAAAGTTAAATTAGTCGAGTGTTCTCAGCTATATTTGATGAAAATCGATTCAAGATGGCCGCCGCTACAAACTGGCGGATTACATATTTTATCACAACTCCCTCAATATGGGTATCAAATGAAAAGGCTTGACTAGTAGAATAGCACTATGCAAATCCAAGATGGCCGCCACCACAAAATGGCGAATTTTTGTGTTTTTTTATAACTTTTAATTTATGCTTGTAGACGAAAATGAGACTGTGACCGGCGGACAGACAGACACAGCAGAGTGACATTGATAGGGCTCCATTTTTACCCTTTGGGTGCGGAACTCTTAAAATGGGAATTTAACTATTTTCAAAGGCAACTTTGCATTTTTGCAATTATTTTATAACGAGTGAACCAGTTTTTTTTTTTTTTTTCATAAACATAGGAGCTCTAGATTTTCCGCAACATTATCCTCATTCAGATCATTATTGATTACCGAAAAACCAATCCCATCCGATCAGTATTTTTGAGATATAATATAAATGTCCTCCCGACCGAATTTCGGCCACGGCGGCCAATCTCAGCCGAGGCGGAGACTAGCCATCTACGCAGGAGATATTATAGTGCACAAGTGTGTGCGCATGTAACACAGGTGCACTCTCTATTCCCTCACTCTCATAGTCCGATGGGACGCCAATGCGACACGAGCGGAGAGAGATCAGGCGCAGGTCCGACGGCTTCACGTGCTCTCCGAGGCACGGAGGTGTATCTAACACCGCCGACTTCCAACTCCGGGCTGTGCTGGCACTGAGAATCTCTTGACAGAATACGCCAATACCTCATAATTTTTTTTTGGCCCGAGCCGGTAATCGAACCCCGAACCTCGTGATCCACAGTCGAACGTGCTAACCGCTAGATCAACGAGGCACTTATTTGAGGATATTGTAGGTATATATGTACCTACAAAGGCACATACCTACTTACTACATAGGTTGGAAGTGTCCAACAGTGAACCATGAAAAAGTTGAAAATTCATAGCTCATTTATTCAGTCATGTACAAGTCACGGACAATAAGTCGACCGCTGACCTTCAATGCGCAGAAGTCGAAAATGAGGTATCTCGGGGTGTGAGGGGGTCGCGGGGAGGGCGTGGGGATCGTTCGTAAGCACTGATTAGCTCTCGCGGATCCCTCGTAAGCGCTGATTGGCTCTCCAATTGTATTGTGTTCGGCTCACTCGTACGACGCTGCGCGCACTTGAAGGTCACCGCTAAGGCACATACCTACTTACTACATAGGTTGGAAGTGTCCAACAGTGAACCATGAAAAAGTTGAAAATTCATAGCTCATTTATTCAGTCATGTACAAGTCACGGACAATAAGTCGACCGCTGACCTTCAATGCGCAGAAGTCGAAAATGAGGTATCTCGGGGTGTGAGGGGGTCGCGGGGAGGGCGTGGGGATCGTTCGTAAGCACTGATTAGCTCTCGCGGATCCCTCGTAAGCGCTGATTGGCTCTCCAATTGTATTGTGTTCGGCTCACTCGTACGACGCTGCGCGCACTTGAAGGTCACCGCTCGACTTACGTGACGGGGTTCTTATGCATTACAGTACAATCTACATTAATTAAATAAACTACTACTTTATTTATACATACCTGTTCCTAATCCCTTTTTTCGTAAATCTGGAACTACTAATTAATTTATAATATCGTTGTTTACGTTTTCCCATTTTACTGAAACAAAATTAAATAAATAATTATTATTTTTTAATCTCGAAAATAATCATAATATCAATCATGAAATAAAAATAATAATATCTTTTAAACTATCTACTGGACCAATTTTAATGAAACTTGCATTGTTCCTAAGAATTATTGTAATTCAATTAAAAGTTTCGGAGAAATACGTGGACAAACATGCATAGTACAGGATGTTTGCGAAATGGTCCTATAGATTTTTTTCGAAAAAAGATTAAATTTTTTTTTAAAATCCACTTTGCAAACATCCTCAGCTGTACAAAAAATAAAAATCACGCAAATCGGTTCAGTAATCTCCGAAAAATGGTAAAACAAGTAAATTTACATAGAAAAAATCACCTTGGAACCGTCTGGATGACGTCACACGCTGGAGCGCCGCGTAAAACGAAATTATTCGTGAAAGCGCAACTCTAAAGTTCCTTAACTTTTTCAGTTTTCGAGATACCTAATTTAATGATTCTTTCAGTTTATTTTATTTTACTTAAATTTTTAAAATTAATTATAAAAATATTGGAAACGTGTTCATTGTTTAAATCATAAATAATACAAGTTTACAATAATATAAAACTCTCAACAATATACTTACATCGTTTTGCCGATACACGTATACGATGCTGCCGCCGCGATTGCAATCGAGACGCGATCGGTGACTTACTCTGAAGTGACGTGCACTCGCTCCAAGCACTCGCGGGCGACTGAATGACATAGCACGAACGAGCGACGCGTATTTAAATCGACGCGTGGCCGCCATACTAAAAATGTATGGCAGATTTGAAGAGCTTTTTGATTAATATGTCCTAGCTTAATTGTCACAAAGTAATTTGAATATTTGAGACGAACAAATTGTAATATAAATATTCATGTTTCGTTTGCACTGAGAATTAGGATAGATTTCTATTATTATAATCTGAATAATCGCTTAACGCCAGCTTATGTTTTGCAGTTTTCATCCAACTTTATGTATTTTTGTAGACTAAAATATTAATCATTTTAATTTTTTTTTCAAGGAGTAATTGTTAACACATTCTTCGTTATGGTTAATGTATATTTTAAACACGTATTGAACAAATACTGTTGATTTCATCGACTTAACTGTGACTGCCTGTTTGGCAAATTTCGCTCGGCGCAACGTAACAACGCAACAACGCAAGTTTTTTCAAGAATTTGGGCAGAACCTTAAGTTACAAGAGATATAAGTACAATTTATTAATCATATAAATGAAAAATCACTTACCTCCTCACCGTTTCGCTGTTTTTCTTCGCATAGTACTTTATTATAACAAACTCGATCAAACCGTTGCCATCGCAGTATAAATACTTATTGATATAACCCGCGTAATACAAGTCGACCGGTGACCTTCAATGCGCTGATTGGTTCTCCAATCGTATTGTGTCCCGCTCACTCGTACGACGCTGCGCGCACTTGAAGGTCACTGCTCGACTTACGTGACGGGGGTAATAGAAGTCACTTACTTAAGTATCTCTCTACAATTTCGATAATTTTCTTCGAATACTTTATTAAAACAAATACCATCAAACCGTTGCAGTCGCAGTAGAAATTCGTTAAAAAGATGGCGGGAAAACTTGTTGACAGAGTATGTATGTCAAAAGTACTCAAAACTCATACAAAGGTACTCATTTGTTCGCCATTGGTAGAACGGAAAGGTAGTAAGATCGGGTACATAAGGAAATGACGAAAACGACGAAAGCGCCGCGCGACGCTCGCCCTACTTCAACATCATCACCTCACCTAGGCACGTATAAATATCTACATTGTACAGCCAAAAATATTAGGGAAGTCCTAGAAGTCTAGGGACATAATAATCAAAGCACAAAATACATACATTCCCTTGGTTGTAACAAAACTATACAGGAACTTACCTGTAACAATAAAAAAAACAAGTATTAGAAAAAAAAACCAGCCAATCGTTAAATAATCCACCGAAACAAGTTAGTATTCCTGTTAGTATCCTGTTTAATCTCATACAAATGACAGAGCCTCTGCCAGAAACTGCCTCGATGGTCTAGTGGTTAGCGTATTCGACAGCAGATCACGAGGAGTTCGATTCCCGGGTCGGGCAAATAATTGTTAAATATTGGGGTTTTCTGTCAAGAAATTCTCAGTGCCAGCCCGGAATTGGTAGTTGGCGGCGTTTCACCTCCGTCACCTCCGTGCCTCGGAGAGCACGTTAAGCAGTCGGTCCCGGTTATTATTATCACTATCATTTGATAATAGTTGTTAAAACCCACCAACCCGCATTGGAGCAGCGTGGCGGGTCTTATCTTTAAATCCCTCTCTCCTATGAGAGAGGAGGTCTGTGCCCAGCAGTGGGACGTTAAAAGGGCTTTAGTGGTGGTGGTGAAAATGACAGAGACAAACAATCAGCACAGATAGCACAATCAGAGTAAAATATACACGTACTCTGTACACTGCGTTATCGCTTATCACTGACCAATCACAAACGAGCCTATATGTTTTCCCTACTAACTTGTCTCCGTGGATAGAGTTACAGTTACAGTTCTTATACAATCAGTTTTACGCATAAGGTTACCTCTTTTTTAACAATAATGTTTTTTATAGATACTAAGGCTCAATTTACATTGCCGCGGAATGGAATGGAAGCGAATTATTTGTACAAAGTATAGTGAACTTTAGATCAATTGTAAAACATAAACTATACCCGTATTACTAATTCCCCGGAATTCTGACAGCTGTCATTGTCATTTACAGATGAGTTATTTGTATGGAGAACAGGGTTAACATCTACGAAGTACGATTTTACCCCAAACTACTTTAATTCCCTGTCATCATAAAAAGCCATATGCCGCGTAATAATATTACTCGTTTCGCCTTAAAATAGAAAACACCTAGAGTGGAAACTAGAAAGTGCACACTGACAGCAACAGAAAACAAAAGAAGCACATTGAAAAAATTTATTGAAAAATGGATGTCGAATGACATTATCACCATGAAGTGTATGTCAGGCATTTGTCATATCTACATGCGGCAGTTGATTTGTATTTGCATAAGTTTTGAATTTTTTATCTTTTTTGTGGGAATTGTTTTATCTCTTGGTAACATTACGAAACGTCAGAATTCCGGGGAATTAGTAATACGGGTATAGTAGCTAGGGCTGTGGCTAGGGGAATTCTTGAGAATGCGCGAGGATTCCCCGGAAGACAAGCGACTTCTTTTTTGGCTCGTATTTAGTTTGTATGTTATACAATGGACATAAAAAATGAAATAATGTAAATTATGTAAATTGAGCGTAAGTTATATTATTATGTGCCGTTGTTATGTGCCCACGTGCCCACAAAACTATCGAAGCCAGCCGTCCCGGCGCCAGCACATACACACATTTCAATGTTTACTAACAGTTTACTGAACTTACTAATACTTAAGAGTACGTAACACTACATTGCCACAGCCGTCCATTCGACATAGAGTAATCAAATAAGTCAGCAGAAGGTACAAATGATACAAAGTCAAGCAGTTTTCGTATTAATATAATATTATTATTATTAATATAACCTGCTCAAATTATATTATATATGTCGGAGCGAAGACGTTTTCAGCCTCAATTGGCAGTGTCAAGAAAGACAAGATTAAATAATTCGTCTCAGTCAAACTACTCAAATCATGAATTAAACATCACTTTGTCAACCAAGTTGTAAATACCCTCAACAACTCTGTAAATTAACGGCAGCGCCGTCTTGTAGTGTAAACAATCAAGCATGACGTAATTACGTCATTCCCCCACCAACCTTTTATTATAAAAGAAAGGGCACAAGCGTGCAGCGACACATTCCGATTCGGGCTCTCGCCGAATACACTTCCTTCATAAAATGTGCCATGTCCTAGTTTGTTGTACGACGTAGGTCGTGTAGACTAGATTGGTTGGCGATGGCTCGGTTACAAGGGGTGGTGGAGACCGATAGGTAGGTTAGGGTAGTTACTTAGTACCTCAGTTAAACAAGAGGCTTCTCAAATAGTCCGGTACCCTTGTTATACCTACAGCAAGTTATTCCAATCTACCCTCATAAATAACAATGACTTCCAGTGACGTCTCTGGCTTCTCCTGCCGTCACTAGTTTAATTACTGTCACCATGAAGTCATCGTAATAATCAAGGGAATAACGTCAGCAATGCTGACGTCATCATCTTTTAAAACTCTTTGGAGCCACGCGCTCCGTCATCAGAAGTGGGATCGAGCACCGTTCCATCAGCTCGATCTCCAGATATGCCCCAGTAAAACAACGTTGGCACCAAACCTCAAAATGAAGTGCCTATTAATCTATGGGTGAGGTTCCGCCCCAGATTTTCATCTTCAAAACCTTGTGCATAGCACTACTCCATTGTCCAAATCCACGAGTTTATCCACGAGTTTATCCACGAAACCCTCCGAGACCCTATGGAAACCATAGCACTACTCATTCTTCCAAACCCACGAATAAATACACGAGTTTATCTAAGAGTTTATCCACGAGTTCATCTAAGAGACTCTCCGAGACCATATGAAACCATAGCACTACTCCTTCCTCCAAACCCACGAGTAAATACACGAGAATCCACAAATTTATCTACGAGACCCTCCGAGATTATTTGCACGACTCCTTCCTCCAAACCCACGAGTTTATCCACGAGTTTATTTACGAAAACCTACGAGAATCTCCGAGAAATTACGAGAACCTACGATAATCTCCGAGAACTTCCGAGAAAACATTACTTTGACTGACTTTATGACTGTAACTTTACGAGAATTTTTGACAATCTCCGAGAACCTTCGAGAAAACATTACTTTGACTTTGACTTTATGATTGTGACTACGAGAATCTTCGAGACTCTCCGAGAACCTACGAGAATCTACGAGAATCTACGAGAATCTCCGAGAATCTCCGAGAACCTACGAGAATCTCCGAGAACCGTCGAAAAATCATTACTTTGACTTTATGACTGACTTTACGAGAATCTTCGAGAACCTACGAGAACCTCCGAGAACCTTCGAGAAAACATTACTTTGACTGACTTTATGACTGTAACTTAACGAGAATTTTCGACAATCTCCGAGATTCTTCGAGAAAACATTACTTTGACTTTGACTTTATGATTGTGACTATACGAGAATCTTCGAGACTCTCCGAGAACCTACGAGAAATCTACGAGAAATCTACGAGAAATCTACGAGAAATCTACGAGAAATCTACGAGAAATCTACGAGAAATCTACGAGAAATCTACGAGAAATCTACGAGAAATCTACGAGAAATCTACGAGAAATCTACGAGAAATCTACGAGAAATCTACGAGAAATCTACGAGAAATCTACGAGAAATCTACGAGAAATCTACGAGAAATCTACGAGAAATCCACGAGAAATCTACGAGATCTACGTGTTAACGTAGGTTAACACGTAGACCTCACAATTGTCCACGAGACATTACTAAATCCTTAAAGACCAAAACATGAAAGATGTGCTGGTCCATTAGAAACATGACTGAGCATCATTAGATGCTTACAGATGCCAAGCTCAAAGAAATTTCTTTGTCTCAGAATTAACATCAAATCCTCAGGCTGGTGCAGAGCGCGCACCGCCTATCAGAATGGCCGTGTCGGAGCGAAGACGTTTTCAGCCTCAATTGGCAGTGTCAAGAAAGACAAGATTAAATAATTCGTCTCAGTCAAACTACTCAAATCATGAATTAAACATCACTTTGTCAACCAAGTTGTAAATACCCTCAACAACTCTGTAAATTAACGGCAGCGCCGTCTTGTAGTGTAAACAATCAAGCATGACGTAATTACGTCATTCCCCCACCAACCTTTTATTATAAAAGAAAGGGCACAAGCGTGCAGCGACACATTCCGATTCGGGCTCTCGCCGAATACACTTCCTTCATAAAATGTGCCATGTCCTAGTTTGTTGTACGACGTAGGTCGTGTAGACTAGATTGGTTGGCGATGGCTCGGTTACAAGGGGTGGTGGAGACCGATAGGTAGGTTAGGGTAGTTACTTAGTACCTCAGTTAAACAAGAGGCTTCTCAAATAGTCCGGTACCCTTGTTATACCTACAGCAAGTTATTCCAATCTACCCTCATAAATAACAATGACTTCCAGTGACGTCTCTGGCTTCTCCTGCCGTCACTAGTTTAATTACTGTCACCATGAAGTCATCGTAATAATCAAGGGAATAACGTCAGCAATGCTGACGTCATCATCTTTTAAAACTCTTTGGAGCCACGCGCTCCGTCATATATGTTTGATAAGTTTTAAATATTGATAAGATAAAAAGGATTAATAAAAATAAAAATTTAGTAAACATGTAATAAAAAACATCCACAAAATTCGTTTTTTAATTTTTTTCTTCAAAGTTTTCAATCAAAGTTTTTTCCCTTTAAAGATAAAAACATAATCTATACATATAATAAAATCGTAGACATGTAGAGATACATTCTACTAATGAGGTCAATAACTTCAGACTTAAAATAATTGCTCTGAAATATAATTTTTATTGTTTAAACATTTTGGTTTTCTTCTGTAAAATACTTGTTCCTTTTGAAAACATTTGCCAACGAACGCAAACGCAACGCAGAGGGTTGAAGCGTATAGAATTTGTCAAAACAACTCATCTAAAATCTCATCAGAAAAAAAAGAACTTAAAATAAAATTATTACTCACCCTCATCATACGATCTGATTGGGATTTTAGTTTATCATGGCAACTTTAGACAAAGTGTGAGAGGGATAGAAACAAACTCAAGGGGTGAATGACCTTGTTTTCACTACAATATTTAAGACGCACTCTCCAGTGGTATATGTATACAATAAATATCTATATCTTCTATCTATCTATCTATCTATAATAATATAATAAAACTGTAACAGATCCAATTCTGTACATTGAAGATATTTTGAAAATTTCTTTTGGAGGGCACTCCATAATCGATACGGAAGCCAAAACTGTAATTTTTTTCATTTTTGTCTGTCTGTCTGTCTGTCTGTCTGTCTGTCTGTCTGTATCTTGGCCGCGCATCACGCCGAAACTACTGAATGGATTCGAATGAAACTTGGTAGGATTTGAGTTTATACTCCGAGGTAGGACATAGGATACTTTTTATCCCGAAATTCAGCACGGTTCCTTTGGGAGAGGGGATGAAAGTTAAAACGTGTATTTAGCTGTAATTCAGTAACGCGTTGTTCGATTTCACTCATTCTTTTTTTGTTAGAAAGGTAGTACTTTATTTATTGTCCCGTAAATATTTCAAGGTCATAGGTTTTTTAGTTCAGAAATGACAGACATTTATTGGGTTCAAGTAACTTGGGCCCCGGATCTTTAAACGTACGGCTTATTTTAAGCTGGTGTGCGTTTAAATTTATGTTTGTCGATCTGTCTATTTGTTCCAGCTAATTTTCGAAACGGCTGGATCGATTTTGACGGAACTTTCAATGGCAGATAAGTGATGGTATAAGGAGTAACTTAGGCTACATTTAGTTTTGGTACAAAAAAGATTATAGGATCCAATCCGATCCTATATAAAAACGTATATCCATGCGGACGAAGTCGCGGGGATCAGCTAGTACTTAATATACTTATAACCTTCTTGGATTTTAGTTTTCTTTTCCGTAGCGTATCCAATGAAAGAAATCTGGAAGTTTGACTGCTGTCACTCGCTGAATCTGTGACATGTTCTTCTGTCTGTGTACAGATATCAACCAACTTCGGAGCTTCAGTTAACGATTTCACAACTTTTTTTTGGAAATCTGGTAGATGAAGAGATGGTAATGCATTAGTTTTAAGCCTTTTGCGATGGGACCCCGTTAGAATATACATAGCCTCAAAATGTTCTTCACAGACAGTAAAGTTTTTATGCTTGCTGTTCATCAAATCTTCTCGAGATATCAAGCGAAGCCATTGGGAACGTCTGAAAAAGAACAAATTTATTCTCTTTGTCATTTTCATTAGAAAAGATGGGGGTTTAATAAACAAAAAGATCAAGTTGCTAAACTTAGGAGGAAGGTAAACACACAAGTTTTGTAAAAGAAATACTGTCCTGTATTTACATTTTGACAGTATTATCAGCTTCAACACCCTCGAAAACCCTGACAACGACACCCATGACGAAAAAGACAATTTCTCGCAGCCGCCATCTTGGATATACATTTTTACAGCACTATCGGCTTCAGCACCCTCGAAAACCATGGAAACGACACCCATGACGAAAACGTTGCTAATTTCATGCATCCGCCATGTTGGCTTCACAATTTGACAGCACTATAATAGACAATTCTAAAACAATACATTATTCTCACCTTTCAAAATTAGCAGGAAGTTGAAAAAACGATAGCTCCGGTTTTGTTGAAGCACAACTTTGTTTGTTCAAACAGCCGTATACTACGCAATAATGCATTTTTAAAAATGTCGCGGAAATAAAACTTATACGTGACCACTCGCGTTGACGCGGCACTCGCTACTGACATCCACGGACCACGCGAAAACCCGGTAGGGGTCTCGTCGATGCACATGTTTGTGTGAGTGAGCCGTTTCGAACGTTTGTAGGTAGTTTCAGTACTAGTACGGCAGCCCTGGAACAAAACTTTTTTGTATGCAGCCTAATAAATACTTGTGTAATGAAATGGCCTTGTGTAATAAACTTGTGTAATAATGGAATATGCCTACAAATTTAGTGGAACAATTTCCCACCCGAGCGAATCGAAATTTTTAACACCTCCCTACTCAAGAAGCTACTACCTTCATCGAGAATTTTCATAGATAAAAAAGTTGGTCGTCTCGTCGAAACGAACCTACTCACGAAAATTCAGCTTGTTATTAATCACTAAAAAATTTTCTAGGGCTGCCGGCCTATAATGGTTGCAATCTGTTTACTGTGGCACAGGGGTATTTTCTGTAGTTTGTAATTATTTTTAAATCTATACATAATATAACAAAATCGTAGAATTGCCGTATCTGTACATTAAAAATTATTGCAAAATAATAACTGGGGGATGTTAGGGATAACAATAGAAGGTAAAAAGCTTTTTCTGAAATTTTAAAAATAATACTCATCACTCCAGTAGTTCCATTTTAATGCGTGACTTTTAACAGTATGAGCTCAAAGGAGCTCAGGAAAAACAAAGAGTTCCCGCGGGATTCTTAAAAACCTAAATCCACGCGGACCAAGTCGCGGGCATCCTCGAGTATTTAGTGAAGTTTTCGAGCTGTACAAAGTGAGACTATGCATACTGGTTCTATATTATGTGTACTGTGGCGCAAATCTTCTGCAAAATTGATTATCTGTAATTCTTGAAGACTGTTTGGGGAGTCATCGGACGGATGAACATACATTATTTACCCAATAAAATTCATTCGCCTGAAACAATAAAAAAACAACTTATTAAAAAATTACACGTGATACTTAATCTAAATTCTAAAAGATCGAAAGTCAAACCGACTTCACCACACACTTAACAGTCTATATCTTAGAAACTACTGAACTGATTTTGATCAAACCTGCACTGTTCCCTAATTTGAAGTAAATGTAAGCCATAATAAGCGCCATATGTTATGCCTATCCAAAACTAACCTTATATTCTAGTTTATGCTGCGAAGGTCACTTCTCGATTTTTTCGTATATAAAATGTAGCCTATATCACCCGGACTATAACAACGAATCAATTGACACCACATTCATCAAAATCGACCCAGTAGTTTAGGCGCTACGGAGGGACACACAGAATGTCATAAAAAATTGGATACAAGCATACAGACATACGTACATACATACATATTATATAGATTGCTAAAATCAAACCCTTCCTTTCGGCTTTCCCGTAGTCGGGTAAAAAATTCAATTTAATGTTTTATAACAATTACCTTCACAACGGGAACGGCCATTTTCCTCAACATTACACGTCCTGTAGAAGAAGTGTATTTATCATTTCCATCAAAATGAGCCGAGCAAATTGTGCTGAATTTCGTCGCCCTCCAATCGTATTCACTTCTCTGCTCACGAACGATATCAATCCACTTTTGTCGCAACGGTTTATTGGTCGGGAACCTAAAACAGGTTTTTTTATTAAATAAGTAACCTACTACAAAAACACACATAATTAAAATGATACATAATTATAGATGGTTGTGCGAAAAAAGCGCACAGTGAAAAAAGCGCACAGTGAAAAAAGCGCACAGTTATCTTGTTCTACCTATATTTTTATAAATAAGGAATGTTACTTGGGTAGATTTTTGCACTGAAATGGGTAGTAAAAGGATGAAATAAATGACTATTATTATTATTATTATTATGTTACACACATAGAAAATAAAGGTTGAATTAGTTTCTGATTCCCATCATACAAAAAAGCGCACAAGTCTATTATATACCTACCTACTATTCTGGCGGTCCTTCAAGTCACTTCGAAAGCAGCAATCATCTTTTTTAGTGTTAAACTTACTAGTATTATAGTAATACTTAGCGTTTTGAATATTTTGTTTTGCTATTTTTACATATATCCTAACCTAACCTATCCTGCGCTTTTACACCGCGTGTAACATTCTTTATGTTTAAGAAGATCCAATTCCAAAAGGGTAACTGTGCGCTTATTTCACTGCAGAACTTATAACTTTAGATGCACAACTTATTAAAGGAGTTTTTTGTACATTTTTTGGTAAATTCTGTGACGACACCTTTAATAACTTGTGCATCTAATTATGTGTAATCGTGTAGTTTTTTTTTAGATTTTTAGTGATGTAAAATTTTTTTGGTAGTCCAAATAAATAAAAAATTATAGTGCAGCCATTTGAGGAGAGCGGGAGGGAAGGTTGAAGGGAGGCGGTAGATTGACTAATGAAGGATTTGTTGACACTGGCAAACATACAAACTATAAGTGTGATGTGAAATAATTTTTCCAAAAAAATATTTTTTTGCGCCGTGAAATTTAAAATGGGGACCCAAAATCATTTTACCTCCCTTCTTTCAACTCATTGATATGCAATTAAGACTCATATTACTTAGCGCACCCTTAAAAACGCACAGCCAGACAATATGAAGATATTTATTGTGTATTATGATACCAACGTCGGTTCTGTTATGTTAATCTATGATCGCACTCTTGGTGTCCTTATCGCCCCAGTTCTGGAACGTCTATTACTGTCTTTTTCTTCAAGCTTACTTGGCGTCATATTTGTTAGACAAATTATTTTTATTAAAATAAAATAAAATCAGCTTACTTGTGATACGTTATTTTTTCAGTCATTTGTTTTCTTGAGTGATTTGTGCATCTACGCATCACACACGACGGCATTTTGAAGCTTTGTATCTGAACAGTTTGCGGGAACGGAGCGGCGCGCGCGCGACGTGTGTACCGTTTGAGTATCAGAGAGCGACTGAGGGCCGGAGTGGCTAATTGAACACTTTTCGACGCTTCGATTTTAGTAAAGTATGTGCGTGTATACGCGTACGCCAACTCTACAGGTAAGAATTTAACAATAAAAATATGTTCCTAATATGAAACCTAATATGAGGTCAATGAGTAACCCAATAAGCAATTTTTGCTGTTTCTACATCTGTTAACTGTCTATAATCTATATATCTATCTAACTAATAGACTAACTTCCTAACAGCGTAAGCAGCAGAGCTGAGCTTGCCAGCAAGTGTTTGCTATATGGGTGCCCCATTGAAGCTTTGCATCTAGCGTTATTTCCAAGAACACAGTTGTGTCCTCAGTTTTTTGTGTCCTCAGTTTTTAATGGTTCACCACTTATCTTTAAATTTTTAGTAGTTACCCTTGTATTGGGCAATAAAAACTCGACACACTTGGTTTTTTTGCATTTAAAAGTAGATTGTTTATAGTAACGTATCATCAGCAAATAGTACAATATCGCAAGTATTTTTGACGAAATGTGGTAAGTCATTAATATAAATCAGAAACATGAATGGACCTAGAGTAGAGCCTTGGTGAACCCCATTATTGAGGCTGATTCGGACAACTTAACATCATTGGATCATCATCAATCATCATTATCATCATCAATGGATAAGAAACATATTATCTTCTATATCTATCTATACATATAATAAAATCGTAGAAATGCCGTATCTGTACATTAAAGATTTTTGCAAAATAATAAATGGGGGGTGTTAGAGATAAGTAATGGAACATAAAAAAGCTATTTTTGAAATTTTTGTCTGTTTATCTGTTTGTCTGTTTATCTGTTTGTCTGTATGTTTGTGCGAGCATCACGCAAAAACTACTGAATGGATTGAAGTGAAACTTGGCACGATTTAAGTTCATACTATGTAGTAACATATAGGATACTTTTTATCCTGAAATTCAGCACGGTTCCCTTGGGAGAGGGGATGAAAGTTAAAATGTGTACTTAGTTGTAATTCATTAATGCGTGGTCCGATTTCATTCATTCTTTTTTTGTTAGAAAGGGGATACTTTAATGATTACCGGCTTATCTCTGAAAAGCTGGATCGATTTTGATGGGACTTTCTCTGGCGGATGTTTACATGTTGATCTACCTAAACATCCGCCAGTGAAATTTTAACAGTTTTTAGCAAGGTATGAGTTCAAAATAGCTTAGGAAAAACAAAATGATTCCCACGGGATTATTAAAATCAATATGTTCAATATCCACGCGAACGAAGTCGCGGGTATCCGCTCGTGTCAAATAACCTCAGTGGCTTCCATTTTTTAATAGCCACTGAGGAGAATAGGCTCACTGATTGGTTAATGAAAAGTACAAACAACTCTTCAAAACTCTTTTCGTAGGTAATTACCAGAATGCGCCGCGGTGGTTTTTTTTCTTTAGGAGGTTTTGGACAGTCAAATTTATGAGGACAAACATCCGGTATCAACTTTAATGTCCCCCCTGTCTGTATTTAATTAAAGCCGTGTCCTTTTCAATCTGCAATATAACAATCTTTTATTTCAGTAATGTCAATTGTCATCATAAAACAAGAGATAAAGTTCGTAAAGTAAAACCCGACGCGACCGATCCGAACGCGGCCACTCGAGCGCTCATTTTGCGGTGGTACCATATAAAATGTATGAAAAATCTCTTCCGCGACTTGTGGCCGGCCACTAGTCGTCGCCACTGGTGGCTCAGTGTGCGGCGGCTGTACCGTACCATACCGTACCGTACCGCACTTAGCCAGCATGGTGGCCTACGGCCTGAACCCTTCTCACTCTGAGAGGAACCCCGTGCCCTGTAGTAGGCCGGTAAACGGTTGATCATGATGATGATCATACATACACTAAACAGCCTCCATATATTGACGGAGGGTACGGCGGTTTTGAGCAGGTTTCGCCGCTTGGTCGCCGCGTGGAACTGCTCGCGCGTGAAGTGCGCCGAGCAGACCCTGCTGTTGTCGGAGGGGGTCCAGTTCACCCTGCCCGTCAGCGATATCCACACAGCCTTCAGCTGGGGGTCCTTTGGGAAACTGGAAAATACGTCCATCTATTCTTTATTTCTAAACCAACTAGACTTCAAAACAAACTATAGGTATTTTAGGAAAAATTAAACCGAAAATTTCCCTCGATTACTTCAGGATCCCATCGTCAGATCCTAACCTTACGTCTCTATCTCTTTCAGAGTTGCCGACAGAGAGGGCAATACGAAAAAGCTAAATTTAGGAAAAAATTAAACCTTCAGGACTTCAGTCCAGCAATTTCAGATAAATCGATATATATTATGGGTACATTTATGCGTGTAACTTCGCACATAAGAATGATAACTAGGTGTGTTTTAAGCCCTTCCCTAAAGTAGATATGTAGATTAATTACTATAATGAAAAAGTTATTAAAATCGGTTCATTCGATTTTAAAATAATCGCGAACATACATACATAAGGGTCGAATACACAACATCCTTATTTAAAGTCGGTCTATCATTAATATGTAAAAAAGCACTCACCGATGAAACGTTATCCCATTATTTGTGAAGTTGCACGAGCTGGAGGAGTTCCCGCAGTTGGATATGCTGCAGCATACCATGTTAACGTGTTAACGCCTCCGCGTTCGAAACGACACTAGTCACCGAGGCGGCTGCTCGACGCGCACTGGTGACTAACGAGCCACATGCCGCTGCGCGGGGCGCCTGTGCGGCGGCAAGCCCGCGTTCACAGAAATATCGTATTATTTCTGTGGTCGCGCTACATTACGACGCAAACTGTATTGCCTTAAGAGACAACATTTTTTTCCTCTTTATATTGCCAAGATGAGCATGACTAAAATTACCCTTTCCCCTCCAGCTAAGTGACAAGAATAAATTAAAAATACCCCCGACATTAGCCATTTTGTGTTGCCGGCTATCTTGGATTTGCATAGTGCTATTCTACTAGTCATAGGAAAGTAGGCAGACCGTTCGCAAGGTGGACAGATGACCTGATGAAATGCGCTGGCAAGAGATGGTTCCAGGTAGCACAAGACAGAGACAGATGGTCTTCTCTGGAGGGGGCCTTCACCCTCACCTGAGGGGTTCTTGCGCACTTTACTATTTAAATAATTAGGTTAGTTAAAATTTAGGTTAGTTTATCTTAAAACTGTTAAACCAACTATCACTTTATTATTTACTAACTATTACTCGTAATACTTACTTACTACTTTGCAAGAAATAAAAGACTTTTTTAATTTAATTTTATTTTTATTTTTATTTTTATTTTTTTTATTTTTATTTTTTTTATTTTATTTATTTATTCTACTAGTCAAGCCTTTCCATTTGATACCCATATTGAGTGAAAAAATATGTAATCCGTCATTTTGTGGCGACAGCTATCTTGGACCGATTTTCATCAAACATAGCTAAGAACACTCCCGACTAATTAACCTTTCAAACAAAAAAAAGGCATTGAAATCGGTTCACCCGCTTGAGCGCTACGGTGGAACAGACAGACAGACACACATACACATTACACAGACACGTCAAACTTATAACATCCTGTCGTTTTTGCGTCGGGGGTTAAAAACTTGTGCTAGGAGTGGGTGAGTACGACAAAAGTGTAATGGGTGGAGTTTGAACCATCTACCCTACGCTTCCCGATCCGCAGCTTCGCTCGAAGCACGTACTAACTAGTAGATAGGTAGGTACGTGACGATTCTTGAAAATCGATGTGGATATGAATAAAGAGTATTATCAAAAATTTTACAGGATTTTTTTACCAGTGCTCTTTCAATATGTTACTGATAATCGAAATTCAACAATAACACATAATTTTTGTTTTAATCTATAATAATATAAAGTAGCTTGTCCTGACTGATCATCAACGCACAGCCTAATCCACTGAAACTAGAAACTTGAAATTTTCACAGTAAGTAGCTTTCTTTTATGACGTAGGCGCACACTAAGAAAGGATTTTTGCAAATTCCACCCCTAAGGTGGTTAAATAGGGGATGAAAGTTTGTATGAAAGTCCGTCATTTTTCAAATTATATCCATGAAAATTGGTATTTAGGTTTTAGGGTAAAAATAAAGAGTAACGTTATTAAAGAATTTCGGAAAAACTACCCCCAAGTGGGTTAAATGGGGGATAAAAGTTTGTATGAAAGTCTGTCATTTTTAAAGTTATATCAATGAAAATCGGTATTTGTATTGTCGGTTAAAAATAAAGAATTACGTGTTTCAGGAATTTCGGAAATTCCACCCCCAAGTGAGATTTATAAGAATCCAAGCGGACGAAGTCGCTGGCATCAGCTAGTATTTCATATTTATCTACTTTTAAACAGACCATTATGGTCACCCTATTAAAGTTTCCCACCAGTTGATTCGGTGATAGTCAACGCCATAGAAATATACTGTCAAGGATAGAACAGCCTTGTGGAAGAAAAATGCGCGCCAAACTTGTGTACAATTGCACACAAGTTTCCAAAAACACGCGCACCGAGATTTCGACGTATTTTTTTTATAATAATTACACAAAAATAATCGTGAAAGTGCCATTTTGCGCTATTTCGAATTGTTAACACTGTTCAAAAATAAATAGCAAAAAAGGGGGTATTTCCTATCACATGTTTAAGCAATATCTGAATGATAGTGCCTAAATATTATGTGATGATGTGATGTGATGCCTAAACACACTGATCGACGGCGCTGCCAGGCCAATGTCTTTTATAATGGTATGGTTGTTATAGAAGCGTTTTAGAATATAGCCGACCGCTCAGCGCTAACGCTCGTCAGCGCGACCCTAAAAAGGTTACCGAAGACAGGCGTGTGAGCTGCGGATAGAGTGATGATTACTGATATAATACTAAAAAACGTGAAAAAAAAATATTTTTACAAAAAAAAACTGTAAGTACTTAATTGCAAAAAAAGGTATTTCTTGTATTTTCTATTTTAAATTCGTACCTAATTCAAATAAAATCAGCTGACGCTGGAGGTCAACGAACGTTGTGTGACCTATTTACGTACCGTTAGTTACCTACAAACTCGCGCGCGCATCAAGGCCGATACCTACCTTAAGAGATTGTGTTTAGGTAGAATAATAAGTTTTCGGAAGCGGTCTCCTTATACCCTGTATGATATACTAGGGTAGATCGGTGATCATCACATATCAGACATATTATGTCTGTGCTCACCTCTGCAGAAGCTTGCCGCGACGCGTGAACTCTTACACTGGATGACTTCAGCATGCTCCAGACTTTGTACTGGCTGACGTTGAAGCGACGCGCTACATCGTTCGTACTGGCTTTGGGGTCTCGTCTAAAGCAATCTAGTATAGAATCCTCAACTTCGACAGCCATTCGGGTTTTGCCGGTCCCTTTAGCGTAACCTGCGGGGTCATTCTGTAACTTAGGCCGTGTCCCCATTAGGGAACATACATACATTACGTCACACGCTAAGGGGAGGGAAGGGGGTCGACGAATTGTGACATCGTGTGACAAGGGGGTGGGACGGGCTCTAAATATGAGGTTACATTTCAAAATCTAATATAGGTACTTAAAATAGGTACTATTAAAAAAATATAAATATTCGTAACTGCTGTTTTAATTCAATGTCTCTAGACATTGAATTAAAACAGTCTATGTAAAATTGCAAAATATGTGACACTAGGCAGGGTAGGTCTCACAAATGTGACCAGCTGTAACAAGGACGGAGGAAGGGGTAAAGAATCATGTTTGTGTGACGAAATGTATAGATGGCCCCTAATGGGGACACTACCTAAGTTAGAGAGTAACCCACTTGGGGTGGTGAACTGGCCGTGGTCGAGCAGCCTTTGAACCACCGCCGCGATCGTCCCATTAGTAGGTATCGCGGGTTCCGGGATCCCCTGTCGTCGCAGACGCGGCACGCTCTCGCTCTCGTACATTCTCCGAGCCGCGCTAAGAGTTTTACAAAGCGAGTGCACGCGCACCATTTCGTAGTATTCGCGGTTCGAATACTCGTAATGTTTGGACATCGTGCGACCGGTGCGGACCATGTCTCTCGCGCGACTGAACATATTTTTCGAAACTTCGGGCCCCGGTGCCGAAACCGGACGCCATCTTTGTCGGCAACGCATGAAGAAACCGCCAGCGCCAACTGGGCTTTGTTTATTATTTATTTAGAGCATCCATGTTATTTTTTCTTAAAGGATTTTTAAATGCTCCCTATGAAGGAAAAATTGTTAAGAAAAAATTATGCTGAACTTATGGGTGGAAATGTTATATTTAACGATACTGAAGCACCAGAAACAAAATGGGCACATAATAAAAAAATCCTGTACGTACCTAAGTAGGTACATAGGTACTACGCACAGCAAGGAAATAGGTAGATGTATGTGTAAAAGTGGGTACACTTTTCAGATTTGGCGGATTACTGAATTAATCCGCCAAATTAGAAGGTAGATATGTAGGTAGGTATGTTATTACTAAGTAAGTACGTAGGTATATCAAAATAAGTTTGTTAAGTATTCCATAAGTATGAACTTCCATAAGGTAGACTGCTTCCATCCATAAATAGAATCATGTTCCCAAAGAATGCTACCTTCTTTTTGCGCGCTTCGAATTTGCACTACCCAAAATTGTAGTGCAAAATGTTGCAAAATATTGGCTATTACAATACTTACCTACTTACATGAGTATTTTGTTGCATTTAGGCCAGCCTCACACAGCCGGAAAAATTCAGATTCTGAATTTAACAGAAATGCATACCTACAGTTTCACCAAAACAATGCGTACAATTTCACCACACATTCTGATTTTTCAGATTCTGAATTTTTCAGATCCATCTGACAAAATGCGTCGACGAGCGTTCATAATTCCGGATCTGAATAATTCAGATTCTGAATTCAGAACGCACGTCTTTCCATACATTTCTATAGAGCGAACACACACACCCGGAATTCAGATTCTGAACTTCAGTCGTCACTGCAACCTGGTCTTACCTGGTAGCGTCTAGACGTGTTGCGACTTGCGATCCGTCGGTCGTGATGTGTGACACGGAAAATTTAATTTGATGGAATGAAAAATAATTTATTTTAATTTCTAATTCAATATTTAGTTTTGGGTTATCGTTCTACACCAAATACCAAAATTTTAGGTTTGTAACTCATTTAGTTTACGAGCTAGAGACCTGTGACCGGCGGACGGACAGACAGACAGACAGCCGAGTGACATTAATAGGACTCCGTTTTTACCAAAAATGATAATGATTACATTATTCTAAATTTTGTATGCGTGGTATTATTATTATAGTGCTTTATTATTATTATTATCTATCTTCTATCTATCTATCTTCTATAATATAATAAAACTGTAACAGATCCAATTCTGTACATTGAAGATATTTTGAAAATTTTTATTGGAGGGCACTCCATAATCGATACTGAAGCCAAAACTGCAATTTTTTTCATTTTTGTCTGTCTGTCTGTCTGTCTGTATCTTGGCCGCGCATCACGCCGAAACTACTGAATGGATTCGAATGAAACTTGGTATGATTTGAGTTTATACTCCAAGGTAGGACATAGGATACTTTTTATCCCGAAATTCGGCACGGTTCCTTTGGGAGAGGGGAAGAAAGTTAGAACGTGTATTTAGCTGTAATTCATTAACGCGTCGTTCGATTTTACTCATTCTTTTTTTGTTAGAAAGGTAATACTTTATATATTGTCCCGTAAATATTTCAAGGTCATAGAGGTTTTAGTTCAGAAATTACAGACATTTATTGGGTTCAAATAACTTGGGACACGGATGTTTGTACGTACGGCTTATTTTAAACTGGCGTGCGTTTAAATTTATGTTTGTCGGCCTGTCTATTTGTTCCAGCTAATCTCCGAAACGGCTGGATCGATTTTGATGGAACTTTCAATGGCAGATAGATGATGTTAAGGAGTAACTTAGGATACATTTAGTTTAGGTACAAAAAAGAATTATGGGGTCCGATCCGATTCTATATAAAAACCTATATCCATGCGAACGAAGTCGCGGGGGTCGGCTAGTAATATAATAAAACTGTAACAGATCCGATTCTGTACATTGAAGATATTTTGAAATTTTTTATTGGAGGGCAATCTATAATCGATACTGAAGCCAAAACTGCAATTTTTTTCATTTTTGTCTGTCTGTCTGTCTGTCTGTCTGTCTGTCTGTCTGTATCTTGGCCGCGCATCACGCCGAAACCACTGAATGGATTCGAATGAAACTTGGTACGATTTGAGTTTATACTCCGAGGTAGGACATAGGATACTTTTTATCCCGAAATTCACCACGGTTCCCTAGGGAGAGGGGATGAAAGTTAAAACGTGTATTTAGCTGTAATTCATTAACGCGTTGTTCGATTACACTCATTCTTTTTTTGTTAGAAAAGTAGTACTTTATATATTGTCCCGTAAATATTTCAAGGTCATAGGTTTGTTAGTTCAGAAATGACAGACATTTATTGGGTTCAAATAACATGGGACCCGGATCTTTGTACGTACGGCTTATTTTAAACTGGCGTGCGTTTCAATTTATGTTTGTCGGCCTGTCTATTTCTTCCAGCTAATCTCTGGAACGGTTGGATCGATTTTAACGGAACTTTCAATGGCAGATAGGTGATGTTATAAGGAGTAACTTAGGCTACATTTAGTTAAGGTATATAAAAGAATTATGGGATCCGATCCGATCCTATATAAAACCTATAAACACGCGAACGAAGTCGCGGGGGTCGGCTAGTCTATACATATAATAAAATCGTAGAATTGCCGTGTCTGTACATTGAAGATTTTTGCAAAATAATAACTGGGGGATGTTAGGGATAAGTAATAGGACGTAAAAAAGCTATTTTTGAAATTTTTGTCTGTTTGTCTGTTTGTCTGTTTATCTGTTCGTCTGTTTGTCTGTTTATCTGTTTGTCTGTTTGTCTGTATGTTTGTGCGCGCATCACGTAAAAACTACTGAATGGATTGAAATGATTTAAGTTCATGCTATGGAGTAACATATAGGATACCTTTTATCCCGAAATTCAGCACGGTTCCCTTGGGAGAGGGGATGAAAGGCAAAATGTGTACTTAGCTGTAATTCGTTAACGGGTGGTCCGATTTCATTCAATCTTTTTTTGTTAGAAAGTAGATACTTTAAAGACTACCGGCTAATCTCTGAAAGGCTGGACCGATTTTGATGGGACTTTCACTGGCGGATGTTTACATTTTGATGTACCTAAACATCCGCCAGTGAACTTTTTACAGTTTTTAGCAAGGTATAAGCTCAAAGGAGCTTAGGAAAAACACAATGATTCCCACGGGATTATTAAAATCAATATCCACGCGAACGAAGTCGCGGGTATCCGCTCGTAATATAATAAATCTGTAACAGATCCAATTCTGTACATTGAAGATATTTTAAAAAATTTTATTGGAGGGCACTCTATAATCGATACTGAAGCCAAAACTGCAATTTTTTTCATTTTTGTCTGTCTGTCTGTCTGTCTGTCTGTATCTTGGCCGCGCATCACGCCGAAACTACTGAATGGATTCAAATGAAACTTGGTACGATTTGAGTTTATACTCCGAGGTAGGACATAGGATACTTTTTATCCCGAAATTCAGCACGGTTCCCTTGGGAGAGGGGATGAAATTTAAAACGTGTATTTAGCTGTAATTCATTAACGCGATGTTCGATTTCACTCATTCTTTTTTTGTTAGAATGGTAGTATTTTATATATTGTTCCGTAAATATTTCAAGGTCATAGGTTTTTTAGTTCAGAAATAACAGACATTACAACCCACAGTATTGGGTTCAAATAACTTGGGACCCGGATCTTTGAACGTACGGCTTATTTTAAACTGCCGTGCGTTTAAATTTATGTTTGTCGGTCTGTCTATTTGTTCCAACTAATCTCTGAAACGGTTGGATCGATTTTAACGGAACTTTCAATGGCAGATAGGTGATGTTATAAGGAGTAACTTAGGCTACATTTAGTTAAGGTATATAAAAGAATTATGGGATCCGATCCGATCCTATATAAAACCTATAAACACGCGAACGAAGTCGCGGGGGTCGGCTAGTAATATAATAAATCTGTAACAGATCCAATTCTGTACATTGAAAATATTTTGAAATTTTTTATTGGAGGGCACTCTATAATCGATTCTGAAGCCAAAACTGCAATTTTTTTTATTTTTGTCTGTCTGTCTGTCTGTCTATCTGTCTGTCTGTCTGTCTGTCTGTATCTTGGCCGCGCATCACGCCGAAACTACTGAATGGATTCGAATGAAACTTGGTACGATTTGAGTTTATACTCCGAGGTAGGACATAGGATACTTTTTATCCCGAAATTCAGCACGGTTCCCTTGTAGACCAGAGTAATTCCCTTCAAAAATAATAAAAAGTAAAGAAAAATCACAGTAGGATGAAACCCATTGGAAAGGGAGGAGAATATACTAAGAATTAAAGGAAAAATAATTTACGGGCGATCTGAGCTAGGGAAAAAAAATTGGGGGAGTTTTAAGGGTAAAAAACGGTTTATCTTGATTTCCAATAAAACTACAAGTCCTATGGAAAAAAGTCCAATGGCAAAGTTGTAGATAACAAAAAGATCAACAACTTTTGTATATACACTTTTTTCATTTAATCTCAAAATGTATGTGAAAAACTCAAAAAACCATGTTTTTGGTTTTTTATTATTATCTTTTACAAAAACATTTTTTTTTCACTAAATTTGGTGAAAACTTACCTTTTTATATCCCAAATACGCTGTAATTTATTTGATTTGAAATGTTTATTATTTCTCCTTATTTTGACTTAATATCGAAAAAGCACTCTAATTTTCAATCGAAAAATCATCCGTCAAAATGTCAGCTTTTTTCAAAAAGTAGGTGTGCTTTCTGTTCGCTGAAATCTCTACTTTCCGATGGTGTAAAAAAATATATGTATTACTATAGTAAATGTTTTCAGAAAATGCAAAAAATCGAAAAACCAGAATTCGAAATTTATTTTAATCAATATAATATATGTATACAATTTCATCAAAAATGTAACTGCTGCAATTTTTTTCAATTAAAAATTTCATTCATTAAATGCTAATTACATTTGTGTCATAGAAAACTCATAATATATAAAAATAAATGTAAATCGTACTATATTGAATTTAGATACTTTAATTTGATTACGCTATATAGTCATTACAATGTTTTTAAATGCATTAATCTTTTTATTCATAAATACTTTATCTTTAATAGAATAGAATAGAAATGTTTTTTATTCAAATAAACTTTTACAAGTTTTACAAGTTTACTTTCGAATAGTCAATTGAATCTACCACTGGTTCGGAATGCCATTCCAACCGAGAAGAACCAGTAAGAAACTCGGCGATTGCTCTTTTTTAAATTAACAATATCAATATAACAAAAACATTCACAGTTACAATAAAAAGTGCGAATTACACGACAGGCAATTAAGAAATAGAAATAGGCTCGTGATTCTTCAGTTACGCCTCAAAAAGGTCCGAAAGTCGTTTGTGGGAATGGGCGTAAAAACATTGTAATGACTATATAGCGTAATCAAAATAAAGTGTCTAAATTCAATATAGTACGATTTACATTTATTTTTATATATTATGAGTTTTCTATGACACAAATGTAATTAGCATTTAATAAATCAAATTTTTGATTGAAAAAAATTGCAGCAGTCACAGTTTTGATGAAATTGTATGTAATGATTAAAATAAATTTCGAATTCTGGTTTTTCGATTTTTTGACTTTTCTGAAAACATTTACTATAGTAATATATATTTTTTTTAACACCATCGGAAAGTAGAGATTTCAACGAACAGAAAGCACACCTACTTTTTGAAAAAAGCTGACATTTTGACGGATGATTTTTCGATTGAAAATTAGGGTGTTTTTTCGATATTAAGTCAAAATAAGGAGAAATAATAAACATTTCAAATCAAATAAATTACAGTGTATTTGGGATATGAAAAGGTAAGTTTTCACCAAATTTCGTGAAAAAAAAATGTTTTTATAAAAGATAATAATAAAAAACCAAAAACATGTTTTTTTGAGTTTTTCACATACATTTTGAGGTTAAGTGAAAAAAGTGTATATACAAAAGTTGTTGAACTTTTTATTACCTACAACTTTGCCATTAGACTTTTTTCCATAGAACTTGTAGTTTTGTCGGAAATCGAGATAAACCGTTTTTTACCCTTAAAACTCCCCCCATTTTTTTTCCCTAGCTCAGATCGCCCGTAAATTATTTTTCCTTTAATTCTTATTATATTCTCCTCCATTTCCAATGGGTTTCATCCTACTGTGATTTTTCTTTGTTTCAAAAATTATCGACACTGGGCTATTGGGAGAGGGGATGAAAGTTAAAACGTGTATTTAGCTGTAATTCATTAACGCGATGTTCGATTTCACTCATTCTTTTTTTGTTAGAATGGTAGTATTTTATATATTGTCCCGTAAGTATTTCAAGGTCATAGATGTTTTAGTTTAGAAATGACAGACATTACAATCCTCAGTATTGGGTTCAAATAACTTGGGACCCGGATCTTTGAACGTACGGCTTATTTTAAACTGGTGTGCGTTTAAATTTATGTTTGTCGGTCTGTCTATTTATTCCAGCTAATCTCCGAAACGGCTGGATCGATTTTAATGGAACTTTCAATGTTATAAGGAGTAACTTAGGCTACATTTAGTTTAGGTACATAAAAGAATTATGGGATCCGATCCGATCCTATATAAAAACCTATATCTACGCGAACGAAGTTGGGGTTCAGCTAGTTATCTATAAGACACTTCTTTATTTTTAACCCCCGACGCAAAAACGACGGGGTGTTATAAGTTTCACGTGTCTGTGTGTGTGTCTGTCTGTCTGTTCCGCTGTAGCGCTCAAACAGGTGGACCGATTTGAATGCGTTTTTTTTGTTTGAAAGGTGAATTAGTCGAGAGTGTTGTTAGCAATGTTTGATGAAAATTGATTCAAGATGTGCGCTGCTACAAAATGGCGGATTACATATATTTTCACAACTCGCATAATATGGGTATCAAATGAAAGGGCTTGACTTGTAAAATAGCATTTTGCAAATCCAAGATGGCTGCCGCCACAAAATGGTGAATGTCGGGGGTTTTTTAAATTTTAATTTATTATGTATTTTTATTAAATACAAATCTGACATTTTATTAAAAGCAATTAGATATTGTAATTAGAATTAAAAAATCCGGTCAAGTGCGAGTCAGACTCGCACACCGAGGGTTCCGTACTCCAGAAGTATAAGTACAATCTGTTTTTCATTAGTTTGTCTTAAAAGGTAAGGTGCTAATTAAGCTAGGTCTCTAAATTGTATGAGCGTTAATTGGATGAATCCAGTGTATTCGTTTGTATTTCTTTTTATTATAAAAATGAAAAAGAAGCGCGATGAGTATCAATCGCTCTTCCATATTCAAAGACTAGCTGACCCCCGCGACTTCGTCCACGTGGTTATATAGGTTTTTATATAGGATCGGATTGGATCCCATAATCCTTTTGTGTACCTAAATGTAGCCTAAGTTATTCCATATAACATCACCTATCTGCCATTGAAAGTTCCATCAAAATCGATCCAACCGTTTTGGAAATTAGCTGGAACAAATAAAAAGATCGACAAACATAACTCTAAACGCACACCACTTTAAAATAAGCCGTACGTTCAAAGATCCGGGTCCCAAGTTATTTGAACCCAATAAATGTATGTCATTTCTGAACTAAGAAACCTATGACCTTGAAATATTTACGGAACAATACTTAAAGTATTACCTTTCTAACAAAAAAAGAATGAGTGAAATCGAACAACGCGTTAATGAATTACAGCTAATACACGTTTTAACTTTCTTCCCCTCTCCCAAGGGAACCGTGCTGAATTTCGGGATAAAAAGTATCCTATGTCCTACCTCGGAGTATAAACTCAAATCGTACCAAGTTTCATTCGAATCCATTCAGTAGTTTCGGCGTGATGCGCGGCCAAGATACAGACAGACAGACAGACAAAAATGAAAAAAATTGCAGTTTTGGCTTCAGTATCGATGATAGAGTGCCCCCCAATAAAAAATTTCAAAATATCTTCAATGTACAGAATTGGATCTGTTACAGTTTTATTATATTACTAGCTGACCCCCGCGACTTCGTCCACGTGGTTATATAGGTTTTTATATAGGATCGGATTGGATCCCATAATCCTTTTGTGTACCTAAACTAAATGTAGCCTAAGTTATTTCATATAACATCACCTATCTGTCATTGAAAGTTCCATCAAAATCGATCCAGCCGTTTCGGAAGTTAGCTGGAACAAATAAACAGATCGACAAACATAACTCTAAGCGTACACCAGTTTAAAATAAGCCGTACGTTCAAAGATCCGGGTCCCAAGTTATTTGAACCCAATAAATGGTCATTTCTGAACTAAAAAACCTATGAACTTGAAATATTTACGGGACAATACTTAAAGTACTACCTTTCTAACAAAAAAAGAATGAGTTAAATCGAACTACGCGTTATTGAATTAGAGCTAAATACACGTTTTTACTTTCTTCCCCTCTCCCAAAAAAACCGTGCTGAATTTCGGGATAAAAAGTAACCTATGTCCTACCTCGGAGTATAAACTCATATTGTACCAAGTTTCATTTGAATCCATTCAGTAGTTTCGGCGTGATGCGCGGCCAAGATACAGACAGACAGACAGACAGACAGACAGACAGACAGACAAAAATGAAAAAAATTGCAGTTTTGGATTCAGTATCGATTATAGAGTGCCCTCCAATAAAAATTTTCAAAATATCTTCAATGTACAGAATTGGATCTGTTACAGTCTTATTATATTATAGATAGATAGAAGATAGACGTTCGCCTGAACCGAGAATAACGTTACTATAACTGATCAATCGATAAATTCAGAATCTGAATTCCGGTGCATTGCCTCACACAGTACCGGAATTCAGAAACGGAATTCAGATTCTGAATTCCGGTGTTCATTCCGGCTGTGTGAGGCCGGGCTAAATCTTCAGATTCTGAATTCAGACAGGCATTCCGGCTGTGTGAGGCCGGCCTAAAGCTGGGTAAAAGTTGGGAATTTTTCTTTGGTGAAGACTGGAAACGCTGGACCGATTTTGATAGGACTTTCACTGGCGGATTTTTACATTTTGATGTACCTAAATATCCGCCAGTGAACTTTTAACACTTTTTAGACAGGTATGAGCTCAAAGGAGCTTAGAAAAAACAAAGAGTTCTCAAAGAGAGGGATTTTTAAAAACCAATATCCACGCGAACGAAGTCGCAGGTATCCGCTTGTAACGCATGATTTTAGGGTTCCGTATTTATTTTAACACTAGATTCTGCCCGCGGCTTCGCCCGCGTGAATTTCGGTTTTTCTCAAATCCCGAGGGAATCGTGGATTTCCGGTTCCCGTTCCCGCTTCCTTTTCCAACCTTTATACCTACTTTCAAGGAAGTTCGCTATAGTAATCTACCTATAGCTGTAGCTATGGATTTCGGTTATTTCAAAATCCCGTGGGAACTGTGCATTTTTCCAGGATAAAATGTAGCCCATGTGTTGCCAATGCATGCAACATAGCAAGTTATTGCAATAATGTGTTATGTGAGCATGATTTACCTCAGGACAGTCAGCGCCCTCTATGGCGTTTTGGAGGTCTATATCTATTTTAGTCCCACAGGAATACTTTTCCAGGATAAAAAGTACTCTGTGTTAAGTCGGGGCATAAGCTGCTATCTCCATTCAAAATTTCAGCCAAATCGGTTCAGCAGTTGCGGCGGAGAAGAATAATAAACACACACACACACACAAACTTTCGCCTTTATAATATTATATTGTGATTTCATATTTATCTACCTTTAAACATACTATTATGGTCACCCTATTAAAGTTACCCATCAGTTGATTCGGTGATAGTCAACGCCACAGAAATATACTATAAATGGATACAGTGAATGGATAGAACAGCCTTGTGGGAGGAAAACGCGCGCCTCACTTGTATACAATTAACTGCACACAAGTTTCCAAAAACACGCGCACCGAGATTTCGACGCCAATTTTTAGGGTTCCGTAGTAAACAAGGAACCCTTATAGTTTCGCCATGTCCATCCGTCTGTCCGTCTGTCCGTCCGTCCTCGGTTAATCTCAGAGACTATTAGTGCTAGAAATCCGTAATTTGGCATGAGTATAAATATTAATCACGCCGACAAAGTGGTGAAATAAAATTTTGATAAATATTTTTTTAGGGTACCTACATGTAAAGTGGGGATGAATATTTTTTTTCTCGTCTACCCCATAGTGTGGGGTATCGTTGAATAGGTCTTTTAAAAATACTGTGGGTGTGGGAACATCATTTTTCGATTTCTAGATCCGTTTGTAAAATATGATGTTTTAAAGTGCAAATTTTTATTAGAGTCAATTGTCCCCCCCCTCTATCAGCCAAATGGCAGTATATAGGAACTTGAAAAAATTCACAGCAGTAGGGTATATAATCAATTTTAAAGGAAAACTATCACGGCTAAGTAGGGTTCACAGGTTAAGGAGTTATATCTGTTTTTCGAGGATTGTGACTACGGAACCCTACACTGCGCGTGGCCCGCCACGCACTTGGCCGGTTTTTCTTTATAATCACACAAAAATAATCGTGAAAGTGGCATTTTGCACTATTTAGAAACATTAACATTGTTCAGAAATAAATAGCAAAAAAGGAGATATTTCCTATCACATGTTTAGGCAGTACTTAACTGCATGATAGTGCCTAAACATGTGATGATGTGATGTGATGCCTAAACACGCTGATCGCCGGCGCTGCCAGGCCAATATGTATTTTATAATGGTATGGTTGTTATAGAACGCAAGTCAGCGCGACACTAAAAAGGTTACCGAAGACAGGCGTGTGGGCTGCGGATAGAGTGATGATTACTGATAAAATACTAAAAAAAACGTGAAAAAAAAAGTTTTTACAAAAAAAACTGTAAATGCAAAATAAAAATATTTTCTGTATTTTTTTTCATTCGTATCTAATTTAAATAAAATCAGCTGACGCTGGAGGTCAACGACCGTTGTGTGACCTATTTACGTACCGTACGTTACCTACAAACTCGCGCGCGCACCAAGGTCGATACCTACCATATGAGATTGTGTTTAGGTAGAATAATAAGTTTTCGGAAGCGGTCTCCTTATACCCTGTATGATATACAAGGGTAGATCGGTGATCATCACATATCAGACATATTATGTCTGTGCTCACCTCAGCAGAAGCTTGCCGCGACGCGTGAACTCTTACACCGGATGACTTCAGCATGCTCCAGACTTTGTACTGGCTGACGTTGAAGCGACGTGCTACGTCGTGCGTACTGGCTTTGGGGTCTCGTTTAAAGCAATCTAGTACAGAATCCTCAACTTCGACAGCCCTTCGGGTTTTGCCGGTCCCTTTAGCGTGACCTGCGGGGTCATTCTTTAACTTAGGCCGTGTCCCCATTAGGGGACATACATACATTACGTCACACGCTACGGGGAGGGGAGGGGGTCGACGAATTGTGACATCGTGTGACAAGGGGATGGGACGGGCCCCAAATTTTATGAGGTTACATTTCAAAATCTAATATAGGTACTTAAAATAGGTACTATTAAAAAAATATAAATATTCGTAACTGCTGCTTTAATTCAATGTCTAGATGTAAAATTGCAAAATATGTGAAACTAGGGAGGGTAGGTCTCACAAATGTGACCAGCTGTGACAAGGACGGGGGAAGGGGTAAGTAAAGAATCATGTTTGTGTGACGAAATGTATAGATGGCCCCTAATGGGGACACTACCTAAGTTAGAGAGTAACCCACCTGGGGTGGTGAACTGGCCGTGGTCGAGCAGCCTTTGAACCACCGCCGCGATCGTCGCAGTAGTAGGTATGGCTGGTTCCGGGATCCCCTGCCGTCGCAGACGCGGCACGCTCTCGCTCTCGTACATTCTCCGAGCCGCTCGGAGGGTTTTACAGAGCGAGTGCACGCGCACCATTTCGTAGTATTCACGGTTCGAATACTCGTAATGTTTGGACATCGTGCGACCGGCGCGGACGACGACTCTCGCGCGACTGACCTTGTTTTTTGAAACCTCGGGCCCCGATGCCGAATCCAGACGCCATCTTTGTCGGCAACGTATAAAGGTGCGTCCAGACTTGAACATTTCACCGAACCGAACAGCGAACATTTCGGCAAACTTGTTACGCTCAATGTGGACGGCGCGCTTGGAGCGCTTGAGATGGGTTACTGCGTAACAGTTCGGCGAAACTTTCGCCGAACTGTTACGCAGTAACCCATCTCAAGCGCTCCAAGCGCGCCGTCCACATTGAGCGTAACAAGTTTGCCGAAATGTTCGCTGTTCGGTTCGGTGAAATGTTCAAGTCTGGACGCACCTTTAGAATTAAGAAACCGCCAGCGCCGACTGGGCTTTGTTAACCCCCGACGCAAAAACGACGGGGTGTTATAAGTTTGACGTGTCTGTGTGTGACTGTATGTCTGTTTATTCCCCTATAGCGCTCAAACGGGTGGACCGATTTGAATGCGGTTTTTTTGTTTGAAACGTTAATTCGTCGAGAGTATTGTTAGGTATGTTTGATGAAAATCGATCCAAGATGGCCGCCGCTACAAAATGGCAGATTACATATTTTTTCACAATATGGGTATCAAATGAAAGTGCTTGATTAGTAGAATAACACTATGCAAATCCAAGATGGCTGCCGCCACAAAATTGCGAATATCGGGGGTTTTTAAATTTTTAATTTATACTTGTTTAATATTCATTTGGAGCATCCATGTTATTTTTTCTAAAAGGATTTTTAAATGCTCGTATTTGAAGGAAAAATTGTTAAGAAAAAATTATGCTGAATTATGGGTGGAATTGTTCTATTTAACGATACTGAAGCACCAGAAACACAAGTGTAAATTGAAAATTTAAAAAACCCCCGACATTCGCCATTTAGTGGCGGCGGCCATCTTGAATTTGCAATAGTGCTATTCTACTAGTCAAGCCCTTTCATTTGATACCCATATCAAGGGAGTTGTGAAAAAATATATCATTCGCCATTTTGTAGCGGCGGCCATCTTGGACCGATTTTCATCAAACATAGCTAAGAACACTCTCGACTAATTCACCTTTCAAACAAAAAAAACCGCATTCAAATCGGTCCACCCGTTTGAGCGCCACAGGGGAACAGACAGACACACACACACACACACACACACACACACACACACACACACACACACAGACACGTCAAACTTATAACACCCCGTCGTTTTTGCGTCGGGGGTTAAAAATGGGCACACAATAAAAAAATCCTGTACGTACCTAAGTAGGTATTACGCACACCAAGGAAATAAATAGATGTATGTGTAAGTAGTCCTACGTGAGTCCTACTTACAGATTTTTCTTATTTGGCGGATTGATTAATTAAACCTGACATTTTGTGAGATGGTGATAATAAAAAAAACCCGGCTGAGTTTATTGGGGGCTCTTCTCAGACCAGGGCGCGTTTGGAACCCTCGTAGTTTTAGTTTTAAGTTTTCGTAGTAATTATCACCATTGCCTCACTTTCATGTAATTCTTATATTGACGTTCAAAAGGTGTACAGTGTACCTACTTTGAATAAATGAATTTTGATTTGATCTGATTTGGAACCGCCAAATTAGAAAGTATATAGTAATGTTATTAAGTACTAAGTAAGCAGGTATATCAAAATAAGTTTGTTATTCCATCAATCCAAGTATCAAGTATTTTTTTTTTTTATTCAACTACAATTTAGTTCAAGTATGGACTTCCATAAAGTAAGTAGTAGGTACCTATCTACCTATAGACTGCTTTCATGCATAAATAATAAAATCATGTTTCCTTATTTTCGCGCGCTTCGATTTTGCACTACCCAATGATAGGTATTTTGTGTTTTGCCGCCTCCACCGAGCGGTGTTTTATCAAAGGTACCGCCACACGAGTAGATATTATACAGAGGAAAAGCTACCTAAGAACGTACTAGTATACATAATATAGCAAGATATGTAATAATGATTGGAAAAATATGTTTTTTATATTACATTACTATACTATATATAAGTTATATAGTTACTTAGGTAGGTAGTAGGTACTTACTAAAACTAAGTGTGATAGCACATGCATAGATATCCCTAGTGACAGAACTAGATACTTACTTACTTTAGTAAAATGAATGAATTGAGTACCTAGTTACTTAGGTAGGTAGTAGGTACCTACTAAAAGTCAGTGTAATAGCACATGCGTAGATGTCCCAGTGATAGTATTTAGATACTTACTTTAGTAAAATAAATGAATTAAATACCTAATTACTTAGGTAGGTAGTAGATTATAAAACCGTAGACATTTTTATGAACAGATACCTACTAAAAATAAGTGTGATAGCACATGCGTAGATATCCCTAGTGACAGTACCTAGAATCTAGATACTTACTTACTTTAGTAAATTGAATGAATTAAGTACCTAGTTACTTAGAATGACCCGTTAGCGCGGTTGGCAGTGACCCTGCCTTCCGCTCCAGGGTCGCGGGTTCGATTCCCGCTCCGAGTCTGGGTGTATTTATAATATGTATGTATAATGTATATATACCTTTATATAAAATATATATATGTATTTATATGTAAATATGTCTATCAGTCGGCTATTACCTATAACACAGGCATGAAGTTGCCTACTTCAGGAATAGACGGCCGTGTGCGTATGTGTGAGTATTTATTTATTTATTTAATTATTTATTTAGATAGGTACCTTAGATAGGCCCATCGCGATGGCCCATTGCATAGAGGATCTATAACACATTTTAACTTACAACCCGTTTACTAAAAGATAGGACCTCGCTGACAAGTTGCTTTGACTCGCTCGCTCGCAAGACAATACTAACACAGCATACCTGGGTATGCTGTGTTAGTATTGTCAGTTTTTCACAAACATTTAAGTTTCATACAATACCTAAATATTCTTAATGATGCTTTTTTGCACACCCTACCCATGCGTCGAGGTGGCGTTATCGACGCCAGGTCCAATCTTTTAGTAAACGGGTTGTACCTGGCAATGTTATTACTCAATTCTATTCAGTAGAATCTGCTTTTTGAACCAGTAGTAGAGTCTTGACATAGTATCATAAGTGGCACATACTATCCTACAATAAATAAATTCATGTCATTTCAATTAATTTCATTTCATTAATTTTATTGTATAGATATGTAAAGGTAGGTATACTTACTTCACTTGATCTCTAGGGTACACAAAAAAAGAGATTGGAAAAGTGCGCACGACCCACAGCCCTGTCGTTTGTCTACCAACTGTCCTACCAGCGGAGCGTACGTGAACCGTTGGTGAGAGCTCGTGTGTGCGTGAGCGGCGCTATGTGTGCACTGTGCGTGTACCTACAGCGGGCCGCTTCTAGGTAGCTTTCTCTCTGTATAATATCTACTCGTGTGGTACCACCGTGACTTCAAAGCACGCCGCGCGGCGTGTACAGGCACAAGGGGTTTTGGCGTTTTATACCTACTCATATTTTTTTATGAAAATTATCTTTCCTTTTTATATTTTTTTATATTCGTATTTTATTACAATACAAGAACCATCAGGACAAATTGCGGAACGATCTGAAAATCATAAAATATTTAAATATATGTATTTCAAAGAGAAAAGGTTACCCTGAAAAGAAATAACTAACTATTCTCTGCTTGCGCAGTGTTGGTGAAAATTAACTATCGTATGCTTTCAAATTGGAGCGGAAATTGATTCCGTAGAGAATAAAACTTTTACCAATGCAAAAAATTCTCCCTCAGCTACCCAGTGTCGCATTTAAGTAACTAAGTAGATAACTATAGTAGAAACAGAATCAGTTGCAGGTGGATTGCCTAAGCAAGAATTTACACTTCCAGCCCAGGGCAAAGTTTTAAACAAAAGTTAATGGACTCTGACTTTAGCGGCCCACTTGATTCCATCAAAATTGTACCTAATGGTTTTGTAACAGTTGATCCAATGAGGAATCTGGCCCTAAGGAATCGTCTCTAGGACTTCTTTAGGACACCAACTGCGGTTAATGGGAGACCCATACATTACAGTTAGTTATAAGTATTTATGCGTCATCTAATAAACCCCTAAAACATTAAATAAAAAGTTGTAATAGGTAATTTGTCTGTTGCAAGCTGGGTTCCATAAGACGATACTACATAACAGCAAAACCTAGCGGTTTTCACAAATTATCTAGATAAGTAAGTAATTCTCTGCTCCATCAGTCTTTCATCATTCATAACAAACAGAAATAAATGACGCAGTAGTTACCTACCTGTCATCTAATGGACCCCTGAAGTCATAGAACTTAGAGTAAGGTACCTGTTAGTTACAAAAGGAAACGTTGGAGGTAAATGCAATGCACTTTTCTAAACGTGTCACCAATACCACACGAGTAGTAAATCTACAGAGAGGAAGCTTCCACAAGCGGCCCGCTGTAGGTATACTCACACAAACACACTCACCAACGGTTGCCGCTTGAAGAAGCTTTCCCTCTGTAGGTACTCTGTGCCAATACTGTACCCACAGAATAACCAGAAGGGAAGCTACCTAAGAACGTCTGTCGTTTATACCTATTCTGATAGGGTTATCACCTGTTGCATGTGAAAAATTATAGGTAAAAATAAAAATATTATATACTAGTATAGGTATATAGCAAGATATGTAGTAATGATTGGAAAAAAATGTTTTTTTATATTATATTACTATATATAAGTTATATAGTTACTTAGATAGGTACCTACTAAAAGTAAATATAATAGCACATGCGTAGATATCCCTAGTGATAGTACCTAGATACTTACTTACTTTTGTAAATTAACTAGTTACCTACCTAGTTATTTAGGTAGGTACCTACCTAGTTATTTAGGTAGGTACCTACCTACTAAAAGAAAGTGTGATAGCACATGCGTAGGTAGGTATCCCTAGTGATAGTACCTAGGCACTTAGTCACATTAGTAAAATGAATGAATTAAGTAACTACCTAACTAGTTAGATACTTAGGTAGGTACCTTCTAAAAGTAATAATTAATTTACTTAGGTAGGTATATATATTTCATATTTACTTATTATATTTACTTAGGTATATTTATTTATTTATTTACTACCGAGTTTCTTGCTGGTTCTTCTCGGTTGGAATGGCATTCCGAACCAGTGGTAGATTCAATTGACCATACAAAAGTACTTGTAAAAGTTTATTTGAATAAAAAACTTTTCTATTCTATTCTATACAGAAGGTAGGTACTTAGTCACTATCTATAATATAATAAAACTGTAACAGATCCAATTCTGTACATTGAAGATATTTTGAAATTTTTTATTGGAGGGCACTCTATGATCGATACTGAAGCCAAAACTGCAATTTTTTTCATTTTTGTCTGTCTGTCTGTCTGTCTGTATCTTGGCCGCGCATCACGCCGAAACTACTGAATGAATTCGAATGAAACTTGGTACGATATGAGTTTATACTCCGAGGTAGGACATAGGATACTTTTTATCCCGAAATTCAGCACGGTTCCCTTGGAAGAGGGTAAGAAAGTTAAAACGTATATTTAGCTGTAATTCATTAACGCGTAGTTCGATTTAACTCATTCTTTTTTTGTTAGAAAGGTAGTACTTTAAGTATTATCCCGTAAATATTTCAAGGCCATAGGTTTTTTAGTTCAGAAATGACAGACATTTATTGGGTTCAAATAACTTGGGACCCGGATCTTTGAACGTACTGCTTATTTTAAACTGGTGTGCGATTAAATTTATGTTTGTCGATCTGTCTATTTGTTCCAGCTAATTTCCGAAACGGCTGGATCGATTTTGACGGAACTTTCAATGACAGATAAGTGATATTATATGGAGTAACTTAGGCTACATTTAGTTTTGGTACAAAAAAGGATTATGGGATCCAATCCGATCCTATATAAAAACGTATATCCATGCGGACGAAGTCGCGGGGGTCAGCTAGTAATATAATGTAACAGATCCAATTCTGTACATTGAAGATATTTTGAAAATTTTTATTGGAGGGCACTCTGTAATCGATTCTGAAACCAAAACTGCAATTTTTTTTCATTTTCGTCTGTCTGTCTGTCTGTCTGTCTGTCTGTCTGTCTGTCTGTATCTTGGCCGCGCATCACGCCGAAACTACTGAATGGATTCGAATGAAACTTGGTACGATATGAGTTTATACTCCGAGGTAGGACATAGGATACTTTTTATCCCGAAATTCAGCACGGTTCCCTTGGGAGAGGGGAAGAAAGTTAAAACGTATATTTAGCTGTAATTCATTAATGCGTCGTTCGATTTAACTCATTCTTTTTTTGTTAGAAAGGTAGTACTTTAAGTATTGTCCCGTAAATATTTCAAGGTCATAGATTTTTTAGTTCAGAAATGACAAGACATTTATTGGGTTCAAATAACTTGGGACCCGGATCTTTGAACGTACTGCTTATTTTAAACTGGTGTGCGATTAAATTTATGTTTGTCGATCTGTCTATTTGTTCCAGCTAATTTCCGAAACGGCTGGATCGATTTCGACGGAACTTTCAATGGCAGATAAGTGATGTTATATGGAGTAACATTTAGTTTTGGTACAAAAAAGGATTATGGGATCCAATCCGATCCTATATAAAAACGTATATCCATGCGGACGAAGTCGCGGGGGTCAGCTAGTTGATAAATAAATTCATTTCATTTCATTAATTTATTGTATAGATACGGTATTTTTGTGCACATATATAAAATTTTCAAAAATATATTGGTTATAAACAGTCATAATTTTAACTTCCTTGAACTTATCTCTCAGTGACTCTCTGGGACCCATATTATATATGGCACGAACATCTAAGACAAAATTTAAAATGTCAGTAGGTCGGTACAATGTCTTTAAACGAGCTGTAATAGGCTAGTCGATATTGTGTACAGGTTATGGATTTATGATGAAATTATAAATTGTACACCGACCGAGGTTGATTCACCGTTACAGTCGAACTTTTCAATGAAAGGAATGACACATTTTTTTTTTCTTTATTTTGGGCGGCCTGGGACAATCAATTTAATGAGTTAGATAACTGTTATCTGTCGTCTTGTGGTAATCAATTAAATGATTCAGATAATATTATCCGTCGTACGGTAATCAATTCAATGATTCAGATAGTATTATCTACTGTTCTGTTTTTAATACATACGCAAAGAACATGTCCAACTTAATCCAATTTAATGGAGGCAAGTTGCCACATGAAGAATTTCCAATTTAATGGAGGCAAGTTGCCACACGAAGAATTTCCAATTTAATGGAGGCAAGTTGCCACACACAGAACATGTCGTCCAATTTAATCCAATTTAATGGAGGCAAGTTGCCACACGAAGATTTCCCAATTTAATGGAGGTATCTTTGTACCAAGTATTCCCAATTTAATGGAGGTATCTTTGTACCAAGTATTCCCAATTTAATGGAGGTACCTTTGTACCAAGTATTCCCAATTTAATGGAGGTATCTTTGTACCAAGTATTCCCAATTTAATGGAGGTATCGTGTACCAATACATAACATTTTTTTCCAATTTAATGGGGGTACCTTTGTACCAAATATTTCCAATTTAATGGGGGTACCTCTGTACCAATAATTCTAATTTAATACAAAGTTACCCTAACTTTGTACCAAATTTACCGCTTTACTCATTGCGTGACCTTTAAGTGAACCCTTACCACACTATGATTAATCTAGCGGCACGCTATGATGGCCGGTTTGACACATTACAATAGTGATGTGGAATGTCAATTTATTCTCGAACAAAAAACAATTAAGTTTTGTTTTTGTACCTGATTAAATAGGTTTAATAAAACAAAAATGTATATGTTTATTTAATTTATTTGAACGAACTGAATATTTGAACGAAAATGAATATACATACTTTATATGCACACAAGAAACATATGAATACAAAAGATACCAAAAAAGGTGCCACAAAAGGCCATAATTAATCAGATTCGTCCATACTACTATTTTCACTGTCGTCACTGCTATCATCACATACATTAATAATTATATGTTCGTTTTCTATAATATTATCTATTTTCACATCTCTTTCATAATCTTCCCTTATTAATTTAACAGTTCTATTCACAACCTTTTCCCAGTCTCCTTTAGTCACATGTTCACAAGCTTCTTCTAATAATTTTAGCATTTTTTTTGTGGTAAATGGGGGTTCTGTATTGTGTCTTGCAGCATATCCCTTAATTTGAGCCCACACCAACTCAATCGCATTATACTCACAATGGTAAGGCGGTAACCGTATAACTCTGTGCCCATGTTCTAATGCTATTTCGTCAATGACGTATCGGATCTTGGTTGGTTTGTTTTCTTTTAAAAGACGTACTAATTCCGCTTTTAACATATTCATGTTTGCATCTACGCCATTTTTACGAAGCCATGCGACGATATCAGCTTTCTTTTGGGATTGGGCAGGTGGCTTGTCAATTTGCATCGAGTGGTATGGGGCGTTGTCCATAATTATAATAGATGGTTCAGGGAGGCTACACAACATTGAGGTAAACCATTCAGTAAACTTTTCTCCATTCATGTCTTCATGATAGTCTCCAGTGGTTTTTGACGCAAAAGCCATGAGAGAACCTTCGACAAACCCGTTGATGGTTCCGGCGTGACAAATTATAAGTCGCGATCCTTTTCCTACAGGAACTTTGGAAGTAGATGCTGCTGTGTCATCGTTCCAAGAACGGCCTACAGTATGGTTAGCATTAAGCCATGTTTCATCCAAGAACACAACATTTTGCCAATTTTTGATTTCTTTCACTTGCCGTAAAAAAGTATACCTTGCCATCGCTATATCAAATCTTTCCATCAATATTTTGCGTTTGTTACATTTTTTGTATCGAAATCCAATGGTCTTCAAAATCTTCGTTAAAGAACTTTCCCCACCGAAGAATAATCCAGCTTCCTTCAGTGAATGCACCAACTTTTTTCTTGTTGGATACTCCTTCTGTAAATAGTAGCCGTAAACATGTCTTCGGATAGCATCGGCATCAAAGCTATCGATGCCTACGACTGGTTTTGCTCGTTTTCTCTTTTTTGGTGTGTGAAGTTTATTTTCTTCTGTGCCAGTCTCGCCATATTTTTTTTTAGTTATCCGTCTAACAGTTCGTTGTCCAATATTAAGCGCATCAGCTACGCGTTCAACCACTGACGTTATAGGTAAAATTGGCCCTCCATTTTGAGCTTCACGATCGAAATAGTTACGAAGGCGTATTACGAACTCACGTGTCTGACTATTTAGAACAGTTCTCTGCGTACGTTCGGTCATATCGACGAAATCCACAACAAAGGGCTTGAACAGAGTCCAAATTAACGAGCAAGGGTCAACAGTAATGCAGTATCAATATTTGAAATCCAAAGCCAGGTCAAAACTATATCACAATCGCATTGCACTGACAGTTTATACTTTTCGAAGCAACGTCAATTCGAAACTGCTTTGTTTTGCATTGAGCATTGACGCGAGTTTGCCGGAGGTAGTAGTTGTGCTAGCCAGCGATCCTATGTGACGATCGTATTAGATTCCATTTTTAAAAATTTATTGATATTTTTTTGCGATTTCAGAGGTTTGTCCACATAGTGAAAATTGTTCATATTCACAAGTACATTCACCCCTTAAATGGTGCAAACTGATTTTTCTACACTTGTATACATTTAAGAAATCAATTTAATAAATAAATTTTGAGTCCTAAACCTAAAACTACATTCGATAAAATTTATGAATCTCTGCACATCACTATCGTCAATAAAGTAATACAATTATTTCCTTCAAAGTCGTTATCAATTAATACGGAACTTCATGAGCGGACAAACGTCAAACCGGCCATCATAGCGTGCCGCTAGAGTAGTCTTTTGAAACTGTTATTTCAAAAAATTTATAATTGAACTAACTCTTACTCGATAAATCAAACTAAAATCTGATTCGTTTAATCTATACTTTAAAACTTCTTTTTCTATACTTTGTCAATCAAATGTTCCTACTAAATGCAATATACGTAAAAGGTGGGTACCTACTTACTTCACTTGATCTATCATAAAAAAGAAATATCCTAATTTTTTCTAGAGGAACTTAAACATACTGTACAATGGTTAGGCATTTTTGTCTAAACACAACACTTAAATCTATATTAAGACTAACTACTTTTTTATGTAATTTATACTATTTTACACAATCTCTAAACTCTCGCCAAACATTTTATTCTCAGTATTAATTTAATGCGCACGACCCACAGCCCTGTCGTTATTCAACTAACGTTCAACTAGTGGAGCGTCCGTGAACAGCGCGTGTGTGCGTGAGCGGCGCTATGTGTGAGTGTACCTACAGCGGGCCGCTTGTGGAAGCTGCCTCTCTGTAGATTTATTACTGGTGTGCCAATACTGTACCGTGCGGTGGCCTCAAATGCAATGAAATCTATACCTATGTACAGTCACTAAGCCTAGCTGGCGGCCACCCTACGCGGTTGACCTTGAACATTGAACTCTGCGGTGATAGTGGAATTGAATTTACATTAACCTAAGGTAGGAGAATCGTTACTTTCTAACTGCCAGTTATTAACGCTAACATACGTAGACAAATACGATACATTAGCTATAGAAATCGATGCCTTAGGTACTGTCTCATATTTTTTGTGTATAATGTAGGTGGGTATAAACACAATGTAGATATTTATGCCAGTTGTAACTGCCCTCCTGGCTTTTTGTAGGCTATGGAATGCCATCCCTCCGTTTTCCACGCCACCTATCCTACTTAATATTATAAATGTGAAAGTGTGGATGTTTGGATGTTTAGATGTTTGTTACTCTATAACGTCGCAACTACTGAACCGATTTGGTTGAAATTTTGAATGAAGGTAGATTATGGCCTGACTTAAAACATAGGCTTTAACTAACTTTTTATTCAGGAAAAATCCAAAGTTCCCGCGGGATTTTGAAAAATCCGAAATCTATATCTAGAGCTATAGGTAGATTAGTATAGCAAACTTCCTTGAAAGTAGGTGTAAAGGTTGGAAAAGGGAGCGGAAACGGTTACCAGATTTCTACGATTCCCTCAGGATTTGTCTGAAAAATCGAAATTCACGCGGGTGAAGCCGCGGGCAAAAGCTAGTTGTATCCTATATTGGTAACTTCAAAGAAGAGAAAAATCTCTCTTTGAAGTTTCAACGCCCTCCCCCTCCTTTCGTCCTATTTCACAATTAATTACATTTACTTCAACTTAGTGCAATAGTGGGAATTGAGTGGGAATAGTGCAATTTTCATCAAACTACTGAACCGGGCATTTCCGCCAAATTGCAAAATTTGAAAGATTAAAAAAAATCTTTAGATATCAGATTATGGATGGCTTTAATATATTTCCACAACCATTATAAAGGTCTCACTTCTGTGTACAAGAATTATTTTGAGAAGTTTAATAAATATTCCATGTTGAAAAAATGGTATGGACACAAAAAACACGGTAAGGACACGCTAAAAAAAACTGTAACATTATCCAATTAAAGTAACTGCAGTCAATAGAAAATCGAAGAAGGAAATGTTTTCATCGTGGGTTTTTTTTATTGCCATCATAAATAATTAAAACTCGTAAGGAACGGTAAGGACATTAAAGTACGGCAATGACTGCTTTACAGTCGGAACTCGGATGTCTGAAATCTGACTTAATGTCTCTATGTCATGGTTAAAAATCAAAATAATATATATAATCAACATTTTTACTGTAGGTACCTAATCAAAATATTATAAAAATAGAGGATGCCCGCGATTTCGTCCGCGTGGATTTAGTTTTTTAAAAATCCCGCGGGAACTCTTGGTTTTTCTTTTGAGCTCATACCTTGCTAAAAACTGTTAAAAGTTCACTGGCGTATGTTTAGGTACATCAATATGTAAACATCCGCCAGTGAACGTCCCATCAAAATCGACCCAGCCTTTCAGAGATTAGCCGGTAATCTATAAAGTATCTCAAAAGAAAGGTCTAACAAAAAAAGAATGAATGAAATCGGACCACGCATTAAGAATTACAGCTAAGTAAGTACACGTTTTGACTTCCATCCCCTCTCCCAAGAGAACCGTGCTGAATTTCGGAATAAAAAGTAGAATAGAATAGAATAGAATAGAATAGAATAGAAAAGTTTTTTATTCAAATAAACTTTTACAAGTGCTTTTGAATCGTCGATTGAGTCTACCACAGGTTCGGAATGCAGTTCCAGCCGAGAAGAACCTGTAAGAAACTCGGCGGTTGCTCTTTTTTAAAAAATAACATTATAACAATTATTATTATTAATGTACATGATTGAAATGCCGTCTCGCGCATTGCTGGAACGAGTTAAATCCAAGCTTTTTTATCGTTTATATAATCTTCAATTGTATAATAAGCTTTTTTTATGAGCATACTTTTAATATATAGTATCCTATATGTTACTCCGTATTATGAACTTAAATCATGCCAAGTTTCATTTCAAACCATTCAGTAGTTATTGCGTGATGCGCGTACAAACATACAGACAAACAGATAAACAAAAATTTCAAAAATTGCTTTTTTAAGTTCTATTACTTATCCCTAACATCCCCCAGTTATTATTTTGCAAAAATCTTTAATGTACAGATACGGCAAGTCTACGATTTTATTATGTTAAGTATGTATATTGTATAGAATAGAAGAAGATAATTGACATCTTAATCTATCTCAAGTTTTAAAGCAATTTGTGTTAATAATAATTAAAATTGTGCTAATAATATGAATTAAATTAAAATTTTCCTTCAGATCTCCAGGTGTTATTTTTAGCCCGGTCAATTTAGACTTCCAAGGTTACAAAAATTAATATTATAAATTAAATGTGAAAAGTCCTCATCGATCCGACACCTGGAAAAAAATTACTCGGGGTCAAAGGTTGCAAAAACGGGTTTTTCGCGATTTTCAGCAAAACGGAAATGAAATGTTACATGAGCTTTGCATTTTTTAGAGGACGCAATTTTATTTTTGGGACATGTGTGGGGGTTAATAAAAGCTTAACCTCAAGTTTGTGGGGTCGCCACCCTTGTCCCCTGGCCACCATCTTGGAAAAAGGGGTGAAAACACTTTTTTCGCGATATCTCGGAAACTATGCGTCTTACAAAAAATTTGTAAAGACATAATTTGTAGCAAATTGTTTTGCCTACAAATATGTTTATATAACTTTTTGCCCTAAATTAAAAATTAAAGAAGTTATGTGGAAAAAAGTAAGAAAATTATTATAAAATCTTTTTTGCTCCGGATTCTCATGAGCATTGACGAACCCGGTCAACTTTGGAGTGCAGTAACAGCGTTTTAAATGAATAAAAAAAAAAAAAGATTTTTCTAAGGTAATTTTTTTTGTAAAATGTATAAAAAAAAGTAATAGAGCAAAAAAGATTAAAAAAAAAAATCTCACGTTTTGCTTATAACTTCTTTAATTTTTAATTTAGGGCAAAAAGTTATATAAACATATTTGTAGGCAAAACAATTTGCTACAAATTATGTCTTTACGATTTTTTTGTGTTTCCGAGATATCGCGAAAAAAGTGTTATCACCCCTTTTTCCAAGATGGCGGCCGGGGGACAAGGGTGGCGACCCTACAAACTTGAGGTTAAGCTTCTATTGACACATGTACCAAAAATAAAATTGCGTCCTCTATAAAATGCAATATTCGGTCCTTAAATTGTAACATTTCAATGGACTATAATTTTATCATAAAATTAGTCCAAACAAAAATTTTAGATCACATAATTATCTATAAAAAATGACTTAATACTTTTTTTCGTAAGAGCTACGTTTTTGAGATATAACGATTTAAAAAGTTGCAAAAGTTGTAATCGTCATAATATGCATAAGTAATAATACAAGTAATATATAGTTTTTATTAATTTTCCATTTCTTTCTTATCAACCTCCTTTCTCTTTCTGGCATGTCTGCAATGCTTTTAAGTTTTTTTTTGCTTGTTTTCTTTTTCTTTAACGCTCTCTTTCTTTTTCCAGTAATTCTGCATATTTTTCAAGATTTATATATTCATATCGATTCTTTTTATTTATTCGTCGTTCTTTCTTTATTTGCTGCCGTATTCACGTTCGACATTTTAATATTTTTGGGTGTAAATATCGACGTAATAAATAATTTATGTTTTTGAAGTCTCTAAATGATGCTTTGATCATAAGAATAATTAATAATACGAGTTAATAATACGAATAGAATCTCTAAGTGCAACAAACACTGCATTTTAAATACCTACTTCTCCCTTCGTCAATAAAAAGCCCATCGAGACAGTCAGATTAATTATTATTAGCAACAGAGCAAGAGGAGATGGAGCGCTGTACCATCTCCAAGAGGGGATGGTATTTTTGTATGAAATGATGCTTTGTGAAGGTGGGCGGGGTGAAGGGGAGACACCTACTCACAATGATGACGACATCATTTGCTTGTTCACGCCAGCTTCTCTTTGTATGTGATGCAATTAGTCATTTCCGTAGCTATCGTGTCCTTACCGTAGCTTCTGGTTAACCTCGGTAAAGACAGTACCGGTAGTGACATTTTGAACATTTTCTGATAATTTTGTACTTAAATCAAGGATTTCTAGTTTCTAATCACCGGATAGACATTCATAGTACTATTACATTCAATCTTATTCAATAATAAACAGGATAAAATGTTTATTTATTAGTACATTTCACTCTATGTAGGTAAGGACATTTTTTATAGTTTCGCAAAAGAATGCATCCTGAGACCGGATTATGCAACACATCCGCCACTCACAGCATTCATCAGCGTGCTGATGGCGAAAGCTTCGCATCTCTCTAACTGAAGTGGGGGGCGGGTGAATAAATAACTTGAAAATTGAAATATTGTGTGTGATTTGGTAATGACCGATTTTCGAGATACACATATATTACAACCAAAAGAATATATACCTACACCATATAGCATTATGTTATGACATGGTTCGATATCAGTAAAAGGCGTTTATTCTAGGAATGTTAGTATGAAGTCAATTTGTTTGCTCTTTTTCTTGTAAATTCGTAATGAATGTAGAAAACGTAGTTTGTTACACTAGAATTTGCGTCGACTAAGGTATAATTTTTGTTGTTGTTTAATATCTATAACAGATAGACTACTGATACTAACAGACGATGTAGAGAATGGATTTTATAACATTATTAAATTTAAAAGTCACAAAGATAATGAGTATTTTGGCTGCTAGCTAATTGTTACATGATTTTTTGTCGTTGGCGGAAATGCCCAACCGATGGTTCAGTAGTTTCAAGATACTTTCACTTTTCAGTTATTCTTTACTAGAGAATGCCCGCGGCTTCGCCCGCGTGAATTTCGATATTGCACAAATCCCGAGGGAATCGTGGATTTTCGGTTCCCGTTCCCGCTTCCTTTTCCAACCTTTATACCTACTTTCAAGGAAGTTTGCTATAATAATCTTACCTATAGCTGTAGATATAGATTTCGGTTTTTTCAAAATCCCGTAGCTCTGATTTTTCGGGATAAAAAGTTAATTAAAGCCTATGTTTTAAGTCAGGGCATAATCTATCTCCATGCAAAATTTCAGCCAAATCGGTTCAGTAGTTGCAGCGTGATTGAGTAACAAACATCCAAACATCCAAACATCTAAACATCCAAACATCCACTTTTTCACATTTATAATATTAGTAGGATAACCATAAACATAAAATATAATATTATCATGAACACGGGTCTTCTATCAAAATGAGAAGGATTTTAACCATAGTCTACCACGCTGGCCAAGTGCGGATTGGCGGACTATTCGGAGATTCTGTTAGAATAGAAAAAAAATTGCAAACAGAAAAAAATAAATAAAAATAAAAGCAGAATACTAAGAGCACCTGCGCCTGTACCGACTACCGACACTATGTTACCGAACGGACTATACTTACCTACTTACATGAGTACTTATCTATTTTGTTGCATAAAAGCCGGGTAAAAGTTAGGAATTTTTCTTTGGTGGAGACTGGAGACCCAGCTTTACAGAAACTTTTGTTACCAACAGTATGCCAACAGTGAGGTGTAATAAATAAGTAATAAGTAAGTATACATCATTGGTTACCAACATGTGTTGTCAACACTGCATGAGACGTTTGCATCCACGTTGGGGTAGAACACAAAGAGAACTCTTTGTAACCATGCTTTGATTATCCACATGCCCGTGGTTATAATATATGCGTATAGGTCATGGTCAAAACCAAATCCAAATACGCAATAGGTAGGTACCTACGTAATAATAATATTCATTACAACGCAGCTGAGTACCTTGGACGATCTAACCTATGGACTTGTAAAAAAAATTGTCGAGCAAATTGATATCCAAAGTATAAAATGTTTATCACAAGATGTTGCCAACGGCCTAATTTCATCAAAATCGGTTAATTATTCATCATAGTAGGTTGTTAAAGCGTAACACAAAAAGACAGACAGTCAGACACCCTCAAAAATTGTTTCAAATTTTACATGTAAACACATAATATGGAAACACTTACGGTATCTGCTAAAAGCAATGTTGGTATGGCATGAGAGACTAATTTGCGACGTTTATTAGGCAAACATTCAAATTGGGACGAATCAAAGTGCGCCGAACAGATAGTACTTGTGCGGGTAGGTTCCCAACTACGTTTTCGATCGCACAATTGTGCCCACTTCATTTTAAAGTGGGCGTCTTTAGGAAATCTGTAAAAATAAAACGATTATGATAAATTATTACCTAATCCTCATCCTTGAAAAAGGTACACCTTTTAGCTACATATTACCCAGTTCAGAGACACCCTACCCCGTTTCGCGCCTATCACTAAAATTGCGTTGCTTTAATTTTTTTTTAAATGTATTAAGTACGTGAAATCACAGAAATCGACCAGTTTTATTACAAGTATAGGTAGCGAAAAAATTGTGGTAATTAATAATAACTATTCTTTACTTGACTTGAAGACGGTAATTTAGTCGTTAATAATAAAGAAAATGTTTTCATCGATATCGATAATCGAACCGCAATCACTATCACATGATTCTTAAAAATCGAACCTTATGTCCTATGCAATTAAATCTAATACTGAAAAATTTTGTAGAAATAACACTATAGTCTCGTGGGGAGTGCGGTATACTATAGACGGAGAGCCAGGGCCCAAAATACTGTTTGAATTTACTAAGGCTAATTTTTTTATAGTTCATTAGAATGGTTGCGTACATAAACATACTGCGGTCAGTCAAGTGAACCTGAGCACAGTGACTCAGGTGCGCTATCAAAGGTGTCGTACCTGCGAGGTAATAAAATGAATTTACTAAGGCTGAAAATTGTTATATAACTTGTATATTGCATATAAATAAAAGTTGTAATGGTTAGTCAGCAGAATATGGGGACAGAGCTGGTCAGTATGCGCAAAAAATTAGCCTTAGTAAATTCAAACAGTTTTTTGGGCGCTGGCTCTCCGTCTATAGTATACCGCACTCCCCACGAGACTATAGTGTTATTTTTACTACTACGTAATTTCATGCTGTTCACGCGTATTCAAATTTTAACCTAATTTGTATATATCGAGGGTTGCAATTGTTTAGAAAAAACAAAATATAGTCTCGTGAGGAGTGTGACTCGTTTCTACCGAATTATTACGTACTCAATTACTGAATCGGTAAAGTTCTCGATTGTTATTTTATTATAATAATTTATGTAATTTAATTTATAGAAAGCGTTTATTACACCAAAAATACTTACTTATGAAATGAAATTCCATCTTTTTGTAAATTTGATGTGTTTGATTTGTTCTTGCACTCACTAACGGCACAAACAGGCATTTTTCACCCAGCGTGTAAGACGTCGTCACACATCGAAAACGATTCTGACAATGACAAAATCGATTCCGCAAACAGTGTTTATAAACGCAGTGGATTAAAAATCCATTACTATTGACAGAGGGGAATAATCATGCGAGGCGCGTCCTTAGGTTAGATCGTCCAAGCTGAGTACGCATGAAGCGGCAACGTCGCACCGGCCGCACGGCCGGCGTCGACATTCTTTCACCCAAATATAAACATTATTTCTTTAGTAGGAAGTGTCATATTTGAAATTGCTACGTAGACTCTTACGACATAAAAGAACTGTCATTACTCATTTCACCAAAAATAAGCGGCCATCATCGAACTTACGTATTTATTCTATGGCGGCCATTATGGAATTCTCGAGCGATCACAATGCACTTGCACAAACTCATAACGTTATATTAGGTAGGTAGGTATTTTTGTTAAACCCTTTTCAATGCTATACGCATGCTATAGGTACGTAATACTAAATTCTGGTAAGTAAGGTAAGTACCTAAGTCCTATCTAGACAGTGTGGATATAATCAAAGCTAGACAGGTAGATACTAAGTAAATCTTTGTATGCTTTGATTATCCACTTTGTTTGTATGTAAGTATCTACCTACCTAGGTATCTATGCGAGTTCCGAATAGGAAATGCATAGCACGGTCTACCTAGGTATCTAGACTTTGTTGGTTGTATAGGTACCTACCTACCTACCTTATCAATTACTTACTTATTTAAAACTCACAACTGGAACTTACCTGTAACAATAAAAATAAAAATATTAGATATTTTTTCAAGTCTTCCTTTGAGTTTTACCATAGTCTATAGTATAAAGAGAATAGTTGCACACGAGTAGATATTATAGTAGGCTAACTAAGGCCGATCGGCGAGTTAATTCAGTGAGGTGTAATAAATACAAGAGTAGAAGCACACGAGTAAATAAATCTACAGAGAGGCAGCTTCCACAAGCGGCCCGCTGTAGGTATACTCACACAAACACACTCACCAACGGTTCATGGACGCCCGCTCGTTCCACTAACCGGTACAGTTGGTGACGAACTGTGCGCATATGTATGTGTGAGTGTACCTACAGCGGGCGGCTAGTAGAAGCTTCCCCTCTGTAAGTACTCTGATAGGTAAACAGTTCTCAGAAAAACGTACCACTTTTGAGTTTCAAAGACGTAGCTTTGAAACTGACAAATACGCCAAGTAAACTTTGAGTAAACTATATTTGTCTCGTTTCTTCTGCCCTCAAACTAATTACGTTAGAATAGGACAAGACATTGCAATTAGACAAACGATTAGAGTTACCAGTATCAGGAATAATTTCCCACAAAAGAACGATTTCCCCCAAAAAATTATTTGAGTTTATGAGATTTAATAATTATATTAGATTTAATAAAATTTTCAATATAAACCATGGGGGTTATTCTGTAACTTAGTTAGCAACTGAAAATAGTTGCCAACAAATTAGTTCGATATACATTGCTGCTTTACTGTGTAAAATTATGAAAACAATTTATATTTCCCACAGTAAAGCAGCAATGTATATCAAACTAATCAGTTGGCAACTATTTTCAGTTGCTAACTAAGTTACAGAATAACCCAGCAAGAACTTAAAGAAGGATTTCTAATAGGAAAAAAATATTTAAATGCGTGAACGTAAATAACTTTATTTAAATCTCTCATCTATGTATCTATAATATACTAATAAATAAAATTGAAGTGTCTGTCTGTAATTTCGAAATAATTACTATACTTACTATACTAAGAAATAAAATTGAAGTTAATAAATAAAATTAAACTAATAAATAAAAGAAATTACAGACAGACGTCTGTAATTTCGAAATAACTACCTCATATTAAGCTCATATGGTTATTTGAACGGTACCATAACCGAATCATACGTTTTTAAAATTTTTGTCTGTCTGTCTGTCTGTTTGAACGGGCTAATCTTCGGAACGGCTGAACCGATTTTGACGGAACTTACAAGGACTCACATACAAGTAGAGAATTAACCAGGGAGTAACATAGGCTACTTTTTAACCGACTTTCAAAAAAGGAGGAGTTGTGTTTTTCTACCTATGTACACCGATATCTCCGAGATTTCTGAACCGATTTGCGTATATTTGTTTTAATCGATAGAGGAACATTGCGACAATGTCCTATACAACATTTGGTTTCCAACTCCTCAATCCTGATGCTGTGACCTGATCCCCAAACCTAATGGGATTTAGGAACTGTCGGTTATTTATATTGATATTGGGGGTACCAATTGGTATTGGGGGTACCAATTGATATTGGGGGATATTGGGGGTAGACTATCGTTGAATGAACTCGAGTAGGTACATATCCAACTCCTCAACCCTGATGCTGTAAGGAATTGCATTCCGAAATCGTAGAAATCCCACGGAATTTTTCCGTTTTCAGGATGGGTTACTACAGATAAGCTACTTTTTGTTCAGGAAAATCAAAAGTTCCCACGGGATTTTTAAAAACCTAAATCCAATCTCAATTAAAATTGAGAGAACATAACAAAATATATACTAACTATAACCATTGGAACTGCTTTGTCTGACAATCGAATACGACCTTTATCGTGCTTAGGTTGAATCTTGTCTTGATCTTTAAAGTGTTTCGAGCATATGATGGATGATCTAGATGGTAACCAGTCAGTCTCTTTACGTAATAGTCTTATATTTTTTATCCACTCTTCCGCACGCTTCTGATCTCTAGGTACCCTGGAAAACAAACAAGCTATGTTTAAAAAAAATAAACTGACTTCAGCCCAGCAGTTTCAGAGAAATTGGTGAACCAATCAAAAATATTAGTTACATATGGGTACGTTTATGTTAGTAATTTCATACATAAGAATGATCACTAGGTATGTATATGAATACTAATATCTTTCTGAAAGTTTGTAAATTACGATAGTGAAAAAATTATCAAAATCGGTTCATAGGTTTTTGAAATAATCACGAACATACGGGTCGAATATATAACCTTCTTTTTTGAACTCGCTTAGTAATAAATCATTATACCTACTACTAACTATTTTATAATGATATATAACGTTTGCCTAATAGGTATAAGTTCATCATTCGCTTTTTCATTCACTAATTTCCCAACAATGTAGGGAAAATCAAAATAGTTTTTACTGGCAACACTTATAGTAAAAATAATGCGCGGTAAATTTATGTTTTTATTACGTGTTGTTTTGGATAATCGGAATTAAATAAAACAAACTTACCTGTGAAAAGTAACACCAGTTGCTTTATTATCTTTTTCTGACCGTGACGAACAAATTTTAACAACACATTTCACCATTTTGACAAATTGTGTGGCAAGTAACAGTTACGTTCGTGTTCACTCGGACGTCGGGCTGGCAACTGAAGTCGTAGATGTCATCGGACATATGCGAAGTAGCGTAGCAATGAGTCGGTGCTTTAGGGCTGGGCCGCACTTGCGCGGCGTTGCGCGTCGCTGCACGGCACAAAGCGTCAAAATATTCTTTCTATCATTTTGTATGGGGCATATCGCACTAGAGCGGCGCTGCGCGGCGCTTCACTGCGCGTCGCGGCAGAGTTGCCTCCCAGCATTGATATATAGTACTTGGATGGCTGGTGTCATACAAAATTCACGAAAAACATGTCCCGAGAAAACCTATATAAACGAGTATACATATTGTGTATTTTTATAAACAAACTAATACTTTGTAATTTATGTCTTAATACATTATAATACAGCCAAATTTTGCTTGCAATAACCTATGTAGCTTCAACTATCACCTTATGTAGCTTCAACTGATGGTCGCCCATTTTTCACCATATGCAGCTTCGAGCGAAAATAGGACCACATAAATGGAGTGGAGTCGCTATAATTTTTTTGTCATCTTTATTAATATTAAGTAGGTATTACATAGAATTTGTATAATAGAATATTATGTATCTATTGTGGAAATTTAAGTTGATGTTATTATTTTTAGGTGATAATTTTTATCTATACATATAATAAAATCGTAGAATTGCCGTATCTGTACATTGAAGATTTTTGCAAAATAATAACTGGGCGATGTTAGGGATAAGTAATAGAACGTAAAAAAGCTATTTTTGAAATTTTTGTCTGTTTATCTGTTTGTCTGTATGTTTGTGCACGCATCACGTAAAAACTACTGAATGGACTGAAATGAAACTCGCATTGATTTAAGTTCATTTTATCTACTTATACTTATTTAGATACTTTTTATCCCAAAATTCAGCACGGTTCCCTTGGGAGAGGGGATGAAAGTCAAAATGTGTACTTAGCTGTAATTCGTTAACGGGTGGTCCGATTTCATTCATTCTTTTTTTGATAGAAAGGAAATACTTTAAAGATTACTGGCTTATCTCTGAAAGGCTGGACCGATTTGAAATTGAAACGATCTGAAACGCTGTGTACTAAACAATAAAGTCTATATTTGCTGGTGCTGCTTGCACTGATCTATCAGTATGCAATATAGAATTTGTAGCCAATGATAGGGACAAACTAACGGCAGCAGGTTTCCATACAATTTCATGTAAAGGCCAAATCTCTCTTATTCATTTATCTATACTCATAACATAATATTATATAAAAGTATCATCTTATCTTACCGCGTCATCGATTGTTAATGTACTCGTTACTGTAGTTTCGCCAAATTTCGCGTTTTGTGACGTATTATCTTCATAGTTTAACTACAAAGAAATATATACTTATTTAAGGTTATTATATCAAAAGTAACAAATTTAATGATACTGAAGTCACCACGTTACCAGCAATGTTGGCTCAGCTGTTTTCTTCAGTTTTCTTAAGCCTCTGTTAGTTGTGTACATATCTGATCCCGTAAAATGATTCGAGCAAACAAGATTGGATTTTTTCGGATTAAAATATTCCTCTTGTCGCGATTTGGCTATAATATTTTTCCAGAGTGAGCAACGTACAGGATCTCGAGGAAAACTGAAATCAATATAGGTATACATATTTGCCATTCCATACAAATGAAAAATAAAAAATTGGCTAAATGCGAGTCGGGCATCGCTCTTTTAGAGTTCCGTATTATATATCTACCGTATATTTCAAATTCATAACAAGTTTAGTTTTTTAGATAAACCCCACAACAAAATTGGTCTAAAACTGACAACTTTGACAGCCCCCCATTTCTTCATTTTCGTAGCTAAAAAATAATAAATAATATATTTGAACTCTGCTTAATAAGCTCTAGACAATGACATCCCACATGCCAGGGTAAAAAAAAATATTTCGACTCCTTTTCCATGTATGGGAGCCCCCTTTATTATTAATTTAATTTAATTTTTATTATTTGTTGTTATAGCGGCAATAGAAATACACATTCTGGGAAATTTTCAGCTGTCTACCTATTACGGTTATCGAGATGGTCAAACGGACAGACGGACGGACGGACAGCGGAGGCTTGGTAATAGGGTCCCGTTGGCACCTTTTGCGTACGGAACCCTAAAAAATGGTTAAGAAACTTCTTTGGTTTATATTCATAACGGAAAAAGTAAAAGTAAATTATTTCCATAATGAGTGCATTATGAAAATAATTTAAATTTACTTTTTATGATAATTAGATAACACCCAAATGTCAATTCCTAAGAATTCGGTCCCTCAGCAAATAATTTGAAAATGGGTAATTTTTTTTAAATATGTATGAAGAAGAATGAAGCTTTTTTATACAAGGAAACTCAAATATCGATTTTTGAATTTTTTTAATACTTACAATATATAAATCTAAGTAAATAATATGACTTTTTCAAATAAGAAAATTCAATAACTCAATTAGTAAAACATTCACATTTAAATATTAAACAACGACTCTATGCAGCCGTTGTTCTAAATTATTCAATTGCTCCGGTAGCTCGAGCTAAATGGCGATGAATTTGATAAAAATATTGTACTCCCTCTGCCTTATACGCGCGTAGCGTGTTAGAAAAGGACACATAGATACTTTTGTTCATTTTGGTTGGTTATGCGATTTGTTTTTACACATAATTGAAATTTGGATGAAATACTATGTTTCTAAGCGAAATAATTCTTTTATATCGTTAATAAATGTTTACTTACTGAAAATATGATACACCATCTTTTTTTCTCACCTTACTCGGGTAGTTTTTACAAGATTTTATAACACAGTACGGCATTATTGACGCGTGTTCTCTCTGATGACGAACACGAGACTGAAGTGAAGATTGGAAATCTATACGCGTTTTAGATCTCTCTAGGTTCGTACAATTTTTAGCGCTGACCATTTGTCCAAGTACTATAAGTCAGTGCCTCCCAGAGAATATTTTGACGCGACGTGCAGTGCAGCGCAGTGCAGCGCCGCTCAAGTGCGATATAGCAAGCGGCGCGTCGCTTCACTTTACGTACTGCGCTCGATGAAGACACACGTGTCAAACAAGTGCTTTTGAGGCCAACTTTTTTCAGGAGTCTCAAAAAATATGAACGAGGTGTCATTCAATTCGGAATAGCATGTACCTAGATGATTTTTGAAAAAAATTAAGTTCCGCTTACAAAAATTGCAAAAGTTAAAACAATTAACTAAAAAAAGGAGGGTTTAGTTTTTTGCAAATATCTCAAAAACTAATTGAGATTTTTCCAATCTAGAAAATGTTTCAAATAGAAGAGGAAATTTCCTAGGAAGTGTAGGACTTATATTATAATGTTCCCAGAGGAATGAAAATACCTACGTTCGAAAACGGGTGCTCTGGCTTGCACGCCTCCTTCGGACACTTTATCAATGACAATTATTTAAACATAAAAATTCAGGAGTTTACTGGATAGATAAATAAACAATAGTCCACGGGAAAAAATATCATAATTTTTCAATTAGTCAATTATTAAATAATAATTAATAAGTTTTTGGTACTTGAACGTGAACATTGCAAGTGTGATACTTAATTATTGTTAAACTATAAATTTGAGATTTTTCCCTTTCTTGGACATATTCTTGAACGTCTTTAGAATAGATCCCGTTGGAAAAATAAAATGTTCAATTTTTTACTAACAATTTTCGTAGTTGCAAAATTAAACATCGAAAAAAAAATTTTTTCATCCTATCTCTTCTTTTTTTGCATAATTCGTACATAATAAAGAAAAACTAGTAGTAGTAAACTAAACAACAAAGAAATAATAGCCCAATCCTCGTCACTATCGCTCATCTTGAGATGTTGCTCCCACGCGAACACGATAGAAATGACGCGACGCGCCGCTTACTGCAGTTGTAGTGCCTTATGTACCCCCAAGCGGCGTGACGCGACGCGCCACGCAGCGCCGCTCAAGTGCGGCCCGGCGCGGCCCTTAGAATGCTGATCTAGTTATGTAATACATCATTGAGTTAATTACCTGGGAGCGCATTGTCTTACATAAAATTTCAACTCCTATCATCGGATGTCCGAAAATGTTTCTCATACAATTTAAAGTCATCCTAATGATCATTCTTCATAAAACGTTGACAACCTACCAATTGAAAGACATAATCATTGAAATTCATAATATCATTATTCATATACTTACTTTGTACTAATATTTGTTTTCATATATTTATTTATACCTACTAATGGTCGAAACTCATAATCGTATTTTATTCTAATAATTGTTTTTATACATTTCTAAATCATAAGTTTTTTTAACCCCCGACGCAAAAACGACGGGGTGTCATAAGATTGACGTGTCTGTGTGTTGTGTGTGTTGTATGTCTGTCTGTTCCCCCGTAGCTCTCAAATAGCGATAGTCGTCGGACGACGACTATCGCGCGACTGACCTTGTTTTTCGAAACCTCGGGCCCCGAAACCCGACGCCATCTTTGTCGGCAATGTAAAAGAAACCGCCAGCGCCAACTGGGCTTTGTTTAATATTTATTTAGTGCATCCATGTTATTTTTTTTTCTTAAAGGATTTAAAAATGCTCCCTATGAAGGAAAAATTGTTAAGAAAAAATTATGCTGAACTTATGGGTGAAAATGTTCTATGAAGCACAAGAAACAAAATGAGCACACAATAAAAAAATCCTGTACGTACCTAAGTAGGTACTACGCACAGCAAGGAAATAAATAGATGTATGTGTAAAAGTGGGTACCTTCGATTAATGACTCTCTGGAGTATGTAAATAATCAAAGGTGGGTACATTTTTCAGATTTTTCTTATTTGGCGGGTTAATGAATTAATCCGCCAAATTAGAAGGTAGGTACGTAGGTAGGTATGTTATTACTAAGTAAGTACCTACGTAGGTATATCAAAATAAGTTTGTTAAGTATTCCATAAGTATCAACTTCCATAAGGTAGACTGCTTCCATCCATAAATAGAATAATGTTCCCAAAGAATGCTCCCTTTTTTTCGCGCGCGCGCTTCGATTTTGCACTACCCAATGATGGTAGATATATACCTACCTATCATCAGGTAGTGTGTCGTGAACGTTGGTATCCCTATGTGGTTGACGTTCAGTCTGCCCGCACGAAGCGCTTTCGATCAACATTTCTGATACGAACCGCTAGGGTGTGGAACGCCCTTCCGGTGTCCGTGTTTCCCGCCTCGTTCAACTTAAGTGCCTTCAAAACAAGAGTGAATAGGCATTTTCTAGGCAAGCGCGTTCCAACTTAGACATCATTGCTCTCCAGGCATGATTGTCGTCAAGCGTAAGCCTATCATACAATAAAAAATAAATAGTGCAAAATGTTGCAAAATATTGGCTACTAGCTGACCCCCGCGACTTCGTTCGCGTGTTTATAGGTTTTATATAGGATCGAATCGGATCCCATAATTCTTTTATGTATCTAATTCTAAACTAAACGTAGACTAAGTTACTCCTTATAACATCACCTACCTGCTATTGGAAGTTCCGTTAAAATCGATCCAGCCGTTTCGGAAATTAGTTGGAACAAATAGACAGACCAACAAACATAAATTTAAACGCACACCAGTTTAAAATAAGCCGTGTCCGATCTTCAGCAAGGGGAGGAAAGTCCGGATCTAGGCTTACAAACGCCCTGGGCGTAAACAAAGTATACAAATCTATAGAGTATTTGCTAATTCTACGCGAAATTCAACTTAAAAATCATTAAAATGATAAATACTTATCATAATTTCGAAACAAAGTTTTGGAGGAAAGACCGGATCACTAAAATTTCACTAAAAACGGCATATTTTTTCCAAACTCCACTGCACGCGTCTTTCTTATCGCAGCGCCGTTCGCGGAATGAACTAATGAAGGGAGAAACAGAATAAAATGGCGGACCAAACTGTGTTGCCACCCGTGATAAATATTGCTTCATTTGCGGTAAATTCGATGCATCCGTTCTTATGTCACATCCGATCTTAGGCGACCCAACCTTATCTGTGTAAATAGATGTATGTATGTGTAAGTAGTCCTACGTGAGTTCTACTTAGTTAAAGTAGGTAGGTACGTAGATAGGTATGTTATTAGTTATTACTTACTAGGTAAGCAGGTAGGCAAAATAAGTTTGTTATTCCTTAAGTATGGACTTCCATAAAGTACCTAAGTAGGTAGTAGGTAAGTACCTACTACCTACCTATAGCTACTCGTGTGCCTATAGACTGCTTTCATCCATAAATATTATGAGAATCATGTTCCCTTATTTTCGCGCGCTTCGATTTTGCACTACCTACCCAATGATAGGTAGGTAGGTAGGTATATACCTACCTATTGGATATTACAACATTTACTAAATAATGTAATGATAATGAAAATACATGAGTACCTACCTATTTTGTTGCATAAAGCCGGGTAAAAATTGGGAATTTTTCTTTGGTGGAGACTGAAGAGTGGATACCCAGCTTTACAGAAACTTTTGTTAGGTACCATCACGTGTTGTCAACACTGCATGAGACGTTTGCATCCACGTTGGGGTAAGTATCTATAGGTCATGGTCAAAACCAAATCCAAAATCCAAATACGCAATACGCAATACGTAATAATAATATTATACAACGCAATACAACCACACCACAAAGAGTACCTCGTGTGACCACACCAAGCAGCTGAGTACCTGAGTACGCAACTACGCACGAAGAGGCAACGTCGCACCGGCCGCACGGCCGGCGTCGACATTCTTTCACCCAAATATAAACATTATTTCTTTTGCAGGAAGTGTCATATTTGAAATTGCTACGTAGACTCTTACGACATAAAAGAACTCTCATTACTCATTTCACCAAAAATAAGTGGCCATTATGGAATTCTCGAGCGATCACAATGCACAACTCTCAAACTCATAACCTTTTCACCTCAGTAGCTCAAAAACGCGTTTGCTGGCCAAAACCAGTGAGCAAAAGTCGTTTTTGCTCACTCAGTGGAAAAAGTGTTTTGAATTTAGAACGCTTTGGATTGTCATTTCTTCAATTCACTGTCTCAAGAAAAGTTCGGAAATTTTGTATCAAATAGTTTGTATACCTAGCCCCATCGAACTCCTAGCCCCAACATTTTACTTATTTCATCAAAATTTTCTATTATATATTACTAGCTGACCCCCGCGACTTCGTTCACGTGTTTATAGGTTTTATATTATAGGATCGGATGGGATCCCATAATTCTTTTATGTACCTAAACTAAATGTAGCCTAAGTTACTCCTTATAACATCACCTATCTGCCATTGAAAGTTCCGTCAAAATCGATCCAGCCATTTCGGAAATTAGCTGGAACAAATAGACAGATCGACAAACATAAATTTAAATGCACACCAGTTTAAAATAAGCCGTACATTCAAAGATCCGGGTCCCAAGTTATTTGAACCCAATAAATGTCTGTCATTCTTGAACTAAAAAACCTATGACCTTGAAATATTTACCAGACAATAAGTCCTTAAAGTACTACCTTTCTAACAAAAAAAGAATGACTTAAATCGAACTACCCGTTAATGAATTACAGCTAAATACACGTTTTAACTTTCTTCCCCTCTCCCAAGGGAACCGTGCTTTTCGGGATAAAAAGTATCCTATGTCCTATCTCGGAGTATAAACTCAAATCGTACCAAGTTTCATTCGAATCCATTCAGTAGTTTTGGCGTGATGCGCGGCCAAGATACAGACAGACAGACAGACTGACAGACAGACAAAAATGAAAAAAATTGCAGTTTTGGCTTCAGTATCGATTATAGAGTGCCCTCCAGCAAATATTTTCAAAATATCTTCAATGTACAGAATTGGATCTGTTACAGTTTTATTATAATTATAGATTTAAACTATTGAGTTTTTCTTAAAATGTGTTTTAGAATTTATAATTCTGTAAAACAACATGAAACGTAAACGATTTAAGGAGAATTAAAATAATTAGTTAATTTTTTTCGTGAATTACGCAATTCCGAACGCAGACAAAAGAGGAATAAAACAAATGTCGGGGAAAAAAATTGTCTATACCTACTCTATATTTTAATTAGGTATCTAACTAATTTGTTTGTAGTTACTTGTTGTAAAAAAATTAAAATTAACAAAATGAGTGACTCCAGTGATAAGTAAGGTGCGTTAGGGTAAGATCGGAGGTGGGTTAAGACCGTATGACTCAAATTTCGGACGAACTAGGGCATATTTTTAAATGCGGGTAATATTGTGTGTTAGGCCATTTAATTGGGCCCCGGCCCGTGGTTCCCGCAAATCGCTCCATCAAGTCGGACGTGTGCTATGCGCCATTAAACAAAACAATGTAATTTTCGTAATTTTTTCGTCAATCCGGTCTTCAACTTTTATTTTTATCTGTCTTTTTTAGCCAAGATATAGCTTTTTTTGTCTGGATAGTTAGTTTTATGATGCCACAAAGAGATTAATTTGATCCAAATAGAGCTAACATTGATGTTGGCGAAGATCCGGTGTACCCCCTCGCAAGTGAAGATCGGATGAAAATTTTCCGATCTTTGCAAGTTTCAAATAAGGCAGTGATAGTCAAACTTTTATTAATCATAAATGTTTCTGCCGTACGAGGTTTCTTTCGCTATACTGAGTAATCTCAGTAAAAGCAATCTAAAACGGAAATAAAAAAATAAAAAATAAATAAAAAAAGATTCTAAAACGGAATAACAGTAAGATTAATTAATCGGAGTAATAGTAAGATTCCAAAGTAGAGTTAAAACACAAATTTTGTGCCTTAATAGCTCAATCTGGTACGAGTACTTTTCATAGATCGTTAATAACAAGATACATTATGTGACAATTTAAAAAAAAAGTTTATTGAAAGTTGGTTACTTACTATAATTACTTATCTTACAAGCATGAACTAGGCTAATAAGTAACATTAATGAAAAAAAAAATTAATTTTACATTGCTAATCATTTCTTAGTTTTTATAGTTGCCTAAAGTTTTATCCAAAGGCAAACCAGGGACTTTACGTATTAAGTATTAATTCAGTTTCCTTTTCCAAATATCTGATATCCTGGTCCACTTAGTCACATTTGCTTTACTTCATCAAGATCTATACCTTTATTCCGATTCTAATCGACTCTTTTATGCCTACTCCCTTCCTGTTTATAATAAGACACGCGCCTGCTACACGTACATGAACTTGTACACACAATAAATTTAACAATTGAGTAGGTACTTACTACACCAGGCTTCCCCACTGGGCACCGGCAAATGCATCCGATCTTTACCGTTTTACTTACTTTGTGGCATGCCAAAGTTTGAGAACCACAAAATCACAATTTTTTTACATCAGGGGTAAGTTCGAATGGCATAAAACCAAAAATGAAAGAATCGATTGGAACATTTTTGTTTCTAGTCATTTATAATTCATATTCAAATATGTTTTAGAATAGGAAAGACCGAATGTATTCCTTATCAAGACTTTGTTCTCCAAGCACTAGAAGTGACTTTAAATTTATGTCCGGTCATACCCCTTGGTGGCCAATTCTTAATCATGGTCATAAAAAAAATTGTGTTGACTTTGCGTACGTATAAAACAAAAACCGTTGAGTTTACATAAACAAACTATTTTCATAGCTAAACTACGTTTAACCATTAACCGTTTACGATATATTACATTAATATAAGATATATGGATTTCGAGAAAAAAAATTTTTTGCGACACTCTTCCAACTAGTCGAAAATCCGTCCGGTATTACCCCAACGCACCTTAATTTAACACCCTCAGAATTAAAAAAATTAGTGACTAACGCTGAATTAAACTTTCTGCCGGAAAAGTCGCGTGAAAAATACCTGAAAGCCTATGAAGTATGAATTATTTAATAATTGGAGACAAAAGGTGCGAAGACCTGTTCAGAGACTGTGATTTTAACATATTTCATGGAATTGTCTAAAACAAGGCAACCGAGTCTGAGGTCCGACGGTCTTGTATTTTTTCGCTATTGAGGTGAAAAGTTGTATGTATCACACGATAGCAAACTTTTTGTTTCTTGTGCCTTTGAATCACTCACTACACTCAGGATTCTATATAAGAATCCTTCGCTCGCTCGGGATTCAAACTAGGCACTCGCAACAAATAATAATTTTGCTATCTTGTCGAACAAATAACTATTCTCATTACGTTATTAGCACAGTACACAGATACAACCACTAATGAAACTACCTACAAACATTCGAAACGGCTCACTCACAGAAACATGCACATCGACGAGACCCCTACCGGGTTTTCGCGTGAATGTCAGTAGCGAGTGCCGCTAAATGGTCTCGTCGATGCGCATGTTTGTGTGAGTGAGCCGTTTCGAACGTTTTTAGGTAGTTTCACTACTGGTTGTACTTATCTGTTGTACTGCTGTGTTATTAGGTAGGTATTTTTGTTAAACCCTTTTCAATGCTATACGTAATACTAAATTCTGGTAAGTAAGGTAATTAAGTCCTACCTAGATAGGTACTAAGTAAAACTTTGTATGTAAGTAGGTAAGTATCTATGCGAGTTCCGAATAGGAAATGCATAGTACGGTCTACCTAGGTATCTAGACTTTGTAGGTTGTATACCTAATCAATTACCTACTTACTTATTGAAAACTCACAACTGGAACTTACCTGTAACAATAAAAATAAAAATATTAGATATTTTTCAAGTCATCCTTTGAGTTTTACCATAGTCTATAGTACAAACAGAATAGTAGGCTAACCCAATGAGGTTTTACCAATAGAGACGTCATACTCATTGTAAAGAAATAAAAACATGGCGATATTTTAGATGCTAACTACCTACAAGAACCTAAGCCAATTCATTTCTATCATTGAGTACGTTAGAAGATGATAGAGTTATATGGGACCCCAATGTCAAAAAGAGATAAACATATTTTTCACGTGGCAATTGTCAACGACAGCCAATAACGTTGCATCGGCTAATCGGCTACTAGCTAGGGTGAACTGGGGAAAAATAGGTACATAGAAGGCAGAATGAAGAAAATAAACAGTTTTTTTTTAATAAAAATGTTTATTTAAAATAAAAATAAAATATAATAAATAATAAAATATAATAAAAAATAAAAAATATAATAAAAAATAAAAAATAAAAATAAATGTTTATTTAAAATAAAATAATTTTTTTTGTAAATTATCATATTTTTTTTTTGAGTCTTTTATTTTGCTTAGTCAAATTATAATTCTTCATTAGTAACTTTTTTTTTGCTTGATTAATTCTCGTAATTTTTTTCTTGAGATAAGCTTTTCTTGGAGTGTCAAATATTGAGTCATGGTCCGAAATATATACATCTTTTAATGAGTCGTTGTCAGAAATAATCCCTTCTCCCAAATTTTCTTTATGCTAAAAAAAAAGTATTACACAGATTAATACAGTAATTTAAATTAAGAAATCTTTAATACAGACTGTATCTACAAGCAATGACGAACTGCAGTAGGTATCACAATAGTACAATAAAGAAAGAGCTGAATAGAAATATATGAAATCTATCAATTAAGTTGAGCTTCGTGTACTATCAGCGCTCTTACTTCCCAAAGCTTAATTCAAAATAGTGAAGTAGTGTTTTTTTTTACCTTAATTACCGGCACTGCTGTCTTTATCAGTTTGCGAACATTTTTTTTCGTAACGTACTTGTCACTTTCCACAAAGTGTTGAGAACAAACAGTTGAATATGTCGTTGGCATCCATTCATCTTCTCGTCGTTGTGTTCTAACCACTTGTACCCACTTTTCTTTCATTAATCCGTCTTTAGGAAATCTAAAACAAAATAGAAATTAATGTGGAAAGTCAAATGTTATTGATGTTGTTTGTTGTGTTGTTATGTTGTGTTGTTGTTGTTGTGTTTACCTACTATGGATAATTATTAAATACCAGTGGTGAAAAATAATATTATAGCCCCATATGGCCGTACGACCCCAACATCCTCTAGCATCATTCGAACTGACAACACCGCGCGCCATTTTCTAGTTCTCTCTGTCACTCATACATGCAACGCACTATTTGTCTCGTTCGTGTAGGTGGCAAAGCGGCAACAACGCGACAGTGATTTTTGAGTAAAATAAAATTTATGATTTTCCGTTTTAAATAGATTATACGGTACTTACACATGAAAAGACACATCCTTCTTGCTTTTTACAACCGTCCCAGTATAATTATAGCACTTTCTGAATACACAACTCGGCATTTTTGTTTATTTTCAAACACCAAACTCCCGCTTACACGTACATACGCATCGCGGCCAGACGCAGGACTGAGTTCACTCAAGGCAATTACCTTAAGTTTGTATCGCCGCGCAGACGTCGGTAAAACGTATCTACCTTTATAAAAAATCATTGGGCTAACCTTAGAATAAATAGGTAAAGAAAGGCAGTCGTCGACGCGACGATAAGCCGTTTATAGCTAGCCTAAAAGGCTATCGTCGCGTCAGTGCTCAAGGTCGAGTCTTAGTACTACGAGCCCAACGCCGCCGCCGGAATTAAAAATATGTGGCCAAGCAGTTATTGTTGTATTGAAAATCTCTTTTACCAAGATATCTAGAAATAGATAGAAAATAGATACAACAAATCATATGAAGATTTTTTACAATGTTTCACCCAACGTCTTTTTCTGATTGATTTCCGGTACTTAATAATTTTAATATTTTTGATTATTTTCCTCGTAGGTGTAGTATAAAGCACTATGTATCCCTTGGGGAGAAAGTGCGATTCCTATCTCGGGACTCGGGCGTATTGCGGGTGTCCGTCTGGTCGGTTCAGACGGACACGGCCTACGGCCTCGGGCCTCAAACTACACCCTCGTAGTAATCGGTCACTTTCTCCCGTCGAGGAACAATGTACTATTAAATTGCGGGAGAGTGAGATAGAATACAACTGTACTGGTTTACTATAAACAATCTACTTTTAAATGCTAAAAAAACCAAGTTTCGAGTTTTTATTGCCCAATACAAGGATTACTAGCAATAATTTAAAGATAAGTGGTCAGCCATTGAAAACTGAGGACACAACTGTGTTCTTGGGAATAACCCTAGATGCAAGGCTTCAATGGGGCACCCATATAGCAACACTTGCTGGCAAGCTTAGCTCTGCTGCTTACGGTGTTAGGAAGATTCGACAGTTAACAGACGTGGAAACTGCAAAAGTTGTTTATTTTGCATATTTCCATAGTAGGTATTATGTCGTATGGAATCTTACTATGGGGTAAAGCAGCTGATATTGAAAAAAATTTTCGTTTTACAAAAAAGGGCAATTCGTGCAATTTATAATTTAAAACCGCGGGATTCCCTTCGAGAGAAATTTAAAGAAATAGGTATTCTTACAGTAGCTTCTCAATATATTTATAACAACATAATTTTTGTTAAGCAAAACATTCACAGTTACAATAAAAAGTGTGAATTACACGATAGGCAATTAAGAAATAGAAATAGAATGAACTCGAGTAGGTACATATCCAACTCCTCAACCCTGATGCTTTAAGCAATTTTGTTCCGATCTCGTGGGGATCCCACGGGATTTTTCCGTTTTGGGGACGGGTTTCGACAGATTTAAGCTACTTTTTGTTCTGGAAAAACAAAAATTCCCACAGGATTTTTAAAAACCTAAATCCACACGGGCGAAGCCGTGGGCATCATCTAGTTCAACAATAAAGTCTTTAATTTGTATCCCCAATATTAATTTAAATAACCGACAGTGCCTAAATCCCATTAGTTTTGGGGATCAGATCCCCTACAGCATCAGGATTGAGGAGTTGGAATCCAAATTTTTTGTAGGACAGTGTCGCAATGTTTCTCTATCGATTAAAAAAAAATTACGCAAATCGGTTCAGAAATCTCGGAGATATCGGTGTACATAGGTAGAAAAACACAACTCCTCCTTTTTTGAAAGTCGGTTAAAAAAGTAGCCTATGTTACTCCTTGGTTAATCCTCTACTTGTCTGTGAAAGTCCCGTCAAAATCGGTTCAGCCGTTCCGAAGATTAGCCCGTTCAAACAGACAGACAGACAGACAGACAAAAATTTTAAAAACGTGATTCGGTTATGGTATCGTTCAAATAACCATATGAGCTTAATATGTGGTAGGGTAGTTATTTCGAAATTACAGACAGACACTTCAATTTTATTTATTAGTATAGAAAAACACTATTCTTAATTCAAATTTATTAAAATTTATTTTCTACTAGATGATGCCCACGGCTTCGCCCGTGTGTATTTAGGTTTGTAAAAATCTCGTGGGAACTTTGATTTTCCCGAACAAAAAGTAGCCTATCTGTAGTAAGTAGTAACCCGTCCACAAAACGGAAAAATTCCGTGGGATCCTTACGATTTCGGAATGCAATTCCTTACAGCATCAGGGTTGAGGAGTTGTACATGTACCTACTCGAGGTCATTCAATAATAAAGTCTAATTGGTATCCCCAATATCAATTTAAATAACCGACAGGGCCTAAATCCCATTAGTGTTGGGGATCAGGATCCCCTACAGCATCAGGATTGAGGAGTTGGAATCCAAATTTTTTGTAGCACAGTGTCGCAATGTTTCTCTATCGATTAAAAAAAAATTACGCAAATCGGTTCAGAAATCTCGGAGATATCGGTGTACATAGGTAGAAAAACACAACTCCTCCTTTTTGAAAGTCGGTTAAAAAAGTAGCTTATGTTACTCCCTGGTTAATTCTCTACTTGTATGTGTAAGTCCCGTCAAAATCGGTTCAGCCGTTCCAAAGATTAGCCCGTTCAAACAGACAGACAGACAGACAAAAATTTTAAAAACGTGTGATTCGGTTATAGTATCGTTCAAATAACCATATGAGCTTAATATGAGTTAGTTATTTCGATATTACAGACAGACACTTCAATTTTATTTATTAGTATAGATAAGTAGGATAAAGTATAAAGTATAGATGTGAAAGTGTGGGTGCTTGGATGTTTGAATGTTTGTTCCTCTTTAACGCCGCAACTACTGTACCGATTTGGCTGAAATTTTGAATGAAGATAGATTATGCCCTATGAAATCTATAACTACAGCTATAGATAGATTACTATAGCAAACTTCCTTGATAGTAGGTATAAAGGTTGTAAAAGGGAGCGGGAACGGGAACCGGAAATCCATGATTCCCTCGGGATTTCTTTCTTTAAAACCGAAATTCACGCGGGCGAAGCCGCGGGCAGATGCTAGTTAAACTATAAAAGTTTAATTTTAACTTGTGTAATTGTTTAATTGTATTGAAATTATAAGAATAGATAGGTGTCCATGACTGGATTTTTGATGTATTTCCGATCCAGTAATGGACATCCCCTCTAAAATATGGAAATAACTCTATGTTGCATTTACTCCTTCACAAGCATGTTTTAAAGTTTATAACTAAGTGATTTAATCATTGTTTTACATTTTAATCAGAAACAAGAATCCATCGATCAAAACGTTTATTTACCTTCATAGCGATTTGCTTAAGAATATTACTGAAATCGAAAGATATTTGCACACAAAATTTTGTTCGCCTTGCCATTTAAAAACAAAATGGCCGTTACATATGATATTTGTCAATATGACAAACAGATACCTATTCTACATGGTTTAAATTTTGCCAGTGGTAAAACTCTAATCTAGCTCCTTAGAATAAATAGGTAAAGAAAGGCAGTCGTCGACGCGGCGATAAGCCGTTTTTAACGGGCCTTATCAGGCTCGATACGTCTATCGTCGCGTCAGTGCTCAAGGTATTCATGCGCTTGTGTGCGTGTCGGCAAATGTAATTACAGGGCACACATGGGTTGGTTTATAGCTTACGTTTCGAGCGGAAAGTTAGAAACTTCCATTCTAAGCGTAATAGTTCGATGTCTAGCTCTTATTTTTGTTAAAAACGGTGAAGGTGGTCAGCTACTGGTGCCTGGTCCATACCTGGCGACACCACGTTATATCAGTTTGGGTTGTAGCTGTGGTTGTAGTGTTGACTGGCTGACTGGTGTTGTTGACTTTATCTTCTTTATTTTTAGGCAAATGTAAGCACGGCGAACAATTCTTCTTTAGTAGTTTTCGACGAGAGTTCACGGATATATCTTCAGCTTTGAAATGTACTTCACACACGAGTATGCGACGTGTTGGCTTATCGGACAAATCTTCGCGATCGATTGATCGTAGCCATTGTAAGCGCCTGAAACAATTAAATGAATAAGCCAAATAAAAGAAATATTAAGTTATAAAACACGTATTTTAGAAAATCTAACCTATTACTATGCCCCCTTATTAATAAACGTAGACTAGACGGAATGAAATGACACTCTAATCTACGTTTAATAATCAGGGGGTTAGAGCTTACACAAACAGTATACACCCAGGCCGGTATACTGCATGCTGCAGGCACACTTTAAGTAACTTATTTAAGTAGGTAAAATATTTAAAATAGCGTATGTGTTTTATGTTTTTGTATGAGAGCCCCCTTAAATATTTATTTTATGTTGTTTTTAGTAGTTGATGTTATAGTGACAACAGAAAAACATCATCTGTGAAAATTTCAACTGTCTAACTATCATGGTTCATGACTCATGAGATACTGCTTGGTGACAGACAGACAGACAGACGGACAGCGTAGTCTAAGTAGTACGGCGAATTACATACGTATTACGTACAAACCATCACACATAACACCCCTGAAGTATAAGTATTTACATATGTACCTACGGAACCCTCGGTGCGCGAGTCCCATTCGCATGAAAAATTAAAAAGTTAGGCTTATTCAAATGAAAACCTTGTCAACTAACCCCGGTCTCCCCTACTCCATAACTTAAATAAGTGAAAGATATTTCTGTAAAAATTGATATTATTCTAAATTATTAAATACTAGATGATGCCCACGGCTTCGCCCGTGTGTATTTAGGTTTGTAAAAATCTCGTGGGAACTTTGATTTTCCCGAACAAAAAGTAGCCTATCTGTAGTAAGTAGTAACCCGTCCACAAAACGGAAAAATTCCGTGGGATCCTTACGATTTCGGAATGCAATTCCTTACAGCATCAGGATTGAGGAGTTGGACATGTACCTGCTCGAGGTCATTCAACAATAAAGTCTTTAATTGGTATCCCCAATATCAATTTAAATAACCGACAGTGCCTAAATCCCATTAGTTTTGGGGATCAGATCCCCTACAGCATCAGGATTGAGGAGTTGGAATCCAAATTTTTTGTAGGACAGTGTCGCAATGTTTCTTTATCAATAAAAAAAAATTACGCAAATCGGTTCAGAAATCTCGGAGATATCGGTGTACATAGGTAGAAAAACACAACTCCTCCTTTTTTGAAAGTCGGTTAAAAAAGTAGCCTATGTTACTCCCTGGTTAATTCTCTACTTGTATGTGAAAGTCCTGTCAAAATCGGTTCAGCCATTCCAAAGATTAGCCCGTTCAAACAGACAGACAGACAGACAGACAGACAGACAGACAGACAAAAATTTTAAAAACGTGTGATTTGGTTATAGTATCGTTCAAATAACCATATGAGCTTAATATGAGGTAGTTATTTCGATATTACAGACAGACACTTCAATTTTATTTATTAGTATAGATATTAATAGGTACCTAGTACATCCAGACACGGATCCTGGGCTAGCATCACATAGATACCTCCCGACACATAATTTTATTACAAAAATGTGTAGGTACTTACGTTTCTTGTTCAGTAGGTGCATTGAAGAATGATAAGTCCGGTTTGTTGGAGTCGTTATTGAGACACCCGAAGACACTACAATAAATTGTGGCTTTTTTTGAAGTCATAATTGTTATTAATAGGTAGGTTACTACTTTTATTGAAAAATTAAACAAACAAAAAAGAGCGAGCGTGCGACGTAATACGCAATTGCGCACGATTAGCACGGCGGCCCGACACCCCTACTGCCGGCAGATTGAGCAGGTCGAGACTATGCGAATGTGTGCGTGAAACTTCCGTGCGTACACGGCGCCCGCTGCTCACGCATACATTCAAACCGGCGCGGGCGCGGCGGCGGCCACTTTGTATGAAGTTAACCTACTTTTCTGTTTGTACTATTAAACACAATAATATTTAGTGCTTGCCACAGTCGATTGTTTGTTATCGATAAAAATTATGTGTCTGTTTAGATTTATTTTAAGAAAAAAAATATATTTGTGCGACTGTAAATTAAATGTTTAGTTTTATACCTGTTAGTAGTCTAGGTACAAAATACATAAGGTAAGTAATCTTAAGCATTTTTATTCAAATTCAAATAAACTTTATTCAAAATTGGTACACTATACACTTTTTCAACGTCAATTTTACAAATACCTACGTAGAAGTAAAGTAATGGTGTTAATTTCTTATGAGAACTTAAAACTAAAACAACGAGGATTTCAAACGCGCCCTGGGGGGTCATTCTGTAACTTAGTTAGCAACTGAAAATAGTTGTCAACGTTTAGTATTAGTTCGATATACATTGCTGCTTTACTGTGTAAAGTTATGAAAACACTTTATATTTCCCACAGTAAAACAGCAATGTATATCAAACTAATTCGTTGGCAACTATTTTCAGTTGCTAACTAAGTTACAGAATAACCCAGCTGGTCTAGAAGAGCGCATAACAAACTCAGCCGATGCTTTTATCATCACCATCTCACAATATGATTTAAACTAAGCGACTAGAACTATTGGCTTTTATAGTCCGTTGGGTAACATAGTGTCGGTACAGGCGCAGGTGCTCTTAGTACTCTGCTTTTATTTTTATTATTATTACTTTTTTTCTGTTTGTAATTTTTTTTTTATTCTAACAGAATCTCCGAATAGTCTGCCAATCCGCACTTGGCCAGCGTGGTAGACTATGGTTAAAATCCTTCTCATTTTGAGAGAAGACCCGTGTTCATGATAATATTATATGTATTTTATGTTTATGGTTATATTGTAATAAAATACGAATATAAAAAAAAATTAAAAAGGAAAGAGAATTTTAATTAAAAATATGAGTAGGTATAAAACGCCAAAAGTTCAAAACCCCTTGTGCCTGTACTTCCCGCGCGGCATGCTTTGAAGTCACGGCGGTGCCTTTGGCAAGACACCGCGCGGCTGAGGCGGCGAGACATAAAAGGCGAGCGTAAGAAAACGAACAGACTTTACATCAATCTATTTCCATGAATTTTTAACCCCTGACGCAAAAACGACGAGGTGTTATAAGTTTGACTCTGTTTCTGTGTGTGTATGTGTGTGTGTCTATCTATCTGTCTATGGCATCGTAGCTTCTGAAGGGATGAACCGATTTTGATTTTGTTTTTTTTTTTGTTAGAAAGATAAGCAAATTAGTCGAGATTTGCCGTTTTGCCATTGGACCGATTTTCATCAAATATAGCTAAGAATACTCCCAGCTAATTCACCTTTCAAACAAAAAAAAACACATACAAATCGGTTCACCCGTTTAAGCGCTACGGTGGAACAGACAGACACACATACACACACAACAAAACCAACCCCCCCCCACACACACACATACACACACACACAGACACGTTAAAATTATAACGCCTCGGCGCTTTCGCGTCGGGGCCCGGGGGTTAAAAAGGTATTAATGACTATTAAGTTACCTGAACGTTTACGCAATTTTCTTTACTATTGGCAATAGCATCATTACATGATTTTTCAATTGTAGAAGCGTTACACGAACTATTTGACTGAAAACACATGTCACATCATAGTAAAGTATATTAGTCATAGTATAGTAATATTAAGTAGTTTTATCAAACCAAATACATGCACGATATTTATGTATATGCATATATTTGGTTTGGTTATCGTGCATGTATAACCCCCGGCACGTAAGTCGAGTGGTGATCTTCAAGTGCGCGCAGCGTCGCACAAGTGAGCGGGACACAATACGATTGGAGAGCCAATCAGCGCTTACGAGGGATCCGCGAGAGCTAATCAGTGCTTACGAACGATCCCCACGCCCTCCCCGCGACCCCCTCACATCCCGAGATACCTCATTTTCAACTTCTGCACATTGAAGGTCAGCGCTAGACTTATTTGCCGTGACTTGTATTCGAATTCGAAGCGAAGAGAATAGCACAAAAAAAACAAGTAGGTACTTACTAGGTAGGTTATAAAATTTAATTAAACTTACCAGAGAATTTGTATGAATATGTACAATTCTTTTTGTTGGGATCGCTCCTGGTTTTAAGTATCTGTTTCGAGATTTTTTTATGATGAAATCATTTTCACTAAAATGGTCCGAACAAATAGTGCTCGAGTTTGTTGGAAACCAGTTATGTCTGCCTGTCACGTCAATCCATTGTTCCTTGACATCAGGTTCTTTAGGAAACCTAAAATAAAATTTAGTGACCCAGTTAATAAAAATAATTTATTCAAATAATTTATTTTAATTATAAAGACTATAATATAGTAATAAAATATACCATAAGTTTCTATATAGCGTAATTGCTTATAAAAAACTTTGTCAAACATAAGAAGCTAAATAATAATATACTATAAAATTTAATATTCTATCGATAATTTTGTCTGACAACATGAGCACAACGCTATCGAAACGGTGTGAAACACGGGATAACGGCAAGCAAACAAAACGTCAATGAACACGATACATTGCACGCAAACACGGTCGTTGTTTTGATATTGCGCGAGTATAGCCAGCAATGTATATATTTTTGTAACGTGTTGCAATAATATCGTTATGGCAATAATAATTCATAACTATAAACACTTTTTTATTAAAGTAATTTAATATTATGTTTGACTTACCGGTGAAAAGATATGCCTCCTCGATTGATACTTGAGCTCTGACTTTTTCTCTTACAAGTAATAATGGCACAACACGGCATTTTACGGAGCTCTGATCTCGGCGCACTTCTACACAAGACTACGAGCGGTGTACGACTGAACCGACTGAATTAAGACATTCGAATCATAGCTGCGGCACGCCTGACACGCCCACGTTTCCCTTCCAACGTTAGGTATTTATCTATACTCTGATTTCTAATTTCGTGGAATTCTGACAGCTGTCATTGTCATTTACAGATGAGTTATTTGTATGAAGAACGGGGTTAACATCTGCGAAGTACGATTTCACCCCAAACTACTTTAATTCGCTGTCATCATAAAAAGCCATATGCCGAATTATAATATTAGTCGTTTCGCCCTAAAATAGTGAATATAGCCACCAAGAGTGGAAACTAGAAAGTGCACACTAACAGCAAAAGAAAACAAAAGAAACATATATTGAAAAAATTTATTCAAAAATGGAAGTCGAATGACATCATCACCGTGAAGTGTCAGGCATTTGTCATATCTCTCTCATGCGGCAGTTGATTTTTATTTACATAAGTTTTGAATTTTTTATCTTTTTTGTGGGAATTTTTTTATCTCTGGTAAGTACTTAACATTACGAAACGTCAAAATTCCACGGAATTAAAAATCAGAGTATATTCAGTGGCTTTAGAGATAAGACCGTCTTTGCACGCTGTACCTATGTATTTAGCTTGTTTGGATGGTAATGTTTAAATTGTTCGATTAAAGACATAAAAATCATTTTTTCACATCCGTCCAGAAATTAAATCAAATCAAATCAAATCAAATCAAATAAACTTTATTCAAAATTGGTACACTGTACACTTTTTGAACGTCAATTTAGGTACAGGCAATGGTGATAATTATTTACGGAAACTTAAAACTAAAACTACGAGGGTTCCAAACGCGCCCTGGTCTGAGAAGAGCCCACAACAAACTCAGCCGGGTTTATTTTTTTTTTATTATCACCATCTTACAATATGGTATAATAGCCATAAAAATGATTTGAACTGTTGGCTTTTAGAGCAATCTATGTCCATGGATTTTTGTCATTAAAAAAATCTTTTAAGCTATAGTAAGACTTTTCAATTAATTTGCGTTTAATAAAACCTTTGAACTTATTGAGAGACATATCCAAAATGTTCTCTGGCAACATATTATAAAAAAGTACAGAATTACCAACAAATGATTTTCCAACTTTTCGCAGCCTAGTAGTGGGCAACACAAGTTTATCTTTATTTCTAAGATTAATGTTATGACAGTCACTTTTTTTCTTAAATTTATCGATATTTTTGTGTACATATATTAAATTTTCAAGAATATATTGGTTATAAACTGTCATAATTTTAACTTCCTTAAACTTATTTCTCAGTGACTCTCTGGGTCCCATATTATATATGGCACGAACAGCCCTCTTCTGCAGCACGAAAATGGAATTAATATCAGCAGCATTACCCCATAAAAGTATGCCATATGACATAATGCTGTGAAAGTAACTAATTATTCAGTAGTGTTTGTAGTTGTACCCATCCCATATGATCAAATTAATTAAGTGCGTTTGAATGTTACAAAATATTTTTAGGTAAAGATGGCAACAAAATAGACTGGCGGTATTTGGAGTAGTTGAATGGAAGCAGGCGTTACTTTGCGGAATTCCATGATATACAATGAATATAAAATATTAGATTATAGCAAAATAATTTTATATTCATTGTATTTGGAGTAATTGAATAAACTCCAAATAAAGGAGAATTTTCATTCAGCAAATAAATAAAAATTCGTGAATATCATATTATCATCCATTGGTATAACCCCCGCCACGTAAGTCGAGCGGTGACCTTCAAGTGCGCGCAGCGTCGTACGAGTGAGCGGGACACAATATGATTGGAGAGCCAATCAGCGCTTACGAGGGATCCGCGAGAACTAATCAGTACTTACTCCAGAAGTATATTTACAATTTTTTTTTCATTAGTTTGTCTAAAAAGGTAAATTCTAATTAAGCTAGGGCTCTAAATTGTATGAGCGCTCATACAACTCAGAGGTCTATCTTGATTGGCTCAACTATGTATGTATGGCAAAGAAATTTTTCCTTTATTTGTACTGTAAGACCTGGCTTTTTGCCAAATTTCGTAATTCTAGGTCAACTGGAACTACCATACCATTTAGATTTTCGACCCAAAACCTCCTCCATAGGGTACTTCCGGTTGTCCTAGATTTGTCAATTTTGGTTAAAGCAAGGTCTTACAGGTTAAGTAAAGGAAAAATTCCGAAAAATAAAAAAAGTTAAAAATTAAGGTAAATTTTGGTACTTACAAGTTTTAGTGAAAATCTAAATTTGCCCATACCTTTTTATTGTGTGGACTCAGGACCTTAATTTTTATACACCTAATAAGGACCATAGACCTTAGTATCTGGTATAAATTTCAACTTGCTAGGTCCACCCGTTCCTGAGAAAATCGGTGGTGACACACGGACAGACGCACAAGAAAGTGATCTTATAAGGGTTCCTTTTTTACCTTTTGAAGTACGGAACCCTAAAAATTAGAATATTCCTAGTTATTTAAATAATTTTTTACCGAATTTGGTACTGCATCAGGATACAAAACTGTTTTCTTCTTTTTTTTAATCAATGCATTATCCGGAAAATGATTGCTGCATATTTTACTATATTTCGTAGGGGTCCAATTTATTCGTCCTGTTGCTATGGTCCATTCTTTGCGAAGACCTGGATCGTCTGGAAAACTATAAGTAACTTTGTTGTATTCTCCATTAAAACGAATGAAGTCACAGTCTATCACAAATCAGATAATAATCTAAGACGATCACAAAATAATAAAATGCTTGTAATCCTAACTTATATTATGAATGTGGAAGTGAGTATGTTTGTTACGCTTTCATGCCTAAGTACGCTAAATCGATTTTGACGTTTAGTACAAAGTAAACGAGTGACCGAAGAGCTGGCAGTAAACTTTTTCGGTCTTATTAATAAAAAGTGCTTAGTCGAACCTTACTTCGAAGTTACACTTGGACTTGTTAATCCCAAAGTAGCCTAGTATTAATTTCATTTTTACAATGTTATTAATAAACATGGAGTAAGCTCGGAGTAACAATACATTCCTTACGCCGGGATTAACGCGCGCGTTATGGCAACCCACATAATTTAAAAGTAAAAAGAATGAGTCTGTAAACAAATTTAATGCTTGATTATGACATTAATGACCAGTGACAGAAGAGATCTTTATTCAGAGTGCCTAGTGGGAGATTTTCGAGATATTTTTATACTTATTCAGTCATGATATTAACTGATTTTTATGAAATTGTCACAGCGCCATCTAGTCTCATAGTAGTCATTTTTCTCAATGTTGTCACTAGATGGCGCTGTTCAATTATTTATCACGACCGAATTAGTAAAAATTAAAAATCTCCCACTAGGCACTCTGTACCTATACAATATTTTAAGTTAAGTTTAACAAGTTGCAACGGCATTGAATTAGAAATGGGATTTTTACGTGTTTTGTAAATTTTCATATGCCTTGGAATTCGGTTTCCAACTTCAATGATTTCGTCCAGCGTCGTCAAGTCATCAATAAAATAATCTCTTAGATCCATCTTGCGTTATTTGTTTTACGAAAAGTACGAAATTAAATGCAAAGAGCAAGTAGGTACCTATGTAATCAGGTATAAAAACACAAACTTCAAACAATACGGATGGCTAATGGCATTGTTTTAGGGCGGACATGTGGTTGCCATCGGGTCACAATACTAGTGTCTCTCCTTACTCAGTCGTTAAACCATATGGTGCCAAGGAATAAGTTTTAGTCCGAGAGTAGGTTCGAATTATTTTACTCCCTGCTTACTCTGTGTTTATTAATGCTGAATTTAGCTAGTATAGACTTAAAACTAGGAATAAAGTTAATCTCGCTGTAGTCTATGTTTATTAATAAGACTGTTTAAGTATTTATAGAATTTGTATAAAAAAAAAGAGTTTTGAGTAATAAAATAAACAAAAGATAGATCTTGGAAAAGGAAATAGGCTACTTTTTGTCCCGTAAAAATTATAATAACATAATGGTAGCGATTCTGTTGTACACAATCTCTAAACCTAAACTAAAATGACAGGTCTAAATTTATTCCTATCTCTTTCACAGTGCTCATTGCGGAAAAGGATAGCAATAGATTTAGACCTGTCATTTTAGTTTAGGTTTAGAGATTGTGTACAACAGAATTAGCCACATTATGTAAGTATATTAAAATATCTAAATTTATACGGACGTAGTCGCGAGTATCAATCAGCTAGTAAATAATATATCTACATACCGAAGCATTACAGGTAGGTATACAATGTGTCCCAGGGCTAAGTGACCGCCCGGCGTTTATTGAAATTTGGACAAAATTATTAACAAATAACCTTAAACTAGAGGTCTAATCCATATAGTTTTTTTTTTACTGGATTTTTGATTTTTTTTTTGTTGAGATTCCTGACTTGCTGCGGTGTTTTTAAATTATGTTTTTTGTTTTTACTGTTTTTTTCATTCTGTCTTTTTTATTTACTAGCTGTTATCATAATTTATCAATTCAATATATAAAATCTATCTAAAATAAAATGAAACAATTGAAAAATAAATAAATTAACTCAAAATTTAAAGAAAAATCACGACATGTTTTAGTTATTCGTCTCATAATACCGAAAAATGTCCAATGAATATTATTGTTTTTTAAACTATTATAAAACTACATAATATTACCTACAATTTCTTAGAACAATGTTTATAGCTATCTCAAACATGTACCAAAATACAAACTCTTGAAATGTGACCCTTCTCCGGTCATAAAAAAGGGATGGCTCAGTTAAAGCAAACTGGTTGTTATTGTGTAGCACTTAATCCCCAAATTTTATCACTCTTTTCATTTGATACGATAATTGAAATGTAAGGAAATAAAAACCAGTGTGAATTAAATCATTTATTTACAAGTGTCAATTAAAAATGTAAAAAAACCCCGACATTCGCTATTTTTTGACGGCGGCTATCTTGGATTTGCAATAGTGCTATTCTACTAGTCAAGCCCTTTCATTTGATACCCATATTAAGGGAGTTGTGAAAAAATATGTAATCCGCCATTATGTAGCGGCGGCCATCTTGGATCGATTTTCATCAAACATAGCTAGCAACACTCTCGACTGATTCACCTTTCAAACAAAAAAAACCGCATTCAAATCGGTCCACCCGTTTGAGCGCTACAGGGGAACAGACAGACACACACACACACACACACACACACAGATACACACAGATACGTCAAACTTATAACACCCCGTCGTTTTTTGCGTCGGGGGTTAAAAATTAAACAACTTATTAATAAATCACGTTTTCAAAATGAACTACGAATCGACTATTATGAATCGCACGGAAAATATTACGGTGTTAGTTTGATTATATCAAAACCTATCTACAAAAAAAAAATGGAACTGCCTGCTGACTGTCTGCTAAACCAAAGTTGAACCCTACTTTATATCCCGGAAAAGTTATAATTATATTAAAATATCTAAATCCACGCGAACGAGTATCAATCAGCTAGTAAATAATATTTCTAGGTTTATAAATAATTCAATATGTAGGTACATTTTTACTGAAAATCGGGACGTTCTATACCTACCTAAAGCTGGCAACACACTTAGATACTAAATTTAGGTTATGAATAATAAAAACTTTACAATTTCATTCTATTTAGCAATTTTTAACATAGCCATTTATTTCTACGTTATAAGTTTTATGGAATTAAAACTAACACAATATGTATGAGTGTAAAAACAATAAAACTGTCACTACTTACGCGTGAAAAGATATTCCTGCAATTTTCCTCTCACTGTTACTTTGGCACGCATTCATACAACAATGTACCATCGTAGGTACTTAGTCAATACTTGTGTTATACGTTATGTAATACTTTGTATTCAACTATTTGTGAAAACAAAAAGTAAATAAATATTCACAAATACAAAGACACCACGAACTGACAGAGTTTGTTTTGCAACTAAAGTTGTAGGACCTTGAAAAAACCGGTTACACGATGAGGGACAGAAAATAAGATAGCTGCGTCTCTGTTTATCACATTAGTAACTTTATCTGTATTCTCTTTCTAGTGCGAATGAGAAAGAAATCGTCACTTAGTCTATCTGTTTGTCTGTCTACGCAAGGCGGTCACTTAGCCCCGGGACACATTGTGACATTGTATAAAATAATTCAATAGGTATGTATATTTTTATTTTTTACTAAAAATCGGGACTGTAAGTATACCTAAAGCTGGCAACAGAATTTAGTATCTAAGTGATACTAAGGGACCGTTCAGATAGACCGGCGCGGAGAGCGTCGGAGAGCATTTTTTCTTTCACACAGACCGGCCGTTCAAACTTGCTCTGCTCTCCGCGCCGGTCTGTGTGACTGTGAACGGACACGCGGATGCGTTCGGAGCCGAGCGTACGCTCTTGGGCTGGATTGTACAGCCAGTCGGCCTACGGTCGGCTGCGCGAGCATGGAAGAGCACGAGAACGGAGCCGGTCGGATGCTCGAGCGCGAAAGAGCACGAGCATGGAGCAGCCGACCGGCTGCTCTTAATATTTCACACCGAGCGTATGGGAAGCATCCTCGAGCATCCTCTTATCATAAAAGAGATAAAATGTAAAAATAAAGCTTATTTCAATGTCTTAAGATTCTATTTTAAATGCGATTAAAATATGCTCTGCTCTCCGCGCCGGTCTATCTGAAAGGTCCCTAAAAGGTTATGAATACTAATTAATAAAAACTTTACAATTTCCTTCTATTTAGCGATTTTTAACACAGTCAAATGTTTCTTCGTGATAAGGTTTATGGAATTAACACTAACCGAATATACCTATACGAGATTACAAACAATAAAACGGTCACTACTTACGCGTGAAAAGATATTCCGGCAATTTTCCTCTCACTATCATTCTTGCACGAAATAAAATGATGTTTATATTAGTGTTTAATTTAGGTTAGGTACATACATGAATATGCTGCTTTGGTACTGAAAACCGTTTCAGTTGGACTTTTTTTCTTTTCTTTTCAAAAGAATCTTCAGTGAAATGCAATGAGCAAACTTTGGTGTTATTTGTTGGTCGCCAATTATAATATCTGCCGGTGGTTTTTATCCACTTTTCTTTCTCTTCCTCATCCAATGGATATCTAAATAATAAAAATTATATACCTATGTTAATATTGTTTTGACCATTTAGCATAGAATAGAATAGGAATGTTTTTTTTTTTTTTCAAATAAATTTTTGAATCGTCAATTGAATCTACCACTGAATCTACACAGCTATAGCCAAATAAGTGTTAAAATCATTAGTATTGAAAAATATGTAAACATAATTACATATACTTACTTATGTACCTAACTTATTTAAGTGCACCAAAATAAATTGATATTCAGCAGTAATAACGATTCTAAATCATAGGAGATTAATTTAACAATGATATTCTTTGTATTGTGTAGCTTTTACACGAGTTTATGACTCAAACACTCACAGTGACCAAAATCACACGTGAGTGCCAACCCTAGAGGTGGGAGTTTGAAATTAGTATTCTGATATCACTTTTAACAAAACAATAACAACAATAATAAATAATTCTTCACAAGTTATGTTTGAAAATTATTTGCAAAATTAAGCATATTTCCTCTACTTAACTACCTACTTACTTTAGTAAATAGTAAATTACCACATGATATATGTACCTACTTAAGTATTACTTACTTGTGAAAAGTTATTCCTTCTATTTTCCGTTCGCTGCGACTTTTGCAGCCTAGTATACTACAACCCACCATTGCACAATAACTTCACAAAAAAAGTTTGTTTCTAATTAAAAAGAGCTAATCAATTATTTCTATAAAAAAACTTGAGTTTAACGTAACCGAAATAACCTCACTTCACGTTGTTTGTCACAATCTCACGTCGAAATACGTTTTGCCAAACAAAGAACTGGCCACGGTGACAAGGACAAAAAAATCATTCGTCACATTATAATAAGTGCTTAATTCCATAAAGCTATCTCGCTTTAACAGTATGCACCATCTATGAATTACATAATCTGAGTTGCCTAGGCATTTGAAGCATTCATTTTATCAATTCGAACTTCGAACAAAATAAACCAAGCAGCCGATACGCACGAAGCGGCAACATCGCACCGGCCGCCGCGTCGACGCGTTTTCACCCAAATATAAACCTTAGTTCTTTTAATGAAGTGATAAACTTATTTGATATTACTACGTACTGCATACGTATTATACAATCCGCTACTAGTACCTTGCGCGCTCCGGTTGGTCGGGCCCATTCAATAACCCTTACTTAGTTGGAAGGGATAAGAGCTATGCGTTAGAAAGAGAGGCAAATAGTAGGTTAATATAACGGTTGGTAATTAGCGCTACTGCGAGCGGAATTGCACTTTATTGTGTCGTTACAAGAGTCGCTGTTTATGATTTTACGGAGTGTATAAAGGTACAGAAGTACCTTGTAGTTGTAGGTACCTACTATTGTCTGTTATGTATTCTATGCCGGAGTGCACTAGGTATGTACGATGATGTACAACGTTAGTTTTACTTTGCGCAAAAACCGAAACACGTGTCAAATATTTTTACATTAAGAATATTTATACAAAATTTCAAAAAAATACAATGAAAAGTAACGAAGTTATAAGCTTGTTATGTTGCGTCGTTGTCCTCGAAAAAAATGGTCACCGCAAGCCGTCACCGCAGCGACGTACGATCGACGCGAGTTGAATGACCGCCGCTGTGTGCCGACCGTCAGCTGATGTGCGGTAAATCATTGTGTCCAATCTTGTAGGATTTTAAAATATATTTGGACAAAAATATAACACTATATAAAAATGGTTGGATTCGATTTTGTTACTGATTTTGAACAAACCACTTTCAGGTTTTGCGTAAAGTAAAACTAACGTTGTATAATAATCGATTTTAACATCGATTTTTACATCGATGTTTGGATGAACGATGCATCGCCGATACATCAACGACAAAATAACCGTGAATGTCCATTTTGCGCTATTTCGAACTGTAAAAAATAGAAGTTCAGAAATAAATCACAAAAAAAGGAGGGTAGTTACTTATTTCCTATCACACGTAAGTAGGTATTTCTCTTGGCACGCGTGAGTTCTTAAAAACAGTGATTGCCGATCTACCATAATTAACAATCGACGCTAAAACGACGGGTGTTATAAGTTTGACGTGTCTGTGTGTGTGTCTGTTTTACGGTAGCGCTCAAACGGATGAACCGAATTGAATGCGTTTTTTTTTTGTTTGAAAGGTGAATTCGTAGGTAGTGTTCGCAGCTATGTTTGATGAAAATCGGTCCAAGATGGCCGCCGCCCCAAAATAGCGGATTACATATTTTTTCACAACACCCTCAATATGGGTATCAAATGAAAGGGCTTGACTAGTAAAGCACTACGCAAATCCAAGATGCCCACCATAACAAAATGGCGAATATCGGATGTTTTTAAAAATTTTAATTTATCACAAGTAAAAATGTTTACCGCCCAATGAAGTGGGCACAGATCAGCTGGTTTCAAATAAAATCAGCTGACGCTGAAGGTCAACGGGCGTTGTGTGACCTATTTACGTACCGTTAGGTACTTACAAACTCGCGCGCGCCAAGGCCGATACCTATCCTAGATTTGAAGATTGAAGATTGTGTTTAGGTAGTATAATAATAGCGCGAAGTTTTCGGAAGCGGTCTCCTTTCACCCTTTTCTTGTAATATCTCTGTGGTAGTCCGTACTCACGTCTGAACAAGCTCGCCGCGGCCATCGACCTCCTACTCCGGCTGAGTTCAGCACACTCCAGACAGTGTTATGGCTCACGCCGAAGCGACGCGCCGCCACGCGCGTGCTGGCTCTCGGATCCCGTTTAAAGTAATCGATTATTGAATCCTCAGAGTTGACCTTCATCCGCCCTCTGCCGGAACCCCGAGCGTGACTGGGGGTAGTGAACTGGCCGTGGTCGAGCAGCCTCTGAACCACCGCCGCAATCGTCCTAGTATCAGGTACACGGGGTTCCGGGATCCCTTGCCGTCGCAGACGCGGCACGCTCTCGCTCTCGTACATCCTTCGCGCCGCTACGAGGCTTTTACAGAGCAAATGCACTCGCACCATTTCGTAGAATTCTCGGTTCGAATACTCGTAATTTTTGGACATCGTGCGACCGGCGCGGACGACTTCTCTCGCGCGACTGACTAATGTCTTTGAATTGCCTTACCTAAGATGCCGAAACCAGACGCCATCTTTGTTGTCGGAACCGTAGGTAGGTACAAAGAAACCGCCAGTATCGAAAGAGGGTTCGTTTGAATTCATCCCTTTCTTGATTATATTATTCATCCTTTCTCAGAATAATGTTTTATGGCAGAACAGATGCTCTTTCTAATTTCTTCACAGAATTCTATTCTTTTTTTCTTTCATCACTCTATAAAACATGGAAAGCTTTCTGTGTTGTACCTATGACATGTGCGAATTTGCAACTTAGCAAATTCCGTACATGACTGCTAAAATCACTCTTATAGATAGACCATCTTTTCTGTGAAATGGCAAAAAATTAAACTACGGCTGTCGTCTTAGAATTTCATACAATTTGACTATAGGTTAGCGTTGTCAGTTCCTTAAACATAAAATACCTACGTAATCTATAATATAATAAAACTGTAACAGATCCAATTCTGTACATTGAAGATATTTTGAAAATTTCTTTTGGAGGGCATTCTATAATCGATACTGAAGCCAAAACTGTAATTTGTTTCATTTTTGTCTGTCTGTCTGTCTGTCTGTCTGTCTGTCTGTCTGTCTGTCTGTCTGTCTGTCTGTCTGTCTGTATCTTGGCCGCGCATCACGCCGAAACTACTGAATGGATTCGAATGAAACTTGGTACGATATGAGTTTATACTCCGAGGTAGGACATAGGATACTTTTTATCCCGAAATTCAGCACGGTTCCCTTGGGAGAGGGGAAGAAAGTTAAAACGTGTATTTAGCTATAATTCAATAACGGGTAATTCGATTTAACTCATTCTTTTTTTGTTAGAAAGGTAGTACTTTAAGTATTGTCCCGTAAATATTTCAAGGTCATAGGTTTTTTAGTTCAGAAATGACAGACATTTATTGGGTTCAAATAACTTGGGACCCGGATCTTTGAACGTACGGCTTATTTTAAACTGGTGTGCGTTTAAATTTATGTTTGACGGTCTGTCTATTTATTCCAACTAATCTCCGAAACGGCTGGATCGATTTTAATGGAATTTTCAATGTTATAAGGAGTAACTTAGGCTACATTTAGTTTAGGTACATAAAAGGATTATGGGATCCGATCCGATCCTAAATAAATACCTATATCTACGCGAACGAAGTTGCGGGGTTCAGCTAGTTAATTATAATAAGAAAAATCTTTTCGGAAATTAATATAGAATCCGTAATTATTTCTTAGCATTAATGATGCCAAAAGCTATTAAAAGTGATGCCTAGAATAGAATTCTGAAAATAAAGACATTTTTTGCAGAATCAGGCTCCGATTATCTTCTATCTATCTATAATATAATAAAACTGTAACAGATCCAATTCTGTACATTGAAGATATTTTGAAAATTTTTATTGGAGGGCATTCTATAATCGATACTGAAGCCAAAACTGCAATTTTTTTCATTTTTGTCTGTCTGTCTGTCTGTCTGTCTGTCTGTCTGTCTGTCTGTCTGTCTGTCTGTCTGTCTGTCTGTCTGTCTGTCTGTATCTTGGCCGCGCATCACGCCGAAACTACTGAATGGATTCGAATGAAACTTGGTACAATTTGAGTCTATACTCCGAGGTAGGTTATAGGATACTTTTTATCCCGAAATTCAGCACGGTTCCCTTGGGAGAGGGGATGAAAGTTAAAACGTGTATTTAGCTGTAATTCATTAACGCGTTGTTCGATTTCACTCATTCTTTTTTTGTTAGAAAGGTAGTACTTTATATATTGTCCCGTAAATATTTCAAGGTCATAGGTTTTTTAGTTCAGAAATGACAGGCATTTAGTGGGTTCCAATAACTTGGGATCCGGATCTTTGTACGTACGGCTTATTTTAAACTGGCGTGCGTTTAAATTTATGTTTGTCGTTCTGTCTATTTGTTCCAACTAATCTCTGAAACGGCTGGATCGATTTTAATGGAACTTTCAATGTTATAAGGAGTAACAGGCTACATTTAGTTTAGGTACATAAAATAATTATGGGATCCGATCCGATCCTATATAAAACCTAAAAACATGCGAACGAAGTCGCGGGGGTCAGCTAGTAATATAATAAAACTGTAACAGATCCAATTCTGTACATTGAATATATTTTGAAAATTTTTATTGGAGGGCACTCTATAATCGATACTGAAGCCAAAACTGCAATTTTTTTTATTTTTGTCTGTCTGTCTGTCTGTCTGTCTGTCTGTATCTTGGCCGCGCATCACGCCGAAACTACTGAATGGATTTAAATGAAACTTGGTACGATTTGAGTTTATACTCCGAGGTAGGACATAGGATACTTTTTATCCCGAAATTCAGCACGGTTCCCTTGGGAGAGGGGATGAAAGTTAAAACGGGTATTTAGCTGTAATTCATTAACGCGTTGTTCGATTTCACTCATTCTTTTTTTGTTAGAAAGGTAGTACTTTATACTATATTGTCCCGTAAATATTTCAAGGTCATAGGTTTTTTAGTTTCCAAATGACAGACATTACAACCCTCAGTATTGGGTTCAAATAACTTGGGACCCGGATCTTTTAACGTACGGCTTATTTTAAACTGGTATGCGTTTAAATTTATGTTTGTCGGTCTGTCTATTTGTTCCAGCTAATCTCCGAAACGGCTGGATCGATTTTAATGGAACTTTCAATGTTATAAGGAGTAACTTAGGCTACGTTTAGATACATAAAAGAATTATGGGATCCGATCCGATCCTATATAAAAACCTATATCTACGCGAACGAAGTTGCGGGGTTCAGCTAGTTCCATAATAAAATCGAATAAATACAAGCGAGTATCTGCTGGCTCAGTATTATCAAGTGCAACCGGTTTGGGAGCTGTTAAAACCCATTTAAAAACAGACTAATTTATCATCAGTATACTTACGTAATATGTAAAATATACACATTAAAGTGACGATAATATATTAATGAGTCTTGGCGGGAGTGCATGTGATGCGATGAGTCGTAGTGAATCCCAGATTGGGATTACTAGTCGCGGGCGACTTCTCGTACCTCATACGTACTGTTATGGGATTTCCGTTTTGTCGAATAAACGATTGTATGGCAATACTAAGGCGATACTAGCGACCTCCCTCAGTTCACAGATAGAATGGTCGCACTGTACGTTGGATATAATAATTACTTCGGTACCTACCTAGGTTTTTTTAAGGTTATTTTGCGTAAAGACTTAAGTAGGTAGGTAGACATGGTGAAAGTTTGATGTTTGATAGTGTTAAACAAATCTAAAACACTTTATAAGAAAAGTCGGTAATTCTGGTTTTGTTTGGTCTGTGATTTAATTCTGACAGTTCTGGACACTGACAACAAAGAGCAGAGCCTTGAAGTTAGTCTATGGCGGACGGACGAAAAGCGTATAGCTTGCAGTTGTAGAGAAAAAGACGTTGTAATGAAAAAATATGTAATTCGTGTACTTGATTAAAAAGTCAAATTACCTCAAGTGTAGTTATTATTTTATCAGTCAGAAGTGGTCTCAGATTCACGTGCTCATAAGAGGTTTGTAAGGCATTGAAGGAAGATCGGTGAGTTCATTAATGTTTGTAACTGTCAAGTAGAAATGCACTTCCACCATTTTGTTAAGGTTTGGGTATTCAACTGGTATTTTTTTACAATAAAGTAGAATGTATATTAATCATTAACCTTAGCAAAATAGGTGTGATTAAAATTATGGTAAGGAGCGAATCGACAGAAATGACCGAAGTTAGTAACATCACCCAAACCATTACTAGGTCGGGAGACTAATAATTATAGTGGTGTATTTACCTTTAAATTCGTAAAAATGTTAAAATTAGCGATAATAGGGTGTTAAAATATAGCTCATTCAGGTAGCTACCTATTTTATGTTCAGTTCAAAGAGAGATTACCTACATGTCGGATTGTTATTCTAAGCCTAGGTATATGCAACAATATGCATGCAGTAATATAACTGATGTCTGGATTCAATTATTAAGTAATTAAACTGCACATTTAACTGAATCTAACATTAAACTGTCTTGAATTTGTTTTACTTATGTTGGTAAATTTTTGGTCCATATGGATTTTTACTTTAAATGTTTTTCCCAGTAAATCAACACCTTTAAGTTAAATTAAATATAGTCCTATGGCTCAATAATTTTAAATATAATTATTAAATTATAATCAAACAAAATTAAAATAGACATCAAACAAATTAAATAAGAGTTTATCATACAGATATCTCAGCTTTATTTGACACTAGCTAATAATATAATTAACCTACCTATTTATTTACATATACCATAATAATAATTAAAAAAATATATATATCTTGCCGGCCAGCATAAACTTTGGAACAAAGTTATATCAATCACTATAGATCAGTAGATGAAAACCTATTTTGGGTGAAAATCTTTATCATAAGTGCTAAGGCTCCCTGTATAATGTTGTTGTCAAATAAGTATCAGACAATTTTCATGATGGCCGGGTAGGGGAAACAAGAATTTATTGTTGTTTTCCATTTAATATTGTGCAAGTAATACTTATCATTGATATAATAAAATAACTCTGAATTAGTTGCTTGAAAGTAGGTAGTATCAACAAAGATTGGTTATTATTTCATTTGAAGTAGTATAAATTAAGTAATAATACTGATTTCAAAGAAGAATTAATGTAGTTGTCAATACTAACTTTATGCCAAGGATCACTGAATTTTTATAGAAATGGGTCTTCCCTGTCCACTTTTTCTTTTTTTTTTCTCTATTTATTGTTTTAACTTTCTGGTACTAATAAAAAGTGAAATAAATTTGAATAATATACTAAGACTATCAATCGTTTTTCAGTTAAATTGGTTGTATAGTGGTATAGTCTGTTCACTCTATTTAGGTATTTGTGGTTGGTTTTGTTATTGTTAAAAATCTATAGATATAACTAAAAAAAAAAAAAAAAAAAAAAGGGGGGTGCCCTTATAAAATATGGAACATAGTACTAGTAGGTCAAGAGAAGGTGGAACACCTTCGCCACCACCTCCTCGGGGCCGTAAAAGAGAACGCTCTAAAAGAAAAGAACAAAGTCGTAGGCGGAAGAAACGATCCAGAACAAGCTCTTCCTCATCGACAAACTCATCCTTAGAGCATCATAGACACTCGAAGCGTCAACGTCATCATAATATATTAGAAAAGTTAGTGGATGCTTTAAATGACAGAAACTCTGTACACCCAAGTACACAAGGGTTACATGGATCTCAGCATGTTATACCCGAATTTAACCCACAATGTAAGGCACAGACTATGAAAGATTGGCTGTCAAAAATTAATGAGTCGGCTCATGTTTATGGCTGGTCTGAACGCCAGACTATATTTTATGCATTGCCAAAACTGACGGGCTTAGCTAAACGCTGGTATGATGGGCTGACCAGCGTAAAGTTTGCATGGTCCGAGTGGCAAAGTAAATTGCTGGCCGCATTCCCATGTGAACAAAACTATGGGGAGCTGCTTACCGAGATGTTGGCTCGAAAATCGAGACGGAGTGAATCCTGGGAGGAGTACTACTACGATAAAATTATGATGATAAATCGATGCGAGTTGAAAGGAAAACAGGCAGTAGACTGTCTTAGTCATGGAATATATGACATAAACGTGCGCATGAATGTGCAAGGGAGTAATTTCAACAAACCCGAAGAAGTCCTCAGATACTTTAGGAATATCTCTAGTCAGGTGGATAATTCCCGGAAATTTTTTCACGCGGGACGGGAGAGTGTGAAACGAGATCATCCGATTGGAATGAAACCAAGCGATGGAAAACGGCCATTCCAAAAGTGCTATAATTGCTCAGAACTCGGGCATACGGTAACAAGTTGTCCAAAAGACATATTAAAATGCAAGAAATGCCGACGATTTGGACACATAGAACAAAATTGTGCGTCGGTGACTACAACGAAAACAAATACACCAAAGAGTGTTCTTACTATAACTACTACAAATGATCGTAATGGAAAATATTTTAAACAAGTTAGTGTTAATGACCGATATAATATGTCAGCATACGTGGATCTAGGAAGTCAATGTACATTAATGAAAAAGGATGTGGGTCTACGCCTTAATGTACCAGTTGAGAAGACGCAATTACCTGAATTGAGAGGATTTGCTCATGGGAAGGTTGTTCCTTATGGTAAGATAAATGTAAAGATTGCATTTGATGCTTTAAACGAACACGTTGAGGTTTATTTGGTAGATTCAAACCTATTAAATACAGACATACTCATAGGGCAGACCTTGACCGAACTGCCCCAGGTTAGGGCTTTTAAGACTGATGATAAATTGGTATTTTACAAAGAATTGACACAACAGGCTGGTAGGTTAAAATTGTATAACAATGTTGATGTTATTGTAACTGGTGTCAAAAGTATTGCAATTAAAGCAGAAAATGATTTCACGGGTTCCGTATATGTCGATACAGAGTCGTGTATGAAAGATGGAAAAGAGTATATGATTCTGCCAGGGGCATACGCTGTCACAAACGGACTCGGCTCGCTCATAATGATAAGTTTAACTCTCGAGCCCTTTACAATAGCAAAGGATACTTTGTTAGCTAGAGCTATCATTCTTTCAAGTGATCTTGTTCCTGACGCACCATCTCATGAATCTATTCCGCTCAATATCAACCTGATAAGTACTAAGGAAACTCAAGCAGCTATCGGTGTTGGACAGATCAACACCGATGATGCTTTTGATCCCGAAACCAAAGAGAGCTTATGCAAGGTTTTAAACAAGCATCGCAATTGTTTCGCGTTTTCGTTAGATGAGTTAGGTTTGACATCCTTAGCAGAAATGAAGATTCAGTTAAAAGACAACATACCTGTAACTTACCGACCCTACAGACTGTCCTATTCTGAGCGCGCGAAAGTTAATACTATTATAAGTAATATGCTCGCTAATGGCATTATACGCGAATCACAATCAGAATACGCCAGTCCCATAATAATGGTGAGTAAAAAGAATGGGGACGTAAGGCTGTGTGTTGACTACCGAGCCGTAAACAGGAAAACGGTGAAAGACAAGTACCCGATGCCATTGATTGACGATCAGATTGATAGTTTATCTGGTCAAATATATTTCACAACATTGGATCTGACATCTGGATATCATCAGGTACCTGTTGCGGAAGATTCAAAACATTTAACCGCGTTTGTCACTCCGGACGGACATTTTGAATATAATCGAATGCCGTTCGGGTTAACGAACGCACCAGCAGTATTTCAAAGACTTGTTTTAAATCTGCTTAGACGGAAAAACATTCCGGGTGTAATGGCATACATGGATGATATCATCATAGCTTCAAGATCCGTGAATGAAGGTATGGCAAGACTAGAGTCCGTGCTAGAATTGATCGGACATGCCAACTTGACTTTAAATTTGGAGAAGTGCCATTTTTTTAAAAAGTCCATAGAGTATCTGGGTTTTGAGATTTCCGCTGAAGGCGTGCGTCCTGGGAAGAAAAAGACTGAGGCAGTGGAAAGTTTTAAAACTCCACAAAATGTGCACGAAGTGAGACAGTTTGTGGGGTTAGCCAGTTTTTTTAGACGCTTTGTAGCTGGTTTCGCGTCGATAGCTAAACCTCTCACTAAACTAACCAAAGCAAATACGAAATGGGAATGGGGAGAGGAACAGTCGAAAGCGTTCGAACAGCTAAAGAAAGTCCTTACGGTACGCCCGGTACTGGCGATTTATAATCCAACGTATGAAACAGAACTACATACGGACGCAAGTTCTCATGGTTTGGGCGGGATACTATTACAACGAGAGGACTGTAAGTCACCACTTAAGGCGGTCGCATACTTCAGTCGTCAGACGACTGTAGACGAGCAGCGTTTCCACTCATATGAGTTAGAAACTCTTGCAGTTGTGGAATCACTGAAGCGCTTTAGAGTTTATTTAATCGGATTGGACTTTAAAGTCGTTACAGACTGCAATGCTCTGCGGCTGACTTTGACCAAAAGAGATCTTATTCCACGAATAGCTCGTTGGTGGCTTTTGGTTCAAGAATTTACATTTAGTATTGAGTATCGGCCGGGTACTCAAATGGCTCATGCAGATGCACTTAGCCGGAACCCAATTCAAATTGATGATGATGGGTGCCAAGTTTTGCATGTTAGTGAAGTACACTGGTTACAATCGGTTCAAATGAGCGATCCGGAATTATCACATATCAAGGCGGCGTTAGACCCAAAAAGTCTAGAAATTAAAGATATTAAAAACAACTATGAATTAAAGGATGGAAAGATATATAGAAAAGTGAATGGAGAATTGCGATGGGTTGTGCCCAAAGACGCTCGATGGAGAATATGCCAACAATGTCATGATGAAGCGGGACATTTTTCTTATGAGAAGACATTAGAAAAGGTGAGACGTGATTATTGGTTTCCTAAAATGGCGCAATTCATAAGAAAATACGTGCGAGCTTGCATTCCATGTGCTTATGCCAAACAGCCAGGTGGGAAGAAACCGGGCTTTCTTCACCCAATACCGAAGCCAAATATTCCTTTCCAATGTCTTCACATTGACCATCTAGGCCCATTTAATAAGAGTAAGAAAGGCAGTACGTATATATTAGGGATAATAGACAGTTACACAAAATTCATAATTTTGCGTGCTGTGAAAAATACGAAGAGTAAGACATCAATTGCGGCTCTTCGGGATGTATTCAGTTTATTTGGCACGCCTAAATGTTTAATATCTGACCGAGGCACTAGTTTCACATCACGTGAATTTAAAGCTTACGTGCAATCCCTTGGTGTTAAACATGTACTGAACGCTGTAGCGACACCTCGGGCGAACGGACAAATTGAACGATATAACCGTTCGGTCCTTGCGTCCTTAAGGGCCTTATGTCATGATGATACTGACAGAAATTGGGATACATACCTTCATCAGGTTCAGTGGAGTATGAACAATACAATAAATCAAGGAACGGGTAAAACTCCGACTGAAGTAATATTTGGTAGATCAACGGTAAACTCATCTGAGGGTCAGTTACATGACATTCATGAAGCAACCTTGGAATCCACAGAAGACACTATTGAAAAGATCCGTGAAGAAGCTAGTATAAATATACAGAAACAGCAGGAGAAAATGAAATCAAGATATGATAGTAAGAGGTGTAAACCAAAAGTGTATAGCTTAGGAGACTTGGTAATGGTACAAAAAGATATCAGGAATCCGGGTCAAAGCAATAAACTGACTCCTCCATATAGTGGGCCATACCGGGTAACTGCTGTTATGGAACATGATCGTTATGAAGTAAGTAGTGTAGATGGATACTCAAAAAAGAGGTACCAAAGCATTTTTTCTGTTGATAAATTAAAGCCGTGGATAAGATTCAGTGTTTCTGAATCCGACAGTGAGACTGATGACGCGGAGAGTGGTTAAATTTGAAACTAAGATTAGACGTTGCAAATGTGTCTCGCTCTGGATCGAATCTTAAAATTGTGTTATAACTTAGTATATTAGTATTTTACCCAGTCGTTTGACCTAACCTGAGTGAATGGACATCACTATCGACCACAACGATCAACCGAATGATGGCCATCTCACCTTGGGCGCGGAAATACAAATTCCGGGAATTGATGTCCTTCCGGAAGGGCCAGAGACCGAAGCAAGTTGGAGGCAAACGGTACCCGTACATTATTTGGGCCGAGGCCGAAGCTCCTTGTGTGGGCAAGCGGTGTCCCTTAGCTACCAGGGCTGAGGCCGGAGCTCCTTGTGTGGGCAAACGGTGTCCCAAAACAACTCATGATTCTATGCTGCTGCCGAGGCGCCGTTCAGCGCGCCTGTGGGGGCGTTAGCGCGCCGGTCAAGGGGCCGTTTAGCATGCCTGCCGATGTGCCATTCAGCGCGCCTGTGGGGGCATTCTTCAGTGTGCCTTTCTAGGCGCCACTCAGCGCGCCTTTGGAGGCGTTACTCAGCGCGCCTGCCGAGGTGCCATTCAGCGCGCCTGTGGGGGCATTCTTCAGTGTGCCTGTCGAGGCGCCATTCAGCGCGCCTGTGGAGGCGTTACTCAGCGCGCCTACCGAGGTGCCGTTCAGCACGCCTCTGGGAACGTTACTCAGCGCGCCTGCCAAGGCGCCGGTCGGCGCTCTGGCGTTGCTTTACATGTGGCGGTCATTTAGTGTGATAAACAGCAAATGTTCAGTGGGTGATTGATAAGTGAAAATACTTCGTGTTGTGGCTGTGTTTAATAAATAGGGCTATAAAACAAATAGTAGGCTGTAATGAATGAGGACATTCTGAAAATAGGATAGCCGAGAGGTGTGTGTACGTTTATAACTAAAAACTTTCATAATGTACAACTAGGTTTCTCCATCAGCAAGGTAAATTTAATGTTTGTTATCTATGAAAGTAATTAATGATGGAAAGTACCTACCTAAAAGTATTTTTGGTTTCTTTTAAATTTTAATTTCCGCCTTATGCTATTAAGTATGTTTATTTTAAGTAATTGAAAGCTTTTGTTTTTTTTATTTAGTTAAATTGCAAGATGTACCTAACTAAAATTAAAAACTGTTATTGTGTGCAAGTAGCTAGCTCGATATAGTGATTGTTATCTAGGAAAGTAATTAATGAAAAGTAAAAGTTTTTTTTTTTCTCTGGTTTAAATTTTAATTATTATAATAATCTCCCCTTGTGTAAGGGATTATTATTATTGTATAGATGGAAAGTATGTTACAGTGTTACTGGTAAAAATTATTTTATTTTGTAATAGTTACTTCACTGACTACTCAGTACTTAGGTATATACTTTGTCGTCTGGGACAGACGAAAGAGAATCAGAATGGCCGACTGTTAAACAAATCTAAAACACTTTATAAGAAAAGTCGGTAATTCTGGTTTTGTTTGGTCTGTGATTTAATTCTGACAGTTCTGGACACTGACAACAAAGAGCAGAGCCTTGAAGTTAGTCTATGGCGGACGGACGAAAAGCGTATAGCTTGCAGTTGTAGAGAAAAAGACGTTGTAATGAAAAAATATGTAATTCGTGTACTTGATTAAAAAGTCAAATTACCTCAAGTGTAGTTATTATTTTATCAATAGGTTGGTGATGCGAGTTCTGGAATAGGTAAGTACCTATATAGCCGATACTTAGTCATCTTATTTGAAACGCATAGCATGGTCTACCTATCTACCTAGTCTTTGTTGGTTGTAATACCGGTAAATTAAGAACTCCCATCTGGAACTTACCTGTAACAACGAAAACAAAATTATTATTAGATACCATTGAATTATATTGTACTGACGTATCATAATATAGTACCTCAATGTTAGATACTTGGGTATCTCTTTTTTTCCAAGTATTTCTTTTCAATCGTTGAAAATGACGTCGTTTTTCATAAAAGAGGAGTTATAGATATTAATAACGCAAGTCAATACATAGCAAATCTTTATTACAATCTAATCAAAAAACCTGTTTTTCCTTGTAGGTACGTAGGTACATATCTACTTAGATATACATAGATACATACTTTAATGATACTCTTTAGATAGTGTTGCGACACATGAAATGAATAGAAATCCCTACAGTAGGGCTATTCTCTAAAATACCATCTCGATGTCGAAGCTCACTCAAGTGAGATAACTCGCTTCGAAAGCAAACTCACTTCACCTTGGTTTGATATTCTGTAAACATCTGCTACGCACTTACGAAGTGAAGTGAGTTTGAGTGAGAAGACCTGTACTATCGAGTTTTACAGAGTACAAATTAGCAAACTCATCTCGAATTCACTCTCGATAATTCGAAAATTCCTTTACAGAATAGCCCTGCTGTAAACATCTGCTATACGCATTTGCGAAGTGAAGTGAGTTTGAGTGAGAAGACCTGTACTATCGAGTTTTACAGAGTACAAATTAGCAAACTCATCTCGAATTCACTCGCTATAATTCGTTCGAAAATGGCTTTACAGAATAGCCCTGCAGATGAGGAAGCTTCATAGATACAAGCGGCCCGCTGTAGGTACACTCCCATATATACATGACATAGTAAAGTCCGTTCGGTAACATAGTGTCGGTACAGGCACAGGTGCTCTTAGTATTCTGCTTTTATTTTTATAATTTTTTTCTATTTGTAATTTTTTTTCTTTTCTAACAGAATCTCCGAATATTCTGCTTTTATTTTTTTTTTATTTTTTTCTGTTTGTAATTATTTTTCTATTCTAACAGAATCTCCGAATAGTCTGCCAATCCGAACTTGGCCAGCGTGGTAGACTATGGTTAAAATCCTTCTCATTTTGAGAGAAGACCCGTGTTCATGATAATATTATATTTTATGTTTATGGTTATATTGTAATAAAATACGAATATAAAAACATATAAGCTGCTAAATGGTCTCGTCGATGCGCATGTTTGTGTGAGTGAGCCGTTTCGAACGTTTGTAGGTAGTTTCACTACTGGTTGTATAGTCCGTTCGGTAACATAGTGTCGGTACAGGCGCAGGTGCTCTTAGTATTCTGCTTTTATTTTTTTTTATTTTTTTTTCTGTTTGTAATTATTTTTCTATTCTAACAGAATCTCCGAATAGTCTGCCAATCCGAACTTGGCCAGCGTGGTAGACTATGGTTAAAATCCTCATTTTGAGAGAAGACCCGTGTTCATGATAATATTATATTTTATGTTTATGGTTATATTGTAATAAAATACGAATATAAAAAAATATAAAAAGGAAAGAGAATTTTAATAAAAAAAAATATGAGTAGGTATAAAACGCCACAACCACTTGTGCCTGTACACGCCGCGCGGCATGCTTTGAAGTCACGGCGGTGCTTTTGGCACAAGTATAAATTAAAAATTTAAAAAACCCCCGACATTCGCCATTTTGTAGCGGCGGCCATCTTGGATCGATTTTCATCAAACATAGCTAACAACACTCTCGACTAATTCACCTTTCAAACAAAAAAAACCGCATTCAAATCGGTCCACCCGTTTGAGCGCCACAGGGGAACAGACAGACACACACACACACACACACACAAAAACACCGCGCGGCGGAGGCGGCGAGACACAAAAGGCGACCGTAAGAAAATGAACTTTACAAACAGAATAGTAAAGTCTGTTCATTTGACAAGCCACCTTGATCTTTAGCAATTATAAAGGAAGAAGAGGAGGTACTTATACTATATCTTAGAAGTGAAAGGGTTGAAAAATAATGATGTGTCACTAATGCGTCAACACAGACATCACAGTTTATTTGTTTCATTAACATTCGGGCGATGTAACCAGCAATATGGCCTATTGCTTGATTACTGAAATCAGAAAAGTGCCCTCCTAGTTCTTCAATTTCTGAATCGTCCTGGACTGTCGTCGAACCTGAAGTAACCACATTATCATTTTGTGGCTGAAACCAAAATTAAATTTTGAGAATAAAAATGAATAGGAGAAAAATTAATTAGTGTTTTTATGAATTAAAGATATTTGCTATCCTTTTCCGCAATGAGCACTGTGAAAGAGATAGCAATAAATTTAGACCTGTCATTTTAGTTTAGGTTTAGAGATTGTGTTCAACAGAATTGGCCACAATCTACATACAAAAATATAACATAGAGGTGTGTTGATTAGTATTATAATATTAAGTATTTTCAATACTTACTTAAAGTGATAAAATAAAACAAGGTTACTTACTTGATTAAAAAACTTAACGATTTTCATTGATGGAAGCGCAGTAGGTTTCGTATATCTATATCCTTTATTTGATATTATAAAATCGACTTCTAAAAAGTGTTCAGAGCATATCGTGCTTGATTTGGTTGGCATCCAATTAACTCTACCCGTTGCATCTATCCACTTCTCTTTGATGCTTGCATCTTTGGGAAACCTAAAAATATTTTAAATGAAAGTTAGAGGAACTACTGTAGGGCTATTCTCTAAAATACCATCTCGATATCGAAGCTCACTCAAGTGAGATAACTCGCTTCGAATGCAAACTCACTTCACCTTGGTTGGATATTCTGTAAACATCTGCTACGCACTTGCGAAGTGAAGTGAGTTTGAGTGAGAAGACCAGTAGGGCTATTCTCTAAAATACCATCTCGATATCGAAGCTCACTCAAGTGAAATAACTCGCTTCGAAAGCAAACTCACTTCACCTTGGTTTGATATTCTGTAAACATCTGCTACGCACTTGCGAAGTGAAGTGAGTTTGAGTGAGAAGACCTGTACTATCGAGTTTTACAGAGTACAAATTAGCAAACTCATCTCGAATTCACTCTCTATAATTCGAAAATGGCTTTACAGAATAGCCCTGCTGATGACTACTTAGTGATCAATGCAACGTCTCACTCATTAATAAATTATAATTACTACGTTACTATTTATTTATTTCCTTGTATCGATATCAATCGATAAATTCAATATTCGACTTGGCCACATCGCTACTTGAGTAGCGAACACGGAGCGAAGTAGGTACTTTCGGAATGTTCTATTGAATATAATCAATCCAAAATAAACTTTATCTTAATTGCTTAAGGTTGATTTTGACTAACCGTTCTATTAAATATTAGTAAATTGAAATAAATTAAGAATTATTAGAAAACAATGAAAATCGTACTTACCGATGATACGAAACACCTTCATTTTTAAGATTTTTTCTCCTACTATCATTTTTACACTCCAAAACGGAACAGTACGGCATTGCTAGGGCAATATGAATTTGTCGCGAGACTACCAACTCCACGCGATGTTAGAACGCGACTGGGTCCTGGGATCAGTTACAGTTTCACTTTCAGTTAAGCGTAACGACGCTTCATTGTGGCACGCGTGCCACGCCTACTTAGCACTTCCACTGTTCTTTCGGTTCCGTGTTTATTACAATTTGATCAAAAGACCTGTTTTTCCTTGTAGGTACGTAGGTACATACCTACTTAGTATTATAGATACCTACTTTAATGATACTCTCAAAGAATTCCAGATACTCTCTAGATAGTGTTGCGACACATGAATAGAAATCCCTACAGAGAGGAAGCTTCATACAAGCGGCCCGCTGTAGGTACACTCACACATACATGAGCTCTCACCAAACGGTTCACGGACGCTTCGCTGGGGCTCAGTTGGGAGACAAACGACAAGGCTGTGGGACTGTGGGTCATGCGCATTAAATTAATACTGAGAAGAAAGTGTTAGGCGAAAATTTAGAGATTACTAGCTTTGGCCCGCGGCTTCGCCCGCGTAAATTTCGGTTTTTCACAAATCCTGAGAGATAAGTAGATTTCTGGTCCACCCGCCCCCCGCCGCGCGGCGGCGTACCGCGGTACCGCGTGCGCAGGGCGCTGTGGCGCGGGGAGTTCCGTGCAGCGCGAGCGTCGGCCGTCACGCGCAGCGAAAATACCTATCAGGGCGTTTTTTAACATAGGTACTTACCGATTTCAACACAACTCCTTTTTTCAAAGTCGGTTAAAAAAGTAGCCTATGTTACTCCTTGGTTAATCCTCTACTTGTCTGTGAAAGTCCCGTCAAAATCGGTTCAGCCGTTCCGAAGATTAGCCCGTTCAAACAGACAGACAGACAGACAAAAATTTTAAAAACGTGTGATTCGGTTATAGTATCGTTCAAATAACCATATGAGCTTAATATGTGGTAGTTATTTCGAAATTACAGACAGACACTTCAATTTTATCTATACTAATAAATAAAATTGAAGTGTCTGTCTGTAATATCGAAATAACTACCACATATTAAGCTCATATGGTTATTTGAACGATACTATAACCGAATCACACGTTTTTAAAATTTTTGTCTGTCTGTCTGTCTGTCTGTCTGTCTGTCTGTTTGAACGGGCTAATCTTTGGAACGGCTGAACCGATTTTGACGGGACTTTCACATACAAGTAGAGAATTAACCAGGGAGTAACATAGGCTACTTTTTTAACCGACTTTCAAAAAAGGAGGAGTTGTATTTTTCTACCTATGTACACCGATATCTCCGAGATTTCTGAACCGATTTGCGTAATTTTTTTTTTAATCGATAGAGAAACATTGCGACACTGTCCTACAAAAAATTTGGATTCTAACTCCTCAATCCTGATGCTGTAGGGGATCTGATCCCCAACACTAATGGGATTTAGGCACTGTCGGTTATTTAAATTGATATTGGGGATACCAATTAAAGACTTTATTGTTGAATGACCTCGAGTAGGTACATGTCCAACTCCTCAACCCTGATGCTGTAAGGAATTGCATTCCGAAACCATAAGGATCCCACGGAATTTTTCCGTTTTGTGGACGGGTTACTGCTTACTACAGATAGGCTACTTTTTGTTCTGGAAAATCAAAGTTCCCACGAGATTTTTACAAACCACACGGGCGAAGCCGTGGGCATCATCTAGTTTATTAGTATAGATGTAAAAGATGAAAATTGCAAGTGTGATAATTTTTAAACTATAAATTTTAGATTTTTTTCCTTTATTGAAGCTATTCTTGAAAGCCTGTAGAATAGATTTCCGTTGGAAAAATTAAAAAAAAGTCATTTTTCAATTTTTTATTAACAATTTTCTTAGGTGCAAAATTAGAAACTTAAATTAAACATCTAATTTTGCGAGGAATGGTGATTCCTAGGAAAAAAAGTATAAAGAATATTTTTGTAGATAATTTTATGATCTACAATTTTTGCCTGGACTACATTTTTATAAAAGTTACCGTTTTCGAGAAAAATCCAAATATTGCTTGCAAAAATAGATGTATAATTTAAGTTTTTAATTTTGCAACTAGGAAAATTCGCAATAAAAAATTAAAAAAATGACTTTTCTTTAATTTTTCCAACTGGAATCTATTTTAAAGCCTTTCAAAAATAGCTTCAAGAAAGGAAAAAAATCTGAAATTTATAGTTTAACAATTATCACGCTTGCAATTTTCATCTTCAAGTAGCAAATTAACTATTGCATAACTAATTGAAAAATTGTGATAATTTTATTTTTCCGGCGGACTATTGTTCACTTATTTATCCAGTAAGTCTCTCAATTTTTGCATTTCTTAAATTTTATATTTAATATCTTTAAACAAATTTTATTGACAAAGTGTCTCGGAAGTAGGCGTGAACTTTTTTAGAATGGCGATATCTTAGGAATGGTGATTCTTAGGAAAAAAAGTATAAAAAATATTTTTGTAGATAATTTTATGATCTACAATTTCTGCCTGGACTGTGTTCCTAAAAAACTTACCGTTTTCAAGAAAAATCCAAAAGAACAGAAAATTGTGACTTTGACCTTGAATAACTTTTTTAGCAGACATGGGATTAATGGGGACTTTTGACACTTTATTCCTACTGGTGTACCCAAGGTCTCTACCAAAATTCAGCTCAGTCGGAATTACTGCTATTTGATAACATTTTTACGTCTATTTTGACTGCGTTAATGTACCAATGTAGTGTGGACTGACACTTTGTCTCTTTCTACCAAGAACGTAGCTCATACAGTTTCGGCTACTAAAACAGCAAAATCTGAAAATGAAATTGAAGTAAATGAAGAGTTTTCAGATATATGTAGATTTTTAACACTCCGAAAAAAGCAAAGCTGAGACATTGAATTATTATGTAGGTACTAGAACAGACAACGCTAACAAAATCTGCGTGCCGCGAGCAGCAGAGCGGGGCGCGCGGGAGGAGGGCTTCCTCCGCGCGTCCCGCTCCTTGAGACATAGATGCGACTACTATAATACAGAGGCGACACATTGTGTATATTCTACCTATTGAGAAATCGCAACTGAGAGTTTGATTTACAATGTTTATTTTATAGAACTATGTGCCCCAAACTCGCACTTAAGCAACGTTTATCCGGGACTTAGGTATTCTATTACCTATTAAACCTCGAAAAAATAATTAAACTGCCTCGTTAGTCTATCGATGATATGTTTGATTGCGCATTTTGAGGTCATGGGTTTGATACCTAAGTCAGGTCAAACCTGGCATTGGAAGTTAGCGGTGCTTTACCCCCGTACCTCGGAGAGCACGTCTAAAGCTGTTAGTCCCTGTACTTATTACTAATTTGTGATAATAGTTGTTAAAATCTGCTAACCCGCAGCTTCGGAGCTGCGTGGTGGGTCAAAGCTCTAAACTCCTTTCTACTGTGAAAGGAGGCCTGTGTTCTGCAGTGGAACGTTAATAGGCTGTAGGTGTAATGATGATGTACAGGGAAAAATAAAAACAACAATTTCAATGTTTCTTAAATTACATAAAAGAAATGATAATTTATTATTATGTAAGTATGAAAAATATTGCTCTATAATTAAATATTAATGCAGTTATTAAATGCGAAATTCACGCGGCAACCCGCGGGCAGCATCTAGTAATATACTAAATGAAAACCAATATGGTTTTCGCAAAAATACAATTTTGGCAGTTTTTAAGCTTATTTAGATTTATCAGTAATTGCCATTTTATTTGTTTGTCATTACTGTCATACAATAGTCTTTTCAAATGTGTTCCTTATTAACTCAATAACGTGACATGGGTCGATAAAAATGCACACTTTTTCTCCAGTGGATGGATGTGGAAAGAAAGTTATATTACTGACATCAGAAAGATTGCAGCCCAAAAGTTCAGCAGCGCCGAAGTTCGCAGAACAGCCATCAAAAGTGAGATTTAAAACTATTGCGCCAACCTCATGGCACCGTTGCAAGCACATTTTAATTAAGTTTGCCTTCGTTTCCGCATTCAATCCGGCTGTCAAAAAGTATCCCCAACATGAATACTAAAGCTTGTGATGCCACAGTTTCATCTTTTTCACCTTGAATTGGACCAGCTCCAAAATTGATTGTACCCAATTTTTTATGCTTGTGAAACAATTTCTGCTTTCTTATGGAAATTACGTCATATACTAATGAGCAGAGTACAGGTTTATTGGCATTTGAGTTAGATTGGCTTTTCATTTTTAATGCTGTGAAAGCTTCAGTTGTAAAACCGGGTTCAGCATTAACAGTAGAATACCATCGGCAAATTGTCCTAAGATGTGGGAGAGCTTTACTCTAGCATTCTCTAACTTATTTATACGCTGCTGGTGAAAATAATGTAACGTTAATGCAAATTTTCGTAATGGAGCAGAGTATAGTAAAAAATGTTTATTCTGTTTATTCTTTCTCATGAATGATTTATGTAATTCTACAATTTCGGCTTTGGCTAATAAATCATTTTGCATATTTATATTAAAACCAAATTTATCTTTTAAATTTTCTACAATCTTTTTGTAGGAGTCACACTTTTTCTTGAGGTAGATTAGAGGTATATGAGGTAGATCAGAGGTAGATGAGGTAAAGTTGGTCTTTTTAACCTCCGACGCAAAAACGACGGGGTGTTATAAGTTTGACCTGTCTGTGTGTGTTTGTGTGTATCTGTCTGTTCCCCTGTAGCGCTCAAACGGGTGGACCGATTTGAATGCGTTTTTTTTGTTTGAAAGGTGAATTAGTCGAGTGTTGTTAGCTATGTTTGATGAAAATCCATCCAAGATGGCCGCCGCTACAAAATGGCGGATTACATATTTTTTCACAACTCCCTTAATATGGGTATCAAATGAAAGGGCTTGACTAGTAGAATAGCACTATTGCAAATCCAAGATGGCTGCCGCCAAAGAATAGCAAATGTCGGGGGTTTTTTAAATTTTTAATTTACACTTGTTATTTTCTTAAACTTATTTACAACTTGCTTTTTAGCTCTACATTCCTTGCGTAGTTGTTTTGTAAGTACAATTTTTCTCGGTGTATCAAATATGGACTCAGTACTTCTGACTGATTGGTCAGAAAATGGTTATAAGATTTCGGGTAGCAGGATTTCATCAGATTTTGTTGGCTAAAATAACATAATAATTAAATTAAATAACAGTTTCAAAATTATTGCAACAGAGTGGTCAAAAAGCATCGACACAAATAAAAAAGAAACAAAACTCGCAGCAACAGTATGTAAATATATTTAAATAATCATTTATAATTTTATTAGTAGGGATAAATTTCAATTTAAAATATTCATATAAAAGTTCTTACATTTTCACATGGTACTGCAAATTTCTTCAAGTAAATTCGCCCTGTTTTTGTAGTGTATTTATGCTCTTCTTTGAAATGTTTGGAACAAATGCACGAATATTTTGAAGGTAACCATGTTTTTTCGCTGCGATCCTTCTGGACAAATTGAATCCACGACTCCCTTTTTTCATTGCCCGGCGGAGGAAACCTTTCAAATACAAATTATTAAATAAATAAAATCTGTGCATGAGCTAATTATCAAAGTTCGATAACCATTTTATTTTATCACTACAAACCCCAGCTGATATCGACTGGAGTTTACACCTTATGCACGATTGCCTTTGAATATGCAATAGGCAAAAAGGGTAAATAAACGCATCTCTTACTACCACCACCACCAAGTTTAAAAAAGCAAAAAGCAATCCTTGTAATTAACGACTTTAAATAGTTACAAGTATAAATTAAAAATTTAAAAACCCCCGACATTCGCCGTTTTGTGGTGGCAGCCATCTTGGATTTGCACAGTGCTATTTTACTTGTCAAGCCCTTTCATTTGATACCCATATTGAGGGAGTTTGGAAAAATATGTAATCCACCATTTTGTAGCGGAGGCCATATTGAAACGATTTTCATCGAACATAGCTAATTTATTCCCGACTAATTCACCTTTCAAACAAAAAACCCGCATTCAAATCAGTTTACCCATTTGAGCGCTACGGTGGAACAGACAGACACAGACACACACACACACACACGTCACACACACACACACACACAAACACACACACACACACACACACACGTCACACACACACACACACACACACACACACACACACGTCATACTTATAACATCCCAACGTTTTTGCATCGGAGGTTAAAAATAATTAAATAAAAGTGTCACATCTGCGTAGTTTCTTAGTCTATGAATTTCACCGAAACATGGCAGCAAGTGCGGTGACGTATAGGTATGTGACGAGTCTTTTAATTATTCTTAAACATAATTAAATTACATGTTTTACCAATAATTCAGTGAACTTACGTGTGAAAAGTAACTCCTTGGCCTTTAGCTGTATTTCTTGAGTGGTTGGCACAGTATCGCAGTACACACCCAGGCATATTTAATTGATTTTAAATACTTAGTTCTCAAACACGTCACGCTTCGACGGACGCTTCGCGCAGACTAAGTGAGTTAAAGTACATACGTGCACAATAACCACACCATAACTCTTGTCAAGGGCGTCGCCAGGTAGGGGCAGGGGGGGGGGGGGCAGCTGCCCCCCCTAGAGATTTGAGAAAATATGAATATGCTATAGTTTGAAAAGAAAATTGTAATTTTTTTAATATGTTGTTAGGACCACTACCAGTAGTCTCCAATTTTGCAGTTTCGGAAGTCGGAACACATCATGTGCTAACATTTACTGCACTTGAAAAATATGACTGGCCTATTTACACTTTTCGCATACTATAATATCATCAACTTGCCCCCCCCTTGGCCAGCGGCTGGCGACGCCCTTGACTCTTGTTGCAAAAAACAAGTCTCGGCGTATAGTAGGTATAATAATTTCTCAAAGAGCTGAGAAGAGCATGAATCAGATAAGTAGTGGACAAGTATCATCATCATCATCATGATCAACCCATTACCGGCTCACTACAGAGCGCGGGTCTCCTCTCAGAGTGAGAAGGGTTTTGGCCATAGTCTACCACGCTGGCCAAGCGGATTGGCAGACTTCACACACCTTTGAGAACGTTATGGAGAACTCTCAGGCATGCAGGTTTCCTCACGATGTTTTCCTTCACCGTTAAAGCAAGTGATATTTAAATACTTAAAACGCACATAACTCCGAAAAGTTAGAGGTGCGTGCCCGGGATCGAACCCACGACCTCCGATTAGAAGTCGGTCGTCTTAACCACTAGGCTATCACAGCTTTTTGGACAAGTATAACGCCACTCTAACGCTCAGGTTATAAGTAATTATTTGCTGTCGGTATCATAACAAAATCTTACCGACTTCAGTAGCTTCTGCTTTTCAATGTTATCTTCCAACGTCACTTCGTCGTTGCTATCACTCTCGTCAGATTTCACTGATGATAAAAACAATGCCTGTAACAACAAGTAACTATAAATTAAAAATTTAAAAAACCCCCGACATAGGCCATTTTGTGTCGGCGACCATCTTGGATTTGCTTAGTGCTATTCTACAAGTCAAGGCCTTTTATTTGATACCCATATTAAGGGAGTTGTGAAAAAATATGTAATCCGCCATTTTGTAGCGGCGACCATCTTGGATCGATTTTCATCAAATCAAACATAGCTAACAACACTCTCGACTAATTCACCTTTCAAACAAAAAAAACCGCATTCAAATCGGTTCACCCGTTTGAGCGCTACAGGGGAACAGACAGACAGACACACACACACACATACATACACACACACACACAGAGACACGTCAAACTTGTAACACCCGTCGTTTTTGCGTCGGGGGTTAAAACAAGAATTCTACAGAAGGAGTAACTATTTATTTGAACCCAAAGAGTTCCATAGAGGGAGTAACGCGAGCAAGCAATACGCGACAACACGGCCGCGACTACTGCCAATGTGTGCGTGACTCGATAAGCGCGGCGTGTACGATACAACCTCGAATCGCAAATGTGTGCGCCTATAGGGATACCAGGTATTTGCACAATTGCACAATTTTTATAGATAAATCAAGTATGGTGTAGGATAAAATTTTGTTTTTAACCCCCGACGCAAAAACGACGGGGTGTTATAAGTTTGACGTGTCTGTGTGTGTGTGTGTGTGTGTGTGTGTGTGTGTGTGTGTGTGTGTGTGTGTGTGTCTGTCTGTTCCCCTGTGGCGCTCAAACGGGTGGACCGATTTGAATGCGGTTTTTTTTGTTTGAAAGGTGATTTAGTCGAGAGTGTTGTTAGCTATGTTTGATGAAAATCGGTGCAAGATGGCCGCCGCTACAAAATGGCGGATTACATATTTTTTCACAACTCCCTTAATATGGGTATCAAATGAAAGGGCTTGACTAGTAGAATAGCACTACTGCAAATCCAAGATGGCCGCCGCCACAAAATGGCGAATGTCGGGGGTTTTTTAAATTTCCAATTTACACTTGTTATTAATTACTAGCTGATCCCCGCGACTTCGTCCGCGTGGATATAGGCTTTTATATAGGATCGGGTTGGATCCCATAATCCTTTTTTGTACCTAAACTAAATATAGCCTAAGTTACTCCTTATAACATCACCTATCTGCCATTGAAAGTTCCGTCAAAATCGATCCATCCGTATCAAAAATTAGCTAGAACAAATAGACAGATCGACAAACATAAATTGAAACGCACACCAGTTTAAAATAAGCCGTACGTTCAAAGATCCGGGTCCCAAGTTATTTGAACCCAATAAATGTCTGTCATTTCTGAACAAAAAAACCTATGACCTTGAAATATATACGGGACAATACTTAAAGTACGACCTCTCTAACAAAAAAAGAATGAGTTAAATCGAACTACGCGTTAATGAATTAAAGCTAAATACACGTTTTAACTTTCTTCCCCTCTCCCAAGGGAACCGTGCTGAATTTCGGGATAAAAAGTATCCTATGTTCTACCTCGGAGTATAAACTCAAATCGTACCAAGTTTCATTCGAATCCATTCAGTAGTTTCGGTGTAATGCGCGGCCAAGATACAGACAGACAGACAGACAGACAAAAATGAAAAAAATTGCAGTTTTGGCTTCAATATCGATTATAGAGTGCCCTGCAATAAAAAATTTTAAAATATCTTTAATGTACAGAATTGGATCTGTTACAGTTTTATTATATTATAGACTAGCCGACCCCCGCGACTTCGTTCGCATGGATATAGGTTTTTATATAGAATCGGATCGGACCCCATAATTCTTTTTTGTACCTAAACTAAATGTATCCTAAGTTACTCCTTAACATCACCTATCTGCCATTGAAAGTTCCATCAAAATCGATCCAGCCATTTCGGAGATTAGCTGGAACAAATAGACAGGCCGACAAACATAAATTTAAACGCACGCCAGTTTAAAATAAGCCATACGTACAAACATCCGCGTCCCAAGTTATTTGAACCCAATAAATGTCTGTAATTTCTGAACTAAAACACTTATGACCTTGAAATATTTACAGGACAATATATAAAGTATTACCTTTCTAACAAAAAAAGAATGAGTTAAATCGAAGTACCCGTTATTGAATTAGAGCTAAATACACGTTTTAACTTTCATCCTCTCTCCCAAGGGAACCGTGCTGAATTTCGGGATAAAAAGTATCCTATGTCCTACCTCGGAGTATAACCTCAAATCGTACCAAGTTTCATTTGAATCCATTCAGTAGTTTCGGCGTGATGCGCGGCCAAGATACAGACAGACAGACAGACAGACAGACAGACAGACAGACAGACAGACAGACAGACAAAAATGAAAAAAATTGCAGTTTTGGCTTCAGTATCGATTATAGAGTGCCCTCCAATAAAAATTTTCAAAATATCTTCAATGTACAGAATTGGATCTGTTACAGTTTTATTATATTATAGATAGATAGATAGATTTATCTTTAATCTACGTGTGTGTAAAACTGTTTGTTTAATGTAAATCAATAGTTTGCCATGGAAACAACTTGATTACAGAATATTCATTAGGTATCTACCTCATTATTTAAATATCGGCTAGACCGATTCTGATAGAATTTTTGGTGTTGAATTTTTTTTTTCCGTCCCTGATAAAAACAAGCACTGTAACAACGTAATGATTTTCAATTAGTATAGTATAAATAAAGACGTGATTGTAAAACATACACTTGTACCGAATTTTATCCAATAGCTAAGTCTAATATTAAAAACTAGGGCACGCGGGTGCGCGGACCCCAAAAGGACCGCGGTTTTTCTGCTCATCATAATATAGAATTTCAGATCCGTCCGCGTGGATTTAGTTTTTAACGTTACTCATGTACTTTTTAATTTTCTGGAATAATACGTAGCCGATGTCACTCTACAGGGCCTCAACTATACAATGCTAACAAATAAACTAGTATGAAGTTGCTAATGTTCATGGGCGGCGGTAATCACTTAACATCAGGTGACCCGCTTGCTCGGTTGCCCGCTATTCCTATAACAAAAAAAAAAGTTTGAATTTGTCAGTATATATTTTTTCTTAATTCAAATACATACCTTGCTTGGTACAGATCCCTTCTTGAGCCTTCTACCCCCTTTTTTAACCCCCGACGCAAAAACGACGGGGTGTTATAAGTTTGACGTGTCTGTGTGTGTGTGTGTGTGTGTGTGTGTGTGTGTGTGTGTGTGTGTGTCTGTCTGTTCCCCTGTGGCGCTCAAACGGGTGGACCGATTTGAATGCGGTTTTTTTTGTTTGAAAGGTGAATTAGTCGAGAGTGTTCTTAGCTATGTTTGATGAAAATCGGTCCAAGATGGCCGCCGCTACAAAATGGCGGATGATATATTTTTTCACAACTCCCTTGATATGGGTATCAAATGAAAGGGCTTGACTAGTAGAATAGCACTATTGCAAATTCAAGATGGCCGCCGCCACTAAATGGCGAATGTCGGGGGTTTTTTAAATTTTCAATTTACACTTGTTTATATCATATACAGAATCAGGACTAAAATGCTCAGAACATATGACAGACCATTTACTTGGTTTCCAACAGTCGTCATGTCGTGTCCTTCTGATGACAGCTGTCCAGTGATGTCTTAGTATTGGATCCGTTGGAAATCTACATTAAGTATTAATAATAATTTTAAATTAATTAGAAAATTTATTTTTAATTTTTATTTATATAATTTATATTTATAATCATAATTATTTAGAATAATTATTATTTAAAAAAATTATTGAAGGTCAAAATTCAGTAAGTATAATATTAATAATAAATATTTACTATATTCCGGGACTTCCCTATATTTGTGGCAAATTACCTCACTACTGGCAACAAATTGATTTTATTAATAATTATTAATGTTCACACACGTATATCATACAACAATATATTTTTGCACAATAATGTGCAAATTTCACAATAATGTGCAAAATACCACAATGCTCAGCTGGTATCACCGGCCAGTTCGACGACGGCCAATTATGTTTTTACAAGTGTAAATTAAAAATTTAAAAAACCCCCGACATTCGCCATTTTGTGGTGGCGGCCATCTTGGATTTGCATAATGCTATTCTACTAGTCAAGCTCTTTCATTTGATACCCATATTGAGGGCGTTGTGATAAAATATGTAATCCGCCATTTTGTAGCGGCGGCCATCTTGGTCCGATTTTCATCAAACATAGCTAACAACACTCTCGACTAATTCACCTTTCAAACAAAAAAAACCGCATTCAAATCGGTCCACCCGTTTGAGCGCCACAGGGGAACAGACAGACACACACACACACACACACACAGACACGTCAAACTTATAACACCCCGTCGTTTTTGCGTCGGGGGTTAATAAAACATCGAAATTAAAAATCCTATTTTCTCAAAAAACCATACGCAAATGTAAAAACTTACTGATGATATGAGATCTTCGACCTCTTATTTTGTTGTGAATGATAATTACGACATAATTTCACCGCACAAACCGGCATATTTTTTTATTTTTCGGGAGCTGTTTACTGCGTAGTTTATTAAGTGACACTAAAGTAGGTGAGAGCGATGCTGCCAATTTTAACAAACATTTTATAGGGCGCGCTCGTGAGTTACATTCGGAATCTGGGCATATGGATAATATCAAAGATTGTAGGTGACTACGGGTTACTTGAATTGATTATTATTATTTGTCGCATCGTTGAGGAATGAGGCAGTCGGTTCACCCATCTGTTGTGCGAGAGCGAGACCCAAAGAATTCCATAGGAGTAACGCGAACAAGCAAATAGCAATACGCGACAAAGCGGCCGCGGTGTGTGCGTGACTCGGTAGGTGGGGTCATGAGTTATAAACCTTGACTCGTAAATGTGGGCGCCTAGGGATACCAGGAACATAAAAAGTATTTGATCAATTTTTATAGATAAATCAAGTTGAATTATGGTGTAGGATAAAATTATGTTTTTATTAATTATCTTTAATCTGCGTGTGTGTAAACCTGTTTGTTTAATGTAAATCAATAGTTTGCCAGGGAAATAATTGTTAGTATGGCATGGCATTCGCGACGTACGGACGCGGGCACTATTTATGCGATAAAACTTTCTAGGTATTTAATTGTGAATTGAAAAGCCAACAAATACCGATATTCAAGTAAGTACCTAACAAAATTTAGTTAGTAATGTAAATAATCAGATAACAACGTCGTAATTCGTAACATTAGATACATAGGTACCTACTAAATAAAAATTATTTCTTGACTAGATGATGCCCACGGCTTCGCCCGTGTGAATTTAGGTTTTTAAAAATCCCGTGGGAACTTTTGATTTTCCAGAACAAAAAGTAGCTTATCTGTAGAAACCCGTCCCCAAAACGGAAAAATCCCGTGGGATCCCCACGATTTCGGAATACAATTCCTTACAGCATCAGGGTTGAGGAGTTGGATATGTACCTACTCGAGTTCATTCAACGATAAAGTCTTTAATTGGTACCCCCAATATCAATTTAAATAACCGAAAGTTTCTAAAACCCATTAGTTTTGGGGATTAGGTCCCCTACAGCATCAGGATTGAGGAGTTGGAATCCAATTTTTTTATAGAACAGGGTCGCAATGTTTCTCTATCGATTAAAAAAAAAATTACGCAAATCGGTTCAGAAATCTCGGAGATATCGGTGTACATAGGTAGAAAAACACAACTCCTCCTTTTTTCAAAGTCGGTTAAAAAAGTAGCCTATGTTACTCCCTGGTTAATTCTCTACTTGTATGTGAAGGTCCCGTCAAAATTGGTTCAGCCGTTCCGAAGATTAGCCCGTTCAAACAGACAGACAGACAGACAGACAGACAGACAAAAATTTTAAAAACGTGTGATTCGGTTATGGTAGCGTTCAAATAACCATATGAGCTTAATATGAGGTAGTTATTTCGATATTACAGACAGACACTTCAATTTTATTTATTAGTATAGATTAATTAATCAAATACTTTTATAATACGAAGACCGAGCGATAGATTCAAGGATACAATATGCCTTGTGCACCCTTCCCCCCCCCCCAACCTCGGCAAGCCTCAGCAACCGATTCCGCGCACTATTTGCAAGCTTATTCACCATACCGGCTCCCCACTCTACCTCAGCCCGCGGAATTCAAAACTGTGACACAATTCTCATTCCAAACTTGTCTATATTTTATCCCGTCTATGTTAAATATTTTATTAATGGCTGAAATGTTTGATTCAAATCTGATTCCGAATCTTTGAAAATCGACATTCTTGCAAGACTATTATTCGAAAATTGAACAATACTTAAATTTTCACTTTTTTTGGAAAAAGTTCTATTTTAGGAGAGCTGTATCTCGGCAAGTATTGAAGTTACAGAACTGGTTCTGATGTCAAACTGTAGCAATTTTAGTCTAATTTAAAAATGTATAGAAAATATTTTAAAAAAATGCGTAGTTTACGACTTATATTGCTCGGAACTCATAATGTCCTTTTAATACAGGTTAATATGTTTCATAAAAATCAATAAATATCAATAATAATATAAATAATTTTTTTCTTGAATAAATAACATTATAAATACTAAATATAAATAGTTAGTAATAGTTTTAATACATATTTCTTGTGGGTGTACATGGTTTTTTCTTTCAAACTACATTCAAAACAAACTGAAGAGAAAACTGCAATTTTCCCATTTTTTAAACTTTTAGGATTTATAAGTAAACTATATGGGCTACAGACGTCGTTTAGTGTTTAAATTAAAGCTAATTATATTTACTACAACATCTTTTCAATTAACTTTATCCGTAAAATGAGTATTTTCCCCGATATCGGGGTTTAAAATTGACCAAATCTTAAAATTTCACTTTTTCGGAATTAATTGTCAATTTTTGGAGAGCTGTGTCTCAGCAAATATTGAATTTAAAGAGCTAGTTTTGGTCTTAAATTGTAGCAATTTTAATCTTCTTTAAAAACGTAAAGAAAAAATATTTTTTTAAACCCATAGTTTAGGACTTATATTGAAAAAACCAAAAGTAGTGCGAAAATTTCGCGGTTTTTCGAGTGCTGCAAAGTTAGCACAGGTCTTTCGAAGCTGCAGAATTGGATTTACACTACTGGTAGTGGTCCTAACAACATATTAAAAAATCAGAACTAGCCGTTCGTTTGCGATTTTAGCCACTTTTGGAGTCAAATTTGACTGCACTATATATATGGTAGATATTATTGTAAATGTCAATCATATAATCATGTAATAATATTATTATAATTATGTACAATATTATGCTATTTTTTATTGTCTACTAGCTGACCTCCGCGACTTCGTTCGCATGTTTATAGGTTTTATATAGGATCGGATCGGATCCCATAATTCTTTTATGTACCTAAACTAAATGTAGCCTAAGTTACTCCTTATAACATCACCTATCTGCCATTGAAAGTTCCGTCAAAATCGATCCAGCCATTTCAGAGATTAGCTGGAACAAATAAACAGACTGACAAACATAAATTTAAACGCACGCCAGTTTAAAATAAGCCGTACGTCGTAAAGATCCGGGTCCCAAGTTATTTGAACCCAATAAATGTCTGTCATTTCTGAACTAAAAAACTTATGACCTTGAAATATTTACGGGACAATACTTTAAGTGCTACCTTTCTAACGAAAAAAGAATGAGTAAAATTGAACTACGCGTTAATGAATTACAGCTAAGTACACGTTTTGACTTTCTTCCCCTCCAAGAATTTTTGAAATCGGTCCAGTAGTTCCTGAGATTAGCGCGTTCAAACAAACAAACTCTTCCGCTTTATTATATTCAGTATAGATAGATAGATGGTGAATACTTAATTTATTAAAATAAAATTCAAAATATTGTTTATACATACACAATCCTGATCATTTTCTACCAGAAAACCACTCTGCTATCTTTTATACTTTCTGAAATAGACACCGACTGAATTTGTGTGGCCACCATTTTGAATCCGTCATTTTGGAGTTTTTTTTCAGGTCACTGCCAATTGAATGAGGTTTCGAGTGATTTTTGTTCGAACACCTCCCACCTATCTTGAATACCCTAGCTGTGCTCCTCACCCGTCTCCGAAATCCTCAATCAGGGAATCAGCACGAACAGCAATATTACATAATATATATCACACACGCTCACGCTCACGCTCACGCTCACGCTCACGCTCACGCTCACGCTCACGCTCACGCACATGCACACGCACACACACACTAGTAGCTACCTGCTTGTCGCGACTTCGTCCGCGTGGATTTACAATGCAACCAAATAAATAAACCAACAACATACATTCGCATTTATAATTTGTCAGATATATTTTTTCTTAATTCAAATACATACCTTACTTGGTACAGCTCCCTTTTTGAGCCTTCTAGCCCCTTTTTTTATATCATATACAGAATCAGGACTAAAATGCTCAGAACATATGACAGACGATTTACTTGGTTTCCAACAGTCGTCATGTCGTGTCCTTCTGATGACAGCTGTCCAGTGATGTCTTAGTATTGGATCCGTTGGAAATCTACATGAAGTATTAATAATAATTATAACCTACTTAGAAATTTTTTTTTAATTTTTATTTATATCTATACTAATATAATAAAGCGGAAGAGTTTGTTTGTTTGAACGCGCTAATCTCAGGAACTACTGGACCGATTTCAAAAATTCTTTCACCTTTGGATATGTACGTGATCCCTGAGTGCTATAGGCTATATATTATGTACCACGGGCGAAGCCGGGGCGGACCGCTAGTAATTTATATTTATAATCATAATTATTTAGAATAATTATTAATTAAAAAAAATATTGAAGGTCAAAACTTAGTAAGTATAATATTAATAATAAATATTTACTATATTCCGGGACTTCCCTATATTTGTGGCAAATTACCTCACTACTGGCAACAATTTGATTTTATTAATAATTATTAATGTTCACACGTATGTCATACGACAAGATATTTTTGCACAATAATGTGCAAAATACCACAATACTCAGCTGGTATCACCGGCCAGTTCGATATACTTAAAAACATCGAAATTAAAAATCATCGAATGTAAAAACTTACTGATGATATGAGATCTTCGACCTTATATTATTTTGCTGTGAAGGATAATTACGACATAATTTGACCGCACAAACCGGCATATTTCTTTTATTTTGCGGGAGCTGTTTACTGCGTAGTTAATAACGTAACACTGAAGTAGGTGAGAAAGATCCCTACCAATTTAAGTATACTCTGTTTAACAGACGAGTTATGTATGTCTCTCGCACGTTAGGCACCGATATTGACAGAGTGAGATGGGTGATTGTTAAGGGTGGAGCCAACGCCTTTGTTGATTGTTCTTATTTAAAATTGTAAAGGCCCGTTCATATTGAATACTCCTAAAATGTACTGTACAGAAATTACAATTATTTTTCTATATAAATAATTTGATAAATAAATAACAATAAAACAATATTGGATACAGAAAGTATATATGTATTATGCACAAGAACTTATAAAGAAATTAATTAGGTATTATATACCTAACTTTTGCCCGCCACTTCGCCCGCGTGAATTTCGATTTTTCACAAATCCTGGGGGAATCGTGGATAACTGGTTTCCGTTTACGCTCTTTTTTTCAACCTTTGTACCTTCTTTAAAGGAAGTTTGCTATAGTAATCCACCTATCGACTACGCTTAATAATTTAATAATAACTAGCTTTTGCCCGCGGCTTCGCCCGCGTGAATTTCGGTTTTTCACAAATCCTGAGGGAATCGTGGATATCTGGTTTCCTTTCCTAACCATCATACCTACTTTCAAGGAAGTTTGCTATAGTAATCTACCTATAGCTGTAGATATAGATTTCGGGTTTTTCAAAATCCCGCAGGAACTGTGGATTTTTCCAGGATAAATAGTAGCCTATGTTTTAAGTCAGGGTATAATCAATCTTCATTCAAAATTTCAGCCAAATCGGTTCAGTAGTTGCGACGTTATAGAGTAACAAACATCCAAACATCCGCACTTTCACATTTATAATATTTTAGTAGGATTCCTGTAATCTTAAAAACTATTGTCATCACTTCAATGCAGACACGTGAATGATAAATTCTTCTAACATGTTTTCTACATAATTGTCGACTTCGTACATATTTTTAACCCCCAACGCGCTTTATGTGCGTTACGTAGTACTATTATACATATATTCTGTGGTGCGGGCACCTGCCCAGCAAGAAGAAGAAGAAGAACCCCCAACGCGCGCAAAGTACGCTTATAACCCCCGCACGTTGCTAAATTGCGCTGGAACCTTGTCACATTAACTTCAGCGTGACGTCAGACGAAACGAAAATATACCGTCGGCAACAAAATTTTTTTTATAAATAAACTAAACCGAATGAACAAATAATTTTCAGCTTTTATAGATTTTAAATGATTAAATTATCCTAATTCATTATCCTAATTCTTGAACTCCACTGAAGTAATCACAGTCTTGTAATTCCGATTCGGAACTTTTTTCAGAGTCTGTTGTGTCTGAATCACTATCATTTTCTGTGTTAATCTATACTAATATAATAAAGCTGAAGAGTTTGTTTGTTGGAACGCGCTAATCTCAGGAACTACTGGACCGATTTCAAAAATCCTTCACCGTTGGATATGTACGTGATCCCTGAGTGCTATAGACTATATGTATATTATGTACCACGGGCGAAGCCGGAGCGAACCGCTAGTCTATACTAATATAATAAAGCGGAAGAGTTTGTTTGTTTGAACGCGCTAATCTCAGGAACTACTGGACCGATTTCAAAAATTCTTTCACCGTTGGATATGTACGTGATCCCTGAGTGCTATAGGCTATATCATGTACCACGGGCGAAGCCGGGGCGGACCACTAGTAATAAATAACTCGTCAATTAATTTGTCTTTACACCAGTATGAAACAACAATAACAACAAAATGTGTAAATTTACAATAATTACCTATTCAAAAATCGATACGCGTACTCTGCCAACAGTTTTTGTCAACGGTATCGACGTCTGCCTAGTGCTGACGTCATGAAAATGGCGGCCAGGCGCAATACCAATTTGCGGGGATAATGTGGCTAATTCTGTTGTACACAATTCTCTAAAATAAACTAAATTGACAGGTTTAAAAATAGTGCTATCCCTTTCTGCAGGGAGCATTGTGAAAGAGATAGAAATATATTTAGCCCTGTCATATTAGTTTAGATTTAGAGAATATGTACAACAGAATTAGCCACAATAGCACGCTTAACTACAGGAAACATCTCCGCCATGAGTCACGCACAAAACAATCTGTGACAATACCTCTGGATCTGGGTTCACTCACTAAAACACGTATGACGCGCAGGTATAGTCGATGGGACAACAGAATGTGTATGTAGCTATGGCATTTGTGTGAAACGGACTTTATTAACCCCCGACGCAAAAACGACGGGTGTTATAAGTTTGACCTGTGTGTGTGGGTGTGTTCCCCCGTAGCGCTCAAACGGGTGAACCGATTTGAATGCAGTTTTTTTTGTTTGAAAGGTGAATTTGTCGGGAGTGTTGTTAGCTATGTTTGATGAAAATCGGTCCATGATGGCGGCCACCACATAATGGTGAATAACATATTTTTTCACAACCCTCTCAATATGAGTATCAAATGAAAGGGCTTGACTAGTAGAATAGCATTATGCAAATCCAAGATGGCTGCCGCCACGAAATGGCGAATGTCGGGAGTTTTTTAATTTTTAATTTATACTTGTCGTGAGTTGCATACGGAATCTAGTCATGTGTATAATCAAAGAATAAAACATACTTTTTTCGGTACCGCTCCCTTTTTCAATCTTCGACGGTCTTGATTATTTGAAAAGTCTTTTTCACGGAAATGTTCAGAGCATATCACCGTAGCTTTGGATGGTTTCCAGAATTCTTCTCCACGGCTTGTTCTTATTATGTCCACCCATCGACTTCTAATTAAAGGATCAACAGGTATCCTGAAAAAATAATAAAAAAATGGAATCCCATATATATCGACTTTGAAAGAATTCGGTCCAATAATAAATAATTTAAAAATGGTGTCCATTTTTTAAATATTGACATCAATTTCCGTTTTTATGATCACAGGGAAACCCATATTATATCGATTTTGAGAGAATTCATTATGGTCTAAGATCCCGTCTTAGAAAAACATACCCTCATCTGTTATTTAATGCTGATAGAGATTATATGCTAGATAATTCATAGATTGATACATTGCACATTGGTTGCCTGATTAAATTTGGTGCCTATGATGTTAAACACAAAAAATTTTAATCAATTTTTTTCGATCTGCTTCCCTCATTTGTTATTTAAACGAATTGTGTTAAATGAAAGATTATTTTATTCCCAATCGAACCGTATTTGGTTGCCTGATCAAAAATGGTGCTCAATCATGGTTGTCTGGATTTTAAGATATAAAATTTTCTGTGCGAGTCATGAAAGTGACAGAAAAGTGTTGCGCGCGCAATTCCATTTGATAGACAAAGATGCAGTGAGGCACGCGTGCACTCGGCAGGTGCTTAGTCTATACATAGATTAAAACCATAGACTTGCTGTGCCTGTCCTGTATTTTGACATCAGTTTTCTTTTTTATGATCACAAGGAACTTCAGATATCGATTTTGAGAGAATTCGGTGCATTAACAAAAAAAATTTAAATATGGCGTCCATTTTTTGCTATTTTGACATCAGTTTTCTTTTATATGATCACAAGGAACTTCAGATATCGATTTTGAGAGAATTCGGTGCATTAACAAAAAAATTAAAATGGCGTCCATTTTTTGCTATTTTGACATCAGTTTTCTTTTTTATGATCACAAGGAACTTCAGATATCGATTTTGAGAAAATTCGGTCCATTAACAAAAAAAAATCAAAATGGCGTCCATTTTTTGCTATTTTGACATCAGTTTTCTTTTATATGATCACAAAGATCTTCAGATATCGATTTTGAGAGAATTCGGTGCATTAACAAGAAAAATCAAAATGGCGTCCATTTTTTGCCATTTTGACATCAGTTTTCTTTTTTATGATCACAAAGAACTTCAGATATCGATTTTGAGAGAATTCGGTGCATTAACAAGAAAAATCAAAATGGCGTCAATTTTTTGCTATTTTGACATCAGTTTTCTTTTTTATGATCACAAGGAACTTCAGATATCGATTTTGAGAGAATTCGGTGCATTAACAAAAAAAATTAAAATGCCGTCCATTTTTTGCTATTTTGACATCAGTTTTCTTTTATATGATCACAAAGAACTTCAGATATCGATTTTGAGAGAATTCGGTGCATTAACCAGAAAAATCAAAATGGCGTCCATTTTTTGCTATTTTGACATCAGTTTTCTTTTTTATGATCACAAGGAACTTCAGATATCGATTTTGAGAAAATTCGGTCCATTAACAAAAAAAAATCAAAATGGCGTCCATTTTTTGCTATTTTGACATCAGTTTTCTTTTATATGATCACAAAGAACTTCAGATATCGATTTTGAGAGAATTCGGTGCATTAACAAAAAAAATTAAAATGGCGTCCATTTTTTGCTATTTTGACATCAGTTTTCTTTTTTATGATCACAAGGAACTTCAGATATCGATTTTGAGAGAATTCGGTGCATTAACAAAAAAAATTAAAATGCCGTCCATTTTTTGCTATTTTGATTTTTGACATCAGTTTTCTTTTATATGATCACAAAGAACTTCAGATATCGATTTTGAGAGAATTCGGTGCATTAACAAGAAAAATCAAAATGGCGTCCATTTTTTGCTATTTTGACATCAGTTTTCTTTTTTATGATCACAAAGAACTTCAGATATCGATTTTGAGAGAATTCGGTGCATTAGCAAAAAAAAAAAACAAAATGGCGTCCATTTTTTGCTATTTTGACATCAGTTTTCTTTTTTATGATCACAAGGAACTTCAGATATCGATTTTGAGAAAATTCGGTCCATTAACAAAAAAAAATCAAAATGGCGTCCATTTTTTGCTATTTTGACATCAGTTTTCTTTTATATGATCACAAGGAACTTCAGATATCGATTTTGAGAAAATTCGGTCCATTAACAAAAAAAATCAAAATGGCATCCATTTTTTGCTATTTTGACATCAGTTTTCTTTTATATGATCACAAAGAACTTCAGATATCGATTTTGAGAAAATTCCGTGCATTAACAAGAAAAATCAAAATGGCGTCCATTTTTTGCTATTTTGACATCAGTTTTCTTTTTTATGATCACAAAGAACTTCAGATATCGATTTTGAGAGAATTCGGTGCATTAACTAGAAAAATCAAAATGGCGTCCATTTTTTGCTATTTTGACATCAGTTTTCTTTTTTATGATCACAAGGAACTTCAGATATCGATTTTGAGAGAATTCGGTGCATTAACAAAAAAAATCAAAATGGCGTCCATTTTTTGCTATTTTGACATCAGTTTTCTTTTTTATGATCACAAGGAACTTCAGATATCGATTTTGAGAAAATTCGGTCCATTAACAAAAAAAATCAAAATGGCGTCCATTTTTTGCTATTTTGACATCAGTTTTCTTTTATATGATCACAAAGAACTTCAGATATCGATTTTGAGAGAATTCCGTGCATTAGCAAAAAAAAAAAACAAAATGGCGTCCATTTTTTGCTATTTTGACATCAGTTTTCTTTTTTATGATCACAAAGTACTTCAGATATCGATTTTGAGAGAATTCGGTGCATTAACAAAAAAATCAAAATGGCGTCCATTTTTTGCTATTTTGACATCAGTTTTCTTTTATATGATCACAAAGAACTTCAGATATCGATTTTGAGAGAATTCCGTGCATTAGCAAAAAAAAAAACAAAATGGCGTCCATTTTTTGCTATTTTGACATCAGTTTTCTTTTTTATGATCACAAAGTACTTCAGATATCGATTTTGAGAGAATTCGGTGCATTAACAAAAAAATCAAAATGGCGTCCATTTTTTGCCATTTTGACATCAGTTTTCTTTTTTATGATCACAAGGAACTTAAGATATCGATTTTGAGAAAATTCGGTCCATTAACAAAAAAAACAAAATGGCGTCAATTTTTTGTTATTTTGACATCAGTTTTCTATTTATGATCACAGGGAACTTCAGATATCGATTTTGAGAGAATTCGGTGCATTAACAAAAAAAATCAAAATGGCGTCCATTTTTTGCCATTTTGACATCAGTTTTCTTTTTTATGATCACAAAGAACTTCAGATATCGATTTTGAGAGAATTCGGTGCATTAACAAGAAAAATCAAAATGGCGTCCATTTTTTGCTATTTTGACATCAGTTTTCTTTTTTATGATCACAAGGAACTTCAGATATCGATTTTGAGAGAATTCGGTGCATTAACAAAAAAAATCAAAATGGCGTCCATTTTTTGCTATTTTGACATCAGTTTTCTTTTTTATGATCACAAGGAACTTCAGATATCGATTTTGAGAAAATTCGGTCCATTAACAAAAAAAATCAAAATGGCATCCATTTTTTGCTATTTTGACATCAGTTTTCTTTTATATGATCACAAAGAACTTCAGATATCGATTTTGAGAAAATTCCGTGCATTAACAAGAAAAATCAAAATGGCGTCCATTTTTTGCTATTTTGACATCAGTTTTCTTTTTTATGATCACAAAGAACTTCAGATATCGATTTTGAGAGAATTCGGTGCATTAACTAGAAAAATCAAAATGGCGTCCATTTTTTGCTATTTTGACATCAGTTTTCTTTTTTATGATCACAAGGAACTTCAGATATCGATTTTGAGAGAATTCGGTGCATTAACAAAAAAAATCAAAATGGCGTCCATTTTTTGCTATTTTGACATCAGTTTTCTTTTTTATGATCACAAGGAACTTCAGATATCGATTTTGAGAAAATTCGGTCCATTAACAAAAAAAATCAAAATGGCGTCCATTTTTTGCTATTTTGACATCAGTTTTCTTTTATATGATCACAAAGAACTTCAGATATCGATTTTGAGAGAATTCCGTGCATTAGCAAAAAAAAAAAAACAAAATGGCGTCCATTTTTTGCTATTTTGACATCAGTTTTCTTTTTTATGATCACAAAGTACTTCAGATATCGATTTTGAGAGAATTCGGTGCATTAACAAAAAAATCAAAATGGCGTCCATTTTTTGCCATTTTGACATCAGTTTTCTTTTTTATGATCACAAGGAACTTAAGATATCGATTTTGAGAAAATTCGGTCCATTAACAAAAAAAACAAAATGGCGTCCATTTTTTGTTATTTTGACATCAGTTTTCTATTTATGATCACAGGGAACTTCAGATATCGATTTTGAGAGAATTCGGTGCATTAACAAAAAAAATCAAAATGGCGTCCATTTTTTGCCATTTTGACATCAGTTTTCTTTTTTATGATCACAAAGAACTTCAGATATCGATTTTGAGAGAATTCGGTGCATTAACAAGAAAAATCAAAATGGCGTCCATTTTTTGATATTTTGACATCAGTTTTCTTTTTTATGATCACAAAGAACTTCAGATATCGATTTTGAGAGAATTCGGTGCATTAACAAAAAAAATTAAAATGGCGTCCATTTTTTGCTATTTTGACATCAGTTTTCTTTTTTATGATCACAAAGAACTTCAGATATCGATTTTGAGAGAATTCGGTGCATTAACAAAAAAAATCAAAATGGCGTCCATTTTATCTATTTTGACATCAGTTTTCTTTTTTATGATCACAGGGAACCCCATATATCGATTTTGAGAGAATTCGATCCATTAACAATAAAAAAAATCAAAATGGCGTCCATATTCCCATAAGTCCATACTTAGAGTTTCCGTTTTTGAAACATATGTACGTCCACATACATGGATAGTATATAAACCTTGATCAGCTTTTATAAAGACAATTACCTAATTACTATTGATCCATACGGGTAAATTCGCAATCCAAACCTGACAACACCAATAAACGACGCGTTGGTTTTGTGAAAAAATGTATCAATAATATATTAGTTTTGTTTTTGTAAATTACTATTAATTTTGAGTTACTTACTGATGGTAGGAGATTTTGTTCGTTGCTCGTAAACGTCCTCTGTAATTTCTGCAGATTTTTATCGCACAAATAGTCATTTTCACCAAAATAAACGAATGCAAAAAATAAGCTGTACGTGCGTATCTCTTGAGGTTTCAATCGACACTGCGGAGCGGGGAACGCTTTATACACCAACAGTTGGTACATATTTTTATCGACGCTGTTGAGCCGCATCACTAATTATCTAGGAGTAGGTAGATAATCAAAGGTATCAATCTATGAGTTATCTAGCATATAATCTCTATCAGCATTAGCGTCAATTTACACCGCGGTGGAATGGAATGGAAGCGACTTTTTGCAACGAAATTGTACATAGCTAAATGAACTTTATGTCAATTGCATAACATACAAATTAAATAGGAGCCAAAAAAGGTCGCGCGTCTTCCGCGGAATTCTCGCGCATTCTCGAGAATTTCCCTATAGCTACTATTTTGTGTGTTATACAATTGACATAAAGTTCAGAATGCTTTGTACAAAAAATTCGTTTCCGTTCCATTCCGCGGCGGTATAAATTGGGCCTTAAATAACATATGAGGGTATGTTTTTATAAGAAGGGATCTCCCACCATTAAATTAAAAGATCCATTAACAAAAAAAAAACAAAATGGCGTCCCTTTTTTGTTATTTATACATAAGTTTTCTTTTTTATGACCACAGGGAATTCCTGACATCGATTTTGAGAGAATTCAGTCCATAAACAAAAAAAAATTTAAAATGGCGTCCATTTTTTGCTATTTGAACATCAGTTTTCTTTTTTATGATCACAAGGAACTCCAGATATCGATTTTGAGAGAATTCGGTCCATTAACAAAAGAAAAAAAAAAGCGTCCATATTTTTACTTAGACATTAGTTTCCTTTTTTGAAACATACGTCCACATACATGATAGTACATAAACCTTGATCAGCTTTTATAAAGACAACTACTATTGAACCATACGGCTACATTTGCAATCCAAAACTGGCAACACCAAAAAAACAACCAATATATTAGTTTTGTTTTTGTAAATTACTATTAACTTTGAGTTACTTACTGATGGTAGGAGATTTTTTTAGTTGTTCGTAAGCGTCCTTTGTAATTTCTGCAGATTTTTATCCCGCAAGTAGTCATTTTCACCAAAATATACGAATGCACAAAATAAGCCGTGCGTGCGTGCGTATCTCTCGAAGTTACAATCGACACTGCGGGGCGGAGAGCGCTTTGCAGACGAACAGTTGGTCGGTATTTTTATCAACGATTTTGAGCCGCCGCTACTATAGCCCGTTTACTATAGTTCGGCCGTTCAGAGAATGCGTTCCTGACACCTATCAGTTAGTCACGACTAGTGATGGGCACAACATAACACTGAGTTCGTTACCGTTCCTCCAAAATGAATCGGCGCATTATTTTCGTTTTAAATTGGCGGAATCATTTAAAATTTATATTTTAGTTATTTAAGTAGAAACCAAAAAAAGGTAATATTCATATAATAAAATTGTTTTATTTATTCTTTGTTACAAAGTTTGGTCATAGTTTTATTTTTATATTTCATAAAAGTTATCTTATAGTCCATTATTTTCAAATTCTTAAAAAGAAAAACAAAGCGTATTATTTTATATTATAAGTATAACTGTATAAGAACAGATTACGATACTTGCCTGTTATTTTTAGCACAGCACTATTATACAAATATAAAGCGCTGACATAACCTTGTAATAGCGCAGTATAGATTTAGAAAAATATTGTTTACCAAGTTATTTGACACTCAGTTTGGCACAAAATTATAACATTTATTGATTATTGATATAATAATGTTGTTTTAATGCTCATCAATTGTTAAAACGGTAAACAACCAGCAAAAATATTTTTATCGTAACTGCAACGCCATTACAAAGCTACGTCGTCAGTTCAATCGCGACGTGTCAGGAACGCATTCTCTGAACGGCCGAACTTTATAAGAATGGATTTCGCTGGAATGTGACGGCCTCTCCCACTTCCCCGCTCACCACCCGCATTCGTCCTGTCGCCTCAGTACGGTTCGCAGTACGTCGCAGTGACGTCATCGACGCCAGGTCCATTATTATAGTAAACGGGTTGTATAATAATATTATCTAGACAGTGTGGCTAATTCTGTTGTACACAATCTCTAAACCTAAACTAAATTGACAGATTTAAAAATAGTGCTATCCCCTTCAGCAGGGAGGATTGTGAAAGAGACAGGAATATATTTAGATCTGTCATTTTAGTTTAGATTTAGAGATTGTGTACAACAGAATCGGCCACAATGTGGCCAATTCTGTTGTACACAATTCTCTAAACTAAACTAAAATGACAGGTCTAAATTTATTGCTATCCTTTTCCGCAGTGAGCACTGTGAAAGAGATAGGAATAAAAGACCTGTCATTTTAGTTTAGGTTTAGAGATTGTGTACAACAGAATTAGCCACAATAAATCATCAAAGAATAGGTACATGAACAGACGTGCCATTAATGAAAATCTAATAAATTACGTAATTAAAAAAACTAAAAACCCGACTGCGTAAAACAAACTAGTTCTGGTAACTGAAAAGCAAAAAACAAGCTTTGTACTTTATAAACTAGAATTTGATAAGATCATAAACATAATTAATGTTAGAAAATGTATGGCATGCGGGGGCGAACTAATAGTCCTGAGTAGTTGGCTAAGTAATGCCCCCGCCTGCCATACATTTTCTAACATTAATTATGTTTATGATCTTATAAAATTCTAGTTTATAAAGTACAAAGCTTGTTTTTTGCTTTTCAGTTACCAGAACTAGTTTGTTTTACGCAGTCGGGTTTTTAGTTTTTTTAATTACGTAATTTATTTCTTGGTTTTTAGTGCAAAACTATGAAAAATTTTTAGATGCATATTTTTACAAGAGACAGGCCTGTGTCACTCCGCGTGTAGGTATTAAAAAACATACCTACAGGCGGCGGCCATTACGCAAGGGCCAATCTAGTAGGCTGCCGCAAGTGAAGAAAGACACGCGCGCGCGCTATTTGTTCGACCACGTTCAACTTTCTCGATAGTTGCAAGATGGACACAAAACGAAAGAGGCACTAGGTACTAGGCAGTTCTGCCGACTTTTGCCACCGAAACGATTTAATGTAAGAAATGTAGAAATATAATATTATTATAAGTAATAATTACAATTAGTAATTAATAATTAATCACTACATAGTATAAAACAAAGTCGCTTTCTCTGTCCCTAATTCCCTTTATCCCTATGTATGCTTAAATCTTTAAAACTACGCAACGGATTTTGATGCGGTTTTTTTTAATAGATAGAGTGATTCAAGAGGAAGGTTTGTAAGTAGAAAAATTGGACCCGGTAGGTGGCGCTAATAGCGGGCAGGACGACGTCTGCCGGGTCCGCTAGTAGCTAATAAACCTTTTACTAGTAACCCGAACTACGAAAGATATCGACAGAACGATTAATCAATCAATTTCTCAATACAGCGCGAGCCCATAAGAATTGATGTTCATGTATTAAAGTATAGCGCGTTTAAGACCACTATTAGCGCCATCTGTTGAACACTGGAAACTTTAATAAGGTCCTTCATAATATTATTGTATTATTTTAGTGGTTAAATTATTAGTGCTACAATAATTGATGGGAAGGGGGGAGGTGTAGGGGGGATTATGTGGAATGTAGTAGAGTGGAGTGGGAAGGGATCTTAAATAAATTACCACCAATTTACTCACAGAGTAGTTGTTATTTATTTTGTTTTCTATGATTTGTCACTCCAAACTGATTACAAACATATAGATTGTATATATTTTCGTATTTGCCTTTTAAAGCCCTTTATTTTGATACCCCACTCGAGGGTCTTGAGGAAAAAAAATTTTTTCAGCTCGCACATTAAAGTGCATAAAATCCGCCATTTTGAATTTTTATTAATTTTATGTACCCAGTAACATTTGCGCTGTTAAGAAAAATCTAATGACGTATCATTTATCAAAATAAGTTGAGTCGTTGAGTAGTTACGAACTGACATAGGAAACGGTCATTTTCTGTGATTTATCACTCCAACTTATGTTCAAATATATAATTGTATACATTTTTGTATTTGCCTTTTAAATCCCTTCATTTTGATACCCCACTCGAGGGTCTTGAAGAAAAAATTTTTTTTCAGCTCGCACATTAAAGCGCATAAAGTCCGCCATTTTAATTTTTTTTTAAATTTAGGTACCCTATAACACTCGCGTCATGAAGACAAATCTAATGACGTATCATTTATCAAAATCCGTTGAGCCGTTGATTAGTTACACGCGGACATAGGAATGGACATACATACACACAGGTGAAACACATAACCCAGTCGGGTAAAAATATCAAGCAATGGTGCTCGTTTAATAGAACAAAGTGTATAATTAAATTCTTTGTAGATGCAGATAGAATTTTTAAAGTCCAAAAAAAGTGCATACGTGCTATATGTAAAGCACATTTTCTGGATAGCTGCAAGCCTATGTTCAAAGAACTTAAGATATTACCTTGTATTCACATTAAGGAAGTTTGTATTTTTGTCAAAAAGAATCCTGAATACAAACTACTAAAGAGTAACAAGGCATAAATATAGGCTCCTTGTACCTAGAATCAAACTAGCTTTATATAGACGAAATGCATTTTGTATGGCGATTCAAATATTCAATAATTTACCAACAGCAATCAAAGAAATGACCCTACCTGAATTTAAACATACACGAGTGGTTATTATTTCATTGTTTTTACTCAGTTTGACTTTTTAAATTTTAAAGAATGGAAATTTGGCGGATATAATGTTTAAATATCATAAATTATTTAATTTTAATGTTTGCATGTTGACATATTCTTTTTATTATATTTTTAACCGACTTCAAAAAAAGGAGGTTCTGTATTCGACCCGTATGTATGTATGTAAGTATGTATGTATGTATGTAAGTATGTTCGCGATTATCTCCGCAACTAATAAACCGATTTTGATGATTATTTCACTATCGTAATCTACATACTTTCAGGAAGGTTTTAGTATATAACACATCGAGTTATCATTCTTACATCCGAAGTTATAAGCATAAATGTATACATAATACATATGTCACTAATATGTTCTCTGATATTGCCAGACCTATTGCTGAAGTCTAATATAGCTATTCTGTCCAAAGACTTCACTCTGCTCCGCCTACGTAACATTGACCTTTTGCAAAAACTTTTGGGCCGAAGTCAGTACAGCTGTACTATAGAGTGATTCCTTGGAGTTTGTGCACGGTTACGTGTATTTTCATTCTATACAAAGCCAAACTGCAAGGGTGTGAAACTGGTCGCGTATAGATTGTAAATTACTTTTTAATCAAGGTCTTCCAAATTATACAAGAGTAGTACGCATACAAACTAATCTTGTATAGATCGGAAGGTAGGTTAGGTTAGAACATTATAAAACCATTCACCTACCTAATACTTAGTATGTAGTACTACCACAGCCTTGAAACTGTGGTACTACTTAGTACTACACAAAATGTAAATATATGTTACAGGATATTTAATAATAATTAATAATAATATATAGGTCATAATCTATTTAACATAGTTCTCATTTATATTATTATTAATATAAAGAAAACAAATCACTAAAAAGCATAAAATAATTTTTTTTCAAAGAAAAATTAACCGACTTCAAACGATTCGAACTAAAAATTTTAAAATATTTTTTTATTCATTTAGCTTGACGATTAAACTACCTAACTCAAATGATATATAATTTTTTGAAGTCGGCGCCAAACCACATTCAATTCGTGTAAGTAAAATCAGAGTATCCACTTTTGAATGCGAGCGCGGTGAACCATAATCATCGATGTAGATGACCATAATCAGGGGGTGGCAACTTTGTATGCGGTCACTGCAGACCTTTTTGTGGAATAATAGTCACGGAGGGTGAGGCTGTCCGGGTAGCGGTGGGCACATACTTGAAGTGAATTTGAAGTCATTTGGCGCCGACTTCAAAAAATTATAATATATCATTTGAGTTTGGTAGTTTAATCGTCAAGCTAAATGAATAAAAAATTATTTTAAACTTTTTAGTTCGAATCGTTTGAAGTCGGTTCATTTTTCTTTGAAAAAAATTATTGATGTTTGTTTGCTCATATATTTTAATCATTTTTATAAATTCTTGTACCGATTGTTAACAGTAATAACTAACAAACTATTGTTTTCTACTCCTACATGACATACTTTATTAATTTCAACATTGACATTTTATAATCGTATATTTTGTTTTGTAGTATATTTTGTTTTGTTTTGTATTTAATATTCTTTCTAGAAATTATTATTATCGATGACTTAGCTCTTTATTGTCCTTAATTATAATAATATTGCACGCCATACCTGGTAATACACTGTTTCCAAAAAAAGATTGTAACACCATTTTACGTGTATTATGCAATAAATGAATTATGAATTGAATTATTAAAAAGTGTAATAGCAGGCGCACTCCGCTTTGTAGGTATGCCGCTACAAGTACCTAGCGCGCTCCGGTTGGTTCAACAACCCTTACTTAGTCGGACGGAGAAAGAGAGGCAAAGTGTAGGTTAATATAACGGTAGGTAGTTAGCGGTATTGCGACCTGAATTGCACTTTATTGTGTCGTAATAAGAGTCGCTATTTATTTAAATAATTTACGGAGTGAATTTTCTGTACCTTGTAGGTACCTACTAATATGTATTGTGTGGTTAGAGTAAGTCATAGCTGTTATAGTTGGGACATTATAAACGTGCGAACTGAGTCATAAATCATTTTGATCGGATTTCTCGCTCGCACTTGCAGGCCTTATGGAACTGAAACCTGTTTCTCTGTTGTGTGTAATAGTAAAAAAAGGATTTGTCGATAGTCGATAACAGGTTATAAAGAGCGAGGAAGAGCCCTCACAGTCAACACCCTATGATCGCAATGTTTCATGACTCAGTTCGCACGTTTGTAATGTCCCAAATATGTATGACAACATGAGCCCAGTTTTACAATTTTACTAACGCCCGACGCAAAAACGAGTAACGACGTGGTGTTATAAGTTTTACGTGTTATTGTGTGTGGGAGTGTGTGTCTGTCTGTTCTACCGTAGCGCTCAAACGGATGAACCGATTTGAATGCGGTTTTTTGATTGAAAGGTGAATTAGTCGGGACTCGGAAGTGTTCTTAGCAGCATGTTTAATGAAAATCGGTCCAAGATGGCCGCCGCCACGAAATGGCGGATTAAGTACATATTTTTTTACAATTTCCTCAATATGGGTATATTAAATGAAAGGGCTTGACTAGTAGGATAGCACAAATCCAAGATGGCCGCCACCACAAAATGGCGAATGTCGGGGGTTTTTAATTTTTTTAATTTGTACACTAATTGTTCGATGATACTTTGCCTTTGACTCGTGCGCATGTGGACTGTGCCTGTGCTGGGTATGGTACGCCATCTTGGTTAAAATGTTGATTGATGGAAGAGCATTATCTTCGAGATTAAGTTCGACGAAATAGCTCTTTAATTCTTCTCGTTCTGCTGGCTCTTCTCTCACGACAAACTCCAACAATTCCGGACGCCTGGAAATTGAAAAAAACTTGCGGTAATGTTAAGACGCGGTAATGCGATAATGCGGATGCAGTAACGCGGATGCGGAAATGCGGATGCGGCGATGCGGATTCGGTGATGCGGATGCGGTGATGCGGATTCTGTTATCGCGAATGCGGTAACGCGTACATATGTGTAAATTGGTTGAAATATGACGATAAGTAATTGTTGAAAATGGCGGAAAAAGCCGCGTAAGAATTTTCATTAGTAGTATTAGTAGTTCAATGTATGGTGGGTTAGGTCTACTACCCGTGCGAAGCCGGGGCGGGTCGCTAGTCGCGCCGCTCGTTCGAGCAATCCTTGCCACAGTATAGACAACTAAACAGTTATACAACATATTTTTTTGACAGTCATGTTTAATACCGTTGTTAGGGCAGTTTCTAGCAAGTGTATTGAAAAATAAATATACATATCGTCTTACATGACGTCATCTGTCGTCTCTTTCGGTGCAAAATGTTTATTTTTTGTGCGAGGTATCGATGCACTGAAAAAAAAACATAATATTTTAAAACTGTAAAACGCTGTAAAAGTAAAATCTTTTGCACATGACGTGAAGATAATTTATTTATTGAACGAAAAAAAAAAACAATTAATGTTACACGAAAGAACTAAGAAAATATCTATCAGGGAGCAATACGTGCGGGACGCAACGGGCGAGACGTGTATATACATAAATAATATGTATATTCTATATCATAGACCGCCTGTTTCGGGCGATTGCCACAGCCATTGCGGATAGGCGAGCGACAGTTACCATGGCAACGGCTCAAGGGCATGGTCTGAGTGGAGTTTTGGTTGCCTACCTATTTACTACAAACAGTAGTTTTTTTAACGAGACGGGAAGGGACCTATTTACACCCGAAGTATTTGTATGCACAAGCGAAACGAGGGCATTCACAGTTTGAGGGTGTCACTTCCTGTCTCGTTGAACAATCTACGAGAAATGTTCATACTGACTATGACACGTACCTACACGATAGTAAATATGTATGTTTATTGTATGTATAATTTTTCACATTCTCCTTCTACTAACTTAATTCTATGAAATTATTATAAGATAAAGTGAAACAAAACACGTACCTACTTACCATATTTGTTTTCTTATTTTCCGTAGCGCCAAAACAGATTTCTTTTTCTTTTTGTTACTTTTATTCCCCATCACTCACAATAAACTATATAACACAAGCACTAAATTGATAATTACAACTTATGAGGCATCAACTAAATATTTAACACTTAACTCTATCTAAAAACATGCTAATTTACAAATAATATTTATTTATAACAAAATTGGGAGCTGGCAAAAACTGACGCACGTCCTACCTCGATGAAGGCTTGTGGGCCACTGAGGTCTGAGTGTATTATCTATGTCTATGGGCCACTGAGTATATTGGCTAGAAGTAAGGGTTACGCGCGACTGTTTTATGCCAGAAACGGCTAGAATTATTCTTGAAATGATATTTAAAAAAAAAACTAGCCATTGAAATTTCTAGTATATGCAATGAAGTTTATCTAGATATAATTTTTATAAAATTTTGTTCAAAACATGAAACGAGAAAAATGATAAAGGTCAACATTTCTTCGGAATTTTTTATGATCGAGCAAAAATAAACTTTCTGTGACTATAGCCGTTAAAATCATTAGATAAATAATTTATATACAATAGGAACTTATATTTTTTTCAGCGCGAAAAAAACTTCCTCTTGATTATAAACTGGTTTAAAAAAGAGGCAAAATCGCCTAAAACAGGGAAAAGACCCCGTTAAGCCATATTAAACGCTCAGACATGTGCGATTATGCAGCCTAGCTAATTCTGTACGAGCCTGCTAAATTCAGCTACCTAGGTACCTACTTTTTTACCCGACTACGGCAAAGCCAAAAGGAAAGGTTATGATTTTAGCAGTCTATGTCTGTCTAGTTTATAGTCTAGTCTAGTTTATATCTGATTATTGTATCAGATTCTGTGTGGTCCACTGGCCCACTAAACTACTGGGCCGATTTTGATGAATAAGGTGTCAATTGATTATTGATTCGTTGTTATAGTCCGGGCACCGGGTAACATAGACTACATTTTATATACCTACGAGCCTTGCCCCGTGCTTTCTTCCGTTGGAATTCTACATCGGTTGTATACACGTTTTTCTCTAACTAAATTATTATTTTTAACACCCGACGCAAAAACGACGGGGTGTTATAAGTTTGACGTGTCTGTGTGCGTGCGTGCGTGCGTGTGTGTGTCTATTCCACCGTAGCACTCACACGGATGAACCGATTTTTTTTGTTTGAAAGGTGAATTAGTCGGGAGTGTTCTTAGCTATGTTTCACGAAAATCGGTCCAAGACAGCCGCCACCAAAAAATGGCGGATTACATATTTTTTCACAACTCCTTCAATATGGGTATTAAATGAAAGGGCTTGACTAGTAGAATAACACTATGTAAATCAAAGAAGGCCGCCACGGCGCCACCACAAAATGGCGAACGTCGGGGGTTTTTTTTAATTTTTAATTTATAGGTACCTACTTGTATACTTATTAAATTAGTAAGAGTAGTCGGGTTTTATCTCTTGTTGTAGGGTATTTTACGTAGAAGCATAAGAAGGTACCTGGTACGGTCTACCTGATAGGTACCTAGACCACACGAGTAGTAAATCTACAGAGGGGAAGCTTCCACAAGCGGCCCGCTGTAGGTATACTCACACAAACACACTCACCAACGGTTCACGGACGCACGCTCGTTCAACTAACCGGTACAGTTGGTGACAAACATGCGTATATGTGTGAGTGTACCGACAGCGGGCCGCTTGTAGAAGCTTCCCCTCTGTAGGTACTCTGTGCCTAGACTGTGTTGGTTGTAATACCGGTAAATTAAGAACACAACTGCAACTTACCTGTAACAACGAAAACAAAATAATTAGTAAAAGTCATCGAACTATTACGCTTACAATGGAAGTTTCTATTCTAACTTTCCGCTCGAAACGTAAGCTTCAAATCAACCTTTATTAACCTTATTGAATTATATTGTACCTAAAGTCCTTTTCATGAAAGAAGTCCCGCGGCCATTAGCGGAACTAATAAGTTTTACATACAAACATTGCTTAGATATACGACTACTAGCGCCGCAACTACGGGACTTGTTTCGTGGCGCGGACTTTACCCATTGAATTATATTGTAACTATAATGTAAGGTGCGTTAGGGTAAGATCGGAGGTGGGTTAAGACCGTATGACTCAAATTTCGGACGAATTAGGGCATATTTTTGAATGCGGGCAATATTGTGTATCAGGCCATTTAATTGGGCCCCGGCCCGTGGTTCCCGCAAATCGCTCCATCAAGTCGGACGTGTGCTATGCGCCATTAAACAAAACAAGGTAATTTTCATAATTTTTTCGTCAATCCGGTCTTCAACTTTTATTTTTATCTGTCTTTTTTAGCGAAGATATAGCTTTTTTTGTAATTATTTTGCCTGGATAGTTAGTTTTATGATGCCACAAAGAGATTAATTTGATCCAAATAGAGCTAACATTGATGTTGGCGAAGATCCGGTATACCCCCTCGCAAGTGAAGATCGGATGAAAATTTTCCGATCTTTGCAAGTTTCAAATAAGGCAGTGATAGTCAAACTTTTATTAAGTAATCATAAATTTTTCTGCCGTACGAGGTTTCTTTCGTTATTGCTTGTACTGAGATTACTCAGTAAAAGCAATCTAAAACGGAAATAAAAAAATAAATAAAATAAATAAAAAATGATTCTAAAACGGATTAACAGTAAGATTAATTAATCGGAGTAATAGTAAGATTCCAAAGTAGAGTTAAAACACAAATTTTGCGCTTTAATAGCTCAATCTGGTACGAGTACTTTTCATAGATCGTTAATAACAAGATACATTATGTGACAATTTAAAAATTTAAAACCAACTTTCAATTTAAAAAATTGAAAGTTGGTTACTATAATTACTTAACTTACAAGCATGAACTAGGCTAATAAGTACCATTAATGAAAAAAAAAATGAATTTTACATTGCTACCTAATCATTTCTTAGTTTTTATAGTTGCCTAAAGTTTTATCCAAAGGCAAACCAGGGACCTTACGTATTAAGTAGTAATTCAGTTTCCTTTTCCAAATATCTGATATCCTGGTCCACTTAGTCACATTTGCTTTACTTCATCAAGTTCTATACCTTTATTCCGATTCTAATTGACTCTTTTATGCCTACTCCCTTCCTGTTTATAATAAGACCTGCTACACGCAGGTAGTAGTGTATTATCTATGTGCTACACGTATGTACATGAACTTGTACACACAATGAATTTAACAATTGAGTAGGTACTTACTACACCAGGCTTCCCCACTGGGCACCGGCAAATGCATCCGATCTTTACCGTTTTACTTACTTTGTGGCATGCCAAAGTTTGAGAACCACAAAATCACAATTTTTTTACTTCAGGGGTAAGTTCGAATGGCATAAAACCAAAAATTAAAGAATCGATTGGAACATTTTTGTTTCTACTCATTTATAATTCATATTCAAATATGTTTTAGAATAGGAAAGACCGAATGTATTCCATATTAAGACTTTGTTCTCCAAGCACTAGAAGTGACTTTAAATTTATGTCCGGTCATACCCCTTGGTGGCCAATTCTTAATCATGGTCATAAAAAAAATTGTGTTGACTTTGCGTACGTATAAAACAAAAACCGTTGAGGTTACATAAACAAACTATTTTCAGAGCTAAACTACGTTTAACCATTAACCGTTTACGATATATTACATTAATATAAGATGTATGGATTTTGAGAAAAAAATTATTTTGCGACACTCTTCCAACTAGTCGAAAATCCGTCCGGTATTACCCCAACGCACCTTACAGTACAACCAAATTAATAATGCGCATGCAGATCTTCGCTAATTGTCGTATTCCCGGAAACACCCGAATCATTGAACACATAATTCTACAAATTATGCATGAAGAAAATGCACTTAACCACGCTATATACATATTATCGTCTTTCGACGCTCGGGGAATACGACCGTTGCCGAACAGTGACGAAGATTTCTATGCGCATTATCACTTTGGGAGAGCTGTACCTACTGACGCACTAGAACAGTCAGAGATACGCGTGAACAACATCAGTGTACCGCTTGAGGTAGTGCGGGGCGCGCGGAAGGGGGCTAACGAGTTACGAGACAGAGTAGGCATAGATGGACACAATTACACAGACGCGGCACTTTGTTTACATTCTGCCTATTATAGGTAACGGAACGTAGTAAAATAAATTGAAATAGCATCTGATCGTATTCACTTACAATATACAGTAGCTATTTATTTTACTTGATATTTTTAAAGATAAAGACAATTTATTAAACTGTTCAATACACTTGCTCGAAAAATACATTTACAATGTTAGTAAAAATCTTTAAAGTAAAATTTACCGCAATTTAGTGCTATTGTAATGCGGCGGGTTTTTGAAATATTTTTACTGACCTGAAATCCCCATTTTTTATAGGTGTATGTCTTTTTGTACCTACACCTCCAAGAAAATAATATCAGACAGATATACTTAAACATGTTACTTTGTATTCTCTACGGAACATAAAAAATCCTTCCAAAAGATTTTTTTCTTGATTATGGTACCTACATATACAATTTATAATACCTACATATTATACAATTAATATTATACAAATAAAATAAAAGACAAATATTTATATAATAATAACATTATATTTACTTAGTAGCCCTTAAATAATATAAGTTTAGTTAACTTTTTAACCTAGTTCCTCCTTCACCATTTCACCACAGAACAGCGAGAAGTCGAGAGCGATGGCATCCCTATGTGGTCGACGTTCAGTCTGTTCGCACAAAGCGCTTTCGGTCGACGTTTCTGATACGTACCGCTAAGGTATGTGGAACGCCCTTCCGGCTTCCGTGTTTTCCGCCTCGTTCGACTTAAGTACCTTCAAGGCAAGAGTGAATATGCATTTTCTAGGCAAGCGCGTTCCAACTTAGACCTCATCATTGCTGTTCAGGCATGATTGTCGTCAAGCGTGAGCCTATCTCGCAATAAAAAAAAAAAACTTTTGCCGTTTAGATAAATAATTAATACTCTGATTAACGTTAGCTTCATGTTTCAAGCGAATTATTGTGTATTTGTTTATGATGGACCGAATCAAATGTATTCGGTGATTTAAAGTGCTTGGCTAAGCAAAATAATGTTGAACTAAAGATGTGAAAACCTCCTTCTGTATAAAAAAATCCAAAGTATTAACAGTAATATAACTTAAATTGTATTTAGTAGAGAGACTGTTTCCACCACTTTGTTTTATAAGTTTTCGTATTACAGTTTCCGTAGCCATACATCCTACTATCTTACTATCCTACAAATATTATAAATGTGAAAGTGTGGATGTTTGGATGTTTGTTACTCAATCACGCTGCAACTACCGAACCGATTTGGCTGAAATTTTGAATGGAGAAAGATTATGTCCTGACTTAAAACATAGGCTATTTTTATCCTGGAAAAATCCACAGTTCCCACGGGATTTTGAAAAAACCGAAATCTATAGCCACAGCTATAGGTAGATTACTATAGCAAACTTTCTTCCTGTCCTGTCCTGAATTTTTCGCTTGAGAACTATTTTTCTGGGCGTATCAAAAATTGACTCAGAATCGCTAACAGGCTCAGAAATCGGTTCTATTGTTGTAGTATTGTGAGACATCCTTGGCTAGAACAAACATACCAAAATGTTGATTTAGTTTTATTTGCGAAACAGTTGTTACAGTATTTTTTTTATTTGTGTTACTTACATGGTCACAAGGTATAGCAGACTTCTTCAGAAAATGCCTTCCTGCTTTTGTAGTATATTTATCCTCTTCGCGAAAATGTAACGAACATATGAAAGCATAATTGGACGGTAACCAGGTCTCTTCACTGCGGTTTTTTTGGACATATTTTATCCATTTTTCCCTATTTTCGTGGCCCAGACGCGGAAAGCTTAAAAAAAAAATGTAAAAAATTATATCTTTCAAATTAATCTAAAAGATTGAAACCAACTTCACCACACACTTAACAGTCCATAATATCTTGGAAACTAATGAACCAATTTTGATAAAACTTGCACGGTTTCCTAAGATGAAGTACATTTAAGTCAATAAAAAATGGTTACAACCCGCTTAATAGTTTCGGAGAAATTCGCGGACAAACCTACATACTTTCTCGAAGCTCCGCTTTATTTGGTCGATTAAAAATAACAGTACCTACGCACCGAAACTCCTCATATAATTTTTGAACGTTGGTTAATAATTATTGTTTTCCACTGGTAAAAGGGACTTCAGCTAATTCTACCGAGAATTCACAATTTCACATCTGTTTTATTTAGTCTTTGACAAATGACGAAACATGGCGTCTTCTAAATATTGTGATCGAATTTATTTTTAAAACTAAAATATCTTGTTACTTACCGATGGAAAGTTACACCTTTACACTTCTCCGTATTCCTTGAACTGTTAGTACAATATCTTAGTACACAGGACGGCATATTTTAATAAATTTAAAGTATTTTCGTTTCGAACAATCACAAGTCTTACGCGGTCAAGAGCTAGCAAGATACTAAGTAAATTGTTGCGCATGCACCACAGTTGAACGGAACACAGTAGTGATGAGTGGCGTCTTCTCAGTTCTCTATTCATTTAGTACAGAGGTTCCCAAACTTTTTTTTCTCATAGACCACTTTCAAAATTTAGCAAGTTCCGGTGGACCCCTTGCAGCTACATTTCTACCATATTCCCAAAACTCGACAAAAAAAGTGAAGATTAGATCTTACCGATTTCCAACTACGATTTAGGGAGCATCCATAAATTTAGGTAACACGCTAGAGGGGGGGGGGGGGGGGTTGGACGACGACGAATTGACATTGCAAAAATGAAAAATTGCAAAATATGTGACGTCACAATATGGGGGGGTCCCACAAATGTAACCAGCTGTGACAAGGATGGGGGAGGGGTTGAAAAATCATGAAATTTGTGTGACGTAATTTATGGATAGTCCCTTAATAATTTTCGATAAAAAAGTGAGAATTGATTATTGATTGTGCTGTGAGTGGGCGTAAACAAAGTAAAGTTCTGTACTGAATATGGAATATGTAAGTTTTTAAAAGTAACAGTCGCTGCGCTTCTTAAAATATTATCTGCCTTGTGCCTACATTGTTAGGTGAAGTCAAGCCAATATTTTAGTTCTTCACTATCGAAACCAGATAAATTTTCGTGGACCCCCGCTTACGACTTGTGAACCCCCATTTTCTTGTCACACCAACGTAGACCTCCGTCGAGTCTCCCGTGGACCCTTGGGGGTCCACCTGGACCACTTTGGGAACTACTGATTTAGTACTTCAATGAATCAACCCATGAATGTGTAGGTGCCCTGTAATTACATTCGCCGACACGCACACAAGCGCATGAGTAATGCTGTAAGTGGAACGACATTCTCCCTAAATGTAGGGAAAGGTTAGTAATCTATATCTATACAAATAAATGAAATCACCTGTGTCTGTCTGTAATTTTTTAATTGCCTACATATTCCAAAAGGTACACATTTTTAAAATTTTTGTTTATCTACCTGTGAATTAGGGCTAATCTTCAGAACGGCTTAAAAGATTTTTGAAAATATACAACATTAGGGTTGGTACAAAGGGTGGTACTCAGTTTATAATAATACTCATTTACATTCTTCGTCACAAATAATAGTTTGCACTCATTCTTACAGATGGCGCTAGTCAGCACATGCTATTCAATATTATAAATGTTTATTTAATTGACTTTATTACACCACATTACTATAACAATGTGGCTAATTCTGTTGTACACAATCTGTAAACTAAACTAAATTGACAGGTTTAAAAATAGTGCTATCCTTTTCCGCAGGTATCGTTGTGAAAGAGATAAGAATGTATTTAGCCCTGTTATTTTAGTTTAGGTTTAGAGATTGTGTACAACAGAATTAGCCACAATATTACCTAACTTTATATAATAAGTAGATAAACGTATAAGTATTAATAGTCACAAATCACATGAAACTAGTATGCAACCGAGTGTTAAGCCACATGTATCACACTAATTTGTATAGAAATTCGAAATAACCTAATTCTTATTCTCCGACTATTAACCTAAAAAAAAGCTAAGAAAGTAAAAGTAAAAAAAAAACTAAAAAGCCGAAAAATAACCCTATAATAAAACATAATTATAAACCTATAACGCTTAAAGAGTATCAGTGTTACTAACGAACTTATAATATACTTTCACTCTCTACTACTACTTTCTGAGTTCCTTAATGAGCCATATTAAACTTAAACAAACTACTAAGAACTAAAAATATGTTTTAAATAATACGCATATTTTTGTTAGTCTGTGTAAGTGGAGACTACTTGGCAGTAGTAGGCACTACAAAGTGGCTAATTCTGTTGTACACAATCTCTAAACCTAAACTAAAATGACAGGCCTAAATATATTCTACCTTACACAATGATACCTGCGGAAAAAGATAGCACTATTTTTAAACCTGTCAATTTAGTTTAGTTAAGAGATTGTGTACAACAGAATTAGCCACTTTGTCAGTTTAAATAAATACAATAATTAATATTGATCAGATTCCCAAATCCCACCTCTACCATACCGCCACCCTAATTGTACACACAGTATTTACATCTATATTCTATACATATAATAAAATCGTAGAATTGCCGTATCTGTACATTGAAGATTTTTGCAAAATAATAACTGGGGAATGTTAGGGATAAGTAATAAAACGTAAAAAAGGTATTTTTGAAATTTTTGTCTGTTTGTCTGTTTGTCTGTTTATCTGTTTGTCTGTTTATCTGTTTGTCTGTTTGTCTGTATGTTTGTGCGCGCATCACGTAAAAACTACTGAATGGATTAAAATAAAACTCGGCATGATTTAAGTTCATACTATGGAATAACATATAGGATACTTTTTATCCCGAAATTGAGCACGGTTCCCTTGGGAGAGGGGATGAAAGGCAAAATGTGAACATAGCTGTAATTCGTTAATGGGTGGTCCGATTTCATTCATTCTTTTTTTGTTAGAAAGTAGATACTTTAAAGACTACTGGCTAATCTCTGAAAGGCTGGACCGATTTTGATGGGACTTTCAGATGGCAGATGTTTACATTTTGATGTACCTAAACATCCGCCAGTGAACTTTTTACAGTTTTTAGCAAGGTATAAGCTCAAAGGAGCTTAGGAAAAACAAAATGATTCACACGGGATTATTAAAATCAATATCCACGCGAACGAAGTCGCGGGTATCCGCTCGTTAGCAATATAATATACCTTTAGGTATACCACTAGAATTACACAAGTACAATTTTCATAGTACCTACTGATTTATTTATACATAGACTTAATTATGAATGTGTCTTGTTTATATATTTTAAGTTCTTTTTTAATCATTCGGGTTTATGTTTTTTAAATTTAAGTACTTTTTTATTTTTATTTATTAATTTAAATGTAAAATATAAATTCGCGATTTTAAAATCCTGTTAATTGTATCTGCTTTCGGAATAATCGCCGCTTTGACATTATTTTTCTGGCTATGTTGTCCTTTGTGGACTCATAAAAAAATCGAATGCGCAGATACCTTTCTATTATTAGTCGTACCAAGTTTGTGAGATGGTGATGTGAAATACTACTACTATTGTAATATAATATGTGAGATACTATTATAAAATAATTAATCTAATACCACTATTATATAATAAATTCAATTCAATTCAATTCAATTCATTTATTGCGAATTTGGGTTAGTTACATGGGTCTTATAAATATTGTTAGTGTTTCGCCAAATTCTACCTTACGGCATGCAATAATATAATCTAGATTTTATTTTAAATATTGTTAACTATTACTAATAGATCTTATCAGTTATATAATCGTTGACTGTATAATAACATTTTTCTACTAAAAATTTCTTTAATTTTTTCTTAAAAGAAGGAACCTCATTTATAGTCATAATTTCTTTCGGCAAGTGATTATAAAGTTTCGGACCTACACAGAAGAAGCTTTTCGAGAAGAGGGAACTCGAGTGTGGGTGACGAATTTTAAATAGTTATATAGTTTAGTGTTAGATAAGTAAGTCTTATACTTACTGCTTGTTGTTGACATTCTATGGATGGCGTTTCTTCAACATCACATTTTTCTGAACATGAGCACCAATGCAAATTCTGAAATTATTACAATTTTGAATCACCTTCATATTCACTAGGTAAAAAATCCTTAATAATAAGCTGAGTAGGAAGGGAATATTACGACTGAGCTCACTTTAATACTACAGAGACAAGAGATAAATTTCGTGAACTAAAATCCGACTAATAATTTGCAGAAAGAAAAACGTGTATAGTCCATTCGGTAACATAGTGTCGGTACAGGCGCAGGTGCTCTTAGTATTCTACTTTTATTTTTATTAATTTTTTTCTGTTTGTAATTTTTTTTTCTATTCTAACAGAATCTCCGAATAGTCTGCCAATCCGCACCTTTGGCAAAACACCGCGCGGCGGAGGCGGCGAGACACAAAAGGCGATCGTAAGAAAACGAACAGACTATATTCAACTGCGTACTAAAGAGCAAGCACCTATGTCGCCATCTGTTATATGTGCGAAACTAACGAAATATTCTAGTTTAAGCCGCGAAGGTCACTTCTCAATTTATTCGTATACTAGCCGACCCCCGCGACTTCGTCCGCCTGGATATAGGTTTTATATAGGATCGGATTATATCCCATAATCCTTTTTTGTACCTAAACTAAATGTAGCCTAAGTTACTCCTTATAACATCACCTATCTGCCATTGAAAGTTCCATTAAAATCGATCCAGCCGTTTCAGAGATTAGTTGGAACAAATAGACAGAACGACAAACATAAATTTAAACGCACGCCAGTTTAAAATAAGCCGTACGTACAAAGATCCGGGTCCCAAGTTATTGGAACCCACTAAATGCCTGTCATTTCTGAACTGAAAAACCTATGACCTTGAAATATTTACGGGACAATATATAAAGTACTACCTTTCTAACAAAAAAAGAATGAGTGAAATCGAACAACGCGTTAATGAATTACAGCTAAATACACGTTTTAACTTTCATCCCCTCTCCCAAGGGAACCATGCTGAATTTCGGGATAAAAAGTATCCTATAACCTACCTCGGAGTATAAACTCAAATCGTACCAAGTTTCATTCGAATCCATTCAGTAGTTTCGGCGTGATGCGCGGCCAAGATACAGACAGACAGACAGACAGACAGACAGACAGACAGACAGACAGACAAAAATGAAAAAAATTGCAGTTTCGGCTTCAGTATCGATTATAGAGTGCCCCCCAATAAAAATTTTCAAAATATCTTCAATGTACAGAATTGGATCTGTTACAGTTTTATTATATTATAGATAGATAAAATGTAGCCTATTTCACCTGAACCATAACAATGAATCAATTGACACCTCCTTCATCGAAATCGGCCCAGTAGTTTAGGCGCTAGGGTGGAGCACACAGAATCTGATACAAAAATCGGATACATACATATGTACATACTAGTGTTGTTACGAATACTCGCATCCGCATCCGCAAATGCGGAATATTCGCATTAATTCAGACATCTGCATCCGCATTCACATCCGCATCAATCAATGCGGAGTTTTTACGGATACAGATTCACATCAACAAGTAACAACACGTAAAGAAAGTGGGCGGAGTCATAGTGGCACGTTCTTCACGTTTGTTTTGGTGATTGCTAACTTCATTCGGGACGCGCAGGAAGGCGCGTAACAAGATCTTACAGGTTTTGTTTGTTGTGTTTTTTCTCAGTGTCAATAAATTATAGAGTGAGTGTTTATTGTGTGTGTAGTACACAGACACACAGTGTGTACTTCATAGCACGGAAGAGAGAAGGCAGGGGAAGTGAAATGCACCAAAACTACTATAGGAACCGCTGTCGCCAAACTCATACAAATATACCGTTAATCATATATTGCACTACAAAGAAACAAATCGTTTGATTTGTCGTTTTAAGTTTAGTCAAAACTAGCCTACTTCACAGAACTCACAGATTTGGAAACAAACCCTGATTTTCTAGAAATAAGATTTATTTTGCTTTAACGGAAGAATGTATTTATGAGCTATGAGTAAATAAAAATGTTGAGTAAAAGCCATTAAAACTTTAGTGATTGACTAAAATGTAAAGTTATCGATTCTTAATTTTTTTACTATTTGGGTTTTGACAATGACTTATATATTAAGAAAAGCGATATATTATTATTATTATGAATCAAAAATAATACGATATAAAAAATGCCTACTTATATAATACGATCAATTTAGACTTCCAAGATTACAATATTCACACCTGGCTGAAAATTGGTAGGATTGTTCAAAACACTATTATAAATGAAATGTGAAAAGTCCTCATCGATCCGACACCTGGAAAAAAATTACTCGGTGTCAAAGTTTTCACGGGAAATTTTTCAGCAAAACGGTAAGTCTTATCATAAAATTATTTTAAACAAAATTGTAGATCAGATAATTATCTATAAAAAATGTCTGTATACTTTTTTTCCTAAGAGCCACCGTTTTTGAGATATAACGATTCAAAAAAATTAATTTTGAAATAAAAATGAGGGGCTGGGTTTCTTTTTACCCGAAATTCTGTGGTGGTGGTGCAATCTTGTATTTGCATAGTGCTATTCTACTAGTCAAGCCCTTTCATTTGATACCCATATTAAGGGGGTTGTGAAAAAATATGTAATCCGCCATTTTGTAGCGGCGGCCATCTTAGACCGATTTTCTTCAAACATAGCTAACAACACTCTCGACTAATTCACCTTTCAAACAAAAAAAAAACGCATTCAAATCGGTCCACCCGTTTGAGCTCCACAGGGGAACAGACAGACACACGCACACACACACACACACACACAGACACGTCAAACTTATAACACCCCGTCGTTTTTGCTTCGGGGGTTAATTAATAATAACTGTATCAAAAATCATCGTTTGGTCGTTAAAATATCGATACCAATGTACTTAGCTAACATCATGACATCTCTACGACCACGACCACCCGATCGGCGTCCATACCGTGAGTCTAACGTCTTAGTGAAGGAATATATTTATATAGTACAAGTCCATTGCGTCCTAAGACCGACCGATTCAATGATTGATTTCTACTAAGCAAGCAATGGATTTTGTTCATAATGAGATATAGACTTCTCAATTTAGCACATTTTTAGCATAATGTAAATATACAAAATAATGTTTTCTTGTTTTTTATGGAAAATAACAACAATAGCTTGTACTTAAGTGTGAAATGAGATGCCATATTTTGTATGATTCACTTTTTTGCTTGATTTTTTGCAAACAACCACTGAACAACACGGCATTTTGTTAAAAATCGAGAGCGGTGAAGCGATCGTTGGACGACATTCGACTCAAGACAAAAACGGTTCTCAGGTGTATTTAACGCCAGAAGAGTTCTCAGGAACCACGCCCCCTTGCCATATCTCGTCTTATTCATTTTATCTATGCTTCATAGTTTATTTTATTGCGTGTTTAATGAACTTGAAGCTTTAAATTCTGTTGTGTCATAAGTAAAACAAACTTGTGTGATTTTATTCTAGAAATATGATTACATACAAAAAAGTTAATTTTAAATTGATTTACATTTATTTATGCACTTAAAATTTAAATAATTGTATTTTTTAATCCCAAAATCCGCATCCGCATCCGCATCAAATCCGCATCCGCATCAAATCCGCATCCGCGGATGTGAACTTCTAATAATCCGCATCCGCATCTGCATCCGCGGATGTCTAAATATTTGCATCCGTAACAACCCTGGTACATACATATACTGCTATTTCATAACCCTTCCTTTTGGCTTTGCCGTAGTCGATTAAAAATGACTGAAATATGTATGTAGTTTCGTACCTTTGTTGGGACAGCACCCTTACGTAATTTGTACAAGCCACCTTTAGTGATGAGTTTTTCTTTTTTATCAAAATGTCTTGAGCATATTTTAGTGTACTTAGTTGGCTTCCAATAGCTTTCGTTGCGATTGAGTCTCAGTTTTTCAATCCATAAAGCAGCAACAATGGGATCAGAAGGGAATCTTAAAACGAATCAAATGCAGTCGTTATAAATATGAAAGAAGCTATAATTTAAGAAAAAATTAAATCAACCTCGGTCCAGGAATTTCAGAGAAATCGGTGTAACAATAAAAACTATTAGTGACTTATGGGTACATGTATGCGTGTAACCTACATTAAATAATATTAACCGAAATTCACACGAGTAAAGCCGCGGGCAAAACTTAGTGATAACTACAGTTTTATGTACTTAACTTCTTGAAAGTATTTAGAAAAATCATTAAAATCGATTCATTGTTTTTTGAAATAATCGCAAACATGCATAGGTATATATCTACATACGTCATACTGGTTGAATACAGAACCTTATTTTTTGATGTCAGTTAAAATAACCAAAACTGGTTCAAACATCTTGTTTCATAAACAAAATAAAATCAACACAATATTTTTTCTAAAGTACCATTTGGTCATCCTAATTAAATATTTGGTCATACAATAATAGTAGTACATAATACACTACATAACTAGTAATACATAATTATTGTACTGATGTGAATTGAACGGGATTACAAGTGTAAACTGAAAATTTAAAAAACCCCCGACATTCGCCATTTTGTGGCAGCGGTCTACATCGATGGGCAGCGGCCATCTTGGATTTGTAATAGTGGTATTCTACTAGTCAAGCCCTTTCATTTGATACCCATATTAAGGGAGTTGTGAAAAAATATGTAATCCGCCATTTTGTACCGGCGGCCATCTTGAACCGATTTTCATGAAACATAGCTAACAACACTCTCGACTAAATCACCTTTCAAACAAAAAAAACCGCATTCAAATCGGTCCACCCGTTAGAGCGCCACAGGGGAACAGACACACACACACACACACACACACACACACACACACACACACACACACACACACACACACACACACACACACACACACACACACATACACACACACACACACACACACACACAGACACGTCAAACTTATAACACCCCGTCGTTTTTGCGTCGGGGGTTAAAAAAGAACAAGTACTGGAATAAGAAAAAAGATACGGCGTAAAATTATGGTAAAATAGATTTCCCAGAGCTAGCAACATTTTCATTGCAATGGCGTCTGTGATATTTACGATTCATTTTAATGTATTGAAAAATGTTTTACTCAAAAATATTATTCGTTCGGTAGTACTTACTGGTGAAATGTGATCTTTGAATCTTTTTGATGTTTGTGTGACGCATTATGACACCCTTTCACAGCACAGTATGTCATTTTTAAATGTTTTGTTGCGAGCTCGTACTACGTGGTACTACTAAGGCTCGACCTTGAGCACTGACGCGACGATAGACGTAGCTAGCTTTTTAAGGCTAGCTAAAAACGGCTTATCGCCGCGTCGACGACTGCCTTTCTTTACCTATTTATTCTAAGATAGAACCTTATTTTTTGATGTCAGTTAAAATAACCAAAACTGGTTCAAACATCTTGTTTTCATAAACAAAATAAAATTAACACAATATTTTTTCTAAAGTACCATTTGGTCATCCTAACTAAATATTTGGTCATACAATAATAGTAGTACATAATACACTACATAACTAGTAATACATAACTACACAAACATAACTAGTAATACATAATTGTACTGATGTGAATTGGACGGGATTAAAAAGAACAAGTACTGGAAAAATCAGCCAAGTGCGAGTCGGGCCTCGCTCTTTCAGGGTTCCGTACATAATTATGAACAATATAATATTTTGGATCTAAGAAATATTTAATTTCCGAGTTAGACATCGCAAGAAACCGTGAAAAAAAAACGCAAAATAAGTTCGTTTGTTTTCGTCACACCTTATAAACTATTTTATGAATCGTTGTTTTCAGTATTTGTTGTACAAATAGAGCATATAGTACATAATATACCGAAATATCATATTCCTAACTAGTTTAGTTTTTTAGATAGCCCCCGTCACAAAAATGGTCTAAAACTGACAATTTTGATGACCCCCCATTTCCTTACTTTTTAAGCAAAAAATTAAAAAAATATATATTCGTACTCTACTCAATGAGCTCTAAACAATGATACCCCACAAGCTAGGGTAAGAAAAAAAAATTTTTTTCCGGCTCCTTTCTCATGTAGGGGAGCCCCCCTGAAAAATAATTTAATTCAATTTTTAATTCAATATTTGATTTTGGGTCAACGTTTTACACCAAATACCAAAATTTCAGGTTTGTAACTCATTTCGTCTGCGAGCTAGAGACCTGTGACCGGCGGACAGACGGACAGACAGACAGACAGACAGACAGACAGACAGACAGACAGCCGAGTGACATTAATAGGGCTCCGTTTTTACCCTTTGGATACGGAACCCTAATAAGAAAAAAGATACGGCGTAAAATCATGGTAAAATAGATTTCCCAGAGCTAGCAACATTTTCATTGCAATGGCGTCTGTGATATTTACGATTCATTTTAACGTATTGAAAAATGTTTTATCTACTCTCGTCTCTCATATCATAAAATTCCGAATATGAAATCAAAATGTGTCATATATTGGACTACTTTATTCACATACATCTATAATATTTAAAAAAAAATTAAAAAAGTTCATTATAACACTACTTTGTTAGGAAATTATTGCAAAACAATGTTAAAAAATAATTTTTTCTACATTATAGTACAGGCACTGGGTTCTGGTATTTTTGAGCCATGCCGGGTGTTTATTATTATTATTATTATTTAATACTTTATTGTACACCAAAAAAACATAAATTAAACAAAAGAAACATTTTAAAAGAAATAGGTACAATAGTTAGTTTACAATAGTTAGTTAGTTTAATTTTGTTACTTACAATGATTATCCCGCTATCAAAGTTACCCTATTACTACTACTGCGAAAGTGTGGCGGTAGCAAGATGCGGCCAGAGGACAGAGTGTAGTGCTACCATAATTGACCATAGACGCACTGCACGCACCGCACATTCGAAATTGACAATTGAATTTTGGCGCCTATTATTTAAATTTTTAATTTATTATTTATTTACTATTCAGTTTTTGTAACTCAAAATTTTGCAAGTGATTTTTGTTGCGCGGAAAAATGTCTAGCAGTGATACTGAAGAGAATTTAACTCCACCAGACATTCTGGAAATAGCATCGGGAATGACAAATAATCTTTTGCCAGCAAAATCAAAGAAAATTTACGATAAATGTTACCAAGATTTTATGAGTTGGAAAATTTTGAAAAAAACCACTTCATTTTCAGAAAATGTAATGCTAGCATATTTCCAAGAATTATCAAATAAATTTAAGTCTTTGTCCTTATGGGCTAAATACTCAATGCTCAAAAGTATATTGAGTATCTACAACCAAATCGATATTATTAAATACACAAGACTGATTGCTGTTTTAAAAAGAAAATCGCAGGGCTTTAAGGGAAAAAATGCAAAAACGTTCTCCCCTGAAGAATTGAGTACATTTATAAATTGCAATATCCAAAACATGAATACTTATTATAATAAATAATTTTGTTAATTTCTTAGTCTTTTCTTTTATACGTAAGATACCTATTGATGAGCTTAGATAAAGTAGTGTATGAAACTCTACATAATTAGTTATTAAAACACTCGTGTAATACTATTAAAAAACTCGCCTGCGGCTCGTTTTTTAAACTAACACTCGTGTTTTAATAACCTCTATTATGCAACCGTTTCATAAACTACTATTACTCAAAAATATTATTCGTTCGGTAGTAGGTACTTACAGGTGAAATGTGATCTTTGAATCTTTTTGATGTTTGTGTGACGCATTATGACACCCTTTCACAGCACAGTATGTCATTTTTAAATGTTTTTTGCGAGCTCGTACTACTAAGACTCGACCTTGAGTACTGACGCGACGATAGACGTAGAGAGCCGTTTAAGGCCCGCTAGAAATAGCTTACCGCTGCGTCACGCGTCGCGTCGACGACTACCAGCATATACCTATCCTTGTTTTTCTTTACGATATTCTAATGTGTTAGAGAGCACATTACAGACGACATTATGTGCTAGTGATGTAACTATATCGATATTTTGATTGTGTTGATCTATAGGGGTACAATATATTGTGTGTTTAGGTATGTACAACATAGGTACTAATATTACTGTCCAAGTTCGACATAATAGGTGTTGGTAGCTGGAGTGAAATCAGTAGCCGGCTTGCCGCTTGATGCAATTTGTAGTTTAATTTGTTTCACATGGTACCTAGTTGTAGGTACATGAAGTAAGATAAAGTAAGGTTATTTTTTGGTTACAGAGAGTAGACACTTGACAAGCACACACTGACATAAGGTTTGACGTTTGACGTTTTTACATAGAGTAGTTAACACACGAATAGTTCCACAGAGCACTGAACAAATTAGATTATGTGAAAGTGTGTATTTTCTGTCTTTTACTTACCTTTTCAGGGCCCATCCGATTTGGAAGAAATTTGGTACATAGATAACTTGCATCCCGGGGACGAATAATTATATCTAAGGCTAGTTTTGTCTTGCAGTATTAAAGCGTTCCCACAAGATTAATAAAAAAACCTAAAACCACGCGGATGAAATCTCGGGTATCATCTTGTTAGGAAATAAAAGAATATGTTTCGTTTAGTAAGATATTTTTATTATAAATTATAAAATAAACTTACCAATCGGTCGTCGGTTCAAACCCCACCCGTTACACTATTGTCGTACCCGCTCCTAGCACAAGTTTTGACTTAATTGGAGGGGAAAGGAGAATATTAGTCATGTTCATCATGGGCTAATATTATTTTAACAAGTATAAATTAAAAATTAAAAGAAACCCCCGACATTCGCCATTTTCAAGAGGCCGGCGGAGGACAAATTGCCCATACAAACGTTATACCAAAATAATTTGTAATCTGAGAACATTTCCACCACATTATGCGATTATTTGGATTCAAATTGTATTTATCTAGGTTCCTGGATATATGTATATGTTTCCATAATACCTTCCTAAAATGAAATGTAAGCGAACTGCGTTTTGCACACTTTCACGACATAAATGGCATGTTTTCTTCTTATTTGTTTCATATCAAAATCAACAATTTCTTACCTATTAATAGATCAGGAACATAGCTTATATTGTCCAGTTACAAAATAACAACATGAATTGAAAAACACAACTTTTCATTCATCATTTTTAGGGTTCCGTACCCGAAGGGTAAAAACGGAGCCCTATTAATGTCACTCGGCTGTCTGTCTGTCTGTCTGTCTGTCTGTCTGTCTGTCCGTCTGTCCGCCGGTCACAGGTCTCTAGCTCGCAGACGAAATGAGTTACAAACCTGAAATTTTGGTATTTAGTGTAAAACGTTAACCCAAAATCAAATATTGAATTAGAAATTGAATTAAATTATTTTTCAGGGGGGCTCCCATACATGAAAAAGGAGCCGGAAAAAAAAAATTTTTCTTTACCCTAGCTTGTGGGGTATCATTGTTTAGAGCTCATTAAGTAGAGTACAAATATATATTTTTTTAATTTTTATCTCAAAAAATAAGGGATTGGGAGGCCATCAAAGTTGTCAGTTTTAGACCATTTTTGTGACGGGGGCTATCTCAAAAACTAAACTAGTTGGGAATATGATATTTCAGTATATTATGTACTATATGCTCTATTTAAACAACAAATACTGAAAACAACGATTTATTAAATAGTTTGTAAGCTGTGACCAAAATAAACGAACATTTTTTTGGGTTTTTCTTTCACGGTTTGTTGCGATGTCTAGCTCGGAAATTAAATATTTCTTAGACCCAAAATATTACCTATATTGTTCATAATTATGTACGGAACCCTGAAAGAGCGAGGCCCGACTCGCACTTGGCTGATTTTTTGTATTCACGGAACAAAATCAAATGTATAACAAATTGTTACCGCTAATATTGCTATCGCGCCAAACACGGCGCTGATGTGTAGAGACAGAGAGAGATAGCAATTCCAAAAAAATAAACATGTTACTTTGTATTCTCTACGGAACACATAAAAAATCCTTCCAAAAGTTTTTTTTTCTTGATTATGGTACCTACATATACAATTTATAATACCTACATATACAATTAACCCTGCATTGGTCGCGCGGATTACATAATATGTAATCCAGACATGTTCAAACTTAAATAACTGAAAATCGCGAAAAGTTAATGCTTTGAGCCTCTAGGCTGCGTGAGCATCGCCGGTCGCTTTGCTTGTGAAGCAGGAGGCTCAAAAAGTTCGTGGATTACTACTGTAATCCGCGCGACCAATTACGTAAGTATTTTGTGACATACCCATTTTCGTTTTCTTTGTATAATTCCTATTTTATCATAATTATTATTATTATTTTACTAATATTTTGAATAAAAGTATTATAAACCGATTTTCATATATTTTTTATGCATTTTCTGTTAAATAAAATGAAAATATAATATGCATAGACTGGTGGCTCAAATCGGGTCGTGGTTGGAAAAAAGCGCTAAACTGACTGAAAGTGATAATTACTGCTCTTCGGACAATGAAGTAGATCTACTTGAGGAGTTTGATCATCAAACTGAATTTGAGCAAGTGGGTCTTCCACTTGCTCAAATCCCAGGAAAGACCTATGATGATATCAGTCCTGGCGAAGCGCAATTCATGCCAAAAAATCATCTTTCCAGAACATTCTACAACTGCTAGTTAGTCCTGTTTAGAAAATAGTACTTAGTTTCATGAATTTTGTAATCTTACATCGCAAAGAGTGATTTTTCCTACAAAATAAGTAAAAGTTGATTATTTAGTGGATTGCTAATAATCTAGAATATTAAACTACTTTTTGTTATTTTTTTCTAATAGAAAATACTTTGAAGACAACATTAAAAAGGAAATAAATATCATAAAAGACAACTTTCAGTTTTATTTTCGCTTTCTAAAATGGCATACATATGTAATCCGCGCGACCAATTGCGTGAGTTTTTGGTGCGCGCCTAATGCAGGGTTAATATTATACAAATAAAATAAAAGACAAACTTTTTATCCTGGAAAAATCCACAGTTCCCACGGGATTTTGATTCTTCCTGTCCTGTCAATGTCCTGTAATCTATACCTATACAAATATATGAAATCACCTGTGTCTGTGTGTAATTTTTTAATTGCCTATCAATAAGCTGATGTCATTATTTCAACGATATTACATATTCCAATAGGTACACATTTTTAAAATTTTTGTTTATCTACCTGTGAATTAGGGCTAATCTTCAGAACGGCTGAAAAGATTTTTGAAAATATACAACATTAGGGTTGGTACAAAGGGTGGTACCTCTTTGTACTATGGTGGTACTCAGTTTATAATAATAGAAAAAAATACTCATTTACATTCTTCGTCACAAATAATAGTTTGCACTCATTCTTACAGATGGCGCTAGTCAGCACATGGTAGATTCAATTGACGATTCAAAAGTACTTGTAAAAGTTTATTTGAATAAAAAACTTTTCTATGTTCTTCTGTTTATAATTGACGTTATTACACCACATTACTATAACAATGTGGCTAATTCTGTTTGTACACAATCTCTAAACTAAACTAAATTGACAGGTTTAAAAATAGTGCTATCCTTTTCCGTTATCGTTATCGTTATCGTTAGCGGTAGCGGTAGCGGCGTTAGCGGTATCGTTGTGAAAGAGATAAGAATATATTTAGCCCTGTTATTTTAGTTTAGGTTTAGAGATTGTGTACAACAGAATCAGCCACAATATTACCTAACTTTAGATAATAAGTAGATAAACGTATAATTAATAATAGTCACAAATCACATGAAACAAGTATGCAACCGAGTGTAAAGCCACATGAATCATAATAATTTGTATAGAAATTCGAAATAACCTAATTCTTACTCTCCGACTATTAACCTAAAAGGCTATGAAAGTTAAAGTAAAAAAAAAACTAAAAAGCCGAAAAATAACCCTATAATAAAATATAATTATAAGCCTATAACGCTTAAAGAGTATCAGTGTTACTAACGAACTTCATGATCAACCCATTACCGGCTCACTACAGAGCACGGGTCTCCTCTCAGAGTGAGAAGGGGTTTGGCCATAGTCTACCACGCTGGCCAAGCGGATTGGCAGACTTCACACACCTTTGAGAACGTTATGGAAAACTCTCAGGCATGCAGGTTTCCTCACGATGTTTTCCTTCACCGAAAGCAAATGATATTTAAATACTTAAAACGCACATAACTCCGAAAAGTTAGAGGTGCGTGCCCGGGATCGAACCCACGACCTCCGATTAGAAGTCGGTCGTCCTTACCACTAGGCTATCACAGGCGTATAACGAACTTATAACATACTTTTACTCTCTACTACTACTTTCCGAGTACCTTGTAACTGAAAATATGTAAACAATACGCATATTTTTGTTAGTCTGTGTAAGTAGCCTCCGATTGCCATTTAGTTATACTTACTTTATCAGTTTAAAAATAAATACAACTAACTAGTGGACCTGGCAGACGTCGTCCTGTCCGGTGACATTACCTACCGACATCAGCGCCACCTACGGTGTATGCCACACCACAGAATAATAACTAGTACCTAAAGGTAGCCACACCTACAGACCAATATATATTTGTTACAAAAAATGTGATAAATGAAGAACCGCTCGACCGATTTTGTGCAAACTTCACATAAACCATCTACTAAATAGTCCTAACAAAGACTAAACATTTGGTTTGGATAGGTGAGCCCGTTCTTGAGTTATAAAATTACAACGAAAAGTGGCATTGATTTTTATATATATAGATAATTATATATATTATATATATAGATAATTATATATATTATATATATAGATAATTATATAGTTTAATATTAGATAAGTAGATAAGTTTTAGATAAGTAAGTCTTATACTTACTGTTTGTAGTCGACATTCTATGGATGGCATTTCTTCATCATCACTTTTTTCTGAACTTGAGCACATAATATGCAAATTCTGAAATTATTACAATTTTCAATCACCTTCATATTCACTAGGTAAAATATCCTTAATAATAAGCTGAGTAGGAAGGTAATATTATGACTGAGCTCACTTCAATACTACAGAGACAAGAGATAAAGTTCGTAAACTAAAATCCGACTGCTAATTTGCAGAAACTAGAAAGAAAAACGTGTATTCAACTGCGTACTAAAGAGAATTCGAACGGAAGAAGCGCGGGGCAAGCGCCTAATGGCGCCATCTGTTATGTGCGAAACTAACGTAATATTATAGTTTAAGCCGCGAAGGTCACTTCTCAATTTTTTGTATATAAAATGTATCCTATTTCACCTGGACCATAACAACGAATCAATTGACACCTCATTCATCAAAATCGGCCCAGTAGTTTAGGCGCTAGGGTGGAATACACATAATCTGATACAAAAATCGGATACATACATAATATACTGCTAAAATCATAACCCTTCCTTTTGGCTTTGCCGTAGTCGGTTAAAAATTACTGAAATATGTATTTAGTTTCGTACCTTTGTTGGGACAGCACCCTGACGTAATTTGTATTTTCCACCTTTAGTGGTAAATTTTTCTTTTTCATCAAAATGTTTAGAGCATATTTTAGTGTATTTTGTTGGCTTCCAATAGCTTTCCTTGCGATTGAGTCTCAGTTTTTCAATCCATAAAGCAGCAACAATGGGATCAGAAGGGAATCTTAAAACGAATAAAATGCATACGTTATAAATATGAAAGAAGCTATATTTAAGTAAAAATTAGACCAACTTCGGTCCAGGAATTTCAAAGAAATCGGTGTACCAATCAAAACGGTGACATAATATGGGTACATGTATGCGTGTAACCTACATAAAAATCCTTACTAATAATATAAACGCGAAAGTTTGTATTTATGGATGTTTATAACTCTTTCACGCAGAAACTACTGAACCGATTTGGCTCTTTAAAACATAAAATGACACATAAGTTACTTTTTATCCTGGCAAAATCCACACTTCCCGCGAGATTTTGAAAAAACCGATATTTGCTGTAGCAATCTTCAACTACAGCTATAGGTAGATTACTATAGCAAACTTCCTTGAAAGTAGGTATAAGGGTTGGAAAAGGAAGCGGGAGTGGGAACCGGAGATCCACGATTCCCTCGGGATTTTAGAAAAACCGAAATTCACGCGAGTGAAGCCGCGGGCAAATCTTAGTGATAACTATTGTTTTATGTAACTTCTTAAAAGTATTTAGAAAAATCATTAAAATAGATTCATTGATTTTTGAAATAATCGCGAACATGCATATATACCTACATACATGCTAGTTGAATACAGAACCTTATTTTTTGATGTCAGTTAAAATAACCAAAACTGGTTCAAACATCTTGTTTTCATAAACAAAATAAAATCAACAAAATATTTTTTCTAAAGTACCATTTGGTCATCCTAATTAAAAATTTGGTCACCCTAGTAATACGTATACGGGATTAAAAAGAACAAGTACTGGAATAAGAAAAAAGATATGGCGTAATATCATGGTACAATAAATTTCTCAGAGCTAGCAACATTTTCATTGCATAGGCGTCTGTGACATTTAAGTAAGTACGATTCATTTTAATGTATTGAAAAATGTTTTACTCAAAAATATTATCCGTTCGGTAGTACTTACAGGTGAAATCTGATCTTTGAATCTTTTTGATGTTTGTGTGACGCATTATGACACCCTTTCACAGCGCAGTATGTCATTTTTAAATGTTTTTTGCGAGCTCGTAGCACTAAGACTCGACCTTGAGTACTGACGCGACGATAGACGTAGAGAGCCTTTTAAGGCCCCTTAAAATAGCTTACCGCTGCGTGCGTCATGTCGACGACTACCAGCATATACCTATCCTTGTTTTCCTTTACGATATTCTTATGTGTTAGAGAGTACCAACATTACAGACAACATTATGTGCTAGTGATGTAACTATATCGATATTTTGATTGTGTGGATCTATAGGGGTACAATATATAGTGTGTGTTTAGGTATGTGCAACATAGGTACTAATATTACATTATGTGAAAGTGTGTCTTTCTGTCTTTTACTTACCTTTTCATGGCCTATCCGATTTGGAAGGAATTTGGTACATAGATAACTTGCATCCCGGGGACGAATATCTAAGGCTAGTTTTGTCTTGCAGTATTAAAGCGTTCCCACAAGATTAATAAAAAAACCTAAAACCACGCGGATGAGATTCTGGTCGATCTTTACATTCATTGGAGGTAGGCCAACTACTGTAGAGGTAAGCCGGCTAGTTTAGAGGTACGCAGGCTACTTTGGTGGTACGCAGGCTACTTTGGTGGTACCCAGGCTACTTTGGTGGTACCCAGGCTACTTTGGTGGTACGTAGGCTACTTTGGTGGTACGCAGGCTACTTTGGTGGTACGCAGGCTACTTTGGTGGTACCCAGGCTACTTTGGTGGTACGTAGGCTACTTTGGTGGTACGTAGGCTACTTTGGTGGTACCCAGGCTACTTTGGTGGTACGTAGGCTACTTTTAAGGTACACTAGCTACTTTAGAGGTACGCAGGCTACTTTGGTGGTACGTAGGCTACTTTGGTGGTACGTAGGCTACTTTGGTGGTACGCAGGCTACTTTGGTGGTACCCAGGCTACTTTGGTGGTACGTAGGCTACTTTTAAGGTACACTAGCTACTTTAGAGGTACGCAGGCTACTTTGGTCGCACGCAGGCTACTTTGGTGGTACGCAGGCTACTTTGGTGGTACCCAGGCTACTTTGGTGGTACGTAGGCTACTTTTAAGGTACGTCAGCTACTTTAAATTATTTTAAATTGGCATTTAAGCACGACGAACGAGGCCGCTTTGTTTACAGCCTTTTTTTGCACAAATTTCTTGAAATATTGCCTTTTGGCATCTATACGTCAGGCATTATTTTCCAATTTTGCTATATAATGTAATTGTATATATTTAAATATTTTTCCGTAACTAATTTTATTAAACTCAGTTTGTGATCAATTCCATAGCACAGATGTTCATCTTCTAATTTCATAAATATAGTATGGTTTTCTATAAAAAAAATCATAATTTGGGAAATTACCTACATATTTGACAGGATCATCTTCCTTAGAAGTTCCCGGTATTTCAGAATCAACTGTTTCAACTTGGCATCTAGGTGACGGTTGCGACTCACTTAAGTTCTGTGTTGGCTTAGCAATTTTTTTAATCAGTCGACGCCCTTTCTCGGTAAAATAAACATCTTCCTCTTTAAAGTGCGCTGAGCAGACGACACAAAACTTCGACGGAAGCCAATTATCATCTTGTCTGCTCACACGTATAATGGATATCCATCCGTCGCGTAGGACCGGATCTGATGGAAATCTGTAATTAAAACGAATAATTTTACACTTTCTTAATTTTAGGGAAAATATTTCAACGTAAACTAGCATCACTAGTCGATTATATCGTTGAGGTTTTGTGTTTCTAGTCATCAACAAATAAATAACATGAGAAAATAAATTGAATTATTATAATACTTAATATTAATTCTTACCTATGAAACGAAACACCATCTTCCTTTTTCAATGTTTGGGAACAATTTTTACAGTGTTTCAAGACACAAGACGGCATTATTTTGAGAAACTTGTTTACACACACGTTACGTTAAAACTTCTCGACGCGTCGCATCTAACTAACTGAGGATTGTATTTGCTTTTCGTTTTGTATTCGCTTTGTTTGCGCGTCTGACGTGTTCCGAGCGCGGAATCTGACGCATTCCCGTTTGAAACCCTCTCGCTCGGCTCGCTTTTCCGCGTAGCATAATTGTATCGGAAATTGGACTTTATGCTATTGCAGTACAATTTATTTTTCAGGGAATTAAGTCTAATAGTTGCTACGTGTTACGTCACACACGGGAAGTGAATTTGGGTCATTTTTCTGAAACGCAGATAAAAAAGAGGCAGTCAACCTCTAATTTAAATAATACTAGTGCAATAATATAACTTAATTAAGTAATGACGTAGGTACGTATGATAATTGATAAGTAATTTATAAGTACCTATACCACAGTTTAAAGAAATACTCCTATTACGTTGTTTAGACCTTAGGTTTAGACCCAAAATTTTGACGTGACAACGTCTTATACTTATATCGATGAACGCCAGCCGCACGCATGAAAAAGCATGACTCATTGTCACGTTCCGCCTAGCCGAGCGTGCAAGCGAGAGCGCGGAACAAGCGATAGAGAGGCAAAAATTATCGTCCGTAAACCGAATTTACAGACAACCACTTTTTTAAGATTTATATACGTTTTATTACGGCGGAAAGCCATCAATGATGAATTATTTTTACTGAACTGATTTTTATGGAACTTACCTCCAATTCAATGTACCAATTTCTTGATTCCTCTTCTGAGTTCTGAGTTCTTGACGGAGAAGGAATCTATTAAAAAATACAGACAAATGAAGTTGTATAAAAGTCATTTTTAATTACAATAAAGTATCTGTAATATTATGTTTGATTTGATTTTGATTGAATATATTATGACACTAGCTTCTGCCCGCGGTTTCGCCCGCGTGAATTTCGGATTTTCACAAATCCCGAGGGAATCGTGGATTTGTGGTTCCCGTTCCCTCTCACTTTTCCAACCTTCATACCTATTTTCAAGGAAGTTTGCTATAGTAACTAATCTACCTATAGCTGTAGCTATAGATTTCGGTTTTTTCAAAATCCCCTCGGAACTGTGGATTTTTCAGGATAGAAAGTAGTTTATGTGCTAAGTCAGGGCATAATCTATCTCCATTCTAAATTTCAACCAAATCGGTTCACGAGTTGCATCGTTAAAAGAGTAACAAACATACACACATACATAATCTTTCGCCTATAATAATGTTTGTGTGATGGCTGTATCTAAATCCATCAATCCAATCCAGGCGAGCGAAGCCGCCGGCAAAAGCTAGTAAGTAGTCCATAAGTTTCTCAGCGTATGAACTGCCTCGTTGGTCTAGCGGTAAGCACGTTCGACTGTGGATCACGAGGTCCCAGGTTCGATTCCCGGGTCGGGACAAAAAGAAAAACTATGAGGTATTGGATTTTTCTGTCAAGAAACTTTCAGTGCCAGCCCGGAGTTGGAAGTCGGCGGTGTTAGACACACCCCCGTGCCTCGGAGAGCACGTAAAGCCGTCGCGTCGGTCCTGCGCCCGATCTCTCTCCGGTCGTGTCGCATTGGCGTCCCATCGTACTATGAGAGTGAGGGAATAGAGAGTGCACCTGTGTATGCACACACACTTGTGCACTATAATATCTCCTGCGTCGTTGGCTAGTTTCCGCCTCGGTTTAGATTGGCCGCCGTGGCCGAAATTCGGTCGGGAGGACATTATTATTAGCGTATGAATCTACCTGCAGTATAGGAATTGCGACAATGGCCGTCCATTTAACACATATAAAGCCTAAAGGGATTGCTATTTGCTAGTGATGAATTTGTGATGATTTCCGTGATAAAAAGTAGCCTATATTATTTTTCAAAGTTTAGTCTATGTCTGTACTCTGTACCAAACGTCAAAATCGGTTCAGCGGTTTAGGTGTGAAAGCGTAACAAACAAACAAACAAACAAACTTTCGCATTTGTGTTTAGGTTTATAAGTGTATGAATCTACCTGCAGTGTAGGAATTGCTGTCTTCACCAATCTCCTTCTCTGCACATTGCCGGTCATGTCGTAATCATCAAAGTGATTTGAACACAACACCGAGGACTTTGTCGGCGTGTAGGATCGTTCCGACCTCTCTTTTGCGACAATGGCCGTCCATTTAGCACACATAAACGGATTGCTTGGGAACCTACAAGTGTAAATTAAAAATTTAAAAAGCCCCGACAATCGCCATTTTATGGTGGCGGCCATCTTGGATCGATTTTCATCAAACATAGCTAACAACACTCTCGATTAATTCACCTTTCAAACAAAAAAACCGCATTCAAATCGGTCCACCCGTTTGAGCGCCACAGGAGAACAGACAGACACAGTTCGGCGAAACTTTCGCCGAACTGTTACGCAGTAACCCATCTCAAGCGCTCCAAGCGCGCCGTCCACATTGAGCGTAACAAGTTCGCCGAAATGTTCGCTGTTCGGTTCGGTGAAATGTTCAAGTCTGGACGCACCTTTAGGCGTGAAAGTGTAACAAACTAAATCACTTTCGCATTTATAATAAGTTATTAGGATGGGTGAACAGACAAACTAGACGTATCATAAATAACTCTTTATTCGGAGCATAAAATGACTTTATGGTATACCATACCCCATACCCATGATCGGTATCTACGCGGCATCGTACCGGAACGCTGTAGAAATCTTGTCGTGTCGCCAAGTTTGCCGGCTTTCCTGGTGGTAACTGGCCACGGCCGAAGTCTCCCACCGCTCACCATACCAGAGGCAATTTAGAAATCATAAACCGAATTACTATGCCGGGAATCGAACACGGTACCCCCGGTAGAGCACAGCACTCACCACTGCGCCACTGGGGTCGTCAAATATAACTTGAATATGCATTATGTATTAAATATAGGTATTAGGTAGGTATGTAGGTACTTACTTGAAATAAGATATTCCTTCGCTTTTGCTGCTTTTTCTGAAGTTATTTTTACAATTTTTAAAAGCGCACTGAGGCATCGTCACACGTGTTCACATTGGCTCTCACACTCGCGAATAACGTAAATAGGTTCCCAATTAGGGTTGCCACATCGAGTTTACGAAATTTCCCCATAATATGTATTTTTTCCCCAAATAATGATAATTGTCTCGCAACTTTTTTTTCAAACAGCAATAATACAGAAAATAAAAACCATGTAAGTATATTATACTTATTCATGGAAAAAATGGCTCAACGGTATATCATATACTAGCTTCTGCCCGCGGCTTTAACAAATCCCAAGGGAATCGTGGATTTCCGGTTTCTGTTCCCGCTCCCTTTTCCAACCTTTATACCTACTTTCAAGGAAGTTTCCTATAGTAATCTACCTATAGCTGTAGCTATAGATTTCGGTTTTTTTCAAAATCCCGCGGGAACTGTGGATTTTTCCAGGATAAAAAGTAGCATATTTGTTAAGTCAGGGCATAATCTATCTCCATTCAAAACTTCAGCCATATCGGTTCAGTAGTTGCGGCGTTAAAGAGTAACAAACATACACACATGCACACACACACACACAAACTTTCGCCTTTATAATATTAGTGTGAAGTGTGATAGAGTGATTAGTGTGATATTGTGATGTACTTACAAGAACTGATGAAGATGATGTGTTTAGCGATGCCCTGTTGTTTTCAACGAAGGACGAGAAAAAAAGGTTCTAAAAAAAAAGAAAAACAAGATACTTACTCACCTGATTAAAAAAAACCGACTTTAATATACCGAAATACAGAATTGTCAATATCTTGAAAACTACTGAACAGGTTTTAATGAAAGCACTTTCCCCAAGTTGAAATTAATGTAGACTAATAAAAAAAAATGGTCACAATCAGTTTAATAATTACGGAGCAATGCGTGGACAAACATACATACATAAAAACATACATAGGTACATCTATACTAATAAATAAAATTGAAGTGTCTGTCTGTAATATCGAAATAACTACCTCATTTTAAGCTCATATGGTTATTTGAACGATACTATAACCGAATCACACGTTTTTAAATTTTTTGTCTGTCTGTCTGTCTGTCTGTCTGTCTGTTTGAACGGGCTAATCTTTGGAACGGCTGAACTGATTTTGACGGGACTTTCACATACAAGTAGAGAATTAACCAGGGAGTAACATAGGCTACTTTTTTAACCGACTTTCAAAAAAGGAGGAGTTGTGTTTTTCTACCTATGTACACCGATATCTCCGAGATTTCTGAACCGATTTGCGTAATTTTTTTTTAATCGATAGAGAAACATTGCGACACTGTCCTACAAAAAATTTGGATTCCAACTCCTCAATCCTGATGCTGTAGGGGATCTGATCCCCAAAACTAATGGGAATTAGCCACTGTCGGTTATTTAAATTGATATTGGGGATACCAATTAAAGACTTTATTGTTGAATGATCTCGAGTAGGTACATGTCCAACTCCTCAACCCTGATGCTGTAAGGAATTGCATTCCGAAATCGTAAGGATCCCACGGAATTTTTCCGTTTTGTGGACGGGTTACTACTTACTACAGATAGGCTACTTTATGTTCTGGAAAGTCAAAGTTCCCACGAGATTTTTACAAACCTAAATACACACGGGCGAAGCCGTGGGCGTCATCTAGTACAACTATAAAATTTTATTTTATTTATTTGTTTGTTCTCACACACATACACACGCACGCGCACGCACACGCGCATGCACACGCACATGCACACACACACACACACATACACGCAGACACGCAGACACGCACGCGTCCGCTCACGCATCCGCGCGCACGCATGCACGCACACACGCACGCACGCGCACACACACACACACACATGCACACGCGTTAAAAAATTTGAAATACACACTAAAAGCATACCGTTTTTGGATATCCGTGAGAGTACACACGCCTTAGCCCACGCGTGGTCACGTACAGGTCGCTATCAACGAAATGGTCCGAACAAACTACGCTACGTTTAGACGGCAGCCAGTGCGGATCATTTCGGCTCATTCTTATGGAGGCCACCCATTGCTTTTTGTTCGCGCTGTTAGTTGGGAATCTGAAATGAGTTACCCACTGTTAGTAGAAGTGCTCCGACACCTGGTAACACTTAATAGCGTCTCTTACATTTTGTGACTCCTCTATGGTTTGTGTTATTTTACGTTTAAATTAAAGGCATAATATTAAAGACATAATACAATACTTACACATGGTATGTGATCCCGGTGTTTTTTTTATTTTTCGTAGTATTGTTTCTACACAGTTTCACTACGCAAACCGGCATTTTACTTTGGATTAAACCAAAATTTAAAAGAACACGCGGCACGTCCACGCCACGCGTCGGCTGCAGCGAGACTCATGGCTCGAGTACGCCGATTTCGGTGTAGTATTTCGTTCCGTACTTGCTTGACAGTGACAATTTCATTATGATGTCAGATCAGTCAGTTGTTAACACAGGCATAAACCTACTGGCTACTTGTAATATATAGTCTGATTTTTAATTCGGTGGAATTCAGATTTCAGACGGTTTTCATTTTAGTTATTTGTATGAAAAACAGGGTTACCATCTGAAGTTTGATTTTACCCCAAAATAAAGTAGGTAGGTATAGTCTGTTCGTTTTCTTACGGTCGCCTTTTGTGTCTAGCCGCCTCCTCCGCGCGGTGTTTTGCCAAAGACACCGCCGTGACTTCAAAGCATGCCGCGAGGGGTGTACAGGCACAAGGGGTTTTGGCGTTTTATACCTACTCATATTTTTTCATTAAAATTCTCTTTCCTTTTTATATTTTTTTATATTCGTATTTTATTACAATATAACCATAAACATAAAATATAATATTCTCATGAACACGGGTCTTCTCTCAAAATGAGAAGGATTTTAACCATAGTTTACCACGCTGGCCAAGTGCGGATTGGCAGACTATTCGGAGATTCTGTTAGAATAGAAAAAAAAATTACAAACAGAAAAAAAAGTAATAAAAATAAAAGCAGAATACTAAGAGCACCTGCGCCTGTACCGACACTAAGTTACCGAACGAACTATATCTAACACCTGACGTATCTGTCAGATATTTATCATATTATCTACATGTTACATGTGGCAATTGATTTTTATTTATGTAAGTAAGTTTTGAATTTATTATCTTTTTTTTAGGAACTGTTTTAAGTATCTCATTCTCTGGTAACATTAAGAAACGTCAGAATTCCACGGAATTAAAAATCAGGGCACACTTTATTTATTATAGTAATTAGTAAGTTAGAAACAGACGACCTTGTCTTTATTGTGTTAGTATTTGTAAAAACAAAAAAAAATGTCTCGAATTTGTGCGTGTGTGTGTTCAGGTAGATCCTAAGATATTGTAATATATACTCTAAATAGATGTCAAGTTTACAGCTGTCTGTGGTCACAAGTTTTTTAATGACACGTGACGATGACACGTGACGTGCTAGTGATGTAACTATCGATATTTTGACTGTGAGGATCTATAGGGACACAATATGCGTGTTTAAATATGTGGACCATACTCTAATATTACATTATGCGAAAGTGTGTCTTTCTGTCTTTTACCTTTTCAGGGCCCATCCGATTTGGACGAAATTTTGTACACAGACAGCTTGCATCCCGGGAACCGATATCTAAGGCTACTTTTGTCTTGCAGTATCAAAGCGTTCCTACAAGATTAATAAAATAAAAACCTAAGCTCACGTGAATGAAGTCTCGGGCATCATCTTGTTAGGAAATACAAGAATAATATGTTTCATATTATAGTATATTTTTAACCGACTTCAAAAAAGGAGGTTGTATGTATGTATATATGTATGTATATAAGTATGTTCGCGATTATCTCCGCAACTAATGAACCGATTTTGATGATTTTTTCACTATCATAATCTACATACTTTCAGAAAGGTTTTAGTGTACACATCGAAAAATATACATATATATATATATATATATATATACATATATATATATATATATATATATATATATATATATATATATATATATATATATATATAAAAAAACACAAAATATACATATCCTTCTAGAACCTTTGTTGTGCCTTCTAGAACTGAAATAAAATCGAGTCTTTTTGGAGTCGATGAAACTTTATAAACGGTGTTTCGAAAATACGATCATACAAGCTATTTTTAAGAAAAATTAAACCGACTTCGGTCCAGCAATCTCAGAGGAACCGCGGTGCACTAATCAAAAATATTAGTGACATGTGGGTACATTTATGCGTGTAACATCGCACATAAGAATGGTAACTAGGTGTGTTATACATATACTAAAACCTTCCTGAAAGTACTATGTAGATTACAATAGTGAATTGTTTTGTCTCGAAATACAAAATATTAAACCTATTTATATTAATAGGTAGTAATATTATACTTCGTGCAATTTGCACATTGCACACGTTGCACATTGCACGAAGAACCGATGGACGTTGGGGTCCCAAGGTGCTTGAATGGCGACCTCGCACCAGCAAACGAAGCGTAGGTAGGCCCCCCACTCGATGGACAGACGATCTCAAGCGAGTCGCTGGTAGCCGCTGGAATCAGGCGGCACAAGATCGTGTGTTGTGGCGATCCTTGCAAGAGACCTATGTCCAGCAGTGGACGTCCATTGTTTGAAACGAACGAACGAACGAACGAATATTATACACTTACTAAATTTCTTTGAACATTAATGTTTATACGTCACTCCGTTAATGTGCGAATGGAAACTTCATTGGCGGAATTTTCTTCTGCATTACAGACATCCATTGGTAACGGTTCTCTTGCCTTAAATTAAAAAAATCAGACGTGGTAGAACATTTTTCACGTTTCGCTTCAGCGTTTTTCATACACCAATAACAGCTTTTAGGGTAAAATTTTTAAAACGTGCCGCCTTGATATGGGTTATGGGATGGGGGGAGGGAGAGGGTAAATCATCCAGTGTTGAGGTTAGAATTGATTTTCGTTGTTTTCTTGAAAACGATGAACTACCTTATTATAAGAGTGTTAGCATTATACTCGTGGACCAAACATCTATCACTAATGACTATTTTATCTCTGAATTCGTGCCAAAGACTATTAAGTCCAACCCTAGTATTTGCATGTATTTTGCACCTTCACACAACACTAGCATGAAATTATGGTATTATTACAAATATTTGATATTATTATAATTACCAATGTGTCTATATGCGGCAAAAATAATAGCGTTTGCTTTTAAGCGCCTCCATTTTAAATTGTTTTTGGGCACAAATCAATTAAGTGTGAAGTGTTTTGAACAAATATGACTATGTTTCTGCGATGTCCAATATTGCGGTCTTATTCTTTGTGCTCATTCATTTCTTATTTTTGGGTTCTTTGGAAATCTGTAACAAATAAAAATTTAGCGATCATGATACAACAATCTAGCACGCGGAAATACACGTAAGTATTCATTGTGTGTAGTGGCTACGGAATCTAATGTTCAAAAATTAAAAAAAAAACCCGACATTCACCATTTTTTTATCGCGGCCATCTTGGATTTGCATGGTGTTATTCTACTAGTCAAGCCCTTTCATTTGATACCCATATTAACGGAGTTGTAAATAATAAATAATCTACCATTTTGTAGCGGCGGCCATCTTGCAGCGATTTTCATCAAAATAGCTGACAACACTTTCGACTAATTCACCTTTCAAACAAAAAAACCGCGTTCAAATCGGTTCACCCGTTTTAGCGCTACAGAGGAACAGACAGACAGACAGACAGACAGACAGACAGACAGACACACACACATACACACACACACACAACACACACACACACAGACACATCAAACTTATAACACCCCGTCGTTTTTGCGTCGGAGGTTAAAAATTTTATCGCACGTAATCGATATGCAATTTTAGTACATCACTATGCTAAAAAACATAACCTTTATTAGTCAACAGAAAATATTTAAAAAATAGGCAAAAATGGGTGTAGAATTGAACACGATGATGGTTTCCAAAAACTACAAATAACGTTACATAATTTTAGATTATATTTACATACAAAACTATCAAAACTCACCGATGAAATGATAATATTTCTTTAAAATTTTCTTTTCGGCCCCTATAGGAATTACATTCTTTCACAGCACAGGACATTATAATAAAACTACGGAAAATTTATCAAAAATAACTTAAGATCAAACATTTATAAATTCTTGGAAGAAGAACACCAAAATAATAAACATTTATCAGCCTCGTGATTGATGTTTTTGGAAAATTATGATGCGACTAAATAAGGACTAAATTCAATTATGACACATCCAAAAACAATATAGTAATGATGATTTATGAGACATACCTATTTAATTTGGTAGGATTAAATTTATTAAAATATAACAAATAAGTCCATTTGACAATCAATTTAGTGACACGGTTAGAAATAATAAAAAGCAAGTGCGATTCGGTGTTTCATTTACACCTAGACAGGAGTCATTTAGGTTAGGTGAGTAGGGTAGGAACACCGGTTTCCGGACACGCACCTGTTATCGTCCACCGAGCGGATCACTCTTAAGAAACGCTTAAAAATAGAAACATTATAAGACTTACATAAACATAATGCATCTCTATGCCAACTTGAATGTCTTATCAAGACACAGAGAAAGAAAAAAGTCTATTTTACTTAAGTTTCTTTGAAAACAAAGCGATCGAATTTTGAGTATGCAATTAAGGAATGAAAATGAGCCGTGTGGAGCAAAAAAATTAGTGGCATGCTTCAACTATCGCGGGAAGTTATTAATCATTTTACTATAAGATTTAGTTTGATTCTTCTTTGTAGCACTTACTTATGTTTCATAAAATACTGTGAACGTGTTTTTTTACTTTTGATTACATTAGCATACAAATAAAAGGGGTGGACGACAACTAGTTCACTATTTTCTTAAGAAAACCTGTTATCGTCCGGGCGGTCAAACACAGGTTTAGCGTCTTAATTTTAGGTAGTCTTGTTATCAATCGAGGTGTGCACAAAATTGGAATTAAGTTTATTAATTCGAATCCTATACACATACACTAGTTAGTGACTAGTCTTCGTCCACTTTTTTCTCACTGTATATAAAACTATGGGTCTTCAAAATCACGCGTGGACGATATCTAAATTTGCACTGAATAAATATTCTAAGTTTCGACCACCAAGCTATTATTTGAAAATAAATAGATTTAGTAAAAATATAAATAATTAAACTTGTTTGACAAAAGAATTACCTCATATTTTATGTGTTTCTCCTTGGAACTTTGATATATTTATAAGTTAAGATAGTATTGTCGATCATTATAATTTGTGGACAAAATTTAAAATAGAGAATCTGAAGTGCACCGGTTATCCGTTCACCTATATTTTAAACTGTATGAAAAACATATATTTTTTAATATTATGTTATTATTTAGGCGAATTTTGATTATTACTCATATCTATAATTTATTTATTATTCATCTACAAGTTAGTCCTTGACTGTGATCTCATCTGATGTTAAGTGATGATGCAGTCTAAGATGGATGCGGGATAACCTGAAAGAGGTACAGCAGCATCCGTACCCTTAAACGCTAAATGACTTGGAAGTAAGGCATACTAGACTAGAGACAATTTTGAAATATTAAATTGAATTTACCAAATTGGTCTGCCGAGAATCAAGTAGACCTTCCACTAATAAGACTTACCCCTGCGCCATGCCAGGGAGGCTGTCAAATTATATGTACCTACTTTTATATAACGTAAGTGCGATGTGGTAAAAGACGATGCAAGATAGATAGGCGCAAAGTTGGTAAAGATATTATGTCATATTGTAGACTCTATAAACCGCGTTAACGAGGCAATAGTTTTTTTATCTGTTTTATTTTAAAATAAGCAGTTGACCGCTATTGCGTATGCGTAGAAAGACCACATCACTTTGTATAAAGTTCTTTATCACCCTGTGAAAGTTCTGTCAAAATAGGTTCAGCTGTTTTGAAAAGTAAGTACATATTACAAATAGACGAAAAATAGAAAACAATTTTTTTATAAATGGTTATGTGGCTTTTTAATAATGTATAAGTAAACATAAGTTCACTAATAAAAACCCATATATTTCGAAAAGACGAACAGGAAGTTAATTTTAATTGGTATAGATATTAAATACATATTAAAGTGGTGTTAATATTACATATTCAATTACTTACTCATTACATGCATACTTTTTCATAGTAAATTTCTCATAGAAATCAGTGGACGGATAACAGGTACAAGGGTGGACGATAACTAGATTTAGTGGACGATAACCGGTGAAATCGGCATTTTCAGCTTTATATTAGGATTAAAAAAAAACTAGTTATCTGACTAAAAAAATACTAACATGCAATGAAAATAGACTATACTAGAAGTATATTTTAACAAGTTTTTGTTTATTTTTTTTTATAGAACATATATTTTCACCCTCTCAAACTCAGTAACTCCACTAAATGGACGATAACCGGTAAGAAAACCCTACAATAACTGTACCTCAAGTTAATTTTTAGCTTCAGATCTCTTAGTTAATAGATCAATGGGTAGATCAGACATCACAGAATAAAAAGACAAGGTAAGTATCTCATTATTAAGTGAAGTATAAATTATACTTAATACATGTTTTATTGAAGTCATTAAAATGGCGGAATCGGCCACGATAATATGGCCGCTGTTTTTGTATGTAATATTGTAATATTTATTACAAAATATAGGTACTTAACAAATATATATATATAAATAAACAAAATATAATACAATAATGACATTTCTACTTTTACTTTATGGCCAACACAAATAGCGACTATCAAAAATTCTAAATCCGGACTTAGGCGGTTTTCTCTTAGTGTAAGTGGCAATAAAAAAGTTCAATTTGCTCACCATAGTATTTTGTCTTCTGCGTCTTCTATACAAGAGGTACAGGATCAAATTTCTCTTCATGCTATCACTTAACATTTTCAAAACTTCTCGAAAAACGTTAAATTACTTACACTTCACAAACTTTTGTTATGAGATTGTTTTTTTTGTATTTTCAGACCGCGAATTGTAATCCTAATAAAGTAAGTTTAATTTACGTTAATTTTCTATACCTATTCAATCTATCTGTTCCTTAACTACAGATTTACTTATTATTAAACAACATTATTTTTTATTTAAAAGTCCTTAACTAAGATTTTTAACAAAAATGTAACAAAAAAATAGAAAGGTAAGTAAGTAAGTACTTACTTAGCTATGTATGTAATTTGCTCTCTTTTCTTGTAATTTGTACATAGTAAATTACAGATTACAGATAGATCGAATAGTAATAGAAAACGTCGTAAACGATTATATCACTTATGGCTTAAAGCTTGAAACACACAAAACGCGGCGCAGCGGTGCGACGCGACGCGACGATACCGGCACGGCCGAGCGCAACTACTAGACTCGTGCGTACAAACTTACAAATTTTGCCGATAGCGTCGTGAAGTCTATGGTCAGGAATGTACGCTCTACGCTACGGGTATGAAGCGTTCTGTTTTACTTTTGAGCTTTTAAAATAATATATTCTCTTCTCCATTTACCCATTATGATATTAGAAATTGTATTTGAGTAGTTCTTTTTATCATAACTATAACAAAAAAACAAAGTAGTGAATATTTAGCCGCAAGATTGGTAGGTAATAAGCCAAATGCCATAGGAATGAAAATATTATAAATATCAATGTAAGTGTGTTTGTCCTCTATGCGCTGCTAAACTGTTGATCTGATTGTGATTAAACTTTTGTGGATTCTTCTTTCTTAATCATAAAGTAGGTAACTAAGTACTAATTGTCTGAAAGCGTGAAAATTCTACCAAAACACGCACGCACTAGACGATAAACCACCAAAAAATCAAATAACTATTGAGAACAATGTGTTCAAACTGGAAGTCGACAATAGTTTTTTTCTGACACCGATATGGATTGTACGATAATCTCATCGTCAAAACGATCCTCCTACTCAAGAGCTCGATAATTTGAACTTTTAAGAGTTGGCAACACTTGCAAAGCATCTGCGCATGAATACGAGTAGTAGCAGCGCAGCTAGATATTTACTTAACAGTATACTTTGTTCATCCTGGTATCCCAGGTATCTACCTGGAAACAGAGGGGAGTGGCTTTTGCCCGCATTTGGGCACCTCCTCTCCTCTCCTCTTAAATCTGCTAAATATACATTATAAAGTACATAATTTATTTATTAAAAAAAAAACTAAACAAAAGAAAAAAAGTTAAGTATAAACATGTGTGTTATAAAAAAAACAACATAAAAATGTTGCAAAGAAAAAAAAAAGTTAAGTAGTAAAAGAAAACTTTTTAGAGGAAGCCTTATTGTGGCCAATTCTGTTGTACACAATCTCTAAACCTAAACTAAAATGACAGGTCTTTTATTGCTATCTTTTTCACAGTGCTCATTGCGCAAAAGGATAGCAATAGATTTAGACCTGTCATTTTAGTTTAGGTTTAGAGATTGTGTACGACAGAATTAGCCACAATATCTGTCTATATTTGCTTCATTTTTTTCATCTAGATATTACGATTAACAAAAGACGCGTAGAACACGATACCCTCGCGCGTCCCGTGACCCGTCGTGCCGCCGCGCTTTTTGTATAGCCAAGCCTTTATTTATATTGTAAAAACAGACGTCGACGCCCGCGATATAAACTCGGCGACTGAATGGAATATCAAACATGGCCGCCGCGTCGTGCCACAGAATAAAAAGGATCAGAAGGACGAATCCATTTACTGTTTTTTATTTTTTTTTTAAATCTTCAAAAACAAAGTTTGTTTGTATGGCCACCGAACATTTTTGTTACGGGGTCTACCTAGGAATTAGGAATTTCTGTAGATACATAAGTGTATATCTACCCACAAGCAAATTAGTTTGTAAACTTTGAACGAAACGAATGAATATTTTCAGTTATTTATTATGTATAAATACTTAACATCCTTTTAATGTCCCACTGCTGGACACAGGCCTCCTCTCTCATAGGAGAGAGGGATTTAGAGCTTAGACCCGCCACGCTGCTCCAATGCGGGTTGGCGGACTAAAAATAATAACACGTAAAAATAATAACGGCTAAAACTCACCGCTTTTTTCTTAGACTTGGCTCGACCCGGCGATATAGACTTGTAGAATGTTCCAGACGCGTCCTGTCGTATCGAGTAGTAGGAGTGGTCGGTCTGGGGTAACGGATGAGTCTGTAAAAAAAATTAAAAGCTCTAAATTAGTTAAAAATCTCTACAGCTAGTTCGCATAAAGTATCATCGAAATCGATCGAGTAGGTACAAAGTTCGTAAACTAAAACTCGACTGCGCTCAATAATCATTTAATTATAGTTTAGTGTACAGAAAGCGCGGGGCAAGCTAGTGGCGCCATCTGTTATGTCAATCCAAAACTAATTTAGTAATGTAGACAGCCGCGTCACTTCTCGATTGTTTTTGTAAATAAAATGTAGCCTATGTCACCCGGAGCATAATAACGAATCAACACACCTCATTCATCAAAATTGGTCCAGTAGTTTAGCGCTAGGTGGTACACACAGAATCTCACACGAAAATCGGCCGCAAACATAGCCATATATACATACAAAACATACGTACATAGACTGCTAAAATCATAACCCTTCCTTTTGGCTTTGCCGTAGTCGGGTAAAAACGGAAAACCACTAAATATTAGGGATATCTACTCATGTGGCAGAGCGCTTGTGTGGCTTCCCGTCTGGTTTACTATTTAGTCACATTGTGGTAAAATCCAGTTTTTATTTTAATTCATCTACAGGTTGTACACCTTCGTATTATTACATTATAACAATGACTTCTCCTTATAACGGTGAAACCCGTGGAATGCTTTTACTGTGTAATGTAACTGGGTGAGACCGTTGATTTTGCCACTTTGTAACACAATGTAACATAGAGCCACTTTGTAACATAAAATACATAATTCATAGTAAAGCTGAGACCATAACGAAATATTTATTAGAATTTTATTTGATAACGTTTAATAAATGCGAAGAAAGATGTTTGTTTCTTTATGTGTTTGTCCGTCAATAAACACCAAAATTGTAGTGATATTGAGTAAAAATACATATTTTTGAAATTAATTCTCAAACGCTTCTCACCGCTTCTTTTTTAACAGTTTTTTGTAGCGAAATTGAAGATGCTTTTTCTTTGGCTTTTTCTCTATCTTCTTTCCATTTACGTCTTTGCTGTTCTTTCTGGTCTTCGGTGTAGTTATCTCTTTTATTTCTGTAATACTTCAAAGAATTTTCCGAAACCTTTTTTTTCATTTCTTCATATTTTTCTGGATTATTAGTTTTCATCCTTTCTCTATATTTTCTTTGTTTTTCAGCAGGTGTCATTGGCATCTATACAAAACAAAAAATATTTTGCCACTTTGTAACATAGATGTTACGGGAGTATATTACGGTAACATAAAGTAATACGAAAGTAACATAATTCATAGTAAAGCTGAGTCGAGTCCATAACGAAATATTTATTAGAATTTTATTTGATAACAAAATTTAATAAAGCGAAGAAAGATATTTGTTTCTGTATATGTTTGTCCATCAACACCAAAAGGGTAGAGTGATTTTGGGTAAAAAACACATATTTCAAATTTATTCTCAAACGCTTCTCACCGCTTTTTTTCTATCTTCTTTCCATTTATGTCTTTGCTGTTCTTTCTGGTCTTCTGTGTAGTTCTTATATCTTTTATTTCTGTAATACTTTAAAGAATTTTCCGAAATCTTCTTTTTCATTTCTTCATATTTTTCTGGATTATTAGTTTTCATCCTTTCTCTATATTTTCTTTGTTTTTCGGCCGGTGTCATTGGCATCTGTACAAAAAATAAAATGATATTAAGATGCTCGCTCACAGCTTCGCGCGATCAGAATCTACTAATGTTGGATTTTTACCATAGTGGAAAGTACCGTATTTCTATCGTTAGCATGCAAGCTAACTTTATGCAAACTAACTTAACTAACTTTATGCAAGCTAACTTTATGCAACGTGCAGCACTTAAGCGACAATGAAGTAGCAAATATACAGACAGACAAACAGACAGAGTTACTTTCACATTTATATTGGTAACTAGCCAATGCCCGCGATTTCGTCCGCGTGATTCATATAAATTTCATACTAACTACCATTCCCTATTTAATCCCTTTAGGCGTTGAATTTTCCAAAAAACGTCTAATAGTTATCTGTATGCCAAACATCCCGATCCGTCCAGTGGTTTGAGCTGTGCGTTGATAGATCAGTCGGTCAGTCAGTCACTTTTTCCTTTTATATATTTATAAGACGAAGACCCCCTAATGGGTATGAAGCGTTGAATTAAAAAAACTGCCATACTCCTACCAAGTTATCTCGCTTCCATCTAAGACTGCATCATCACTTACCATCAGGTGATATCGCAGATAATATTAACTTGTATCATAATAAAATAAAGTATAGCTAAGCCATTGTTTTATTCATTACTTGTACAAATATTTACGAAAAATGTGTCTACTGTTAAAATAAAATTCATCAGTCATCACGAAAAATGATTGAGGAAATCACAGAAGAAACATTTTAATTTATAATAAAATAAAACAAAAATAAAATAAAAAATAATTTAAATGTATGATTACATCGCCCTGCTTAATTTTATTTGAATCCAATAATTAATGACACACGTAATGTTGATCGCCGAAGAATACAATTATATGCTTTTATTACGTCAATGGCTTTAAAGCACCTTTTTTATTTTGTTTTCTATTTGGGTGCTCCTTGAGTTTTGAACGCGGGTCAGGCCTGTGTCACTCCGCGTGTAGGTATTAAAAACATACCTACAGGCGGCGGCCGTTGCGCAACGGCCAATCTAGTAGGCTGCCACAAGCGAAGAAAGACACACGCGCGCGCGCTATTTATTCGACCACGTTCAACTTTCTCGATAGTTGCAAGATGGACACAAAACGAAAAAAAGCAAAAAGATACTGTGCAGTATTTAATTGTTTAAATACGGATCGTGATCGAAATTTAACTTTTTTTTGGTTGCCTAAAGACGCTGACAGGTAAAATCTACTTTGATTACGCGGGTTCGATATCCATAATACCTACTAATCTATACATATAATAAAATCGTAGACTTGCCGTATCTGTACATTGAAGATTTTTGCAAAATAATAACTGGGGGATGTTAGGGATAAGTAATAGAACGTAAAAAAGCTATTTTTGAAATTTTTGTCTGTTTGTCTGTTTATCTGTTTGTCTGTTTGTCTGTATGTCTGTGCACGCATCACGCAAAAACTACTGAATGGATTGAAATGAAACTTAGCACGATTTAAGTTCATAAGTCTATGGAGTAACATATAGGATACTTTTTATCCCGAAATTCAGCACGGTTCCCTTGGGAGTGGATTACCGCGTGGTCCGATTTCATTCATTCATTTTTGTTAGAAAGTAGATACTTTAAAGATTACCGACTAATCTCTAAAAGACTGGATTGATTTTGATGGAACTTTCACTGGTGGATGTTTACATTTTGATCTACCTAAACATCCGCCAGTGAACTTTTACGTTTTTAGCATGATATGAGCTCAAAGGAGCTTAGGAAAAACAAAATGATTCCTACGGGATTTTAAAAACCAATATATACCTATCCACGCGAACGAAGTCGCGGGTGTCCGCTTGTAAATAAATAAATGTTTAGCAAAAAAATTATTTCGCTCCCTTGTATTCATTTAATTCGAATAATTTTATCTGCTATCTTATTTTTTATCTGTGCATAAGCCCTTATAGATGCTTATGTTACGTAACATAAAACGTTTGTTACCGGTAACATACAAGCAACATAAAAGTAACATAAATGTATCATAAGAGTGCAATATTGTTGGAGTAATTAGGTTATAATTTCGAAAATGAACACATGTTCGTGCTAAAACATGCTTTCTGGGTCAATATTACACTTGACGCATAAATTAAAAATATTATTAGCATAAACAAATATCTACTTACCTTAGAAAAACGCAAATTAAACTTTTTACTTCAGCTGACAAAATTCACACGTGCACTTGCGACCAACTTTGACACAATCCAAGGAAACAATATGGCGTCTTTTTCTTCTAACCATAGACTTCATTGCGTGGGGTTGCCCACCTCATAATCCAATTACCCAATAAGATTTGAAGCCTACCTTATTCACGATATTGGTAACATAAAAAAAGAAACAGAAGTTAAAAACTGGAGACATGTTTTGAAACTAAGAAAAAAAATTTAAAGTATGCCGTCTAAACATATTGATTTAATATTGCATTACGTAGCTCCTTCTTATTTTTAACACTGAATCTAACTTATAAAAATATCTGTCATATATTTCGTATCGCATTTTGGGAACAAACTTTTTTGTATAAAAGTTCGATGTCATCAACATTAAAATTAGATTAAAATTAATAAAAAAAATGCCCTAGCTCATCTAGCTGCTGGTACCTATATAGGATAAACTTTTTACGATATTGAAAAATTCTTTCATCTCTGTGTAAAAAGTGGCAAAATCGGCCTGACCCAACCAGTTTTTAAGAAAAGTCTGTTATCATATTTACCGAACCGGTAGGCACGCGCACGCTACTTCACGCGATTTCCCTTTGACACGTGCCCGAAAAACCGACAAGTCACCGATCGTCGCGATCATTGACGATTGTGACGACGCGGGTGATAGGCGACTAGATACAGTATGATATTTAATTCCGTGGAATTCTGACATTTCTTAATGTTACCAGAGATAATACAGTTCCCACAAAAAGCTTCGGGGACCACGTGCGCTTGTTGTTGCAGAACTCCGTCCATATCTCGTACAGGTGCGGTGGGGTGGGGTGGGGTGGGGTGGGGAGTCTGGTGAACTGAACAACTGATATCAACCCACTCACTGGACACGTGCACGTGGGCACCTGGCTCGGCACGGCGGTCTTCAGCAGCCGCCGCCGGTTCTCCTTGTGCACGCGGTAGTCGGCGGGGGTGAAGTGCGCCGAGCACACCGTGCTGGTGGTCTTCGGGGACCAGGTGCGCTTGTTGTTGCAGAACTTCGTCCATATCTCGTACAGGTGGGGGGCTTTGGGGAATCTGGAGAACAATTCATATCCGTAATAAGAGATCGTAACAAAGTTGACGGGATCCCCGAACGGCTGATTTCTGAATCGATCTTAATGGGATTTAATAGGGGACGAAAGTTTGTATGAAAATAATAACACTACATGACAAAAAATGAGAGCGAAACGAAAATAATAGTTCGTGTTAAGCCAGTTATATATTTAGGTAATTGTTTAAATCGCACAAAATTAACTCGGAAAAGTTATAGAGGTGCGTGGCGGGGACGAAACGTTTTGGTACGGAACTCTAAAACGGTATTTACTTGCTAAGGTAATAATAATTACTATAATTGTAATAATAATAATATTAATTATTCCCGAGATTAGGTAATAATAATTATGTACTTATGTTGTTATTTACCTGAAAAAATAAATTTTTCCTCTGATTTTGATCCGCCTTTTTGGATTTTTCATGTTCTGAGAGGTCATAATAACAAAGTTAACGATCACCGAAATCCCTCATCATTGTTTTATTTACTACCCGGGACCCTTAAATTTATGAAATACTAGACGTATAAATTGAAAATATAAAAAAACCCCCGATATTCGCCATTCTGTGGCGGCGGCCATCTTGAATGTGCATAGTGCTATTCTACTATACTAATCAAGCCCTTTCATTTGATACCCATATTAAGGGAGTTGTGAAAAAATATGTAATCCGCCATTTTGTAGCGGCGGCCATCTTGGATCGATTTTCATCAAGTATAATTAACAACACTCGACTAATTTACCTTTCAAACAAAAAAAAACCGCATTCAAATCGGTTCACCGGTGTCTGTTCCCCTGTAGCGCTCAAACGCTACAGGGGAACAGACACACACAGACACGTCAAACTTATAACACCCCGTCGTTTTTGCGTCGGGGGTTAAAAATAAATAATAACAGAAATAAAGTTACTTACGTGTGATAACTAATTCCACCTCGCTTCAAACTCGAGGATTGTGATCTTTTCTTGCAACAAGCAACTGAACAGTTCGGCATTTCCCCGACGCAACTAGCACGCGCGCAACTTAACCCGGCAAAAATGCAACTTACTTACATATGATAACCAATGCCACCCTTCTTCAAACTCGAGGACTGTGACCTGTTTTTGCAACACGCAACCGAACAGACCGGCATAATATTTTGTTAACGCAACTAACACGGTCCGCGCAACACAACACCGTCACAACACGCGCAACTTAACAGTCACAGCTCGCAATTCGCGCAACTAAACAGTCACAGCTCGCAACTCGCGCAACTAAACAAAGTCTCAACTCCCGCAACTAATAGTCACAGCAGCAGTTAAACGAAGTTACAACTCGCGCAATCAAACACGGTGGCAAATCGCGGAGCGGCGTTGCGTTGCATTGTTTTTGTTGCCGATCGAAACCAGTACGCCCGGATGGGCGTGTACTGTGACCGAGGGGGGCGACGCGAATGGCGCATGGCGTCTTCCCCTCTGCGCACCTCGCCTCGTTCCGCGTTGATTTGATTTTATTGAATCGATTTTGTTTCAACCGTGCAACTTTTGTATAGTCTGTCTAACTAATGAAAGATACTTAATTGAAAAATGGCGGCAAATTAACGTATAGCTGATCCTTACTTTTTATATAGAACTAGCGGTCCGCCCCGGCTTCGCCCGTGGTGCATAATATATAGCCTGTAGCACTCAAGGATCACGTACATATCCAACAGTGAAAGAATTTTTGAAATCGGTCCAGTAGTTCCTGAGATTAGTGCGTTCAAACAAACAAACTCTTCCGCTTTATTTTATTACTAGCTGATCCCCGCAACTTCGTTCGCGTAGATATAGGTTTTTATAAAAGATCTAATAAACTAAATGTTACTCCTTATAACATTGAAAGTTCCATTAAAATCGATCCAGCCGTTTCGGAGAATAGCTGGAACAAATAGACAGACCGACAAACATAAATTTAAACGCACACCTGTTTAAAATAAGCCGTACTTTCAAAGATACGGGTCCCAAGTTATTCGAACCCAATAAATGTCTGTCATTTCTGAACTAAAAAACCTATGACCTTGAAATATTTACGGGACAGTACTTAAAGTACTACCTTTCTAACAAAAAAAGAATGAGTTAAATCGAACTACGCGTTAATGAATTACAGCTAAATACACGTTTTAACTTTCATCCCCTGTCCCAAGGGAACCGTGCTGAATTTCGGGATAAAAAGTATCCTATGTCCTACCTCGGAGTATAAACTCAAATCGTACCAAGTTTCATTTGAATCCATTCGGTAGTTTCGGCGTGATGCGCGGCCAAGATACAGACAGACAGACAGACAGACAGACAGACAGACAGACAAAAATGAAAAAAATTGCAGTTTTGGCTTCAGTATCGATTATAGAGTGCCCTCCAATAAAAATTTCCAAAATATCTTCAATGTACAGAATTGGATCTGTTACAGTTTTATTATATTATAGAAGACTAGCGGTCCGCCCCGGCTTCGCCCGTGGTACATATATAGCCTATAGCACTCCAAGATCACGTACATATCCAACGGTGAAAGAATAATTTTTGAAATCGGTCCAGTAGTTCCTGAGATTAGCGCGTTCAAACAAACAAACTCTTCCGCTTTATTTTATTATAAGTATAGACTAGATAGTATAGTAAGTATATATTAAAGATAACATATTATTATCCTACTGCCTACTAATATGTGAAAGTGTGGATGTTTGGATGTTTGATGTTTGTTACTCTTTAACGCCGCAACTACACTGAGAAAATGAATAAGAAATATTATGATTTGATTTCTTTCCACAGTAAGATCTAAAGGCCAAATTAGACGGTTCATTTTTCGAGATTTTTGCTTTCATTTTCGAGGCTTCATCGGTGAATCATTGAAAATGAACCGTCTAAACACCGACCGTTCATCGTTCACCGCAAAAATGAACGATGAACGGGGCACACCATCTAATTTGGCCTTAATCTTCACATTTTTTGTCGAGTTTTGGGAATATGGTAGAAATGTAACTGCAGGGGGTCCACCGGAACTAGCTAAATTTTGTGAGTGGTCTAAGAGAAAAAAGTTTGAGAACCTCTGCTCTAGTTAAAAGCTGATAGTGCGAATCTGAGAGAGTCGATTTATATCTGTGATTTATATTGTTCGCTTCTATACTTATACTTATCTATACTAATAAATAAAATTGAAGTGTCTGTCTGTAATATCGAAATAACTACCTCATATTAAGCTCATATGGTTATTTGAACGCTACCATAACCGAATCACACGTTTTTAAAATTTTTGTCTGTCTGTCTGTCTGTCTGTCTGTCTGTCTGTCTGTCTGTCTGTCTGTCTGTTTGAACGGGCTAATCTTCGGAACGGCTGAACCGATTTTGACGGGACCTTCACATACAAGTAGAGAATTAACCAGGGAGTAACATAGGCTACTTTTTTAACCGACTTTCAAAAAGGAGGAGTTGTGTTTTTCTACCTATGTACACCGATATCTCCGAGATTTCTGAACCGATTTGCGTAATTTTTTTTTTAATCGATAGAGGAACATTGCGACCCTGTTCTATAAAAAATTTGGATTCCAACTCCTCAATCCTGATGCTGTAGGGGATCTAATCCCCAAAACTAATGGGTTTTAGAAACTTTCGGTTATTTAAATTGATATTGGGGGTACCAACTATTGATATTGGGACTTTATCGTTGAATGAACTCGAGTAGGTACATATCCAACTCCTCAACCCTGATGCTGTAAGGAATTGTATTCCGAAATCGTGGGGATCCCACGGGATTTTTCCGTTTTGGGGACGGGTTTCTACAGATAAGCTGCTTTTTGTTCTGGAAAATCAAAAGTTCCCACGGGATTTTTAAAAACCTAAATCCACACGGGCGAAGCCGTGGGCATCATCTAGTCTATACTAATAAATAAAATTGAAGTGTCTGTCTGTAATATCGAAATAACTACCTCATATTAAGCTCATATGGTTATTTGAACGATACTATAAACGAATCACACGTTTTTAAAATTTTTGTCTGTCTGTCTGTCTGTCTGTCTGTCTGTCTGTCTGTCTGTCTGTCTGTCTGTCTGTTTGAACGGGCTAATCTTTGGAACGGCTGAACCGATTTTGACGGGACTTTCACATACAAGTAGAGAATTAACCAGGGAGTAACATAGGCTACTTTTTTAACCGACTTTCAAAAAAGGAGGAGTTGTGTTTTTCTACCTATGTACACCGATATCTCCGAGATTTCTGAACCGATTTGCGTAATTTTTTCTTTAATCGATAGAGAAACATTGCGACACTGTCCTACAAAAAATTTGGATTCCAACTCCTCAATCCTGATGCTGTAGGGGATCTGATCCCCAAAACGAATGGGATTTAGGCACTGTCGGTTATTTAAATTGATATTGGGGATACCAATTAAAGACTTTATTGTTGAATGACCTCGAGTAGGTACATGTTCAACTCCTCAACCCTGATGCTGTAAGGAATTGCATTCCGAAATCGTAAGGATCCCACGGAATTTTTCCGTTTTGTGGACGGGTTACTACTTACTACAGATAGGCTACTTTTTGTTCTGGAAAATCATCGATGTGGAAAATCAAAGTTCCCACGAGATTTTTACAAACCACACGGGCGAAGCCGTGGGCATCATCTAGTAATAAATAAAATTGAAGTGTCTGTCTGTAATATCGAAATAACTACCTCATATTAAGCTCATATGGTTATTTGAACGCTACCATAACCGAATCACACGTTTTTAAAATTTTTGTCTGTCTGTCTGTCTGTCTGTCTGTTTGAACGGGCTAATCTTCGGAACGGCTGAACCGATTTTGACGGGACCTTCACATACAAGTAGAGAATTAACCAGGGAGTAACCTAGGCTACTTTTTTAACCGACTTTCAAAAAAGGAGGAGTTGTGTTTTTCTACCTATGTACACCGATATCTCCGAGATTTCTGAACCGATTTGCGTAATTTTTTTTTTAATCGATAGAGAAACATTGCGACCCTGTTCTATAAAAAAATTGGATTCCGATTCCTCAATCCTGATGCTGTAGGGGACCTAATCCCCAAAACTAATGGGTTTTAGAAACTTTCGGTTATTTTAATTGATATTGGGGGTACCAATTAAAGACTTTATCGTTGAATGAACTCGAGTAGGTACATATCCAACTCCTCAACCCTGATGCTGTAAGGAATTGCATTCCGAAATCGTGGGGATCCCACGGGATTTTTTCGTTTTGGGGACGGGTTTCTACAGATAAGCTACTTTTTGTTCTGGAAAATCAAAAGTTCCCACGGGATTTTTAAAAACCTAAATCCACACGGGCGAAGCCGTGGGCATCATCTAGTCGGTAATATAATCAGGAGTCAGGACTTGATAAGTTAACGTTACCATGTAACAAAATAAATGACGTTAATTAACGTTTATTTCAAGCAAAAATACCGTTAAATCGATTATGAACTGTTATTAATTATTATGTCCTACTAAAGCGGAATAATCGTAAATAATTTTTAATGGTACCTATTTATGTATAGTTCTTTCGGTAACTTAGTGTCGGTACAGGCGCAGGTGCTCTTAGTATTCTGCTTTTATTTTTATTACTTTTTTTCTGTTTGTAGTTTTTTTTCTATTCTAACAGAATCTCCGAATAGTCTGCCAATCCGCACTTGGCCTGCGTGGTAGACTTTGTTTAAAATCCTTCTCATTTTGAGAAAAGATCCGTGTTCATGAGAATATTATATTTTATGTTTATGGTTATATTGTAATAAAATACGAATATAAAAAAATATAAAAAGGAAAGAGAATTTTAATGAAAAAATATGAGTAGGTATAAAACGCCAAAACCCCTTGTGCCTGTACACCCCTCGCGGCATGCTTTGAAGTCACGGCGGTGTCTTTGGCAAAACACCGCGCGGCGGAGGCGGCTAGACACAAAAGGTGACCGTAAGAAAACGAACAGACTATATTAAAAGCACTGGTCAGCACTATAAGAATTTTTTTTTCATTATGGCTTCGCATGGTTGCTTATAGCCAGCCAATCCTCAAGTAATAATGTCGATTGTCGTGTTTAACAAATAAATTGCCCAATTTGGGCGAAGGTGGCGTAGAAAGTGGTCAAATCTAGTCCATCGTCTGTCATTGTCATTTGTCCGTCAGTCGGTCGCACGAATGCCTTCTAATTCATGCAATAAAACTCTAAAATGCAGCAAATTAATGAAAATAAAACAAGAGCTTTATGCAATTCCTACGTTTTCCCGCCAAAACTCTCACTATAAGAATTTTTGAAAATATTTTTTATTTAACTAACAATAAATTATTTATCGTTTTAAAACGAGTAATAGCGATAAAATTATCTGGCCACGATTCTTCTATCGATAAACTATTACTATCTATGGCAACAACACTATGTGATTAATAAAAAAAAAAAAAACAAAATGTCAGATTCAGACGCGATTTGTAAAATTAATTTTGTTCGATTTATTGTTTTAGTCAAAAATGATGCTTTACCGCTGATGAATGCGGTGTAAAATATAGACTTTTAATTTTAGTTGTTAGTAGAATTTATTAGATAGTAAAGATGAACTTCGTAAAAAGTGAGATGGACAATATATTATGCAGGGGGTGTTTGTGCATTGACCGCATACTTATGCCTTTGAATAAAAATATTGATCTGTTTTTCATATTCCTGGGAAACGAATTGTCTATATCCGAGGTGAGTTATCATTTAAGACTTGGCGTCTGTTGTGGACTGGACGGTTTAAGCATTGTCTCGAAGACATTTTCTCCGCTAACAGTGAAAGCAACTTCGTTAGCCAGAATTGCCATGTAATAATGTGTGGCGAATGTTACAAACGAAAGCCTGTGAAACTACGAAGAACTCTGAAAAGGTGCGAGCGATGCTGCTACGCCGCTGACTGCGCAAAAAAAAACTGGCAAAGTGCGAGGCCTCGCTCTTTTAGGGTTTCGTACATAATTATGAACAATATTTTGGGTGTAAGAAATATTTCATTTCTGAGCTAGACATCGTCTCAATAAATTGTGAAAAAAAAACCCAAAAAAACTTCGTATGTTTTGGTCACAGCTTACTTATTATATTATATTATAAATCATTGTTTTCAGTATTTGTTGTTTAAATATAGTATATGGAACTTTATACTTTATAGGCATTTGTTCTGACTCAGATTTTGTAAAACTATGTCTAACTTTATATAATTCCAGGATTCCAAATACTACAACATTCTCCTGTGCTGGGAATGCATAGCGCTGTTGAAGAAAGCTGAAGTGTTCCGGAAGAGGGTGCAAACTGCTCACAGATATTTTGAGAGACAACTGGTAATATACACTTATATGTCATATGAGGAGCTGGCGGACAAAATGGCATAATTACACCTCTGGTCAAAATACCTTTTTTTTTTTTTAAATCTGGTGGTCTTTAACCTGCTGAACAAGAATCTCAACTTATTTCTATCAAAATATCGAAAACATATATATCTAAAAGTGCATCAAAATTGCATCCAAACTTGTTGGCTCGAACAAATCTTAACAGCAGCTTTGAATACATACAAATTACAATATAAAATTTTATTTAATGTAATTATGCTGTTTTGTTCTCCAGTTCCTCATATTCCATCTATCTGTAATCTAATGACTGCCTAATTAGTCTAGCGGTTGGCATGGTTGACTGCGGATCACGAGGGTTCAATTCCTGGGTTGGGCAAAAGATTATGAGGTATTATTGGGTTTAACTGTCAAAAAATTTTCACTGTTTGCCTGGAGTTGAAAATTGAGTGGTGGATACACCCTTACATCTTGGAGAGCACATAAAACCATCAGTCCTGCGCCCAAATACTTGTGTGCTATAATATCTCTGGTGTAGTTGGCTGGGCTCCGCTTGGGTTGAGATTAACCACCCTACTGTCCCTCATGCCTTGAGAACCATACTGCTTGCTATATTATATATATTTATTAATATATTTGTTTTTACGCTGGGTAATCTCCCTTAGATAACCAACTTCTTGGGGAAGAAATCGGTTTATCTGATGTTTTTATCCACTAATACTCCTTTACATTAAATTAACAAAATTACATTGTGTTGCGGTTCAAAATATTTGATTTAATCAACAATGTAAACACTTAAAAGTAATCCCCAATTATATTAATATTAGATCCAACATGCACAGTCGAGCCTCTGAAATTGCTATTAAAAAAGCCCAACAAAATTTATTTAAGTTACATAATATTGAATTTGATCTTTTAAACCGAAAAGCGAGAGATTTAGCTTCCTTAGAAGTCCACAGTTTTCTTGCTTTTAATCCCATACTCGCAGAAATGGATAAGCGACGCGTTTTGCACGGCGCATTATGTGGTGGCGGCCATCTTGAATGTGCATAGTGCTATTCTACTAGTCAAGCCCTTTCATTTGATACCCATATTGAGGGGGTTGTGAAAAAATATGTTATCCGCCATTTTGTGGTGGCGGCCATCTTGGACCGATTTTCATCAAACATAGCTAAGAATGCTCCCAACAAATTCACCTTTCAAACAAAAAAAAACCACATTCAAATCGGTTCACCTGTTTGCGCGCTACAGGGGAACAGACAGATACACACACACAGAGACACGTCAAATTTATAACACTCTGTCGTTTTTGCGTCGGGGGTTCCAAACAGACTGTACATTAATATACTTGTCTTACAGAGCACGCCAATTCAAGCCCTAACAACTCTCAACACCTATAGAAAAGATGACTATGACCAAATATTAACCGAAAATCCAGAGGAACCCAAAGTTAAGCCCGAGAGGTTGATATTTGAAGACTCCTTGCATGAAGAGGATGGTGCGGCGGCTGATTGTCATATCAAGGAGGAAAATTATGAAAATGACAACGATCACTTTGACTATGAGCAAGAGGAACCTAAACCAGAGATGCCGAGCTTGGTTAAGACGGAGGAAACAAAGAAAAAATACAAATACAGGCCGCTAGGTAAGTCATTGTCAAGGTAGGAATGGGTCGTCTCGGTAGATTCACATGGAGAAACCAGTGGTAGATTCACTTGACGATTCGAAAGTACTTGTAAAAGTTTATTTGAATAAAAATACTTTTCTGAATCCTATTATATTCAGGACTAGCGGACCCGGCAGACGTCGTCCTGCCCGCTATTAGCGCCACCTACCGTGTCCAATTTTTCTACTTATAAACCTTCCTCATAGCATACATAGGGACATAGGGATATAGGGACAGAGAAAGCGACTTTGTTTTATACTATATAGTGATAATGCATAAATGGTATGTGTGTGTAAGTACGTCTGTGCGTTTGGAATTATTTTTCATCTTGATTATCTCACAAACAAAATATGATATTGACATGGAGCAAAGTTTATTCTGCGCATAATTACCTACATAACTTGTAATCGTTTAGATTTTCAGCAAAATTGGACCAGCCTCTTTTTTCCCACTGGGAATTTAGTCATGTGGACCTCGAAGGTCGCACCCGGACCACTTTTCTTAACTGACCTTCAAATTATGAAACATTCTCAAATTTTTGAAATGAAACTTCTTTAGTATTGTTTTGCATTTAAAAATCGATGAAACGAAAATGACACCAAAATCCTCTCTTGCATACCAGGAGTCCATAAGGTGACAGGGTGGAAGAAACATACATATTCAAATAGTATTTAACCTGTGAGAGAATGAGATAGAATACAGTTGGTATCCATGATACCACTCTCCGCATACCTTCTTTTTTTGAACCCAAATCATTGACCCAAATATTTCAAAAACATAAACAAACTTTTAATGTTTAATATAATATTTACATAATATTGTGGAGCATTCGAAAAAAATATAAGTTTCACTTTTGCTGTGTGTGAATTGCGCATAGACACTTTTTTATTTTTTAGGAAGAAGAGTGAAGACCAAATCCATCAAATACACAGATGAAGAGATGGACAAATGTATAGAGCGTGTCGACTACACTCTGAAGGAGATATTGGCTATGGAACGTGTCAAAAACAAACCCAATCGCATCAAGAATATGGAGCACAGATGCAACGTTCATATCATGAAGATGGCCGACATGCAAAAAAGGGATCTGAAGCAGAAAGTGAAGGTAGAGCTCTAAGACCATATTATCGGCTAATTAATGCTATGAATTGTATATATTGTTATGGAGTTAATGATATGAAAATGATTGTTGAAAAATAAACCGGTCAAGTGCGAGTCAGACTCGCGCACCGAGGGTTCCGTACTACAGAAGTATAAGTACAATCTGTTTTTCATTAGTTTGTCTTAAAAGGTAAGGTGCTAATTAAGCTAGGCCTCTAAATTGTATGAGCACTCATACAACTCAGAGTTCTATCTTAATTGGCTCAACTATGTATGTATGGGGACACCCTTTAATTTCCAACTTTTTTTAGTTTTTGGAATTTTTCCTTTATTTGTGCTATAAGACCTGGCTTTGTGCCAAATTTCGTAATTCTAGGTCAACTGGAACTACCATTTAGGTTTTCGACCCAAAACCTATAGGGTACTTCTGGTTGACCTAGATTTGTCAATTTTGGTCAAAAGCAAGGTCTTACAGATCAAGTAAAGGAAAAATTCCGAAAAATAAAAAAAAGTTGAAAATTAAGGTAAATTTTGGTACTTACAAGTTATCGTGAAAATCTAAATTTGCCCATATTTTTTTATTGTGTGGGCTCAGGACCTTAATTTTTATACACCTAATAGGGATCATAGACCTTAGTATCTGGTATAAATTTTAACTTGCTAGGTCCACCCGTTCCTGAGAAAATCGGTGGTGACATACGGACAGACAGACGGACAAGAAAGTGATCTTATAAGGGTTCCTTTTTTTACCTATTGAGGTACGGAACCCTAATTATATGTGGTGGTAAAATTGTTTTGTCTTGCCTCGCAGGAGCAACCACTAGGCTACCACAGTACCTATCCCTAGTTTACCAGTATTGTATAGGTGGTAAAATCAGGGCCGGATTAAGCCTTATCAGGGCCCCTAGGCAATGGAATTCACGAGGCCCCTTTCCTTTACCCTTTTCTTACTTTTTAAAATATATTTTTTCTATCACAAAAGTCGAGTCGATCAGATCGACTCCTTTGGTATACTGTTACTTCAATTTCTTCTACATCTACACTACGGCACCCCCGTGGGCCCCTAGGCAATTGCCTAATCCGCCTTATGGATAATCCGGCCCTGGGTAAAATCCTTTTTGTTTTGTTTCCAGGAGAGCGGTGTGAAGTGCCACGAATGCTCGGCGGTGCTGGCGGACCGCGAGGCGCTGGGCGCGCACTGGGCGGCGCATGTTGTGGCGCTGCTGCGCTGCCAGTTCTGCGGGCTGCTGGGCAAGTCGCGCAAGTACGTCGCCTACCACGTGGAGACGCGCCACTCCATCATCTACAGCTGCGTGCTGTGCAACGTGGACTTCAGGTGAGACAACTGCTGCACAAGCCTCTGTAGAGGTCATGTCACAAGTTGAGACGACTGCTGAACAAGCCTCTGTAGAGGTCATGTCACAAGTTGAGATGACTGCTGAACGAGCCTCTGTAGAGGTCATGTCACAAGTTGAGACGACTGCTGAACAAGCCTCTGTAGAGGTCATGTCACAAGTTGAGATGACTGCTGAACCAGCCTCTGTAGAGGTCATGTCACAAGTTGAGACGACTGCTGAACAAGCCTCTGTAGAGGTCATGTCACAAGTTGAGACGACTGCTGAACAAGCCTCTGTAGAGGTCATGTCACAAGTTGAGATGACTGCTGAACGAGCCTCTGTAGAGGTCATGTCACAAGTTGAGACGACTGCTGAACAAGCCTCTGTAGAGGTCATGTCACAAGTTGAGACGACTGCTGAACAAGCCTCTGTAGAGGTCATGTCACAAGTTGAGATGACTGCTGAACGAGCCTCTGTAGAGGTCATGTCACAAGTTGAGATGATTGCTGAACGAGCCTCTGTAGAGGTCATGTCACAAGTTGAGACGACTGCTGAACGTGCCTCTGAAGAGGTCATGTCACAAGTTGAGACAACTGCTGAACGAGCTTCTGAAGAGGTCATCTCACAAGTTGAGACGATTGCTGAACGAGCCTCTGAAGAGGTCATGTCACAAGTTGAGACGACTGCTGAAAAAGCCTCTCTAGAGGTCATCTCACAAGTTTCATCAAAGTCTCGTTTTGCAGAGCGCTGCCGGAGTACCACCGCCACGACCGCAGCCTCCACAAGACGCTGATCTGCGACTACTGCGGCAAGAAGTTCAACCAGAGGTCCGGCATAGAGCGGCACATCAGGTAACATATATACATACATACATAGCGCGCCCGGCAGACGTTGACCTGCCCGGTGTCATCTACTGAAACCCGGTAGGTTACCTGTACTTACCTGGTGATTGTGTTTTCAAACCATTCATTGAAATATACACACAAAATTTCATCCAAATCGGTCCAGCCGTTTAGGTGGAAGACAAACACACGTACAAAAGAATTATATGTACATAGGTACGGATGAGAGAGTTTTACCGTATCGACGGGATGAACATTAAATGTTTGTCAGTTACGAAACCCATGCACATTTTGTATGGGAAAATGTTTTTTCTTTTTTTTTTGTCAATTTTCTAATATATTTAATAGTTATTCTGCTATTCGGGACGGATACATTAGGCAGCGTTTTCGATGAAAGCTCCCAGGCGACTTTTTTCGACATTTTCAACAATTGTCGTCATATTCCAACCAATTTATACAAAACCTTAACAAATTATGTACATAAAGCTTCGTTGTGAACCACTCTGTCTATTGGTGAAAACTGCGTGAAAATCCATTCAGCACTTTTTGAGTTTATCGCGAACAGACAGACAGACGTGGTGGGGGAAGCAAGTACTTCAGATGTGCATCAGCGAACATCGGAAGCGATCGTATTGTAGGTGGGTAGTTACATTGCAAAAACGATTGACGAAAGTCCTAAAAACACTCGCAATTTCGACTTTATCACAAGCGATTAAATATCAATATAGTTTCTAAGAGTAGATGCAGCAAAAGAGTCGGTTATATCCATAGATTAAAGTTAATTTTAGCTTTTTTATCTATGGTTACCTTTTTATCTGTGGTTACCTTTTTTATCTATGGTTACCTTTTTTACGAAGAGGATTGAACAAAGAAAGGAAGTGCTCCAGCGTTCTGCGGTATCATACAGAGTTGATATAACGTCCATCGTTTTTCGTCGAGTTTTAAGTTTTATTTTGGAATAAACTATGTATGTATATTGTATATGTATCTATAATTGAAAACGTATTAATACATGTTAAATGAAATATAATAACCATGTACGGGCCAAAATATGTTGTTTATATGAAGCTAGCGGACCCGGCAGACGTCGTCCTGCCCGCTTGCATACCGATATTAGCGCCACCTACCGGGTCCAATTTTTCTACTTACAAACCTTCCTCTTGAATCACTATCTATTAAAAAAACCCGCATCAAAATCCGTTGCGTAGTTATAAAGATTTAAGCATACATAGGGACAGAGAAAGCGACTTTGTTTTATATACTACTAGCGGACCCGGCAGACGTCGTCCTGCCCGCTATTAGCGCCACCTACTGGATCCAATTTTTCTACTTATAAACCTTCCTCTTGCATCACTCTATCTATTAAAAAACCCGCATCAAAATCCGTTGCGTAGTTATAAAGATTTAAGCATACATAGGGACAGAGAAAGCGACTTTGTTTTATACTATGTAGTGATAGAAAGCACCAAGCGGCGCGCGAAATTCTATCATTTTTTCTGATTCTTTAATGGCGCTTTTGAAATCTGTCTAGAAATAATATTGCATACATATCACTGTTGTTTTTTACGCACCGCGCGACCTAATTGCGATAATACGTGTATTTTTAAAAAGCAACACTACCGTATCACTGTTGTCGCGCGAGATAGTGAAATTGTTGCTGTTGTCAGAAATCAGGCCACTACTGCTAAGTATGTCAAAGAATAAATGTTTTACAAAGCAACTGCGCAGCGCTGTGGTCGCGCGAGATAATGCAATTGTTGCTGTTGTCAGAAATCAGGAATGTACTTCAGCTAAGTATGTGCTCAGCTAAGTATGTGCTAATAGCTAACAATGTCGTTAAATATGGTTATCGCACAGTTGCTGTCTGATTTAAATCTTAATTTACTATATTGTGTACAGTGGTATAGTGGTATTCAGTATTCACCCCTACCGGGTAGTGAAGATTTAAATGTAGGTTTCACAGGTGTGGTATCAAATGGGTCGCATTTTAGCTATCGAATGGGGATAATGGAACAGTGTCAGTCAATACGAAAGGTTGTGATTATTGCATTGTAACAGTTAAGTGGATTGTAATAGGGGTGTGGTATTCATCTCTAACGGGTACTGGCGGTGTGGTATTCACCCTTACCGGACACTAAAGGAGCATTGCGTTTCTGTATAGTAGGTGTCTGATTTTTTTTCCTTTTTAATTGGATCAGAGGCACCTAGGTGGTATTCGTCCATACCGGGTAGTGAAGAACATTGAACGTTTTCAGACTCTGTCACTTGCCGATCCAGTGCGAGATATGCAAAAAGGTGTACAAACGGGAGTCCATCCTCGACAACCACATGGCCCGGTGTCACCCGGAGGTCGCGTGGAAGCCGGTCGAGCGCGAGCTGACGTATTGCGTAGAGTGCGACAAGTATCTCCCGACCGCGGACTTGTATAGGATCCACCTTAGCACCGCCAAAGCTCACCGTCCTCCTGGGTATCGACCTAAGACCCCCCCACCAGAGAGCCCGTAAGTTTGAGCGGTAGTAGAAAAAAAAAATTAATAAAGAATTAGTGGTCTGAGGTTAAAATGAGCTAAACTCTAAAGTAAACTGAAACTTTTTTTTAATGATCAAGTTTATAAAATATTTTTATACTACACCCGCTCGGAAAGTACCTTCTGATTGCGTAAAACTACCAAATTAACGGTCCGTGTAAAAAACTTTCTTGACTTGTGATTTCATTCGTTATTCCGTCTGTTCGAGGGATCATCTCTTCAACCTTTCTTCCGTCGCGCTCATGTTTCTATTTTAATAATCATAAAACATACAGTTAATACAGGTTATTTTCGTCTATTACAGGATTTTCAGGATATATTACAAAGCTTTGCACCACAGTTAATGACATAAGTAGTTATATGACGTGTTACAAAAATGTATTGTTTTTTTTTCTTCAAACTAGCTAATAGGTGCAGGAATCTAACGAGTTGTCTGTACGTTACTTTACTAGTAGAGAGTAAAGTAACGTACAGAATAACGTAGGCTATAACTATTCGTATTCGTAGTCGGGTAAATATTCGCAAAAAGTGTCATAACTTGTTCGACATAATATTTTCATTTTTTGTGGGGACATTAATTCGTTGTCTCTATTTTTATTTATTTTCAAGTGACAGTTTGCAAAGGCGGGTCAAAAATGGTGCTTCAAAAATCCGTTGGTGAAATTGCATTGCGTATATAATTATCACTTGTTTTTTTTTTTTTGCAAAGCAGCTCGACCGCAGCACTGTTGTCGCGCGAGACAATGCAATTGTTGTTGTTGTCCAAAATCAGGGCACTATTGCAAAGTATGTGAATTGCAAAGTGTATGAAAATTTAGCTGACAAAGAAACAGTATAGCGGTGATAGTGTAGTGGTTAAGACTTCGGCCTCCCTTTCGGAGGGACAGAGTTCGATCCCCGGCATGTATACTTGCAACTTTTGGGGAGTTATATGAGTTTTAAGCAATTAAATATTACTCACTTTAACAACAACGAACGAAGAAAAACATCACGAGGAAACTTTCTCTGTAACGTTCTCAAATACGTGTGAAGTCTACCGATCCGTACTCGGCCAGCGTGGTGGACTGCGGCCTGAACCCTTCTCACGATGAGAGGAGATGCGTGTTTTGTAGTATGGGTTGATAATGATGAAAGAAATAGTGTCAATCAATACGGAGGATTGCGATTATCGCATAGTAGGTGTCTGATTTTTTTTTTATATAAAGAATTGGATCAGGGGTAGGGGGTATTCGCCCATACCGGGTAGTGAAGAACATTGAACGTTTTCAGACTCTGTCACTTGCCGATCCAGTGCGAGATATGCAAAAAGTTGTACAAACGTATGGCCTCCCTCGACAACCACATGGCCCGGTGTCACCCGAAGGTCGCGTGGAAGCCGGTCAAGCGCGAGTTGACGTATTGCGTAGAGTGCGACAAGTATTTCGCGACCAGGGACTTGTATAGGAACCATCTTAATGGCGCCGTAGCTCATGGGTATCGAGCTAAGTACCGCCCACCGGAGAGCCCGTAAGTTTGAACGGACGAATAGGTGGTAATGAAGAATGTGTTTTGTCTTATTTTGGTAGTAGTTGGTCTAAGGCTGAAATGAGTTAAACTCTAAAGTCTAAAGTAAACTGAAACTTTTTTTAATGATCAATTCTATAAAATATTTTTAAACTACACCCGCTCGGAAATTACCTTCTGATTGCGTAAAACTGCCAAAATAACGGCTCGTGTAAAAAAATTATTGGCTTGTGATTTCGTTCGTTATTCCGTCTGTTCGAGGGATGATTTCTTTAACCTTTCTTCCGTCGCGCTCATGTTTCTATTTTAATAATCATAAAACATATTGTAGTTATTACAGGTTATTTTCTCTTTCGTTTTTAGGCTATTACAGGATTTTCAGGATATATTACAAAGCGCTGAACCACAGTTAATGACTTGGATATGTGTTACAAAAATGCTTTGTTTTTTTCTTCAAACTAGCTAAATAAAAGCAGGAATTTAACGAGTTGGTTTAATAGATATAAGGGTAAAGTTAATCGTACAGAAAAACGTAGGCTATAAATACGTAATAACGTAGGTATTCGTAGTCGGGTAAAAATTCGCAAAAAGTGTCATAACTTGTTCGACATAATAATATTTTCTTCTTTTTTTTTTGTTGAGATTACCGTTTTTGGTGAAAACATTTCGTTGTTTCTATTTTTATTTATTTTCAAGTGACAGTTAGGCCTCTTGTTAACACGCCAAGAGGCCTTAGTAGCGGCGAGTCAAAATGGTGCTTCAAAAATCTGTTGGCGATCTTGCATTGCGTAATTATCACTATAGCCGCATCAGTCGTGCCACTGTTCCGCAAGACCTAGTTACAGTATTCGTATGTTTTTTTTGCAAAGCAGCTCGACCGCAGCGCTGTTGTCGCGCGAGACAATGCAATTGTTGTTGTTGTCCAAAATCAGGGCATTACTGCAAAGTATGTGAATTTTAGCTGGCAAAGAAACAGTATAGCGGTGATATTGTTGTGGTTAAGTCTTCGGCCTCCCTTTCGGAGGGACTGACCTCGATCCCCGGCCCTCCAAATTTTAGGATTTATGCACGTGTTTAGGAGTGTAGGAGTCCTTTAGTTTTAGTTTAGTCTATTAGGAGTTAGGTGTTATGCGCAATTAATTAATATTACTCATTTTAACGGCGAATGAAAACATCGCAAGGAAACCTGCACGCCTGAGAGTTCTCCGTAATGCTCTCAAAGTCGTGTGAAGTCTACCAATCTGTACTCGGCCAGCTTGGTGGACTGCGGCCAGAACCCTTCTCACTATGAGAGGAGACCCGTGGTCCTATAGTGGGCCGGTAATGGGTTGATAATGATGAATGAAATAGTGTCAATCAATGCGAAGGATTGTGATTATCGCATAGTAGGTGTCTGATTTTTTTTTATATATATAATATATGTATAAGGAATTGGATCAGGGGTAAGTAGTATTCGCCCATACCGGGTAGTGAAAATCGTTGAACGTTTTCAGACGCTATCACTTGCCGATCCAGTGCGAGATATGCAAAATGGTGTACAAACGAGAGCGGTACCTCGACAACCACATGGCCCGGTTTCACCCGGAGGTCAAGTGGAAGCCTGTCGAGCGCGAGCTGACGTATTGCGTAGAGTGCGACAAGTATTTCCCGAACGTGAACTTGTATAAGACCCATCTTGGTAGAGACGAACCTCACCGTCCTCACCGTCCGCGTCGACGGGAGATCCCGTAAGTTTGAGCGGACATGTAGGTAGTAGAAAAAAACAAATATCAATTTGTCTTATTTTGGTAGTGGTCTGAGGCTAAAATGAGCTAAAGTAAAGGAGCTAAACAAATATAAATTAAAAATTTAAAAAACGCCCGACATTCGCAATTATGTGGCGGCGGCCATCTTGGACTTGCCTAGTGCTATTCTACTAGTCAAGTCCTTTCATTTGATACCCATATTAAGGGAGTTGTGAAAAAATATGTAATCCGCCATTTGGTAGCGGCGGCCATCTTGTATCGATTTTCATCAAACATAGCTAACAACACTCTCGACTAATTCACCTTTCGAACAAAAAAAACTGCATTTAAATTGGTCCAGCCGTTTGAGCGCTACAGGGGAACAGATAGACACACACATACACACACAGACACGACAAACTTATAACACCCCGTCGTTTTTGCGTCGCGGGTTAATTTCTAAAGAAAACGGAAACTTTTTTAATGATCGAGTCCATAATAGTACATTGTTCCTCGACGGGAGAAAGTGACCGATTACTACGAGGGTGTAGTTTGAGGCCCGAGGCCGTAGGCCCTAGGGCCGCAATACGCCCGAGTTAGGAATCGCACTTTCTCCCGAAGGGATACATAGTGCTTTAAGTATAAACACTTACTACAAACTTCGTAACACCTACGAGGAAAATAATAAAATAATCAAAAATATTAAAATTATTACCGGAAATCAATCAGAAAATAACGTTGGGTTTTCATTGTAAAAAATCTTCATATACTTTGTTGTATCTATTTCTATCTATTTCTAAATATCTTGGTTAAGAGATTTTCAATACAACAATAACTGCTTGGCCACATATTTTTAACTAGCTGACCCCCGCGACTTCGTTCGCGTGTTTATAGGTTTTATATAGGATCGGATCGGATCCCATAATTCTTTTATGTACCTAAACTAAATGTAGCCTCTTACTCCTTATAACATCGAAAGTTCCATTAAAATCGATCCAGCCGTTTCGGAGATTAGCTGGAACAAATAAACAGACCGACAAACATAAATTTAAACGCACACCAGTCTAAAATAAGCAATACGTTCAAAGATCCCGGTCCCAAGTTATTTGAACCCAATACTGATGTTGTAATGTCTGTCATTTCTGAACTAAAAAACCTATGACCTTGAAATATTTACGGGACAATATGTTAAGTAATACCTTTCTAACGAAAAAAGAATGAGTGAAATCGAACAACGCGTTAATGAATTACAGCTAAATACACGTTTTAACTTTCTTCCCCTCTCCCAAGGGAACCGTGCTGAATTTCGGGATAAAAAGTATCCTATGTCCTACCTCGGAGTATAAACTCAAATCGTACCAAGTTTCATTCGAATCCATCCAGTAGTTTCGGCGTGATGCGCGGCCAAGATACAGACAGACAGATAGACAGACAGACAGACAAAAATGAAACAAATTGCAGTTTTGGCTTAAGTATCGATTATAGAGTGCCCTCCAATAAAAATTTCCAAAATATCTTCAATGTACAGAATTGGATCTGTTACAGTTTTATTATATTATAGATTCCGGCGGCGTTGGGCGGCTCACTACTAGATACTTTGAGTTCCCTAAAGCTACTTGTAATTTTATAAATTGAAAATTTGGATAGGTAAAACAAAAGCAAGCGACTCGCAAAATACAAAGACAATAGCGCGAAAAAATTTCTATCTTCTATTTTTTACTTTTATTTTATATTCATATTTAATTGTATTGATTAAAATTGAATATATTTAAACTAGCGGACCCCGGTCGTGCCCGGTGACATGTCGGTATGTCACCGGGCACGACCGGGCGCCAGTAAGCGCCACCTACCGTGGCGGTTACTTATTTATTAGATGCTTTTTATGTCGTCTTTGTTTTTTTCATGTACTGATCGGATTTTATCAAAAATTAAAAAGAAAAAAGCACGTTAGAAATGGAATTTCATGCAACTTTTCAACCCGCTCTACCACGTTAACGATGAAAATCCACACATCTTTTCGGCCCGCATATTTGCTTGACAGTACTGACTTTCGTTATGAGACAAATCAGAAGGTACTTTCTGAGCAGGTGTAGTATAAAAATATTTTATACTACATCTGCTCGGGAAGTACCTTCTAGTTTGTCTCATAACGAAAGTCAAAGTACGTCAATACTGTCAAACAAATATGCGGGCTGAAAAGATGTGTGGATTTTCATCGTTAACGTGGTAGAGCGGGCGGAAAATTGTATGAAATTCCGTTATTAACTTACTTTTTTAATTTTTGATAAAATCAATTCAGTGCATGAAAAAGAACCTATTTCTACAAACAAGACATAAAAAGTATGTAATAAATAACTAACAAAGCAATATATAAAAAAAATATGCACAGACCTATGCATAAAAATGTACCTAATATCAAATAATAAAATTAAATATGAATATAATTTATTTTATAGAAAATAGAAAAAAAATTTGTATTTTGCGAGTCGCTTTTTTTGTTTTACCTATCCAAATTTTCAATTTATATAATTACAATTAGTAGCTAGTAAGGAACTCAAAAGTGTCTAGTAGTGATAGTGAAGATTTGATGACGCCACCGGAATTAAAAATATGTGGCCAAGTAGTTATTGTTATTTAGAATCTCTTGCCCAAGATATCTAGATATAGATATATCACTCCATCTCTCTAATCACTGACTACTGCCAAAATAACGGCACGTGTAAAAAAATTCTTGGCTTGTGATTTCATTCGTTATTCCGTCTGTTCGAGGGATGTTCTCTTTAACCTTTCTTCGGTCGCGCTCATGTTTCTATTTTAATAATCATAAAACATATTGTAGTTATTACAGGTTATTTAGCCTTCTTTTTTCGGCTATTACAGGATTTTCAGGATATATTACAAAGCTCTGAACCACAGTTAATGACTTGGATATGTTACAAAAATGCATTGTTTTTTTTTCTTCAAATTAGCTAATAGGTGCAGGAATCTAACGAGTTGTTTAATAGATAAGAGAGTTAAGTTAAACGTACAGTAAAACGTAGGCTAAGTTATAGCCTACGTTTTACTGTTACGTTACGTTACGTTTTACTGTGTTATATTTGTATTCGTATACGGGTAAATATTCGCAAAAAGTGTCAACTTGTTATGCATAATATTTTCATTTTTTTGTTGATATCACCGTTTTTGGTGGGGACATTTCGTTGCCTCTATTTTTATGTACAAGCGGGAACCCGCGACTTCGTTCGCGTGGATATTGGTTTTAAAACATCCCGTGGGAATAATTTTGTCTTTCCTAAGCTCCTTTGAGCTCATACCTTGCTAAAAACTGTTAAAAGTTCACTGGCGGATGTTTAGGTAGATCAAAATGTAAACATCCGCCAGAGAAAGTAAGTCCCATCAAAATCGATCTAGCCTTAGAGATTAGCCAGTAATCTTTAAAGTATTTCCTTTCTAACAAAAAAAGAATGAATGAAATCGGACCACGCGTTAATGAATTAACGCTAAGTACACATTTTGACTTTCATCCCCTCTCCCAAGGGAACCGTGCTGAATTCGGGATAAAAACAAAAAGTATCATATATGTTACTCCGTAGTATGAACTTAAATCATGCCAAGTTTCATTTCAATCCATTCAGTAGTTTTTGCGTGATGCGCGCACAAACATACAGACAAACAGATAAACAGACAAGCTTTTTTACGTTCTATTACTTATCCGTAACATCCCCCAGTAATTATTTTGCAAAAATCTTTAATGTACAGATACGGCAAGTCTACAATTTTATTATATGTACTAGCTTTTGCCCGCGGCTTCGCCCGCGTGAATTTCGATTTTTCACAAATCCTGAGGGATAAGTAGATTTCTGGTCCACCCGCCCCCCGCCGCGCGGCGGCGTACCGCGGTACCGCGTACGGCGGGCGCAGGGCGCAGGGGCGCGTGGCGCGGCGCGGGGAGCGCGAGCGTCCGCGTCGGCCGTCGCGATCGCGCGCAACGAAAATACCTATCAGGGCGTTTTTAACATCTGTATTTACCGATTTCAACACAACTCTTTTTTTGAAAGTCGGTTGAAAAAGTAGCCTATGTTACTCCTTGGTTAATCCTCTACTTGTCTGTGAAAGTCCCGTCAAAATCGGTTCAGCCGTTCCGAAGATTAGCCCGTTCAAACAGACAGACAGACAGACAAAAATTTTAAAAACGTGTGATTCGGTTATGGTATCGTTCAAATAACCATATGAGCTTAATATGTGGTAGTTATTTCGAAATTACAGACAGACACTTCAATTTTATTTATTAGTATAGATAGATAGATTTTCAAATGACAGTTCGCAAAGGCGGGTCAAAAATGGTGCTTCAAAAATCCGTTGGCGAAATTGCATTGCGTAACTATCACTTGTTATTTAAATAGCCGCTTCAGTCGTGCTAGTGCTCCGCAATAACTGTTTAGTTACAGTATTCGTATGTTTTTTGCAAAGCAGCTCGACCGCAGCGCTGTTGTCGCGCGAGACAATGCAATTGTTGTTGTTGTCCAAAATCAGGGCACAATTGCAAAGTATGTGAATTTTAGCTAGCAAAGAAACAGTATAGCGATGATAGCCTAGTGGTTAAGTCTTCGGCCTTCCTTTCGGAGGGACTGAGCGTGAACCCCGGCCCTCCAACTTTTAGGAGTTATGCGCGTTTTTAGGAGTTTAGGAGTCCTTTAGGTTTAGTTTAGTCTTTTAGGAGTTATGAGCAATTAAATATTACTCACTTAAACGGTGAAGGAAAACATCGCGAGGAAACATGCACGCTTGAGAGTTCTCCATAATGTTCTTAAAGGCGTGTGAAGTCTACCGATCTGTACTCGGCCAGCGTGGTGGACTGCGGCCTGAACCTTTCTCACGATGAGAGGAGACGCGTGACCTGTAGTGGACCAGTAATGGGTTGATAATGATGAAAGAAATAGTGTCAAGCAATACGGAGGATTGCGATTATCGCATAGTAGGTGTATGATTTTTTTTTTTATTAATATAAAGAATTGGATCAGGGGTAGGCGGTATTCGCCCATACCGGGTAGTGAAGAACATTGAACGTTTTCAGATTCTCTCACTTCCCGATCCAGTGCGAGATATGCAAAAAGGTGTATAAAAAAGAGTTCAGCCTCGACAACCACATGGCCCGGTGTCACCCGGAGGTCGCGTGGAAGCCGGTCGAGCGCGAGCTGATGTATTGCGTAGAGTGCGACAAGTATTTCGCGACCAGAAAGTTGTATAGACACCACCTTAAAACCGCCGTAGCTCACCGTCCTCCGGAGAGCCCGTAAGTTTGAACAGACGACTGACGAGTAGGGGGTAATGAAGAATGTGTTTTTAACCCCCGACGCAAAAACGGCGGGGTGTTATAAGTTTGACGTGTCTCTCTGTGTGTGTGTGCGTGCGTGCGTGCGTGCGTGCGTGCGTCCGTGCGTCCGTCCGTGCGTCCGTCCGTCCGTCCGTCCGTCTGTCTGTCTGTTCCCCTGTGACGCTCAAACGGGTGGACCGATTTGAGTGCGGTTTTTTTTGTTTGAAAGGTGAATTAGTCGAGAGTGTTGTTAGCTATGTTTGATAAAAAATCGATCTAAGATGGCCGCCGCTACAAAATGGCGGATTACATATTTTTTCACAACTCCCTTGATATGGGTATCAAATGAAAGGGCTTGACTAGTAGAATAGCCGTCGCCACAAAATAGCGAATGTCGGGGTTTTTTTAAATTTTCAATTTATACTTGTGTCTTATTTTGGTAGTGGTCTAAGGCTGAAATGAGCTAAACTCCAAAGTCTAAAGTGAACTGAAAATTTTTTTAATGATCGAGTCTATAAAATATTTTTATACTACACCTAAACTACTAAACTAAACTAAATTGACAAGCTTAAAAATATTGCTACATTTCCCGCAGAGAGCATTGTGAAAAAGATAGAAATATATTTAGACTTGTCGTTTTAGTTCAGTAGAGATTCTGTAAAAAAATTGCCCCAATAAGAGTTCTATCACCCGGTAATATTTGTAAAAAAAACATTATTAATAATATAAAATATTAAAATAATAAACAAAATATGTTTAGAAAAGGCGCGTCTGTTTCGCTTTAGCTCTGCCGCAATGTGCGTCGACCATTATTAAAACTGGTGGGCTATTCTCGAACTTAGTTACCAACTGAAAATTATAGCCACCGAATAAGTTCGATATACATTGTTGCTTTACTGTGTGAAATATAAATAGTGATTTCGTTTCACACACATTAAAACAGCAATGTATATCGAACTAATTCGTTGGCAACTATTTTCTGTTGGTAATTAAGTTAGAGAATATCCCCACAGGAAGACTACTTTGTATCGTTAGACCACTCCATCTCTCTATTTATTGACCACTGCCGGAATAACGACCCGTGTATAAAAATTCTTGGCTTGTGATTCCATTCGTTATTCCGTCTGTTCGAGGGATGATCTCTTTAACCTTTCTTCCGTCGCGCTCATGTTTCTATTTTAATAATCATAAAACATATTATAGTTACTTCAAGTTATTTTTGTCATCGTTTCTCAGCTATCACAAGATTTTCAGGACATATTAATACAAAGCTCTGAACCACAGTTAATGATTTTAATAATATGCGTTACAAAAATGCATTGTTTTTTTTTTAATTAGCTAATATGTGCAGGAATCTAACGAGTTGTTTAATAGATATGAGGGCAAAGTTGAACGTACAGAAAAACGTAGGCTTTAAATATTCGTATTTGGTTAAATATTCGCAAAAGGACAACGTTCGTGTTCGACAATTTTTTTTTTGTTGAGATTATCGTTTTTGGTGGAGACATTTCGCTGTCTCTATTTTTATTTATTTTTAAATGACAGTTCGCAATAACGGGTCAAAAATGGTGCTTCATAAAACCCCTTAGCGAAATTGCATTGCGTACTAGAAGGTTAAAGTATATACACTGGAGAATGAAATGCAAAAAGAAACGAAGCAAAGAAATTTAGCCTTTAGCAGGTAGGTCTCTGTTGTTTTGTCTTGTTCTCATCCCTATTTAAATAAAGTGTGTGAGATATAGAAAAACATCACTAAGATGATTGACCTTGTCTTCACTACAATGTTTTAAGCGCAGTCTCCAGTGTCTATAGAATATAGTTATAACCTTCTTGATTGCGTATATATCACTTAAATAGCCGTTCCTGTCAGGCTACTGTTCCGCAAGACCTAGTTATGGTATTCGTATGTTTTTTGCAAAGCAGCTCGACCTCAGCGCTGTTGTCGCGCGAGACAATGCAATTGTTGTTGTTGTCCAAAATCGGGGCACTACTGCAAAGTATGTGAATTGCAAAGTGTATGAAAATTTAGCTGATAAAGAAACAGTATAGCGGTGATAGTGTAGTGGTTAAGACTTCGGCCTCCCTTTCGGAGGGACAGAGTTCGATTCTCGGCATGAACCTCCCAATTTTAGGGAGTTGTGTGCGTTCTAACCAATTAAATATAACTCATTTTAATGGCGAAGGAAAATATCGCGAGGAAATCTGCACGCTTGAGAGCTCTCTGTAATGTTCTTAAAGGCGTGTCTTAAAGGCGTCTACCGATCGGTTTCTCGGCCAGCGTGGTGGACTGCGGCCTGAACCCTTCTCACTATGAGAGGAGACCCGTGTTGTACAGTGGGGCGGTAATGGGTTCAAAATGATGAAAGAAATAGTGTCAATCAACACGGAGGATTGCGATTATCGCATAGTAGATGTCTAATTATATTTTTTATAAGGAATTGGGTCAGGGTATATATTCCCTGTTAGGTATTCGGTACAGGGTACCTGGCATTCGCCCATACCGGGTAGTGAAGATCGTTGAAACGTTTTCAGACGCTATCACTTGCCGATCCAGTGCGAGATATGCAAAATGGTGTACAAACGGGAGTCCACCCTCGACAACCACATGGCCCGGTGTCACCCGGAGGTCAAGTGGAAGCCGGTCAAGCGCGAGCTGACGTATTGCGTCGAGTGCGACATGCACTTCCCCACTGAGGACTTGTTCAAGCGACATTTGAGGGTCTACGTTAGGCACCAAATTAAACCCCCGATCAAATTGCAGTAAGTCTTCGGAATAAATGTAAGGTGGTTGTGTAAAGTCCAACTCGCCCGGACAGTGTGGACTTTGCACACCTTGCGCAAACTGTTTGTCAGCAACAAATACTTTGCACACCGTGCGCAAACTGTTTGTCAGCAGCAAATACTTTGCACACTTTGTGCAAGTAATTTGTCAGCAACGAATACTTTTGCACACCTTGCGCAAACTATTTGTCAGCAACAAATACTTTGCACACCTTGCGCCAACTATTTGTCAGCAACAAATACTTTGCACACCTTGCGCAAACTATTTGTCAGCAACAAATACTTTGCACACCTTGCGCCAACTATTTGTCAGCAACAAATACTTTGGCACACCTTGCGCCAACTATTTGTCAGCAAAAGATACATTTTGCCTGTGATTTCACTCACTTTATTGAACATGTCTCAAATAAAATATTAATTTATCGCCTCAATATAATACTGCTGAAATTCTTCTAGGCTATAATTTATCTGCAATTTGTAGGTGACGATAGTATTAATTCTGGTGTAGATACACAGTCATGTCTAAATTGACTGGTCTAAAAATAGTTTTCTCTTTCTGTCATCTCTCACACGAAAAAGAAACAGAACTGTCAGTTTTGATACTGTGTATACAGAATTAGCATCTTTGCATCACCAATAGGTTTGCAAGAAGCGTGTTTGGAGTTTAAAATAATATACATAATATGTACCATCAGGTGAGATTGCAAGTCAAGGACTAACTTGTAGTTGAATTAAAAAAAATGTTAGCTAATGGACAAGTTTAATTCCGGCCATCACGCTCAATTGATGGAAATACAATATAACAAAAAAAAATCTTTAATAAAAAAACCGACTTCAAATGCCCACTACAAAATGTTTTATTTTTACCCGTATGTTGAAGTCGCGCGATCATCTGTTTGGTCGTTTATTGCTGTGCTTCAACCCGACTTCAAACATATAACTCCGCCACAATAACTGTGCACTCGATTTTGATGAAGTTGACAGATGAAGACAGACAAAGCGAGTGAGCGAGCGAGAGGAACACTCACCACAAATTCCACTGGCACAGTCATTGGTTGAACACAAATTTATTTACTAAATTGACAAATCTGAAATTAATGCTGTCTTTGTCACAATGCTCTCTGCGGTAAGGGATAGCATTACGTTTAGACTTGTCAATTTTGTTTACATTTCTTTCACATTGTTGTGGCGGAGTTACATTTGTGCATACAAATAGAAATTCTTACAAAAATATAAAAATCAACCGTGCCGGGGCTCCGTGCCACTTAGAGACCGTTCAGATAGACCGGCGCGGAGAGCAGAGCAAATTTTAATCGCATTTAAAATAGAATCTTAAGCCATTGAAATAAGGTTTATATTTACATTTTATCTCTTTTATGATAAGAGGATGCTCGAGGATGCTCCCAAAAGAGATAAAATGTAAAAATAAACCTTATTTCAATGCCATAAGATTCTATTTTAAATGCGAAAACCGATTAGGGGTATGAGTTTGATAAAACTGCCATACCCCTTCCAGGTTATTTCTTTCATCTTTGGCATACCAACTGAGTGAACTGATATGATAACAACTTAAATTCGGCTTTATTTACTTTGTGATACGGTTGAAATCAAAACAACACGAACAGCGCTCCTAGTGACCAAGGCGCGCTGGGGCGAGGTTCGTGTTTGGTTTTAGTTGTGCCAATTTCGATTGTAAATAAAGCAATTTAAGTTTTTACCACTTAAATATATTCACTGGCAGTTAAGTTGCGTTTTCACTCACTATCAGGTGAGATCGTAGGAACGAATAAAAAATCTTAGTAGTTGGCATTTGAAGTCGGTTTTTTAAAAAAGATTTTTTTTTATTACAGATTCCACCATTTACCGGCCGTGTGTTATATATGTAAATTCGAGTTCAAACGAAAGAACTACCTCGCCGAGCATATGTTGTTGATGCACCGGATCGAGAAAAAGACAAAAAAGCCTATAGTCGAGGAGCTGGCGTATTGCGTGGAGTGCAATTTGCAGTTCCCGAGCGAGTACTTTTACAAACGCCACCTGACGTACGCGGTCGCGCACAAGCGCAGGATACGGCAGAAGTAAGTCTACGGAACACCCTGTATACAGGGCATAAGGGGACTGTTATCGAAAACTTTGCGCTATTATTATACTACTTAAACACAATACAGTACCTACCAATAATGATTTCTTTTATTAGTAAACTAGCCGACCCCCGCGACTTCGTCCGCGTGGATATAGGTTTTTATATGGGATCGGATTGGATGCCATAATCCTTTTTTGTACCTAAACTAAATGTAGCCTAAGTTACTCCTTATAACATCACCTATCTGCCATTGAAAGTTCCATCAAAATTGATCCAGCCGTTTCGGTAATTAGCTGGAAGAAATAAGACAGATCGACAAACATAAATTTAAATGCACACCAGTTTAAAATAAGCCGTACCTTCAAAGATCCGGGTCCCAAGTTATTTGAACCCAATAAATGTCTGTCATTTCTGAACTAAAAAACTTATGACCTTGAAATATTTACGGGACAATACTTAAAGTACTACCTGTCTAACAAAAAAAGAATGAGTTAAATCGAACTACGCGTTAATGAATTACAGCTAAATACACGTTTTAACTTTCTTCCCCTCTCCCAAGGGAATCGTGCTGAATTTCGGGATAAAAAGTATCCTATAACCTACCTCGGAGTATAAACTCAAATCGTACCAAGTTTCATTTGAATCCATTCAGTAGTTTCGGCGTGATGCGCGGCCAAGATACAGACAGACAGACAGACAGACAGACAAAAAGGAAAAAAATTGCAGTTTTGGCTTCAGTATCGATTATAGAGTGCCCTCCAATAAAAATTTTCAAAATATCTTCAATGTACAGAATTGGATCTGTTACAGTTTTATTATATTATATTAGTAAATTAGGTATATTAAATATTTTTCAAACCGGCGATGTATAACGTGTGAAACGCGGCGATGACTTTAGGTATTTACCCAACGTTCGTTGACCTCTAGCGTCAGCTGATTGTATTACTTTTTTTAACTAAGTATAAAAAAAACAGGAAATATGTTAATTTTTTTTCGCGTTTTTTGTGCTATCTTGTCAATAATCATCATCACTACTGTTATGTTTAACCCAACGTCCATTGACCTCTAGTGTCAGCTGATTGTATTACATTGAGAACTATAAAAAAAGGATTATTTTTTTTTCGCATTTTTTTGTGCTATACCTACCGAAATCAGTTTAAAAACGAACGTTTCGAACCAAACAAAGGTTTACTTGACGATTCGAAAGCCCTTGTAAATTTTTTTTGAAGTGAAACTTCTTTAATATCGTTGTGCATTTGAAGTTCGATGAAACGAAAAAACACCATTTTGAGCCTGTAAAGTCAAAGCAAAAGTTAAAATTAAGTGACTGTTCGTGTTCTGCCGTGTGTGAATTGCACACACACACACACACACACACACACACACACACACTTTTTTACTCCTGTCGCAATGTTGCCCGAAGACTAGGATCGCACTACTTTTTAGACCTGTTAATTTAGTTTAGTTATTTATTTTCAACCAAATCAGGGCTAATGTCCTTCTTTAACTCTTTAACTGTGGTTCAGAGATAAATGATATATTAGAAGAAGAAGTAGAAGAAGTTTGAAAATGACCTATGAAATATTACTATCAAATTTGATAACCTGACCTATCTAAATATTACAATTTGATACATTTTTAACCAAAAAAAAAAAAAATAGCATCCTGCCAAAAAAAGCTTTTTGATATAAGACAGATAAGAATAGCGAGTGAAATCAAAGGCAAAAATCTAGCAATAAGTTTAAAATTTTAGTTTTAGCATATTGGTGCCGACTCAGTCCTCCAAAATTTTAGAGTTACCCTCATAATATCTTTGCTATCGATGTAAAAGATAATGTCGGACAAACCTATTTCACCAAGAATTGGCACCAATTTGCTACTGAACACTAATTATAGTCTGATATTTAATTCGGTGGGATTCTGACAGTTGTCATTTTGTAAATAGAATATGTAAGTTATTTTTATGAAAAACAGGGTTACCACACTGAAGTTCGATTTTACCCCCAAACTAAAGCAACTGAAGCATCTGTCAGGCATTTGTCATATCTACATGCGGCAATTGATTTTTATTTATATAAGTTTTGAATTTATTATTATCTTTTTTGTGGGAACTGTTTTATGTAGGTATGGTAACATAAAGAAACCTCAGAATTCCACGGAATTAAAAATCAGACTGTAGTACTTCGCAGAATGCGCCTTTAAGTTATAGACTACTGCATAGGTCTATCGTTTAACCGAGGTATTTCATAAGATAGCTCTGTGAGGATCTCTGCTAAAATATAAGAACGCTCGATTGGCTGGATTCATTTAACCAATTTGATTATCGCCATTTTAGCGCTGGCCGCTAAGAAGATCGTAGGCACTTTACCCGGAATTAAGGTGATCTGTGATAAATCGTATCGGGAAATGTTAAATTTAGTTCCCGGTACTATCTATCTAGAATCAGCTCATTTTATATGGCCATACTAGTCACGGCAAATAAGTCGAACAGTGACCTTCAATGCGCAGAAGTTGAAAATGAGGTATCTCGGGGTGTGAGGGGGTTGCGGGGAGGGCGTTGGGATCGTTCGTAAGCACTGATAACTCTCGCGGATCCCTCGTAAGCGCTGTTGGCTCTCCAATCGTAGTGTCCCGCTCACTCGTACGACGCTGCTCGTACTTGTAGGTCACCGCTCGACTTACGTGCCGGGGGTTATACCCTTAGTATTGGTAGAAGCCAGTGTAATCAATACCCCATACCGCTCCGTAGCTCTCAGGAACCGCCTCAGTTAAACAATTAGGCTATTAGTAAGTATACAGGGTATAAGAGGACCGCTATCGAAAACTTAGCGCTATTATTATACTACCTAAACACAATACAATACCAATAAGCGTTTGTCTATTTGCTATTTAGTATTTTAAACCGGCAATGCATCGTGCACAACTCGGGGTCAATGCCCCGCGAACGGCGGCCGGCCAGCAACAACATTAGGTATTTAGGCGTCAGCTGATTGCAGTAATGCAATCAGCTGCGGATCAATCAATTGCGGACTTTAAAATAATATACATCCTTTAAAAAAGTATTTTAATTTTTTTTTCGCGTATTTTTTTGTGATATCTTGTCAGTAACTACTATTACTCATCACTACTATTACCTGTCTTTGTTTCCTATAGCGGTCCCCTTACACCTGTTATGTATTGTCTTTCTGTAATTCTTAATATGACTTCGCACATCTCAACTACTTCTATAGATTTCGAGTATATAAACATCATAATGTTAGAGTAAAATAGATTTAAGATCATTGTTTTAAAGTCGTACATTCACTGGTATGGATTTTAAATTTGTAAAGATTTCGCTCGGGGCGCTGGTTGTAGAAGTGCAAACAGAAAAGAGCCTTAAATTCACACACATTAAGTAAATTTTACTTCGACGTTAAAATGTTCCGATACTCGAAGTCGATATATGCAAACCTGTACTAGGCATACTGTAGTGTTATGCCGAATCTGCACATCTCGGTAAAACTACTACATTTCGAATATCGAAAAACTACAATATCAGAGCTAAATGGACCTCGTATATTTTAAAGTTGTAATTCAGTACTTCCAGTATTTATTTCGCAAAATTTCCGCTTGGGGCGCTGGCTGTAAGTAATGTATGGACGAACTCAAACCTTAAAAGCCCTGTAAACGGTCAAATAATTTGACAAATTTTACGAAATTTTTTGACAGTCTGCGTTCGTGTTTGTCAAACAAACTACGTGTTTGGCAAACATAGACATGTTTATGAGAAAATTTGATTGAGCAGTGTTAGCACGTGGGCGCTTGTGTTTGATGACCTTAATCAAACAAAACGTATTTGACAAACATTTTTGACCGTTTACAGGGCGCTTTAAAACAAGCCAGTTTAGGTCCACTTCACTCTGAATTTTCTGAAGTCATTGTGTTTCGATACTCGAATTTCAATCGACGTTGCCACAGTGTACAAACTCGGCATAACCCCACTGTACATTTACGGCCTGTTTCACCACCTGATAAGTTTAGTGTCGGATAGCCTAAAGGTAAGTTTTCTCACTTTCTTACTTTATGTCGAGTGATAAAGACAAAAGTTGTGAATAAGCTATCTGACACATATCAGAAGGTGGGGAAAACAGGGCATTAGATGTGTTTTTTTTAACCGCACTTTTGTAGGGTACCTTGCCCGGACTGCGGCAAGATATTTAGCAGGAAGAACTATATGGACAACCATTATAAACTGGTGCACGTGAGAAAGAGTCAGCACTTCTGCGAGCTGTGCGGGAAGGTAACATAAACTTTAAACGAACAAGCTATATGTTAGGAAAAATTGAATCGACTTCGGTCCAGCAATCTCAGAGAAATCGGTGTACCAATCAAAAATATTAGTGACATTTATGCGTGTAACTTCATACATAGGAATGATAACTAGGCATGTTATATATACCAAAACCTTCCTTTCAGGAAGGTACCTTTACGATAAATCATAAAATTTTAAACACTTGATAATTTGAAAATGCCAAGAATTCTTTTCAGTACTTTTCCGAATCATAATATTACAATTATTCATTCATTTATTGTGATTGTAAAGAAATAAAAGTACACAATTGTTGAATAAGTAATTTTAGAATTTTGCTTAAAAACTTTTATTTTGTTTGCTTGACAATCAGAGATCCAGGGTATTGCCTTCATCCGCACATATCTTCAATTGTTTGAATTCCTGAAATTAACGAATTATTATGTATGTTATTTCAGCACTTCATCAACGGGTACGCGATCAGAACGCACAAGAAGTTCGTCCATGAGAAACACGAGAAGCCGAAGAACAAGATATGTGACATCTGCGGACGCGGCTTCCACGTGAGCGCTTTTAAACTAATCTATACACTTGTACATCTTTGACATGTTGTGACCCTCAGTTAGACATGCATCTTTGACATGTTGTGACCCTCAGTTAGACATGCATCTTTGACATGTTGTGACCCTCAGTTAGACATGCATCTTTGACATGTTGTGACCCTCAGTTAGACATGCATCTTTGACATGTTGTGACCCTCAGTTAGACATGCATCTTTGGCATGTTGTGACCCTCAGTTAGACATGCATCTTTGACATGTTGTGACCCTCAGTTAGACATGCATCTTTGACATGTTGTGACCCTCAGTTAGACATGCATCTTTGACATGTTGTGACCCTCAGTTAGACATGCATCTTTGACATGTTGTGACCCTCAGTTAGACATGCATCTTTGACATGTTGTGACCCTCAGTTAGACATGCATCTTTGACATGTTGTGACCCTCAGTTAGACATGCATCTTTGGCATGCTCTCACCCTCAGTTACAAAGGCACCTTCGGCATGTTTTCACCCTTGGTCACGATTGTTATGTGTGTGTTTGTGTGTGCAGACGAACCGCGTGCTGACGAACCACAAGCGCACGCACACGGGCGAGCGGCCGCACAAGTGCAGCTACTGCCCCGCCGCCTTCGCGCAGAACGTGGCGCGCAAGACGCACGAGAAGACGCAGCACAAGCACCTGCTGCTCGACCCGCCCATCAAGCCCTTCGTCTGAGCGACCACGACCCACCGCTCAAGCCCTTCGTCTGAGCGACGACGACCCGCCGCTCAAGCCCTTCGTCTGAGCGACGACGACCCGCCGCTCAAGCCCTTCGTCTGAGCGACGACGACCCGCCGCTCAAGCCCTTCGTCTGAGCGACCACGACCCGCCGCTCAAGCCCTTCGTCTGAGCGACCACGACCCGCCGCTCAAGCCCTTCGTCTGAGCGACCACGACCCGCCGCTCAAGCCCTTCGTCTGAGCGACCACGACCCGCCGCTCAAGCCCTTCGTCTGAGCGACCATGACCCGCCGCTCAAGCCCTTCGTCTGAGCGACCACGACCCGCCGCTCAAGCCCTTCGTCTGAGCGACCACGACCCGCCGCTCAAGCCCTTCGTCTGAGCGACCACGACCCGCCGCTCAAGCCCTTCGTCTGAGCGACCACGACCCGCCGCTCAAGCCCTTTGTCTGAGCGACCACGACCCGCCGCTCAAGCCCTTCTTCTGAGCGACCACGAACACCTGAAAACCTTGTAATCTCTATACAAAAGCAAACGATGAAAAGTCGATTGTAATCTTAATGTCAGCCCTCTTGTAAGTTCAATAGTCGGGTAATTTCTTCGACTCTTCACCGATACTGCGACCGACGCAACGCACACGGCCGTCGCTTCGCCGGCGGCTGTCGTGGGAAGTGTTAGGGCCAATTCACACCGGATCGGCAGCGGCGCGGCAAGTACTTTCAGTGTGAAAGAATTTTAAACTTTATCGACATAATAAAAAGATCAGTATTGCTTGAAAAGCTCGACAAGGTCTTCGTCTTGTCAGTGGTTCTGCCCGCGGCCACGCGAGGCCGCGCCCTCCCCTTCCTTGTCGAATGTAGAAACTAAACTAGTGTCGAGAGGCCGCTAGAGGCCACGCGCGTCGCTGCCATTCCGGTGTGAATTGGCCCTAAGGCTGGTTTTAGTGCTGAATGTGTAAACTATTACTATTGATCTACTTACTGATTTATTTATTTCTAATAATTCTTAACTACTATTAAAAATTAGTTCAGTATTCTTACTTTTCGGGTTGTTAAGGCGGTTAGTAGGTACCTAACTGGGCTGTCACGTGACATTTGTACTTCCGTGGACTCTATTGTATCACAATATTGGGATTGCCCTCCTGTGGCACCTCTGAATAGAAGAATATATGATGTAAATATTTTCTATATAATATAATAATTTCATTTTAGTTTTAAAAATGCCATTAGAACAACGGCAATGGAATAAAGTCGATATTAAGTTTAAATGTTGTTTTATTTTTAGTATGTACAATTGAGGCCGTCAGCGCAAAAATGGCCTAAACCTGAGAGTGTTAGTATTAGTTAGTGGCGGGTTAGGCCATCTTTGCTCAAATAAAAGACGAAAATAATTAAATACAAAAATGGATTTTGTTGCGCCATCTATTACATAACAGGATAACTATAGTTAGGCCATTTTTAGACAAAGAATTATCATCTTTGTAATCAGTTTAGGTCTATAAGTAAGAACTTAAAAAAATGTGGGTTAGGCCGCTTATGCGCTGACGGCCTCAATTGTACATAGATATAATATGCTTCCATGCCACCACTACAGCCTTTTAACGTCCCACTGCTGGGCTCAGGCCACAGGACTTATGCTCCTAGCGGATGCACAAGCTTCCTCTCTTATAGGAGAGAGGGATTTAAAGCATATCACCGCCACGCTGCTCGAATGCGGATTGGTGGGCTTTGTCACATGAAAGTTTATTTATAACTGGAAGTTGGAACCGACTGCTTAACGTGCTCTCCGAGTCTCCGAGGCACGGGGGTGAACCATCGCCAACTACCAACTCAAGAAACAAAATTATTTGCTCGACCCAAGAATCGAACCCTGGACCTCGTAACCACAGTCAAATATTCTAACCACTAGACCAACGAGGCAGTGAATTCTATACGTGACACTGAAACAATAAGCCAGTACTGCAGGTAAAAATGGAGAAAAATAAAAAAAATTAATATTATATTAATAGTTTAATTATATTATTATAAAATAGATGTAGCTATGATACAATCATTTTATTACATAATAATATTTCAATTCAGCCTTATATTATATTTCTATCGTTCTATGCTATCATTAATATAATGAAAATTAGGTACAGTATATGTATATCCTTGAGATAAATAAAAAATCTGATAAAATTCTTCCACAAATTATACTCTGATTTTTAATTCCGTGGAATTCTGACGTTTTGTAATGTTACCAGAGATAAAACAATTCCCACAAAAAAAAAATTCAAAACTTATTGTAAATAAAAATCAAGACAGCTAATTAAAATAGTTTGGGGTAAAATCGTACTTCGTAGATGTTAACCCTGTTTTCCATACAAATAAATCATCTGTAAATGACAATGACAGCTGTCAGAATTCCACCGAATTAAAAATCAGAGCATAGTGAAAGGTTTGTTAGCTCACAATTATCAAAAAAAACGGTGCTAATTCAGTTGTAAATTGAACTGCAGATTTAAAATTCATAGGTAGGTAACATAATATTACAAATTCATTGCCAGCATAAAAAAATCAAGTGATTCATTTTAAAAACAAAGAATACACAATGTATAATAATAGTAATAATATTTAAAATATTAATTGATCTCACACACAAATACCATATAGACAACACGCACATACCTCTAATTCTTTATTTACATTTTTTATTTATATACCTAATTACTTCCATGGCAGTGGCTTCATTGCAAAATATTCAGGCATCATCCAACATAAGCGAGCTCAAAGCGAATGCGATGCGGTGCGATTATTAAGGTAGTTTCGGGCTGGCGTTTTTTTGGGTGTATAAATATCGTAAGTATTTGTACAAACGTGTACTCTTGCTATACGCGTATCTCAAATTTAGATGCCCTTTTAGGCTCGTATAGAGTTGAGTCGCCAGAGCACGTGCGCGCGTGTTTGCTTGGTTGACGCGCATGTAAGCACATATTCAAAAACGGTAGACTTGACACGCCTTAGAGAACATTATGGGGAACACTCAGGGGTGCAGATATCCTTACGATGTTTTCCTTCACTGTTTCAGCGAGTGATATTGTGGCTAATTCTGTTGTACACAATCTCTAAATCCAAATTAAAATGACAGGGCTTTATATTGTTATCTCTTTCACAGTGATACCTGCGTAAAAGGATAGCACTATTTTTAAACCTGTCAATTTAGTTTAGGAGATTGTGTACAACAGAATTGGCCACATTGAATTGCTAAAAACGCACATAGCTCTTGAGTTGAGGTGTGTGCCAGGGATCAAACTCAATCCCCCCCTCCCTTCCTGGGGGAAGGGGGGGGGGGAGGGAGGGGGTCTTAACCACTACGCTATCAGCGCTTATTACGTAGGATATTTCGGTACAACAACGAGTGTTTCATATTATCACTTCGCACTCGCATTGAATTCGCTTGTATAGGACAACATGTTAGAGATACCTCTACTTAAGTGTATAAGACAGCAGAGACCAACAAAATCATCTACTGGGATGTATGGGCTTATTTGGTTGTTCATAAGTAATTCTTTGACATAATAGGGTATTTGACTAATTTTTGGAAATTGTTTTAAATTATTCTTTATTACTTATTAATACACACTACATTGATATTTTTCGCAATATCTACAATATTAAGAATTAAATCAATGATAAAGTTTAAGTTTTGAAAACCACGCCAAAAACGACATTTCTGATACATGATACGCGTGACGTCACAAATCGCTATGCAAGTCACTTCTCTCGCTCGCTCCTTTTCGGAACTCGGTGCGTGCGACAGAGACGCTACGCAAGGCGACTGCTATATCGTAAAGTTGTAAATTGTTATACCTACTCATTTTAATATCAATCTTATTCTTTCAACTATAAAGTTTAGTTTCGGTTGACTTGATAAACTTCAATTATAACAACCAAGTTACGCGCAATCAATTGACGTCACAAATCGCTGTGCAAGTCACTTCTCTCGCTCGCTCCTTTTCGGAACTCGGTGCGTGCGACAGAGACGCTACGCAAGGCGACTGCTGTATCGTAAAGTTGTAAATTGTTATACCTACTCATTTTAATATCAATCTTATTCTTTCAAGTATAAAGTTTAGTTTCGGTTGACTTGATAAACTTCAATTATAACAACCAAGTTACGCGCAATCAAGTGACGTCACAAACAATCCCAAAGCGTTCACGTTCCTGATAAAATTTCAAAAATTATTATGTTTTATTTCGTGCAAAATATCGCGTAAAATTACATAATTTAGTGTGATTGAATGAAATATGTCTTTTTTAGGCTATTATCTGATAAGATGACCACAATCAATAGTATATTTTCAATGTTGTCAAATACCCTATTAAAAATGCCATGTGACTAGATGATTTAGGGCCTGTTTCACCACTTTGTGACAAGTGTCATAGCCTAAACGTAAGTTTCGTCACTGTCTTACTTTATGTCCAGTGACAAAAGACAAAAGTTGTGAATAAATAAACTATCCAACACTTATTAGGTGGTGAAGCAGGCCCTTAGTACAAGAAAGTTTCTGATACCTTACACACATAAATCTAGCATTATGCCATAGCCAAATATCTCAACCTAAAAATCTGTCAAAGTGAATTCACAATCATGTAAACAAGTCAAGTCAAGTAACAAGTAGTCATGACTTCCTATGACTTGTAATTACCACAATATGGTAAATGGGGAAGTTTCAAGCCATGTCTAGCATTTGCATATTATGCAAATGCTAGACATGGCTTGAAACTTCCCCATTAACTTTACACAATGATTTTGAGAGTTACACCTGTTGCATGTGAACAGTATGATACTAATTTCTTGTGTGTTAATTTTTGTTGAAGGAACATTATAATAAAAACATAATTATAGCATACAAAATGGGTAAACACCAAAATAAAATATTATATCCTTTTCTCCCGCTTGCTTAGAAATTGTCAATTGGTTCTTTTCAGTACACAATGACAATGAAATAACACACCAGCAATTTCCAACACAACAATAATAGAAATTGTGGCAGAAAATGAAAATAATACATATTATATAGAAAATCAGCTGGCAATTCATACTTTTAAAGTCTCTTTGGTGTTGCTGTTTCGTCTCATCCTTCCAATTTTACTCGGTCAACAGTTGCATTATTTCAGGGCTGGACAGTAATGTACTATTATGAAAATGTCAATATTTAATAACTTGGACTGTGGTCCCGATAGGATGGATATTTTCGAAAAAAGTTGTTTACCGTGGTATATAACCCTTTTATATACTATAATATTTAAATCTTTAGTATGTAAAAATACAAAAATTTCACGGGTTCCAAGATTGTTTTCATGATTGCAAATTCTCACGACTCATCAATAGACCTCCACAGCTGGATACATAACTTGCAAGAATCGCCACACAACACGATCTTGCGCCGCTTGTTTCCAAGACAAGAAACTTGAGACTCAAAAATACTTAACATCAAATCTTTATCGTCTAGTAGGACACAGGCGGCACCTGAGGCATCATGTTGGTGTATATACATTGGTTCTCGGGCTTCATGGGTTGCATTTGTAAGTGAGACATCACAGGAAGCATATTTTGCTGCGGCGGAGCGGCCGGCTCGGGCGGTTTCTTATTCTTCTTCTCGCATTTCTTAAACTTGATACCTAATTTATTCAACAGTATTAATCTTAGAGATTCTTTACCACCCCGGTAGTTCAATTCGTGTTTCGCTGCAGTCAGTATCTTACCCAGCGTTGGGACCTCTTTCCTCATCGAATAAGCGTTGACGATACCTCTTAGTGCACACAGTTGGAAGTAGTCGAGTTGTACCTTAGTTTTACGTACCCGTTTTTTCTTCGGACCCGTCATTTTAGTATGATTAGCTTCCGCTCTTAATCCTTCCCGCTTTATACGTTTAATGGTACTCTCAGAGAGTCCAGTAGCCGCGCACGCTCTCTTAACGACGTTTTCCACGGGAAAATGGTAACCGCGGTTCTGCTTTTCGCTCTCGAAAAACTTTATCACCTTGAATATTATTTCGCGCGCCTGCCCGTCGATAGCCTCTTTTTTCTTCTTGTTGTCCGCTCGAGGTTTCATCGGCTTCTGTTCGGCCACTGGTTGACTTTGGGGAATGTTCTGCTCTGGTATGGGTTGCAGGTGAATCTGGGGGGGTTGCAATTGGCATAACTGAGTCGTCACCTGGGACTCGTGTAGATTCACTTGCGGTTCGAGCATGTTGTGACCATCGACCATTTCAATATTGTCGTGTTGGATCGAGACCTCGTGCATGCGCGGATCCATTTTAATGCTCTGCAACCGATTGTCCATTTTCATGTTGACTTCGTGCAACGAGTCCATTTTAATGCTTATAACATTAACATCGTGCATATGATTATGTTGATCCATTTTTAAAGTCACGTCGTGCAAGTGAGACTCCATTTCAAATAGGTATATATATATATATATATATAACTTATTCACAGTTAGCGTTACAATGTTAGTGTCTTTAGGGAGCACTGCACCGTTTTAATTAGTTTATTCTACATTTGTTTATTTATTTACGATCAAAATAATGGCTTGTTAATTTTGGTAGCCATATTTGATTTAAAAAATATAAACATTTTTAATTTGACAAATGACAGCTGTCATGTTAAATATGACATAGAGATAAAATTACATATGATCATCGAGTAAAACATATTGTTTATGGGATCTATACTAAGGAGGCGGGTAAGTTTAGAAACGCGTCGAACATTGGAATTGAAACAAGTCTGATTTATATTAATTAAATCTATGTACACCTTTTTATATATTAAATATTAATTCTAAATATGTATACGTACGTAGTTTGGTGAAAAAAATTCTAGTTTTTTTAGCAGCTTTACTATTAAAACTGACTAGAATAGCTTCAGCATCTTTCCACTTCCAGGCGAAATAAAACTCAAAAGTTTATGTTTTATGATAATAATTTAATTCTGCTTGTTATGTAATAGCTTTTTGTGCGTATACAGAGCGGCGGAGTGCGCGAAGGTAGCGGCACAGTGCGTGCATTGGAGAGGTCTCTCTCCGGTATGTGTGCGGATGTGGCAGCGAAGGATTGAAGACGACTGAAAAAAAAAAAACGTTAAATTACTAACATTTATTCAACTATAAAGCCCGATTCACACATATCAGTGAAGCATACTGGCCTGTGCAGTTTTGGAACAGTGAAAAAATATATTCTTTCATACATTCTCTATGAACGCGCTCACACCTGTCCGTATCAGTGACGAGTTTATAGTCTCTCTATATCAGTGACGGTTTATAGAGAATGACATATTTTTCACCTGCATCGGCCGGCACTGATATGTGCGAATGGGCCTTAAGTCACTATCCGAGCGAGATAATTATTATAATGAAGCTAGGAACAAGTATACTTCTCTTATACTACTTGTTCCTATCTTATTAAATGCTATAGTCTTGTGTAGTTCGCGAACGAACTAGTTCCTAGAACTAGGTCCTTTATGTGAACTACGCGACCTACTGGGCTATTCTGTAACTTAGTTTGATATACATTGATGCTTTACCGTGTGAAATATAAAGTGTTTTCATAATTTCACACAGTAAAGCAGCAATGTATATCGAACTAATGCGCTGGCAACCATTTTCAGTTGGTAACTAAGTTACAGAATAGCCCACCTAGTTCTGATTGGCAGATCCGCCGCTCCTTAGTTCGTTAGAGAACGGGAATTAGTGAACTAAAAGAGCGACCTAGTTCACTAAGGAACTGGGAACTAACTGGGAACTGAGTGGGTATTTAGACGGTTCAATTTCGACGACTCATCGATGGAGCCTCGAAAATGAAAGCAAAAATCCCGAAAAATTAACTGTCTTTTATAGCAGTGTTGCCAACTTAGGGGATATTTAGATCCCCCAAATTTAGGGGTAAACAAATGCGGTGGGGTTTTTTTTAAATTTAATTATTTATTTATAATTTTTTGAATTATTTTATTTTATTTTAGGGGTTTTTGACTTAAGTTTAGGGGGAAATAATTTCGAGGACTGGCAACACTGGTGTTAATGGTATGCTAATGGTCAATGTGGTAGATTTATAGTTGTTGGTTTCACTCACAGTGAAGCCGCGGCCGCAGTGGTTGCACATTTTGTTTTTCGGCGGACGTATCTTCTCGTGTACGAACATCAGGTGGCGTTTTAAATTCCTCTCATTTTTAAATGTCTGCAAGAATAAGAATATGTTAAAAATATATAAAAAATCGGCGAGAATTATTAAAACACTAGCCTATTAAAGATCGAAGCCGCGGGCAGAACCCGCGGCTTCGATCGCGTGAATTTCGGTTTTTCACAAATCCTGAGGGAATCGTGGATTTCCGGTTCCAACCTTTATAAATTTGAATGCAGACAGACTATGCCCAAACTTAATACACAGGCTACTTTTTATCCTGGAAAAATCCACAGTTCCCACGAGATTTTGAAAAAACCGAAACTATAGCTACAGCTATAGGTAGATTACTATAGCGAACTTCTTTGAAAGTAGGTATAAAGGTTGGAAAAGGGAGCGGGAACGGGAACCGGAAATCACGATTCCGTCGGGATTTGTGAAAAACCGAAATTCACGCGGGCGAAGCCCGGGCAGAGTATAGCTTCTGCGCGGGCGAAGCGCAGAAGCTATACTCTGATTTTTAATTCGGTGGAATTCTGACAGCTGTCATTGTCATTTACAGATGAGTTATTTGTATGGAAAACAGGGTTACCATCGACGAAGTACGAAGTACGATTTTCCCCAAACTACTTTAATTACCTGTCAACATAAAAAAGCCCTAAGCCGCGTAATAATATTAGTAATTTCGTCCTAAAATAGAAATCGCTAAGAGTGGAAACTAGAAAGTGCACACTAACAGCAATAGAAAACAAAAGAAGCACATTGAAAAAATGTATTCAAAAATGGAAGTGGAATAACATTATCACCATGAAGTGTCGATCAGGCATTTGTTATATCTACATGCGGCAGTTGATTTTTATTTACATAAGTTTTGAATTTTTTATCTTTTTTATGGGAATTGTTTTATCTCTGGTAATATTACGAAACGTCAGAATTCCACGGAATTAAAAATCAGAGTATAGTAATAAATAAATATAGTAACCTTAGAGCATTTGTTGCAAACGTGGTTAGTGCAGTTGAGATGCACCCAGTCGATGTGCTCCTGAAGTTGTCTCTTTGTTAGGAACTTCGCGTCACACTCGTTGCATGTAAATCTGAAAATAAATTGGTGCATTGAAAGTAATCTATAATCTAATAGTTATGACACTAGTGCGGTGAATTGAAAATTACAGTTGAGGGTTTAAAACAGAGGCGAGTAGCGTATAGCGCATAGATAATAGAATCGTCTTAGAACTGTATACAAATGCCAACAGCTAACCAACCAAATGTAGTCAACATTTACAACTTCACTTACAACTTTGTTATATTATACATTACATATATTACTAATTACCAAATATATACTTCATAATACTCACAAAATTCAATCATGTTAGCAACATGGTTGAATTTTGTGAGTGTTAGTTAATTTTGTAAGTAAACGGGAGGCCGCGCGCGCTGTCACGTCTTGTGCAAAGTGGTGACTTTACCGCACGGATTTTTGTGTGGTAATATTTTTTTCAACACACTTGCTCATAAAGTAGCTCTACGTTCACCGCAATTAGGCAGATAATTACACCTATTATTCAAACTGTGACTTTTGTTTTACTATTATTCACAAGTGAATAATAGTAAAATAGTATAGAGTTTTATTTTTAATTTATTGGTTGAGTTGGTTCCTTTGTTCTTAAAAAAGTTTCGATACAAAAAAGGTCGTATTCAATAGTACAAATAAATTAATATACCTTTTGCTTGGTCATTTCATGCAACTTCGTATTTAAATAGATAATTTCAACTTGTACGTGTTTAATAAATAAAACTTTCACTCAAATATAACTTTTGTTTTTTCTGTAATAAAGAAAACTTGAAATTCCCCATTTTGTACGTGGCTAAAACGCTATCCGCGAAAAGCCAAATAAAACAAACCTCATTCTATAGTCTATGGCCGATTGCCATTTTAAGAAGCGCGCGCATAGGAAAACTGATTAATTTTTCCCGCCATTGCACAATGCCATAGAAAACAAACCTCATTCTATATAGTCTATGGCCGATCGCACTTATATGTGTGCGTGCATAGGAAAACTGATTAATTTTTCCCGCCATTGTGAGAAAATTTTCATAACTCGTTTTCACTGTTGAAATTACAGTTATTTAATAATTAAAATTAAAATATCTACAAGTACTAATTATGAAGAAAATGATTTATGTTGTACACCGCCCGATATATGTGAAGCCCTTAAAGTTATGGAAAGTTTACTACCTGAAATATCCAAGGAAAAATATCTATTTTAGCGTTATTTTCTTCGCAAGTGTGTTGAAAAACGTCGTATGATACACGTGTGTATTGATGATTACCGTCCTCGGCTATCTTAAGACCCTCACCTAACGGCTCGGGTCTCAATATCGCCTCAGCGGTAATCACCAACATTACACACTTATACCATAATGTACTATAATCGCACGCCTATATACGGTAAAAGTCTACAGTTTGACAGCGATGTTGTAAGATACATTCTATGGAGCTCACGTATTGGAAAATAATAGGTGTAATTATCTGCCTAACGAACGTGAACGTAGAGCCACTTTATGAGCAAGTGTGTTGAAAAAAATATTACAAAATAGTTTATTTTAAAACGATGTATTTTGATTTTTGCTCAAATCAATTACCATCTCTCACTCACGGGAGGGATCACGATACTCACGACAGAGAATTTAAATCTATTCTTCCTATAGGTACTTTACATTATTGTTTTTTTTTTTTTGGGGTTTAATATATTTATTTCTATAGATTTAAAAAATTATAATATATTACATTGTCTTAGTTGGAAAATTAACTTTTTTATCGTTATTTATATAAAAATAAAAAATTGCTAACTCTACAAGTTAAAGTTGCAGTAGGTTGCTCCCAAGTCCGCAAGCATAAATGATATGTATGCGCAAAATCCGCACATTGAACCTGGATTTTTATGCGGAAAACTCGGAGTGTATGCGGAAAATCAGACATTGTGCGGAAAGATCGGACCGCGAGGCACTCACTTCTTATCCTCATCGGAGACGTGTTTGGAAGCGGTCTTCAAGTGGCGTCTGAGACCGAACTGTGAGCGGAAGTTCAAGTCGCAAGCGACGCAGTACGGGGACTCGGAGACCGCGTGCGTCACCGCAATGTGTGCGGCGAGACCGGACCTTGTGCGGTACACTTTGCCGCACGGTTCGCACGAAAACGTGCGGTTGGATTGCTTGTGGATGGTTCTGGAACGATAGGAATGTATTTTTGTATGTTAATGTGGCTCATTCTCTTGTACCACCACCACTACTGCTGCCTTTTAAGGTGTTACGTTTTCCATACTAACTTCATGTTACCATTCAAGAGCGAATGGATTATATATTTACACTGAAATTACATCGCACAGCCTTAATATAATTTTTAATTTGCGCGAAATTATATTTACATAAAGAAAACATTACATAGACAGCTTAATTATTATAATAGCCATCTATTAAACGCTGTTTTGCCTAGCTGACCGAGATGGCTTTACTTCACCTTTAGCTGTTTACGTAATGTTTTCTTTATGTAAATAAAATTTTCCGCAAATTAAACATTAAATTAAGGCTGTGCGATGTAATTTCAGTGTAAATATACCTATGTATAATCCATTCGTTCTTAAATGGTAATAATAAATTAGTATGGAAAACGTACCACCTTAACGTCCCACTGCTGGGCACAGGCCTCCTCTCTCATACGAGAGAACTCCACGCTGCTCCAATGCGGGTTGGCGGGCTTTAACGACTATTGTCACATGATAGTGATAATAACCGGGACCGACTGCTTAACGTGCTCTCCGAGGCACGGGGGTGAGACACCGCCGACTACCAACTCCGGGCTGGCACTGAGAATTTCTTGACAGAAAAACCCAGTACCTAACAATTATTTTCCCGACCCGGGAATCGAACCCGGGACCTCGTGAGCTGCTGTCGAATACGCTAATCACTAGACCAACGAGGCAGTCAATTCTCTTGTACACATTCTCTAAACTAAATTGAACGAGTTTAAACATACATAGTGCTATCACTTTCCGCTGGGAGCATTGTGAAAGAGATGGGTATATATTTAGCCCTGACATTTTAGTTTACGTTTAGAAATTAAACAACAGAATTAGCCATAATGTATTGTGGGGATAGTAGCGGGTAAACTACCCGTGCGAAGCCGGGTAGCTACTCATACTAATATTATAAAAGCGAAAGTTTGTGTGTGTGTGTGTGTGTGTATGTTTGTTTGTTACTCTTTAATGCCACAACTACTAAACCGTTTTGGCTGAAATTTTAAATAGAGATAGATTATGCCACTTACTTTTTATCCTGGAAAAATCGACAGTTCTCACGGGATTTTGAAAAAAACCGAAATCTATAGCTATAGGTAGATTACTATAGCGAACTTCCTTGAAAGTAGATATAAAGGTTAGAAAAGGGAGCGGGAACGGGAACCGGAAATCCACGATTCCCTCGAGATTTGTGTAAAAGCGAAATTCACGAAAGCTAGTTGTCGATAAAATCATAAAGGTCTCACAACATGTGCACCCGCAGGCCGTCCTTCGTCACAAAGGTGTTGCCACACTGCGGGCACGCGACGCCCGACGAGCGGTGCTTGTCGCGGTGGTAGCGGTAGCTTCGATGTGACCTACGAACATACAACCCTTTAAAATTGAATGTCGAGTAAACCTGAAAAACTAAAGTAACTTAATTTGTTATGCGTTTGTTTACTTTAATTTTTTTCTCGAGTTTTAGAAAGTCTGTATCAATTAGGGTTCGAAAATATCCGATATTTATGATATATATCAAGTTTGATATACAATCAATTTTGTATGAAAGCCATATTAATATTTTACTGTATTATTTATGAATACTATTTGCTGTGTTACACAAACATACTAAAATTATCTAGCGATTACTTTCTTTGTAAAAATAATAGAATAATCAACAAACACGTACATATTGCAATATATTATTTAAAAAAAAAACTTTTTTATGTATGTACAGTATTGTACACTCACTCTGTGGTATTAACCTTCAGTTTATACTCACTCTGTGGTGCACCTTTACTTTATACTCACTCTGTGGTAAAATCGCACAATTTACAAGTGAAACTCATATCCACTTTGCCGTGAGTATCGTTGTAATGCTTCAGCACTGAGTACACATTGTTGTTCCTCTTCCCGCACTCTACGCACTCGTATCTAGAGAAAGAGACAAACATATTGAGCACAGCTACAAACACAGCTCAACGGAATACGTGAGGTACAACCATAGAGTATGTAGAGTCTAGAGACATTTTTTGCACCAAGTGAGCAAAATGGTTTTTACAAAAATTTGCAAGCAAGCAAAAATTTTGCTCACTGGTTTAAAGCCGCGCTTTTCGAACTAGTGAAGCACGAAACAAAAATTGAACACATCCATACTAATATTATAAATGCGACACGCAAGTGTATCTATCTGTCTGTCTGCTAGCTTTTCACGGTCAACAGTTTAACCGAATTTGGTACAGAGGTAGCTTACATCCCGGAAATTGACACAGGCAACTTTTATCCCGGAAAGGCAAATAGTTCCCAAAGGATTTTAAAGACCTAAACCATGATGGACGAAGTCGCGGGCATCGTCTAGTAATATACATAATATAATGCTTACCTCCTGTAATGTCGCTTGTAATGCTCTTCGAAAGATAACTTCGTGTTGAGGACAGAATCACAAATATTACAGACATGGCTGCCTTGTTTCTGCAAAAAGGAATAAAGTTGAGTCAAATTTTAGTCCATAGGTAATAAAGTAAAAAACAAAAAACTTTATCTGCATTTTGAATTAGCTTATAGAAGAAGCTACTGTAATATATGCTATAAAATATGCAGTATTGTAACTGTAACCTGATGAGTTTCTTTTTTGGTAATTTTTGGATATTTTTTTAGGTATTCATTGACAGTAAAAAGAGTAAAATGTTAATGAAGTGAAAATTTTTTAGCACCTTTACAAGTTTGAAAGCTACAAAATAACTTGTAGATTTTCTTATTTGAAATGCATGGGACAGTAAGATCGAGAAACTCCATTTTTTTCACCACCACCTCACCACTAGTCTTTTAACGTCCCACTGCTGGGCACAGGCCTCCTCTCTCATAGGAGAGAGAGATTTAGAGCTTAGACCCACCACGCTGCTCCAATGCGTGTTGGCGGGCTTTAACGACTATTGTCACATGATAGTAATAATAACCAGGACCAACTGCTTAACGTGCTCTCCGAGGCGCGGGGGTGAAACACCGCCAACTACCAACTCCGGGCTGGCACTGAGAATTTCTTGACAGAAAAATCCAATACCTAACAATTTTATTTGCCCAACCCGGGAATCGAACCCGGGACCTCGTGATCTGCGGTCGAAAATGCTAACCACTAGAGCAGGGTTTCTTAAACTTATTGCAGTCACGGACCACTTTCACAGTTAAAAAAATCCACGGACCCCTATGAAAGAATATATTAGGAAACTAGCTGACCCCCGCGACTTCGTTCGCGTGTTTAGGTATAGGTTTTATATAGGATCGGATCGGATTCCATAATAATTTTATGTACCTAAACTAAATGTAGCCTAAGTTACTCCTTATAACATTACTTATTTGCCATTGAAAGTTCCGTTAAAATCGATCCAGCCATTTCGGAGATGAGCTGGAATAAATAGACAGACCGACAAACATAAATTTAAACGCACACCAGTTTAAAATAAGCCGTACGTTCAAAGAGTCGGGTCCCAAGTTATTTGAACCCAATACTGAGGGTTGTAACGTCTGTCAGTTCTGAACTAAAAAACCTATGACCTTGAAATATTTACAGTATAATATATAAAGTACTACCTTTATAACAAAAAAAGAATGAGTGAAATCGAACAACGCGTTAATGAATTACAGCTAAATACACGTTTTAACTTTCATCCCCTCTCCCAAGGGAACCGTGCTGAATTTCGGGATAAAAAGTATCCTATAACCTACCTCGGAGTATATACTCAAATCGTACCAAGTTTCATTCGAATCCATTCAGTAGTTTCGGCGTGATGCACGGCCAAGATACAGACAGACAGACAGACAGACAGACAGACAGAAAGACAGACAGACAAAAATGAAAAAAATTGCAGTTTTGGCTTCAGTATCGATTATAGAATGCCCTCCAATAAAAAATTTCAAAATATCTTCAATGTACAGAATTGGATCTGTTACAGTTTTATTATATTATATAGAAGAAAACAAGCCTTAATGAAATTAAAAAAAAATCACTTTTATTGCAAAACAACATGAATTAATGTGAAGGATGCTGCTGTTTGGCGGCAATAAGTAGGTCAAACTGTGGACTTGTCTTTGACAAGGCAAGGCGCATGTCATCTGTGACATTATATTTATATCACTACATAGTATAAAACAAAGTCGCATTCTCCGTCCCTATATCCCTATGTCCCTATGTCCCTATGTATGCTTAAATCTTTAAAACTACGCAACGGATTTTGATGCGGTTTTTTTTAATAGATAGTGATTCAAGAGGAAGGTTTATATGTATAATAACATCCATTAAATAGTGGAGAAATACTGTTATTTTTGAGGTTTCTAATGTGATGTCGTAAATAATTACATTTTTTCCGCTTACATTGCAAACGCAGGCTGAACCCTACGAGATTTATCAAAATAATGTACTAAGTATTGTACACATTGAAAAGGTCTACAGAAAAGTCCGCGATGGTATATGTCTATCTCTTATGGATATCCCACAATAACATTTTTTTGTCATTTACTTTTTACGACAAATAATGGCTAATTTTCAAAGCGATTTCAACCAATACAGCATTAATCCTTATCTAATTAAATACCTTAAATACATTGTTGATTTAATATAAATCCATATGACCCTTTACAGCATATAATTTAAATGAATACTTTCGAAGATATTACAGATTTAAAAATTGCGGCGGCGCGGCGGGAGCGTGCTTATAAGCGCGTCGGTGTCCGCGGTTCTCCCTAAATAGCCGTGTCGATAATTTTTGAAACCAAAAAAAAAATCACAGTACGTAGGATGAAACCCATTGGAAAAGGAGGAGAATATTATAAAAATACAAGGAAAAATAATTTACGGGCGATCTGAGCTCGGGAAAAAGGGGGGGGAGTTTTAAGGTTAAAAACGGTTTATCTCGATTTCCGGCAAAACTAGAAGTCCTATGGAAAAAAATCAAATGGCAAAGTTGTAGGTAATAAAAAGATCTACAACTTTTGTATTTACACTTTTTTCACATAACCTCAAAATTTATGTGAAATATTCAAAAAACCAAGTTCTTGGTTTTTATTTTTATCTTTAAAATAAATTGTGTGTCCTTTTTATGTCCCAAATACACTGTAATTTATGTGATTTGAAATATTTAGTTTTTCTCCTTATTTTTGACTTAATTCTGACAGCTGTCATTGTCATTTACATATGAGTTATTTATATGGAGAACAGGGTTAACATCTACGAAGTACGATTTTACCCCAAACTACTTTAATTCCCTGTCAACATATAAAGCTCTAAGCCGCTTAATAATATTAATTGTTTCGCCCTAAAATAGAAATTGCTAAGAATGGAAACTAGAAAGTGCACACTAACAGCAGTAGAAAACAAAAGAAGCACATTGAAAAAATTTATTCAAAAATGGAAGTCGAATGACATTATCACCATGAAGTGTCTGTCAGGCATTTGTCATATCTACATGCAGCAGTTGATTTGTATTTGCATAAGTTTTGAATTTTTTATCTTTTTTGTGGGAATTGTTTTATCTCTGGTAACATTATGAAACGTCAGAATTCCACGGAATTAGTAATTCGGGTATAAGGTGAGATATAGTAAGTTCATTGTGGAAAATATCGTAAAAAGTCAAGCCGCCTGGGAGCTTTCATCGAAAACGCTGCCTAATCCCTGAGCGGGTAGTACCTACGCATAATATGCTCTACTACCCGTGCGAAGCCGGGCCGGGTCGCTAGTATTATATAAAGCTACTTGAAGTTACGGACTGATCACCTGTCCTGAACAATTTTGTATGGAACTTTTTCACCATACTTTCCATGTGTGTAAAATTCAAAAATTCTAGGTCACCAAAATTATAGAGAGAGCTGGACGTGGAAAACTAGCTAGAGTGCCCTAGGGGATCTCGAAAACTATCAGTCGGAGAGGTATCGTCTCGAAACAAAAAATGTTCAAAACCTTGGGCAATTGGGTGAACCGGTAAAAAAAATATGGCCACCATACAAAAAAAATTTCGTCTCCATACAAAAAATTTCCTAATTTTCAAGAGGCTCTCCAGAACAATTTTGTATGGAACATTTTTTCCTTCATTACTTATGTGCGTAGAAGTTATGGGTCTTCTTTCAGAAAATTATGAAACGTCATGAATGTAGAAAATTTACCAGAGTACCTCATGGGTCCTCCGAAACTACCAGTCATACAGACATGGTCCCAAACAAATGTTATTAAAGACCTTGGGCCATTAGGTGAACCGGTAAAAAAAAGATGGCCGCCGAACAAAAAAAAATTCTCTCCATACAAATTTTTTGGGTTCTTTTCAAAAGGCTCTCCAGAACAATTTTGTATGGAACTTTTTTCCTTTCACTATTTATGTGCGTAGAACTTATGGGTCTTCCTTCAGAAAATTATGAAACGTCATGAATGTGGAAAATTTACCAGAGTACCTAATGGGTCCTCCAAAACTACCAGTCATACAGACATGGTCCCAAACAAATGTTATTAAAGACCTTGGGCCATTAGGTGAACCGGTAAAAAAAAGATGGCCGCCGAACAAAAAAAATTCTCTCCATACAAATTTTTTGGGTTCTTTTCAAGAGGCTCTCCAGAACAATTTTGCATGGAACCTTTTCCCTTAACTATTTATATATATCGAACTTATGGGTCTTCCTTCAGGAAAATTCTGAAACGTCATGATTGTGGAAAATTTACGAGAGTATCTTATGGGTCCTCCATAACTACCAGTCATACAGGCATGGTTCCAAACAAATGTTGTTAAAGACCTTGGGCCATTGGGTGAACCGGCAAAAAAAAGATGGCCGCCGAACAAAAAAATATTCTCTCCATACAAATTTTTTGGGTTCTTTTCAAGAGGTTCTCCATAACAATTTTGTATGGAACTTTCTTCCCCCACTACACGTATAAATAGAACTTAAAGATTTTTTTCACAAAAAATACAAAACGTAGTGAATGTGGAAAAATTACCAGAGTACCCTAACCCTCAAAAACTATCAATCGTAGAGGCATGGTCCTGAAACTAAAAATGTTCAAGACCTTAGGCCCTTTGGTGAGCCAGTAAAAAAAAGACAGCTACGGAACAAAAAAATTCATGTCCATACAATATTTCTTTTTAATTTTCAAGTGGCTCTCCAGAACATTTTTGTATAGATCCTTTTTTTTCCACTAAATGCATACATAGAACTGATTAGTGTCCTTTCAGAAACGTGATACCAATATTTTCTTTCTATCTTTCAAGAGATTTTCCAGAATATTCTGTATTTGGTATGGCCTTCCATTTCTTTATTTTACGAATATTGAAGAGACTACAAGGCCCGCGAGCTGCTTGCAGCTCGCGCACCGAGCGCAACACTAGTTTAGTCTATTGCGGTTTTTGGTTTTAATTGACACAAGAACCGAGAACCCTGCCTCACAAAGATACGTCGATGCAATCGAGAAATGACTATACAATTTCCTAATAAATATATTGAGAGTTAACTTACCTACTACGGACCCCTGATGCACATGCTACGGACCCCTAAGGGGTCCGTGGACCCCACTTTAAGAAACCCTGCACTAGAGCTAGACCAACGAGGCAGTTTTTTTTTGCCTGCTGAAAAACTGCCATTTTTTTTTCAAAGTTAGTTCATTAGTTATAGTTAATTAATATTCACCTTCTTATGTCTCTTATCCATGTGCTCAATCAAATTCAATTCATGATCAAAACCTGTGATGCATTTCTCACACTTGTAAGGCAATTTTAAAAATCTAACATTTGAAGCGTCTAATTTTCTATCTTCTAACATTTCTTGTTCGGACAATACGATTATTTTAACTTTGCCGTCGCATCTTTTCGTGCGAGGTTTCGATTTTTCAATCGGTTTTTTTCTAGTTCTCTCTGTTTTTTTACTCTGTTTCTTTTTACTAATCGGTGCCAATGATTCATCTGGTGCTATATTACTTTTTATCTTTCGACTCATCTTTGTCAGTGGTAAATCATTTTCAAAATCCGAACAATCGGTTTGCTCCAATTGCTCTATTTTAATTTTAATTTTGCTTCCAAATCCAAATGTTTCGTTTTTGATTGTATGTTCTGTGGTATAGAATTCTATTGGCTGAGAGTTGATGGTGGATTGTAGTTCTATTTTTGAAAATCCAAAGTTTTCTGAATAGTTTTTCATATTGTATTTCAACTGTGAAAAAATATACCATGTGGAACTTTAATTATTATTATTAATGAATTCTGTTAGTATGTATTAATTTAAGTTATATGTATAAAAAGTAAATAAATTAAAAATATTGCATTATGTTTTTTGTCTATCATTCTTTTAGACTGAGTATTTTTACTTGAAATAAAAATTATTAATTTTGATCAAATTTCAAAAACAATTATTAAACTAAGGAAACAGTATTTTCGTCATAAAAATTGTGAATTGAAACTATGAACTTAAAATTAGAGGTAACTTTTATTTAAAGTAAAAATACTTCTTTTTAAAATTACTAGTTATTTTAAAAGACAGTTATTACCCCATTGTTCAGAATACTATAGCTTTCCGCAGCTAGTGTTCTGAAGTTATTTATTTTCTTCAATGTGTTGTGGCACCAATTGCAAATAACATGATCTAGCTGCAACCACTGTAATAAAAACATTAAAAAAAAATTGCGCTTGACAGTATCAATGAGTAGGCAGTTTGGAAATAGATAGTGCCTTTTGCCTAGTGACTTTTTTCTGGGTTAACTCAGGATGAAAAACATGCACTGGTCATCTCCAGGATGCAGACTTTGTTGCCAGGTTCAAGGAACTCATTTCCAGGATAAAAAGTATCCATGAATCATCTCAAGGATCTCTGTGCCAAGTAATAGTCCAATCGGATGAAAAATATGCAAATGCATATAAGAATACATTTAGTTTCCTTAATTGTATACAATAAATAAAAATGTATGAATACACTATGTTACTCTCTGCATTGAATTCCTTATTTCTGGGAGTTGTGGCCCCTTCCATTGTCTTGCACCATCCTCATTATGGTGGGGGTTTTTGAGATAATGCAGTAGATACCATATAGAGTACTAGCTGAAGCCCATAACATCATCCATTTGGAGAAATAGCCAGTTTTGAAGGAATATTTCTTCATTAAAACTTAACCACCCTTGTATTAATGATCCCTCCAAAGTGCATCTTTGGAATGCACTCAAGAAATATTGCCTTCAAATTTTAAATCTCTAGATCTAGCGTTTAAGACTATGTGTTGGTTATCAGTCAGTCACTAACGTTTTATTTGTGCACATGATTAATACCTATTTTCACCAGTGGTAAGTAAGCATCCCTAAGTAAGTATAAAACATCATCTAAATCTAGATATTTTCCGTAGCGGTTAGGTATCCCTAAAATGTTAGTGAAAATCAAATTATTGCTAATTGGGCTTAGGTGATCCCTAAAAAGGGATTGTCAAAACAGGCATTTGTCTCTTAGGTACCTTTAGTGTCTCATCAAAGTATACCAGCACAATCAACTAGTATACGATAGATATTATAGTCGAAACTTGCCAAATTATAGTAGGTACCTACATAAGTAAATTGCTTTTACGTTAATAAATAAAATATTCAAATAAGTATTTTCGCCATCTTGTTTCCACTAAGGAACCAATTTTATAGACGTCGACTATACGTCTAACGTGCAACTTATGAAATAATGACTTTTTTAACACAAATATATAAGAAACATTTGAAAATATGCTTTTAAATATTAAATAGATGTATTAACCTTATTTTCCAATAACTTTTCTAGCACAATTGCGTGTTCACAAGTTCTCAAGTTAATAAATTGTAAGTTTTTTCTGTGACAAAATATACAAAGATTAACGTTCATTCCTGTTCTATCTTCATTTAAACTGCATCCTGGCAAGTTATGCGCAACAAATTCACTCATTTTGATAAACTTTCAGCAGATTTACTGAATTTTATCAATTAATACCACATACAAATACACTTTTCCATCAGTAATGCACAGACCACGAAAAGTTGAAAACAGTAAAATCACGGAGTAAAATACAGACCACAGATCACTAATATACTAGTCTCTAAGACAGATGGGACAGTGGCAAACAGTTAGTTCCGTTGCCTTCGCAAAGCGCTAGTGTCGCAAGAAGAAGTGATGGGACACAATCCCACCTTAAAATATCGATATCGATAGTATAGTGATGTCCCATGACAAACGTTGAAATGGGGTACCACTACATTTTTTATTCTTTTTGAAATTTTTGGGTTTAAAATAAAACAACTTACTATATTCAATTTTATATTTCTTTTTTCTTAATCTATACGCTTTATATTTATCAAAAGTAATTTTTGAGAAAAGCATATATTTTGTTTCTTAAGTTTTTCTTGCACACCTCTCAAATTATATTTATTTATTATAATATAATATTACACCAATTATTATACAGATCGAGGCATAAAATTAAATTAACATAAAATACAGAATATATAAAAACTATTCTAAGAGATTGTTTCCCACTTATTTATATCCACAAATTAACATTGCCAACATTTTCCTCTTCTCATCCTGCTATGGAAAATAAAATCTATTTTATGGATGTCAGTACAAAGTGATAAAGTAATAACTTTGTGTCTCTGTGCAGACCATCACATAAATTTGTCTTGCATAGACTTGTGACAGTGGCGATGGAAAGGTAAAAATCTAAGATATTGTAATATATACTCTAAATAGATGTCAAGTTTACATCTGTCTGTGGTCACAAGTTTTTTAATGACACTTGACGATGACACGTGACGTGCTAGTGATGTAACTATCGATATTTTGACTGTGAGGATCTATAGGGACACAAATACAATATGCGTGTTTATATATGTGGACCATACTCTAATATTACATTATGCGAAAGTGTGTCTTTCTGTCTTTTACCTTTTCAGGGCCCATCCAATTTGGACGAAATTTTGTACACAGACAGCTTGCATCCCGGGAACCGATATCTAAGGCTACTTTTGTCTTGCAGTATCAAAGCGTTCCTACAAGATTAATAAAATAAAAACCTAAGCTCACGTGAATGAAGTCTCGGGCATCATCTTGTTAGGAAATACAAGAATAATATGTTTCATATTATAGTATATTTTTAACCGACTTCAAAAAAGGAGGTTGTATGTATGTATATAAGTATGTTCGCGATTATCTCCGCAACTAATGAACCGATTTTGATGATTTTTTCACTATCATAATCTACATACTTTCAGAAAGGTTTTAGTGTACACATCGAAAAATATACATATATATATATATATATATATATATATATATATATAAAAACAACACAAAATATACATATCCTTCTAGAACCTTTGTCGTGCCTTCTAGAACTGAAATAAAATCGAGTCTTTTTGGAGTCGATGAAACTTTATAAACGGTGTTTCGAAAATACGATCATACAAGCTATTTTTAAGAAAAATTAAACCGACTTCGGTCCAGCAATCTCAGAGGAACCGCGGTGCACCAGTCAAAAATATTAGTGACATGTGGCTACATTTATGCGTGTAACTTCGCACATAAGAATGGTAACTAGGTGTGTTATACATATACTAAAACCTTCCTGAAAGTACTATGTAGATTACAATAGTGAATTGTTTTGTCTCGAAATACAAAATATTAAACCTATTTATATTAATAGGTAGTAATATTATACTTCGTGCAATTTGCACATTGCACACGTTGCACATTGCACGAAGAACCGATGGACGTTGGGGTCCCAAGGTGCTTGAATGGCGACCTCGCACCAGCAAAGGAAGCGTAGGTAGACCCCCCCACTCGATGGACAGACGATCTCAAGCGAGTCGCTGGTAGCCGCTGGAATCAGGCGGCACAAGATCGTGTGCTGTGGCGATCCTTGCAAGAGACCTATGTCCAGCAGTGGACGTCCATTGTTTGAAACGAACGAACGAACGAACGAATATTATACACTTACTAAATTTCTTTGAACATTAATGTTTATACGTCACTCCGTTAATGTACGAATGGAAACTTCATTGGCGGAATTTTCTTCTGCATTACAGACATCCATTGGTAACGGTTCTCTTGCCTTAAATTAAAAAAATCAGACGTGGTAGAACATTTTTCACGTTTCGCTTCAGCGTTTTTCATACACCAATAATAGCTTTTAGGGTAAAACTTTTAAAACGTGCCGCCTTGATATGGGTTATGGGATGGGGGGAGGGAGAGGGTAAATCATCCAGTGTTGAGGTTAGAATTGATTTTCGTTGTTTTCTTGAAAACGATGAATTACCTTATTATAAGAGTGTTAGCATTATACTCGTGGACCAAACACTTATCACTAATGACTATTTTATCTCTGAATTCGTGCCAAAGACTATTAAGTCCAACCCTAGTATTTGCATGTATTTTGCACCTTCACACAACACTAGCATGAAATTATGGTATTATTACAAATATTTCATAATATTATAATTACCAATGTGTCTATATGCAGCAAAAATAATAGCGTTTGCTTTTAAGCGCCTCCATTTTAAATTGTTTTTGGGTACAAATCAATTAAGTGTGAAGTGTTTTGAACAAAATATATGACTGTGTTTCTGCGATGTCCAATATTGCGGTCTTATTCTTTGTGCCCATTCATTTCTTATTTTTGGGTTCTTTGGAAATCTGTAACAAATAAAAATTTAGCGATCATGATACAACAATCTAGCACGCGGAAATACACGTACGTAAGTATTCATTGTGTGTAGTGGCTACGGAATCTAATGTTCAAAAATTAAAAAAAAACCCCCGACATTCACCATTTTTTGATCGCGGCCATCTTGGATTTGCATGGTGTTATTCTACTAGTCGAGCCCTTTCATTTGATACCCATATTAACGGAGTTGTGAAAAATAAATAATCTACCATTTTGTAGCGGCGGCCATCTTGCAGCGATTTTCATCAAAATAGCTGACAACACTTTCGACTAATTCACCTTTCAAAGAAAAAAACCGCGTTCAAATCGGTTCACCCGTTTTAGCGCTACAGAGGAACAGACAGACAGACACACACACATACACACACACACACACACACACACACAACACACACACACACAGACACATCAAACTTATAACACCCCGTCGTTTTTGCGTCGGAGGTTAAAAATTTTATCGCACGTAATCGATATGCAATTTTAGTACATCACTATGCTAAAAAACATAACCTTTATTAGTCAACAGAAAATATTTAAAAAATAGGCAAAAATCGGTGTAGAATTGAACACGATGACGATTTCCAAAAACTACAAATAACGTTACATAATTTTAGATTATATTTACATACAAAACTATCAAAACTCACCGATGAAATGATAATGTTTCTTTAAAATTTTCTTTTCGGCCCCTATAGGAATTACATTCTTTCACAGCACAGGACATTATAATAAAACTACGGAAAATTTATCAAAAATAACTTAAGATCAAACATTTATAAATTCTTGGAAGAAGAACACCAAAATAATAAAAATTTATCAGCCTCGTAATGTATGTTTTTGGAAAATTATGATGCGACTAAATTCAATGGTCAATTGACATAAAACATGCAAAAACAATATCTAAACAATCCATAAAGTAATGATGGTTTATGAGACGTACCTATTTAATTTGGTAGGATTAAATTTATTAAAATTTAACAAACTAGGAACAAGTAGCTATGGAAACGAGATATTTTAGACGAAATCAAACATCTCTTTGACTCACTCACTTGTACCGATTTTAAGCATAAGAAAGAAAGAGAAGTCAGCTACTATCAGTTGTCCTACTTTAAACAAAAAATAACCAGTTTGATGTAGTTCAACAGTTATACTTATATATACTTAGGCCGAGGCCGCATGGTAAGGCGCAACATCGCGACTCGCGCCTCAAAGACGGCGGCGATGAACAATGGGATCGGGAACATTCACTTAACTTGTGTCAGTTTGTGTTGCGAATAGTAGAAAATGTACCCTACGTGGGCTACGTGTACTTAAGGATTTGTTCAACCCCTATAACATATTTCTCTTTGAGATTTCGTTTCTTATATTATTTAAAAGAAAGTAGGTTTATGAAATAAATCAAGATGTTAGATTTAAAGTTGGATATCTAAACAGACTATCTAGCTTGAACAAGGTACATAGGTAAATACCTTCACATTTTCAATAGACACTAAAAAGGAACTTGGGCATTAAAATGGAACTACATACAGTAATACTAATGAGTATTAATTTTTTAATATCTCTTTCCCATCACTATGGTTTTCCCAATGAAAGTTCTATCAAATTCGGTCCAGCATTTCGGAGACAGACAAACACAAATTTTAATGCAACACATGATAATCCGGATGTTCAAAGGTACAAGTGCAAGCCAGGTTCCAAGTAATATGGAATACTGAGGGTTGTGATGGCTGTAATTTCTGAACTACAAAACCGATGACCTTGAAATATTTACGGAACAATTTTTAAAGTATTTCCTTTTAACAAAAAAATAATGAATGTAATTGCACCACGCGTTAATGAATTACAGCTAAGTATACATTTTCCAATCTATTCAGCAGTTTTTGCGTGATGCGCACACAAACATACAGACAAACAGATGAACAGACAAAAATTTCAAAAATAGCTTTTTTACGTCCCATTACTTAGGTACCCCCCAGTTATTATTTTGCAAATTTCTTTAACGTACAGACACGGCAAGTCTACGATTTTATTATATGTATAGACAAGCGGAAACCCACGACTTCGTTCGCGTGGTTCGGATGGTTTTTGAAAATCCAGTGGGAATCATTTTGTTTTTCCTAAGCTCCTTTGAGCTCATACCTTGCTAAAAACTGTTAAAATTTCACTGGCGGATGTTTAGGTAGATCAAAATGTAAACATCCGCCAGAGAAAGTCCCATCAAAATCGATCCAGCCTTTTCAGAGATAAGCCGGTAATCTTTCTAACAAAAAAAGAATGAATGATATCGGACCATGCGTTAATGAATTACAGCTAAGTAAACATTTTAACTTTCATCCCCTCTCTCAAGGAAACCATGCTGAATTTCGAGATAAAAAGTATCCTATATGTTACTCCTTAGTATGAACTTAAATCGTGCCAAGTTTCACTTCAATCCATTCAGTAGTTTTTGCGTGATGCGCGCACAAACATACAGACAAACAGACAAACAGACAAACAGATAAACAGACAGACAAACAGACAAAAATTTGAAAAATAGCTTTTTTATGTTCCATTACTTATCCCTAACATCCCCCAGTTATTATTTTGCAAAAATCTTTAATGTATAAATACGGCAATTCTACGATTTTATTATAATTATATGTATAGAATATAGATAACGAATGATTTAAACAAATAAAATATGGCGCACGTCGCTTAAGTTATGTGGCCAGTCCCATAAGTTCATAGGAGTTTGTTTTAACGGAATCGCTGTCGCATCAGCGCGTGTTGTCTTACCAGTGCGGTTTTGACCTAAGCAAGTATAAACTAGGGATGACAATTTAAGTAGGTATCGATAATAATTATGGAAATTGACTGGCCCGTTGGCGCGGTTGGCAGTGACCCTGCCTTCCGCTCCGGGGTCGCGGGTTCGATTCCCGCTCCGAGTCTGGGTGTATTTATAATAATATGTATATATGTATACCTTTATTAAAAATATATATGTATTTATATATAAATATGTCTATCAGTCGGCTGTTACCTATAACACAGGCATTAAGTTGCCTACTTTAGGAACAGACGACCGTGTGTGTATGTGTGAGTATTTATTATTATTATTATTATAGAAATAGAAATCACTTTTATTGTAATTTTGTAGGTACAAGAGAGTATTATGAATATGGTAACAGTCGGGTAAAAAGTAAAAATTACATTATGGCGTACAATAAGTATATGAACAATATTGACTATGATTTTACTTTTTCATAACTCTTTAAATAATTATTATTTACATATCATACATACAACGTTAGTTTTACTTTGCGCAAAAACCGAAACACGTGTCAAATATTTTTACATTAAAAATATTTACAAAATTTCAAAAAAATATAATGAAAAGTAACGAAGTTATAAGCTTGTTATGTTGCGTCGTTGTCCTCGAAAAAAATGGTCACCGCAAGCCGTCGCCGCAGCGACTTGCGATCGACGCGAGTTGAATGACCGCCGCTGTGTGCCGACCGTCAGCTGATGCGCGGTAAATCATTGTGTCTAAGCTTGTAGGATTTCAAAATATTTTTGGACAAAAATATAACACGGTATATTTAAAATGGTTGGATTAGATTTTGTTACTGATTCTGAACAAACTACTTTCAGGTTTTGCGTAAAGTAAAACTAACGTTGTATATTACAGGTAACTTTATGATTTAATTTAGATACAAATTGTTGAAGGATTGGTTTAGTCAAGATTCATCAAAAAAGCCATGCCTTAGAGTAACACCTAACAACACCTTTTTTTTTTTTCGTGGTGGAAACCTTTTATAGGTACCCCCGTTCTTTGGGCAGAACGGGGGTTATGTGGGACTCCCCCTGTGGGTATACCCTAACTAAAACCACCACGGCTGTTCCCTCTCGCTGACTGTGCTGGACGCCTGGGGAACCCGTTGTATACGTCCCAGGCGTCTGTCAGCCGCCCCGGCCACCTGCCGGGGCTCCCGCGCTAAAGAGGAGGGGATCGGGACAGCGTGATCCCCCCCTCAGACAGTGAGGAGACTGTTAGTGGCGGATAGCTAGCCCAATAGCTACCCGCCGTCTCCCGAGGGAAGCTGGCGAGCGGCGAATAACCGCCGCCTTCTTCCCCCCCGTCTGCGCCGGAGCGGATGCGCGTCGAGAGCCTCTTCGCGCGCCCGCTCCGCGGCCTCCTTCTGCGAGATAACGTCCTCGCAGAAGTCGGCCATAGCATCCCAAGACCCCTCGCTGCTCAGCATGGCGCATACGACGCCGGGCAGCGAGAGGTCTCCGCCAATTGTCGCCACCAGAGTGCGGCGCTGGGGGGCCCAGTGGCTACACTCTTCTAGAGTGTGCTGAGCTGTGTCATCCCCAGCGCCGCACTCATGGCACGACGGGGTAACACCTAACAACACCTAGGCCAGATTAAGATGACTTCATATAAGAATGCTAACAGATAAAAAGATTAGCTTGACTTCTCCAAGCTTGTTTTATTATCTAACTAGCTTTTGCCCGCGGCTTCGCCCGGGTGAATGTCGGTTTTGAACAAATCCAGAGGGAATCGTGGATTTCCGGTTCCCATTCCCGCTCCCTTTTCCAACCTTATAAAGGTTGGAAAAGGGAGCGGGAATGGGAACTACTTTCAACCTATGGGAACCTACTTTCAAGAAAGTTTGCTATAGTAATCTACCTATAGCTGTAGATATAGATATCGGGTTTTTCAAAGTCCCGCGGGAACTGTTGATTTTTCCTGATGACTTGTTGATGATGATGATGATGATGATTTATTGTTATTGTGATGTGATTGTAAATGTGAATTATTTCAAAAGATGGTGCTCTAGAGTTTGTTTCGCCATTTCTTCTTTAAGACAAAAGCCCCTTGGAAATGGTGGTAGATTCAATAACAAAGTAATAAGAAATTGAAATATAATACTTTAAAAGAGTGTTTTTTTTCTTCTTTTATTTTACTTCATTTGAATTAAGTTTAAATTACTATGCAAGTTATCTCGTCAAAACGCATTAGTTCCACTATTTATATACAATTATATAGATACATAAATACTACACGTTGCTCACACCCGCGACTTCGTCCGCGTGGATTTAGGTTTTTTTTTAATTTTGTGAAATAAGATATATAATTAAGAACTATTTGCTTTTCCGGGATAAAAGTTGCTTATGTAAATTTCCGGGACGCAAGCTACCTCTGTACCATATTTCGTATAAGCGGATGGACCATTAAGAATCTCGTGGGAACTCTTTAATTTTCCGGGATAAAAAGTAGCTTATGTCCTTGCCCGGGATGTAAGCTACCTCTGCACAAAACTTCATCAATATCGGTTACACTGTTGGGCCGTGAAAGGCTAGCAGACAGACGGATAGGCAGACACACTTTCGCATTTATACACTGTGATTTTTAATTCCGTGGAATTCTGACAGCTGTCATTGTCATTTGCAGATGAGTTATTTGTATGGAGAACAGGGTAGACGTCTACGAAGTACGATTTTACCTCTAACTACTTTAATTCCCTGTCATCTTTAAAAGCTATATGCCGCGTAATATTAGTCGTTTCGCCCTAAAATAGAAAACACCAAGAGTGGAAACTAGAAAGTGCACACTAACAGCAATAGAAAAAAAAGAAGCACATTGAAAAAAATTATTCAAAAATGGAAGTTGAATGACATTATCACCATGAAGTGTTTGTCAGGCATTTATCATATCTACATGCGGCAGTTGATTTTTATTTACGTAAGTTTTGAATTTTTTATCTTTTTTGTGGGAATTGTTTTATCTCTGGTAACATTACGTCAGAATTCCACGGAAATAAAATTCTAAGTACGGAAGGAACTCACGGAAGTATAGTATGGGTAGTTAATATTTTACTAAAGTGGTTTGAGACCATGCAATTATTGCCATATGTCGGATACTACACGACTATCGATATCGATATGAGATGACAATGCGCTTCACTAGTGGCATGAAATCTCGTATGAAAAATTAAATTTTATCAAAATAAAGAAATATAATTCTAATACGGTCATTATAAATTTATCAAAATGGTTTAATATTGCATTCGTTATGACTACAGCAAAATAATAATAAACTAAACTTGATAACTTATCAGAATTCAATATAATACTTACCGATGCAAAGATATACGCATATTTTTCTCACGTAATACACTGAGTGGACTTTTGCAGCCAATGGCTACACAAATCATGATTACTAAAATATTAAATAGTCAAAATATTTCACACAACAAAGCACTTAGAAGTTAAAAGATCACAAATTATCGTAAGCTGAACTGGTACTACGGTGGTGACCAAAACAAACAAAATTATTCACAATCTGTCTTTCAAGATGACACTGAAATTATATTGCGATCTTTTTTTTGACAGTGCATATTGACATAAGCAAAAACGAAAGATATAATAAGTATTTATTCATTTTAAATAAGCGTTCTCTAGGAAGAAGAGGGTATAATTTCTCTTAGTTAACAAATAAGTCCATTTGACAATCAATTTAGTGACATGCTTAGAAATAATAAAAAGCAAGTGCGATTCGGTGTTTCATTTACACCTAGACAGGAGTCATTTAGGTTAGGTGAGTACAATAACTGTACCTCAAGTTAATTTTTAGCTTCAGATCTCTTAGTTAATAGATCAATGGTAAAAATATTATGTAAATCTTGATTATTCACAACTGGGCAATATATTAAGGTATCATGTACAAAAATTTTGTTTACAATCAGAAACCACCAGTCAGATATTGTTTAAACCTACCATCAATTATTTATCAAACTATAATAGCATAACTGTGATCACTCTTTTAATCTTTGGCTGAAAGTAAGATAATATCAATAAATTCTTTTGCAGAAATATAAAAGATCACTAATATGAATAGTCATAATTAAAGATGTGTTCGCAAGAAGAACGACAAAAGTTACTAAACATGGAACAAATAATTTTTTACCACCAACACTACAACCTTTTAACATCCCACAGTTGGGCACAGGCCTCCTCTCTCATAGGAGAGAGGGATTTAGAGCTTAGACCCACCACGCTGCTCCAATGCAGGTTGGTGGACTTTAGTGACTATTATGATGATAGTAATATTAATAATAAACAGGACAGCCTGCTTAACATCCTCTCCGAGGCACGGGGGTGAAATACCGCTAAAAAACAACTCCGGGCTGGCCCTGAGAACTTCCTGAAATAAAACCCAATAAAACAATCAGTAAAACCTGTCTGTTTAATTATTCATCTTCACATCTGAATATCACATAGTTCACATCTGAAAAGAAACAAATTTTAAAAATAATTAATTGGTACTAATTATTACAAATAATATTCATATATGAATAGTAGTATTTTTACTACCCTATAGGTAATAAATAGTAAACACAAAAGGTGGGCTACCAATAAATTTTTTTCCTCACTAGTGGTGATATCTGCAATAAAATGACAGTAACACATCAGTATGTTCAGCAGCAAACTATAGACTTAAGCCAACTTATGCACACCTGTAATTGGTATCACTATAAATATCAAAAGGTGTGCTTGTCTGTTTATGGATAATTTATGGAGAATGAATTTTATAACGTATAGTATAAATCTAGTTAGGTTAGGTTGGTTATACGTACCGCGCAAAATTCCAGCAGGTCTTAGAATAAATAGGTAAAGAAAGGCAGTCGTCGACGCGGCGATAAGCCGTTTTTAGCTCGCCTCGGCGGCTAGCTACGTCTATCGTCGCGTCAGTGCTCAAGGTCGAGTCTTAGTACTACGAGCTCGTAAAAAATCATTTAAAAATGACATACTGTGCTGTAGAAAGGTGTCATGATGCATCACACAATCATCAAAAACATTTAAAGATCACATTTCACTCGTAAGCACTACCGAACAGATTACATTTTGGAGTAAAACATTTTTTAAAACTTTAAAATAAATCGTAAATATCACAGACGCCATTACAATGAAAATGTTGCTAGCTCTGGGGAAAATATTTTACCATCATTTTACCCCATATCTTTTTTCTTATTCTAAGTACCTATTGTTTTTAATGCCGATTCACATTAGTACTACTGTGTATTACTAGGGTGACCAAATACTTAATTAGGATGACCACATGTTACATGAGAAAAAATATTGTGTTGATTTTCTTGTTTCTATAAAAACAAGATATTTGAACCAGTTTTGGCTATTTTTAGCTGACTTTAAAAAAGGAGGTTATGTATTCGACTCGGTATGTATGTACAATGTATATATGTATGTAAGCGGTATGTATGTATGTATGTTTTCGATTATTTCAAAAACCAATGAACCGGTTATGAAATTCATTTAGTGTTGGATGCAGGGTATAAGGGAACCAGTAACTTACATTTTCTAACAAATATCAAAATTGCAGCGCACATCAAATAATGACATTTATAGGCAAACTAGCTGATGCTCGCGATTTCGCCCGCGTGTATTCTTATAAATGTCACTTGTGGGTGGAATTTCCAATATTCCTGAAACACGTGATTCTTTAATTTTAACCGAAAGTATAAATACCGATTTTCATTGATATAACTTTAAAAATGACGAACTTTCATACAAACTTTCAACTCCCATTTAACCCACTTGGAGGTAGTCTTTCCAAAATTCCTTAAACTCATAACTCTTTATTTTCAACTGAAAACCTAAATACCAATTTTCATGGATATAACTTGAAAAATGACGGACTTTCATACAAACTTGCATCCCCTATTTAACCCTCTTAGGGGTGGAATTTCCAATTATTCTTTCTTAGTGTGCACTCAAGTCATAAAAGGAAGCTACTGTGAAAATTTCAAGTTTCTAGCCTCAGTGGTTTAGGCTGTGCGTTGATCATCAGTCAGTCAGGACAAGCTTCTTTATATTTTATAGATAGATTTTCGATACCCAGGGTAACATTATTGTACCTTTAAAGTTTCACTTCTACCGTGTATGAATTGCATTCAAACACATTTTTTTCACGTTTATATTGTGGTATCTTGTCACCACTACTATTACCTGTCTTCGTTTCCGAAAGTGGTCCCCTTTTACCTGTTATTTTATTTTAGAATCTGTACAAAATACATGTGCAGAAAAAATATTACCCTCCTGGATCAGTAAGTTTATACCAGTACATTTAGGGAGAATGTACCCTACATTTAGGGAGAATGTCGTTCCACGTGCAGCATTACTCATGCGCTTGTGTGCGTGTCGGCAAATGTAGTTACAGGGCACTTACACATTCATGGGTTGATTTATAGCTTACGTTTCGAGCGGAAATTTGTTAGAAACTTACATTCTAAGCGTAATAGTTCGATGCAGCAGGTTTAGGAAATCGAAACAACTTAATGTTGTTTTGTACTGGCGAGCAGCCACATTTCTCCTTGTTTTCTTTGTCGTCAGATAATTCAAAAAACAAAACATAGGTACGAGTCTTGTTTCAATGAAACAAAAAAAGAGTCAACGTGCCAAATATAAATAGCACTACAGTATAAAACACAAACAGAGGAACAGAAGCTCGACTTGACGTATTTAAAGTTTAGAAGATTGCAAGAAATCGTAGACAGAGTACCACATAGACTTAGGTACTGTGTAACCGCGACTGAGAATCTCTATCTCAGTCTGAGATAGAGATAACATGACGTAACGATGACGTCAATGACAAGGTTATAGATTAATGTTGCCACAATAACTACGCTCCCCTGTTTGGGGTAGATGGAATAGGGAAAATTTTTTCCCGAATTTTTTAATAAAACTAAAAAAGAAGTTGAATTGATTTTATTTTATTTTTTTAAATGCATACATATAAAAGGTTTACAATGAAAACAAAATTACTTTGCTATAGTCCCAGCCTCAATAATATTATGTATGTAATGTTTTTGAAATAATAAAATTTATTATTATAATTTATTATTATTATAATCCGCTAAGTGACAGTGACTTTGTAGGCACACTACCACACAAATTCACCAAAAAATAAACTCTACGATCGTTTCGCTCCGATGTCTTTGCAAAATTTGTCACTATTAGCGGAATAAGGCAAAGTAATTTTGTTTTCATTGTGTATCATGGAATTCCGCAAAGTAACGCCTGCTTCTATTCAACATATAAAAGGTTGTCTAGGAGAGATCTTCTAGCCGAAAGCAGAAAGCAGAAATTAGCTATGCTAAGATTCAAAACCTGGCGGGTGAAAAAAGAAGACTGCAGAGCTATCGAAAATTGTAGAGAATTTAAAGCTCATCATATGATAAACGAAGAATCCGCTGCTATGTTGTGTTCCATTAAACCAGCCATTAAGGACTTTTAAAAAAAAATCTTAGTAAGGATACCACAGAGAGAAAATATTTTCCTCAGTTAAGAAAATTTGCCTTAATTCTGAATTTTTTTAGCCCTAAAGCCTATAATTTAGAGCGGTCTTACCGTTGCCATCGAAAAACCTAAGATTTCAGGCTCCAAATTTAGCATCGTAGGAGAGACTTTCACATATTTGAATACATGTTTTAAATAAACTAATCTTTCATATTGACATTTTACAGACCATATTTACAAAAACTATTTTATTTATTTTGTAATGATCAATGAAATGAAAATCCGATGAATAGGGAACCTAGAATCATGTACTAAATGTGTGGGACTCGTTTTAGACAACATGTCTGTTACACCCTTTATATTTTTGTAACTATTTGAAAAATCAAGAAAAAATAAAAACATGCTCTTAAAGTTTACCTAAAACCTCACATTGGTTTTAAGTTTTTAGCTTTAATAGTTTCCGAGATATGTCACTTTAAACGATAGTCATAGTTGCGCTCATTTTTTATATCTGAAGGTCAAAGCGGAGTACGGCAGTGTAACTTATGTCAATAGTGTTTGTGCATCGTTTGTTAAAAAACCCCCGACAGTCGCAATTTTGTGGCGGCGGCCATATTGGATTTGCACAGTGTTATTCTACTAGGCAAGCCCTTTCATTTGATACCCATATTAAGGGAGTTGTGAAAAAACATGTAATTCGCCATTTTATAGCGGCGGCCATCTTGGATTGATTTTCATCAAACATAGCTCACAACACTCTCGAGTTCGACTAATTCACCTTTCAAACAAAAAAAATCAAATCGGTTCACCCGTTTGAGCGCCACAGGGGAACAGACAGACACACACACACACACACACACACACACACACACAGACACGTGAAACTTATAACACCCCGTCGTTTTTTCGTCGGGGGTTAAAAATAAGTTTTGATATAGGTTGTCATTTGGGGGCCGATTCGCTATACTTATCTGGCTAGACCCTTTGTAAATTAAAAAAAATATATATTTCTCGAAAACTATTACGAATCGCGGGAAAATATTTCGGTGTTATTTTGAATATATCAAAACCTATCTACAAAAAAAATGGAACTGCCTGCTGACTGTCTGCTAAACTAAAGTTGAACCCTACTTTATATCCCGGAAAAGTTATAATTATATTAAAATATCTAAATCCACGCGAACGAGTATCAATCAGCTAGTAAATAATATTTTTAGATACCGAAGGTACAGGTTTATAAATAATTTAATACCTATGTACATTTTTACTGAAAATCGGGACGTTGTATACCTAAAGGTGGCAACACACTTAGATAGTAAATTTAGGTTATGAATAATAAAAACATTACAATTTCCTTCTATTTAGCGATTTTTAATACAATAATTTGTTTCTGCGTAGGCGGCGGCGCGGCAGTAATCCGGTAAGACGGTGTCGAACACAGAACACTAATTCCTTTAACGACGGCGTCTGGAGCGGAAGCGCTAATGTTACGCGTGAGATTCCCGACTCGAGATAACGTGGTTTATGGAATTAACACTAACAGTATATTTATGAGATTACAAACAATAAAATGGTCACTACTTACGCGTGAAAAGATATTCCGGCAATTTTGTAATCACTATCACTATTGCACGAAATAATACGACAACGTACCATCGTACTTAGTCAATACTTGTAATAAACAAAATGCAATATGAGTATCAAACGTTTTCTAAAAACAAGTAAGTAAATAAATAATAAAAAATACAATGGCACCACGAACAAAGAGAATATAACCACTACGTAACCACGAACTGGCAGTTTGTTTTGCAACCATAATTGCAAAACCTTGAAAAAACCGGTTACACGATGAGGGACAGAAAATAAGATAGCTGCGTCTCTGTTTATCACATTAGTAACTTTATCTGTATTCTCTTTCTAGTGCGAATGAGAAAGAAATCGTCACTTAGTCTATCTGTTTCTCTGTCTACGCAAGAAATCAATAATTATTTTTATTTTTTTCGAAACACAACAACAACGAAGACGCCATTTTGAAAAAAACAATAATTACCACAGAAGTCAGAACACTTTAACATAGAACATAGAACCTATGGAATCTTAGCACCACAGACCAGGAACAATCAAAACAAAATGTTGAAGCAAAGAAATATGGTCTTGAACAGGCTTTGTCTCGTTCTCAACAGACTACTTAGATAAAGTGTGTGAGATATAGAAAAACTAGAGAGGAAAAATAGCCCAGCTGAATGACTTTATCTTTATTAAAATGTTTCAGGCGCAGTGTCCAGTGTCTACATAGAGAATATAACCTTCTTGGATATGACCTTAGAAAAGTGGTTCTGTGGTTGCGATACTAGCGCTTTGCGAAGTCCAAGGGAACTACAGTGTCACCCCCCTGATATAGACCGGAGACAGCTGTTTCAAAACGTAGAGAAAAGCATGAGAAAAGCGCTGTCATCTATTTTTTGGTGTCGACAAACTTTTGATGAAATTATGACAGAGCCTCAACAGATGGCAGCACATATCAAATTAAGTTCCATATTATTCCCAACTGTTTTGGTATATTCCTTCTATTTTGGTACGAAAGGTTTTTATATAGGTATTTAAGTATTATTTTGGAACGCTTAATCGTTAGGTCGCACGGCTTTGCCGGTAGGGTAACTAGACCCGGCTGAAGCTTCCCACCAGACTGCCAGACCAGAGCAGACATTTTAGAATTTAAAAATTCCCGCCCCTGGAAATCAAACCCGAGACCTCCCAGTTATAAGACCACACCACACACCGCTGCACCAGAGAGGTCATCAAGTTAATTTAATTTAAAGCGTACAAAGTTACGTACGGCTGAATGACCTAAAGTCCTCGATCACTCTTTCTTTTGAACTGTGAATGTCCTTTTCGTTTGACACGGATTTTCAAAGAACAATAAAACCTTTATTATTGATGTAATATTATTATTTGGTAGCGAGTTGACTCGACTTCAGATAAAGTACAACGTCTCTGTACAATATACGACTAATAAATAAAAAATCGATAAAGTTTTTATTAAATAATTATAACTAAGTAATTAATTAAAAAATTCGTTAACTCTATAGATTTAAAAAAAATAGTGGTGAAAACTGAACTGAATTTCAATGAACGAATAGTTTAAAATATCACACTTAGTTTAAATAAATATATATTACTAGCTGTTGCCCGCGACTTCGTCCGCGTTAAACAATTTTAAACGGGAACCCTTTGTTTCCCCGGGATAAAATAGTAGTCTGTCACTTTCCAGGTCCTCAACTAAAAAAATGCGACTGCAAAAAATCACGTCAATCTGTAGTTAAATGTCCGATGATAATAATATGTTGAAAGGAAACCCCCCTTGAGGTGGATTTTCGTCAAATTTTTCTTAGCTTATGCCTACCTACCCCCTAGAAAGAACCTAACTTCCAAATTTCAAGTTAATAATAACAATAACTTAAATTTCACGTAAAAAGTTTCATCCCCTTTTTTACCACCCTTAAGGGGAGATTTTCCTGAACAACTTACACAGGTTTTTATTATTTAAAATTTATAATCTAAATGCCTATTTTCATATCTGTAACTTCAAAAACATAGAACTTTCATATAACCTTCCTACCCCCATTTTACCCCCTTAGGGGAGGATTTTCGTGAAATCTTTTCTAGGCTGATATCTAAGCCCTAGAATGAACCTATCTTCTAAATTTCAAGTTGATAATAACAATAATTAAAACTTAACATAAAAACTTTCAACCCCTATTTTACCACCCTTAAGTGAAGATTTTTCAGAATAAAATACACAGGTTTATATTATTTAAAACCAATAATCTAAATGCCGATTTTCAGGTCTGTAACTTTAAAAACATAGGACTTTCATACAAACTTTCTACCCCCATTTTACCCCCTTAGGGGAGGATTTTAGGGATACTAAATAGCCTATAACCTTCCCAGAAAATTGTACTACCAAATGCAAAAAGAATTTTTCAAATCCGACTGGTACTTCCAGAGATTAGCGCGTTCAAACAAACAAACTCTTCCGCTTTATTATATTAAGTATAGAAGTATAGATAATAAGTATATTAAATATAAAAATAGGTGGTGTTTGCAGTTTTAATAATATAAGTTCAGTTTAGTCGAGTCGAAAGTTTGAAAAGTGTTTTTTTTTTTTTTATAATGAAAGAATTAAGTTTAATAGAATGTAAATTATGAAAGTTTTTTTTATTTATTTATATATATATTTATTAAACTTTTTTTACAAGCTGTGATAGCCTAGTGGTTAGGACGACCGACTTCTAATCGGAGGTCGTGGGTTCGATCCCGGGGCACGCACCTCTAACTTTTCGGATTTATGTGCGTTTTAAGTATTTAAATATCACTTGCTTTAACGGTGAAGGAAAACATCGTGAGGAAACCTGCACGCCTGAGAGTTCTCCATAACGTTCTCACGCGGTGTGTGAAGTCTGCCAATCCGCTTGGCCAGCGTGGTAGACTATGGCCAAAACCCTTCTCACTCTGAGAGGAGACCCGTGCTCTGTAGTGAGCCGGTAATGGGTTGATCATGATGATGATGATGATGATTAAAGTTTTATGTTAAAATTGTATTAATTGACGTTTAGGCAATAATAATACCTATAAAATAAACTATCATAAACATAAATAAAAAATAAAAAGGCTTCTATGGGTCCTTTCTATTTTTTTTTTAGAATATATTGGTTTAATATTGGTTACAATGGATTCCTGTAATTACAAAGAGGTAATAAGTCTCGAGATCGAGGAGAAAGAAAACGAGTCGACGAAATCAGTTTTGAAACAGGTACCTAAACATTTGCAAAATTGTACAGTTGAGCGAGCTGTAAGTCTTGTACAGTTTGAGGGAGCGCTACTAAAGAGCCGGCCATATTGGGAGCGAAGCAGAGCGAAATGAACTTCATTTTCGCTTCGCTCATGTCGCTATAACCCCCGCACGTTGCTATTGCGCTGGAACCTTGTCACATTAACTTCAGCGTGACGTCAGACGAAACGAAAATATACCGTCGGCAACGATTTTTTTTTATAAATAAATTTTCAGCTTTAACAAACAACAAATAATGATGAAATGAACAAATAATTTTCAGCTTTTATAGATTTTAAATGAAGAAATTATCCTAATTCTTCAACTCCACTGATGTAATCACATTCTTGTAATTCCGATTCGGAATTTTTTCAGAGTTTGTTGTGTCTGAACCACTATCATTTTCTATGTTAGGCCGGAACCACACTTACGTGTCGTGGCGTGTCGTGACGCGCCAGAAGCCTATCGGTTTCATACATTTAGTATGGTTAGAGACACACTTGTAGGGCGTGTCGTTTTTACTAAATGTATGAAACCGGCGCATCACGACACGCCACGACACATAAGTGTGCCGGCAGCCTTAATAATAAATAACTCGTCAATTAATCTATCTTTGCGCCAGTATTTTAGGCTGCCGGCAAAATTATGTGTCGTGGCGTGTCATGATGCGCCGGTTTCATACATTTAGTAAAAACGACACGCCCTACAAGTGTGTCTCTAACCATACTAAATGTATGAAACCGATAGGCTTCTGGTGCGTCACGATACGCCACGACACGTAAGTGTGGTTCCGGCATTAAACAACAATAACAACAAAATGTGTGAATTTACAATAATTATTCAAAACTCGATACGCGTACTCTGCCAACAGTTTTTGTCAACGGTACCGACGTCTGTCTAGTGCTGACAGCGGCCAGGCGCAATAGCAATTTGCGGGGCTTATATCATGTCTTTTTATACTTCGGTTCACACCGTCAACTACAGAGCTAAACTAAGCCAGCGATGCGAACTTGATCGTTACCATATTTATTTATTTATTTATTTATTTAATACTTTATTGTACACCAAAAAACATAAATTAAACAAAAGAAACATTTTAAAAGAAATAGGTACAATTGGCGGCCTTATCGCTTAGAAGCGATCTCTTCCAGGCAACCTCGTTTTCGCGTCGCTCAACAACATAGTTGAGCGACGCGAACGAATTTAATTTCGTTTCGCTTCGCTCTCAATGTGGCCTGCACTTTACAAAGCTTGTCGAAAGAGATATTCAAAGAAAATCCATTTTCATAGTTTAAAGTTAAATTAAAGAACCAATTAACATGTATCTGTTTTAGTTTTTCACTGTGTTGTTTTTCTTTTCAGATCTTCATAAGCAGTGTAGCATGGGTGCAGTTTTTCATGGCCGGTTTGGGCGTGGGTGCGCCCACGGTGTTCATTCCGCAAATAAAGAGGGAAGCCAACTCTACTGTGGTCATCGATGAGGAAATGGGGTCTTGGCTGTGTGAGTGCCATTTTACTTAAAAAATCATTCGAAGATTCAACTTCAAAGGCTTTTACGATGAAGAATTGAAATCTTTGTAGCGGTCTCCAGTCTCCACATCAAGAAACTAGATGGCGCCATACACACCATATAAGAAGGATTTAAAAACGGGGGTGGGGTATAATTTCTCTTAGTTAAAAACACGCACCGCTGCAACGAATAAATTAACAACTACCCCACATATATTACATCCTACCTAACTATATGCTAACTAACAACAATCAAACCAGATATCAGAAAACGCTATTAACTTACTAATTTACAATAGTCTGATTTTTAATTCGGTTATTTGTATGAAAAACAGGGTTATCATCTGAAGTTAGATTTTACCCCAAAATAAAGTACCTGACGTATTTGTCAGGTATTTGTCGTATCTACATGCGGCAATTGATTTTATTTAAGTTTTGAATTTATTCTTTCTGTGGGAACTGTTTTATCTCTCAGTAACATTAAGAAACGTCAGAATTTCACGGAATTAAAAATCAGACTATAATTAACCATTTTAGTAGGGGAGCCCAGAGAGAGGGGAGATTTTGTGATTTACTGGAGCGCGTCAGATTAACATAGGGGAGGCATCTCGCATCCTGCTGACTACTCTCTGCGCCCTATGAGCCCTTTATGCCGCGCGTAAAAAAACCGATGGTCAGAAATACGCGGCACGTCAAATTAAGTTATGGTGGGTTAATTACGAGCTTAAAAAAGTATATTTAAAAAATCAGACTATTTGAACGAACGCACGAAAATGGGAGGTTTACAATGCTGCAAAAAAAATAAACGTTATCTTGACATTTTCGAATCTCGAGCGCGCCGAATTTTTTTTCTATTTTGAAGGAAATTATGCAAAAATAACAAAAAATATAATCTGTCGATTTCCACTAGGCGAAGTAATAAAAATCATCTATTAAAGATGAGAGCGTACAGCTAGAAGCTTTCCCCACCACTGAAAGGGGAAACCTTTTATTCTTTCTATCAGCAAATCTACAAAATCTAATAGGTTCCGACGATGCTCGAGTAAATCCACATTTAGCACTATGGGCTCCCCTACGGGTTTGAAGCAATTATTTAACAATTATTAACCATTATTTAACAATTATTTAGCAATTATTAACAATTTTTAGCAATTATTTCTTATTGCCATTTTAAAAACGTTCCGTTACAGTTTCAACAAGCAGTTTCGCAATGTACCCCTGGGTCATTGTCCTGCCGCTCTTCACCAAGCGCTACGGTCGGAAGCTGCCACAGATCATCACAGCCGTCAGCTCCATGGCCATCTTCATCATCCTCTACTACAGCCAGAGCGTCGCTCACATCCTCGTGTCTGAAGTCCTCCAAGGGTTCCTGTGCGCCGGCAACATGACCGTCAGGATTCTCATAGTCACCGATTATACTACACCCAAATATCGAGGAATTTTCCTGGCCATAAAATCCGCCAGTTTCTTCTGGGGCATATGGGTGGCGAACGCTATAGGCACGTTTTTTTATTGGAAGAACATAGCTATCCTCGGATTTATATGTGCGGTTTACACATTGAATGTATTGCTGTGGCCTGAATCGCCGTATTGGTTAGCCAGTAAGGGTAGATTCGACGAATGCAGACAATCCTTCAGATGGATACATGGCTTCAACGCGAAATCTGAACGAGAACTAAAAGAACTAATCAAAGTGCAGACAGAGAGAATTAGATTGGAGAATGAGTATGGTAAAACGAGTTTCATAGAGATGGTAAAAAGCAGCGTATTTTACAAACCGTTATCGTTATCTGTTGCAGCTGTAATACAGTACAATTTCTCTGGGAAAGTCGTGTGCAGTTTGTACATATTGGATATATTTAAGAACATAACCGCAGACGAATCGTCAGCTTATACGGCCATGTTGATATTAGACGGTGTAACGGTTTTCGGGATGTATGTAGGATCGTTTTTATCCAGAATTCTGAAGCGCAGAACTCTGTACATGTCGTCTTCCTTCACTGGTATAGCTTTTTTGTTCACGATATCGTTTTATTTGTTTCTAGTTAGATTGAACGTGTTAGGTGAGAATCATTTTATTACTATAGCGTTGCTATGTTTGTATTCCATATCAATCAGTTGCGGCCCACTGATTCTATCCACATCTTTGTATGGAGAACTGATATCGCAGAAATTTCAAGCGATATCGTACTCTTTGGTATGTTTGTCATTTGGCATATTCTATTCAGTTCTGATCAAAGTTTCTCCGACAATCTTCAGGACTTTCGGTATAGATGGAACGTTTCTATTCTACGCTATAACGTGCGGATTGTGCACTATTTACCTTTACTTGTGTTTGCCCGAAACTAAGAATAAGACTCAACAAGAGATCGAAGCGTGTTTCAAAAGCAAGAATGATGTAATTCAAAATGATAATACGTCAGTAGTTTTACTTACGGGTAAGACAATGTAGTAGATATTACGTTCAATATATATTTTTACTCCATTACTCATACCTACCTCTACCCAAAGTAAATTTAATATTCTCAATAGATTCCATTCGACTATAAGCTAGATAAGTGAAGCTTTATTGTTACTCGGCTATTTTGGAGTCAATTTTTGCTTTGAATGATAATAACAAATATATGACATAAATATGGTACTTACCGCAGTACATGCATAACCAATGTGCTCTGAACTTCTTAGGCTGCACCCACTGGCTTCACCCACCAGTGGGGTGCACGGGGAATTACTGTTTACCCGAGCATCCACCACATTATTATAGTAAGGCCCACAGAATGGTAAGAATTAGTAATTTGCTTTCTAAGTGTAAATTACGAGATAATTAGAGTCTAGGTATATACCTACCTACCTATCTTCTTGTACTTACTTAATAAAAGTCTTAATTTTTACATTACGCCTAATTTTAATAACTATTTAAGTAATATTTTAAGTTTTAAAACAATTTAACATTGTAACAAATAAGTATTAATCGACTGCTGCTTACATTCTATTAAATAATATTTTGTTTGTTTCCCTTGTTCTTATTAATTTTGCTACTTATCGCTTAAAAATTTAGAAACCCTGATCAAGTCAATTTTTCCAAATAAATCGAGATATTTAATACAATAGATAATATTCCGAAAATTTGTTAATATTAATGCTCCGCTCCGCTCCGCTCCGCTCCGCTCCGCTCCGCTCCGCTCCGCTCCGCTCCGCTCCGCTCGTAGGCTCGGCTCCGCTCTTCTCGTAGGCTCCGCTCAATATGAAAATAACGGTAATAGATTTAACGGTATTTATATGACTATTTACCTTTAAATCTTTTTAAAGTTAATTGCCAATAGGGTATTTGACTAATTTTTGGAAATTGTTTTAAATTATTCTTTATTACTTATTAAAACACACTACATTGATATTTTTCGGAATATCTAAAGTATTAAGAATTATATCAATGATAAAGTTTAAGAGCGCTCTCCATGCAAGCGAGAAGTCGTTGGTGGGCGGAGCCTAAAATATTGCTGTCTCGTCCTGCATTTAGAGAGCGAGACATCGTCAGTAAAGAAGAGTATGCAGCTACCATAGCTACACGTAAAACTAAAGCGAGAAAGAATGACATATGGACATTGGACAGTACAATGCACAATCATGCCTATTTCCTTTTCATTTACGGTTCGTTTTTCCTTTTGAGGAATGGAATCCTAAAAAATAAAGAAAATAATTGAAAATCCAGAGATACTACAAATGTAATTGATTACTTATCCCCCAAAATTATTTAAAACTAGCTTCTGCCCGCAGCTTCGCCCGCGTGAATTTCGGTTTCTCACAAATCCCGAGGGAATCGTGGATTTCCGGTTCCCGTTCCCGCTTCCTTTTCCAACCTTTATACCTGCTTTCAAGGAAGTTTGCTATAGTAATCTACCTACAGCTGTTGCTATAGATTTGTTTTTTTTTTCAAAATCCCGTGCGAACTGTGAATTTTTCCGGGATAAAAGTTAAAAAGCCTATGTTTTAAGTCAGGGCATAAGCTATCTCCATTCAAAAGCTATCTCCATTCAAAATTTCAGCCGAATCGGTTTTGTAGTTGCGGCGTGATTGAGTAACAAACATCCAAACATCCACACTTTCACATTTATAATATTAGATATAGTTAGTAGGATAATGTGATAATAATTATTTTACAAATCGATAAAAATAATTGACAAAAGGGTGGGTCCAGACTAAGTAACATAATATTTTTTCGCTGTCAAAACTTTGTTTATATGTATATTCGAAAACCTACTTAGAATGTGCATATATAAAACAAAATCATACAAGACAATATTATGAAATGTAAAATAACAGAACTATGTGTATTTAGGTATAATATTTCACACATTTTTAAATGTGAATATATTATACTAGTACGGCGCGTGCGTGCGCGGCCCGCTAAAGCGGACCGCGTGGACGGACCGAGTAAACAACAGAAACAGGAGTCCGCTTGGATTTATAGCTTTGGTGTGTAACCGTTTTGATTTTTAGTAGGTATAGGTATATTGTATTAAGAATTTAGTCATCATCTTCAGGTCACATCACCCTGGGAGTCATATCACTAAAGAAACTTAGCAACAAAATGAATATCTGAAACAGTGAAATTAGCTTCGGTAGCTCGAAAACTGGCTCACTATAATTCTTTATATTATAAATACGTATAAACTTTTTCGTGTAGGTACGTATTACTTTATAATATAAAAAGTGTAGTGGGCCAGTTTCCAAGCCACCCAGGAGGTATGGCATCAGCTCGTTTTTTTTTACGTGGTTCTCCCATTAACAGACATTTAAAACAGAATTAAAATTTAACTATAAACATATGTACATAGACTGCTAAAATCATAACCGTTACTTTTGGCTTTAACGTAATCGGGTAAAAAATATTCTGCATGCCTGAATAATGAGACCTATTGCAATTTAGCAAAAATATTACAAAAATTTAAATATTTTTGCCACCTTGCTCCACGATACATAAATAAATACTTAAAATAAACATTAAAACAAATATTGTGTCGTTATTAAGCATTAATCCTTAAATAAATATGAAAAACAGCATAATTAAAAAAATATCTACTTACATCTTAGAATAATGACTTACATATTTAAAAATATGTTTTGATATATGAAACAAAAGATCCCTGTGATTCAGATGTGTTATAGTAAAAAACCCTTATATTACTGTAACATCTTAAGTTTCTGACTGGGGGTATTTGTGAAGTAAGAATAAAGTAAGGTATTATGATTGAAAATTTAATGTTTGGTATATTAAGCCATTTAAAATTATTGAAATAAAATAATAATAACACAAAGAAAAGTATAGAAAGTGAACATAATATTGTTTAAGTATATTCTATTACAACGCTATCTACCTACTTATATTACACATTACATAATATTATTTACATATTACTGTTTTTGTCCGATTTTCTTTTGAATTTTAGGTCAGTAGTGATTTATAAACTATATTTTTAGTAAGAGCGTAATTTCTGCTAACTCTTTCTGGCGGGACCAAGACTTGCAAATTGTGACTGTGCCGCACTCTGCCCAAAGCAACGTATAGTTGTCCATGTGAAAAAACATCACTTCTTAGATCTACTCCCACACGATCAAGAGTTTGCCCTTGAGATTTATTGAACGTCATAGCATAAGCCAACTTGACAGGGAATTGCTTGCGTGTCATTTCTACACCGTTTCGCCCTATTTTAAATTTAAAAGTTATGCGAGGTATGACGATGGGCTCACTACTATTTGGGTGATGCGCTAACAGAGTGAATTTTGAGACTTGATCTATAATTAATTTAGTACCATTAACTAAACGGTGTGTGAAACTGATATTTCGAATAAGTATTACGACCGCGCCTACTTTCAGTTTCAAGTCATGATCGGGCACACCGGGTGCTGTGATAGAATTTAAAACATTGCCTTCTAATCGTTCAGCTGAGTTGTCATTCAGGTGGTCAGTAGTGTCGGCACTGTAACAGATAGTCATTGGTCCAGGTATCAATTCAAGTATTTTTTGATTAATATCTCTTATGTTTTCATTAGTTCCCGATAGAATCGCCCTTTTACATATATTTTCTGGGTCACAGACTTCGTACTTTGGATATATAATATAAATTAATTGTTGCAAGCTATTTACGTAATTGATATTTTTTAAAATTAATAAATCTTCTTCAGTTGTTTCAATAGGGGTCTTCTTTTGCACGCTGATTTTCAGTTAACTTGAATTTTTGAACGTAGTGCCAAATTTCAGAATTTTTTATTGAGGCCCGGCATATGTCACGTTCTCCTGCTCCTGTTATCACTGGTGGTATTTGTCTAAAATCACCAGCTAATACTAACACTTTGCCTCCAAAGGGTTTGGTATTGCATTCCATTAGATCTTTGAGACCGCGGTCAATTGTTTCAAGCAGGTACCTGTGAGCCATTGGTGCCTCATCGATAATGATAAGACGTGCTGCTTTGATCAACGCTGCTCTTTGAGAGTTGTTCGAAATTCCCCACACTGCATTACCACCTTCAAAGTCTAACGGAAGCTTAAACATTGAATGTGCTGTGACACCTCCATCGTGATTTAGTGCAGCTATACCCGTGGAAGCCGTACATAGGGCAATATGTCCATTAGAACGAATTTTTGCAGCAATCACGTTAAGCAAGATGGTTTTTCCGGTGCCAGCGGGACCGTCGATGAAAACCGGGTGCGTATCTTCACAATCATCTTCAGTAAGTAATATGACTGTGTTATAAATAGCCCGTTGCTGCGAATTTAATTTGGACTCCCATTCATTTAATATGGCAGTCGCCTCATCATTCCATCTTCCAGTTTCTCTGTCAAGCTCGGTTATGCTGTGTCTTATGTCTGGCAAACCGAAATCTGACAGCGAGCGACCATGAGCACGTAACATTTGTTCAATGTCTCTAAGGCCGTGGTCGTAAGCGGCTTCTATTTCAGATTCACATCCTCTGTGATAATCATCGCACAAATGATCACGGTATTTATCCCATAACAGAAGGGCTGGGGCACCGTCCATGATAAGTGCGAAGAAAAGCTGACGTAAACCTTTGCCGGTCTTGAAGCCGGCTGCCTCTTCTATTGCCGATTCATACTCCTGGTTATCGTTCAGAATACCACGTTCGAACGCTGCTTTTTGAAAAGTGTCGTAAATTATATTGTTGACAGTTCGCAGTTCGTCGTAGCTCCGGCACGGATAACGCATGAGTAACATTCGCAGAAAATAAAGTTCACCGAGTGTAGGAGATATAAAGACAATTCGAGCCACGATTTCGCCTCGTACTCTTTTTGTAATAAAATATTTTCCAGATTCATGAGCCAACACTTTTACAGTTGGATTAGGCCGGACCTGAGTTTCGACATTGTACCTTTCATAAAACATTATGTAAGTACATTCATCCAACTCAGGATCTGGAGGCCTCGTCATGTAAATTTTCAATTTGGACATGTAATTTTCTGATGCTTGCGCCTCGGTTCCGGTACGGAAAACAATCGCGTCTCCGTCGGGTAAATGTACCGGTAGTGCAACAACAGTTGGGTATCTGCAGCTGATGTCAAACTCCAATAGACGCCACATTGCATCTGAGGCGCTCACATATCGATATTGAGCGTAGTGTTCTATTTCGTCGAATACTTCTGTCACCCCCGCTTTTGCGTGATCGGGACCTTTGTGCAGATACTTGTAAAGGTATTTAACCACTTTGGAGGTGGATGCAATTTCCAAATTGCAATGACACTCCATCATCAATAGTATCGCCGGGTTGTACGGCACAATCCACCTGTTAGTGACTGAAGTTTGATTTCGTTCACGAATTGCCGGCTGTTCGCCAGCTGGACGTTTGTAGTGTACTGAGCCTCGTTCATCCGTGTACGTCACTTCAGTGTAACTTTTAGGGAATTTTTTCGAACATTTCCCAGCAGCTTGATCGTAGCAGGGTGACCTTTCTGTTCCACATGGGCCGTGCACCATGTGTTGCAAAACCAGTTGTCTCAGTCGTCCCTGTTCCGGTGGAGGTATAGTTGCTTGAATAAATTTATCAATATCCATACTATCGATGGGCCCTCCTCCTTCTACACGGAACGTAATGTGTGCGTGAGGTAAACCCCTTTTCTGGAATTCTATAACATGTAGAATTGACACAATGGTACCAAAGAAGTCTTTTGATCTGATTTTTTTCAACAGTATTGACAACTTTAGTTGAAATACTCTCACACACAAATCAGGGCGATCTGTTGACTGTTGACCGGGATATAAACTGTTGGTTATTTCTGGCCATTTCGGGTTACATGTAACAGTGAGGAAAAAGCTTGGTTTTCCCAACCGTGCAACAATGGCCATAGCATCATGGTACTTGATCTGCATATAACGTGGGCTATTCGTAAGACTCGCCGGTAAATATACTTTACCGGGTCGTATGCCTTCACCTGCGATCGTTTCGTCGATTTCACGTCGGGTTGCAATTCTTAGTTCGCTTTGAATACCTTTGAAATATTGTAGACGCTCTTCTTCGGTACGGCACCACATGTCAACAAAGTATTCTTGCGAAAGGCGTCGTAAGATCGCAAACCGCTCTTCAGATAAGAGTTGACAACGATAGTATTTTACTTGGCTTAGTTTATTGCCAGCTTTATCTTTAATATCAATGGAATATCTTTCAGGAGCTCTAGGAAACAGTAAAGGATACTGAAACGCTTCATATGCGGGATGTAAGTAGTGTACTGTGTGTGGTTTTGCTTCACCAATTTTCCATATTACTACTGCTCGCGGGTGATGTTCGTTTGAAGTTTCAATCAAACCTGCAAGCTCATTCGACACCGGTCTATCTCCTAATATCGGTCCATGAGTACGTCGACTTGTGTTTTGAAAAATTAATCGAGCTTCTGAACTTGGGTGATTATTTAATAAGTGTAAATCTTTTATCAAGGGATTATTATTTTTTAAGTACACGTAAATCTCCTTGATAAGATTGGGGCACAAATTTTGTTGATTTCCTAATCTTTGATGCTCTTCTCCGTCGTGTATATATAATGCTGTATTATTTGTGCTACCACTATAAGCCAAATCAAAGACGCGATGGTAAATACGCCCTTGAACTTTCACTAAGTTAGGACCGTGACCCGCAGGTCTTTGAAAGCCGTGAGTTGTACCTAGCGCTGAAAAACTGAACAGATTATTATATGCTCTAGCGTTTTTTAAAAAATTTTGGTTTGCGTAAAACTCGGCATCTAGTGGTCCGAGTGGGTCAACGTTATATTTGCCCTGTCCACAGCACCACTTTGTGCGAGACTTTTCTTCATCAAAAAGTCTTGCACTGCAGTAAATACATTTATAAGTTTCTTCACACATAAGAGAATATTTTAAATGAATCGGTTTAATTTTATCTAAATCGTTACCTTTCAGTGCACCCGTTAAACCCAGCCCACGTATTTCTAAAGGAATATTTCTGATTCGACGTATTTCATCTCGATGTGTTTTAGAATATTTACTAACACATTCACGATGAGTTTGAGGATGCAAGCTTTGATATCTTAACGCAGCCTGTCGAGTTACTTCAGGATGCGCAGCGTTATATACTTGTACGGCCTCTCGGTGCACGTCGGGGTGTGCAGCAGTATACCGTTGGACAGCTTCTCTGTGCACTTCGGGGTGTGCGGCTGTATATCGATGTACTGCCTCTTGGTTCACTTCGGGATGTGCAGCTGTATACCGATGCACGGCTTTCCTGTGAGATTGTGGCTTATGTTTTTGGTAACGCAAAACAGCCTCCAAATGCTTACGTTTTTTTTCAGCTACAGTTACTTGCTTTTTTGGCCTACCACGTGAACGTTTACAGTTTTGTTGATACATATCGTTTCTATTAGTTTTATTTTGTAATCGTTCTGTTACGTGTAGGTTATCAACAGGCAATTGCTCTAATACGACTTTACATGGACTAAGGCTATAGTTTATCCTACTAAGCTGCGAGTCTGTAAAAGTTGGAGATGCAAATTCATTTATCAGTATTTGCCCATCGCTTGCCAAAGAACGTTCTTCGTTAACCATGGTGATTAATGAGACATTGCCAGAACTATTACTATTAACATTTAAACAATAGGGTTGCGACTGCGTGAAAGTAGGAGATATTATACTTTCATTTATCAGTATATGCTTACTAATTGGCAAAGAACATTCTGTATTACTAATAGTCATTAATGATTCATTGCTTAAAGTATTACTATTCAGATGTAAACTATAGGACTGTGACTCCGTAAACGTTGGAGATTCAGCCCTATAGATTTGCCCACTGCTGGGCAAATGGATATCGTTATAATTACTATTTTGTGAAGGGACCTGATTTACGTTCTTTTCGATGAAAACATCAAAATGACCGCTCGTGAGGTGCCCTGTAAAACCGATAATTTTTTCTATAGGTCCGGTGCCGAATGTTTGCGCATAAACACCATCTATATACAGTTTAAACATATAATCTTTATATATTTCCCCTGCCATCGACAATTCTGTGGTAGTGCCGTAAATTCCGTTTTGCATCATTTCATTGCAATATTCTTCAGCTGACACATACGGGCTTTCGTCACGACGCATTGTAAACATGCCATATCGATCCCAGTTCGATACAATCCCTCCAACTATACGCGATCGTATTTCCTGAGATCGGTTTATATGACCGTATATATGAAAAGACAGAGCTGAAAACATGCAGTTCCCGTCACCGGGAATATTATATAAGAGAACTTCTCGAGTAGGTGCATCGAGATTAGCAGTTTCCTTGACTTGCACGGTGCGAAGAAAAGACGCCATAATTCTATCTCAGTAATAAAATTTTGTCACTTACCAGGAAATCGGCTAAACACTTAACTTAACAATAGTAACTTAACTTTAATACTAATTACTAAGACTAATTTAATAGATTAATACAGTCTGAAATATGTAATTAAATATTAATATATATTTTAAGATTGAAAATCTTTAAAAATATGTTGAGAACAATTAAATCACTCTACGCAGAAGGAATGCAACGTAGAAAGAAAGGTAAAACATATTTTTTTTTACCGCCTTTTGTTTTGTTTTTTTTTTTTCAGTCTACGGATTTAAAAAAAAAACATCAGCCAAACTCCTCTAAAAAGTTTGACATAATATTAATAAGAATTAAAAACTATATATATAACTAAGTAATGTTATTTTTTATAAGAACTACATTTATCTTGTTCTATTATTATTAAAACAAAATGATTTCCGAAATCATCTTGACACTTTTTGCTCTCTGAATAATTATCATAAATTGTCGCTTTAGTACTTAATCCGTACAAAGTAAAAAATACAGTAAAAACCTTATTTTTCGTGGTCTATGATAAAAACTTCTTACAGCTTTGCACTGCTAAAAAGTACAGGTAGAAAACCACAGATTAAAATCATAAATAAATTATTGAATCTATTTTTATTTTTTGAATTGAGTAGTATGGGTATATACAGTAGACATGGGTAACATTGATAAGTAGGTACCGGAGATGTGAAATTAGGTGTTCCTAGAGGTGACTTACTACCTCGTTGGTCTAGGGGTATTATATTCGACTGCAGATCACGAGGTCCCGGATTCAATTCCCGGGTCGGGCAAATTATTGTAGGGTTTTTTATCAAGAAATTCTCAGTGTCAGCCCGGAGTTGATAGTTGGCGGTGTTTCACCCCCGTGCCTCGGAGAGCACGTTAAGCAGTCGTTCCCGGTTATTATCAATATCATGTGACAATATTCGTTACAGCCCGCCAACCCACATTAGAGAAGCGTGGCGGCTCTAAGCTCTAAATCCCTCTCCTATGAGAGAAGAGACATTTGCACAGCCGTGGGTCGTAAAAAAGCTGTACCTGTGATGGTGGTGGTGGAGAGTTGACTAAACAATTTAAAATACAAACCAAATGATAAAAAGTTGTTGATGCTTTTTAAACCCGATTTTTATCCAAAACAGACAGTACAGTACAGTTTTCAGTACAGTACAGACAGTACAGTATAGACCTCTGAGTTGTATGAGCGCTCATACAATTTAGAGGCCTAGCTTCATTAGCACCTTACCTTTTAAGACAAACTAATGAAAAACAGATTGTACTTATACTTCTGGAGTACGGAACCCTCGGTGCGCGAGTCTGACTCGCACTTGACCGGTTTATTTTCTGTTCATCAAGTAGAATTTAGGTCTTGATCATATTTTGCCAAGAAACCACTCTTCCATCTTTTATGCTTAGTGAGATAGAGGCTGACGGTATGGCCGCCATTTTGAATCTGCCATTTTGTTTTTTTTTCAGCTCAGTGCCAATTGGATGAGGTTTTGAGTAATTTTTGTTTGAGCACCTCCCATCTATCTACAATACCCTGCCCGGGCTCCTCATCCATCTTCTAAACCCTCAATCATCATGTCTTCCCATATTTTTCTTTGAGAGTTCTCCAAAGAACCGCATCAAAGCCTTGCATAGTTTACAACTTGTAGTCTCTTCAATATTCGCCATACATTTTCTATGGAAAAATAAATTCCGCCATTTTGAATTTTTTTTCTATTCATCGAGTAGACCTTTGGATTTCGATCATCTTTTGCGAAGAAACCACTCTTCCATCTTTTATACCCTCCGAGATGGAGACCGACGAAAGTTGTATGGCGGCCATCTTTTTTTCGCCATTTTGAATTTTTTTTCAGCTCACTGCCAATTGGATGATGTTTCGAGTGACATTTGCTCGAGCACCCCCCACCTATCTTCAATACCTTAAGCGTGCCATTCGCTCGTCTCTGAAATCCTCAATCATCAGCTCTCTCCATATTTTTGTTCCGAATGAATTTTTGTCGTCTATACGAAACCATTAGTGAAAAAAAAATTTTTCATACAAAATTTTACAGGAGGGGTGATCAATCAGTGAGTCAGTCAATGAATCAGCACGAACAGCTATATATATATTAATTCTATGTAAAATACGGCTGAATCTACATTATATTATGAATAACGTGAATCCACCTTATTACATTGATGTATTCATGATCTTCGTAGATACTTACCAACTTTTATACTTACATAATATATGAAAAATTCAGTGGTGCCGGCGCCACACCGTGTATCTTGCATGGTCGCTAAGGATACCAAATATTGGAAATAAAATAAGAAAGTTATTTAAAGTCATTTATTTAAACATCAAAAGTACTAAAATTAAAACTAACTTTTTAGTAATCGGTCTGAATGATGAGCAAAATGACACAAAAGAGAAAAAAGATATTAGGACACAACTAGATAGTTCGTACACAGTCGTATTATAAAATAAAAGTACTTATAATAATATGTATGCTATGCACGTAAGGGATCAAATATCAAGACATATTAGCGCAGAGTCAAAGCGAAATGACGTAACATGAATATTGCTCAATGTTCTTTGAAACATGTAATGGATGGATGGATGGATTTTTTTAATAATAATAATAATAATAATTTTCTTTATTCAGGTAAAAACCCAAGTAGGTATGAATATAGAAATACAAAAAACATATCAAAAATTAATTAAATAAATTAAAATCAAATACAATAGAATAGGTGATATAGAATACTATATATATAAATTTACATATACCTATTAAATTAACGCTGCACACTGAAGGTGTGCAGAGTTATTTCCTATTTGGATCTCGATGCATCTTGATCCAAATAGCAATCATTGGACCGCGCAAGTCCTGGCTCACCACTTGGAGGATGCTGTTACTAGAGTTACGCAATCTTTCCCAGAAGGAAGCTATACGTGCTCTGATAACAGCAAAGAAATCAGGCACCCCCGACTCGGCAAACATACTCGATGCGCTGCAGTATCTGGGAAATTTCATAATGATGCGGTATGCGTTATTATACTGCACCCTTATGGTGCTGAAGGACACCCTCTTGTACCAGTACCACAACTGACAGGTATATAAACATTGACAGTAAGCCCTGAGGAGGGTGCCCCTCACTTCATTACTGCTTTTAGCAAATCTGCGCGCGAGCATGTTAGACCGAATCGACAATGCAATTTTTGCAAAACAAAATAATTTTTTCTGTACAAATTTGTCTATTACATTACGGTGGAGATAATGTTTCGTACACTTTGTAAGATAATAATATTATAAAATACATGTTAGTTCGCTTTGACTACCCTGTCCCAATATATTTTGATTATCATAATCATAAGCACACAATAATTATATAACAGTATTTTCATTGGTTTTTGAAATATTATTTACTCGTTATCATCATGGTTCTTCGCTCGTTTAGATATTTTCTGCCCTAAGCGCAATTCAAAAGGCTCCAAGAACATCTAAAAAGTAAACAATGTGTTTAGAGATTATAGGCGATAAAAAATTATCAATTAAAAAAGGGTGGTACTTAATCGTATATTCTCTTTCGCACACAAAATGTTCCGAAAGTAGCACCTAAAATACTGAATTGCACACTAAATGTGCCCACTATTAATATTCGAAAGTAGCGCCTAAAATACTGAATCGCACACTAATTTTTAACCGACTTGAAAAAAAGGAGGTTCTGTATTCGACCCGTATGTATGTAAGTATGTATGTATGTATATATGTAAGTATGTTCGCGATTATCTCGGCAACTAATGAACCGATTTTGATGATTATTTCACTATCATAATTTACACACTTTCAAGAAGATTTTAATATATAACACATCGAGTTATCATTCTTACGTACGCAGTTATAACCATAAATGTATACATATGTCACTAATATGTTCTCTGATATTGCCAGACCTATTGCTGAAGTCTAATATACCTATTTTGTCCAAAGACTTCACTCTGCTACGCCTACGTAACATTGATCTTTTGCAAAAACTTTTGGGCCGAAGTCAGTACAGCTGTACTATAGAGTGATTCCTTGGAGTTTGTGCACGGTTACGTGTATTTCCATTCTATACAAAGCCAAACCGCAAGGGTGTGAAACTGGTCGCGTATAGATTGTAAATTACTTTTTAATCAAGATCGTCCAAATTATACAAGAGTAGTACGCATACAAACTAATCTTGTATAGATTGGAAGTTAGGTTGGAGAATATTATAAAACCATTCACCTATAGTTAGTATGACACATAAAATGTATGTAATTCTGCGGACCCAAACCTAGCCTACTCTACTACACTACCTAGGTAGCAGGTATAACAACTGGACACTATCTGCTTAATAGATATCTTGCAATAATGAGACTCGTAGAAGACCCATCCTGTCCAGAGTGTGGAGAAAAAGAAACTAGCTTTCACTTCATAGCTGATTGCCCTATGTACTTATTGGTAAGAAGGGAAGTAGCAAGGTAACGATATTATCAAAAAACTGGCCAAGTGCGAGTCGGGCCTCGCTCTTTTCGGGTTCCGTACATAATTATGAACAACATAATATTTTGGGCGTGAGAAATATTTCATTTCCGAGCTAGACATCGCAACAAACCGTGAAAGAAAAACCCAAAAAGTGTTCGTTTGTTTTGATCACAGCTTACAAATTACTGTATAAATCATTATTTTTAGTATTTGTTGTCTAAATACAGTATATGGTTCATAATATACCTAAGTTTCATATTCCTAACTGGTTTAATTTTTGAGATAGCCCCCATCACAAAAATGGTCTAAACCTAACAACTTTGATGCCCCCCATTTCCTTATTTTTTAAGCAAAAAATTAAAAAAAATATATGTTCGTGCTCTACTTAATAAGTTCTAAATAATGATACCCCACAAGCTAGGTTAAAAAAAAAATTTTTTTCGGCCCCTTTCTCATGTATGGGAAAGCCCCCCTGAAAAATATTCCATGCCCCTCTGAAAAATAATTTACTTCAATTTCTAATTCAATATTTAGTTTTGGGTTAACGTTCTACACCAAATACCAAAATTTTAGGTTTTTCTACTCAACTCATTTAGTCTATGAGCTACAGACCTGTGACCGGCGGACGGACAGACAGCCGAGTGACATTAATAGGGTTCCGTTTTTACCCTTTGAGTATGGAACCCTAAAAAGAAGACACCTCTCTATAGGGTATACATTCTTAGGTTAACGAAAGTCGTGGGAAGGTTTGAGGGGCTGCCCCCCTTAAACCGGTGCACAACAAACTGCCAGGACACCAGTAACCTGTGTCCAAATACGGGGAATTGGGTGAAATGGTCCTTACATAGGACTGATCACCCGCCTGGCGGCGTCCCCTCTGTAAATACAATACAATACAATATCACTTGATGTTAAGTGATGATGCAGTCTAAGATGGAAGCGGGCTAACTTGAAAGAGGTATACATACCCCTGATCGGTTTCTACACAGCATCGTACCGGAACGTTTAATTGCTTGACGGCACGGCTTTGCCGGTAAGGTGGTAGCCAACCACTGAAGCCTCCCATCAGACCAGACCAGAGACAATTTAGAAATTATAAAATCCCAAATTGCCCCTGCCGGAAATTGAACCCGGGACCACCCACTTTATGACCACAGCGCTCCGAATCTCGGCCAAAGCGGCCAATCTCAACAGAAGCAGGGTCAACTACGCAGGAGATATTCTAGTGCACAAGTGTGTGCGCATACGCAGGGCACTACGCAGGAGATAATATTATAGTGGACAGTTATACAATATAATATTAAATCGTTAAATAGATGTTACCAAATGCAGTTGACGAAGCCTCGCTTCGCAGGGTTCCTTTTTCTGGGCAGTATGAAAAGAAAACAAAAAAATAACAACGAAGGTGATGGCGGAGTCTTATAGACCCCGCCATCCCCCTGTTCGTTGTCCCTTCTAACCTAACCTATCTGAGTTGGGGTGCCGCAAGTCCCGAGCTCGCTTCGCTCGTTCTTGGACCATAACTAAGAAATAATTTAGTGTGCAAATCAGTATATTAGTTGCACAAATTAATAGTAATACGGTATCATTTAGTATGCAAGTCAGTATATTTATTGCACGTTTAGTATTTTAGATGTGCAATTAAAAATTACCTATAAAAAAACCAGTTTGTAAAATGGCAATAATTTTTTCCTATTATACTTTATGTTTATTATATTTTATCCCTTAGTATTGAAACCTAATTTGCTATAAAAGTCTATTGTTATATTGCCTCGTTGATATAGTGGTTAGAGTATTCGACTGTGACGAGGTTACGGGTTCGATTCCCGGGTCGGGCAAATAGTTTTTAGGTATTGGGTTTTTCTGTCAAGAAATTCTCAGTGCCAGCCCGAAGTTGGTAGTGGGCGGTGTGAAACACCGCCAACTGCCCCCTTGCCTCGGAGAGCACGGCAGTTGTTCCCGGTTATTTTCACTATCATGTGACAAAAGCCCGCCAACCCGCATTGGCGCTGCGTGGTGGGTCTAAGCTCTAAATCCCTCTCTCCTATGAAAGAGGAGGCCTGTGCCCAGCAGTGGGACGTTAAAAAGGCTGTAGTGGCGGTAGTGGTTATATTGCATGTAATATAGTTTGAAAGGTGTTACTTAGTCTGGACTCGACCTTAGTTCGTTCGTTTCGGAACACAGACTGGGCGTAAAACTTATATTTAGTATTACTGTTTATAACATTTTTATTTCTAGCATTTTTATGAAGCAGGGGGAGTCAGCTTGTCGTCGTCGTCGTCGTTATCAACCGATTGACGTCCACTGCTGGGCATAGGTCTCTTGAAGGGACTTCCACATGCCACGGTCTTGTGCCGCTTGTATCCAGCGGCTCCCTGTGACTCGTTTGATGTCGGTCCACCTAGTGGGGGGTCTACCAACACTGCGCTTCCCGGTCGCCACTCCAGCACCTTGGGACCCCAACGTCCATCGGTTCTCTGAACTATGTGCCCCGCCCATTGCCACTTCAGTTTCGCAACCCGTTGAGCTATGTCGGTGACTTTGGTTCTTCTACGGATCTCCTCATTTCTGATTTGATCGCGTAGAGAAATTCCGAGCATAGCTCTCTCCATCGCTCTCTGAGCGACTCTGAGCTTTCTTATGAGGCCCATAGTTAACGACCATGTCTCGGATCCGTATGTCATCATTGGCAACACGCACTGTTCGAAGACTTTCGTCTTCAGGCATTGAGGAATTTTGGACGAGAAGACATCGCGGAGCTTCCCGAACGCTGCCCATCCGAGTTGGATTCGGCGGTTGACCTCTTTCTCGAAACTGGACCTACCTAGCTGGACTGTGTGTCCTAGGTATATATACCTACTCGTCTACAATTTCGAGCACCGAGTTCTCAACGATTATCGGGTGAAGCGGGACATGAGTGTTTGACATGATTTTCGTCTTACTCATGTTCATTTTTAGTCAGCTTGTACCAAGTAGATATGTAGATACTTACGCATCATTAGATGCTGTTTGTTCCTTTTTCTTCGTGTTTGTCGAGGATTTTTGGGGGCCCGGCTTGGAAAAATTCTAGATTTGTATCCGTATCGATAATCTCTAGCTGACGAGTCTACAATAGAATAAAAGAGCAGTAAATTACAATTAGTAACAAACAAGAAGGCAAAATAAACAACAAAAATGCTAATTATACGTAACGTGTGACATATTTGCTGTTTACGTTTTGTAGTTGACTAATTATGTCATAGATGATAGATCGTGCAAAATCGGCCGCTAATCGCTTTTCTTCGTGTCTAACTTGTAACCCCTTTCACCGCACTAACCGCACCTTTCCCCTGTAATAAATTTTGCTTGAGATATCATGATTTTTTAGTGAAAAATGGCAAAGTAAAAATATGCAAATCTAGGTTTGGAATTACGCCTATTTTAGCAAATACTTGGCAATTTATTACATAAACTAAATACATTTGTAATTATTATGAAGTAACCTATGTCAATATTAAATAATTAAATAAAAATACGTTCTTCATTATGATAAAACTAGACTCTCTATTTGACCACCATTTTAATTATAATAAAATATTCTTTTTTCACAATGACAGTTCATATTATCATGTAGAATGTAGGTGTACTAAACAGGTTTTACTAACACTCCCCCTTAACACCACATTCTACAATACATACGACTCATAAAGACAAACTAAAATAAAATAAGATAAATTACTTATGACAAAACATTACATGAACAAATAATTAACACGAATCATTGAAACAGATATTAAACTGCCTAGTTAAATTTAATTCAACAATTTAACAAACCTAAGGCATTCTTAAACTTAGTGAACAATTCCTTACATAAAGCCTTTGTGAATATGTCCGCCTTTTGTTCTGAAGAAGATATATATTTCAAAATTACACTACCATTCTGTACTGCATCTCTAATAAAGTGATGTCTAATATCTATGTGTTTGACTCTTTTACTTTCCCTATTTTTTGCTATATGAATACAGCTTAAGTTATCTTCGAATATTAGAACATTATCACAAGTTATATGTAAATCTTTTAACAATCCTTTAAACCATAAAGATTCTTGAACTAATGAACTAAGAGCAATATATTCAGATTCGGCTGTTGAGAGTGATACTGTTTTTTGCTTTCTGGTTCCCCAGTCAACAACATTCCCATACAATGTTAGACAAAATCCAGAAACACTTTTTCTATCAGTACAATCAGCTGCCCAATCTGAATCACAATAACCAGTTACATCATATTCCACACGTATGTCATTTCTATAATAAATTCCTAAATCTTTAGTGAATTTCAAATATTGTAATACTCTTTTTAAATAGTTCCAATGGTTATCATTAGCACAACTTTGGAAGCGACTAAAGAAACTAACTGCAAAACTCAAATCTGGTCTGGTTCCAACAACTAAATAGATAAGACAACCAATTAACTCTTTATAAGGTTTCTTAGTAAAGAGTTCAGTATTATTTTCCTTAGTCAATTTAAGATTTTTTTCTACAGGTGTGGCTATACCTTTACATTCTAGCATGTTAAATCGTTTTAATAAGTTTTCGATATACGTGTTTTGATGTAATTTAATGATGTTATTCTTATGATCTCTCTCTATTTCTAAGCCCAAATACCTTTTTATTGGACCTAAATCCACCATATCAAACCTCGACTTCAACTCTTTTTGAAAAATACATATAACATTCTTATCACTATGAATTAGAAGAACATCATCAACATATAAGAATACATAAAAATTGTCCCTTCTTGTATAAAGGCATGTATCGTATTGTGAATTATTAAACTCTTTTTCCAACATAAATTCATGAAACGTATCATTCCAACATCTAGGTGCTTGTTTTAAGCCGTACAATGATTTATTTAATTTACATACTTTATTATTATTTACTGCTTCCGGCAAAAACATATATATTTCTTCTTGTAAATTTCCATGCAGAAAAGCTGTTTTAACGTCCATTTGCTCAATAAACATATTATTTCTATTTGCTAATACTAAAAGTGTTCTAAAGGTAGATAGTTTTCCTACTGGTGCATAGGTTTCATTCCATTCTGAAGACTCATATCCTTTTGCTACCAGTCTTGCTTTGTAAATGTTATTATTTTTCTTTCTAAATACCCATCTACTATGAATAATTTCCTTATCTCTTGGTTTCTCTACCTCAGTCCATGTGTTGTGCTTCCTATGTGAATTCATTTCTTCATCTATAGCTTCTAGCCACTGCTCCTTTTCTTTAGATTTCAGTACTTCTTTCAAATTTTTTGGAACATCTAGATCATTCATTAAATTTTCTACACTCAGAGCAACAAAATCACATTCATGGAATTCATCACATATATAATCTTCAAGATAAGATGGTTTCTTTCTCGTTCTCTTGTCCTCTGTTTCCGTTATTTCTTCAGAAACATTGCCTAATATATTCTGTTCTGAAGTGCTGGGTTTCTCATTTTCTAATTCTTCCGTATCTTGAATATTATCATCAATACTATTTCTTATATCAGCCAATATTTCAGTATTTATATGAATTTTTTTATTTTGTATTCTTTCCTCATTAAATATAACATCTCTCGCTTGAATTACTTCCTTTTTTATTGGATTCCATAAACGGTATCCATTGTTACAGTATCCAATCATGTAAAGTTTCTGTGATTTTTCTGTCATTTTACTTTGTCGGTATACTCTATTTACGTAACAATATGCTTCGCTCCCAAAGACTTTTAATTTTTGATAATTACATATTTCACCATACCATAGCTCTGCTGGTATTTTACTATCTACTGTAGGCAAGCGATTAATAACGTATGCACTTGTATACACAGCCTCACCCCACATTTCCTTATCAAAAATTGAATCTGCTAAAATTGTTCTAGCTTTTTCTACTAATGTACGGTTTAATCTCTCTGCCTTTCCGTTCTGTTGTGGTGAATATACTATAGTAGTTTCTATCTGAATTCCTTCCTGTTGACAGTATTCATTAAAATTATGATTTATATATTCAGTTCCGTTGTCACAACGAAATCTCGATATTTTACAATTAAATTTAGCCTCAACCATTTTGGAATATATTTTGAAGTATTTCAACACATCTTTTTTATTTTCCAGTAGATAAACAATCATAAAATGACTATAATCATCCAAAAATGTCAAAATATATTTTTTATTGTCATACGTTTCAGGTCTTATCGGACCGCACAGATCGGTATGTATGAGTTCTAGAATTCTAGTAGTCTTTTTGTAATCATTATTAAATGGTAATCTCGTTTGACGTCCTTTTAAACATGGCTCACACAGTATATCAGAATTTGACAATAATTCACATTCTATTAATTTCTTACCTTTTAATATTTTCATTTTATCAGTTGACGTATGACACAATCTTCTATGCCATATCTCATCAGAGGATGGTATCGCGTAGGCTTTTTGCGCTACTGCCTTTGAGATTCTAAATTTTATATCATATAAATTACCTTTCCTTGTACCTTCCTGAACTACATAATTATTTCTGTGAATTTTAACAACATTATGCTCAAATTTAATACCATATCCATTGTTTTCGATACGACTTACAGACAGCAAGTTATTACTTAATTCTGGTACAAAAAGAACATTTAATAATTTGCAAGTATCAGTCTGTATGTTGCCAATTTTTGTAGCATAAAGGTACTGATCTTTTTTAGCAATATTTATTTTAATAGGATTTTCTAACTTCAAATAATCTGAGAAAAATTCATCAGTACCAATTAAGTGATCAGAAGCACCAGAATCAATATAAAAGTGTAAAAACTGACCCGTTATTTCATTTCCTGTATCTCCAGACATAAAAGCTACTTCCTTCGTATCTTCTGCGGTATTAGCCCGCGGCTTCCTATATCTAGAATTATAGTAATTCCCACGCATACGACACTGGGATTGACGATGACCTTGTCTTCCACAGCCGTAACAGCGCATTTGAGAAGCGTTGTTCTGATAGAATACTCTATGATCATCCGGGGTACTGAGTGTATTTTCTCTGTTCTTCTTTTTAATTTCTTGCTCCAATAGTCTACTTTTGACAAACTCTAGCGTCAATTGGCTTGATGATAATGTTTCTATGGCTGTTACAACGCTATCGTATGAATCTGGCATAGCTAGTAATAGGTAGCATATTATTTCGCTATCGCTAGGTTTAGCATCTGACGACTTGAGTTCTCTCACTACTCTGTCAAATTCCAAAATAAATTCTGAAAGAGACTCGTTTTCTTTAAACTTCATTATAAGCAATTTTTTTCGTATTAATAATTGTGATGAAATTCCTTTTTTAACAAATATTGTTTCAAGTCTTTCTATAATTTCGATAGCTAGGGTGCAGTCTTTGATTACTTCTAGATAATTATCAGATATACATTGTATTAAAATATTTTTGGCTCTCGCGTTTTCAATTTTTTCAGTTTCAGTAAGCTCTTTACATTTTATAGTTTGGTTTATATATTTTAGCAGTTGCTTTTCTTCAAGGATCGTTTTGATTCTAAAGAACCAATTGCTAAAATTTACCCCAGCGAATGGAGTTACACCATATGTTTTGATTGTGAATTCCATTCCTTTTAATTCATTCATTTTATCAGTGCGTGATAAAGCCCATAACCTATTAAATAATTAAATAAAAATACGTTCTTCATTATGATAAAACTAGACTCTCTATTTGACCACCATTTTAATTATAATAAAATATTCTTTTTTCACAATGACAGTTCATATTATCATGTAGAATGTAGGTGTACTAAACAGGTTTTACTAACAGTCAAGACTTTGGTCGTTTTTAAATTTTCTGCTTTCTTATATAGTTTATTTACGCACGAAGTTGCCTCAAAATTTGCCCAAAAATAGTGATTTTTCAATGGTCATAACTTTTAAAATAAATATAATTTTACTAATTTTTTTATTTTATGGCATAGATAATGGAGATATAAATTGATATCTGGCTTAACTTTAGACCTATTGCGACAAATATTAGAATAATAGGCGTAATACGTTTGTATGGATAAGCGCGTGAAGAGAGTGGCCTTAAGTTTTGAAAACCACGCCAAAAACGACATTTCTGATCACATGATACGCGTGACGTCACGAATCGGTATGAAAGTCACTTCTCTCGCTCGCTCCTTATCGGAACTCGGTGCGTGCGACAGAGACGCTACGCAAGGTGAATGCTATATCGTAATGTTCTAAATTGTTATACCTACTCATTTTAATATCAATCATATTCTTTCAATTTTAAAGTTTAGTTTCCGTTGACTTGATAAACTTCAATTATAACAACCAAGTCAAGTGCAAATCAAGTGACGTCACAATTAATCCCAGAGCGTTCTGGTTACGGATAAAATTTCAAAAATTATTATGTTTTATTTCGTGCAAAATATCGCGTAAAATTACATAATTTAGTTTGATTGAGTGAAATATGTCTTTTTTAGGCTATTTATCTGATAAGATGACCACAATTAATAGTATATTTTCAATGTTGTCAAATACCCTATTATCATTAATTTAAGCGTTACTATAGTAATAGGTAATCTTATAAATGACGGGCATAAACCTTATTTATTCGTGAGCCACGTAAGAAGAGTGAGAATCGCAATCATTCACATCGAGTTCACTCGGGTGTGATTTTTGTTGATCAACTGCTAAATCGCTTGCCATTTCAACCGTCTGAACTCTGAACCTTTGTCTGAACTACGAATTGAAGCAACCGAATAAGTATACTATTATATATATAAAGCTACTTGAAGTAAGGTACTGATCACCTCTCCTGAACAATTTTGTATGGAACTTTTTCACCATACTTTCCGTGTGTGTAAAATTCAAAAATTCTAGGTCAACAAAATTATAGAGAGAGCTGAACATGGAAAACTGACTAGGGTGCCCTAAGGGATCTCAGAAACTATCAGTCGGAGAGGTACCGTCCCGAAACAAAAAATGTTCAAAACCTTGGGCCATTGGGTGAACCGGTGAAAAAAATATGGCCACCAAACAAAAAAAATTTTCGTCTCCATACAAAAATTTCCTAATTTTCAAGAGGCTCTCCAGAACAATTTTGTATGGAACTTTTTTCCCCTTACTATTTATATGCGTAGAACTTATAGGTCTTCTTTCAGGAAAATTATGAAACTTCATGAATGTGGAAAATTTATCAGAGTACCCCAAAGGATCTCAAAAACTATCAATCATAGAAACATGGTCCTGAAAGCGAAAATGTTCAAGACCTTGGGTCGTTTGGTGAGCCAATAAAAAAAAGATAGGTACCGAACAAAAAAAATTTTCGCGTCCATACAATTTTTTTTTTTAATTTTCAAGAGGCTCTCCAGAACAGTTTTGTATGGAACTTTTTTCTATCTCTAAGCGCATGCATAGAACTCATGAGTGTCCTTTCAGGAAAAATACGAAACGTTATGAATGTGGAATATTTACCAGGGTGCCTCATGGGTCCTCCGAAACTACCAGTCATACAGACATGGTCCCAAACAAATGTTATTAAAGACCTTGGGCCATTGGGTGAACCGGTAAAAAAAAATGGCCGCCGAACAAAAAAAAATTTTCTCCATACAAATTTTTTGTGTTCTTTTCAAGAGGCTCTCCAGAACAATTTTGTATGGAATTTTTTCCCTTCACTATTTACGTGCGTAGAACTTATGGGTCTTCCTTCAGGAAAATTATGAAACGTCATGAATGTGGAAAATTTACCAGAGTACCTCATGGGTCCTCCAAAACTACCAGTCATACAGACATGGTCCCAAACAAATGTTATTAAAGACCTTGGGCCATTGGGTGAACCGGTAAAAAAAAGATGACCGCCGAACAAAAAAAAATTCTCCATACAAATTTTTTGGGTTTTTTTCAAAAGGCTCTCCAGAACAATTTTGTATGGAACTTTTTTCCCTCACTATTTATATGCGTAGAACTTATGGGTCTTTCTTCAGGAAAATTATGAAATGTCATATGAATGTGGAAAATTTACCAGAGTACCTCATGGGTCCTCCAAAACTACCAGTCATTCAGGCATGGTCCCAAACAAATGTTGTTAAAGACCTTGGGCCATTGGGTGAATGGGTAAAAAAAAGATGGTCGCCGAACAAAAAAAAATTCTCTCCATACAAATTTTTTGGGTTCTTTTTAAGAGGCTCTCTTAGACATTTTTGTATAAAAATTTTTCCCCCCACTCCACGTATAAGTAAATAGAACTTAAAAGATTTTTTTTTTCACAAAAAATACAAAACGTAGTGAATGTGGAAAAATTAACAGAGTACCCTAATGGCCCGCAAAAACTATCAATAATAGAGGCATGGTCCTGAAACTAAAAATGTTCAAGACCTTAGGCCCTTTGGTGAGCCAGTAAAAAAAAGATAGCTACGGAACAAAAAAATTCGTGTCCATACAAAATTTCTTTTTAATTTTCAAGTGGCTCCCCAGAACATTTTTGTAGATCTTTTTTTCCACTAAATGCATGATAGAACTCATTAGTGTCCTTTCAGAAAAGATACAAAGCGTGATACCAATATTTCTTTCTATCTTTCAAGAGACTCTCCAGAATATTCTGGTATTTGGTATGGCCTCCCATTTCTTTATTTTACGAATATTGAAGAGACTACAAGGCCCGCGAGCTGCTTGCAGCTCGCGCACCGAGCGCAACACTAGTACATAATAAGCTTCTTGGAAGCAACAAATGCCTTTTAAGTTTGCTGAACACAAAGATGCTGAACAACAATAATAATTCATATTGTTGATCAATTAACATCGAACTGTGTAAAGTTGTGAACTTCGTGAACATCTCGTGAACCCACTGGCCACTAATCACAGACCAACTAGACCACCTAGACCACTAATAAACATTGGAAAAGTGTCACAGAACTCACAAACCAAGCACAGATTAATGATTAGTATCTAAAACCAAGGACAAGGAAAAGAAAAACAGAAAAACTCAGGGCCTTTTTTAACACGCTACGTTTTACGTCCACGTTTTAAACTAACCTAACGTTATCCATACAAAACGTGAGTTTCTACGTGTTTCCACGGCGTGTTAACAAAAGCCCTCAGGGCTCAGACTATAACTATGACTATAACTCCTACCTCCTATGAGGTATTTTAATCTAAGTCTGGAGAAACCACATGGAAACCACGGAGAAACATGTTTTTTAATCTGTGCTAGAAACTAGTTTGTATAATATTTTAATATAGGTATTATATTTTCGTTGTCTGTGGTATAAATTGTAAATAAATAATACAAAATTACAAATTATTTATAAATTATATTTTCCGCTATAAATCATGTATAAATCAATAATTTAAAGTTAATCTAATCAAATCCGTAATCATGGAGATAAGATCAACTATTACTTGTTGCGGATGCCTCAACAACGGACGTAGAATGGTTGAAATAAGTGAAATCAATTTACGAAAATGTTTTTCGGAAATTATCAATGAAAACCTGGTAAATAATTGTTTTCTTGACTTAATATTACTAGTTTTTTTATATTTCTAATGTGCTATGTGCGGTAAATTGTGTTATCTCTATGTAATTCCATTACTGTACGTGATTTATATTGTAAAAATTATGGATCGAACTTGCTCATCCTGTGTGATGGACAGTTTAAATTCTCATTCAATACTTGCCTTCCTCGAGCGGATGCCCTTTAAGTGGTTGGTTCTGGATTCAATTCCCTGCTGGGTCCATTTTGTAATGTATAATTTATCATCATTAAAGCTCTGTTATTCAAGCATCCTTTACTTAGCTTGTGATTGAAAAAGAAATAAAAACAATTTATTTTAATTTTATTTACTTTATGGAAATAAACAGTATAGGTAATAACAAACAATAGAAAGTATATCCTACATCGAAAAAACTCCAAAAACCCAAAATAGTCTCAAAATATAAAACAACACACTTAGATATTATAAAGAATTAAATTAATAAAGTAAATATTTTCACGGCTTAACACTTAAAAGATCTTGAGCAAATACACGAAGATAGTTTGCATCCCCGTGACAGATATAGACTGGTTTTTTATCCCAGGAATTTGATTTTGTGACTGTTTATAATGTTTTCAGATATCAAATTTTAGTAGTCAGCTTTTGCAACTCTGTTTTGAATGCACCGCGATGCTGCTGAAGTTTACAAACTTCAGATTGCAGGTCTCTGCTTGTTATAAAACATTCCAAACTTATGCTAAACAGGTGAGTTTTTATATTTCCTGTTATTGAAAGTCTTTAACAAACACCCCTGGAGGATGCCTATGTACACTGAATCATCATCATCATCATGATCAACCCATTACCGGCTCACTACAGAGCACGGGTCTCCTCTCAGAGTGAGAAGGGTTTTGGCCATAGTCTACCACGCTGGCCAAGCGGATTGGCAGACTTCACACACCTTTGAGAACGTTATGGAGAACTCTCAGGCATGCAGGTTTCCTCACGATGTTTTCCTTCACCGTTAAAGCAAGTGATATTTAAATAATTAAAACGCACATAACTCCGAAAAGTTAGAGGAGCTTGCCCCGGGATCGAACCCACAACCTCCGATTAGAAGTTGGTCGTCCTAACCACTAGGCTATCACAGCTTACACTGAATGTATGCTGTTAATGTGTTTGTAACAAATATAAGACATCTTGAATTCACCAAGAAAAAATAATAGCAGAGTTAAAATTATTTGTTTATTGTGCACTTAGTTTATTTAGGGCCTGTATGACCTTTGTAAGCATCAGAATATAGCCTAAACATAAGTTTTGTCACTTTCTTACTTTATGTCAACTGACAGAGACAAAACTTGTGAATAAGCTATCCAACACTTATCAGAAGGTGGTGAAACAAGTTATTGATTCAAAATATGTAATTCAGTAAATAAAAGCTTATATTTTATTTATACAATTTCAGAATTCATCATTTAACAGAAAACCTATAATGCGACTATGCACAAAGCAACTGCATAATATACAAATAAATACATCAGTTACCTCACAGAGTAGTGAAGCCACAGAAGTCATAGGTAATGTTAAAGTAGAGAATGACACAGATGATGTATTAGTCGATGTGCTGGAAACAGATGTTATTAAAGATGAGTTCTCCAATCAAGATGTGCTGTTGATTAAGGTATTATAATAAAACTTCATTTCTATGATTTATCACTCCAAATTGTTTCCAAATATATAAGTTATATACATTTTCGTACTCGCCTTTTAAAACCCTTTATTTTGATATCCCACTTGAGGGTCTTGAAGAGAATTTTTTTTTTTCAGTCCGCACATTAAAGCGCATAAAGTCCGCCATTTTGATTTTTTTTTAATTTAGGTACCCAGTGACACTCGCGTCATCAAGACAAATCTAATGACGTATCATTTATCAAAATCCGTTGAGCCGTTGAGTAGTTACAAGACAGTTAGACATACATACACACAGGTGAAACACATATACCCAGTTGGGTAAATAAATGCACTGAGGTCAATTTCATCACCCATCCCATTACAGATTTATTCCAGTGTTGCTTAACAATACACCACTGCCAAATTATAATAATATTGCATTATAAAATTTCAGAATTCGTCATTCAACAGAAGACCAATTACCGGACATCGATCTATACGACTGCCTAGTTTACATGTAGATGAGTTAAATACCTCACAGAGTAGTGAAGTAACAGAGGTCATTGCGGATAAGGTTAAAGTAGAGACTGAGACAGATGATGTATTGGATGTAGATAATGTCAAAGAAGAGTTCTCCGATCATGATGATGAAGTGCCATTGATTAAGGTATGTCTTGTCCTGCCTCGTAGGTAGATAGATAGATAGATAGATTAGATGGATAAAGATTTTATTTGCATATTCCTTATTGTTGAGTTGTGGCATGTTCCATGAATCATAACATTATGATAGGGGAGTTGTTTGGATACTGGATGGGGGAGTTGTTGGATAATGGATGGGAGAGTTGTTGGATAGTGGATAGCGGAGTTGATTGGATAAAATGATTGCGGAGTTGGTGGATAATGGTTGGGGGAATTGCTGGATAATGAATGGGGTAGTTATTGGATAGTGAATGGGGGAGTTGTTGGATAATGGACGAGGGAGATGTGGTGGGCTCGCAGATGCCTCCGCATATAGCTTGATAAAGAGTAAGACTTTAAATCTTATAAGGTGGATAGTCCGAGAGGCTTAACACAATACTTCGTCAAGAGATGGCAATGTCGAGACTCGAAAATTAACAACTTTGTCGAGATACGCCAACTCGTACTAACACTACTGAGCCCGAACCAAGGATCTCTCGATCCGCAGCCGAATAAGTGAGTAACCTACACTAGACCAACGACTTCTGTACCATTACAGATTAAGAAAAAAAAGAAGAGACCCAACGGTAAATTAGAAATGGACAGAGAGCTCGAATTCACGGAGGTAACGTTGAGTGCGAAAGAGATAGAGCATGAGAGAGCTACACTAGCTCTGAGGGACGACTATGTGAACGCCATGTTTAGATGCGACAAGTGCTTGTTGACTTTTCCTAATGAGGACGATCTGAACGACCATGTGCGCGTTAAACACGAACAGGTAAGTTATTTTTAACGCTTTCTATAACGTTATATATCGCTACGTTTCGTTATAACGTTACGTAAAATAACGTTATGTGAAAATATAATCAGCTTATAGCATCTATTCTGTGGTATAAATTATTCTCCTCTCTAGGTAAGCGCTTTAGACTGCTGGTTACCGCGATTTGTTTGCGTTGATGTAGGTTCGTTTATTTCCGGGATAAAAGGTATCCTTTTCTGATGTGAAAGTTCCGTTAAAATCGGTTTAACCATTCCGAAAATTAGTCTGGTCAAACCGACAGATATAGAAATATTTCAAAATGTATTTAGATTAAGTGTCCATTGGAGAAAGAGAGTTACAATGATAGTGATTAGGAAGGAGTTAGAGCTTGAGAGAGAGGTAACTTAGCTCTGAGAGATAATTATGTGAATGCCATGTTTACTTGTGATAAATGCATATCCTTTCCAAATGAAGACGATCCAAACAACCATGTGCACATTAAACAATGAAAAGATAAGTTGCAAAGGTCGTTATAAAAATAACTTTGTGCGTAACGTTAAATAATGTTATAGCGTTAAAAACGCACTGGATACGTTTTCACTCATGTATAAAATGAAAGAGAATGTAAATTATTGTTTGCGGGAATTAATTGAATACTGGTATTTAATTTTCATTTAATTTATTTACAGTACGCATCACACTACAAATGCGCGATATGCACGTGTTCGTTCAGTTCGGAGGTATCGTACAACTACCACACAAACAAACACACGCGCCGCTACCAGTGTACGGTGTGTGCGGACAAATTCACCAGCAAGAGGGCGGCCATCAAACACTATAACTTTATTCACTGCTACGGGTGAGTACATTATTTTACTTTAAAAAAAAAACCTTAAAAAAATATAGCGCTCACAACGCTCGCGCTATTTTTCTATAAGTGATGCTCGCAATTCCACCCGCGTGGATTCATACAAATCTCATATAAACATTCATCCCCCATTTAACCCACTTGGGGGTAGTTTTTTCAAAGTTCCTTAAACATGTATTTCTTTATTTTTAACCGAAAACCTAAATATTTTCATGGATATAACTTGATAAATGACGTGAAAAATGACGGACTCATACGAACCTTCATCCCCTATTTAAACCACTTGGGGCTAGAATTTTCAAAAATTCTAAAACACGTATTTCTTTATTTTAACCGACAGTACAAATACTTGATTTTCATGGATATAACTTGAAAAATGACAGGCTTTCATACAAACTTTCATCCCCAATTTAAGTTCCTTAACGGTGGAATTCGCAATAATCCTTTCTTAGTGTGCGCCTACATCATATAAGGAAGCTATTGTAAAAATTTCAAGTTTCTAGCTTCAGTGGTTTAGGCTGTGCGTTGATGATCAGTCAGTCAGTCAGTCAGGACAAGCCTCTTTATGTTAGTATACATTTATAGCAAGAATATGATTATTTTGTTTTAGAGCAGCCATTGAATATGAGTTTGATCAAAACAATTTAGATAATACTGATCAGACTGCTGTCAAAGACGCAGAGGAAAAAGATGTGAGGTAAGCTATATATCATTTATAAGAGATAAATTAAAACCCGACTACTCATAATAATTAATAATAGCATAAAATAATAATTTAGTGTGCAGAAAAACGTGTATTCAACTGCGTACTAATAGAAGAAAGCGCGGGGCAAGCATCTAGTGGCGCCATCTGTTATGTCTATCTGAAACTAACTTAATTGTCCATTTAAACAGCGCGAACGTTATTTCTTGAATTTCTGGCATATAAAATGTAGCCTATGTCACCCGGACCATAACAACGAATCAAATGACACCACAATTCATTAAATCGGTCCAGTAGTTTAGGCGCTACATAAAATAAGCTACACTAGAACAAAAAATCGGATACAAACATACATACATAAACTGTTAAAATTATAACCCTCCCTTTTGGCTTTGGCGTAGTCGGGTAAAAATATGGGCTCTATTAATATGAAATCAAAAGGATTTTTTTTTGTTTTTTTATTAATTATACAATAAGTACTTAAGCTGTTTTTTGGACAAAATTATTCTATTAATTTCGTTTTTGTACGCAGCACCGCGGAGGAAAACACTTTCCCGTGCGACTTTTGCGAGAAAAACTTCAAATGGAAAACTTCCCTGAGGAAACATTTGGAGAAGCATCGAATAGAGAATGGACAAAAGAGAAAACCGTACTGTGCGCCGTGCAGGTATGGACCCCCCTACCCCTTACCCCCACTCCCTGTACTCCCCCTACACTCTCACCCCTCCCTATCCCCCTACACCCCTTTAGTTATTGGCACTGTTAACTATTTTTTGAAATTCATCAACAAGTTAGCCCTTCCCCCATACCCCCTCTACCCCCATACCCCCTCTACCTCCCACACCCCCTCTACCCTGATCTATGGGTATTTTATCAAAATGAAAACTAGCGGGACGGCTTAGTAATATTATTAACTAGCTGCGCCCCGCGGTGTTACCCGCGGAAAAAATATATTGGAAAAGCATAAGACACAAATAAGAACAGCACTCCTAACAGCCAAAGTTTTACTTATTTGCCGATAGATGGCGTTGTTTTAAGTCCCGCCCAAGAAGGTTATAACTATATTCAATGTAGACACTGGAGACTGCGCCTAAAACATTGTAGTGAAAACAAGGTCATTCACCTGAATATTTTTTGTCTCTAGGTTTTTCTGTACCTCACACACTCTATTTAAGTAGGTGAGAACGAGACAAAAAATATTCACACCTGTTCAAGGCCAAATTTCTTTGCTTCGTTATGTTTGCGTACCATTCTCCAGTGTTTATACTTTAACCTTCTCGGTCCCGTCTATGTATTGACCCAGGATATAAATCTATCTCTGTTCCAAATTTCAGCCAAATTCGTTCAGTAGTTTTTGCGTGAAAGAGTAACAAACATACATACAAAGTTTCGCCTTTATAATATTAGTGTGATTACAGGTTATCTTTCACCACGACACCAAATCTTCAGAAGCACGTCAGAACCAGCTCCAAACACCAAATACAGCTGAAACTTCGGTACGCTATCATATTAAAAAATCACATAGGAGATAAATCTGTTTTTAACCCCCGACGCAAAAACGACGGGGTGTTTTAAGTTTAGTTTGACGTGTCTGTCTGTCTGTTCCACCGTAGCGTTCAAACGGGTGAACCGATTTGAATGCGGGTTTATTTGTTTGAAAGGTGAATTAGTCGGGAGTGTTCTTAGCTATGTTTGATGAAAATCGGTCCAAGATGGTCGCCGCCACAAAATGGCAGATTACATATTTTTTCACAAATCCCTCAATATGGGTATCAAATGAAAAGGCTTGACTAGTAGAATAGCACTATGCAAATCCAAGATGGCCGCCACCACAAAATGGCGAATGTCGGGGGTTTTTAAAATTTTAATTTATGCTTGCTTGACTATTTTTTTGCTATGCTTAGTTTAGTTACCTATTTAGTTACCTATTTAGTTTAGTTTAGATATTGTGTACATATTGAAACAATATTTTTTGTTTAAGTCTTTTAATAGTTCTATATGAGTCTTGTGTCTTTCAATAGTACTATTTGAGTCTTTTGAGTTTTCCAATAGTACATGTACCTTTTGAGTCTCGTGAGTCTCCGTGTAACAGTTCAAGTTTTGTTGAGTGAGTTCACGGTGAAAGGCGATTTTTATGACTTTTTACCCGACTACGGCAAAGTCAAAAGGCAGGGTTATGATTTTAGCAGTTTTTGTATGTTTTATATGTATGAATGTACGTATGTATGTTTTTTGTATCAGATTCTGTGTGTCCTACCGTAGCGCCTAAACTACTAGGCTGATTTTGACGAGTGAGGTGTCAATTGATTCGTTGTTATGGTCCGGGTAACATAGGCTACATTTTATATACGAAAAAATCTTGAATAATAAATTAGTTTCGAATAGACATAACAGATGGCGCCACTAGCAGCTTGCCCCGCGCTTTCTGCACACTCAATTATGATTTTATATTGGATTAAATTATTAAGCGTAGTCGGGTTTTAGTTTACGAACTTTTTCTTGTTTTTAAAATATAGTATACTATTCGGAATTATTATGTGTTCTTTTTTTTTTCAATTTCTTATACAGAAAACTCAACGAAAACTCCGAGTCGAACGACAAAGAAACACCGCAGAAACAATCGAAACAAAAGACTCAACTTATGGACGAGATAAAATCGTCTGTGAACAAATCACAGCCGAAGTATCTCTGTCACCAGTGTGACAAAGTGTTCCTGTGGAGAGGCAACTTGCTTAGGCACCTGCAGAGCCACGCGGCAAAGTATGTGTAATATGTAACCTTCGCACGGGTTGTTTTATGAATCGACTTCAAAACGAGTGATAATCTAAAATATTGGAAGTAAAACCGACATCACCACGCACTTAACAGTCAATATCTTGAAAACTAGTGAGCCGATTTTGATGAAACTTTCACTGTTCTCTAAGTTGGACTAAATGGAAGATAATAAATAGAAAGAATTGCGCTCACTTCGCTTGCACTAATATAATCACTCTAATATTATAAAGGCGAAAGTTTGTGTGTGTATGTTTGTTACTCTTTAACGCCGTAACTACTGAACCGATTTGGCTGAAATTTTGAATGGAGATAGATTATGCTCTGACTTAACAGATAATCTACTTTTTATTTACAGTTCCCACGGGATTTTGAAAAAACCGAAATCTATAGCTACAGCTATAGGTAGATTACTATACCAAACTTCCTTGAAAGTAGGTATAAAGGTTGGTAAAGACTGGAAATCCATGATTCCCTCGGGATTTGTGAAAAATCGAAACTGACGTGGGAGAAGCCGCGGGCAGAAGCTAGTCCAACATATTTAGAGCAAGCGAAGTAAGCGTCTTTGTGTCCGTTTTCAGAGCGAAAGGCGATCTGGTGTGCAAGCCGTGCAACAGGACGTTCTCGTCGATAGCCACGTACCAACAGCACATGAAGATAAGCAAGAAACACGTCTCCGAAAACGATTTCAAGTGAGCCTCTTGATTTATTTGAGTTTGTTGAGTCTCTTGATATATTTGAGTTTATTGAATATCTTGATATATTTGAGTTTGTTGAATATCTTGATGTATTTGAGTTTGTTGAGTATCTTATATTTGAGTTTATTGAATCTCTTGATATATTTGAATTTATGAGTCTCTTGATATATTTGAGTTTGTTGAGTCTCTTGATATATTTGAGTTTGTTGACTCTCTTTATATATTTGAGTTTTTTTTGAGTCACTTGATATATTTGAGTTTGTTGACTCTCTTTATATATTTGAGTTTTTTTGAGTCTCTTGATATATTTGAGTTTGTTGAGTGAAATGAATAGTTTTGAATGTTTGAATGTCTGTTCGTCACAGGTACATGTGCAGCGAGTGCGGCAAGCGCTTCGCGACCAAGTCTCAGCTGCGAGATCATATAAACTGGGAGCATCTGAAGAACTTTGTGTACACTTGCGACGAGTGTCAGAAGGTAAGACGACACAAGGTAACGCACAGTTTCTGTGGTGGGAGGCTTCGGTCGTGGTTAGATACCATCCAATTGGCGAAACCGTGCCGCCAAGCATTACACTACCGCATACTGGCATCAACATAAACGGCGAGTACATCACTCACCTACGGTTTGCCGATGATATAGTTGTGATGGCAGAGACTCTGGGAGACCTCAGTACAATGCTCAACGATCTCAGCAGAGTTTCTCAACAGGTGGGCCTAAAAATGAACATGAGTAAGACGAAGATCATGTCTAACGCTCATGTTCCGCTCCACCCGGTAATCGTTGAGAACTCTGCACTCGAAATTGTAGACGAGTACATATACCTAGGACACACGATCCAGCTAGGTAGGTCCAATTTTGAGAAAGAGATCAACCGCCGAATCCAACTCGGCTGGGCAGCGTTCGGGAAACTTCGAGATGTCTTTTCGTCCAATATCCCTCAGTGTCTGAAGACGAAAATCTTCGAACAGTGCGTGTTGCCAGTGATGACTTATGGATCTGAGACATGGTCGCTGACAATGGGCCTCATAAGAAGGCTCAGGGTCACTCAGCGGGCGATGGAGAGAGCTATGCTCGGAGTATCCCTGCGGGATCAAATCAGAAATGAGGAGATCCGCAGGAGAACCAGAGTTACCGACATAGCTCATCGAGTCGCGAAGCTGAAGTGGCAATGGGCGGGGCACATTGCTCGAAGAACCGATGGGCGTTGGGGTCCCAAGGTGCTTGAATGGCGACCTCGCACCAGTAAACGAAGCGCAGGTAGACCCCCCACTCGTTGGACAGACGATCTCAAGCGAGTCGCTGGCAGCCGCTGGAGTCAGGTGGCACAAGATCGTGTGCTGTGGCGATCCTTGCAAGAGACCTATGTCCAGCAGTGGACGTCCATTGGTTGAAACGAACGAATGACGACGATAAACGTAAGTTTTGTCATTTTTTTTACTTTACCTATGTCAAGTGGTTAGGACAACCGACTTCTAATCGGAGGTCGTGGGTTCGATCCCGGGCACGCACCTCTAACTTTTCGGAGTTATGTGCGTTTTAAGTATTTAAATATCACTTGCTTTAACGGTGAAGGAAAACATCGTGAGGAAACCTGCATGCCTGAGAGTTCTCCATAACGTTCTCACGCGGTGTGTGAAGTCTGCCAATCCGCTTGGCCAGCGTGGTAGACTATGGCCAAAACCCTTCTCACTCTGAGAGGAGACCCGTGCTCTGTAGTGAGCCGGTAATGGGTTGATCATGATGATGTCAAGTGACAAAGACAAAAGTTGTACATAGCTATCTGATAGTTATCAGAAGGTGGTGAAACAAGCCGTAATTATAATATTAAAATTTATTTTATAGGTATAATTAAGCTTACCTATAAAATAAAACATTAAGGGCTTGTTTTTTTGTTGTTGCTAAATTATACCTAATTAAACGCGCTTAATCAGTTAATTGTGTTTCTTGCACGTAGGCATTTCATCGCTGTAGTGAGATGAAAAGTGTTTCGTACGGCTGCAAAATTATTTGCCCCTCGTGCCTCGAATCCCTCGCCAAGCTCAGGATTCTTTTTTTGCAGCCTTGCATAACAAATAAATATTTCTAAAAAATTATATGAAATGTGCACATTTCATAGACTGTAGAGTGGTTTTCATGGACAACTGTCCAGAAAAGTTGGCCTCGTGTTATAGGCGTCCTCGCCAAGGCTCGGCCGTCTAACTCACACTCGACCAGAAAACGCTCACTGCCCGGTCTCATGCAGTAATGTACTATTCTTCTCTATTGCAGGTGTTCAAAACCAGCAACTCAGTGTATCTCCACAAGCAGGCGGTTCACAAGACGGACAGTGTCGAGCATCTGTGCGACCACTGCGGCAAACCGTTCCCTGTGAGTTTGTCTGTCTGTATATGCAAAATAAGTTGATATATGGTTGATGGGAAAAATATGAATTTTAAGTGCAATTCAGAAACTTTGAAGTGAGTTACAAGCTCTTGAGTCTTGACTTGACTGAAAACTTAGTTATAAATTATATAATTAGTGAGTGAATTTTGGTTGCATTTGGCTATATTTTTTCAAATCTTTAGGAGTGGGGGGGGGGGCACCTGCCCCTACCTGCTCCCCCTTGGTGACGCTCATGAGCTGCCCGCGGCTTCGCCCGCGTGACTTTCGGTTTTTCACAAATCCCGAGCGAATCGTGGATTTCCGGTTCCCGTTTCTGCTCACTTTTCCATCGTGTAGCCTATGTGTTAAGTCAGGGCATAATCTACCTTCATTGAAAATTTCAGCCAAATCAGTTCAGTAGTTGCGGCGTTAAAGAGTAACGAATAGTAAAAAACAGTAATAGATACAGATAGCTATAGATTTCGGGTTTTTCAAAATCCCGTGGCAACTGTAGATTTTGCCAGGATAAAAGGTAGCCTGTGTTAAGTCAGGGCATAATCGGTCTCCATTTAAAATTTCAGCGAAATAGTTGCGGCGTTAAAGCGTTGTTAAAGAGGGAGAACATACACACACACACACACACACTAACACACAAACTTTCGCCTTTATAATATTAATGTGATTAAACTCCACAGAGCAAGGCGAAACTGCGCAACCACATCCTGGGCACCCACAGCGGCGGCGCGCTGTACCGCTGCGCGTGCTGCGACGCGCGCTTCAGCTGGCAGTCGTGTCTGTCGCGACACGTGCGCCACAAGCACAGGAAGATGACGGACAAAGTGAGTTGACAGTGAGTCGCCAATGAGTTGCTAATGAGTCACTAACGGGTCAATATTGAGTTGCTATTGAGTCACTGATGAGATGCTAATGAGTCACTATTGAGTCACTAACGGGTCACTATTGAGTTACTATTTAGTCACTGACGGGTCACTATTGAGTTGCTAATGAGTTACTATTGAGTCACTGACGGGTCACTATAGAGTTGTTATTGAGTCGCTGATGATATGCTAATGAGTCATTATTGAGTCACTAACGGGTCACTATTGAGGTCTTGATGAGTCACTGATGAGCCATTCATATAACAAGTGAGTCTAATTAAGTTGTTATTTATTTTGGGTGATTGTGTGTGCGTTGATTTCTCTATTATTACTTTGACACCTATATTGAGAATGTTTCAAAACTACTTGAGTCACTAATGAGTTACTATTGAGTCATTATTGAGTCACTTATTAGTACTCACTAAGTCATTTTGTGATTACAGTTAGTCTTCAGATTTATGTATTGTACTGAAATTGCCCCTAATTATATTTGATACTAGCTAAGGCCGGCCTCACACAGCCGGAATGAACGCCGGAATTCAGAATCTGAATTCAGAAAGCCCAGAAATGCATACAATTTCGCTATTCCCCACACACATTCTGATTTTTGCAGATTCTTAATTTTTCAGATCGATCTGACAAAATGTGTCTGAGACCGGCCTTATATGAAGACTAAAATAATGTACAAATATTGTATAGTATGTACTTTTTTCATTTGATCCAAAATATAATTAATAAGTACTTAATTGAAAAATACTTTAAATGAATTACTTAAATACTAATAATTTATTAAATATTGTTTTTTGTGAGGTGTGAATTGTATTTTGCAAATTATAAATCTAGTTCTAGGCAATTAAGTAAATTAATGTACTTAATAATACGTTTTTGATACAGAAATAAAATGAAATTTCAACAATTAACTCGTTTAATTTTTTTTATAGTTAATTTATAATTTTTTTTCATAATGACTACTTCATTTAGTTAAGGTAGACTGAGGTACGCGATAAACTCGCGCGCTGCTTTTTAACCCAGACGCAAAAGCGACGGGGTGTTACAAGTTTGACGTGTCTGTCTGTCTGTTCGGTGTTCCCCTGTAGCGCTCAAACGGTTGAGTCGATTTGAATGCGGTTTTTTTTTGTTTAAAAAGTGAATTAGTCGAGAGTGTTTTTAGTTATGTTTGATGAAAATCGATTCAAGATGGCCGCCGCTACAAAATGGCGGATTACATATCATTTCACAACTCCCTTAATATGGATATTAAATGAAACTTGAAATTGAATGAAGCTTGACTAGTAGAATAGCACTATGCAAATCCAAGATGGCCGCCGCCACAAAATGGCGAATGTCGGGGTTTTTTTTTAATTTTTAATTTATACTTGTAGATATGTATCTATTATGGTTTTCCGCATTCCAGAGTTGTTTAATGGTTGCTTAAAGACCACCTATAAGATTTAAAAAAAATCGCTCCGTCAGTTAACGTTTCATTAGTACAGCCAAATGACAGCTCGTTAATTGATTGCTTGATTGATTATTATTAATTGATTTAATGGTAATTACTTAATGGCTCATTCGACAAAAAAATGAGTGTCTCGGAGTGCGACAGTTAGCCATAGACAGCAGACGGCTTCCTTAGTCTTTCTTTACGTTCTGGTTACTGTTATAATAGGGTATTTGACAACATTGAAAATATACTATTGATTGTGGTCATCTTATCAGATAATAGCCTAAAAAAGACATATTTCACTCAATCACACTAAATTATGTAATTTTACGCGATATTTTGCACGAAATAAAACATTATAATTTTTGAAATTTTATCAGACACGTGAACGCTCTGTGATTGGTTGCTACTCTGGTGACGTCACTTGAAATTATTATACTTGAGAGTACACTTTACTTGGTCGATATAATTGAAGTTTATCAACCAATCGAAAGTAAACTTTAAAGTTGAAACAATAAGATTGATATTAAAATAGCATTATTAACCTCTTAATTTCACTTATTTGGTGTGACTTTCTAGCGCATATACTCTACAATACACAATTGTTTTCATACCAATAATTAGATAAACTCTTCCACTAATAAATTATCACTAGATAAACTCATAACTTTTTTTTATTTCCTCACAAAAACAAAAGATTTGTACCTAAATACACAAGTGTTTTTCGCGCCATCCGTCGTAACTAATCACGCAGCGTGCTCTGTCGCACGCACCGAGAGCGAGCGAGAAAAGTGATGATGCTAATATTTTTGCTATGTATTTATTACATAATTAAAGATTGTTATTTTTCTTGTTTCCTCTCCCGCATTCCATTTATTGCATTTAACTTTGTATTTATTGTATTTAACCTATTTAATTACTTTTAATTTGTATTTAACTATTTAATTATTGTTACTGGATAGCTACGCTGTTTTGTTGTGGTTTCTGGTTATGTAACCCATACTGTGCCCATACATACTCTGACCTCTGTGTGTGAACCTATAAACTTGCTCATTGGTTTGTGACGTCACGCGTATCATGTGATCAGCGCTATTACAGAAATGTCGTTTTTGGCGCGGTTTTCAAAACTTAAACTTTATCATTGATTTAATTCTTAATACTGTAGATATTCCGAAAAATATCAATGTAGTGTGTTTTAATAAGTAATAAAGAATAATTTAAAACTAATTCCAAAAATTAGTCAAATAGCCTATTATGCACTTTTAAGATTTATTCAGTTCGTCCAAAACTGTAGATAAATCTACGTTTTGATTGTCAAGTGTCTTAATATCAAAATCATTCTCTGTCGAATAATTCTTTTCTTTTACTTTGTCTGTGCCATCTTTTGCATTTTTGTAACTATTTACAAATATTTCTACATCTTTATTAACGATTATATCGTTTTTATTTTTAAACTTTTCATTCTTAGTTATATTTTTATGAGTTATTGGTATATTTCTTTCATTATTGTCGTGATTAATATAGATTTTGCTAAAATCAATATATTGCAGTATGACGCCAAGATCTCTGTTTAGTTGAATTTTAGTAGTTTCATCTAAAGTATCGTATTTATCTTTTAAAATATTCATAAATTCTTTCACCATATTCTTAACTTCAGTTTCAGTATTATTAGATTTATCTTTAGCAAACTTGTCACATTTATAAACTAAGTTATTTAGTTTATCTTTATCATTTTCATCGTAATAATTATCAATTTTATCAGCCAATCTAGTTGTTATTATTTCGTTACCATTTAAAGCATTCCGAAGATTGTAACGTATGATTTTTGCGTCTAGTCCAGAATATTCCCTTAATACATCTAAAATTGCTTTTTTAATACCTTCCGTGAAAACTACGTTTGTATCTAAAATGTTTTCTGCTTCATTTGCTACAGCTTTTGCTACTGCTTTCAAGTCTTTGTCATCATATTTGATGATATTGAGGATTATTTTTTCCATAAATTTAGAAAATACTTTTGTTTTGTTATTTTCGTCATTACTTCTGAGGTAAGCTTTAACAGGTGAAATGGCTTGCTCTATTTGGTCTATGAATCTACGGATTTTGTTGATGAATGATAAATTGTTCTCGTCGCCAGGTTGAAAGAGAAGGGATGTTTCCAATGCCACATTAACGCTTCTAGGATTCGTAGCTTTTGATGAAACTGAAATATAACCATATTCATGATTTTAGGGCTCTAATAATATAAGTACACTGGACCGGCTTTGACTAAAGAAATTAGGTGTTAGATACCCGTGCCTCGGCGAGCACGTAAAGCCGTCGGTCCTGCGCCTTATCTCATCGGTCATGTCGGATTACCATCCCACCTTCCATTGGACTACGGGAGCGAGGGAACGCAGAGTGCAGTGTATTAAGTGTAATATTAAGATTTTTTTACAAGAGTATCTAATTGAAAATATAAATAAGTAGATACATAAGTTTAAAAAAAAAGACCATCTTATAGAAGACTTTGAAAATATTTATGTGTGTGGTTATAAAAAAGTGTGAATACGGTACCAACCATAAAATAAATTCAGAAGTACAAAAAATAAAAAACTCCCCATTTTCATACTTAAAGGTAACGACATTTATGCGGAAATTTTATAGCAAGATTATTGAGGAAATTGCAATTTTTTTATAACTACTATAGTAATAAAATAAGAAAAATGTTATTTATTTAACAACACCTATATAAATGATATGGCCTAACGTGGATGGAAATATCATTAATCGTTGACGTTTAAACGATATGGTCAGTTTTAGATGGCCGTGATCATGAAATAGAACCGTATCATGAAATGATCGGCCACATCATGAAGTGACCAATTCTAAGATCTGACCACGACATAATATATGTATATCACTTGAACAAATTCGTTGAATATCTGCTATATATTCGTTTAGCAAGAATAGACTGGGTTTTAGACAGTCAACCTTTAAGAAAGCGGCGTTTTAGAAACGGACGGATGCTTTTTCTTGGTTGTACTAAGAAAGCTTCTTTTAGAAAGAAGAGACGTTTTAGACAATCAACTTCTAAGAAAGAAGCGACGTTTCAGAAACGGACGGAGGCTTTTTCTACATAGAAAGTTTCTTTTAGAAACAAAAGACATGTTTAGACAGTCAACTTTTAAGAAAGAATCGACGTTTTAGAAACTGACAAAAGCTTTTTCTATGTAGAAAGCTTCTTTTAGAAACAAAAGATGTGTTTAGACAGTCAACTTTTAAGAAAGAATCGACGTTTTAGAAACGAAAGAAGGCTTTATTTGTACTAAAACACACGTATCAGTCGTAAGTATCAATTTATTTCGGTTTTCTCCGTGCGCTCGTCGTCGGGGCCGGCGTGCTGCACGCGCAGCCGCTTGGGCGCCACCTTGTGCACGCGCCGCCTGTGCGTGTACAGACACGCGCTCTGCCGGAACGTGCGCCCGCACATGTCGCACGACAGCGGCTTCTCGCCCGTGTGTATCAGCTCGTGCTCGCGCAGGCACTTCTTATCCTGGGAATAAGCTATAATTTAATAATAACTAGCTTTTGCCCGCGGCTTCGCCCGCGTGAATTTCGGTTTTCACAAATCCTGAGGGAATCGTGGATTTCTGGTTTCCGTTCCCGCTCTCTTTTCCGACCTTTATATCTACTTTCAAGGAAGTTTGCTATAGTAATAGCTGTAGATATAGATTTCGGGTTTTTCGAAATCCCGCGGGAACTGTGGATTTTTCCAGGATAAAGAGTCTATGTTTTTAGTCAGAGCATAAATCTATCTTCATTCAAAATTTCAGCCAAATCGGTTTAATAGTTGCGACGTTATAGAGTAACAAACATCCAAACATCTAAACATCCAAACATCCACACTTTCACATTTATAATATTAGTAGGATAATCATTTTTATACTGCCTCGTTCGTCTAGTGGTTAGCATATTCGACTGCAGACCAAGAGGTCCCGGGTTCGATTCCCGGGTCGCGCAAATAAATTGTTAGGTATTGAGTTTTTCTGTCAAGAAATTCTCAGTGCCAGCCCGGAGTTGGTAGTCGGCGGTGTCTCACCCCCGTGCCTCGGAGAGCACGTTAAGCAGTCGGTCCCGGTTATTATCACTATCATGTGACAATAGTCGTTAAAGCCCGCCAACCCGCATTGGAGCAGCGTGGCGGGCCTAAGCACTCCCTCTCTCCTATGAGAGAGGAGGCCTGTGCCCAGCAGTGGGACGTTAAAAGACAGCAGTAGTGGTGGTGGTGGATTTAAAAGCATCTTTATCCATACTAGTCCATACTAATATTATAAATGCGTGTGTGTGTTTGTTTGTTTGTCCTCCTTTCACGCCCTAACTAAGCAACCAATCGACTTGATTTGTGGCATGGCATAGTTGAAAGGACGGAGAGTGACATAGGCTCATTTTATCCGTCATTAATAAAACTAATGTCCTCCTGACCGAATTTCGGCCACGGCGGCCAATCTCAACCGAGGCAGAGACTAGCCATCTGCGCAGGAGATATTATAGTGCACAAGTGTGTGCGCATACACAGGTGCACTCTCTATTCCCTCACTCTCATAGTCCGATGGGACGCCAATGCGACACGACCGGAGAGAGATTAGGCGCAGGACCGACGGCTATACGTGCTCTCCGAGGCACGGGGGTGTATCTAACACCGCCTACTTCCAACTCCGGGCTGGCACTGAGAATTTCTTGACAAAAAAATCCAATACCTCATATTTTTTGGCCCAACCCGGGAATCGAACCCAGGACCTCGTGATCCACAGTCGAACGTGCTAACCGCTAGACCGACGAGGCAGTATTAATATTTAATAAAATTAATAGAAGTACACAAGCGGCGCGGCGCGGCGTACCCTGAACGCCTTCCCGCACGTCTGGCACAGTATCTTGTCGGCCGACTTCTCCTTGATGCCGTGGTGCGCGCGGCTGACGTGCCGCGTCACCGAGCGACGCGTCGCGAGCGCCTGCAACAATGTTCATCATCATCATCATATATATATATATATATATATATCACTAGCTGACCCCCGCGACTTCGTTCGCGTGTTTTTCTTTGCTATAAACCTCACGGAGCCCGAGACCTTTCCAACGAATGCAAAACCGTGGAAATCGGTTCGTGCGTTCTAGAGTTATAGCGTCAGGAAGGAAAACCCGACGACTTATTTTTATATAGTAGATTATAAATACGGGAGGTTCGCATCTGAAATCAGGAAATGTGTCTAACTCGTTTCCTGATTTCAGCTGCAAGCCTTACCCGTGTTATACGCGAGCCTTTAAAACTCAATAAGCAGATCTACCCGATTGGGAAGTGTGCAAATTTCATGTGTTTCTTTATTGTGAAAACTTAATTGGCCAAATGTAATTATCTAGAATAAGTTAGACTAATATGTTAAATAAATAAGCTGTATGTTTTCCAAATAAAAAAAAAAATCAACCGAACCCAATCAAAATGTACATTATGTCAACTCACTGACGCAGTGGCTAGCGCTGTGGTCTTATAGAATAGAATAGAAAAGTTTTTTATTCAAATAAACTTTTTAACCCCCGACGCAAAACGACGGGGTGTTATAAGTTTGACGTGTCTGTGTGTGTGTCTGTCTGTTCCCCTGAGGCGCTCAAACGGGTGAACCGATTTGAATGCGTTTTTTTTTGTTTGAAAGGTGAATTAGTCGAGAGTGTTGTTAGCTATGTTTGATGAAAATCGATCCAAGATGGCTGACGCTACAAAATGGCGGATTACATATTTATTCACAACTCCCTTAATATGGGTATCAAATGAAAGGGCTTGACTAGTAGAATAGCACTATGCAAATCCAAGATGGCCGCCGCCACGACATGGCGAATGTCGGGGGTTTTTTAAATTTTCAATTTATACTTGTATTTGATGCAACAATTTACCTTGTGACAAATGGGACACTTGTAATGCGTCTTCCCCATGTGATTGTAGTTCGCATGGTCGTTCAGTTCCCTCGTAGTCCGGAAACCCTTGTCGCACATCGTACATTTGTATCTGAAAAACAAACAAAAAAATTAAGGGTCTGTTTCACGCCCTTCTGATAAGTATCAGATAGCTATACAACTTTTGTCTTTGTCACTTGACATAAGGTAAGAAAGTGACAAAACTCACGTTTAGGCTATCACACTTATCAGGAGGTGGTGAAACAGGCCGTAATTCTTTTATTACTTACACTAGATTTTGCCCGCGGCTTCGCCCGCGTGAATTTCGGTTTTTCACAAATCGAATCGTGGATTTCCGGCTCCCGTTCCCGCTCCCTTTTCCAAACTATACCTACTTTCAAGGAAGTTTGCTATAGTAATCTACCTATAGCTGTAGATATATATTTCGTTTTTATCAAAATCCCGTGCGAACTGTAGATTTTTTCAGGATAAAAAGTGCATACGCATACAGATGCATGCAACTATTGTAATAATGTGCTATGTGAGCGTGATTTACCTAAGAACAGTCAACGCCATCTATCGCGTTTTTGGAAGTCTATATCTATTTAAGTCCCACAGGAATACTTTTCCGGGATAAAAAGTAGCCTATGTTTTAAGTCAGGGCATAAGCTATCTCCATTCAAAATTTCAGCCAAATCGGTTCAGTAGTTGCGGCGTGATTGAGTAACAAACATCCAAACATACAAACATCTAAACATCCAAACATCCAAACATCCACACTTTCACATTTATAATATTAGTAGGATATAGTAGGATTAGTAGGATTGGTATTGTGATTATGTGTGATAGCTTCTGCCCGCAGCTTCGCTCGCGTGAATTTCGGTTTTGAACAAATCCCGAGGGAATCGTTGATTCCCGGTTCCCGTTCCCGCTCCCTTTTCCAACCTTTATACTTTCTATCAAGGAAGTTCGCTATAATAATCTACCTATAGCTGTAGATGTAGACTTCGGGGTTTTCAAAATCCCATGGGAACTGTGCATTTTTTCCAGGATAAAAAGTAGCCTATGTGTTGCCAATGCATGCAACACAGCAAACTATTGCAATAATGTGTTATGTGAACGTGATTTACCTAAGAACAGTCAGCGCCCTCTATGGCGTTTTTGGAAGATTATATCTATTTTAGTCCCACAGGAATACTTTTCCGGGATAAAAAGTAGCCTATGTTTTAAGTCAGGGCATAAGCTATCTCCATTCAAAATTTCAGCCAAATCGATTCAGTAGTTGCGGCGTGATTGAGTAACAAACATCCAAACATACAAACATCTAAACATCCAAACATCCAAACATCCACACTTTCACATTTATAATATTAGTAGGATTGACAAATCAACCCTTGACTGCTCTCGCCTGAAGGCAAGGTACGATGCAATCTAAGGCCTACCATTCACGGGCGCCCCAATCCGCGAGATTTGTCTTAGTGTGAATGGTTCGCGGTTCGTCATGTCTCGCGGATTTGTCCGTGCGACGGGACGCGAGCGGCGAGCCGCTCAAGCTACGCGTGTATGGGCGCGCGGTAGATTTGACCGCGACCTCTATGCCCGGCGCACACTGAATAATTAACTTTACGACTATTGACATACGGTCCCGGTACGGTATGCGCGCCGTGTTAGCAAGCAGCAGAGATACGTGCGAGGCTCGTCACAGTTCACGAGCGACTGACGCGCTCGCGTAGTGTGTGGGCGATGACGAATTTGTCTACGGCTCGGGTGCGGCTCGAGGCGCGTTCAATGAATGGGACACTTAAACCACAGGTCCCATTGGAAGTCTCTGTCGTTCGCAGTGTGAACCGTAGTATGAGAGACACTCACTTCTTGTCGCACGCGACGCACAGCAGCGCGGCACTGTGCGTCCATACATAAACTTCACCACGGCATCATACATAAACTTAGTAGGGACTGGTAACGGCTGGGGCTCCCCGTGGATCCTGAGCAGTGAGGGGGATGACAACTCACTTGTGCACGTCGGTGACGGCGTGCCTGCTGGAGTACTTGAGGTGCTTCTCGTAGGAGTCGCGCGACACGAAGCGCTTGTCGCACGCGACGCACAGCAGCGCGGCGCGCGCTCCGTGGATCCTGAGCAGCGAGGGGGATGACAACTCACTTGTGCACGTCGGTGACGGCGTGCCTGCTGGAGTACTTGAGGTGCTTCTCGTAGGAGTCGCGCGACACGAAGCGCTTGTCGCACGCGACGCACAGCAGCGCGGCGCGCGCTCCGTGGATCCTGAGCAGCGAGGGGGATGACAACTCACTTGTGCACGTCGGTGACGGCGTGCCTGCTGGAGTACTTGAGGTGCTTCTCGTAGGAGTCGCGCGACACGAAGCGCTTGTCGCACGCGACGCACAGCAGCGCGGCGCGCGCTCCGTGGATCCTGAGCAGCGAGGGGGATGACAACTCACTTGTGCACGTCGGTGACGGCGTGCCTGCTGGAGTACTTGAGGTGCTTCTCGTAGGAGTCGCGCGACACGAAGCGCTTGTCGCACGCGACGCACAGCAGCGCGGCGCGCGCTCCGTGGATCCTGAGCAGCGAGGGGGATGACAACTCACTTGTGCACGTCGGTGACGGCGTGCCTGCTGGAGTACTTGAGGTGCTTCTCGTAGGAGTCGCGCGACACGAAGCGCTTGTCGCACGCGACGCACAGCAGCGCGGCGCGCGCTCCGTGGATCCTGAGCAGCGAGGGGGATGACAACTCACTTGTGCACGTCGGTGACGGCGTGCCTGCTGGAGTACTTGAGGTGCTTCTCGTAGGAGTCGCGCGACACGAAGCGCTTGTCGCACGCGACGCACAGCAGCGCGGCGCGCGCTCCGTGGATCCTGAGCAGCGAGGGGGATGACAACTCACTTGTGCACGTCGGTGACGGCGTGCCTGCTGGAGTACTTGAGGTGCTTCTCGTAGGAGTCGCGCGACACGAAGCGCTTGTCGCACGCGACGCACAGCAGCGCGGCGCGCGCTCCGTGGATCCTGAGCAGCGAGGGGGATGACAACTCACTTGTGCACGTCGGTGACGGCGTGCCTGCTGGAGTACTTGAGGTGCTTCTCGTAGGAGTCGCGCGACACGAAGCGCTTGTCGCACGCGACGCACAGCAGCGCGGCGCGCGCTCCGTGGATCCTGAGCAGCGAGGGGGATGACAACTCACTTGTGCACGTCGGTGACGGCGTGCCTGCTGGAGTACTTGAGGTGCTTCTCGTAGGAGTCGCGCGACACGAAGCGCTTGTCGCACGCGACGCACAGCAGCGCGGCGCGCGCTCCGTGGATCCTGAGCAGCGAGGGGGATGACAACTCACTTGTGCACGTCGGTGACGGCGTGCCTGCTGGAGTACTTGAGGTGCTTCTCGTAGGAGTCGCGCGACACGAAGCGCTTGTCGCACGCGACGCACAGCAGCGCGGCGCGCGCTCCGTGGATCCTGAGCAGCGAGGGGGATGACAACTCACTTGTGCACGTCGGTGACGGCGTGCCTGCTGGAGTACTTGAGGTGCTTCTCGTAGGAGTCGCGCGACACGAAGCGCTTGTCGCACGCGACGCACAGCAGCGCGGCGCGCGCTCCGTGGATCCTGAGCAGCGAGGGGGATGACAACTCACTTGTGCACGTCGGTGACGGCGTGCCTGCTGGAGTACTTGAGGTGCTTCTCGTAGGAGTCGCGCGACACGAAGCGCTTGTCGCACGCGACGCACAGCAGCGCGGCGCGCGCTCCGTGGATCCTGAGCAGCGAGGGGGATGACAACTCACTTGTGCACGTCGGTGACGGCGTGCCTGCTGGAGTACTTGAGGTGCTTCTCGTAGGAGTCGCGCGACACGAAGCGCTTGTCGCACGCGACGCACAGCAGCGCGGCGCGCGCTCCGTGGATCCTGAGCAGCGAGGGGGATGACAACTCACTTGTGCACGTCGGTGACGGCGTGCCTGCTGGAGTACTTGAGGTGCTTCTCGTAGGAGTCGCGCGACACGAAGCGCTTGTCGCACGCGACGCACAGCAGCGCGGCGCGCGCTCCGTGGATCCTGAGCAGCGAGGGGGATGACAACTCACTTGTGCACGTCGGTGACGGCGTGCCTGCTGGAGTACTTGAGGTGCTTCTCGTAGGAGTCGCACGACACGAAGCGCTTGTCGCACGCGACGCACAGCAGCGCGGCGCGCGCTCCGTGGATCCTGAGCAGTGAGGGGGATGACAACTCACTTGTGCACGTCGGTGACGGCGTGCCTGCTGGAGTACTTGAGGTGCTTCTCGTAGGAGTCGCGCGACACGAAGCGCTTGTCGCACGCGACGCACAGCAGCGCGGCGCGCGCTCCGTGGATCCTGAGCAGCGAGGGGGATGACAACTCACTTGTGCACGTCGGTGACGGCGTGCCTGCTGGAGTACTTGAGGTGCTTCTCGTAGGAGTCGCGCGACACGAAGCGCTTGTCGCACGCGACGCACAGCAGCGCGGCGCGCGCTCCGTGGATCCTGAGCAGCGAAGGGGATGACAACTCACTTGTGCACGTCGGTGACGGCGTGCCTGCTGGAGTACTTGAGGTGCTTCTCGTAGGAGTCGCGCGACACGAAGCGCTTGTTGCACGCGACGCACAGCAGCGCGGCGCGCGCTCCGTGGATCCTGAGCAGCGAGGGGGATGACAACTCACTTGTGCACGTCGGTGACGGCGTGCCTGCTGGAGTACTTGAGGTGCTTCTCGTAGGAGTCGCGCGACACGAAGCGCTTGTCGCACGCGACGCACAGCAACGCGGCGCGCGCTCCGTGGATGCGCGCGTGCGCCGCGGCGCGCTCGCGACGCACCATCTTGCCGCACACCGGGCACTGCTGCGTCGGCTGCGGCTCCCCGTGAATCCTGAGCAGCCAGAGGGATTCACCTTATTCATTATATTATATACACATTAGAATTATTAACGGCACCATGAATAAAGCGCAGACCACATTGGGAGCGAAACGATCGTCGAGTTAAATTTGTGGTGAATTTGTGTGGTGTTGTGCCTACAAATTAGTCACTGTTAGCGGATTATAGCAAAGTAATTTTGTGTTCATTGTATAATATCATGGAATTCCGCAAAGTAACGCCTGCTTCTATTCAACACTCAACTACTCTAGCGACATGAGCGAGCTCTCAATTAGTCTAGCGACATGAGCGAGCTCTCAATTAGTCTAGCGACATGAGCGAGCTCTCAATTAGTCTAGCGACATGAGCGAGCTCTCAATAATTAGTCTAGCGATATGAGCGAGCTCTCAGTTAGTCTAGCGACATGAGCGAGCTCTCAATTAGTCTAGCAACATGAGCGACCTCTCAATTAAGCGACATGAGCGAGCTCTCAATTAGTCTAGCGACATGAGCGAGCTCTCGAGCGAGCTCTCAATTAATCTAGCGACATGAGCGACCTCTCAATTAAGCGACATGAGCGAGCTCTCAATTAATCTAGCGACATGAGCGAGCTCTCAATTAATCTAGCGACATGAGCGACCTCTCAATTAGTCTAGCAACATGAGCGACCTCTCAATTAAGCGACATGAGCGAGCTCTCAATTAGTCTAGCGACATGAGCGAGCTCTCAATTAATCTAGCGACATGAGCGACCTCTCAATTAAGCGACATGAGCGAGCTCTCAATTAATCTAGCGACATGAGCGAGCTCTCAATTAATCTAGCGACATGAGCGACCTCTCAATTAATCTAGCGACATGAGCGAGCTCTCAATTAATCTAGCGACATGAGCGACCTCTCAATTAAGCGACATGAGCGAGCTCTCAATTAGTCTAGCGACATGAGCGACCTCTCAATTAAGCGACATGAGCGAGCTCTCAATTAATCTAGCGACATGAGCGAGCTCTCAATTAGTCTAGCGACATGAGCGAGCTCTCAATTAGTCTAGCGACATGAGCGACCTCTCAATTAGTCTAGCGACATGAGCGAGCTCTCAAGTAGTCTAGCGACATGAGCGAGCTCTCAATTAGTAATGTACAACACAAATAGTATGTATAACATATAGGCTGTAATTTATAACTAGAAAATGTCTATTCATACTCACTGCACGTGTTTGTTGAGCGTGTTTTTGAACGCGAAAGTTTTACCACACGTGGCACATTTGTGGCCCTCCCTGTGCACTTTCAGCGTGTGTTTGTAGCGTAAATACAAGTTTCTGTTAAAGAAAAAAAAAATTTAAAAAAGTGAGAAACGGCAGAAGTGAAACATATTCTAATTTTTCGAATACTCCAAAATATTATATTAAACATTAAAACCTTGTTTATGTTTTTGAAATATTTGGGTCTATGATTTGGGTTAAAAAACGAAACGTAGGCAAAGGAAATGCAACGGCATGGCAACCGACTTGTATTCTATCTCATTTTCTAGCAGGCTAAATCATAGGATTATGTATGTTTGTCTCTCTCTGTCACTCGTTCAGCGCCTGCGAACTCAAACGACCCCCTGTCACCTCATAGACTCCTGGTACGCGAGAGTGTATCTAACACCGCCAACTTCCAACTCCGGGCTGGCACTGAGAATTTCTTGACAGAAAAACCCAATACGGAACACCTAAAAGTTATTCGCCCGAACCGGGAATCGAACCCGGGGCCTCGTGATCCACAGTCGAACGTGCTAATCACTAGACCAACGAGGCAGTCAAACATGTATATTACACCAAGCTAATAAAAGTAATAAAGTTCGTAAACTAAAAACCCGACCAGGCTTAAAAATCTAATATAAAATAATAATTTAGTGTGCAGAAAGCGCGGGGCAAGCAGCTAGTGGCGCCATCTGTTATGTCTATATGAAACTAATTTAATAATTTAGAAAGCCGTACGAGGGTCACTTCTAGATTTTTTTCGTAAATAAAATGTAGCCTATGTCACCCGGACCATAACAACGAATCAATTGACTCATTCATCAAAATTGGCCTAGTAGTTTAGGCGCTACGGTGGAATCTAATACAAAAATCAGATATCAAACATACATACATACAAACACATTTACATTCATACATACATAATTATGTAGATTGCTAAAATCATACCTTCCTTTTGGCTTTGCCGTAGTCGGGTAGAAACACAACTTACTCAAAACATTTATCGCAGTCGGAACATTTGAACCCTGACGGGGATTCCCCTTTCGTCTGTTCGTTCGCTTCCGAAGCGTCGCTTCTCTTCGCCGCCAGATCCGGCTTGGTTTGCATGGCTCTCCGTTTCAGCTGCGGAATTGAAACACCGCCGTGAGATGACGTGGGACACGCGACAGAAGCGAAGCAGTGCTTCGCAGTACTGCTTCGCTTCCGTCGCGTGTCCCACGTCAACTCACGGCTTTCTACAACTGTCTCGCTCACTCATATAGGCAAGAGTACGCGCTGCCCAGCCGACGACCGATTGGCATTTTATTTTGGATGTTTAGGGGAACTAAATGACAAAAATTTAAACAAACACAATGACACAACGCACCACATTGGCTGGGCGGCGCTTATTGTTGCCCATATGAATAGACGAGATAGAATAGATTATCTTTTAATAGTAATTTTTAGGTTATTATTATATTAAGTCAGTGCAAAAACTCCAAATTGTACAACTAACTCTTTTGGAAAATACTAACTTTTGATAGATTCTACAAATCATAGATTGACTGTTTTTTTATATAATGTATTATGGTATCATGATATGTACACATACTAGGGGTGAAAGTAACTCTGTATATACGTTATGCATTCACGCCTAAACCGCTGAACCGATTTTAACGAAATTTGGTGCAGAGATAGATTAGATCTTGGAGAACGACACAGAATACAATGTAGTATTCTGAAAAGTTCCCAAGGGGTTTTTAAAATACCTAAATCCACGCGGATGAATTCAGCTAATAAATAAATGAAAATAAAAAACCCTGTCAAATAAAAAATAATAAGAACACCCTAGTAGCTTTTATCCCAGTAGTTCCAACTGCATAGTAATAGTACATTATAATACAAGGGCGGTAAGATAAACTTACTGCCGTGTATCACACGACGTTTACCCATCGACTTACATATATTATGTACATAGTACATACATATAAGTTAATGCGATTTTCAATACATTTTCGAGAAAAAAGACTAACTATAATGAAACCCTGCCTCGAAATGTTGTCTGCAAGCTATTTTTAAATCAATAAAACATGAAAACATTCATATTAAATCATTTAATTAAATATAATTTATAATAATTTGTAATAATAGATCGAATGCTAAATGTTATTATTTTTTAATTTTTGTACACATACTAACTAGTTGTATATTATGTTTATTATTAGTGTTTATTATTTATTATTATTTTTTAAGAAGATCCGACGTTTTTTATTAAATATTATAACTCATCTACAAGTTTATAGATATTACAATACTTTTAGAAATAAAAAAATAAAAACTGCAACAAAATCGCACTAGTGCTATCTCATTGCAATTACTGCACTAGTATGGTTAAATTGACTTTCAAGCCATGTTTACGACATTGCATGGACAGTTTTCGAGCAAACTGTATTGAGAATCGTTTTAAGAGTTGAATTACAGGGACAAAATGGTCATGAATCACAAGGAACACATAAACGATTATACGCAATCTCCTAGATCCATTACCAGCTGACAATGCGATCTAGGATTTATGAATAAAACATTATCAAGTAACAAAAAAAAGTCACTATAATAAAATTAAAGAAATTCTAAACCAATCCATTCATCTGACAAAAACTCTGTACAACTAGAACAATATAACAAACAAAAAAACTGTATAACAAAAAAAAAAAAAAATAGAATCGATCCCTTGCAATTTTTATGGACAATTTACCTACTCTGTCTTTATATTTACATGTAAGAAATTATATCAAAATCGACCTACCTTTCTCATCATGACGGGTGTGAGAGCGTTTCTCATCTGGTGTACGTTCTTCAAGTGCAGTAATATATCCATCACGGTGTAAGATATTTGAGTGCACAAACTGCACTGGTACTTGAGATAGTGTTCGTCTCTGTGCTCCGCTAACCACCAAAACTTGAAGTATACGAGGCATATGTCGCACTGTATGAATTTGGGTTTCTGTAATATAAAACAAGCCTGGCTGAAGTTTTCTGTAAAAAAACCCAGCTGAGTTTTTCTGTAATAAAAAACAAACCCGGCTGAGTTTTTCTGTAGTAAAAATCAAACCCGGCTGTTTGTCGAGGGCTCTTCTCGGAACAGGGCGCGTTTGGAACCTTTGTAGTTTTAAGTGTCCGTAAGTAATTAATAATTATCACTATTACCTCAATGTTCTTAAATTGACGTTCAAAAAGTGTTAAGTGTACCAATTTTGACTTTGAATTTATTTGACTTTGACTTTAATACAAGGGGTCTGTTATATCAAGGGGAAGGTTCTGCATCATGGGGATGGGCAAAAATTTTTAGGTTTATTATTAGGTAGGGTTTTAGGAAGACACCCACTGCCTCGGAAAGCACGTTAGATTGTTTACAAACGCGCCATTTTTAACCCCCGACGTAAAAAAGACGGGGTATTATAAGTTTAACGTGTCTATGTGTGTGTGTGTGTGTGTGTGTGTTGCGGTTTTTTTGGTTGAAAGGTGAATTAATCGAGTGTTGTTAGCTAAGTTTGATGAAAATCAATCCAAGATGGCCGCCGCTACAAAATGGAGGATTACATATTTTTTCACAGCTCCCTCAATATGGGTATCAAATGAAAGGGCTTGACTAGTAGAATAGCACTATGAAAATCCAAGTTGGCCGCCGCCACAAAATGGCGAATGTCGGGGGTTTTTTAAATTTTTAATTTATACTTGTCTAACGACTGCTGCTACGTACGGTACCTATTATTAAAGAGTGTAGCATTTAAAGATTGTGGCACACCCAACTTGTGGATTAGGACTAGCTAATTTTTTATATATCGTATTATCTAATTAGCCCACTCAATGAAGCAAAATTAGGGGAAATAATTCGTGTAAAAGCCATTTTTGGCATAGTTGTAGGGAATGGTGTCTGAAGCAACATACTCAAAGTACTGATGAATGGGGGTGGAGCTAACGGGTAGGGGGGGGGTTTAAAGGTCCCTTTTTTCGATTTTTTGCTCATATCTCGAAAATCTCTACGACTAGCATTATGATTACTTCTGACAAAAGGTTTTAAATAAAATTTGCTACAAATTTGGTCCCATTCATTTTTACTCTAAGATTATTACTTTAGGAGCTACGGGTGTTTAAGTTAACTGAGAGACAAAAAATGGCAACTATTAATACCGCATCTTTTACAAAAAATTATATTCATTATCGCTCATATTTTTAGTTTACAATGAGGAAGCTTATAGTCATCTACCGACCCAACATGAAAACTGGTCAAGTGCGAGTCGGACTAACACACGAAGGGTTCCGTACCATAGAGCAAAACGAAAAGTTTATTGTATGGAGATCGCCTTTAAATTTTAAATTTATTTTATTTTCATTATTTTGTAGTTGTAGAGACTACAATGATACTTACTCTCTGAAAGTTTCAAATATCTACCTATTACGGTTCAAGAGATACAGCGATTGTCAAGCTCAAGCAAAAAACGCCGAAAAAATCAAGTTTCTTGTATGGGAGCCCCCTTTAATTTTAATTTTAATTTAATTTTTATTATTTATTGTTATAGTGGCAATAACAATATATACTCTGTGAAAATTTCAAAAGTCTATCTTTTACGGTTCATGAAATATGGCCCGTGCACCTAAAACATAGCACCGAAAAAATCCCGTAAATATTCATCACAGGCTATATTTCATAACTTCTCGGTCGTTTAATTCATTGCTGAAGGTCGTGTCCACTCTAGTCCATGGTCTGGGCCACTGTCTTTATAAGTTTTCTCCAATCCGTCCTGTCCTTGGCTTTTCTCAGGGCTATGGTCACTGGGAGGCCTGTGACTTGTGAGGTTGGTAACTTGGTCCGACCACCGTGTGGGGGAGCGGCCACGTGGCCGTTTCCCCTCCACTTTGCCAAGCACCATTAGCTTATCCAGGCTGTCGGACTGCCTTCGCGCTATGTGACCGAAGTAGCGAAGAATACGCTGGTAGCACATACTTGACAGTCTCGTTTTTATTTGAAGTTGTTGCAGGATCGAGACATTGGTTCTCTTAGCCGTCCACGGTATGCGCAGCAGCCTTCGCCAGCACCACATCTCTAGTGCGTCAATCTTCTTTGTCTCCAGTGAGCGAATTGTCCAGGATTCCGAGCCGTAAAGAAAGATGGAGAATACCAGGGTCTGCACGAGCCGTTTTTTCGTTGTATTCGATATTTTCCTGTTCTGCCATATTCGGGTCAATTTGCTCATTGCAGACTTGGCCATTTGAGCTCGTCGCCGGATCTCCTTTTCACAGCCTCCTTGGTTGGTCAGTAATGAGCCGAGATACAAAAACTCACGAGACAAATTCAAGGTCACTTAGTTCTCCAGTTCGAGTTAGTGTACCAGCCCTATCTACTATTAAAACTTTAGTCTTCGCTCTGTTGACTGTTAGACCAACCTGCTTTCATAAACCGTAATAGATATATAGTTGAAATTTTCACAGAGTATATACTTTTGTTGCCGCTATAATAATAAATAATAAAAATTAAATTAAAATTAAAATTAAAGGGGGCCCCCATACAAGAAACTTGATTTTTTCAGCGTTTTTTGCTTGACCTTGACAATCGCTGTATCTCTTGAACCGTAATAGGTAGATATTTGAAATTTTCAGAGAATGAGTATCATTATAGTCTCTATAATCACAAAATAACGAAAATAAAATAAATTTAAAATTTGAAAGCGATCTCCATACAATAAACTTTTCGTTTTGCTCTATGGTACGGAACCCTTCGTGTGTTAGTACGACTCGCACTTGGCCAGTTTTCATGTTGGGTCGGTAGATGACTATGAGCTTCCTCATTGTAAACTAAAAATATGAGCGATAATGAATATAATTTTTTGTAAAAGACGCGGTATTAATCGTTGCCATTTTTTGTCTCTCAGTTAACTTAAACACCCGTAGCTCCTAAAGTAATAATCTTAGAGTAAAAATGAATGGGACCAAATTTGTAGCAAATTTTATTTAAAACCTTTTGTCAGAAGTAATCATTATGCTAGTCGTAGAGATTTTCGAGATATGAGCAAAAAATCGAAAAAAGGGACCTTTAAACCCCCCCCTACCCGTTAGCTCCACCCCCATTCATCAGTACTTTGAATATGTTGCTTCAGACATCATTCCCTACAACTATGCCAAAAATCGCTTCTACACGAATTATTTCCCCTAATGGGCAGTTTTTGGTCTTCGTTGAGTGGACTAGAACCCATTACATAATGAAAAATTGAAATATTGTTTGATTTGCTTTGAAATTGGTTATCCAGATTTTCGATTATATTATTTCTATAGAATACCCCTGGTTTTATTTGATCCGGATAATCAGGATTCTACTGTATGTATAAAACTATTGACTATTAGAACGATTACATAAAATAAATCTTCTTATGTAGGGTGTTTCTCACCTGTAAATGCAATCTTGAATTATGTTCCTCCAAATCAGTATGATTCTTAAACGCTTCAACACAAGACTCACATTTGTTCGACGCCAGAACAAAATCATTCTCCAACTTTCTCTTTTCGATACTCTCTAATAATTCTTCTTCAGTCATTCTAATTCTAGAGAACCCATCCTCTTTTATAAATTCCTCTTCTTTTTTAACTTTTTTTTTCTTCAAAAGACTTTCTATTTCTACTTTCTTTTCTAATACTGTTTCATTGTTTAATTTTCTATTGTTATCGAGGGGTTCATCTTCTGTTTTATTACATAATAATTCTGTTACATCTTTTAATTCAGACTCTGCTTCTTTTATAGATTCTTCATTATCATCTTTTCTTTTGACTCTGCCTCTTTTATTGATTAAATTTTTCGATTTTCTTTTATTTATTGAAAGAGGTTTTATTTCTAATTTATTTTCTAATACTTTTATCTCGTCTATTGTGGTAAATTCTTCATCACTTACACTAGAGATTTCATGATCTATATTTATTAAAGCTATACTCGATTCTGTTTTAATGTCAATATTGATGTTAGGTCCGCAATCTATAAAATTGTCTATAGTACTATCTGCATACACAAATTCTTTGTCATATGAATTATTATGGACCCTAATAAGTCTAGATAGATTATAGAGTGGTTTTAACTGAAATTAAAAAAAATATGTCTTAGCCCTCATACACATTAGCGGTCAACCGCGTGTGCGGCTAACCGCGCGGCTAGCTGCTTTTATAGAATTTCGTCGCGGTTTAGTGCATACAAAATGAGCGGTTGCATATAAAAATATAAAAGCGGTTAGCCGCGCGGTCAGCCGCACGCGCGGTTGACCGCTAATGCGTATGAGGGCTTATTGATGGCTGAGTGACGCCATTAAGAAATTCGGTAATTTTGGAACTACCTCGATTTAATAAATGTGTTTTAAAGAAAAAGTGACCTAAGTTACTTTCATCCAGCGAAAACGAAGGGTTCACTTGGGATTTTTAAAAATCCTTGAGCCACATTGAAGAAGTCACAGGGCTATATAACTTACATCAGTTTGTCCATCAACAATTTGTGACAGCTGTTTCTGAGCAACACACACTCTGTCTATGAATCTTCGCTGCCTGCTCATAAAAGCTTCACATTCCCAACAGATGAACAGTTGAGTTACGTCTCTCCTGAACATAGCCTAAAAACAACCAACAGTTATCTGTTAAATTACTTCTATGGAATTAATTCTCATGAAACTTTGATTCATGAATTTCGAATTACAATGGAAATACAATAAACCTGATGATACTGCCCAGCTAAATGGGTAGGTAATACACAATAAGCTAAGGATCTAATGATTTGAATTGATATTTTGTGGTTAACTTTGTCACTGCAGTTATTTTGGTACCAACTTCTCAAACTGATGCTGCAGTGCTCACCTTAACCGTGAGGTGAAAGGACTTCACCTTCGAGGTAAAAGACTATGCAAGGATCTATTAAAACCCGGGAAAAAAATTTTTTGACCTGCATTTCACGCGGACAAATCGTAGACCAATATTGTCAAGCAGTTGTTTTAAGACGATTGAAGAAGGAAGAAATACTAATCACTACATAGTATAAAACAAAGTCGATTTCTCCGTCCCTATATCCCTATGTCCCTATGTATGCTTAAATCTTTAAAACTACGCAACGGATTTTGATGCGGTTTTTTTTAATAGATAGAGTGATTCAAGAGGAAGGTTTATATGTAAAATAACATCCATTAAATAGTGGAGAAATACTGTTATTTTTGAGGTTTCTAATGTGATGTCGTAAATAATTTCATTTTTTCCGCTTACATTGCAAACGCAGGCTGAACCCTACGAGATTTATCAAAATAATGTACTAAGTATTGTACACATTGAAAAGGTCTACAGAAAAGTCCGCGATGGTATATGTCTATCTCTTATGGATATCCCACAATAACATTTTTTTGTCATTTACTTTTTACGACAAATAATGGCTAATTTTCGAAGCGATATCAACCAATACAGCATTAATCCTTATCTAATTAAATACCTTAAATACATTGTTGATTTAATATAAATCTATATGGCCCTTTACAGCATATGATTTAAATGAATACTTTCGAAGATATTACAGATTTAAAAATTGCGGCGGCGGAAGCGTGCCTATAAGCGCGTCGGTGGCCGCGGTTCTCCCTATAGCCCAGGGGTTCCCAACCTTTTTTTGACTACTGCCCACTTTAAGAATAAATTTTTTTTTAACGCCCCCCTTTTTAAACATACTTAAAAACCGCTAAGTAGGACTTATAACTGATTATTGAAACCCAAATTTATAGTATTCGGACAGAGTATCTTTTATTGAAAATAAAACAAACATAATCAATCTATACTTAATAAATAAAATTGAAGTGTCTGTCTGTAATTTCGAAACAACTACCACATATTAAGCTCATATGGTTATTTGAACGATACCATAACCGAATCACACGTTTTTAAAATTTTTGTCTGTCTGTCTGTCTGTTTGAACGGGCTAATCTTCGGAACGGCTGAACCGATTTTGACGGGACTTTCACAGACAAGTAGAGGATTAACCAAGGAGTAACATAGGCTACTTTTTTAACCGACTTTCAAAAAAGGAGTTGTGTTGAAATCGGTAAGTACCTATGTTAAAAAACGCCCTGATAGGTATTTTACGGCCGACGCACAGTGGGTCGAAACTGCTATTTGAGGGACATAGGATTTTTTGTTACAAATTCCATTAAAAAAAATACGTATCGAAAGATCTTGTCATTCTGATGAATAATTGTTATTAAAAGTTTTTCTCTAAAACTGATAGCTTGCCCGAAAAAAAATATTTTCAGTTTTTGTTGTATGGAATGAAACATAAACTGCTAAATTTTGGCCAAGTTTTGAAAGGTCTTGCTTTGAAACTACTTTATTCTTATTCTTTGGCTTGTTGGCTATAATTCTACGCTATCAGCGCGTACCCGAAGTTGCCCGTTCGCGAGTTATAAGGTTCACAAAAATGAAGAAAAAAAGTAAGTAAAAAGTACTTTTTGGGGTTCTGTACCTCAAAAGGTACAAAAAGGAACCCTTCTAAGATCACTCTCTTGTCCGTCTGTCTGTCTGTCCGTGTGTCACCACCGATTTTCTCAGAAACGGGTGAACCAAGCAAGTTGAAATTTATACCGGATACTGAAATCTATAGTTCCTATTAGGTGTATAAAAATCAAGGTCCTGAGTCAACACGATAAAGAGATGGGCAAATTTAGATTTTGGCGAGAACTTATAAGTACCGAAAATTACCTTAATTTTCAATTTTTTTTATTTTTCGTAATTTTCCCTTCACTTGTGCTATAAGACCTTGCTTTTAACTAAAATTGACAATTCTAGGTCAACCGGAAGTACCGTATAGGTTTTGGGTCGAAAACCTACATAGTAGTTGCCGTTGACCTAGAATCCTGAAATTTGGCAAGTAGGTAGGTCTTATAGTACAAGTAAAGGAATAAATCTGAAAACCGTGAATTTGTGGTTACATCACACAAAAAAAAATTATATTGTGTTCATAAACAAATAATTGGTATTTTCAATTTTCAAAGTACGATAACTATACCAAATGGAATATTATATAAAAGGACTGTACTTGTACATTCTAAAACAGATTTTTATTTATTTTTATGCATAATAGTTTTTGATTTATCGTGCAAAATGTCGAAAAAATTCCCTTACACCCCCCTTATCTCTGAAGTTTACCATTAGAAAAAGCTAAAAAAATTATGGTTATTAGAATTTTACGTACATTTCACGGGAAAAATAAAATCAATATACTAACCGAATTTGAATTTATAGATACACACTTTACAAGATAGTGACAGTGATTAATTTTGTTAGTTTAGTTCTTTTAATTGTATTAGTTATTTTTATTTAAAACTACTGCTAATACAATTCAAAAAACTATATTTTAGATTTTTCTATTGGTAAACTTCAGAGATAAGGGGGGCGTAACGGAATTTTTTTCGACATTTTGCACGATAAATCAAAAACTGTTATGCATAAAAATAAATAAAAATCTGTTTTTGAATGTACAAGTAAAGTCCTTTTATATGATATCCCATTTGGTATAGTTATTGTACTTTGAAAATTGAAAATACCAATTATTTGTTTATGAACACATTATAATTTTTTTTGTGTGATGTAACCACAAATTCACGGTTTTCAGATTTATTCCTTTACTTGTACTATAAGACCTACCTACTTGCCAAATTTCAGGATTCTAGGTCAACGGCAACTACCATGTAGGTTTTCGACCCAAAACCTATACGGTACTTGCGGTTGACCTAGAATTGTCAATTTTGGTTAAAAGCAAGGTCTTATAGCACAAGTGAAGGGAAAATTATGAAAAGTAAAAAAAAATGAAAATTAAGGTAATTTTCGGTACTTATAAGTTCTCGCCAAAATCTAAATTTGCCCATATCTCTTTACCGTGTTGACTCAGGACCTTGATTTTTATACACCTAATAGGAACTATAGATTTCAGTATCCAGTATAAATTACAACTTGCTTGGTTCACCCGTTTCTGAGAAAATCGGTGGTGACACACGGTCAGACAGACAAACGGACAAGAGAGTGATCTTATAAGGGTTCCTTTTTGTACCTTTTGAGGTACGGAACCCTAAAAAGTACTTTTTACTTACTTTTTTTCTTCATTTTTGTGAACCTTATAACTGGCGAACGGGCAACTTCGGGTACGCGCTGATAGCGTAGAATTATAGCCAACAAGCCAAAGAATAAGAATAAAGTAGTTTCAAAGCAAGACCTTTCAAGACTTGGCCAAAATTTAGCAGTTTATGTTTCATTCCATACAACAAAAACTGAAAATATTTTTTTTCGGGCAAGCTATCAGTTTTAGAGAAAAACTTTTAATAACAATTATTCATCAGAATGACAAGATCTTTCGATACGTATTTTTTTTAATGGAATTTGTAACAAAAAATCCTATGTCCCTCAAATAGCAGTTTCGACCCACTGTGCGACGCGACGCTCGCGCTGCACGGAACTCCCCGCGCCGCGCCGCGCCGCGCGCCGCGCCCCTGCGCCCGCCGTACGCGATACCGTGGTACGCCGCCGCGCGACGGGGGGCGGGTGGACCAGAAATCTACTTATCCCTCAGGATTTGTGAAAAAAGGAAATTCACGCGGGCGAAGCCGCGGGCAAAAGCTAGTTCTTATATAAAAACTAACGTGAAGGTTGAATCTGATGCTGTTCAATAAGTTTGTTGATATCAGGTTCCAATTTACTCAAAAACAGCCGCAAGTCGCCACGTTCGGTAACACGCAAACGATTTCTCTTTTTAGCAGCACTAAATCCACGTTCACACAAATATGACGATGGTAATTCTATCAAAAATCGTTGAACAATTGACCACAATCCAGGGTACAATTGCGGGATCGGTTTTTGTAGCCAAAATTCTTGATATCCATTTTTGAACTTGATTTTTATTTCTTCGTTTGTTGTCAATTCTATAAGTTCTTCCAGCTGAGGTGACATTGCTGTGTTGACATTTGAAAACGGTCTTTTATATCGAACCGAGTTTGAGCTATATCTTAATTAATATTAGTTGATGTTCACAAGATGTAGTCGAGAGTCGAGAGCTCAGTCGGTGTCTAAGAGTCTTCCTAGCTAGGTAGATGAAATTATAAATCGACCCCAAAGCCCTACACAATGCCCCCTTTTTTTCTGGGTCTCTTACCGCCCCCCTTTAGGCCTGCAGCGCCCACAAGGGGGCGCTATCGCCCACGTTGGGAAAGACTGCTATAGCCCAATGTCGATAATTTTTGAAACAAAAAAAAAAATCACAGTACGTAGGATGAAACCCATTGGAAAAGGAGGAGAATATTATAAAAATACAAGGAAAAATAATTTACGGGCGATCTGAGCTCGGGAAAAAGGGTGGGGGGGAGTTTTAAGGGTAAAAAACGGTTTATCTCGATTTCCGGCAAAACTAGAAGTCCTATGGAAAAAAAACAAATGGCAAAGTTGTAGGTAATAAAAAGATCTACAACTTTTGTATTTACACTTTTTTCACATAACCTCAAAATTTATGTGAAAAGTTCAAAAAACCGAGTTTTTGGTTTTTTATTTTTATCTTTTAAAATAAATATTTTTTTTAACATCTACGAAGTACGATTTTACCCCAAACTACTTTTATTCCCTGTCAACATATAAAGCTCTAAGCCGCTTAATAAGTAATATTAATTGTTTCGTCCTAAAATAGAAATTGCTAAGAATGGAAACTAGAAAGTGCACACTAACAGCAATAGAAAACAAAAGAAGCACATTGAAAAAAATTATTCAAAAATGGAAGTCGAATGACATTATCACCATGAAGTGTCTGTCAGGCATTTGTCATATCTACAATCTACATGCAGCAGTTGATTTGTATTTGCATAAGTTTTGAATTTTTTATCTTTTTTGTGGGAATTGTTTTATCTCTGGTAACATTATGAAACGTCAGAATTCCACGGAATTAGTAATTCGGGTATAAGGTGAGATATAGTAAGTTCATTGTGGAAAATATCGTAAAAAGTCAAGCCGCCTGGGAGCTTTCATCGAAAACGCTGCCTAATCCCTGAGCGGGTAGTACCTACGCATAATATGCTCTACTACCCGTGCGAAGCCGGGGCGGGTCGCTAGTATATAATAATTCATAACTAATAAGTAACTAATAATTAAAGATATTTACCTCGTAAGCCTCGGAGTCCGCTGACACTAAAAAAAACAAGTTGTTCACACCATCCTTTAGCTTGTACAGCTGAATTAATTTCCTATCAATGCTTAGACATGTACAACAGACCTTCCTTAGTATAGATTTAGCGTAATCTTCCATAACTAAAGTATTCACATATTTAAATTCAATCTAAAATCAATTAATGAATTAACCATGTTTAAAAATAAACAAAGTCTTTTTTTTACCACAGACGAATAACTCACATTTGGACAACGTTTGGGTTATCCATAGAAATAATTCATTCTTGTTGACTCTTGTCTCTTGTCGTCCAAGACTTGACTATGTGTTGACTATAAAGGGACGGCATAGAGAAAATAATAATAAATAGAGTTGGCATAACTACCTTAAAAACGTGCCAAAAATACACTCACACACGCACAATCCTGTAACATAAAATGGCGCGTGTTCATTGTGATGTCTCAAGTTGTGCGTGTGTGAGTGTTCATGTATACATTTTAGGGAGGCCATCTTAAGTCACGAGTGTGCCGCAAACTGTTTTATTATTATGTAAAAAATGTAATGTTGTCTCTTTCACACTTATGAAAATTTTGATAAGCTTGAGCTATTTTCCGATCCACTAATTTCTATAGGACATTATGCCAGCTCTATTTATTATTATTTTCTCTATGAGGGACGGGCAGGGGACGGGCGACGGCATGCAGACCCATAGAGATAATAAGTCACGAGTCTGCCGCAAACTGTTTTATTATTATGTCAAAAATGTAATGTTGTCTCTTTCACACTTATGAAAATTTTGATAAGCTTGAGCTATTTTCCGATCTACTATTTTCTATAGGACATTATGCCAACTCTATTTATTATTATTATCTCTATGTGCAGACCGCAGATTTTTTACAACAAGATAATTTACAATTAAGTAGTTGTAATAGATGTACTTACTTAATAAGTTCGGCTTAAATACAAATAAATTAATAGATAAATAAGAATAAGGGTTTTTTGAGGGAAAATATAATTAGTAAGTAGTTACTTAGTTAACTATATTCGATTAAGAATTCTTAAGAATAAGAAAACAAAATACTGCTTAAAAGAAAATATAATTTATTTAAATGCAGTCAGCATTCGGTTCAATTAAGAATAAGTTTATTGTAAAAATATAAATAATTAAAAATAGGCGATAAGTATAATTATAAAGTTAAAATTCAGGTGCATACGTACATAGGTGTAATCTAATTAGATCTTGTAAATTATACTTAAGAATTAAATTACTAACGCAACAGGCCTTAATATAATGCAGTGGGTGCACATGTAAACAGGATTTTCCCGTGCACCCACCGGCTTCACCCACCAGTCGTGCGTCCCTGCATAAAAATCATCTGTATAAGCCTCAGAACATTTATCAGCATATCAATGACATAGATACTGCGAAAACGCGCCAACTAGAGCAACTGCAGCAGTCTTAAACCTTAAATATATCCACAAACTTACACGAAGGTCATTGAATTGTCTCTGCGTGTATGTCACCCACACGCTGCACGTTATAGCGAATGAATTCAATACAGTACCTACTTCATCACTATATTATAAAACAAAGTCGCTTTCTCTGTCCCTATGTCCCTATGTATGCTTAAATCTTTAAAACTACGCAACGGATTTTGATGCGGTTTTTTTTAATAGATAGAGTGATTCAAGTATAGAGATAGAGTGTTTGTAAGTAGAAAAATTGGACCCGGTAGGTGGCGCTAATAGCGGGCAGGACGACGTCTGCCAGTCTGCCGTCTGCCGGCGTCTGCTAGTAACAGATAATTTAATGCTTTAAATAATTAATAAATAATTATTGTAGTCGACAGTGATATTGTGAGATGGTGATAATAAAAATAATACCCAATACACAATACGGGGTCAAATTGATTGACATTCAAAAATGAACACACTAGCGTGCAAGCCATGTAAGCAGAAAAACTCAGCGTACCTTTACATCCCTAGACATCTAGCTTTTTTTTTGTCATTTATTAATCTAGTATCACATACACACACACATACCTAGATAGAGACAAAAAAATTATTATACTTAAATACGTACTAAGTCTTATTCGTAAGTAAAACTACTGAGGTGTTATCGTTTTGAATTACATCATTCTTGCTTTTGAAACACGCTTCGATCTCTTGTTGAGTCTTATTCTTAGTTTCGGGCAAACACAAGTAAAGGTAAATAGTGCACAATCCGCACGTTACAGCGTAGAATAGAAACGTTCCATCTATACCGAAAGTCCTGAAGATTGTCGGAGAAACTTTGATCAGAACTGAATAGAATATTCCAAATGTCAGAGATACCAAAGTGTACGATATCGCTTGAAATTTCTGAGGTATCAGTTCCCCATACAAAGATATGGATAGAATTAGTGGACCGCAACTGATTGATATGGAATACAAACATAGCAACGCTATAGTAATAAAATGATTCTCACCTAACACATTCAATCTAACCATGAACAAATACAAAGATATAGTGAACAAAAAAGCTATACCAGTGAAGGAACATGACATATACAGAGTTCTACGCTTTAGAATTCTGGATAAAAACGATCCCACATACATCCCGAAAACCGTTACACCGTCTAATATCAACATGGCTGTATATGCGGATGATTCATCTGCGGTTATGTTCTTAAATATATCCAATATGTACAAACTGCACACGACTTTCCCAGAGAAATGGTACTGTATTACAGCAACAGCGGATAAAGATAGCGGTTTGTAAAACTCGCTGCTTTTCACCATCTCAATGAAACCCATTTTCCCATACTCATTCTCCAATCTAATTCTCTCTGTCTGCACTTTGATTAGTTCTTTTAGTTCTCGTTCAGATTTCGCGTTGAAGCCATGTATCCATCTGAAGGATTGTCTGCATTCGTCGAATCTGCCCTTACTAGCCAACCAATACGGCGATTCGGGCCACAGCAACACGTTTAAAGTGTAAACCGCACATATAAATCCGAGGATAGCTATGTTCTTCCAATAAAAAAACGTGCCTATAGCGTTCGCCACCCATATGCCCCAGAAGAAACTAGCGGATTTTATGGCCAGGAAAATCCCTCGATACTTGGGTGAAGTATAATCGGTGACTATGAGAATCCTGACGGTCACGTTGCCGGCGTACAGGAACCCTTGCAGAACTTCGGACACTAGGATTTGAGTGACGCTCTGGCTGTAGTAGAGGATGATGAAGATGGCCATGGAGCTCACGGCTGTGATGATCTGTGGCAGCTTCCGGCCGTAGCGCTTGGTGAAGAGCGGCAGGACGATGAGCCAGGGGTACATTGCGAAGCCGCTTGTTGAAACTGTAAAAAAAATTGTTTTAAAAAAATGACACTATGAAGCAGTTAAAACTGTTTTTGATTGAAAAAAATTACATACTTAATACACAAACTAGTTTCTGGTCACGTCTTGGATCGCCGAACGATTCAATAATCCTTTTTCAAAGAGCTAAAAATGCTCACACCTGAACCCCACGGCCCATGCCAAAAGTGTGTGAAGGGGAACGAAGGGTGGGATTTCACGGGTGCAGGCGATATATAGGATCAATCGTAACTATCGTGAATCTTCCACCGGGCTGGTGCCGGCCTCGGCGCATGGGAATTAATAAGTAGTTACTCTATTTTCGCGGTGCAGAGTCGTACTATAACATAGGTAGTAGGTACTCTGTAGGATCGTACGTGTAGTAAATTCTGTGATTTCAGTGTGTGCGTGGCGACATCCGGGTTTGATTGTTGTTAGTTGCTTCATATTCAATATACTTTCTGGTTGCTTCGTTGCAGCTCTTGCGCCTCCTTGGATGTTGGATGTGGAGGATTAGTATTTGGTACATACGGTATGGCGCCATCTAGTTGCTTGAGGTGGAGACCGCTACAGGATATTTATTCAGGCCAAAGAATATATGTCTATAAGAGTATTTTATTCTTTTATCTATGCTCGAAAAGTCGAAACCGAAGCCTTTTAAACGGAATAGTTACATATTGTAATGATTTCTTTTTCTTCTCTTTTCGACTATACCTATGATCCTACCTATCCCGATAAGAAATCGCGATTTCTTAAGTAAAATGTTACTCACACAGCCAAGAGCCCATTTCCTCATCGATGACCGCAGTGGAGTTGGCTTCCCTCTTTATTTGCGGGATGAACACCGTGGGCGCGCCCACGCACATGCCGCCCATAAAAAACTGCGCCCATACTGCGCTGCTTATGAAGATCTGAAAATAAAAACAAGTGATTGAAATTCACAACTTCACCACACATTTAACAGACCATATTTTGAAAACTACTGAATCGATTTTGATGAAACTTACACTGTTACCTAAGTTGAAGTAATTGTATGCCATAAAAAAATTTACTATCCGATTAACAGTTTCGGAAATATCCACGGACAAACATACATTTATGAAATTTTGTATATTTATTTGTTTGGACGCCCTTATAGATTATTATTTGTATGAATAATCTGCAGTTCCAGAAAATAATAATTGTCACGTTTCAAAAATAAAATATAATTACCCTTCGGGTACGGAACCCTAAAAATATATATTTGTACTCTACTTAATGAGCTCTAAACAATGATACCCCACAAGCTAGGGTAAAGAAAAATTTTTTTTTTCCGGCTCCTTTTTCATGTATGGGAGCCCCCCTGAAAAATAATTTAATTCAATTTCTAATTCAATATTTGATTTTGGGTTAACGTTTTACACTAAATACCAAAATTTCAGGTTTGTAACTCATTTCGTCTGCGAGCTAGAGACCTGTGACCGGCGGACAGACGGACAGACAGACAGACAGACAGACAGACAGACAGACAGCCGAGTGACATTAATAGGGCTCCGTTTTTACCCTTTGGGTACGGAACCCTAAAAACTAAAGTCATCATCAGCTATAAATCTATACTCTATACTAATAAATAAAACTGAAGTGTCTGTCTGTAATATCGAAATAACTACCTCATATTAAGCTCATATGGTTATTTGAACGCTACCATAACCGAATCACACGTTTTTAAAATTTTTGTCTGTCTGTCTGTCTGTTTGAACGGGCTAATCTTCGGAACGGCTGAACCGATTTTGACGGGACCTTCACATACAAGTAGAGAATTAACCAGGGAGTAACATAGGCTACTTTTTTAACCGACTTTAAAAAAAGGAGGAGTTGTGTTTTTCTACCTATGTACACCGATATCCCCGAGATTTCTGAACCGATTTGCGTAATTTTTTTTTTTCATCGATAGAGAAACATTGCGTCCCTGTTCTATAAAAAATTTGGATTCCAACTCCTCAATCCTGATGCTGTAGGGGACCTAATCCCCAAAAACTAATGGGTTTTAAAAACTTTCGGTTATTTCTGTAAGGAATTGTATTCCGAAATCGTGGGGATCCCACGGGATTTTTCCGTTTTGGGGACGGGTTTCTACAGATAAGCTACTTTTTGTTCTGGTAAATCAAAAGTTCCCACGGGATTTTTAAAAACCTTAATCCACACGGGCGAAGCCGTGGGCATCATCTAGTTACATAATAATGCCATTATCATATAACTACCAATTATGACCACCTAGGTATAGGCTATATCTATCGGTTGCAAACATAAATTATCAGGTCGTTAAATAAATGTAAATTATACCAGAAACCGTACTTATTTAGCTAGATAAGGTAAAATTTCACATATACTTAGTACACTGTACCGTATAATTTGATTAGAATTTAAATGAGAAGAAGATATTTTATATCAAGTAATAACCCGCGGCACGTATATCGAACGCTGAACGAAACGTGGAGGGGATAGCTGCGCATGGGAACTGTCGCGCACGTAATACAATAGCTAACCCCCTCCACTTTCCTTCAGCGTTCGATGTTCGTGCCGATGTTTGTACCTATGTTAATCTGCATAATATAAGTATGTGTGTAAGCAAGACACATCAATCAATCAATACACTTACATATCCTACTAATATTATAAATGTGAAAAAAGTGTGGGTGTTTGTTACTCTATAACGTCGCAACTACTGAACCGATTTGGCTGAAATTATTAATGGAGATAGATTATGCCCTGACTTAAAACATTGGCTACTTTTTATCCTGAAAAAATCCACAGTTCCCACGGGATTTTGAAAAAACCGAAATCTATTGCTACAGCTATAGGTATAGACTAGTAGGGCGCTTGGCTGCGCGGCCCGCTAAAGCGGACCGCGGGGATTTCAGTATTATTTTTGTTTTAGCAGCCTCCACCTTCTTGTATCATTTTCAGCATCTTTAACCCTGGCCGTGCTCCTCATCCATCTTCCAAACCCTCGATCATCATCACTCTCCAAATTTTTTTCTCCGGAACCGTATCAAAGTCTTGTATAGTTTCCCAACTTATAGTCTCTTCAGTATTCGTCATATATATTTTGTGTGAAAAAAATAAATTTTGACATCTTGATTTTTTTTCTGTTCATCAAATTGTAGATCTTTAGTTCTTGATCATCTTTTGCCAAGAAACCACTCTTCCATCTTTTATACTTGGTGAGATAGACACCGACGAAATTTGTATAGCCGCCATCTTGAATCCGCCATTTTGTTTTTTTTTTCAGCTCAGTGCCAATTGGATGAGGTTTTGAGTAATTTTTGTTTGAGCACCTCCCATCTATCTGCGATACCCTGCCCGGGCTCCTCAACCATCTTCCAAACCCTCAATCATCATGTCTTCCCATATTTTTCATTGAGAGTTCTCCAAAGAACCGCATCAAAGCCTTGCATAGTTTACAACTTGTAGTCTCTTCAATATTCGCCATACATTTTCTATGGAAAAATAAATTCCGCCATTTTGAATTTTTTTTCTATTCATCGAGTAGATCTTTGGATTCTAATCATATTTTGCTAAGAAACCACTCTTCCATCTTTTATACCCTCCGAGTTAGCCCAAGCCGAAATTTGTATGGCGGCCATCTTTTTTTCACCATTTTGAATTTTTTTTCAGCTTACTGCCAATTGGATGACGTTTAGAGTGACATTTGCTCGAGCACCCCCCACCTATCTTCAATACCTTAAGCGTGCCCCTCACCCATCTCCGAAACCCTCAATCATCAGCTCTCTCCATATTTTTCCTCTTAATGAATTTTTGTCCTCTATACGACACCATTATTGAAAAAAAAATTTTTCATACAAAATTGTTCAGGAGAGGTGATCAATGAGTCAGTGACCCAATCAGCACGAGCAGCTATATATATATTAACTAGTATGGCGCGTGGGTGCGCGGCCCGCTAAAGCGGACCGCGAGGAATTGTTTTCGGGTACTTTTCGTTTCAACAGCCTATCTTCCCCCATATTCCTAACCCTCGATCATCACCACTCTCCGTATTTTTTCTCCGAATCATGTGCCAGAATGAGAGTTCTTCCATGAAAACAAAATTTGAAAAGGAACCATTTCAAAGTCTTGCATAGTTCCCAACTTCAATATTCGCCATACATTTTCTATGGAAAAACAAATTCCGCCATTTTGATTTCTTTTTTTAATTCATCGAGTAGACCTTCCGATCTTGATCATCTTTTGCGAAGAAACCACTCTTCCATCTTTTATACCCTCCGAGATGGACATTGACGAAATTTGTATGGCGGCCATCTTTTTTTCGCCATTTTGAATTTTGTTTCGGCTCACTGCCAATTGGATGACGTTTCGAGTGACATTTGCTCGAGCACCCCCCACCTATCTTCAATACCTTAAGCGTGCCATTCGCTCGTCTCTGAAATCCTCAATCATCAGCTCTCTCCATATTTTTCCTCCGAATGAATTTTTATCCTCTATACGAAACTATTAGTGAAAAAAAATATTTTCATACAAAATTTTACAGGAGAGGTGATCAATGAGTCAGTCAGTGAATCAGTCCCAGCAGCTATATATATATTAACTAGTATGGCGCGTGGGTGCGCGGCCCGCTAAAGCGGACCGCGAGGTTTTATTTTCGGGTGTTTTATTGTTTGAGCAGCCTCCACCTATCTTCATCCCTCTTCCAAACCCTCGATTAGGACTTATTTTTCAGCTCACTGCCAATTGGATGAGGTTTCGAGTAACTTTTGTTTGAGCACCTCCTACCTATCGTCAACACCCTAGCCGTGCTCTTTACCCGTCTCCAAAATCCTCAATCATCAGCTTTCTCCATAAGTATTTTTCCTCCGCATGAATTTTTACTAAAAAAAGAAATTTCACTAAAAAAATTTTTGTGTGAAAACATAAATTTCGCCATCTTGTTTTTTTTTTCTGTTCATCTAGTAGATTTTTAGTTCTTGATCATATTTTTCTTAGAAACCACTCTTCCATCTTTTATACTTGGTGAGATAGACACCGACAAAATTTGTATAGCCGCCATCTTGAATCCGCAATTTTGTTTTTTTTTTTTCAACTCAGTGCCAATTGGATGAGATTCTGAGTAATTTTTGTTTGAGCACCTCCCATCTATCTACAATACCCTGCCCGGGCTCCTCATCCATCTTCCAAACCCTCAATCATCATGTCTTCCCATATTTTTCTTTAAGAGTTCTCCAAAGAACCGCATCAAAGCCTTGCATAGTTTACAACTTGTAGTCTCTTCAATATTCGCTATACATTTTCTATGGAAAAATAAATTCCGCCATTTTGAATATTTTTTCCATTCATCAAGTAGACCTTCCGATCCTGATCATTTTTTGTCAAGAAACCACTCTTCTATCTTTTAGATCCTCCGAGATGGAGACCGACGAAATTTGTATGGCGGCCATCTTTTTTTCGCCATTTTGAATTTTTTTTCAACTCACTGCCAATTGGATGACGTTTAGAGTGACATTTGCTCGAGCACCCCCCACCTATCTTCAATACCTTAAGCGTGCCATTCGCTCGTCTCTGAAATCCTCAATCATCAGCTCTCTCCATATTTTTCCTCCGAATGAATTTTTGTCTTCTATACGAAACCATTAGTAAAAAAAAATATTTTCATACAAAATTTTACAGGAGAGGTGATCAATGAGTCAGTCAGTGACCCAATCAGCACGAGCAGCTATATATATATTAACTAGTAGGGCGCTTGGCTGCGCGGCCCGCTAAAGCGGACCGCGGGGATTTCAGTATTATTTTTGTTTTAGCAGCCTCCACCTTCTATCATTTTCAGCATCTTTAACCTTTAACTGTGGACACGGGGTCTCACAGACCTTTGGCTCTTGTTGATTTCTTAAAATAACATATTTCCCGCCACCCCACGCGAGTGACCGTTTCAGTAGCTTCGAGTTAAGTCACCAAACGCTCGACGAAGGAAGAAGTTGCGCTATCCGGTGCCATATACGTAAGTAACACGTATTTAAAGTTTAAACGGGGTCTGTGAGACCCCATGTCCATAGTTCTTGTTGAAACAATATTTTTATATTCTTACTTTTGTTTTAGATTTTAGGTTCAAAATGGTCAAAAATAATAAACCAAATACTTCTGGTTCAAAAATGCCTGTATAAGAAATGATTGGGAAGCAGAAGACGACAAAAACATTGCATTTAGATAATCCGCCTGATGATGAAGTTCTTCCAGATGATGTCGAAGCTCAAGAAGAAGACCAAGAAAATGTAACCTTAGTCCACCAAAACTACATAGAAAGACTGCCAACAAATGTGTGAATATCTGCAATGCTCAAACCCCCATTGAATGTCCATAATTAAAGGGTAATTGACTCTTTGTCAAAAAATTTTTGTTTACAGTTGAGAATGAACTTTTTTATTTTTTTTAATAAAAATTTATCAAACTTTAATAAAAAATAACATTAACATTGATTTTTCAAAGAAAAAATTATTTTATAGAACTTTAAGTGATCTCACTGCCAATTTAGCCTGAAAAGTGATATTTTTCGTTTTTATTGTAATAATTTGTATTTTGTAATAAATATTTCTGATATATTTTTAAAATCTTATTATTTATAATCCTTACATTCACTTTAACTGCTTTTTTAAATAAATTTTATTACATATTAATATAAATGACGCCAATCAATTTAGGGGTCTGTGAGACCCCATGTCCATGATAGTGTTACAAAAAATAAGTGTCCATAGTTAAAGGTTAACCCTGGCCGTGCTCCTCATCCATCTTCCAAACCCTCGATCATCATCACTCCAATTTTTTTTCTCCGAATCATTTGCCAGAAGGAGAGTTCTTCCATAAAAACAAATTTTGAAAAGGAACCGTATCAAAGTCTTGTATAGTTTCCCAACTTAGTCTCTTCAATATTCGCCATATATTTTGTGTGAAAAAAATAAATTTTGCCATCTTGATTTTTTTCTGTTCATCAAATTGTAGATCTTCAGTTCTTGATCATCTTTTGCCAAGAAATCACTCTTCCATCTTTTATACTTGGTGAGATAGACACCGACGAAATTTGTATAGCTGCCATCTTGAATCCGCCATTTTGTTTTTTTTTCAGCTCAGTGCCAATTGGATGAGGTTTTGAGTAATTTTTGTTTGAGCACCTCCCATCTATCTGCCATACCCTGCCCGGGCTCCTCAACCATCTTCCAAACCCTCAATCATCATGTCTTCCCATATTTTTCTTTGAGAGTTCTCCAAAGAACCGCATCAAAGTCTTGCATAGTTTACAACTTGTAGTCTCTTCAATATTCGCCATACATTTTCTATGGAAAAATAAATTCCGCCATTTTGAATTTTTTTTTTCAATTCATCAAGTAGACCTTTGGATTTTCATCATCTTTTGCGAAGAAACCACTCTTCCATCTTTTATACCCTCCGAGATGGAGACCGACGAAATTTGTATGGTGGCCATCTTTTTTTCGCCATTTTGAATTTTTTTTCAGCTCACTGCTAATTGGATGACGTTTCGAGTGACATTTGTTCGAGCACCCCCCACCTATCTTCAATACCTTAAGCGTGCCATTCGCTCGTCTCTGAAATCCTCAATCATCAGCTCTCTCCATATTTTTGTTCCGAATGAATTTTTGTCCTCTATACGATACCATTAGTGAAAAAAAAATTTTTCATACAAAATTTTACAGGAGGGGTGATCAATCAGTGAGTCAGTCAATGAATCAGCACGAGCAGCTATATATATATTAACTAGTATGGCGCGTGGGTGCGCGGCCCGCTAAAGCGGACCGCGAGGTTTCGCTTTCGGGTATTTTGGTGAGAGCAGCCTCCACCTATCTCTCCCATATTCCTAACCCTCGATAATTATCACTCTCCATATTTTTCTCCGAATCATTTGTCAGAATGAGAGCTTTTTCCATAAAAACAAATTTTGAAAAGGAACTGGAGACACCGACGAAATTTGTATGCCCCCCGTCTTTAATCCGTCATTTTGGCCTTTTTTTCAACTGACTCTCTCACTCACTGACAATTAGATGAGGTTTCAAGTAATTTTTGTTTGAGCACCTCCCACCTATCTTTAATACTCTGACCGTGCTCCTCATACGTCTCCAAAATCTTCAATCATCAGCTTTTTCCATATTTTTCCTCCGCATGGAATTTTGTCTTCTATACGAAACCATCAGTGGAAAAGATTTTGTGTGAAAAAAATAAATTCCGCCTTCTTGATTTTTTCTGTTCATCAAGTAGATTTTTAGGTCTTGATCATCTTTTTCCAAGAAACGACTCTTCCATCTTTTATACTTGGTGCGATAGACACCGACGAAATTTGTATAGCCGCCATCTTGAATCCGACAATTTGGGTTTTTTTCGCTCATTGCCAATTGGATGAGGTTCTGAGTATTTTTTGTTTGAGCAGCCCCCGTCTATCTACAATACCCTGCACGGGCTCATCAACCATCTTCCAAACCCTCAACCATCGTATTGTCTTCCCATATTTTTCTTTGAGATTTCTCCAAAGAATCGCATCAAAGCCTTGTGTAGTTCACAACTTGTAGTCTCTTCAATATTCGCCATACATTTTCTATGGAAAAATAAATTCCGCCATTTTGAATTTTTGTTCTATTCATCGAGTAGACCTTCCGATCCTGATCATCTTTTGTGAAGAAACCACTCTTCCATCTTTTATACCCTCCGAGATGGACACCGACGAAATTTTTATGGCCGCCATCTTGAACCGCCATTTTGGTCCTTTTTTTTAGATCACTGCCAATTGTATGAAGTTTCGAGTAATTTTTGATTGAGCACCTCCTTTTTTCTCTCTCATCATCTCATTTTCTCACTCATTTTTCTCCGAATCATTTGTCAGAATGAGAGCTTTTTCCATAAAAACAAATTTTGAAAAGGAACTGGAGACACCGACGAAATTTGTATGCCCCCCGTCTTTAATCCGTCATTTTGGCCTTTTTTTCAACTGACTCTCTCACTCACTGACAATTAGATGAGGTTTCAAGTAATTTTTGTTTGAGCACCTCCCACCCATCTTTAATACTCTAAGCGTGCTCCTCACCTGTGTCCAAAATCTTCAATCATCAGCTCTCTCCATATTTTTCCTCCGCATAAATTTTTGTCTTCTATACGAAACCGTCAGTGAAAAAAACTATTTTGTGTGAAACAATAAATTCCGCCATCTTGATTTTTTTTCTGTTCATCAAGTAGATCTTTAGGTCTTGATCATCTTTTTCCCATAAACCACTTTTCCATCTTTTATGCTTGGTGAGATAGACACCGACGAAATTTGTATAGCCGTCATCTTGAATCCGCCATTTTGTTTTTTTTCAGCTCAGTGCCAATTGGATGAGGTTTTGAGTAATTTTTGTTTGAGCAGCCCCCATCTATCTACAATACCCTGACCGGGCTCCTCATCCATCTTCCAAACCCTCAATCATCATGTCTTCCCATATTTTTCTTTGAGAGTTCTCCAAAGAACCGCATCAAAGCCTTGCATAGTTTACAACTTGTAATCTCTTCAATATTCGCCATACATTTTCTATGGAAAAATAAATTCCGCCATTTTGAATTTTTTTTCAATTTATCAAGTAGACCTTTGGATTCTCATCATCTTTTGCGAAGAAACCACTCTTCCATCTTTTATACCCTCCGAGATGGAGACTGACGAAATTTGTATGGCGGCCATCTTTTTTTCGCCATTTTGAATTTTTTTTCAGCTCACTGCCAATTGGATGACGTTTCGAGTGACATTTGTTCGAGCACCCCCCACCTATCTTCAATACCTTAAGTGTGCCATTCGCTCGTCTCTGAAATCCTCAATCATCAGCTCTCTCCATATTTTTGTTCCGAATGAATTTTTGTCCTCTATACGAAAACATTAGTGAAAAAAAAATTTTTCATACAAAATTTTACAGGAGGGGTGATCAATCAGTGAGTCAGTCAATGAATCAGCACGAGCAGCTATATATATATTAACTAGTAGGGCGCTTGGCTGCGCGGCCCGCTAAAGCGGACCGCGGGGATTTCAGTATTATTTTTGTTTTAGCAGCCTCCACCTTCTTCTATCATTTTCAGCATCTTTAACCCTGGCCGTGCTCCTCATCCATCTGGAAGATGAATGAGGAACCCTCGATCATCATCACTCTCCAAATTTTTTTCTCCGAATCATTTGCCAGAAGGAGAGTTCTTCCATAAAAACAAATTTTGAAAAGGAACCGTATCAAAGTCTTGTATAGTTTCCCAACTTATAGTCTCTTCAATATTCGCCACATATTGTGAAAAAAATAAATTTTGCCATCTTGATTTTTTTCTGTTCATCAAATTGTAGATCTTTAGTTCTTGATCATCTTTTGCCAAGAAACCACTCTTCCATCTTTTATACTTGGTGAGATAGACACCGACGAAATTTGTATAGCCGCCATCTTGAATCCGCCATTTTGTTTTTTTTTTCAGCTCAGTGCCAATTGGATGAGGTTTTGAGTAATTTTTGTTAGAGCACCTCCCATCTATCTGCGATACCCTGCCCGGGCTCCTCAACCATCTTCCAAACCCTCAATCATCATGTCTTCCCATATTTTGCATTGAGAGTTCTCCAAAGAACCGCATCAAAGCCTTGCATAGTTTACAACTTGTAGTCTCTTCAATATTCGCCATACATTTTCTATGGAAAAATAAATTCCGCCATTTTGAATTTTTTTTCTATTCATCGGGTAGACCTTTGGATCTTGATCATCTTTTGCGAAGAAACCACTCTTCCATCTTTTATACCCTCCGAGATGGAGACCGACGAAATTTGTATGGCGGCCATCTTTTTTTCGCCATTTTGAATTTTTTTTCAGCGGACTGCCAATTGGATGACGTTTCGAGTGACATTTGCTCGAGCACCCCCCATCTATCTTCAATACCTTAAGCGTGCCCGTCGCTCGTCTCTGAAATCCTCAATCATCAGCTCTCTCCATATTTTTGTTCCGAATGAATTTTTGTCCTCTATACGAAACCATTAGTGAAAAAAAAATTTTTCATACAAAATTTTACAGGAGGGGTGATCAATCAGTGAGTCAGTCAATGAATCAGCACGAGCAGCTATATATATATTAATTACTATAGCAAACTTCCTTGAAAGTAGGTATAAAGGTTAGAAAAGGAAGCGGGAACGGGAACCGGAAATGCACGATTCCTTCGGGATTTGTGAAAAATCTGTTTTTTCTCTTTCGTGGGTTTAATTAAGGGTATGATTACGAGAAACATTAAGTTTTTATTTTCGATTGATTTTTTTAACATTTTACACTATTGTCACTATTGTTTTAGGTGTCTAGCGATGGAAAATATTGTATCCAATCGAATAAGGTCATTTGAAGACCTGTGGGCGACAGAAAAACTCAATACCTAACAATATTTTGCCCGACCCAGGAATTGAACCCTGGACCTCGTGATCTGCAGTCGAATATGCTAACGAATGAAGCAGTCTTATATTATCTTCAAGGAAAGATTTTCATTTTTTAAAATTATATATAAGTACTTAGGCTTATTAATTTTATATCATTTTCATTTAGGTATCTTGAGTTTATTTATAAAACAAAAATTAAAGAACGTACCTACGTAATTAGGTAATTGAAGGTGAAAGATCGATAATGGTATGTTTTAGGGTGTATCTATCACCTTTGATGATCGGACAAAAACCGACACGAAATGGGTCGGGCCGTATCGTAACGGCGTATCGAGATCGCGTATCATGATACGCGTATCATCACCCGTCTACATATGCGATCATGATACGCGTCGGCGATATTACGGATACGGTGATCGGATCGGGCAAGTGATACATATCTGGACCCACCTTTAGGGGGTTGTACGAAAAAAGCGCACAGTGAAAAAAGCGCACAGTTATCTTCTGCTACTTATCTTTTTAGAAAAAAGGAATGTAACACACGTCGTAATCGAAAAACCACATTCTACCTAGGACCCAATAGAACCTAAGTGCCTGATCTGCGGCCGGTTTCATAGGTGCATATATGTATGTTTGTCCGCGGATTTCTCCGAAACTATTTACTTATCAAATTGTGTCTATTTTGTGTCCGCTTACATTTACTTCAACTTAGGGAACAGTGCAAGTTTCATCAAAATACATTCAGTAGTTTTTAAGATATGGCCTGTGTGGTGTGGTGAAGTCGGTTTAATTTTTCAATCTTATAAATCACTTGTTTAAAAATACTTGTATAAATTAAAAATTTAAAAACCCCCGACATTCACCATTTTGTGGCGGCGGCCATCTTGCATTTGCAATAATGATACTACTAGCCATTTCATTTGATTTCCATATTAAGTTGTGAAAAATATGTAATCTGCCATTTTGTAGCGGCGGCCATCTTGGATCGATTTTCATCAAACATAGCTAACAACTCGACTGATTCACCTTTCAAACAAAAAAAAAAACGCATTCAAATCGGTTCACCCGTTTGAGCGCTACAGGGGAACAGACACACACACACACACACACACACACACACACACACACACACACACACACACACGCGCGCACACACACACGCACACACACACACACACACACACAGACACGTCAAACTTATAACACCCCGTCGTTTTTGCGTCGGGGGTTAATAAGTACATATGTTTTGGTAAGTATACAAGTACATACCTGTTTCAAAATTGATGTCGTCGACTCATTTTCCTCTTCCACAATCTCCACATTTTTCACCTCTTTGTAATTGCAGGAATCCATTGCAACAAAATATTAAGCCAATAAGTACCTATTAAGTATATTAAAACTAGAAAAACCCGTCTTTTTATTTTGTAGTTACATATGATAATTTATTTGATAGCTACATATAAGTACTCGGGTATACATTTAAAGTGAATTAATAAATTTCTCATTTAACTTTCTACGTATTTCGTTTCGTTATTTATCATTTCAATTTACTTAATTCAAAAATATATATAATCTAATTTCTCTGTAATTTACTATCTAGTCTTTAATTTAAAAAAAAAACTGACTCGAATTTACACACTTCGATAAAACTGTTACTAGAACACTATTTTGTATTTAATTATAAATTATTTTTGTTTTAAACTAAGTAAAATACATAAGGTTATATTTTAAAAACCATTCAATATCACAGAAATTACATTATTTACTTGACTAAATTAAGAACATTTAGTTCCACCACTGGTTTTATTTAAGCCGTTTTTATTTTAGTTCTATTTATCAATTCATGTTCTTAACGTTTTATTTAAGTTATAATTTTATGAAACTTTTATTTATTTGTCGTATTATTTGTCGCACAAAGACGTTGTACTCCATCTGAAGTTGAGGCAGCCTTGCGATCAAATAATATTACAATATCAATATAATAAAGGTTTCATCGTGGGTACGTAGGTACTAGGTAGCTACTTTGATGATCACGTACCGAATAACAAAGAATGTCATCAGATCAAAAGAAAGAAGGTTCGGAAACCTGAGGTCATTTAGCCGCAGGTATCTAACTTTAACTTTAAAGGTAGGTACCAAACTTTAATTTAAATCACTACTCAGTGCGTTAGAGACCTCATCGATCACCAATTTTTTTAACCCCCGACGCAAAAACGACGGGGTGTTATAAGTTTGACGTGTCTGTGTGTGTGTGTGTGTGTGTGTGTGTGTGTGTGTCTGTCTGTTCCCCTGTGGCGCTCAAACGGGTGGACCGATTTGAATGCGGTTTTTTTTGTTTGAAAGGTGAATTAGTCGAGAGTGTTGTTAGCTATGTTTGATGAAAATCGGTCCAAGATGGCCGCCGCTACAAAATGGCGGATTACATATATTTTCATAACTCCCTTAATATGGGTATCAAATGAAAGGGCTTGACTAGTAGAATAGCACTATTGCAAATTCAAGACGGCCGCTGCCACAAAATGGCGAATGTCGGGGGTTTTTTAAATTTCTAATTTATACTTGTTTATTTCATTATTCAATCAAACTTGAAGAAGGAAGCAAGTATGTATATATTTTGATTCTGTCAAACACATAGAAGTAAAGGAGTTATGACCTCGCGCAAAGAGGGGAAGAACACTTGAGACAGACAGCTTCCGAGCTAGTCCCGTGAAAGAAACTATTTTTGGCGCCGTATCAGCGGAAAGTTACATATTATAAGAGATACTTTACATCCCCGAACGCAGTCAACGTGCTGCCTCGTTGGTTTAGTGGTTAGCATATTCGAACGCGGATCACGAGGTCCCGGGTTTGATTCCCGGGTTGGGCAAATAATTGTTATTAGGCATTGGGTTTTTCTGTCAAAAAATTCTCAATGCCAGCCCGGAGCTGGCAGTGTTTCACCCCCGTGCCTCGGAGAGCACGTTTTAAGCAGTCGGTCCCGGTTATTATCAGCAGTGGGACGTTAGAAGGTTGTGGTGGTGGATTCGGATAGTAAGTAAGTACCTACGCTAGGTAATTACATTACATTACAATTTAAAAAATCCTGTGTGCAGTTGTGTTGCCAGTGGTACGGGTCCGAGACATGTGGGCCTATTCTGTAACATGTAAAATGGTTGCCAACGAATTAGTTCGATCATTGCTGTTTTAATGTGTGAAATGAAATCACTAATTTATATTAATTACACAGTAAAGCAGCAATGACATATCGAACTTATTCGGTGGTTATAATTTTCAGTTGGTAAGTTCTAAATTAGAGAATAGCTCACATGGTCGCTAACTATGGGCCTCATCAGGGCCGGATTATCCATAAGGCGGATTAGGCAATTGCCTAGGGGCCCCACGCCAACTAAGGGCCCATGGGGGTGCCGTAGTGTAGATGTCGAAGAGATTGAAGTAATATTATACCAAAGGAGTTGATCTGATCGACTCGACTTTTGTGATAGAAAAAATATATTGTAAAAAGGTTATTGTAAAGGTAAGGGGCCTCGAAAATTGCATTGCCTAGGGGACCTGATAGGGTTTAATCCGGCCCTGGGCCTCATAAGAAAGCTCAGAGTCACTCAGAGAGCGATGGAGAGAGCTATGCTCGGAGTTTTTCTACGTGATCAAATCAGAAATGAGGAGATCCGTAGAAGAACCAGAGCCACCGACATAGCTCAGCGGGTTGCGAAACTGAAGTGGCAATGGGCGGGGCACATAGTCCGAAGAACCAATAGACGTTGGGGTCCCGAGGTGCTAGAATGGCGACCTCGCACCGGAAAACGCAGTGTTGGTAGACCCCCCAATAGGTGGATTGACGACATCAGAAGAATCGCAGGGATTCGCTGGACACAAGCGGCACAAGACCGCGGCGTGTGGAAATTCCCACAAGAGACCTATGTTCAGCAGTGGACGTCTATCTGTTGATGACGACGACGCGAGGTAAAGATGACCTTGATAATGTACGATGACTTTATATGATAAATTCATACAAAGAATGACGAAATGAGTCATACAGGCCATTTACATTAATTACATTTAAATATCTCTTAGCGCACAGGGTTGTCTAAAGACAAAAACGGGACATATTTTGACCCTTTCTAAGATAATATAGTTATATACATATACCTATCTAGAGTCTAGACCCTTTGATCGAACTTAAACAACGGAGGTTATCAATTCGACACGACACGTTTGACGTAGGTATTTATCTCGTAATACTGGCGACCCGCCCCGGCTTCGCACGGGTAGTTTAGTTAGAATATAAGTCTCACTTCTGCTGTGCTGTGAATTATTGCACACAGACATTTTATTTATTTATTATTAACTAGAGGATGCCCGCGGCTTCGCCCGCGTGAATTTCGGTTTTAAATAAATCCCGAGGGAATCGTGGATTTCCGGTTCCCGTTCCCGCTCCCTTTTCCAACCTTTATACCTACCTACTATCAAGGAAGTTCGCTATAGTAATCTACCTATAGCTGTAGCTATAGATTTCGGGTTTTTCAAAATCCCGTGGAAACATGTACATTTTTCCAGAATAAAAAGTAGCCTATGTTTTAAGTCAGGGCATAATCTATCTCCATTCTTTTCAGCCAAATCGGTTCGATAGTTGCGGCGTTATTGAGTAACGAACATCCAAACATCGAAACATCCACACTTTCACATTTATAATATTATGTTAGTACTTAGGATAGGATAGTAAAAGCTGTGAGAGCCTAGTGGTTAGGACGACTGACTTCTAATCGGAGGTCGTGGGTTCGATTCCGGGTCACGCACTTCTAACTTTTCGGAGTTATGTGCGTTTTAAGTATTTAAATATCACTTGCTTTAACGGTGAAGGAAAACATCGTGAGGAAACCTGCACGCCTGAGAGTTCTCCATAACGTTCTCACGCGGTGTGTGAAGTGTGCCAATCCGCTTGGCCAGCGTGGTAGACTATGGCCAAAACCCTTCTCACTCTGAGAGGAGACCCGTGCTCTGTAGTGAGCCGGTAATGGGTTGATCATGATGATGATGATGATAGGATAGTAGGATAATCACCATCTCACGTTGTAATTAGGTAGGTACCTACTTAAATAAGGGTAAATGTAAATATCGCCCTTTTTTTTTTTTTGACGTGGTGGAAACCTTTTATAGGTACCCCCGTTCTGCGGCCGAATGCGGCAGAACGAAGGTTATGTGGGACTCCAACCGGGTATACCCACTAAAACCACCACGGCATGACCCTCATGCTGTCTGTGCTGGACGCCTGGGGAACCCAAAGTATGCATCCCAGGTGTCCGGCAGCCGCCCCAGCTGGGGCTCCCGCTCGCCTCTGGGCTGTTCCTCCAGAGGCTCGCGCCCTCCCGTAATTTTTTAACGAGGTTTTCTTCCTCCCGCGATGGGCATCGCTGCCCCCCGCCCCGGGGTGTCTCACCCCCAGTTTCATCCGCAGTGCCCTCTGCTAATCAGAGGGACACGCGGAGAAACCTCCCTCCGCCAGGTCATTGGCCATGGCTAACAATATCCCCGGAAAATTATTAACCATGTTACCGGGGCGCACCGGCCCGAATACTGCTCTTCCCCTCGGACGTATCCAAGAGGACCAGCAGCACCCAGGCACACTTGGAGGTTACCTGGCTAGCACCCCTGTAAATATCGCCCTAAGAACTACAAAGGTACTTACACCGTACACGCCCCAATAAATTACGTGACCATTGAACTTCGAACACCTAGGCATTCAATAGAGTTTTTGTCATTACCAATTAATAAATAAATAACGAAAAAGTTGTTACAAACAACCTGAAATGTGGTTCAAAGACTGTCCAGTGACCGTGACCGGGTCAAGAGCATGCTAAACTTTCCGCCACCCGACTAACGGCTGAGTACAGTTTCGTCATTTTTCAGTTTTTAACCCCCGACGCAAAAACGACGGGGTGTTATAAGTTTGACGTGTCTGTGTGTGAGTGTCTGTCTGTTCCCCTGTGGCGCTCAAACGGGTGGACCGATTTGAATGCGGTCTTTTTGTTTGAAAGATGAATTAATCGAGTGTTGTTAGCTATGTTTGAAGAAAATCGGTCCAAGATGGCCGCCGCTACAAAATGGCGGATTACATATTTTATCACAACACCCTCAATATGGGTATCAATTGAAAGGGCTTGACTAGTAGAATAGCACTATTGCAAATCCAAGATGGCCGCCACCACATGGCAAATGTCGGGGGTTGTTTAAATTTTTAATTTATACTTGTGTATTTTAGACTTTGTGTTCCAAGGGTGCGAACATGACAAAGATGCCTTCACCTGGCATCTCACACCTCGGTATACTACCCGCATACTACTCGCTACTCGGTATACTACCCGTATGCTACTCGCTACTCGGTATACTACCCGCATACTACTCGCTACTCGGTATACTACCCGCATACTACTCGCTACTCGGTATACTACCCGTATGCTACTCGCTACTCGGTATACTACCCGCATACTACTCGCTACTCGGTATACTACCCGCATACTACTCGCTACTCGGTATACTACCCGCATACTACTCGCTACTCGGTATACTACCCGCATACTACTCGCTACTCGGTATACTACCCGCATACTACTCGCTACTCGGTATACTACCCGCATACTACTCGCTACTCGGTATACTACCCGCATACTACTCGCTACTCGGTATACTACCCGCATACTACTCGCTACTCGGTATACTACCCGCATACTACTCGCTACTCGGTATACTACCCTCATACTACTCGCTACTCGGTATACTACCCGCATACTACTCGGTATACTACTCGCACCACCTAGGTACGAGCCTAAATCTGGCTTGCCTAAATCATATATCATTCAGATACCTAAGTACTTAAATATACAAACAAAACAAAAACGGTTGCGTTAATTCTTCAGGTAAGTATGTACCTTCCTAGTCTCGTTTTTAACCCCCGAAGCAAAAACGACGGGGTGTTATAAGTTTGACGTGTCTGTGTGTGTGTGTGTGTATGTGTGTGTGTGTGTCTGTCTGTTCCCCTGTGGCGCTCAAACGGGTGAACCGATTTGAATGCGGTTTTTTTTGTTTGAAAGGTGAATTAGTCGAGAGTGTTGTTAGCTATGTTTGAAGAAAATCGGTCCAAGATGGCCGCCACTACAAAATGGCGGATTACATATTTTCCCACAACTCCCTTAATATGGGTACCTATCAAATGAAAAGGCTTGACTAGTAGAATAGCACTATTGCAAATCCAAGATGGCCGCTGCCACAAAATGGCGAATGTCGGGGGTTTTTTTAAATTTTTAATTTCTACTTGTACTTTGTTTTAATCATATAACTAGCTTTTGCCCGCGGCTTCGCCCGCGTGAATTTCGGTTTTTCACAAATCCTGAGGGAATCGTGGATTTCTGGTTCCCGTTCCCGCTCCCTTTTCCAACCTTTATACTTGAAAGTTCAAGGCAGTTTGCTGATCTACATATAGCTGTAGCTGTAGATTTGGGTTTTTCAAAATCCCGCGGGAACTTTGAATTTTTCCAGGATAACAAGTAAGGTAAGATAGGTAATCTAAAAGATTGAAAGTTAAACCGACTTCACCACGCACTTAAAAGTCCATATCTCGAAAACTAGTAAGCCGATTTTGATGAAACTTCACTGGAGATGTTTTAGTAAATGTAAGCTACTTAATAACACTTATGTTGGAGTAAATGTACGCTAATAAAACTTACAACCGCACTACTACGATTTTCGGAAGGTCCCCTCGATTTCGCTGGTCTGACATCATCAAACCCTGATTCCCTTGTCATGGGACCACCTTTGAAATATTTTCTTTCCAACAAAAAAGAATCATCAAAATCGGTTCATAAATGACGAAGTTATCCGCGAACACTCATAAAAAAGCATATATACGGTCGAGTTGAGAATCCTCCTCCTTTTTTGAAGTCGGTTAAAATCGGTCGGCCTATGTGTTAAGTCAGGACATTATCTATCTGCACTTAAAATTTCAGCCAAATCTGTTGAGTAGTTGCGACGTTATAGAGTAACAAACATCCTAACATCCATACTTTCACATTTATAATATGTATTAGTAGGATTTCTCGCTTGATTGTATCCACACCATCGGTGAAGGGCCCGTGGTCCCACCGATTTGTCCTACTGGTGGGACCATCTGTGGGTCTACGGGTATAACCTCCGTCACGTAAGTCGACCGGTGACCTTCAAGTGCGCGCAGCGTCGTACGAGTGAGCGAGACACAATACGATAGGAGAGCCAATCAGCGCTTACGAGGGATCCGCGAGAGCTAATCAGTGCTTACGATCGATCCCCACGCCCTCCCCGCGACCCCCTCACCACCCCGAGATACCTCATTTTCGACTTCTGCGCACGGTCGACTTATATTACGCGGGTTATACATAGTAGTATACCGTGGTCCCACCAGTAGGACAAATCGGTGGGACCACGGGTCCTTGATCTTCACTTCATCAATCAGTTCTGAGAGAAGTCAGAGGTAGCGTAGTACATTGCACCAAATTCAATTGAGTTTTTAAAACTTTCGCCCTTCGATTAATGACTCTCTAGATAGAGTGAAGCGCTGTAGTCGCAACAAAAATAACGGGCCAACTTTGAAAGCGCTGTGTGCGTATTACGCACACACGTGTACGTAGGTACGCGTGTGCGCTGATTCATGTGGGCGTGCGCTGAGTGATACCAGTTCTTGAATATTTCCCATCAAGTAGTGGAATAATATATTTTGATTTTGAGGTGCATATCATCTGTAGTTTGTTTTAAATTTAATTATTTTACATACTTATTAGTTTTTTTTACAGTTTATTTAAACACTAGCATCTGCCCGCGGCTTCGCCCGCGTGAATTTCGGTTTCAAACAAATTCCGTCTTTTTAAAAGCTGATCAAGGTTTATATACTATCCATGTATGTGGACGTATGTTTCACAAACGGAAACTCTAAGTATGGACTTATGGGAATATGGACGCCATTTTGATTTTTTTTGTTAATGGATCGAATTCTCTCAAAATCGATATCTGAAGTTCTTTGTGATCATAAAAAAGAAAACTGATGTCAAAATAGCAAAAAATATACGCCATTTTGATTTTTTTTGTTAATGGATCGAATTCTCTCAAAATCGATATATGGGGTTCCCTGTGATCATAAAAAAGAAAACTGATGTCAAAATAGCAAAAAATGGACGCCATTTTGATTTTTTTTGTTAATGGATCGAATTCTCTCAAAATCGATATATGGGGTTCCCTGTGATCATAAAAAAGAAAACTGATGTCAAAATAGCAAAAAATGGACGCCATTTTGATTTTTTTGTTAATGCACCGAATTCTCTCAAAATCGATATATGGGGTTCCCTGTGATCATAAAAAAGAAAACTGATGTCAAAATAGCAAAAAATGGACGCCATTTTGATTTTTTTTGTTAATGCACCGAATTCTCTCAAAATCGATATATGGGGTTCCCTGTGATCATAATAAAAAGAAAACTGATGTCAAAATAGCAAAAAATGGACGCCATTTTGATTTTTTTGTTAATGCACCGAATTCTCTCAAAATCGATATATGGGGTTCCCTGTGATCATAAAAAGAAAACTGATGTCAAAATAGCAAAAAATGGACGCCATTTTGATTTTTTTTGTTAATGCACCGAATTCTCTCAAAATCGATATATGAGGTTCCCTGTGATCATAAAAAAGAAAACTGATGTCAAAATAGCAAAAAATGGACGCCATTTTGATTTTTTTGTTAATGCACCGAATTCTCTCAAAATCGATATATGGGGTTCCCTGTGATCATATAAAAGAAAACTGATGTCAAAATAGCAAAAAATGGACGCCATTTTGATTTTTTTGTTAATGCACCGAATTCTCTCAAAATCGATATATGGGGTTCCCTGTGATCATAAAAAAGAGAACTGATGTCAAAATAGCAAAAAATGGACGCCATTTTGATTTTTTTTGTTAATGCACCGAATTCTCTCAAAATCGATATCTGGGGTTCCCTGTGATCATAAAAAAGAAAACTGATGTCAAAATAGCAAAAAATGGACGCCATTTTGATTTTATTTGTTAATGCACCGAATTCTCTCAAAATCGATATATGGGGTTCCCTGTGATCATAAAAAAGAAAACTGATGTCAAAATAGCAAAAAATGGACGCCATTTTGATTTTTTTTGTTAATGCACCGAATTCTCTCAAAATCGATATATGGGGTTCCCTGTGATCATAAAAAAGAGAACTGATGTCAAAATAGCAAAAAATTGACGCCATTTTGATTTTTTTTATTAATGCACCGAATTCTCTCAAAATCGATATATGGGGTTCCCTGTGATCATAAAAAAGAGAACTGATGTCAAAATAGCAAAAAATGGACGCCATTTTGATTTTTTTTGTTAATGCACCAAATTCTCTCAATAGGAATTCTCGATATCGATTTAGAGAGAATTCGGTGCATTAACAAAAAAAAATCAAAATGGCGTCCATTTTTTGCTATTTTGACATCAGTTTTCTTTTTTATGATCGCAGGGAACCCCATATATCGATTTTGAGAGAATTCGATCCATTAATAAAAAAAATCAAAATGGCGTCAATTTTTTGCTATTTTGACATCAGTTTTCTTTTTTATGATCACAGGGAACCCCATATATCGATTTTGAGAGAATTCGGTGCATTAACAAAAAAAAACAAAATGGCGTCCATTTTTTGCTATTTTGACATCAGTTTTCTTTTTTATGATCACAGGGAACCCCATATATCGATTTTGAGAGAATTCGGTGCATTAACAAAAAAAATCAAAATGGCGTCCATTTTTTGCTATTTTGACATCAGTTTTCTTTTTTATGATCACAGGGAACCCCATATATCGATTTTGAGAGAATTCGGTGCATTAACAAAAAAAATCAAAATGGCGTCCATTTTTTGCTAAGTTTTCTTTTTTATGATCACAGGGAACCCCATATATCGATTTTGAGAGAATTCGGTGCATTAACAAAAAAAAACAAAATGGCGTCCATTTTTTGCTATTTTGACATCAGTTTTCTTTTTTATGATCACAGGGAACCCCATATATCGATTTTGAGAGAATTCGGTGCATTAACAAAAAAAATCAAAATGGCGTCCATTTTTTGCTATTTTGACATCAGTTTTCTTTTTTATGATCACAGGGAACCCCATATATCGATTTTGAGAGAATTCGGTGCATTAACAAAAAAAAACAAAATGGCGTCCATTTTTTGCTATTTTGACATCAGTTCTCTTTTTTATGATCACAGGGAACCCCATATATCGATTTTGAGAGAATTCGGTGCATTAACAAAAAAAATCAAAATGGCGTCCATTTTTTGCTATTTTGACATCAGTTTTCTTTTTTATGATCACAGGGAACCCCATATATCGATTTTGAGAGAATTCGGTGCATTAACAAAAAAAATCAAAATGGCGTCCATTTTTTGCTATTTTGACATCAGTTTTCTTTTTTATGATCACAGGGAACCCCATATATCGATTTTGAGAGAATTCGATCCATTAATAAAAAAAATCAAAATGGCGTCCATTTTTTGCTATTTTGACATCAGTTCTCTTTTTTATGATCACAGGGAACCCCATATATCGATTATGAGAGAATTTGGTGCATTAACAAAAAAAATCAAAATGGCGTCCATTTTTTGCTATTTTGACATCAGTTCTCTTTTTTATGATCACAGGGAACCCCATATATCGATTTTGAGAGAATTCGGTGCATTAACAAAAAAAATCAAAATGGCGTCCATTTTTTGCTATTTTGACATCAGTTTTCTTTTTTATGATCACAGGGAACCCCATATATCGATTTTGAGAGAATTCGGTGCATTAACAAAAAAAATCAAAATGGCGTCCATTTTTTGCTATTTTGACATCAGTTTTCTTTTTTAAGATCACAGGGAACCCCATATATCGATTTTGAGAGAATTCGATCCATTAATAAAAAAAATCAAAATGGCGTCCATTTTTTGCTATTTTGACATCAGTTTTCTTTTTTATGATCACAGGAAACCCCATATATCGATTTTGAAAGAATTCGATCCATTAACAAAAAAAATCAAAATGGCGTCCATATTCCCATAAGTCCATACTAGTTTCCGTTTTTGAAACATACGTCCACATACATGGATAGTATATAAATCTTGATCAGCTTTTATAAGACAACTTTATTTATTACTATTGAACCATACGGGAAAATTCGCAATCCAAACCTGACAACACCAAAAAACGACGCGTTGGTTTTGTGAAAAAATGTATCAATGTATTAGTTTTGTTTTTGTAAATTACTATTAATTTTGAGTTACTTACTGATGGTAGGAGATTTTGTTCGTTGCTCGTAAACGTCCTCTGTAATTTCTGCAGATTTTTATCGCGCAAATAGTCATTTTCATCAAAATAAACGAATGCAAAAAATAAGCCGTACGTCCGTATCTCTAGAGGTTTCAATCGACACTGCGGAGCGGAGAGCGCTTTATGCGCCAACAGTTGGCAGATATTTTTATCGACGCTGTTGAGCCGCGTCACTATATCTAGGAGTAGGTAGATAATCAAAGCTTTCGCCTTTGTGTGTCTTAAATATTTTATTTTTCATTTTAAAATTCTTCCTATCGCAATTCGCATTGCCTGCCCCTATAAATGTGCCTTGCAACTTGCAAGGATGAATATTTCTTTTTTTTTTAAGATGTAAGTTTTTTCGAGTCAACAGTCAACGAAATTAAAATTAATCGATTTGAAATTAAAATCGAATTGATTGCTCTCTATTCTTTTATTTTACTACTATGTAGAAGGTACCTCACTATGTAGAAATGTCATTAATACACCACAGATATATAACCAAGAATAGGGCCTAGTGGTTGACAGTTATACAAAGTTATCTATGCGGATGTCGAATGTCTATCCGGCTATGTGGTACGCTGTCTACGATCCGGTAGTAAAAAAACAGATTAAGTACCTATCAAGCTCTCTTTGCTAGTAAAAAAACAATTTCCTTTTTCCTAGAAATAAGGTTCAAAATGGTAGGTAGAAAATAATTCACAGAACAAAAATACTCTCTAACGAGAGAAGAATGTAAACTCCATAGTAAAAAAATGAGAACAGTTCAGCGCCATCTAGATTCAGCCCACCAACAACTCTGACGGCGGGAGATTCTATACCTACTTATCCTAAATAATATTTTTAGATAAGGCATTTTGACTCGAGAGAGAACTGGTGAAATAAAATACACCAAGTTCTCTTTCGAGTCAAAATGCCTTATCAATAAAGTTTTAGTTAGGATTCAAAATAAAACAACAGGTTTTCTTTCTAACAATTCACATTTATTTATGTGTAAGGATTTTTTTTGAGTGTGGTGGCTGACACTTCTTCTGAAAACGATCTATTTTCCAAATACATACAAAATCATTTTAAACATAATATGCACATCAACAATGTCTAGGGATATTTTGTATAAAGTTCTGAAACTCGAAAAATATTAATCGGTTTTAAATTATTTTAATGAAAGCTTATTTTGTAGACCATATTAAATGATTCTAAATTTGAATTTGAAAAAATAAATTGAAAACAAATGATTTGTGCGGCATAATTGTAGCGTAGTTCGAAAGTTTCAATTGACCTAACCCAGTTTTTGGTATATTTTTGTATCAAATGAAAGTTTCAATGAAAATTATTGGTTAATTTCTAATTTATGCAACTGTATGCATCATGCAGAGGCGCCATTTAACAAGAGACGAAATGTTAAGGGCAGTAGGTACGCTCCAAACTGGGGCTCCTCAACGAAATATTGCCGAGGCGATTGAAACAAGAAAAAACGTGATATCAAGGTTGTGGTCACGTTATTGCACCACTGGTGAAGTGGCTGAACGGCACCCAGGCGAGAAGCGCATAACCGCCCGAAGACAGGACCGATTTTCGCAAATGACCGCGAGAAGATAACCAAATGCTACAGCCATGCAGTTGGTTTAAAGGCTCCAGTCAGACCACCATTTGCTTGTCAGTGACGAAACTGTGAGGAGAAGACTGCACGAGGCTAACCTTCATGCTCGCAGGCCGCTTCGTACTCCAGCACTACGCAGAGGAAATCGTGGACGAAGATTACAGTGGGCTCGCGAACATTTGCTCTAGGAAGATAACTAGTGGTCTGTAGTGCTGTTTACCGATGAGTCCCGATTCGGATTTCATCCTGATTTACGAAGAGTACGTGTATGGTCAGCTCCTGGTCGTGACAACCGTTTGCGACACCGTCAGGAAGTCCAGCCATACCACGGCAAAACAATTATGGTTTGGGCGGGAATTCGTATCGATGGAAGAACAGATCTCGTTTGGATCAGAAACACCATGACTTCTGAAAAATACCGTAATCAGGTGCTAGCACCAATAATCTATCCCCATCGACTGCAAATGGACCAAGTTTTCACGCTCATGCACGACAAAGCCCGTTCGCACACTGCGCGAGTGGTGACCAGCTGGCTACAAGAGCACGATGTGTCGATCTTAGACTGGCCCGCTGAATCACCAGACCTAAACCCCATAGAGCACGCATGGGACATGCTCCAAAGAAGGGCTTTGAGGAGTTTTCCTCCGAACATTGCGACTGCAAAGCAACTTTTTTTGCATCTTAGCAGGACCTGGGACAATATCCCACAGCAAGACTTTGATAACTTGATTCAAAGCATGAAAAGCCGTTGTAGGACCGTGGTTAACGTCCATGGGTGGTTTACTGACTACTAATTTTAAATAATTTTTCACGTAACTGCAAAAAACCTGATAATTTTGCTAAAATTATATTTTTTCTTAAAAAGACATCTATCCTTAAGTTTACCATCATTTCACTTTTTGTCTTTATTTCAATAAAAAATTATTTACACAAAAAAACTAATTCTGTTTTATTCTAAAAGATAGTCTGATAAATAGGCTTTACAAAAATATATACATATTGTATGTTAGTTATAACCAATTTGGAATAAATTGAGAAAATCAGAATATCCCTAGACAGTGTTGATGTGTGTATGTATGAGACACTATTTACAATGCTGTTAATATTTTCATATTCAATTACATCACATGGAACAGCAGTTCTTTGTAACTTCCGTTTAGTACAATCAGTAAAACCTCTGTTCAATCACATACTTAGTTCAAATCTGAAAAGAAACAATTTTGTTGATTCATCATGATCAATCTATTACCGGCTCACTAGAGCACGGGTCTCCTCACAGAGTGAGAAGGGTTTTGGCCATAGTGTACCACGCTGGCCAAGCGGATTGGCAGACTAGATTTTGTTGATTAATTGGTACTAATTATTACAAATAATATATACCATAACATATAAGTATTTTTACTACCCTATATGTACCTAATAAATAGTAAACACTAAGGGTGGGCTACCAATATTATTTTTCCTAACTAGTATCTACAATGTCTGGAAAATGGTTGACAGTAACACATCAGTATATTAGCAGGAAACTATAGACATAAGCAGTAAGCACGCCTGTTGATATCACTATAAATATCAAAATGTGTGCTTGTGTCTGTATAAAATTTATAGAGAATGAATTTTAGTAAGTAGAGATCGACCAGAATCTCATGAAAAATAGGGAAATTAAATTTTGTAGTAAGCAACACTAGGTTAACTCGGCTGCCCTAGTGATAAACAAAGTAATTACATTCAGAACACCTTACCTGGGATCGTTTCACGAAACGAAAAATCAAGCAACTGCATTTTAAATACAAAAAAAAGTGATCAACATCCAATTACTTTGTTTTTGTGTTGTGCTTGTTGTTTACTTGGTTTTTTTTATTTATATTCCAGGTTAGTGAGTGCAGTTACTTTGTCTGGGCAATTTAAATTTCAGTAAACGGTTCAAGTTATTTGAAATATTAAACTGTGGTAAAAAACTACTCGACATAAAACTTTTGTTAATGCAAAAAGTCAATTTCACAAAAAATGTCAGTTACTTTGTTTATCGCTAGGGCAGCCGTAGTGTTGCTAACCTTGGAATTTCATTTCCCTATTTTTCATGAGATTCTGGTCGATCTATATAAATCTACTAAGTTAGGTTAGGTTATACGTACCATGCAAGATTCCTTAAGCAGGTTTTAGGAAATCGAATCAACTTGATGTTGTCTTTACCGGCGAGTTGTTGCTGTTTTATTGGTCAGGTCAGATAATGAAATAAAACATACGAGCAAAGAATTCCACATATGAGTCTTGTTTCAATGAAACAGAATCAACGTCTCAAATATAAATAGCACTACACTATAAAACACAAACAGAGTAACAGAAGCTCGACTCGACGTATTTAAAGTTTAAAATATGATCGCAAGAAATCTAAATATTTTAATTGTTACGAAACTTATCCACACAATAACAAAGACGCCATTTTGAAAAAAACAATTATTACCAACATTACGTACTATTACGTCAGTGACTACCAACTTAAAAACACTTAATTGACCATGAACAATTGAACCTATGGAATTTGCAGAGCGATTCAGAACACTTCGATAACTTACCGTGTCGATACGACTTGGTATCGATTTTGTATCCAAATTTTTTTTCGTGCAATTCAGAACGATAAAAGCATACAATTGGATATCGATTACGATACCGGTATCGATAAGATACATTGCGATTAAGACATGTGCATTTATGAAGTATGTTATTTTACCAAAATTTTACATAATATACATTCATATTAAGCATTAAAAAATAACTTTTAATCATCTTGAAGGTAATTAAAGTCATTATTTAAAATGATAACATTAAATTATTGATTTAGAGAGAAAAACGTCGAAGTGTACTACAAAAGTATTATTACAGCTATTCTCGTAAATACCACACAGATGTCCGTACCCAAAGGGTAAAACGGGACCCTATTGCTAAGACTCCGCTGTCAACCTGCCTGTCTGTCCGTCCGGACAGACGGCAAGCAATATACTACTCTCTACCGAGAGATATATTATGGCATTGGTTGGTAATCATGTACATACCAAAAATATAAATCTACATGATTACGTGTTGCCTCCTGTAATGCCCCCTCTTATTAGTTAGTAAAATTAACGCAAATTCTGGCAAAAGTTTTATTATATTTTCCCATAAAAGTTGAGGCATTTGCCTCAAATGGGTTAAAGGTATCAAGCAATGTCCGTAGATACCTACGTCTCTTAAGAATCCTCTTCACCGCGTCTTCTTCGCCTCGGTGATTTACTGCGGCTATTGCTATCTATTTTAATTGCGGCTCCGAACATATTTTTCACGAAATAACAGTAAAAGTACCTATCTGACGAGTAGATGAACAAAAAGATTAGGATATCGAATGCCCTGTGGCTTTCGATAAATAATCGTAAAAAAATATCGGATGTTCGGAAAATATTATTTGATAAAGTTGTTGTGAATAGCTTTTGATAGCGTTTGATAAAGTTGTTGTGAATAGCGATTATGACAATCGAACGATATCTACGTCGGTTCGATTCGGTTTCGGTTTCGACAACTTCCCGGTTGATACGGTTATTCTGAATTGAAAATACATCTTATCGTACGATAACTTACCGAATCGATTGATGATTATGTTATCGAAGTGTTCTGAATCACCCTGCCGAGCTTCAAACAAAATGTTGAAACAAAGAAATGTGGCCTTGAACAGGCTTTATCTCGTTCTTAACTACTTAAATAAAGTGGTAAGTAGTAAGTAAAGGTACAGAAAAACTAGAGAGAAAAGATAGCCCAGCTGAATTATGGACTTTGTCTTTCCTACATTGTTTCAGGCGCAGACTCCAGTATCTACATAAAGAATTATAACCGTCTTGGATATGACTTTAGAAAAGTTAGTGTTGCAATGCTTAAAAAATGTACAATTATCATCGGAATGTTTTAACAATGGCAATTTCAGCCCCCGTAGGTATAAATTTTCTTCTAAGAGAGTTTACACCCCCTGAAATAATTGCTTTGTATAGACAAGTGACAACAGTGCAGCCCTATTTCCTAATTATTTTTGTTTTTTGTTAAATAAAAGATGACGAGTATGATATTTAAATCGTTAATTCGTTATTGAAGAATACATGAACACAATATTGAACATCTAATAGTTTGAATTCGTAAAAAATGGAGGATTACTGTGAAATTAGTCTAAAGAACATCTGTTGTACATGCCTCAGTACTGAAAGGAATCTTTCTCAACTGTGCAGAATCGATGACGGTGTGAAGAATCTATTCTTCTTATTGTCCAAATTGTCCTACAAATCTGAAGCTTTTGAGGTATGTGTAAACTGTACTCTCACTAAACAAAACCTGGTTCATATGCTTGCATGTACATACTTAAGCCTAGCTATGGATTTAGCTAGGCTTCGTTCTAGCAATGCGCGAGACGGCAATTCAATCATGTACTTTGATAAATTATACTCTAAGTAATTTATCAAAGATCATGTACTTACTTAACATAAAATTGTCATAGGGATCTTTTAAAAAGCGCAACCGCCGAGTTTCTTGTATTTGCTTTAGCTTACGTCCCAGGGAAGGACATAGTCAACTTTTATTCAGGAAAAGTAAATAGTTTCCACAGGATTCTTAGATACAGATGTAGCTTGCATCCTGAAAATTGATATAGGCAACTTTTATCCCGGAAAAGTAAATACTTCCCACAGGACTTTAAAAAACCTATATCCATGTGGACGAAGGTGTCATCATCTAGTGATTTATATGTATATTTCATTCGCAGAGAAAACAAAATTCCTTATATATATGTATTTGGTATTACTTTTATATACCTGTATGTGATATTTGCGCCGAATGTGTAAATGTTATATAAGTAAGGATATTTTTGTGCACCTACACTGTGTTGGCATATTATGTAATAAAATAGAATTTGTATGAATTTATTAATTTTGCAATATTTGTCAAGGATGTGACACAACTGTTCATCTGTTGGGAGTGCACCGCTATAATGAAGAGAATTGTAAGGTTCAGGGCGCAGGCGTGCATCGCACAAACTAAATTGACCGATATAGCTGATGGCAAGGTAATTTTCCATCATATTATTCTATTAAATACTGTAACTACTAATTTTTACACATTTTTATTTCTTCACAATTATGTGTCTATTAAATATATTTGCACTTTTACTTACACCTTTATCGTTACTCACTCAAACTTGCTCTCATGTGTGCAAGTTTCGTCACAATGTTTTCCTTCACCGTTAATGCAAGTGATATTTAATTGCTTAAAACGCACATAACATAAACGCACATGCGTGCCAGGGATCTAACTCAATCCCCTTGTAAGGGAGGCTGAAGTCTTAGTTAGACTATCGTAGCTTACAGATACCTCTTTTGTTACAGATTCCTTATTCGAAAATAGAATGCCTATCAAAATTGATGTACTACCATGAAAATGATAACTGTGAACAGTGTGTGTATGATCTTAAGGTGGAACCTCCAGAAAACTTTGTAGACTGCGGACCAGATATTGTAAAAGTTGAGCAGCAGACAGATGCAGATGATGTACCTTTAGCGTGTTTATGTGATTTCAAAAAAGGTAAACATTAACTATAGTTATTTATGCAACTGTTATGCAATAAGGGGTATTAAAACATGAATGTGGGTTTATCAAAGGAGGTGAAGCTGATTGTGATAATATGTGAGTGTCTTAAGTTTTAATACTTAATTAACAATAGTTGCATACAAGACTTTATCTACATCTACAATATGAATCCTCTATAAAAGATTAGATAGGTAGAAAAGATGCTAACATTAAAACAGCCAGTCCTAGTAACCATAATATCATCCAAATCCAAAAATGTTATTATGAAAACGGATATAATGTTGTACTGAATTTCATTATAAAACTCCTTTGGAAGATATTATGGTTATTAGGATATTGGGTGTTTTAATGTTGGCAATAAGCTAACTGTTTCAGAATCTTTTATAGACGATTTAAAGCATAAATATAATTATTACATCACAAATGGCGCTTGATTTAATGACACATCTTTTAAAGTGCGAAAGTTTCAACTTCATCGGTTCAGCGTGTTTAAGATCCCTTTAACTCATGCTAAATTTTCCTTTAAGTCATTCTAAATTTTACACATTTGTAGAGAGAGACACTAAAGCATTGACTATTAATAGACTTGACAAGAATAATATTTCTCCAATTGATTATGAGGAAATTAATGATGATTATGATGACAATGACATATCAGATGCAGATACAGTTGAAATCATAATCAAAAAACCGAAAAGCAATAAAACAGAAGTAAAAAATACAAAGAAGTTGGCTAAATGTGAAAATAATGATTTCAGTAGTCCTGCAAACATGTTAGATTATGAAAAGCTTGATAGTTGTAATATGAGAAAGTCAAAAAATATAAAAAGAAAAGCAAAACGTAGTTTAGATGAAATTAATGATAATTATAGTGAAACAGATCATGGAAGTACAGATGATTCCGAGATTGGAAAGTCAAATAGTAAAAGAAAAGTAAAAAAAAGAAATGTGAACATACCTATTTCTAATGGTGAAGAAAATAATGACAATTTTATTGCACTAAATAAATTGGATGGGCTTGTGAAAGGAATGAGTCACAGTTTTATTATAAAGTCCCAAAGTGAAAAGGATCAAGTTAAAAATAATTCACGGCATGACACAAGCACAAATTTGAGTAGAAGTAAAATGATTGAATATTACAACATAATACAAATGACTGATAGGGAAGTGGTTAAAAGTATTCAAGCAAGAAAGTTAGAAGACAGTTATGTGAGCACGTTGAATAAATGTGAGGATTGTATTGAAATTTTTGAAAATTGTGACAGTCTGGAGAAACATATTTCAGAGGCGCATACACAGGTAAGTTAAATGCAGGACCCAATAGTCATCAAAATGGGAAAAGTATGAATTTTAGGTATAGTGGAGAGCTTATGATGCTGTAAGGCAAGTGTTACAAGCTCTTGATTTGACTAAAAACTTACTCCTACTACTACTTACTAAATCCATACTAATATTATATAATGCCAAAAGTGTGTCTGTCTGTTTGCTAATTCAAATTCACTCACTAATACTAGACTACTAGACTATACTAGACTTATAATTAATTGGATGATGCCCGCTACTTTATCCGAATAGATATAGATTTTTTAAAATTCTGTGGGAACTATTAGCTTTTCCGGGATAATAGTTGCCTATGTCAATTTCCGGGACGTAAGCTTCCTCTGTACCAAATTTCGTGTAAATCAGTTAAACAGATGGACCTTTAAGAATATCGTGGGATCTCTTTATTTTTCTGAGGTACAAATTTCAAATGCACGATACTAAAGAACTTCAAAAATAGTTACATAATTAAATAAAATCTTGTTAATTTTTATTTTTCAGAAGCCGAGTCACACACAATGCAATATATGCAAAGTGTATGTACAACGTGGCTCTATGATCTCTCACAGAAAGGTGCACTATGTGAAATACCAGTGTCGGCTTTGTAAAGAGATGTTACAGTACGAAGTTAATTCCACCAGCAATTTAGCAAATCATCTCAAAACCAAACATTACATGCAAAACGCATTTATAGATAAGCATCTTGAGAAGTTAAACGTAAGTTTGCTTTTATTTGACTACAAGACGTACTGTTTATAAACATTGTTTCAGAAACGAAATCTACGTGTTTCTGAAACAATTTAATATGTTTCTGAAACATGTGACACTGTTGCGGTAAACACTACGTGTTTCTCGCGATGTTTCTGTGCTCCCCGATTGGAGTGGACAGCATGCAAACAAATCAGTTTCACAACAGCTGTTCACAAGTGTGGATGTGTGTTTCATTTGCTTATGAACATGGCGGTAGTGTGGGATGACAACATTGTTTTTAAATTAATAGAATTGTTTGAAACGAATTCGATATTATGGGATTCTCGACTACTGATTACAAAAACGACTGTAGATGTTTACCGTGTAGTTTCAGAAACTTAGTTTCCGAAACATTGTTTACAGTGAATACATGGCTTAAAGAAGTGTTACTTCAATATTCTACAGGCTACATTACAACATTACAGAAGGGCTAAAAGAGTCCTTTTATCTAGAAGTTTCTTCATCTTCTCAGAGTAGTCAGGGCTCAGACCGTAGCCCACCACGCCGCGGCCGGCCGAGGGCGGTGCGGCACAATTCACCTGCCGCGTCACAACCTTGTGGAGAACTCTCAGGCGTGCAGGTTTCCTCACGTTTTCCTTCACCGTTAAAGCGAGTGAGTGATATTTAATTGCTTAAAACACACATAAATCTGAAAACTTATTTTAATTTTTGACGTGATAACGTCTTATAAATCGATGAACGCCGGCTACACGCACGAAAAAGCATGACTCATTGTCACGTACCGCGTGCGCGCGAGAGCGCGGAACGAGCGATAGCGAATGCACGATCGGCTTAAGCGTTCGGTTTGTAACGCATCTATCTCTCTTTGTTTCTTATGACTTTATCACGTAAAATTATCGTCCGTAAACTGACTTTACAGACAACTGTACGGCATCAAAATCCGTTGCGTAGTTTTAAAGATTTAAGCATATATAGGGACATAGGGATATATTATAGGGACAGAGAAAGCGACTTTGTTTTCAATGTAGTGATAGTGATAATGAGTTGTAGAATACGCTCCTAAATTATCGTTAATTCGCTCCCGGACACATGTACATTGTACAGGGCCCGGCGCAAGAGGGGCAATCGCTGGAAAAGCTGGAGGTGTTGATCGACGACCCCAAAGGCGCTTCGCCCCAAAGGACCGCAAAGGGATTCGCTTGCCAGAAGTGCCGGAAATATTTTAAGTAAGATTCCGACGGGAGTAACGTATTCAGTCTTGACAAAACCCCCAAAAACCAAAAAAAAAGAAAAAAAGTTTTTTTTTCTTTTGTTTGTTTGTTTTTCTTCTTATTTGTTTGTTCACTAACCGATTGTGATACTCTTTGCATCAGATAAATCCTAGTCACAAACCAGGTGTAACGGTTAACCGAACACTTTCAAAATTATCACAAAAATTATCACAAAAAATATCGGTATTTTTATAAGTTCGCAAATAAAACCCGGCTGAGTTTTTTGTGGGATCTTCTCAGTCCAGAACGTTTTTGGAACCCTCGTAGTTTTCGTTTTAAGTTTTCGTAGTAATTATCACCATTACCTCACTTTCAAGTGCTACATATACCTTACCTATAATTGACGTTCAAAAAGAGTACAGTACCTAGTTTAAATAAATGATTTTTTATTTTGAATTTGAAAATAACATCTGACGCTAGAGGGCAACGTACGTTAGGTAGGTAGATACCTAAAGTTGTCGCTTGCGCTACCTACCTACTCTGTAAGCGGGGCATTGACCCCGACTTGTGCCTGCTATACATTGCCATTATAAGAAGATAGGTTATTGGTATTGGATTGTGTTTAGGTAGTATAATAATGGCACTAAGTTATCGATAGCAGCCGCAGCGTTCCCCTTATACCCTGTATGTCTTGTAAGATATATTTTTCAAGCCATACTTATTTTTGCAGAAACAAAAATCTACGCAACAAGCACGTACAGAAATATCACAGAGAGAGGTTGTTAAATCAATGCAGAGAGCGGCATCAATGTCCCACTTGTGGGAAAAAGTTCGCTTTCAGTAGGACCTTGGAGAGGCACGAATTGTAAGTGAGAAAAGCTTTCAGAAACTAATCCATGCTGAAGAATATTAGAGTAATAGTTTTTTAAACGACTTCAAAAAAGGAGGTTATCAATTCGAAACTTATTTATATATACAATACTCGTATTGTAAAATATAGGTAAAATCTGTTTTTCCTTATAGCCCACTCAATTTACTGCCAAAATCGACAAATAAAAATAAAACTCTTATAGTTTTGGAAATTGGCCTAAAGTGTTCTTTGGGCCTTCCTCTATAACATATCCAAAACCCCCATATGGGGGGGGGGGGGTGCGGAACCGGCCGCCATTTTGAGTTTAGGTCCCTTTTTTCGGTTTTTTGCACATATCTCGAAAATCTCTACTTCTAGCATTATGATTACATCTGACAAAGGTTTTTAAATAAAATTTGCTTTTTCACAGAGTATATATTTCTATTGCTGCTATAATAATAAATAATAAAAATTAAATTAAAATTAAAGGGGGTCCTCATACAAGAAACATGATTTTTTCGGCGTTATTTGCTTGACCTTAACAATCGCTGTATTTCTTAAACCGTTATATATGTAGATATTTGGAATTTTCAGAGAGTGAGTATAATTATAGTCTCTATAACCACAAAATAATGAAAATAAAATAAATTTGAAAAAAGGAATTTCCATACAATAAACTTTTCTTTTTGCTCTATGGTACGGAACCATTCGTGGGTTAGTCCGACTAGCACTTGGCCAGTTTTTATGTTGGGTCAGTAGATGACTATGAGCTTGATTATTGTAAACTAAAAATGTGAGCGATAGTGAATAATATTTTTATAAACGACGCCGTATTCTTAATTACCTATTTTTTATCTCTCTGTTAACTTAAACACCCTGTAGCTCCTAAAGTAATAAACCTTAGAGTAAAAATGAATGGAATCTTTGTCGCAAATTTTATTTAAAAACTTTTTTCAGAAGTAATCATAATGCTAGACGTAGAGATTTTCGAGATATGTGCAAAAAACCGAAAAAATTGACCTAAAATTCAAAATGGCGGCCGGTTCCGCACCCATATGGGGGTTTTGATATTGGGGATATGATATAGACTGGAAGGCCCAAAGAACACTTTAGGCCAATTTCCAAAACTATAAGAATTTTTATTTTTATTTTTCGTAGATTGACTGGGCTATTAGTTGTTTTAAAATGTAAACAAAATTAAAAATTAAACCAACTTAAGTATACCAAAAAAATTATGCAAATCGTCCAAAAACTGTCAATCTATACTAATATAATAAAGGGGAAGAGTTTGTTTGTTTGAACGCGCTAATCTCAGGAACTACTAGACCGATTTCAAAAATTCTTTCACTGTTGGATATGTACGTGATCCCTGAGTGCTATAGGCTATATATTAAGTACCACGGGCGAAGCCGGGGCGGACCGCTAGTCCAAAATATTAGTGACAAATTTACCCAACATTAATACGTAGAAATTCGTAGATAACCCTGATAATGAGGTGTGTTATATACTGAAACTTTCCTGAAAGTATGTACATTACCATAGTGAAATCAAAATATGTGAATAATCAAAATCGGTTAATTGTTTTTTGAAATAATCGCCAAAATACATACGTACGCGTCGAATACAGAACCTTCTTTGTAACCGATTTCAATAAATTACGTAATTAAAAAAACTAAAAACCCGACTGCGTAAAACAAACTAGTTCTGGTAACTGAAAAGAAAAAAACAAGCTTTGTACTTTATAAACTAGAATTTGATAAGATCATAAACATAATTAATGTTAGAAAATGTATGGCATGCGGGGGCGAACTAATAGTCCTGAGTAGTTGGCTAAGTAATGCCCCCGCCTGCCATACATTTTCTAACATTAATTATGTTTATGATCTTATCAAATTCTAGTTTATAAAGTACAAAGCTTGTTTTTTTCTTTTCAGTTACCAGAACTAGTTTGTTTTACGCAGTCGGGTTTTTAGTTTTTTTAATTACGTAATTTATTTCTTGGTTTTTAGTGCAAAACTATGAAAAATTTTTAGATGCATATTTTTACAAGAGACAGGCCTGTGTCACTCCGGGTGTAGGTAATAGCGCGTTTAAGACCACTATTAGCGCCATCTGTTGAACACTAGAAACTTTAATAAGGTCCTTCATAATATTATTGTATTATTTTAGTGTTTGGCGATTTAAGGTTAAATTATTAGTGTTACAATAATTGATGGGAAGGGGGGAGGTGTAGGGGGGATAATGTGGAATGTAGTAGAGTGGAGTGGGAAGGGATCTTAAATAAATTACCACCAATTTACTCACAGTGTCATGATCAACCCATTACCGGCTCACTACAGAGCACGGGTCTCCTCTCAGAGTGAGAAGGGTTTTGGCCATAGTCTACCACGCTGGCCAAGCGGATTGGCAGACTTCACACACCTTTGAGAACGTTATGGAGAACTCTCAGGCATGCAGGTTTCCTCACGATGTTTTCCTTCACCGATAAAGCAAGTGATATTTAAATACTTAAAACGCACATAACTCCGAAAAGTTAGAGGTGCGTGCCCGGGATCGAACCCACGACCTCCGATTAGAAGTCGGTCGTCCTAACCACTAGGCTATCACAGCTTTAGTTGTACACAGTGTAGTTGTTATTTATTTTGTTTTCTATGATTTGTCACTCCAAACTGATTACAAACACATAGATTGTATATATTTTCGTATTTGACTTTTAAAGCCCTTTATTTTGATACCCCACTCGAGGGTCTTGAGGAAAAAATTTTTTTTCAGCTCGCACATTAAAGTGCATAAAATCCGCCATTTTGAATTTTTATTAATTTTATGTACCCAGTAACATTTGCGCTGTTAAGACAAATCTAATGACGTATCATTTATCAAAATAAGTTGAGTCGTTGAGTAGTTACGAACTGACATAGGAAACGGTCATTTTCTGTGATTTATCACTCCAACTTATTTTCAAATATATAATTGTATACATTTTTGTATTTGCCTTTTAAATCCCTTCATTTTGATACCCCACTCGAGGGTCTTGAAGAAAAATTTTTTTTTCAGCTCGCACATTAAAGCGCATAAAGTCCGCCATTTTTTTTTTTTTTTAAATTTAGGTACCCTATAACAGTCGCGTCATGAAGACAAATCTAATGACGTATCATTTATCAAAATCCGTTGAGCCGTTGATTAGTTACACGCGGACATAGGAATGGACATACATACACACAGGTGAAACACATAACCCAGTCGGGTAAAAAGGGTTCTGTATTCTACCCGTACCTATGTATGTATATACAGTGTGTCCGGGATCGAATTAGCGATATTTTAGGGACATATTCTACAACTCATTACCTCTCTGAAAATACCACTTATTAGGGCCTGCCCCCCTCCCCCTCCCAGGGACAGCCATTTCAATTTGGTGTGCGTTTTTGTGGGTATGTGCGTACAAAAACTGTAATAACTCGAAAATCTGCTGATGCACAGGTCTTCAAATGACCTTATTCGATTGGATACAATATTCTCCATCACTAAATACTAAACAATAGAACAAAATGTTAAAATAACTCGATCAAAAATGCTTCGGAAAAAAATTATTTTTTCAAAAATATTGAAAACTACAAGTTTTTGCTGCATTTTGCAAAAAGGAGGTCGTTAAGATTACATTGTTAAGTATTAAATCGACAGTTTTTGAGATAAACAACAAAACGACATAAAAATTTTGACTGTAAGTTATTTACTTTTGGAGATATTATTGTTTAAACATAACTTAACCGCGAGCGCGTAATTTCTTATGTTATTCGAATGTGGGTTTCCATCGCATACCTCGGGCGATCAGGTAATAATAATATTGTTTTTGATTAGTCAGTGAATGAGGTTAAAACTAAGGATCGGACCCCTACTTCAACTGATTAAATATTCGTATAAAAAATTGAAATATCTGAAATTTTATTTTGTTATTACTCATTTTTGTTTGTGATTCAGGTTTGTGAAGTTTGCTAAGTTTAAAGACATGCCTACTCGGTATTATTATAGCCATAAGAGAGCATTTGAGGAGCGTTTTTTCAAAACTCATTTTGTCCAAAAATGTGTATTTTTCAAAAATAGCCGTTTTTAATTTATGCCTTTTTCTTAAAATTATATGTAGAAATAAATTTACCATGCTAAATATAAAGCATAATATAGCATATCTGAATAAAAAAACAAATAGTGTTCCATAGTTTTTTATTAAGTTAATTAAGCATAAATATTGGACAAAATATGTTTTGAACCATTTGTATGGACACAATACATTTTGAAACACTCGTTTATGGACATAATACATTTTGAAACACTGGTTTATTTTCAAAGCATATTATGTACAAAGAAATGATTCATATTTTGTCCAATAATACCTAGTAAAAAATAAAAAAAACGCATATGGCCTATATTTTATGCACAGAGTATGCATAAAATAATGTTTTCACTGTATTAAATCAAATTTATATATAGCACAACATATATTAAATCTTGAGTTATTATGAATGCATGGAATTTTGAATGACAAAATTGTTCAGTTCAGGTTCCTTTATTTCATAACTGAAACAAAATAAATTCATATTGTAGCCAGAATCTTATAACTGCCGATAAAATACAGTTAGAGTCGTATAATAGTACAAAGAAACAATAAAACGATAATTTCAATATTCCTCGCCTCTTTGTTTTGGTGTTTTGTGTCTTTTTTTCTTGAGCCAACTGAATGATTTCCTACTAGGACTCCTTGCTCCATGCTTGTGCAACAATATTAAAACAATTTTGTTTAAATTACTAAGGGCTTGTTTCACCACCTTCTGATAAGTGTCGGATTTTCAGATTATGTCAAATGACAAAGACAAAAGTGGTAGATACTTACCATACTTATCAGAAGGTGGTGAAACAGGCCATCATTTAAATAATCGTACAGTTTGCCACCACAGACAGACCATAATAAATTGTTATTTTAGGTTATTTTGCTAACAGGTGGACAGACTATGTTTTGAAACACCACTTCACACGGACAAAACATATTTTGAAACAGCGCCTCATTTTGACATTCGATTATTTACTTGACAAATTCGGTTTTTATGCACTAACTTTTGCTAAGTTAGTTACTCTTGCATTTTAAGGCCATATACAACGAAATCTCTTATTTTGATTACTATGGACAAAATACGATTTGAAACAACGCTCCTCATTTAGATGTCAACTATTCGCCTTGGATCGGACGTGGCAGCAATTCAATGGAATGGCCACCTCATTCTCCAGACCTTACACCTTTGGACTTCTTTTTATGAGGACCTATGAAGCAGAAGGTATTTTATATGGTACCAAATACCAGAAAAGAATTATTGGAGATAAAATAAGATTGTATTTGGACATGATCCAACGATCCTCCCAACATGAAGTAAATAAGTGTGGCGGAAATAACCTAGTTTTTAGGATATCTGATTTGTGTCACATACACAAATCAGAGTTATTGAGTTTATAACTAACAAAAATTAAATTATAAAGTTAAGATTTTTTACCTTATGTGTAGTAAAAAAATGATGAATCTTAAATTTGGGTTCAATACTCGTAATTCATGTTTGGGGACGAAGTACTTACAATTACCAATATCTCCAGAAGTAAGTAACTTACAGTCAAATTTTTTATGTCGTTTTGTTGCTTATCTCAAAAGCTGTCGATTTAATACTTAATAATGTGGTCTTAATGACCTCGTTTTTGCAAAATCTACCGAAAACTTGTAGTTTTCAATATTTTTGACCAATTTCTTTTTATTCCAAAGCATTTTTGATCGAGTTATTTTAACATTTTACACTATTGTTTGGTATTAAGTGATGGAGAATATTGTATCCAATCGAATAAGGTCATTTGAAGACCTGTGCATCAGCAGACTTTCGAGTTATTACATTTTTTGTGCGCACATACCCACAAAAACGCACACCAAATTGAAATGGCTGTCCCTGGGAGGGGGAGGGGGGCAGGCCCTATTAACCTTTAAGTATGGACGTGGAGTCTTACAGGCTACTCGATGTTTTCGTTATCTTAGTTTCACCTGATTCCCCCCATTCCCCGCGGTTGAGCGGCTCAGTAGCTTTTGTTTTAGCTGTAAAACTACCAACAAGGAAGTAGGTTGCGTCTTCCGATGAATATCACGTAAGTAATGCCCATAAAAATATTGACCGGAGCCTGTCAGGCTACACGTCCATTTTTGCCCTATGACATATTTTATAAGAGCGATTATGTTTGTTTCAAATTTTCTAGTATAAAATGTCAAAAAACATTATAGTCGGTAGTTCTAAATCAAAACGACTAACTAGGAGTTCTGTTTAGGGCCCTGTGAGAAAAGCCTTTTGTGCAGGAGATCAATCTTTCGAACTAGAAGTGAGTGAGTTGTTGTTAGCTTCGGATCAGTGTGACAATGAAGAGAATATTGCAGATCTTTGATATTGGAGTCCAAATTGATACAAAATCATGAAAGTGACAATGATGAAGATCAGGACCAAGATCAGGACTAGGACCAGGACCTATATTTGCGTTGGGTGCAACAAACCTGTGTGTCTCCTTTGTGCACTGACTACCAATAAATTTACGTTATTAGACTGTTGTCAGAATTTTTTATATTTGTTAACTGAAGTAGGTGTTTTGTGTTTTTGGTTTCTTATTTATTATATTTTGAGAAAAAAATACTCATTTTGTTACAGGATTAAGTTTGGCTGTTTTTAATACCTAAAAATGTAACCTTAGTAGATTTAGACTAAAAAGTGCCATAATTTTTGATTTTTAAAATTTCTATAATTTTTGAAATAAAAGTTGATTATACAAGCACGTTATTTTATTGCTGAATCCCATAACTTTAATATTAAATCAGTTTTAAAGCGATCTTATATCAAATTCCCCAAAAAAAATGTGTGTACATATAGGAGCCTGTGAGACTACACGTCCACAGTAGTGTTAAGAAAAAATGACGTCCATACTTAAAGGTTAAGTGGTATTTTCAGAGAGGTAATGAGTTGTAGAATATGTCCCTAAAATATCGCTAGTTCGATCCCGGACACACTGTATATTATTTAAGTATGTATGTACGTTAGCGATTATTTCAAAAAGTAATGAACCGATTTTACTATCGTAATTTAATATTACTTCCCGAAGGAAGCACAGCTCGCCCCGCGAGCCGTGCCCCGCATGCGGGAAGATGGTGCGCGCTTATCTGATGCGCGCGCATGCGCGCATGCACGCCAGCCCCAAGCAGTACATGTGCGTCGCGTGCGACAAGACGTTCATATCGCAGCAGTGCTACGACAGCCATTTTAAGTACACGCGCGCGCACGCGGCCGACAGGGCGGCGCTCAAGTGAGTAAGGGATTTGTTGTTAAGTGTTTGTTAGTATGTTATTAGGGCGTTGTAAAGTTTTTCTCGGGTGTATATTGTGTGGACTTTAGGGAGGTGTAATGTTTTTCTCGGGTGTATATTGTGTGGACTTTAGGGGGTTGTAATGTTCTTCTCGGGTATATATTGTGTGGACTTTAGGGGGTTGTAATGTTTTTCTCGGGTATATATTGAGTGGACTTTAGGGGGCTGTAATGTTTTTCTCGGGTGTATATTGTGTGGACTTTAGTGGGTGTAATGTTTCTCGGGTGTACGTGTCGATTTTAGCGGGTTGTAATGTTTTTCTCGGGTGTATATTTTGTGGACTTTAGGGGGTTGTAATGTTTTTCTCGGGTGTATATTGTGTGGACTTTCGGGGGTTATAATGTTTTTCTTGGGTGTATATTGTGTGGACTTTAGGGGGTTGTAATGTTTTTCTCGGGTGTATATTGTGTGGACTTTAGGGGGTTGTAATGTTTTTCTCGGGTGTATATTGTGTAGACTTTAGGGGGGGTGTAATGTTTCTTGGGTGTACGTGTCGATTTTAGGGAGTTGTAATGTTTTTCTCGGGTGTATATTGTATGGACTTTAGGGGGATGTAATGTTTCTCGGGTGTACGTGTCGATTTTAGGGGGTTGTAATGTTTTTCTCGGGTGTATATTGTGTGGATTTTAGGGGGTTGTAATGTTTTTCTCGGGTGTATATTGTGTGGACTTTAGGGGATTGTAATGTTTTTCTCGGGTGTATATTGTGTGGACTTTAGGGGGTTGTAATGTTTTTCTCGGGTGTATATTGTGTGGACTTTAGGGGATTGTAATGTTTTTCTCGGGTGTATATTCTGTGGACTTTAGGGGGTTGTAATGTTTTTCTCGGGTGTATATTGTGTGGACTTTAGGGGATTGTAATGTTTTTCTCGGGTGTATATTGTGTGGACTTTAGGGGGTTGTAATGTTTTTCTCGGGTGTATATTGTGTGGACTTTAGGGGATTGTAATGTTTTTCTCGGGTGTATATTGTGTGGACTTTAGGGGGTTGCAACAAAGCACAGCCGTACAAAGCGCAACGCAGCAGAGCTGCTTGGTTTGCTGCTTTATTATAATGTTAGAAACTGCCTCGTTCGTCTAGCCGTTAGCACGTAGAACTGTGAATTACGAGGTCCTAGGTTCGATTCCCGGGTCGGGCCAAAAAATTATGAGGTATTGGGTTTTTCTGTCAAGAAATTTTTAGCGCCAGTCTGGCGTTGCAAGTTGGCGGTGTTAGATTCACCCCCGTGCCTCGGAAAGCCGTCGCTCCTGCGCCTGGTCTCACTCCGGTCGTGTCCCATCGGACTATGAGAGTGAGGGAATAGAGTACACCTGTGTATTCGCACGCACTCGTGCTCTATATTATCGCCTGCGTATTTGGCTAATCTCCGCTTGAGACTGACCGCCTGGCCGAAATTCGATCGGGAGGATTATTAATATAATGTTACAGGTACAAGTGCGAGGTGTGTGGCAAGGACTACCGGTCGCCGGGCGAGTTGCGTGATCACCACAACTACGCGCACATGGGCAGGACGCAACACAAGTGCCACATCTGCGACAAGGTGAGACATTACATGTTACACAAGCTATTTATTCGTGCGTGCGTGTGTCTGTTTGTGCGTGTGTGTATGCGTGCGCGTGCGTGTGTGCTTGTATGTGTGCGCGCGTGTGTGCGTGTTCGTGCGCATGCGTGTCTGTGTGCGTCTGTGGGTGAGTGTGTGTGTGTGTGTGTGTGTGTGTGTGTGTGTGTGTGTGTGTGTGTGTGCTTGTGTGTGTGCGCGCGCGTGTTCGTGTGCGTGGGCATGCGCGTCTGTGTGTGCGTGTGTGTGTGTGTTTGTGTGCGTGCGCGTGTGCGTGTGCGCGTCTGTGTGTCTGTCTCTGTCTGTTCCCCCGTAGCGTTCAAACGGGTGAACCGGTTTGCATGCGTTTTTTTTTTGTTTGAAAGGTGAATTAGTCAGGAGTGTTATTAGCTATGTTTGATGAAAATCGATTCAAGATGGCCGCCACCACAATATGGCAAATTAAACCGACTTAGGTCCAGCAATCTCAGAGAATCCGTGTACGAATCGAATGTATTAGTGACATTTATGCGTATAACTTCGTGCATAAAAACGATATAAACATCGGCACGTAAATCGAACGGTGACTGTTATTGCGCGGAAATCGAAAATAAGGTATCATGGTCTTCATGGGGGAGTGAGCGGGTCGCGGGACGGGCGCGCGTATCGTTTGCACGCGCTGATTGGCTCTCCAGTCGCATTCCGTCCCCCGCACCGAAACGACGCCCCGCGCACTTCCAGTGTACAGTCGCGTTCTTAATTGTATTGTTATTGCGGTTAATTTTTGTTGTTATATTTTGTTAAGATTGAGTTTGTTAATTAGTTTTTTATTAAGTTTGTTTGTGACTTTGAACAGTGATATGCCTAGAAAAAATACTATTTTGAGAAGGCAGCCACGGAAAATGGTGTATGACGTGTACTGTTTTTTTAAAAGATAATCTAATGACTTAATTGTGTCTTTAAAACAAATCAAAAGTGAAATTGACGATGCTATGATTAATTTACTCTGGCATTCCGACAGCGGCACTGTAAATTTAAGCCAGATAAAACAAACTGCAGAAGTTATTAAGTATATATAATATAAAGTATAATATATATAATATAATTATCAATCAATCAATCAATTAACAATCATTGCTTTAATTAATTAATAGCTAAATTAAATAGGTAGGTACTATTAAATCATTAAAGCAATGATAGTATTACGTGCGCGACAGTACCCATGCGCAGCTAACCCCTCCACGTTTCGTTCAGCGTTCGATTTACGTGCCGATGTTTATAACTATGTGTATTTGTATTATAGTAAAACGTGTTTTTGATATAATTTAATGATGATTTCAGATTTTTGTTTTGTTTCACTTAAAAAAAATTGAAACTTCTCCATTGACGTGTCAAAAGTAAAAGTTTATTTATTTTTTAAACTTTACTATTCTATTTTAATAGGCGTTGTTCTAAAACAACGCGAATGCGCGATCATCGCACGTTCTCGCGAATTTTACTCGTACGAACGCGCGATCAAATATATAAGCCGCCCGCGGCACGTAACTCGAGCGCTGACCTTCAAGAGCGCGCAGCGTCGTACGAGTGAGCGGGACACACTACGATTGGAGAGCCAATCAGCGTTTACGAGGTATCCGCGAGAGCTAATCAGTGCTTACGAACGATCTCCACGCCCTCCCGAGATACCTCATTTTTGACTTCTGCGCATTGAAGCTCGAGTGTGCTGCTGTTTATACTGATCTCGAATAGGTGTCTTAATTGGCATTCGCGCGACAATCGCGTCGCGTCGTCAGGCACTTACAAGTCTATAGGGCACTTATAGGACTTATTAGTAACTGTATCTCATGAGCCGTGATAGTTGGATGGTTAAAATTTTCACAGATGATGTATTTCTGTTGCCGCTGTAACAACAAATACTAAAAAAAAAAACAGAATAAAATAAATATATTTTGCCTCTTTATAGATAATAGTACGGAACCCTTCGTGCGCGAGTCCGACTCGCACTTGGCTGGTTTTTTTCTTGCTGTCAAGATTGCTATTGCGCTGGAACCTTGTCACATTAACATCGGCGTGACGTCAGACGAAACTAAAATGTAACGTCGGCAACATCGATTTTTTTTAAATAAATTAAATCGAACGAACGAATAAAATTTTCCGCTTTTTATGTTGTAAATGAAGAAATTATCTTAATTCTTCAATTCCGTTCAAGTAATCACGTTCTTGTAATTCGGATTCGGAATTTTTTTCACAGTCTGTTGTGCCTGAATCGCTATCATTTTCTGTGTTAATAATAAATGACTCGTCAATTAATCTGTCTTTGCGTCACCATTAAACAAAAATAACAATAAATGTGTGAATTTACAATTTACCCAGTCAAAATAGACGTAAAAATGTTATCAAATAGCAGTAATTCCGACAGAGCTGAATTTTGGTAGAGACCTTGGGTACACCAGTAGGAATTAAGTGTCAAAAGTCCCCATTGGTCCCATGTCTGCTAAAAAGTTATTCAAGGTCAAAGTCACAATTTTCGGTTTTTTTTATTTTTTTCGAAAACGGTAAGTTTTATAAAAATACAGCCCAGGCAAAAATTGTAGATCATGAAATTATCTACAAAAATATTCTTTATACTTTTTTTCCTAAGAATCACCATTCCTAAGATATCGTCATTCTAAAAAAGTTCACGCCTACTTCGAGACACTTTATCAATAAAATTCGTTTAAATTTTGACTTTGACCTTGAATAACTTTTTTAGCAGACATAGGATCAATGGGGACCTGTGATGGGGACTTTTGACACATTATTCCTACTGGTGTAACCAAGGTCTCTACCAAAATTCAGCTCTGTGGGAGTTACTGTGAATTGAAATATCTATTTTGATCTGGCCAAATAGGTAATTTTTCAAAACTCAATACGCATAATCTGCCAACAGTTTTGTCAACGGTACCGACATCTGTCTAATGCTGACGTCACTAACATGTCGGCCAGGCGCAATACCAATTTGCGGAGCTTATATTCGCGTTTTCGCGGTCCCCTTACGCCCTGTATTTCCTGTGGAACTATACATATAAATCTGTTGATCGCTCTGCAGGCACTGGCGACGCCCAGGGGCGTCATCAACCACATCAGACGCACGCACGAGGGTATTAAAGAGACGCAGAGAAACAACATTTGCCAGACCTGCGGGAGAGCTTTCAAAGTGAGCATTTATATATTTTTTTTTTGACGTGATAACGTCTCATAAAACGATGAGTGTCAGCTACACGCACGGAAAAGCACGACTCATCTGTCACGTACCGTGCACGTAGCGCGTAGCGTGTGGGGGCTCTCCCTCGCTCATAGTAATCCGTTATTGACTATCGACAAATCCTTTTTTACTGTTACACACAACACCAGAGGCTCAGGGTCCGTAAGATGTAAGTGCGAGCGAGAGGTCCGATAAATATGATTACGACTCAGTTCGCACGTTTGTAATGGCTCAACTATAGCTTGTTTTGTTTCCAGTCTCGTAGGACGTTGAGGGAGCACGAGATGCGGCACACGGGCGAGCGGCCGCTGTCGTGCGACATGTGTGCGTGCACCTTCCGACAGAGGGCCGGCCTGTACCTGCACAAGCGTCGCGTACACAAAGTCGCCCTTAAGACGAAGCCTGTGCACCAGGCGGACGATGATGCAGTTGTGGATACGAAATAGCGATTAATAAAGAGCTACTTTTATTTAGTAAAGTTGTTTCTGTTTATTTTTAACCCCCGACGCAAAAAGTGTGTGTGTACGTGCATGCGTGCGTGCGCGTGTCTGTATGTCTGTCTGTTTGTCTGTCTGTCTGGCTATCTGTCTGCCTGTCTGTTCCACCGTAGCGCTCAAACGATTGAATGCAGTTTTCACTTCTGCCGTGTGTGAATTGCGCACAAACACCTTTTTAGGGTTCCGTAGTAAACAAGGAACCCTTATAGTTTCGCCATGTCCGTCCGTCTGTCTGTCCGTCCGTCCTCGGTTAATCTCAGAGACTATTAGTGCTTGAAATCTGTAATTTGGCATGGGTATAAATATTAATCACGCCGACAAAGTGGTGAAATAAAATTTTGATAAATATTTTTTTTAGGGTAGCTCCCGTACATGTAAAGTGGGGATGATAATTTTTTTTCTCGTCTACCCCATAGTGTGGGGTATCGTTGAATAGGTCTTTTAAAAATACTGTGGGTATGGGAACATCATTTTTCGATTTCTAGACCGGTTTGTAAAATATGATGTTTTAAAGTGTAAATTTTTATTAGAGTCAAGTGTCCCCCCCCCTCTATCAGCCAAATGGCAGTATATAGGAACTTGAAAAAATTCACAGCAGTAGTATATATAATCAATTTTAAAGGAAAACTATCATGGCTAAGTAGGGTTCACAGGTTATGGAGTTATATCTGTTTTTCGAGGATTGTGACTACGGAACCCTACACTGCGCGTGGCCCGCCACGCACTTGGCCGGTTATTTTTAATTGCTGGCGTGTTGTGTCGTTACGTAACAAAAACATCCGATTGAAGTTTTCTAAACAAAACAAACAAAACTGCTTGACCGGTTGGTTTACAAATATTTTTACTCTAAATAAGAAATAAATTTAAAAAACCCCCGACATTCGCCATTTAGTGATGGCAGCCATCTTGGATTTGCATAGTGCAATTCTATTATCTTGGGTGCTTTTATATTCTTCTAGTTAAGCCCCTTCATTTGATACCCATATTGAGGGAGTTGTGAAAAAATATGTAATCCGCCATTTAGTGGCGGCGGCCATCATAGACCGATTTTCATCAAACATAGCTAAGAACACTCCCGACTAACAAACAAACAAAACCGCATTCAAATCGGTTCACCAGTTTAAGCGCTACGGTGGAACAGACAGATACAAATACGCACGCACGACCGCCTGCCAGCATGGTCTCGCCAGTAGGACAAATCGGTGGGACCACGGGCCCTTGATTCTTCACTTCATCAGAGAGGTCAGAGGTAGCGTAGTACATTGCACCCATGAATCTATACATTACACAAAGTTGTATGTAAATCCGTAATTGCACCAAATTCAGTTGAGTTTTTAAAAAAGTTTCGCCTTTGTATGTCATATTATATTTTAATTTTCATTTTAAAATTCTTCCTACCGAAATTCGCATTGCCCCTATAGATGTGCCTTGCAAGGATGAATATTTCTTTTTTTTAACATGAAAGTTTTTTTGAGTCAAAAGAAATTAAAATTAATCGATTTGAAATTAAAATCAAATCGATTGCTCTCTATTCTTTTATTTTCTTATTTACTATTACATCACTAGAAATGTCATCAATAAACCACAGACCATTGAGAAATTATTAATTTCTCAATGCCCTTAGCCACAGACATATATTAAGATCGTAGATTATGATAATAACCAAGAATAGTGTCTAGCGGTTGACAGTTATATAAAGTTATCTATGCGGATGTCGAATACCCATCCGACCTCCTTTGTGTTTTCTCCAAGCTACGCGATATTGGCAAAGTGAATTGTGCTGTGTTGGCACAACTAAAAGCCATAATTACAACAAACAACAACAACAGGGTTAACATCTACGAAGTACGATTTTACCCCAAACTACTTATAAATTCCCTATCATCATAAAAAGCCTTATGCCGCGTAATAATATTAGGGTCAATTGCAAAAAAATTGTACGTCATAGAAAAGAAACACAAAGGAATTCAAATTTTTGTCACATGGAGGAATAAAAATGTTAGAAAAAGGAATTTGTAAGGGAGGATTTATAATGTTGCTAATTTATATATTATTATATTATATATTTTATTCTTTCAGTACACTGAATCAAACAATAAACAATTGAGCATTACATGTTAACTTTATTATGGATTATAAATTCTTTTTCTTTAATTCTTCAAACTTCTCACCAGGATTACTGCTTTTTATCTTTTGAAGATACCTTGAGATTATTTATGTACATCATATATTTAACTAACATGAAAAAATAATTATCAATTATAGGTCAAACACTTTCACTATTTAACACAGTAGTTCCCAAAGTGGTCCAGGTGGACCCCCAAGGGTCCACGGGAGACTCGACGGGGGTCTACGTTGGCATGACAAAAAAATGGGGGTTCACAAGTCGTAAGCGGGGTTCCACGAAAATTTATCTGCTTTCGATAGTGAAGATCTAAAATGTTGGCTTGACTTCACCTATCAATGTAGGCAGATAATATTTTAAGAAGCTCAGCGACTGTTACTTGTAAAAACTTGCATATTCCATATTCAGCACTTTACTTTACAGAACTTTACTTTTTTGTCATCCACTCACAGTCACAGCCCAATCAATTAAACAATCAATTCTCACTTTTTTCGAAAACTATTAATTCGTGGTTGGAACTCAGCCGCAACGCAAATTTCCATAGTAAAATCTAATCTTCATATTTTTGTCGAGTTTTGGGAATATGGTAGAAATGTAGCTGTAGGGGGTCCACCGGTACTTGCTAAACTTTGAAAGTGGTCTATGAGAAAAAAAAGTTTGGGAACCTCTGATTTAACACATTAATAGAGCTATTATTACCGTTAAGTTACCGTTTTCGAGAAAAATCCAAATATCACACTTGCAAAAATAGATGTATAATTTAAGTATTTAATTTTGCAACTAGGAAAATTGTTAATAAAAAATTAAATAATGACTTTTTTTTAATTTTTCCAACGGGAATCTATTCTAAAGCCTTTCAAGAATAGCTTCAAGAAAGGAAAAAATCTGAAAATTGATAAAGTGTCTCGAAGTAGGCGTGAACTTTTTTAGAATGGCGATATATCTTAGGAATGGTGATTCTTAGGTAAAAAAGTATAACGAATATTTTTGTAGATAATTTTATGATCTACAATTTTTGCCTGGACTGTGTTTTTATAAAACTTACCGTTTTCAAGAAAAACCCAATAAAACCGAAAATTGTGACTTTGACCTTGAATAACTTTTTTAGCAGACATGGGATTAATGTGGACTTTTGACACTTTATTCTTACTGGTGTACCCAAGGTCTCTACCAAAATTCAGCTCTGTCGGAATTACTGCTATTTGATAACATTTTTACGTCTATTTTAACTCTGCTATATATTATCAAGAGTATGTAATAAAAAACATAAACTTGCCTGATATATTATTACGTCACACAAATTCAATTTCTTTTACAACGAAATTCATTGTCGACTAGAAAAACACACTCTGCCAGAAAAATAGGATGGCTGGCACTTGATACTCCTATGTTAGTAAGCATAAAAGTATTGGCACACGTAAAGAACGTGTGGATGAGTTTGTATTGTGTTAAAAATCTTCTAAATCTTTGCATACAAACAATATCATACAAAGGAAAAAAAAATGTGGGACATGTTTTCGTCGGGCAGTTTATAAAATAAATTAATCAATACCTAAAGGTGGGTTTACACCAAACGAACATAGAGCTAGAGCTAGAGCATTCTTTCTTGATCTTTTAGTGTAAACGAAAACTCGTTGACAGCGTTTACACCAAAATAACAACGAGCAAGAATAAGAACATGAACTAGAACACAAGAACACTTTGAAGAGACCGTTCCGGCGAGCGAGCACATCCGAACACGTAAGAACGCTCTAAGCTGCTGTTCGCGCGCTCCAGCGCTGTTTAGATCAAGCGAGCGAGCATTCTTAGAATATTCCATAGAATCTATGCGAGCAACGATAGAACAACGAAGGAATGTTCTGTCTCTGTTTACACTAATAGAATTTAACGGAGAGGGGATAGAATGAGCATTCGCTCGTTTGGTGTAAATCGGCCTTAACTCAAACATTTAGTATTTCAGAGAAAAAAGTATTAACTCATATAGATACTCAATGAAAAAATTCTTCAATTTTTATACATTTGTAAAAGATATTTAATTTTATTTAAAACGTGGCATGGGTAGGAAGTTTTGAAAGTTTTTATATGGTTGAATTTGAATGATTAGTTTTAACATATGTATATTTTTTTATTAATCCTATTTAAAAATACCAATTATAATTATTCATGTACAGCATATTATATTTAACTAACATGAAAAAATATTTATCAATAAATTCTTTCACTGAAATATTTTTAAAAACATGTTATTTCCGAGGACAAAAAAGTTTTACTCAATGTACAATTTTTTTGCAATCGACCCATTAGTCGTTTCCCCCTAAAATAGAAAACACCAAGAGTGGAAACTAGAAAGTGCACACTGACAGCAATATAGAAAACAAAAGAAGCACATTGAAAAAATTCATTCAAAAATGGAAGTCGAATGCATAGAGATAATAATAATAAGTAGAGTAGGCATACCTACCTTAAAAACGTGCCAAAAATACACTCACACACGCACAATCCTACAACTAAAATGGCGCGTGTTCATTGTGATGTCTCAAGTTGTGCGTGTGTGAGTGTTCATGTATACATTTTAGGGAGGCCATCTTAAGGGAAGTGCAATAAAATTTCTGCCACGATCTGTTTTATTGTTATGTTTAAAAATATAGTGTTGTCTCTTACACACTTATGAAAATTTTGATAAGCTTAAGCTATTTTCCGATCCACTATTTTCTATAGGACATTATGCCAAGTCCTCTTCTATAGGTTCATGGTCGAATGACATTATTACCATGAAGTTTTCTGTCAGGCATTTGTCATAGGTATAGATTGACCAGAATCTCATGAAAAATAGGGAAATTAAATTTTGTAGTAAGCAACACTAGGTTAACTCGGCTGCCCTAGTGATAAACAAAGTAATTACATTCAGAACACCTTACCTGGGATCGTTTTACGAAACGAAAAAGCAGCATTTTAAATACAAAAACAAAGTAATCAACATCCAATCACTTTGTTTTTGTGTTGTGCTTGTTGTTTATTTGGTTTTGCATTTATATTCCGGATTAGTGTGTGCAGTTACATTGTTTGGGCAATTCAAAGTTCAGTAAACGGTTCAAGTTATTTGAAATATTAAACTGTGGTAAAAAACTACTCGATATAAAACTTTTGTTAATGCAAAAAGTCAATTTTACAAAAAATGTCAGTTACTTTGTTTAACGCTAGGGCAGCCGTAGTGTTGCTAACTTTGGATTTTCATTTCCGTATTTTTTATGAGATTCTGGTCGACCTTTATCTATTCTAAATGCGGCAGTTGATTTGTATTTGCATAAGTTTTGAATTTTTTATCTTTTTTGTGGAAATTGTTTTATCTCTGGTAACATTACGAAACGTCAGAATTCCACGAGGTATAAGATTCCACGGAATTAGAAATCAGAGTTATACCTAGTTGGCAAGTTGGGGTCTGCGTCTTGGTCGAGTAGGTCAACAAAGTTTGGTTATTACCTATTTTTTGTTTTTTGCTATACTAAAGAAGACGAGTATGATTTTCAATCGTTATTGAAGAATTAAATACATTAACACAATATTCAATATCTAGTTTGAATTCGTAAAAAATGGAAGATAACTGTGAAATTAGTTTAAAAAACATCTGTTGTACATGCCTCAGTACTGAAAGGAATCTTTCTCAACTGTGCAGAATCGATGACGGTGTGAACAATCTATTCTTCTTACTGTCCTACAAATCTGAAGCTTATGAGGTATGTGTAAACTGTACTCTCACTAAACAAAACCTGGTTTATAACCTGGCTTGCGTGTACATAAGCCTAGGTACAATGCGCGAGGCTGCAATTCAATCGTGTACATATCATAAAATTGTAATATTATTTAAAAAAAAGCAACCGCCGAGTTTCTAGCTTTTTGCAAATTTAGCTTACGTCTCAGGGGACATAGGCTAATTTTTACCCTGAAAAATTAAAAAGTTTCCGCTGTATTGTTAAATGCCCTCTATACACTGCGATGGCATATGTAATAAAATAAAATTTGGATAAATTGCAGGCAATATTTGTCAAGGATGTGACACAACTGTTCATCTGTTGGGAGTGCACCGCTATAATGAAGAGAATTGTAAGGTTCAGGGCGCAGGCGTGCATCGCTCATACTAAACTGACCGATATAGCTGATGGCAAGGTAATTTTCTCTGTCATATTATTCTGTTAAATACTGTTACCACTAATTTTTACACACATTTATATCTTCACAATTATGTGTCTATTAAGGTCTTGCACTTTTACTTACACCTTTATTGTTACTAACTCAAACTTGCTCTCAGGCGTGCAAGTTTTCTCACAATGTTTTCCTCCACCGTTAATGCAAGTGATATTTAATTGCATGAAACGCACATAACATAAACGCACATGCGTGCCAGGGATCTAACTCAATCCCCTTGTAAGGGAGGCCGAAGTCTTAACTAGACTAAAATAGCTTACAGATTCCTCTTTTGTTACAGATTCCTTATTCGAAAATAGAATGCCTATCAAACTTGACGTACTACTATGAAAATGATAACTGTGAACAGTATGCGTATGATATTAAGGTGGAACCTCCAGAAAACTTTGTAGTCTGTGGTCCAGATATTGTAAAAGTTGAGCAGCAGACAGATGCAGATGATGTACCTTTAGCGTGGTTACGTGATTTCAAAAGAGGTAAATAGACTGGTCAATAAGTTCGAAAACATGAAAAATAGAGATAAAGGTCCTAAAAATATGAGCGATAGCTCATTCGATTCGGAATCACCTCTAGAAAAATGTTTTTGAAGGATTTTGGTGCAGGTAAAAAATTGCAATTGTTATTAACAAAATAGGATGAAAAAAAAATGATATTTCGTTTTATGTTAATAACTCGAAATATATTTATATTTAAGCAATTTTGAAATAAGCTCGTTAAAGAAGAGGAAAGGAGGATGGGCAAAAATGTATGAACGTTGGTCTACCTAATCAACACAAACGCCCTCTATGGAAATAAGAAGCTAATAAGTAGTTAATCAAATTACGTATAGCGTTTATGCCAAAATATATGGGAGTTTTTCAAAATTCACTAAAAAATAAATGTTTTAAAAATACTCTATATTAGTAATTCTACTATGAATTTAATTAATAAGTAGTGCGTAGCGTTCTACGTTAAACTGCCTCTTAGGTCTAATGGTTAGCATAATCGACTGCAGATCACGAGGTCCTGGGTTCGATTCCCGGGTCAGGCAAATAATTGTTAGGTATTGGGTTTTTCTGTCAAGAAATTCTCAGTGCCAGCTTGGAGTTGGTAGTTGGCGCTGTTTCACCCCCGTGCCTCAGAGAGCACGTTAGGCAGTCGGCCCCGGCTATTATTACTATCATGTGACAATAATCGTTAAAGCCCACCAACCTACATTAGAGCAGCGTGGCGGGTTTAAGCTCTAAATCCCTCTGCTATGAGAGAGGAGGCCTGTGCTCAGCAGTGGGACGTTAAAAGGCTGTAGGTGGTGGTGGCGTAGCGATACATTGGTCAAGTTGGCAGCAGGGGGCACAAAACCGGCCTAATGTCGGGCCCAACATAACTAATAATAGTAATAAGTCGAGATTATTAGCACACAAGTAGATAGGTACAGAGGGAAAGCTTCATACAAACGGCTCGCTGTAGGTACACTCACACAAACACTCACCAACGGTTCACGGACGCCCGCGTCCATCGATGTATGTATTAGAACTACATCGATGCCCGCGTCCATCCAACCAGCTCAGTTAAATGACAAACGTGCGCATACATATGTGTGCGTGTTCCTACAGCGGGCCGCTTGTAGAAGCTTCCCCTCTGTACCTATCTACTCGTGTGATTATTAGCCTTATCGTTAGAAAGCTGCGAACTATTCCTATCGTTACTAGGTGGCATATTATGTCCTTCATAGCCTAATGCTTCTATATCTTGCGGCCATAAAACAGAAAATAAGGTAAGGGGCTTCCGTGGGGCTGCATTATGTTTTTCTCGAAAATCTCTTGAACCCCAAGACTTACAGCTTTGCTTCCATATAATAAAATTAAGTACTAAAAATAAGCTTTTCATTGAAATAGGTTTCATTTGTGTTGAGTAGGTAGACCACTTTGCCCATCCTCCTTTCCAATAAAAAGTCTCAACAACAAAGTTATAAATAATGGAGATAGAGTTTCGAAAGTTGAGACTTTTTTATTGGAAATTTCCTCCTCTTTAACGAGCTTTTTTCAAAATTGCTTAAATATGTGGGTCTTTCAATAAGACAAATGGCTATAGCTCAAAAACGTTTTATTTCAATCTTTCAAAATTAAGGCTATTTTTCAACATATTCACCCCCCACAGTTATGCACTTGTCCCATCTTTCTTGCACCTTTCTAGTTTCCTTGGCGAAGAATTCTTTCGATTTACCCCGAAGCCACTTTTGCACCACTTCCTTAACTTACTCATTGTTAGCAAATCTTTTTCCACGTAGGGCGTCTTGGAGTGGTCCAAACAGACAAGAGTCCACGGCGTTTGCTCCTGATAGCTGGTCTAACTTTGTGTTCTAGCATCTAAGAGTAGTATTGGCTATTGATAGTTCGCTGATCTTCAAGAAAATCGCAATAGACTGGACCCTGTGAGTCCCAAAAAATGGTCAGCATCACTTTATCGGCGGAAGGTTGAACCTTGAATTTTTTGTGAACTGGAGAGCTAGTGTGTTTCCACTCCATACTCTGCCTTTTGGTCTCAGAGTTGTAGTGATGGATCCAGACCTCGTCGCTGGTCACTATTCTTCTTGGTTTTACACCTTCTGCGACTAAAAATGTAATGACTGAGCGCTGCTCTTCTAAGGTGCAATCTTCTAGTGGACTTGCCATGGTGAATTGAAAATTTTGAGGCTATGTTAACATAAAATGACGAAACAGCTGATCAGAGCATATCCCAAGGTTGCCAACTAACACCCCTGAAAAGATTGTACACATTCATTGAATAGTTTTAAAATTATAGAATATGTCTCTTTACTTATTGAATGACGTAATATAAATATTTTTCGAGTTATTAACATAAAACGAAATATCATTTTTTTTTATAACTTTCATCTTATTTTGTTAATAACAATTGCATTTTTTTACCTGCACCGAAATCCTTCAAAAACATTTTTTAGAGGTGATTCCGAATCGAATGAGCTATCGCTCATATTTTTAGGACCTTTATCTCTATTTTTCACGTTTTCGAACTTATTGACCAGTCTAAAACATTAATTATAGTTATTTATGCAACTGTTATGCAATAAGGGGTATTAAAACATGAATGTGGGTTTATCACAGGAGGTGAAGCCGATTGTGATAATACGTGAGTGTCTTAAGTTTTAATACTTAATTAACAATAGTTGCATACAAGACTTTATCTCTATCTACAATATGAATCCTCTATAAAAGATTAGATAGATAGAAAAGATGCTAACATTAAAACAGCCAGTCCTAGTAACCATAATATCATCCAAAGGAGTATTATTATGAAAACGGATATAATGTTGTACTGAATTTCATTATAAAACTCCTTTGGAAGATATTATGGTTATTAGGATATTGAGTGTTTTAATGTTGGCAATAAGCTAACTCTGTTTCAGAATCTTTTATAGAGGATTTAAAGCATAAATATAGTTATTACATCCAAATGGCGCTTGATTTAATGACACATCTTTTAAAGTGCGAAAGTTTCAACTTCATCGGTTCAGTGTGTTTAAGATCCCTTTAACTCATTCTAAATTTTACACATTTGTAGAGAGAGACACCAAAGCATTGACTATTAATAGACCTGACAAGAATAATATTGCTCCAATTGATTATGAAGAAATTAATGATGATTATGATGACAATGACATATCAGATGCAGATACAGTTGAAATCATAATCAAAAAACCGAAAAGCAATAAAACAGAAAATAAATTGGATGGGTTTGTGGAAGGAATGAGTCACAGTTTTATTATAAAGACCCAAAATGAAAAGGATCAAGTTAAAAATAATTCACGGCGTGACACAAGCGCAAATTTGAACAGAAGGAAAATTAATGAATGTTACAACATAATACAAATGACTGATGAGGAAATGGTTAAAAGTATTGAAGCAAGAAAGTTAGAAGACAGTTATGTGAGCGCGTTAAATAAATGTGAGGATTGTATTGAAATTTTTGAAGATTGTGACAGTTTGGAGAGACATATTTCAGAGGCGCATACACCGGTAAGTTAAATGCAGGACCCAATAGCTTCACCAAAATGGGAAAAGTATGAATTTTAGGTACAGTGGAGACTTTATGATGCTGTATAGAAAGTGTTACAAGCTCTTGATTTGACTGAAAACTTGTACTAAATCCATACTAATATTATAAATGCGAAAGTGTGTCTGTCTGTTTGCTAGCTTTTCACAGTCCAACAGTTTAATGATTTTGATGAAATTTGGTACAGAGTTAGTTTACATCCCGGGGACAAATATAGGCTATTTTTTATCCCAGAAAATTAATGAATTCTCACGGGATTCTGCGCCCCCTAAAGATTTGAAAAAACATAGCCTTATACAACCAAAGTCCTAAATTCAAATTCACTCACTAATACTAGACTATACTAGACTTATAATTAATTGGATGATGCCCGCTACTTTATCCGAATGGATTTAGATTTTTTTTAATTCTGTGGGAACTATTAGATTTTCCGGGATAAAAGTTGCCTATGTAAATTTCCGGGACGTAAGCTACCTCTGTACCAAATATCGTGTAAATCGGTTAAACGGATGGACCTTTAAGAATATTGTGGGAACTCTTTATTTTTCTGAGATAAAAATTTCAAATGCACGATACTAAAGTACTTCAAAAATCGATATAGGTACATAATGAAATAAAATCTTGTTAATTTTTATTTTTCAGAAGCCGAATCACACACAATGCAATATATGCAAAGTGTATGTAAGACGTGGCTCTATGATCTCTCACAGAAAGGTGCACTATGTGAAATACCAGTGTCGGCTTTGCAAGGAAATGTTACAATACGAAGTTAATTCCACCAGGAATTTAGCAAATCATCTCAAAACCAAACACTACATGCAACACGCATTTATAGATAAGCAGCTCGGGAAGTTAAAAGTAAGTTCGCTTTTATTCGACTACAAGTATAAATTGAAAATTTAAAAAATCCCCGACATTCGCCATTTTGTGGTGGTGGTCATCTTGGATTTGCATAGTGCTATTCTACTAGTCAAGTCCTTTCATTTGATACCCATATTGAGGGAGTTGTAAAAAAATATCTAATTCGCCGTTTTGTTGCGGCGGCCATCTTGGATCGATTTTCATCAAACATAGCTAAGAACACTGTCGACTAATTCACCTTTCAAACAAAAAACCACATTCAATTCGGTTCACCCGCATGCACGCACGCACGCAAGCACTCAGGCACGCACGTACACACACACATACGCACATATACACACAGTCACGTCAAACTTATAAAACCCCGTCGTTTTTGCGTCGGTGGTTAAAAATTAGCTTAGATTAGATCATCATCATCATTAGCAACCCATTACCGGCCTTTCTTAGTGTGCGCCTACGTCATAAAAGGAAGCTACTGTGAAAATGTCAAGTTTCTAGCTGCAGTGGTTTAGGTTGTGCGTTGATGATCAGTCAGTCAGTCATTCAGTTAGGACAAGCCTTTTTATATTATTATAGATAATGAGTTGTAGAATACGCTCCTAAATTATCGTTAATTCGATCCCGGACACACTATAATTTGTACAGGGCCCGGCGCAAGAGGGGCAATCGCTGGAAAAGCTGGAGGTGATGATCGACGACCCCAAAGGCGCTTCGCCCCAAAGGACCGCAAAGGGATTCGCTTGCCAGAAGTGCCGGAAATATTTTAAGTAAGATTCCTACGGGAGTAACGTATTCAGTATTGACAAAACCCCCAAAAACCAAAAAAAAAGAAAAAAAATTTTTTTTTTCTTTAATTTGTTTAAGTAATTTAGTTTATTTGTAAAGTGAGTAGCATAGGCTACTTTTTTAACCGACTTTAAAAAAAGGAGGAGTTGTGTTTTTCTACCTATGTACACCAATATCTCCGAGATTGCAGAATCGATTTGCGTAATTTTTTTTAATCGATAGAGAAACATTGCGACATTGTCCTGTAAAACTTTTGGATTCCAACTCCTCAATCATGATGCTGTAGGGGACCTGATCCCCAAAACTAATGGGATTTATAAGCTGTCGGTTATTTAAATTGATATTGGGGGTAGCAATTAAAGACTATCGTTGAATGAATTCGAGTAGGTACATATCCAACTCCTCAACCCTGATGCTGTAAGGAATTGCATTCCGAAATCGTGGGGATCCCACGGGATTTTTCCGTTTTGGGGACGGGTTACTACATATAAAACTACTTTTTGTTCTGGAAAAAGTTCCCACGGGATTTTTAAAAACATAAATCCACACGGGCGAAGCCGTGGGCATCATCTAGTACACAATATGTTACATGTCAAGGTCTCACAAATTGATACAAAGTGACTGAAAGATATACCGGGTGTAAAGGTACCGCTACCGAAAACGAAGACACGTGATAGTACCACAGAGTACCTACAGAGGGGAAGCTTCTAGTAAGCGGCCCGCTGTAGGTACACTCACACATATGCGCATGTTTGTCACCAACTGTACCGGTTAGTGGAACGAGCGCGCGTCCGTGAACCGTTGGTGAGTGTGTTTGTGTGAGTATACCTACAGCGGGCCGCTTGTGGAAGCTTCCCCTCTGTAGATTTACTACTCGTGTGATAGTACTGTTACTGATAGAATACCACAAAGAAAATCGGTATTTTTATAAGTTCGCAAATAAAAACCGGCTGAGTTTGTTGTGGGCCCTTCTCAGACCAGCGCGCGTTTGGAACCCTCGTAGTTTTAGTTTTAAGTTTTCGTGGTAATTATCACCATTACCTCACTTTCACGTAGATCATATACCTATAATTGACATTCAAAAAGTGTACCAACTTTGAATCAATGATTTTTTATTTTGAATTTGAAAATAACATCTGACGCTAGAGGGCAACGAACGTTAGGTAGGTAGATACCTAAAGTTGATGCTTGCGCTATCTACCTACTCTGTAAGCGGGGCATTGACCCCGACTTGTGCCTGCTATACATTGCCATTATAAGAAGATAGATTATTGGTATTGGATTGTGTTTAGGTAGTATAATAATGGCACTAAGTTTTCGATAGCGTTCCCCTTATACTCTGTATGTCTTGTAAGATATATTTTTCAAGCCATACTTATTTTTGTAGAAACAAAAATCTACGCAACAAGCACGTACAGAAATATCACAGAGAGAGGTTAATGCGATGCAGAGAGCGGCATCAATGTCCCACTTGTGGGAAAAAGTTCGCTTTCAGAAAGACCTTGGAGAGGCACGAATTGTAAGTCAGAAAAGCTTTCAGAAACTAATCTATACTGAAGAATATTAATCATTTTTAAACGACTTCAAAAAAGGAGGTTATCAATTCGACACTTATTTATATGTATATACAATACTCGTATTATTGAAACCGTAATATATTCACATAATATACAAAATATGCAAAATTATACATATTATATATATTTATACATATTATAATTATATTATATATATAATATTATATATTGTATTATATATATATAATATTATATATATTATATATATATATAATATTATATATATGTATAATATGCACAATGAATATAGCACGGCACAATCAATGTCCACCGGTGGGTCCACTGTTACGGTCGAGTACACGGTACTTAGTTCGTAATTCCTGGATATCAGTTACACGCACGGCGCGGCTGTCGTAGGCGATAGGTACGCATCCGTTACGAACGGGGTCTCTTTTCGGAATGATGTTAATTTGACGAATGACGATGGCGCTTGCGTTCCCTCTTCCGCCGGTGTTAGCCAATGGGAGGCGGACCAGCGGCGCCGGAGTGTGATTCAGTATTACCCACTGTAAATCCTAGAAAACTACTAGTTTACTGAACAACGTAGAAATTCGTAGATAACCCTGATAATGAGGTGTGCTATATACTGAAACTTTCCTGAAAGTATGTACATTACTATAGTGAAATCAAAATATGTGAGATTGCTGGACTGAAGTCGGTTTATTTTTTCCTAAAAAAATTGCTTGTTTGATGTCGGTCAAAAATAAAAGCTGCCCATACTGATACGATGTTACTTCCCGAAGGACGCACAGCTCGCCGCCGCCCCGCGAGCCGTGCCCCGCATGCGGCAAGATGGTGCGCGTTGACCTGGCGCGCGCGCATGCACGCATACACGCCAGTCGCAAGCAGTACATGTGCGTCGCGTGCGACAAGACGTTCATATCGCGGCAGTGCTACGAGAAACATCTCAAGTACACGCGCGCGCACGCGGCCGACAGGGCGGAGTTCAAGTGAGTGAGGGATTTGGGGGGGGGGGGGGGGAGTTATGTTTTTTAGGGTGTTGTAAAGTTTTTCTCGGGTGTATATTATGTGGACTTTAGGGGGGGTGTAATGTTTCTCGGGTGTACGTGTCGATTTTATGGGGGTTGTAATGTTTTTCTCGGGTGTATATTGTGTAGACTTTAGGGGGTTGTAATGTTTTTCTCGGGTGTATATTGTGTGGACTTTAGGGGGTTGTAATGTTTAGACTAGTCAATAAGTTCAAAAACGTGAAAAATAGCGAGAAAGGTCCTAAAAATATGAGCGATAGATAGCTCATTCGATTCGGAATCACCTCTAGGAAAATGTTTTTGAAGGATTTTGGTGCAGGTAAAAAATTGCAATTGTTATTCACAAAATAGTATGAAAAAAAAAATGATATTTCGTTTTATGTTAATAACTCGAAAAATATTTATATTTAAGCAATTTTGAAATAAGCTCGTTAAAGAAGAGGAAATTTCCAATAAAAAGTCTCAACTTCTGAAACTCTATCTCCATTATTTATAACTTTTATTTGACGTTAAAAATAGGCCTCCGCGCGGCGTTTACGGCCTGCGCGCGCGAGCCTTCAGCAATGAAAATAATTTTTTTATAACATAAAATGTAATTTTAAAAATTTGAAAAAATTCTAGTATCTTCTTAACACTTGAAAGCATCGAGCCCTGAAGAAAAAAAAGTTTAATCACCATTTTTCAATAAGTTATTCAATTGTAAACTAACAAATTTGTTCCCAATTTCCGTTGGCTTATAAAATGTGATGAAAGGTATAAATAATTGGCCTAAAAATTTTAAACTTTGTGGAGCCCTTCTGATATATATATACTTCATAAGATTCTGCGATTTTTCGTAAAAGTTTATTAATTTGTTAATTATGATTTTTTATAACTATTGGCAAATCATAATAATCATGTAAATCATATGATTTACATTAGTTATAAAAAATTTATTAAAATATGTATTAAAATCACATTTTATGTTATAAAAAAAAATATTTTCATTGCTGAAGGCTCGCTCGCGCATGCCGTAACCGCCGCGCGGAGTCCTATTTTCAACGTCAAATTAAAGTTATAAATAATGGAGACAGAGTTTCGGAAGTTGAGACTTTTTTATTGGAAATTTCCTCCTCTTTAACGAGCTTTTTTTCAAAATTGCTTAAATATAAATATTTTTCGAGTTATTAACGTAAAACGAAATATCATTTTTTTTCATCTTATTTTGTTAATAACAATTGTAATTTTTTACCTGCACCAAAATCCTTCAAAAACATTTTTCTAGAGGTGATCCCGAATCGAATGAGCTATCGCTCATATTTTTAGGACCTTTATATCTATTTTTCACGTTTTTGAACTTATTGACCAGTCTAGTTTTTCTCGGGTGTATATTGTGTAGACTTTAGGGGGTTGTAATGTTTTTCTCGGGTGTATATTGTGTGGACCTTAGGGGGTTGTAATGTTTTTCTCGGGTGTATATTGTGTGGACTTAAGGGGGTTGTAATGTTTTTCTCGGGTGTATATTGTGTGGACTTTAGGGGGTTGTAATGTTTTTCTCGGGTGTATATTGTGTAGACTTTAGGGGGTTGTAATGTTTTTCTCGGGTGTATATTGTGTGGACTTTAGGGGGTTGTAATGTTTTTCTTGGGTGTATATTGTGTGGATGTTAGGGGGTTGTAATGTTTTTCTTGGGTGTATATTGTGTAGACTTTAGGAGGTTGTAATGTTTTTCTCGGGTGTATATTGTGTAGACTTTAGGGGGTGTAATGTTTTTCTCGGGTGCATATTTTTTGGACTTTAGGGCGTGTAATGTTTTTCTCGGGTGCATATTGTTTGGACTTTAGGGAGTTGTAATGTTTTCCGGATGTACGTGTGGATTTTAGCAGGTCGAGCGATGCGATGCCGAGCGAGCCAGCACGTATCGCGTGATGCTTGCTATGTTTTAAACAAAGCACAACGCAGCAGAACTGCTTGGTTTGTTGCTTCATTATAATGTTAGAAACTGCCTCATTGATCTAACGGTTAGCACGTAAGACTGTGAATTACGAGGTCCTAGGTTCGATACCTGGGTCGGGCCAAAAAATTGTGAGGTATTGGATTTTTTGGGTTGGGTTTAAGAAATTCTTAGCGCCAGTCCGGCGTTGGAAGTTGGCGGTGTTAGATACACCCCCGTGCCTCGGAAAGCCGTCGCTCCTGCGCCTGGTCTCTCTCCGGTCGTGTCCCATCGGACTATGAAAGTGAGGGAATAGAGTACACCTGTGTATTCGCACGCACTCGTGCACTATATTATCGCCTGCGTATTTGGCTAATCTCCGCGTCTGTTGAGACTGGCCGCCTGGCCGAAATTCAAACGGGAGCATTATTAATATAATGTTACAGGTACAAGTGCGAGGTGTGTGGCAAGGACTACCGGTTGCCGGGCGAGTTGCGTGATCACTACAACTACGCGCACATGGGCAGGACGCACCACAAGTGTCCCATCTGCGACAAGGTGAGACATTACATGTTTCACAAGCTATTTTTCTGTCTGTGTGTGTGCGTCTGTGTGTGCGTATGTGTTTGTATGTGTGTGTGTGTGTGTGTGCGTGTGTGTTTGTGTGTGTGCGCGTGTTTGTTTGTGTGTTTGTGCGTGTGAGTGTGTGTGTGTGCGCGGGTGTGCATGTGCGTGTGTGTGTGCGCGTGTGTGTGTCTGCGTGCGCGTGTGTGCGCGCGTGTGTATATGTGTTAGTAGGGTGGTGAATTAGTTGGGAGTGTTATGAGCTATGTTTGATGAAAATCGATTCAAGATGGCCGCCGCCGCAAAATGGCGGACCACATATCTTTTCACAACTCCCTCAATATGTGTATCAAATAAAAGGGCTTGACTAATTGAAATGGCCGCCACCACAAAATGGCGAATGTCGGGGGTTTTTAAATTTTTAATTTATACTTGTTTATGTTGTAAATGAAGAAATTATCTTAAAGTTCTTCAATTCCGTTCAAGTAATCTATCTATACACGGTGTTTTTTCCATCGTCGATCAAGAGCGGCCCCAGTTAGGTATCCGATGTAAGAAATCTTTAGGTAATATTCAAAATTAGTTCCGGACAATACACATATTAGTGATAAAAAATTATTAAAATTTAAAGCATTTATGAAACAGCCTGTTTAATGTTTTAGAAACTAGGTCAAGCCATTGAACTTGGATACAAGTTCAAGGAAAGATTTATCATACAAGTGAAATTATAGCCAACCAATAGCGAAGCGTATTTTGTAAAAGTCCACGTGGACCGTCAACCAATGTCGACGCTCGCGCTTTTCTTTGATGGAAACCGACAGCCAACGATGCGCACGCGGTGTTCTTTGTTATGTAATATGCCCCGCCCCGTCTAGCCGGCCGCTTTATGCCGCTTATAAGTTATAGTGATGTCCTAAAGGACCTAATAATTGATATCGATATCGGTATGTGATCGATGAAATGGCAGCATAATATGGTCATATCGTGCTTAGGATTCCTCCATATCACTGACAATACAACGCCATAGAACTTATATGGGCACAAGTAAAAAGGCATGCTGCAAGAAACAATACAAGCCCCCGGTTCACAGCGAATAAAATGTTGCAATTAGGTACTCAAAAATGCTTGTGACGTGACGTGACGGCTGAGAACTGGGCAAGTGTGGTGGAGAGAACTAAAAGAGTCATAAAGTTTGATTTGAACCGTGATATTGCATTTGATAATTTATGCACACAAGAGCTAATCATTAATTACTGAAGACTCCTCATCGGACGAATCTAGTATAGGTAAATGACGATTCTGACGACTCGTGTGATAAAAAAATTTAAGCTATTTTACTTAGTTATTTTATTTGTATGCCTTATACTAAGAAGAAAAACTTTAATAAAACTGTAGTAAGTATGTTATCTAGTCAAGAAGACTTTTTGCTGTCTTCCTGATTAAATAACATATTATTACACCTTACTTACATCTTAGCATTTACTTATTTCTACCAATTATTTGTAATCTGTGGCACAACCGTAGTAATCTTTATGTGTGGCACATCACTAAGGGGGCGGTACCCGTCCATGAAGTACAATATTATTTGTATGAAATTTTAACTTAAACAATACGAAACTTTATGGGCGTGAGCTGTTAAAAACTAATAATAAAATAGACAGTCTATAGGTAGGTATACTTGATGTGAATGACCTCAAATATCGGAGTCGCCGCGCCGCGGTCTGTAGTTATTATGTTCGCCATAGGGTGTTTTTAAATGAAACGTTTTCGTTTATTTTTTTTGAATATTAGTCATTCGAATGTTATTTATTTTTTATTATTATTATACTAATAGATAGTAGGCACTGGATACATTAACTGGTTTGCTTGTGGAAGACGATAAAAATTGCACCGTGTATAATCTAATCAATGAATCACTATCATTTTCTGTGTTAATAATAAATGACTTTTCAATTAATCTGTCTTTGCGTCAGTATTAAACAAAAAATAACAACAAATGTGTGAATTTACAATAGGTAATTTTTCAAAACTCAATACGCATAATCTGCCAACAGTTTCGTCAACGGTACCGACATCTGTCTAGTGGTGACGTCACTAACATGTCGACTGGCCCGTTGGCGTGGTTGGCAGTGACCCTGCCTTCCGCTCCGGGGTCGCGGGTTCGATTCCCGCCCCGAGTGTGGGTGTATTTATAATATGTATGTATGTATACCTTTATTAAAATATATACATATGTATTTATATGTAAATATGTCTATCAGTCGGCTGTTACCTATAACACAGGCATTAAGTTGTCTACTTTAGGAACAGACGACCGTGTGTGTATGTGTGAGTATTTATTTATTTATTTATATTTATGTCGGCCAGGCGCAATACCAATTTGCGGGGCTGATATTTGCGTTGTATTAGGACGACGCCTTAGGCAGCGTTTTCGCGGTTCCCTTACAGCCTGTATTTCCTGTGGAACTGTACAAATAAATCTATTGATCGCTCTGCAGGCACTGGCGACGGCCAGGGGCGTCATCCGACACATCCAACGCACGCACCAGGCCGTTCAAGAGACACAGAGAAACAAATTATGCCAAACCTGCGGGAGAGCTTTCAAAGTGAGCATTTATATTTTTATTTGACGTGATAACGTCTTATAAAACGATGAGCGCCAGCTACACGCACGGAAAAGCATGAATCATCTGTCACGTACCGTGCACGTAGCGCGTAGCGTGTGGGGGCTCTCCCTCGCTCATAGTAATCCGTTATCGACTATCGACAAATCCTTTTTTACTGTTACACCCAACAACAGAGGCTCAGGGTCCGTAAGGTGTAAGTGCGAGCGAGAGGTCCGATAAATATGATTACGACTCAGTTCGCACGTTTGTAATGGCTCAACTATAGCTTGTTTTGTTTCCAGTGTCGTCAGAGGTTGAGGGAGCACGAGATGCGGCACACGGGCGAGCGGCCGCTGTCGTGCGACATGTGCGCGCGCACCTTCCGACAGAAGGCCAGCCTGTACACGCACAGGCGTCGCGTGCACAAAGTCGCCCTTAAGACGAAGCCCGTGCACCAGGCGGACGGTGCTACAGTTATGAATACGAAATAGCGATTAATAAAGAGCTACTTTTATTTAGTAAAGTTGTTTCTGTTTATTTTTAACCCCAACCCAAAAAGTGTGTGTGTGTGTGTGTGTGTGTGTGTGCGCGCGTGCGTGCATGCGTGCGTGGTCTGGCTGGTCTGTTCCACCCATGTTCCACCGTAGCGCTCAAACGATTGAATGCAGTTTTTTTGTTTGAAAGGTGAATTAGTCGGAAGTGTTCTTAGCTATGTTTGATGAAAATCGGTCCAAGATGGCAGATCCGCCATTTTGTGGCGGCTGCCATCTTGGACCGATTTACAAATATTTCAGAAACATAAACAAGGTTAATATAATAACATGTTTAATATAATATTTACATAATATTGTGGAGCATTCGAAAAATTAGAATATAAGTTTCACTTCTGCCGTGTGTGAATTGCGCACACTTTTTTTTAATTGCTGGCGTGTCGTGTCGTTGCGTACCAAAACATCCGATTGAAGTTTTCCAAACAAAACTGCTTGCCCGGTTAACAAATATTTTTACTCTGTAAATCATCATATACATAGTATAAAACAAAGTCGCTTTCTCTGTCCCTATGTCCCTATGTAATATGCTTAAATCTTTAAAACTACGCAACGGATTTTGATGCGGTTTTTTTAATAGATAGAGTGATTTAAGAGAAAGGTTCTTAAGTAAAAAAATTGGGCCCAGTAGGTGGCGCTAATAGCGGGCAGGACGACGTCTGCCGGGTCCACTAGTAAGAAATAAATTTAAAATTTAAAAATCGTCCGACATTCGCCATTTTGTGATGGCAGCCATCTTGGATTTGCATAGTGCTATTCTATTACCTTAGGTGCTATTCTACTAGTTAAGTCCTTTTATTTGATACCCATATTGAGGGAGTTGTAAAAAAATATATACCTACCTAATCCGCCATTTCGTGGCGGCGGCCATCCTAGACTGATTTTCATCAAACATAGCTAAGAACACCCCCGACTAATTCACTTTTCAAACAAACAAAACCGCATTCAAATCGGTTCACCCGTTTAAGCGTTACGGTGGAACAGACAGACACACGTACGCACGCACGCACGACCGAGCCCGCGTGGTTTCACCAGTAGGACAAATCGGTGGGACCACGGGCCCTTGATCGTCACTTCATCAATCAGTCCTGACTTGTAGCGTAGTTACATTGCAACAAATTCAGTTGAGTTTTTAAAAGAGTTTCGCCTTTGTATGTCTTAAATATTTTATTTTTCATTTTAAAATTCTTATCGCAATTCGCATTGCCCCTATACTATAGAGTGCCTTGCAAGGATGAATATTTCTTTTTTTAACATCAAAGTTTTTTCGAGTCAAAAGAAATTAAAATTAATCGATCAAATCGATTGCTCTCTATTCTTTTAATTTTACAATTACCTCACTAGAAATGTCATTATTATACACCACAGACATGGTAGCCTACCAGTCTGTCCTAACCAGAAAGTATATTGAATATAACTACCTGTCCTAACCATGAACCTATAGAAGAGGACTTGGCATAATGTCCTATAGAAAATAGTGGATCGGAAAATAGCTTTAGCTTATCAAAATTTTCATAAGTGTGTAAGAGACAACACTACATTTTTAAACATAACAATAAAACAGATCGTGGCAGAAATTTTATTGCAACTTCCCTTAAGATGGCCTCCCTAAAATGTATACATGAACACTCACACACGCACAACTTGAGACATCACAAGACATCACAGCAACAAAAAACAAAAGAAGCACATTGAAAAAATTTATTCAAAAATAGATGTCGAATGACATTATCACCATGAAGTGTCTGTCAGGCATTTGTCATATCTACATGCGGCAGTTGATTTGTATTTGCATAAGTTTTGAATTTTTTATCTTTTTTGTGGGAATTGTTTTATCTCTGGTAACATTACGAAACGTCAGAATTCCAGGGAATTAGTAATACGGGACGGGTTATCTGTGCGGGTTATAGTCAATGGTAGTCAACAAAAGGAAAATTAGGTATTTTTTGTTGATAAACTATTTAAAGAAGAAGAGTATGATTTTCAATCGATAAATGAAGAATTAAATACAATTACACAATATTGAATATCTAGTTTGAATTCGTAAAAAATGGAAGATTACTGTGAAATTAGTGTAAAGAACATCTGTTGTACATGCCTCAGTACGGAAAGGAATCTTTCTCAACTGTGCAGAATTGATGACGGTGTGAACATTCTATTCTTCTTAATGTCCTACAAATCTGAAGCTTATGAGGTATGTGTAAACTGTACTCTCACTAAACAAAACCTGGTTTATAACCTGGCTTGCATGTACATAAGCCTAGCTATGGATTTGACTCATTCCAGCAATGCGCGAGGCTGCAATTCAATCGTGTACTTATCATAAAATTGACATATTATTTTAAAAAGAGCAACCGCCGAGTTTCTTGCTTATTGCAAATTTAGCTTACGTCCAGGGAAGGACATAGGCTACTTTTTACCCTGAAAAATTAAAAAGTTTCTGCTGTATTCTTAAAAGTCCTATACACTGCAATGGCATATGTAATAATACAATTTGGATAAATTGCAGGCAATATTTGGCAAGGATGTGACACAACTGTTCATCTGTTGGGAGTGCACTGCTATAATGAAGAGGATTGTAAGGTTCAGGGCGCAGGCGTGCATCGCTCATACTAAACTGACCGATATAGCTGATGGCAAGGTAATTGTCTCTTGCATATTATTCTGTTAAATACTGTAACTACTAATTTTTACACACTTTTATTTCTTCACGGTTAGGACACACATTGACTGCCCCGTTGGTCTAGAGGTTAACATATTTGACTACAGATCACAAGATTGTTGGGCAAATTATTGTTAAGTATTGGGTTTTTCTGTCACAAAATTCTCATTGCCAGCCCTTAGTTGTTGACGGTGTTTCACCCCCATGCCTTGGAGAGCATGTAAAACAGTTGGTCCCAGTCATTATCACTATCAAGTGACAATAGTCGTTAAAACCGCCAACCCGCATTGGAGCAGCGTGGCGGGTCTAAGCTCTAAATTCCTCTCTCCTAAGAGAGAGGAGCCTTGTACCCAACAGTGAGACGTTAAAAGGCTGTAGTGGTGGTAGTGGTGGACTCATAGATTCCTTTTTTGTTACAGATTCCTTATTCGAAAATAGAATGCCTATCAAAATTGACGTACGACCATGAAAATGATAACTGTGAACAGTATGCGTATGATACTGTTCATATGTATGAGTATGAGGTGGAACCTACAGAAAACTTTGTGGACTGTGGACCAGGTATTGTAAAAGTTGAGCAGCAGACCGATGCAGATGATATACCTTCAGCGTGTTTACATGATTTCAAAAGAGGTAAGTACTAATTGCTCTGCGGGTCCAATATAATAATGCATTCAGGGTGCTGTTGCGGCTTCCACGGTTCTGTAGTGCATCGGCGATGTTCGCTGAGGCGCGAACAGATGGCTTTGATGCCATCTGGCGTAAGAAAACCGCTTCGCTGCTGAGCAGGGTCCGTGGAAGCAGCAACGGCATCCTGCGCATGATTGCCGACAAAATGGATAGTCCTCTGATTAATATACTTACTCAGAGGACTAAATCCATCTTAGTTATAAGATACTAACATAGTTCTAAGGTTTCATTGTTACTAACCTAGTTAAGTACTACTAACATAGTGGTAAGTTTTTATTGTTACTAACCCAAATGGACCTTATTTGTTGTCTGAAAATAAATATTATTATTATTATTATTAATTATTAGTTATGTATGCAACTGCTGTATAATAAGGGGCATTAAAACACGAACGTGAGTTTATCACACGAGGCGAAACAGAGTGTGACAATAGTATCACATGAGTGTTTTAATACCTAATTATCAACAGTTGCATACAAGACTTTATATACACCCATAATATGAATCCTCTATAAAAGATTCTGAAACAGTTAGCTTACCGCTAACATTAAAACAGCCAGTCCTAGTAACCATAATATCATCCAAAGGAGTGTTATTATGAAAACGGATGATATCAACATTTCATAATAACACTCCTTTGGATGATAATAGTTATTATACCTGCGGCCATGTAGATTGAACACTGAACGAAACATACATAACAACGGGATAGCTGCGTATGGGAACTGTCACGCACATAATTCAATAGCTTACCCCTTCACTTTCCCTCAGCGTTCAATGTTCGTGTCGATGTTTATAGGACATTGGGTGTTTTAATGTTGGCAATAAGCTAACTGTTTCACAATCTTTGAGGATATAAAGCATAAATATAATTATCATATCACAAATGGCGCATGATTTAATGGCACATCTTTTAAAGTGCGAAAGTTTCAACTTCATCGGTTCAGCGTGTTTAAGAGCTTTGTTTAGTTCTTTTATCGTGTAGGCAACCTTTCGCACTTTTAGAAAAAAAAAGAATCTTATTTAAATTTTTTCTTCATGTGAATTGGTTATGTGTCAAGTCGTCATTCTTTAGAGTAAGTAAATAACCACAAGGAACAAAATTTTCCTGGTAAGGGTTTGGGTGGGAGGGAGTCTATATCTTCGAATGAAGCATACTCATATAATATCGATCGAACTTCACTTTGCAAGTTCGTTTGATCATATATTATATTTCGATGCTTCATGTCTCAGATATATGAACGACATGGTAGATGTTTAGAGAGGAAAATTTTGTAAAATTGAAAAAATAAAACAGCTCCATGTTTAGCTAAACATCCCACCTTTTATATTAACAAAATAAACTTAATACATTTATTTCATAGACAAAAAAGTAAATATTAATTTAATCAATTCATTTATTATCATTAGTAGATAGGTACATTTATTTTCTATTTTTTAAATTGATAAGTACCTGTCGCTAGAATAATTACGTCTGTCTAGGTAATAAGATAGACCTGGCAAAAATACCGTCATCTAATATTCTACGATGGTAAAACTTGGCGAAGGACAGAGATCTGTTTGTCCAACCTGCAGTTTTCCTAATGGCATCTATCGAAATACCGAAGGTGCACGCTGCGGATGTGGCAGCGTGCCGCGTGCTGTGCGCGCCAAATATCGACACATCCACGCCGCTTTCGCCTAACACTTGTTTAATCCATCTGCTGATGGTTTGGGACGTAGCCGGCTTGAATGGTCGTTTAAATGTCAATATCAGATTATTAGAATCTACTGGTCTAATATTCTTGGTGAGAAACATATAGTCCTCTATGACTGTAGCTGGACAAATTGACCTGTTCTGCTTAAAATATGGTAAAAACAATACCGGCTGTTCACGTCCAGCCGCAGAAGTTTTAATCACATCTGATATCCCTATATTAACTCATTCTAAATTTTACACATTTGTAGAGCGAGACACCAAAGCATTGAATATTAATAGTCCTGACAAGAATAATATTGCTCCAATTGATTATCAGGAAATTAATGATGATTATGATGACAATGACATATCAGATGCAGATACAGTTGAAATCATAATCAAAATACCGAAAAGCATCGAATCAGGAGTAAAAAATACAGATAAATTGGCTAAATGTGAAAATAATGGTTTCAGTAGTTCTGCAAATGTGTTAGATTATGAAAAGCTTGACAGTTGTAATAAATATAATATGAGAAAATCAAAAAATATTAAAAGAAAAGCAAAACGTACTTTAGATGAAATTAATGATAAAAATTATAGTGAAACAGATCATGGAAGTACAGATGATTCCGAGATTGGAGAGTCAAAAAGTAAAAGAAAAAGAAAAGTAAAAAAAAGAAATGTACTTACACATGTGAACATACCTATTTCGAATGGTGAAAATAATGTCAATTTTGAGACAAGCACAAGGTTGATCAGAAGTAAAATGAATAAATGTTACAACATAATAAAAATGACTGATAGGGAAATGGTTAAAAGTATTGAAGCAAGAAAGTTAGAAGACAGTTATGTGAGCGCGTTGAATAAATGTGAGGATTGTATTGAAATTTTTGAAGATTGTGACAGTTTGGAGAGACATATTTCAGAGGCGCATACACGTACAGTAAGTTAAATGCAGGACCCAATAGCGTCACCAAAATGGGAAAAATATGAATTTTAGGTACAGCCGAGAGCTTGTGTAGCTGTAAAGCAAGTGTTATAAGCTCTTGACTTGACTGAAAACTTTACTTAATCCATACAAATATTATAAATGTGTGTGTCTGTCTCTCTGCTAGCTTTTCACGGCTCAACAGTTTAGGGGTGCTGTTTTTTCAAGTTATATCCATGAAAATCAGTATTATTTTGTACTGTCGGTTAAAAATAAAGAAAACCGTGTTACAGGGTTTTTGAAAATTCAACCCTCAAGCTGGTTAAATAGGGGATGAAGTGTATCAGAGTCCGTCAATTTTTCACGTTATTTATCAAGTTATATCCATGAAAATTGGTATTTAGGTTTTCGGTTAAAAATAAAAATTACGTGTTTAAGGAATTTTGAAAAAACTACCGCCAAGTGGGTGAAATGGGGGGTGAATGTTTGTATGAGATTTGTATGAATACACGCGGGCGAAGTCGCGAGCATCAGCTATTATTTGATAAAGTTGGAAAATTAATACGGAAAACAATCGAAATATATAATTAAATGAAACCTTGTTAATTTTTGTTTTTCAGAAGCCGGACCACACACAATGCAATATATGCAAAGTGTATGTAAGATTTGGCTCTATGATCGCGCACAAAAAGGTGCACTATATGAAGTACCAGTGTCGGCTTTGCAAGGCAATGTTGCAATACGAAGTTGATTCTGCCAGGAATTTAGCAAATCATCTCAAAACCAAACACTACATGCAAGACGCATTTATAGATATGCAGCTTGAGAAGTTAAAAGTAAGTTCGCTTTTATTCGACTACAAGTATAAATTAAAAATTAAAAAAAACCCCATTTTTGTCATTTTGTGGTGGCGGTCATCTTGGATTTGCATAGTGCTATTGTACTAGTCAAGCCCTTTCAGCAATATTGAGGCAGTTGAAATAAATTTTTACTAATTTAAGATCACAATTGGATTAAAAAGTAAGAGTAAAAAGAAACCTTGTATATTACTGTGTTGAAATAGCGTAAAATTTACGAAGAAGGATGTATACAAGCTATAATTTAAAAATTAAAAAACCTGACTGCCATGCTATAAAACAAACTAAAAAATTTATAAACTACCGCCGTACCACTTACAGTGTAGTTGTTATTTTTTTTGTTTTTCATGATTTGTCACTCCAAACTGATTTAAAACATATAGATTGTATACATTTTCGTACTGGCCTTTTAAAGCCCTTTATTTTGATACCCCACTCGAAGGTCTTGAAGAAAAAAAATTTTTTCAGCCCACACATTAAAGTGCATAAAATCCGCCATTTTGATTTTTTATGATTTGTATGTACCCAGTAACATTTGCGCCATCAAGACAAATCTAATGACGTATAATTTATCAAAATTGGTTGAGCCGTTAAATAGTTACGAACTCACATAGGAAACGGTCATTTTATACGATTTATCACTCCAAATTGTTTCCAAATATATATATTGTATACATTTTCGTATTCGCCTTTTGAATCCCTTTATTTTGATACCCCACTCGAGGGTCTTGAAGAAAAATTTTTTTCAGCTCGCACAATAAAGCGCATAAAGTCCGCCATTTTGATTTTTTTTAAATTTAGGTACCCATGGACACTCGCGTCATCGAGACAAATCTAATGACGCATCATTTATCAAAATCCGTTAAGCCGTTGATTACTTACAAGCGGACATAGGAATGGACATACATACACACAGGTGAAACACATATGTATACCCAGTCGGGTAAAAATAGATGTAACACCACTTTTGAAAAATTTAGAAAAAGTTGCGATTTCACTTTTCATACAAAAACGATTGTGTCCACCGAACGACCTTTTTCACAAAAAGTTAAAAACTAAAGCTACAAATTAATAAAACTAGCTAAATAATTTAACTTGGTATGAAGATTTTTATTAAGTTTTATCTTTTTCGTAGATGCCGATGAGAGCAGCAGAACGGCAAAAATCAGGATCAGGAGGATTCAGGATCATTTTTTAAGTTTTGGGAAAAATTAAAAAATTATCCTGAAAAATATGAAGAAGTGAAAAGGAAGATAAGAGAGAGAATGAAGAAAAGGAAGTCATTAGCCTCGCAACAGAAACAGAAAAGAAAAGGATAAAGGCACAGTGGCAGAAAGCTAATAAATAATGTAGTGAGAGAAAGAAAGCTGAGAAAAGTAAAGTGAAATAGTCGATAAATAAGATGAATATAACACTAAGTGCCTGTTTCACCACCTTCTGATATGTATTAGATAGATATCTACAACTTTTGTCTTTGTCACTTGACATAAAGTAAGAAAGTGACAAAACTTACGTTTAGGCTATCCAACACTTATCAGAAGGTGGTGAAACAGGCCGTGGATTTAGACAACACCAAATAAAATAAAGATAATAAAAAGTTGTGGTACTAGAAAAACAAATAAGTAACCAGAGAAAAAACTATTTTATAGACAAATAGTGTGGCCTTCTTTTATTTTTTATTATTACACACTTTATATTAGCTTCACTTGTATGTTTGTATTTGTAACCGACTTCTTTGGGCGCAATTTTGACCCACTTTAAACGGTCAGATTTCATTCAAACTTTGTAGATTTATCGAGGACCGATGACAATACACTAATTTGATAAGATTATTCCATTATTCAATTTGCAAAATATGATTTTTGTTAATTTATTAAAAGTCGTCGGTAAAGAACAACAATAAATATTCAAAATCGCACGGTAACTAGCTGTGGTAACTAGGGTAAACAGATCACTCACAACTAAAACATTGACATGTCATTGCTTACGATGAAATTGCTTACGATTTTAAAGAATTATTGCTTCGGCCATTACCTGCACAAGGTGGCGAGGAGGGAACTGACCCCGTCGTGCCACGAGTGCGGTGCTGGGGACGACACGGCAACACACTCTGGAGGAGTGCAGCCAGTGGGACCTGGGGGTACACTCTGGCGCACTCTGGTGGCGACAATCGGCGGAGACCTCCCGTTGCTCGGCGTTGTACTTGCCATGCTGAGCAGCGACGGGTCTTGGGATGCTGTGGCCGACTTCTGCGAGGACGTTATCTCGCAGAAGGAGGCCGCGGAGCGGGTGCGCAAAGAGGCTCTCGACGCGCATCCGCTCCGGCGCAGACGGGGGTGAAGAAGGCGGTGGTTGTTTGCCGCTCGCCAGCTTCCCTCGGGAGACGGCGGGTAGCTATTGGGCTAGCTACCCGTCACTCGTAGTCTCCTCACCGTCTGAGGTCCGATCACGCTGTCCCGATCAGCTTCTCTTTGTCGCGGGAGCCCCGGCAGGTAGCTGGGGCGGCTGACAGATGCCTGGGACGTATACAACGGGTTCCCCAGGCGTCCAGCACAGTCAGCAAGAGGGACATGCCGTGGTGGTTTTTAGTGCAGTATACCCCCATTCGGGGGAGAGTCCCACGTAACCCTCGATCCGCCCAAGGAACGGGGGTAGCCATAAAGCTTTTCCACCACGTAAGAAAAAGGGTGGTAAAAACGTTATCGCCTGAAACCGCATATTTCAGTAACGAAATATAGGGAAATCTCAGGACTTGCAACTCATTATATCACTCATCGCACAATACGGAGCATTTTTGAAAATACCTACTCCTGCTTCGGTTCGTCACTACACGACCCTCTTAAAACAAAATAATAATATTATTAATTATTACTTACCTATTTAATTTAATAAGTGGGTGGACCATGGAAGGCCACACTAACGAATAAACAGTTATTTTTCTTTTATTTACTGGATAAATGAAACAAACAAGTTATTAAGTAATACTTTGTTTTATTATGATACATATAATACACTTTTTGTTATTGCAGAATTAATAACTATTTAATAAACTTAAGTTTTATTAAACTCTTCCAAACGGCCTTGCTAGGAACAAGGCTCCATACAAGGCCAATATAATAAATCAGTCGTTTAACTTAAAACTAACGTTGTGAAAATAGAAATATCTGTTTATACTTAAACTACATTCAAAATTCTTTCATTAAAACGAATCATTAAATGCTTACCATAATATATTCACATATAAAATACTCAACGAACATTACTTGAACACAATCGTATAACTAACAAAGTATTCGTTGAAAAGTTTTAAAAATAATAATGATGAGTATTATATCGATACCAAATAAGTTGCCAATAACCGATAAAAAGAAATTATAAAAAAATTAACTGACCTAAAATGGCCTTCTTATGGGCCCGTTCCTTGTAAGGCCGATACATATTATACCTACATATCGGGAAAGTTAAAACAATGTGTTACAAAATCTAGAAATCACGAAAATGCTAATACCTATTTAGTTTTCAGTTGTAAATAGATTTTAAAACTAAGTATTAATATTTTCGTATTAATATTTCTAGATGTTCCTAGTAAGGCCCATGTGCCCTAGTAAGGCCAACCGTCATATTTTTGATTGGCTTTACAAGGAACCATTGACTTTTCTAAGAACACTATCGATATTTTAATTGAAATCAAAGAAAAGTTATATTTTTTACTTTAGTATCATAGCAAATCCTTATTTAAATTAATTCAGAGTAAAAAATAAAGAAAACAATAGGTTATTTACTTGAAAATTTACGTTTTGCTGTGAGCGCAAATTACAATTTTAACGTCGACGATCGAAGTCAACGAAGTGAGGGGCCTCACTGACAAAATAGCAGAGTAGCAGACAGTAGCAGTAGCAGTAACTAACAGTAACTAACAGTAGCAGACGCGGCGGCGAGTCCCTCACGCCGCGTCTGTGTCCTTGAGTTCGATGAGTGTTAGTGTGAGTAAAAGGAATTTGTCATCACATAGAAATAACTACTACTTTTTAATAATTGGCCTTCGAAGGAGCCTGGCCTTCCATGGTGCACCCACCTTATTTTACGATTTACAACAAATAACGCATAAAATAATGTATGAATAATAATTAATAAATAATATCTGTTCTATTTTAAATGACATGATTTTTTTTTGTGTGTTTATAAAACCAAACTAAAAAATATAAAATAAATAATAGTTTAAAAAAAAACTAAAAAAAAACACATTTTTTATAGAAAACCAAACTAAAAAATAGAAAATAAATTTTAATAAATTTGAATTAAGAATAGTGTAAATTTTTTAATAAATATAAATTAATAATAGTGTACATAAGAAAAAAATGTATTTTATTTAAAAAAAAAGCGTAGGGTGCTTTTCAAGATATTATATTATCGAAATGATAATCCTCTAATATATATTTATATAAATATACTATATAACTATATTGACGCCATGCACCCACGCTTTTTTTTAAATAAAATACATTTTTTTCTTATGTACACTATTATTAATTTATATTTATTAAAAAAAACACTATTCTTAATTCAAATTTATTAAAATTTATTTTCTATTTTTTAGTTTGGTTTTCTATAATAACCGGCCAAGTGCGTGGCGGGCCACGCGCAGTGTAGGGTTCCGTAGTCACAATCCTCGGAAAACAGGTATAACTCCTTAACCTGTGAACCCTACTTAGCCGTGATAGTTTTCCTTTAAAATTGATTATATACCCTACTGCTGTGAATTTTTTCAAGTTCCTATATACTGCCATTTGGCTGATAGAGGGGGGGGACACTTGACTCTAATAAAAATTTGCACTTTAAAACATTATATTTTACAAACGGATCTAGAAATCGAAAAATGATGTTCCCACACCCACAGTATTTTTAAAAGACCTATTCAACGATACCCCACACTATGGGGTAGACGAGAAAAAAAATATTCATCCCCACTTTACATGTAGGGGAGCTACCCTAAAAAAAATATTTATCAAAATTTTATTTCACCACTTTGTCGGCGTGATTAATATTTATACTCATGCCAAATTACGGATTTCTAGCACTAATAGTCTTTGAGATTAACCGAGGACGGACGGACAGACGGACAGACGGACAGACGGACAGACGGACAGACGGACGGACATGGCGAAACTATAAGGGTTCCTTGTTTACTACGGAACCCTAAAAAGCGTGTTTTTTTAAACTATTATTTATTAATTTTAAATAAAGTACTTTAAGAACCCTCTTCATGGGAGCAACAAATCGTTGGTGGGTGGAGTCTAAAACAGTGATTTCTGCATTTAGAGAAAGAGACGTCTTAAATAAAGAAGAACTTACTAAAAATAAATAAATAAATAATTAATTAAATAAATAAATTTTGCTTCAGATATCATGATTTTTAGTGAAAAACGGCAAAGTAAAAAGATGCAAATCTAGCTTTTGAATTACGCCTATTTTAGCAAATATTTGGCAATTTTTTACATAAACTAAAGACATTTGAAATTATTATAAAGTAACGTATATGATATGACTTTGGTCGTTTTCCATTTTCTAGTTTCTTAGTTTATTTACGCACGAAGTTGCCTCAAAATTTGCACTAAAATAGTGATTTTTCAAGCGTCATAACTTTCAAAATAAATAACTGCCCTCGATCCTGTATTCTGGGTAAAAAAGTTAATTAGTCTTTCGGAACAAAGAAGAGATACAGCCAAGGTTACCAATCTATTCTTAAGCGTTAGGGGTCAACCCAAACCGGCCTCTAAAACCATTATTGTGGGGTGGATCAGATCTATTCTCTCCGAAGCAGGTACGGCCGGAAGCATACGTTCAGCGGTGGCGTCAAAAAATTGGTTAGATATAGTGGCCGATTCTGTTGTACGCATTCTATGAATCTAAACTAAAATGACAGGTCTAAATATATTCCTGTCTCTTTCACAATCCCCCCTGCTGAAGGGGATAGCACTATTTTTAAATCTGTCAATTTAGTTTAGGTTTAGAGATTCTGTACAACAGAATTAGCCACAATCTGCCACTAGACGAAATCCTTGCTCGTGGCAACTGGAGGTCAGGCAATACGTTCGCAAAGTACTACAGGAGACAAGTCCTATCAACCGGTCAGAACAATCCAATAACAAGATTATTTGATCCTGTGTGATTTCTTTGATAATTATTAATTATCATGGTAAAAAAACATACATTATAAACTTAGAATAAGTTAAGTGATGTGTTTAAAATTTTTATTTTTTGTGATCAACCATAACATAAATTACCAATTTTAAGGGATGTGTCTAGAGCTTTATACACATACCTGTTATGAGTTTTAATAAACAAATGATTGTATTTAATTACTCTCGATATTATAATGATACTACCTACTTTGATTATATCTATACTTCTATACTAATAAATAAAATTGAAGTGTCTGTCTGTAATATCGAAATAACTACCTACCTCATATTAAGCTCATATGGTTATTTGAACGCTACCATAACCGAATCACACGTTTTTAAAATTTTTGTCTGTCTGTCTGTCTGTCTGTCTGTTTGAACGGGCTAATCTTCGGAACGGCTGAACCGATTTTGACGGGACCTTCACATACAAGTAGAGAATTAACCAGGGAGTGACATAGGCTACTTTTTTAACCGACTTTCAAAAAAGGAGGAGTTGTGTTTTTCTACCTATGTACACCGATATCTCCGAGATTTCTGAACCGATTTGCGTAATTTTTTTTTTAATCGATAGAGAAACATTGCGACCCTGTTTTATAAAAAATTTGGATTCCAACTCCTCAATCCTGATGCTGTAGGGGACCTAATCCCCAAAACTAATGGGTTTTAGAAACTTTCGGTTATTTAAATTGATATTGGGGGTACCAATTAAAGACTTTATCGTTGAATGAACTCGAGTAGGTACATATTCAACTCCTCGACCCTGATGCTGTAAGGAATTGTATTCTGAAATCGTGGGGATCCCACGGGATTTTTCCGTTTTGGGGACGGGTTTCTACAGATAAGCTACATTTTGTTCTGGAAAATCAAAAGTTCCCACGGGATTTTTAAAAACCTAAATCCACACAGGCGAAGCCGTGGGCATCATCTAGTTCATAATATTATTTCCTGTTCTTATTACAGAGTTTAGTTTTGTTCACATACCAATTGCTTGTGTCAATGTTAGTCATTTTTCTATTCTCCACAAATAGATTTGAATATACAGTTTTTTCATTAATACATGATTATTATTTATGAATTACCTATGTAATTTTATGTACCTACACTTTGGTTTTATATGTGTTTTGTTCATGCTGATTAACTTATAGTAAATCCCCACATATTATGCTGTCTCTTGCTCGCACCTACATGAGCTACATATACCTTAGTATCTAATCTATGCATCTATGCAATGTTTAAAGGTTTAATAGGACATTCGGACAAATCACATTCCGTAATTTGCCTTCACAATCCTAATCACATTGGCGTCTTGTCCCGCCAGGCGATAATAAACTAATCTCAATATATGTGTAGGCTTTGAATCACGGTACAGGAGTTTAATGAACGTGTTTTACCTCACAATAAAACACATATTAAACTACTTATTCAAAGCCTACTAGATGATTTCTGCCTGGCTCTCTGGTCAAAAGAGCCAATGATTGGAAATCGGTGTGAGCTCAGTTCTGTTACAGAACTTCTGTACAGCTGAGTCCCCCACCTAGCCTAGCGGGAAAAGTATGCGACAGAGACAGCAACAGACACACAAAAACGTGAAAGAAAGAGAGGGAAAAGCAGATGCTATTTCTAAATATATGTGTAGGCTTTGAATCAGGTAAGTAGTTTAATATGTGTTTTATTGTGAGGTAAAACACGTTCATTTTAAATGAAATGATTTAAAAAAAAATAACAAACCTCTTTTTATTTGGGCATGTATGCGTAGAATGTAATGCAAATGGCCGTCAGACTTAAACGGGAAGTTGAAAAGACGGTTTAATTCCTTTTTAGGGTTCCGTAGTAAACAAGGAACCCTTATAGTTTCGCCATGTCCGTCCGTCTGTCCGTCTGTCCCTCCTCGGTTAATCTCAGAGACTATTAGTGCTAGAAATCCGTAATTTGGCATGAGTATAAATATTAATCACGCCGACAAAGTGGTGAAATAAAATTTTGATAAATATTTTTTCTTAGGGTAGCTCCCCTACATGTAAAGTGGGGATGAATATTTTTTTTCTCGTCTACCCCATAGTGTGGGGTATCGTTGAATAGGTCTTTTAAAAATACTGTGGGTGTGGGAACATCATTTTTCGATTTCTAGATCCGTTTGTAAAATATGATGTTTTAAAGTGCAAATTTTTATTAGAGTCAAGTGTATCAGCCCCCCCTCTATCAGCCAAATGGCAGTATATAGGAACTTGAAAAAATTCACAGCAGTAGGGTATATAATCAATTTTAAAGGAAAACCTTCACGGCTAAGTAGGGTTCACAGGTTAAGGAGTTATATCTGTTTTTCGAGGATTGTGACTACGGAACCCTACACTGCGCGTGGCCCGCCACGCACTTGGCCGGTTTTTTATTACATTTTTTTATCGTCAAGTGTAGCATTAATAATTATTAATTTTCAAATTGTCATATATTCGTAAGATAATTTTTAATAAATTACATTTTGTGTAAATGTTTGGGTCAGGGGTGGACATTCTCCTTTGTATGGCGGCCATCTTTTTTTCCCAATTTTGAATATTTTTTCCGCTCACTGCCAGTTGGATGACGTTTCGAGTGACATTTGCTCGAGCACTCTCCACTAGGGTTCAGAACCGGGAAATCCCGGTCTCGAAAGTACCGGGAATTCCCGGTTCTTTTGTCAGTAAAAAAGAACCGGGAAATCCAATTTGATTCCCGGTTCTTTCGGTACTTTCGGGAATTTTATTTTAATTACACGATTCACGCTATTACTTACATACATAATCTTTACAATACTAACTTTACTTTTTTATACTTTCTACTGTTCAAAAGTTCAAAACTAACGTGAATTTAGCGTGAAAATAAATGGCGCGCGGTAACTTACAAGTCTACCTCTCTCGCTGTTGTGTGCGATCGCTCGCTTACTCAGTTTTCGGATTACAGTGCGCGCAATATTTAACCCTCTTGGGGATATAATTTTCAAAAATGCTGAAACTTATATTTTTTATTTTTTATCGAAAGCTCAAATACCAATGTTTATGGATATAACTTGAATAATGAAAAACTTTCATACAAACTTTCATCCCCTATTTAACCCCCTTACGGGTGGAATTTCCAATAATCCTTTCTTAGTGTGTGCGCCGCCTACATCATAAAAGGAAACACGGAAACTGAAAATTTCAAGTTTCTGACGATGTTGCGCCATCTGTTCTGGCTTTCAGCGACGTGAACCGCTTCGGCAACATTCAAGAGTGGTGCGGATCTGGTCAGTCCAGCGAATTGCACTCCTACCTCTCGATCTCCTGCTGTTCATTTTCCCGGTAACTATAAGTTTTTGTAGGTTATCGCCGGGTTTACGGGCGGTATGGCCGAAGAACTCAAAGATCCTCCTCAGGCATAAATTGGAGAGCCTCAGCTTTTTGTCAATTTTGAGTTCTTCGCGGATCGATTGGTTGGTCCTGAATGCAGTCGAAGGGATTCTGAGCATTTTCTTCCAGCACCACATCTGACGATCGCCAGCTTTTACAGTCCATGTCTCCGCCCCGTATAGGAAAATGGAGAAGACTAAAGTATTGACGAGTGTAATTTTTGTCTTATTGCTGATGTTACGATCCTTCCATATCCTATCGAGCCGAGACATTGCAGGCTTGGCCATTCCGATTTTCCTGCGAACTTCAGCTTCACAAAACCCGTTATTGCTGATGCTAGAACCCAAGTAAATTAAGTGATCAACGGGTTTTAAATTGAGTGTTCCATTGAGTTCTAGCTTAGAAGCACGATACACCACCATGATCTTGGTTTTAGACCGATTGTGTTGTGCCTGTGTTGCTTCATTTTGTTCAGAAGTTGGAACATTTCAACTTCATTAGCTGCAAAAAGGATGGTGTCATCTGCATAGCGAATGTTTTGAATTTTTGGGCCGTTGGTGGTAATTCCTGCACCATCCCAGTCTGCGCAAGTCCAGCATATGATGCTCTCTCCATAGATCATTAGATGTTAAACAGAATAGGGAATACGATGCATCCTTCACGAACTTCTTTGCTAAACGAGAAAGGTGTTGATGTCTTGTCTTGTCTTGTCTTGTCGATTCTTACTACCCCCTGACTATCTGAGTAAAGGGTTTGAAGCACTCCGACTAGATGTTTTGGGACTCCCATTTCCTGGAGAACTGTCCAGTTCACACAGTCAAAGGCCTTACTGTAGTCGACGAAACACATAATGAATGGTACATTGGATTCGTAAGCTTTTTCAACGTAGGCGCACACAAAGAAAGGATTATTGGAACTTCCACCTATAAGGGGGCTAAATGGAAGTTTGCATGGAAGTCGGTCATTTTTCAAGTGATATCCATGAAAATATGAATTTCAGGATTTTTGGAAATTCTATCCCCAATGGGTTAAATAGGGGATGAAAGTTTAAATAACAGTGCGTCATTTTTCACGTCATGTATCAAATTAAATTTATGAAAGTTGGTATTTAGTACGATTTATTTTTACGATACGATACGATACGAGTTATTTTTGGTACGATCAAAAACTAGTCTTTTATGGTTATAATCGCCAAAATCTGAAAAAAAACCGAAATTTTCGCGGCTTTTTCGATTTTGGACAAAGTTGCATTCGGCGCTCGAATTCACAAACTTGGATTATTCACTGAGCCAACATCATAAACATCAGAACTACCAGATTTGAGGCGAGGCATTGCCCCATACATTCTTAAAGAAGAAGTTAAAGTTACTGGACTATAGAAAATAGAAGCAAAATATGAGAAGACTGAGTGATTAAGTTCTGTTTGATTCTAATTTTATTTTTAAACTCACGCAATATTAGTTCCAATAAAAATTACTTAAATATTTCATTGTGCTTTACTTTTAAAGTGTAAAACTTGTTTTATAAAGAAAAAACTACGAAGAACCGAAAATCCCGAAAGAACCGGGAATTCCCGGTTCCTTTGGGTAAAAGAACCGAAATTCCCGGTTCTCAAAAACAGGACCGGTTCCGTAAACCCTACTCTCCACCTATCTTCAATACCTTAAGCGTGCCCCTCACTTTTCTCCGAAATTCTCAATCATCAGCTCTCTCCATATTTTTCCTCTGAATGAATTTTTGTCCTCTATACGAAACCATTAGTGAAAAAAACAAATTTTTCATACAAAATTTTACAGGAGGGGTGATCAATGAGTGAGTGAGTGAGTGAATCAGTCACCCAATCAGAACGAGCAGATCAGATCAGAACGACAGATATGACATATCTATATATATAGGTATGTATATAATATTACTACATTGTAGTAATATTACAGGTACAAGTGCGAGGTGTGTGGCAAAGACTACCGGTCGTCGGGCGAGTTGCGTGATCACCACAACTACGCGCACATGGGTAGGACGCACCACAAGTGCCACATCTGCGACAAGGTGAGACATTACAAACGACGGGGTGTTATAAGTTTGACGTGTGTGTGTGTGTGTATGTCTCTGTGGCATCGTAGCTTCCAAACGGATTAACCGATTTGATTTTATATTTTTTTGTTTGAAAGGTGAATTAGTCGGGAGTGTTCTTAGCTATGTTTAACTGAAAATCGTTTCAAAATGGCGGACCACATAAATTTTTTCACAACTCCCTCAATGGGTTTCAAATGAATGAGCTTGACTAGTAGAATAGCACTATGCAAATCAAAGATTGCGGCCACCACAAAATGGCGAATGGGGTTTTTAATTTTTTTAATTAATACTTGTTTAAGAAAAATTAAACCGACTTCGAACTCCAGCTATTTCAGAGAAATCGGTACGAATCAAAAATATTAGTGACATTTATGCGTATAACTTCGTACATATGAACGATAACTAGATGTAAAAAAATCATTAAAATCAATTTCGCAAACTACTACTAAACTACTGGACTACCAAATGCAAAAAGAAATTTTTTAGCGTTTACCGATTCCGTGGCTCAATCTTTTTCTATGATTACCCGCGTAATTGTTTTGTCATTAATTTAAATTATACTATAATTATGTAAATATTAATTTAAATAAGTATTTTTATACTTGCTATTTAATGTGCTTGATTGCAATCGGGCACATAATAAACTAGTAGGGCGCGTGGGTGCGCGGCCCGCAAGCGGACTGCGAGGTTTCGCTTTCGGGTATTTTGGTTTGAGCAGCCTCCACCTATCTCTCCCATATTCCTAATTCTCGATCATTATCACTCTCCATATTTTTTCTTCGAATCATTCTGCTCATCAAGTAGATCTTTAGGTATTGATCGTCTTTATCCAAGAAACTACTCTTCCATCTTTTATACTTGGTGAGATAGACACCGACGAAATTTGTATAGCCGCCATCTTGAATCCGCCATTTTGTTTTTTTTTTCAGCTCAGTGCCAATTGGATCAGGTTCTGAGTATTTTTTGTTTCAGCAACCCCCATCTATCTACAATACCCTGCCCGGGCTCCTCAACCATCTTCCAAACCCTCCATCATCATGTATTCCCATATTTTTCTTTGAGATTTTTCCAAAGAACCGCATCAAAACCTTACATAGTTCACAATATTCACATTCTCTTCAATATTCGCCATACATTTTCTATGGAAAAATAAATTCCGCCATTTTGATTTTTTTTAATTCATCGGGTAGATCTTCCAATCCTGATCATGTTTTGCGAAGAAACCACTCTTCCATCTTTTATACCCTCTGAGATGGAGACCGACGAAAGTTGTATGGCGGCCATCTTTTTTTCGCCATTTTGAATTTTTTTTCAGCTCACTGCCAATTGGATGATGTTTCGAGTGACATTTGCTCGAGCACCCCACGGCATTAAAGAGACGCAGAGGAACCTTCCGACAGAAGGCCGGCCTGTACACGCACAGGCGTCGCGTGCACAAAGTCGCCCTTAAGACGGAGCCTCACACCAGGCGAACGATGATGCAGTTGTGGATACGAAATAGCGATTAATAAAGAGCTACTTTTATTTAGTAAAATTGTTTCTGTTTATTTTTAACCCCTGACGCAAAAAGTCTGTGTGTGTGTGTGTGTGTGTGTGCGTACGTGCGTGCGTCTGTATGTCTGTCTGTTTGTCTGTCTGTCTGGCTATCTGTTTGCCTGTCTGTTCCACCGTAGCGCTCAAACGATTGAATGCAGTTTTCACTTCTGCCGTATGTGAGTGCTTGACCGGTTGGTTTACAAATATTTTTACTCTAAATAAGAAATAAATTTAAAAACCCCCGACATTCGCCATTTAGTAATGGCAGCCATCTTGGATTTGCATAGTGCTATTCTATTATCTTGGGTGCTTTTATATTCTACTAGTTAAGCCCCTTCATTTGATACCCCATGAGGGAGTTGTGAAAAAATATGTAATCCGCCATTTTGTGGCGGCGGCCATCATAGACCGATTTTCATCAAACATAGCTAAGAACACTCCCGACTAACAAACAAACAAAACCGCATTCAAATCGGTTCACCAGTTTAAGCGCTACGGTGGAACAGACAAATACAAACACGATCGCCTGCCAGCGTGGTCTCACCAGTAGGACAAATCGGTGGGATCACGGGCCCTTGATTCTTCACTTCATCAGAGAGGTCAGAGGTAGCGTAGTACATTGCACCCATGAATCTATACATTACACGAAATTGTATGTAAATCCGTGATTGCACCAAATTCAGTTGAGTTTTTAAAAAAGTTTCGCCTTTGTATGTCATATATATTTTATTTTTCATTTTAAAATTCTTCCTACCGAAATTCGCATTGCCCCTATAGATGTGCCTTGCAAGGATGAATATTTCTTTTTTTTAACATGAAAGTTTTTTTGAGTCAAAAGAAATTAAAATTAATCGATTTGAAATTAAAATCAAATCGATTGCTCTCTATTCTTTTATTTTTTTATTTACTATTACATCACTAGAAATGTCATCAATAAACCACAGACCATTGAGAAATTATTAATTTCTCAATGCCACAGACACATATTAAGATCGTATACCCGTATTACGAATTCCCCGGAATTCTGACAGCTGTCATTGTCATTTACAGATGAGTTATTTGTATGGAGAACAGGGTTAACATCTACGAAGTACGATTTTACCCCAAACTACTTTAATTCCCTGTCATCATAAAAAGCCATATGCCGCGTAATAATATTACTCGTTTCGCATTAAAATAGAAAATACCAAGAGTGGAAACTAGAAAGTGCACACTGACAGCAACAGAAAACAAAAGAAGCACATTGAAAAAATTTAGTCAAAAATGGATGTCGAATGACTTCACCATGAAGTTGTCTTTCAGGCATTTGTCCTAAATCTACATGCGGCAGTTGATTTGTATGTTTTGAATTTTTTATCTTTTTTGTGGGAATTGTTTTATCTCTGGTAACATTACGAACGTCAGAATTCCTGAATTCCACGCAGTAGGTATTTATGTTCTGTGATTCCACGGAATTAGATTTAAACCGGCTTTACATTTGGCTGGATTCAGTGTGACTGAATTGAGACACTAAGCGTGGCTAATTAGAGCTTGCTCTTTACACTTGATCTAATTAGCTAGCTAACTCAGTATAACCAAGGATTCCGAAACTGTCGCACGTACATATTTATAGAGCTCTCATGGGACCATCAAAATATCAAAGAATAGGGCTCGCCTTGGCTATGGTTGCGTCGATCTCGATTTTAATTAATAAAAAAAGACGCAGGAAGTGTTGGATGAAAAAAATATTTGCTTTTAAGACAAAAACTATCTACAACGAATTATATATTTTTTTTAATTTTTTCTTTCGACATCGCTGCTCAAAAAGTAAATTTGTAGTATACACTAGCTGATGCCAGCTACTTTGTCCGCTTGGATTCTTATAAATTTCATCCCTGGGCCCCTACCCACTTGGGGGTAGAATTTCCAAAATTCCAGAAACACGTAATTCTTTATTTTTAACTGACAATAGGTACAAAAACAATTTCGACAAATTCGAATGTGGCGCACGAAGATCAATATTTTATTTTTCTGGTCAGGGTCTATCGATAATATTTTAATACTATTATTGTTATACAGAGATAGGGTTAGGTAGGTTTAGTAAAATTGTGTCTGTCTGTCTACGAGTAAAACACTTTATTTTATGTTAAAAATTATAATACGTTTAAAAATTTTAAAATGGACCTGGTGTTGCCAAAATTTATTATACGGCCCTGGATACTAGGCCTTTAATTAGGCAGCTGATATTGGAAAAATTTTCGTTTTACAAAAAAGGGCAATTCGCGCAATTTATAATTTAAAACCGCGGGATTCCCTTCGAGAGAAATTTAAAGAAATAGGTATTCTTACAGTAGCTTCTCAATATATTTATATCAACATAATTTTTGTTAAGCAAAACATTCACAGTTACAATAAAAAGTGTGAATTACACGATAGGCAATTAAGAAATAGAAATAGACTCGTGATTCCTCAATTACGCCTCAGAAAGGTACAAAGGTCGTTTGTGGGAATGGGCGTAATGTTCTATAACAAAATTCCACAACAAATTTTAGATTTGCCTTTACACAAGTTTAAGAATTCTATTAAAAGTGTGCTCATGAAAAAAGCATATTATACAATTGAAGATTATACATACATATAAATGATAAAAAAGCATGGATTTAATTTATTCGCTTTAAACGCTATTATAACTTGAGGAGTATTCGATTATTTGTGTTCAATTCGATGCTTTAATCATGGGTAGCCTAAGTATGTCACGCTCTCTTTAAACATTTCTGTGGTGGTGTCATGTGGTGCGGGTTGTTACGTTCCCTCAAATATTATGGTTGAGCGAAGCAATGGCTGGATCATGCGTCATGCTCGTGAACGGGTGCCGCCGTCGGAAATGGGGCTACTTTTGTCTGCCCTTTTTAACGTGTAGAATTGTAAGCACCATTCCGAACCAGTGGTAGATTCATTTGTCGATTCAAAAGCACTTGTAAAAGTTTATCTGAATAAAAAATATGTCTTAGACTTGTCTTTACACAAGTTTAAGAACTCTATTAAAAGTATGCTTATAAAAAAAGCTTATTATACAATTGAAGATTATATAAACGATAAAAAAGCTTGGATTTAACTCGTTCCAGCAATGCGCGAGACGGCATTTCAATCATGTACATTAATAATAATAATTGTTATAATGTTTTTTTTAAAAAAGAGCAACCGCCGAGTTTCTTGCAGGTTCTTCTCGGCTGGAACTGCATTCCGAACCTGTGGTAGATTCAATTGACGATTCAAAAGTACTTGTAAAAGTTTATTTGAATAAAAAACTTTTCTATTCTATTAAGGCTTTTAAAGCCTCTCACTTTTGCACTCAAATAAAGGTGTTTACTGTAGATTTCTCTATAATCACTATAGATAATAATATAGATAGATATAAGTTTAACTATTATAAAGGAGCTAGAAAATATAAAACTAAAAATACAAAAAGTTGCTAGAAGTTGCTAGATTTATTTTGGTGGCTAAACAGATTTATTTTGTGGCTAAAACCCTTGAAAATCCGCTAGATCTAGCCACAAAGTGGCTAAAACGGCAACACTGAGCTAATTAGATCAAGTGTAAAGAGCAAGCTCTAAAGGGCCCTTTACATTTGGCTGGATTCAGTGCACTAAATGAAAAAGACTCTAGAGAAAGACAAGTGTAAAGGCATTCAGACAGTAAGACACACTAATTAGACAGTCAGAGTCGACACTGCAGTTAGCATGCTGAATCCAGCCAAGTGTAAAGCGATTTAGCCAAAAAAATACGTTCAGTTGTCCGCTGACCGCCACTCGAGGTGGAGTGCCCATACATCCAGTACCTATAATATCGCTTCATTAGTCGCCGAACGCAGCGCTTTTGAGGAGCGTTATCTATAATTATATATAGAGGCTTGTCTTGACTGACTGACTGACTAATTATCAACGCACTGCCTAAACCACTGAAGCTAGAAACTTGAAATTTTCACAGTAGCTTCCTTTTATGACGTAGGCGCACACTAAGAAAGGATTATTGCGAATTATACCCCTAAGGTGGTTAAATAGGGGATGAAAGTTTAAATGAAAGTCCGTCATTTATCAAGTTATGTCCATGAAAATCGGTTTTTGTACCTATTGTCAGTTAAAAATAAAGAATTACGTGTTTCTGGAATTTTGGAAATTCTACCCCCAAGTGGGTAGGGGGTGGTAAGGGTAGAGGATGAAATTTATAAGAATCCAAGCGGACAAAGTCGCTGGCATCAGCTAGTGTTTACTACATTTACTTTTTGAGCAGCGATGTCGAAAGAAAAAATTTAATAAAATATATTATAATTCGTTGTAGATAGTTTTTGTCTTAAAAGCAAATATTTTTTTCATCCAACACTTCCTGCGTCTTTTTTTATTAATTAAAATCGAGATCGACGCAACCATAGCCAAGGCGAGCCCTATTCTTTGATATTTTGATGGTCCCATGAGAGCTCTATAAATACGTGCGACAGTTTCGGAATCCTTGGTTAAACTGAGTTAGCTAGCTAATTAGATCAAGTGTAAAGAGCAAGCTCTAATTAGCCACGCTTAGTGTCTGAATTCAGTCACACTGAATCCAGCCAAATGTAAAGCCGGTTTTATTAGCCACGCTTAGTGTCTGAATTCAGTCACACTTGGTCACACTGAATCACAGAGTACTTTGTCTATATATGAAATAGAGACCGAACTCTATGCCTAAAATTGGAAATGCATCGCTAGCGCCTCTGGATTCGACATTTGAAACTAACGTTGAATCTATACATACCTACTTATATAAATACGTAGGTACAGTACCTACATATGTACATATATATTATATATTCTATACGTACCTACTACGTATCCTGATTAATTTATGAAATAAAACAACGTTATTTCAAAAAATTATTTATTTTTTCTATGCATTAACTAAGCAGTAGTAATTTATCTATAATACACTAATCATTAACTATAAAGAATACAAAGAGTCCTGTCTCAGTTAACAAATAAAAATACACTAAAATATAAAGAGTCTTATCTCTTAACACAAGTCTTTTCTCAGTTGCACGAATATCACTGTAATAAACTTAACCGGAGGAACTAAAGCTCAAATCAACGACCAGTTCACACAACAATTTAGAATTTAATCCAAAAAATATCTACGATAACCAAAATGGCACGTTGGCAGACATTTTGAATTTTCTAGTTGACATTTTTCAGTGATCACGTGCTAATCACGTGGTGGTCACTCGTCAGTGTCTAAGTGTTGCCTGATTTAAAGAAATAATACCTACTAATTAAGACTTAAGTATAAGAATAAGATTTTAAAAACATCTTAAATAAAATTCTAAGAAAAAATTATTGATAACATTAATATTTACTTCATTTTACTAGTTTTTCTTAATTATAATTATTTAAAAACTAATTATACTCTGATTTTAATTCCGTTGAATTCTGACGTTTCTTAATATTAGCAGAGATAAAACTGTTCCCACAAAAAAGATAATAAATTCAAAACTTACATATAAATAAAAATCAATTGCCTCATGTAGACATATGGCAAATGCCTGATAGATACTTCAGGTAGGTACTTTAGCTTGGGGTAAAATCGAACTTCATGTGTTAACCCTGTTTTTCATACAAATAACTCTAGAATAATTCATTCTATTTTTAAATGGCAACTGTCAGAATTCCACCGAATTAAAAATCAGACTTTGTTTACTTTTTTAAAGTTACCAATTTAGTAGTTTTATTTTTGAACTGGTAATTTTCTCAAAATGACAGTCGACGCCATCTAGCGAAGACTTTTCAAAACGTACGCAATACTAGTCCCCTCTGCATTAAGAATTATGAACTACATGATTATAATTCTGCTAAATTAAAAATACTTGTTGAATTACTAACAGACTTGCAGTTGAGTGCACTATGTAAAGAGCAATGGCAAAAATAGTATTGAATTAATCTGGAATGTACAGAAATGACGTATATATGGAAGTAATTCTCCGAATTATTTATATTTTATCAAACTATCACTTAGATTATTTGAAGCCAATTAAAAAAATGTAATAAATTAAGAAATTAAACGACTAGCACTCTTTTAGCAATGTTACCATTCTACTAAATATAACCTACCTAGAAGCAAAGAAGTTTGCTAGTAGCTAGAATAACTAATATGAGATGGTACATTATTATAATATTTTTTATCTGTCGTTTTCTTGAGTCAATTGAATTGTTTTTTCTTGCATTTAACATTGTTTACTTAAGTGATCTTGCATATTTAAATAAACTTGTATTAAAATGGTAATAAATGAGATAAAGGTTATGGCAACACAGATGCTGAAATGTTTCTGACAAAATGGCGTTGATTTACTGACAGTGACACTTTGACGTGAGGGAAGCTTTTGTTGTGATAGAACAGGTGATTTTTGCGTTGTTTATCCGATATTTTTCCTTTTTATCTGATTTTTCGCTTGACCCGGACTGTTATCTGCCATATTCTGTTTGACCCGTATCTGCCTAAGGACTCTGATAATACATTCCCTGTGTGATATTGTGCTATTCTCTTTTGGACTCCGATTTTGCCGCACTGTTTGGATTTAGTTGTGAACTGAAAAGTTGGCTACCGCCAAGATGGGAGGTCGTGCCAGACCCCTCCCGGATTCTGTGTATCAACTGTAACATATGCGTTAATACATTGCGCCGATATTCTGCCTTGGAACTAGATAAGAGAGTTACCACTTTACTCTGTAACTGGGTGTTACTACAGGTAACGGATCTCGTCTCCGAATGAGAAGGGTTTAGGCAATAGTCTGGTAAAGTGTGTATTGGCATATTGGATGGTTGTACATTATTTACAAGTACAGTAGATACTTAGTTGCTTACATGTACATATCACAGTCTGCATCAAATATTGTTTTATTAATAGATTATTTTAACACATAATAATATAAGTACTTATATGTATTTACAATCAAAACCATTTTTTACTACGACATTGGTTACAACAACAAAATACAAATCCCAGCTCTTTGTAGATTACCAATGCTGCCTTTTGTAACCTACAAATCATGGTCCCTTCGATGTTGTTATAACAGATTTTGACTGTAATTATCTATATTTGTTTTTCAGATTACTCAAGATGATTACATTTGTGAAGCTTGTAGAGATGTTGCAAGGGCCAGGGTGAATGATAATTTGCAGCAAGAAGTTGCTGGCACTGATGGCCAACAAGCCGGACCAAGTCATCGAAGCCATACTAATGTGTGCCTGAAATAAATTGCCCGGTGGATGTGCAATGAGTAGTTTTGCCAAACTATAAACAAACAGCCAATATTACATAATGTCTTTCCTAACTGTCACAGTACCACGCCGCATATTATATGTGTCAAACTGTGTGCTATAGTTCTTTACAATCACAATTATTATCTGCCTAGTCTATCTATTTAGTTTATATATTGATAGAAAATGAAATTCCAGGCCGGACAGGTATATTAGAATACTGTTGTTCATGATTACTTGGTCGACGTTGGCTGTTGCGCTGACGTCATGAACTTAGTATGGTTTTTGGGTTGGGCCAGACACCAGCAATATATTGCAGCACGGGCAGAATTTCTTGATGATGTAATTATAAGAGACATTGAAGATTAATAAAATTGACAAAATAAACTTGTTTCATTTGATCCTTGGTAACATATTTCTCTAGAATTGCAAGTATTTGTGAAATAGGTACTATGTACATATCATGGACCTATAAGTAAATACTCATACATGTATTATTATGTACCTAATACGTAAATCCCTAATGTAGACAATTATTAGGTAAGATGAAGGATTACGAGTATTTTACCTTAAATAACAGGTAGGTAAGTATTATTTTAAGAAAATGCTTGTAATTCCATTATTTTACAAAATATGTTTGCAAAATATTGATAGGTAGGTAAGTACAGCCACCACGCGATAGGCCTCCAGAATCATTATCCATATTAAAAATGCACATCCATAGGAAAGTGTACAGTGTACACTTATTGGTTTGGCCTTCAATGATGTCGCAGCGGAGCGTCGTATATTTTGCACGAGTAGGTATACCTAGTTAAAAATCTGGATATTCAGCTACTTTTTATACCGGATAATCAAAAAGTTCCTGCAGGATTTTAAAACCTGAAGTCGCAGGCATCATTGGAAGAAATAAAAAGCTTTATACGTATACATTCCCGACAATTCTGTGGTCAGTTTAAGATATTTTTGGAAGTGACATTACACATAACCTCCAAAACTTTCAAACGCAATATCTTTTTTTCTAGGCTTCCAATAAAAATAATTTTTGCACATGCAAGCTCAGTATTTGACCCTTAATTAAAAAATATTTTTTTCATGTGTGTACAAAAACTTTTTTTCTCAATAATATTAATGTATGGAAGTTTGCCATTGCTCTTTACAGTATAGTACACAAAGCATTTCCCTGTTTTTTATACTAAGTTTACGCACCCTGTGAATCCAGCCAAATGTAAAGCCGGTTTTATTTGGATAATTATTAATTTTTGTTTTTTTGAGTAAAGAGTGACTAAAGAAGACGAGTATGATTTTCAATCGTTATTGAAGAATGAAATACATTTAACACAATATTGAATATCTAGTTTGAATTCGTAAAAAATGGAAGATTACTGTGAAATTAGTTTAAAGAACATCTGTTGTACATGCCTCAGTACTGAAAGGAATCTTTCTCAACTGTGCAGAATTGATGACGGTGTGAACAATCTATTCTTCATATTGTCCTACAAATCTGAAGCTTTTGAGGTATGTGTAAACTGTACTCTGACTAAACAAAACCTGGTTTATAACCTGGCTTGCATGTACATAAGCCTATCATAAAATTGTCATATTATTTTAAAAAGCGCCGAGTTTATTGCTTTTTGAAAATTTAGCTTATGTCTCAGGGAAGGACGTAGGCTACTTTTTACCCTGAAAAATTAAAAAGTTTCCGCGATATTCTTAAAAGTCCTCTACACTATGCTGCCGTCATAAGAAAAAACGCCGTAATTCACATTTTTGTCAATATTGATTTAAATATAGGTTCGTTATCAGCAAAGAATTCTGTATCTTTTGGTCTAGTACACAAAGTTACATTCTAAGATACATATAGTTAAAAGGCCGTAATTTAGTTATTGAGACCTTGATTTTAATATGAAAGACCACAATTTTAAAATTAAGCCAAGTAAAATTTATTTGTTTACTTGAAAAGGCACAATTTTTAAAATTAGGCCTTTTTACATTAGTATTTACATTCATCGTGATTCGAATATCCTACTACGACAAGCCTTTACTCAACTTATGGCTTTCATCTTAGTATAATTATTGATGTTGCTGTGATTATTTCACTTTGTTAGATTATACAAAAATGTGATAAACTCAAAGAGGAATGTGAGATTTGAAGTTATTATTCTAATTACGGCCTTTCTATTTAAATTTTATTATTATTATATAAGTAAGACATGGCATTATTAATTATAGTTTATAATACTAGACAGAAAAGGCATAACTATGATGTTGAGACTTTTATGCCTAGTAATAGATAATTTCTATGCATTTTTTTACATCAATGAAAGGGAATATTCCCTTTCATTGATGTAAAAAAATGCAAGGTTTAAAAAACTAAAGATACATAATAGCAAAATAAAACATAGTCTACTAGAAAAGATATATTTTTTTACAAATTATGGTATCAGTTTAATTATAGCAAACACTACCAAATTGGTAAAATATTACTTTAGACAAAACAGCCATTTACGTAAAATCAAGTTTAGACAAGTTACGCCCTTTCTAATTATGACGGCAGTATGGAATATGTAATAAAATACAATTTGGATAAATTGCAGGCAATATTTGTCAAGGATGTGACACAACTGTTCATCTGTTGGGAGTGCACCGCTATAATGAAGAGGATTGTAAGGTTCAGGGCGCAGGCGTGCATCGCACAAACTAAACTGACCGATATAGCTGATGGCAAGGTAATTTTCTCTGTCATATTATTCTGTTAAATACTGTAACCACTAATTTTTACACACTTTTATTTCTTCACAATTATGTGTCTATTAAACATACTTGCACTTTTACTTACACCTTTATTAACCCCCGACGCAAAAACGAAGGGGTGTTATAAGTTTGACGTGTCTGTGTGTGTGTGTGTGTGTGTGTGTGTGTGTGTGTGTGTGTGTGTGTGTGTGTGTGTCTGTCTGTTCCCCTGTGGCGCTCAAACGGGTGGACCGATTTGAATGCGGTTTTTTTGTTTGAAAGGTGAATTAGTCGAGAGTGTTCTTAGCTATGTTTGATGAAAATCGGTCCAAGATGGCCGCCGCTACAAAATGGCGGATGATATATTTTTTCACAACTCCCTTGATATGGGTATCAAATGAAAGGGCTTGACTAGTAGAATATCACTATTGCAAATTCAAGATGGCCGCCGCCACTAAATGGCGAATGTCGGGGGTTTTTAAATTTTCAATTTACACTTGTTTTTACTCACTCAAACTTGCTCTCAGGTGTGCAAGTTTCCTCACAATATTTTCCTTCACCGTTAATGCGAGTGATATTTAATTGCTTTAAACGCACATAACATAAACGCACATGCGTGCTAGGAATCTAACTCAAACCAGGAGGCCGAGGTCTTAACTAGACTAAAATAGCTTACAGATTCCTCTTTTGTTACAGATTCCTTATTCCAAAATAAAATGCCTATCAAAATTGACGTACTACTATGAAAATGATAACTGTGCGTATGATATTAAGGAGGAACCTCCAGAAATCTTTGTGGACTGTGGTCCAGAAATTGTAAAAGTTGAGCAGCAGACCGATGCAGATGATGTACCTTTAGCGTGGTTACGTGATTTCAAAAGAGGTAAGTATTAATTATTAGTTATTCATGCAACTGCTGTATAATAAGAGGGGCATTAAAACACGAACGTGGGTTTATCACATGAGGCAAAACAGAGTGTGACAATAGTATCACATGAGTGTTTTAATACCTAATTATCAACAGTTGCATACAAGACTTTATATACACCCATAATATGAATCCTCTATAAAAGATTCTGAAACAGTTAGCTTACTGCTAACATTAAAACAGCCAGTCCTAGTAACCATATTATCATCCAAAGGAGTGTTATTATGAAAATGGATAGTATAATCTTGTATTGAATTTCATAATAACACTCCTTTGGATGATATTATGGTTATTAGGACATTGGGTGTTTTAATGTTGGCAATAAGCTCACTGTTTCAGAATCTTTAATTGAGGATTTAAAGCATAAATATAATTAATACATCACAAATGGTGCTTGATAATCAACACAAAGTTACAATAGTTTCAACTTCATCGGTTCAGTGTGTTTAAGATCCCTTTAGCTCATTCTAAATTTTACACATTTGTAGAGCGAGACACCAAAGCATTGACTATTAATAGTCCTGACAACAATAATATTGCTCCAATTAATTATGAGGAAATTAATGATGATTATAATGACAATGACATATCAGATGCAGATACAGTTGAAATCATTATCAAAAAACCGAAAAGCAATAAAATAGAAGTAAAAAATACAAAGAAATTAGCTAAATGTGAAAATAATGATTTCAGTAGTTCTGCAAACATGTTAGATTATGAAAAGCTTGATAGTTGTAATATGAGAAAGTCAAAAAATATAAAAAGAAAAGCAAAACGTAGTTTAGATGAAATTAATGATAATTATAGTGAAACAGATCACGGAAGTTCAGATGATTCCGAGATTGGAAAGTCAAATAGTAAAAAAAAAGTAAAAAAAAGAAATGTACTTACACATGTTAACATACCTATTTCTAATGGTGAAGAAAATAATGACAATTTCATTGCACTAAATAAATTGGATCGGTTTGTGAAAGGAATGAGTCATAGTTTTATGATTGTAAACTCGCAAAGTGAAAAGGATCAAGTTAATAATAACTCACGACGTGACATAAGCGCAAAGTCGAATAGAAGTAAAATTAATGAATGTTACAACATAATACAAATGACCGACGTGGAAATGGTTAAAAGTATTGAAGCAAGAAAGTTAGAAGACAGTTATGTGAGCGCGTTGAATAAATGTGAAGATTGTGTTGAAATTTTTGAAGATTGTGACAGATTAGAGAGACATATTTCAGAGGTGCATACACCGGTAAGTTAAATGCAGAACCCAATAGCGTCACCAAAATGGGAAAAATATGAATTTTAGGTACAGCCGAGAGCTTGTGTAGCTGTAAAGCAAGAGTTACAAGCTCTTGACATTACTGAAAACTTGTACTTAATCCATACTAATATTATAAATGCGTGTGTCTGTCTGTCTCTCTGCTAGCTTTTCACAGCCCAACAGTTTAACCGATTTTGATGTTTGGTACAAAGTTACATCCCGAGAATGGACATAGGCTACTTTTATCCCGGAAAATTAAAGTGTTTCCATGGGATTCATTAAGGTCCTTTTTTGTTTGACTGATTTATACGAAATTTGGTACAGGGGTAACTTACGTCCTGGAAATTGACAAAGGCAACTTTTATCCCGGAAAAGCTAATAGCTCCCACAGGATTTTACAAAACCTAAATCCACACAGACGAAGTCGCAGGCATCATCTAGTTCATTGTAAGTCAAGTGAGTGAATTTGAATTTAGGACTTTGGTTTCATCTGACTATATTTTTTCAAATCTTTAGGGGGGAGAAGGGGGTGCTGTTTTTCAAGTTATATCCATGAAAATCAGTATTTGTACTGTCGGTTAAAAATAAAGAACACCGTGTTTAAGGGTTTTTGAAAATTCAACCCCCAAGCGGGTTAAATAGGGGATGAAGGTTTGTATCAGAGTCCGTCATTTTTTACGTCATTTATCAAGTTATATCAATGAAAATTGATATTTAGGTTTTCGGTTAAAAATAAAAATTATGTGTTAAAGGAATTTTGGAAAAACTACCGCCAAGTGGGTTAAATGGGGGATGAATGTTCGTATGAGATTTGTATGAATCCACGCGGGCGAAGTCGCGAGCATCAGCAAATATTTAATAAAGTTGGAAAATTAATACGGAAAAATATTGAAATACATAATTAAATGAAACCTGTAATCTCTCTTCTCGATGTAATCAAGATAGGTAGAGCTGGTGAGGGTGACGCCAGGCGAGACAGATGCAAAACACTCGGTTACACAGATTATGGTTTATTTGCAGGAAGGAGAGTATATTTACAGACTTCACACGTAAAAGTTATTACAAAAAATATAAGCTTAATGGTTTCACTTTCACTTGGAGTCTTATTGGTTTCACTTTCACTTGGAGTCTTATTGGTTTCACTTTCACTTGGAGTCTCACACCCGTATTCTTAGTTCTAAACTCATGATTTACTCGACTCGACTCAACCTCACAGAGGTGTTTTGATATTCATAGTTGTAATTTTTGTCCTTACCTCAAACACTTTCCTCACTCGAGGTGAGTTGAGTCGAGTCAAATGTAAGGTTGATCGGCATCTATCTTGAGGATGTTTTTATGTGATTGTTAGCTACAAAAGAAGTATTTTATTATTTTTTTATAATGTCTTTTGATAGTTTTATTGAATACTAGATGATGCCCACGGCTTCGCCCGTGTGGATTTAGGTTTTTAAAAATCCCGTGGGAACTTTTCATTTTCCAGAACAAAAAGTAGCTTATCTGTAGAAACCCGTCCCCAAAACGGAAAAATCCCGTGGGATCCCCACGATTTCGGAAAACAATTCCTTACAGCATCAGGGTTGAGGAGTTGGATATGTACCTACTCGAGTTCATTCAACGATAAAGTCTTTAATTGGTATTTGGTACCCCCAATATCAATTTAAATAACCGAAAGTTTCTAAAACCCATTAGTTTTGGGGATCAGATCCCCTACAGCATCAGGATTGAGGAGTTGGAATCCAAATTTTTTATAGAACAGGGTCGCAATGTTTCTCTATCGATTAAAAAAAAAATTACGCAAATCGGTTCAGAAATCTCGGAGATATCGGTGTACATAGGTAGAAAAACACAACTCCTCCTTTTTTGAAAGTCGGTTAAAAAAGTAGCCTATGTTACTCCCTGGTTAATTATCTACTTGTATGTGAAGGTCCCGTCAAAATCGGTTCAGCCGTTCCGAAGATTAGCCCGTTCAAACAGACAGACAGACAGACAAAAATTTTAAAAACGTGTGATTCGGTTATAGGTAGCGTTCAAATAACCATATGAGCTTAATATGAGGTAGTTATTTCGATATTACAGACAGACACTTCAATTTTATTTATTAGTATAGATATGTACGATAGTCGCGATAATTAATCGTAAGGACTATCGTTTGCGCACGCACCGCACGCAGCGCACGCACCGCACGCACCGCACATAGCGCACGCACCGCACGCAGCGCACGCACCGGACGCAGCGCACGCACCGCACGTAGCGCACGGACCACACGCAGCGCATGCACCGCACGCAGCGCACGGACCGCACGCAGCGCATGCAGTGCACGCAGCGCACGCACCGCACGCAGCGCACGCACCGGACGCAGTGCACGCAGCGCACGGACCGCACGCAGCGCATGCAGCGTACGCACCGCAGGCAGCGCACGCACCGCACGCAGCGCACGGACCGCACGCAGCGCACGCACCGCACGCAGCGTACGCACCGGACGCAGCGCACGCACTGCACGCAGCGCACGGACCGCACGCAGCGCATGCACCGCACGCAACGCACGCAACGCACGGACCGCACGCAGCGCACGCACCGCACGCAGCGCACGCAGCGTACGCACCGGACGCAGCGCACGCACTGCACGCAGCGCACGGACCGCACGCAGCGCATGCACCGCACGCAACGCACGGAGCGCACGCAACGCACGGAGCGCACGCAGCGCACGCACCGCACGCAGCGTACGCACCGGACGCAGCGCACGCACTGCACGCAGCGCACGGACCGCACGCAGCGCATGCACCGCACGCAACGCACGGAGCGCACGCAGCGCACGCACCGCACGTAGCGCACGCACCACACGCAGCGCACACACCGCACGCAGACACGCAGCGTACGCACCGGACGCAGCGCACGCAACGCACGCAGCGCACGCACCGCACGCAGCGCACGCACCACACGCAGCGCACGCACCGCACGCAGACACGCAGCGTACGCACCGGACGCAGCGCACGCACCGCACGCAACGCACGCAGCGCACGCACCGCACGCACCGGACGCAGCTCACGCACCGGACGCAGCGCACGCACCGGACGCAGCGCACGCACCGCACGGAACGCACGCAGCGCACGCACTCGCACTCGCACTCGAACTCGCACTCGCACTCGAAGTCGCACTTGCACTCGCACTCGGACTCGAACTCGCACTCGCACTCGCTCTCGCACTTGAACTCGCACTCGCACTCGAAGTCGCACTCGCACTCGAACTCGCACTCGCACTCGCTCTCGCACTCGAACTTGCACTCGAACTCGCACTCGCACTCGCACTCGGACTCGGACTCGAACTCGCACTCGAACTCGCACTCGAACTTGCACTCGCACTAGCACTTGAACTCGAACTCGCACTTGCACTTACACTCGCACTCGAACTCGCACTCGAAGTCGCTCTCGCACTCGCACTCGAACTCGCACTCGCACTCGCACTCGAACTCGCACTCGCACTCGAACTTGCACTCGCACTAGCACTTGAACTCGAACTCGCACTCGCACTTACACTCGCAATCGAACTCGCACTCGAAGTCGCTCTCGCACTCGCAATCGAACTCGCACTCGCACTCGAACTCGCACTCGAACTCGAACTCGCACTAGCACTCGAACTCGCAATCGCACTATACTCGCACTCGAAATCGCACTCGAACTCGCACTCGAAGTCGCTCTCGCACTCGCACTCGCACTCGAACTCGCACTCGAAGTCGCTCTCGCACTCGCACTCGCACTCGAACTCGCACTCGCACTCACACTCGAACTCGCACTCGCACTCGAACTCGCACTCGCACTAGCACTCGAACTCGAACTCGCACTCGCACTACACTCGCACTCGAAGTCGCACTCACACTCGGACTCGCACTCGAACTCGCACTCGCACTAGCACTCGAACTCGAACTCGCACTCGCACTACACTCGCACTCGAAGTCGCACTCACACTCGAACTCGCACTCGCACTCGAACTCGCACTCGCACTAGCACTCGAACTCGAACTCGCACTCGCACTACACTCGCACTCGAAGTCGCACTCACACTCGGACTCGCACTCGAACTCGAACTCGCACTCGCACTCGAAGTCGCACTCGCACTCGGACTCGCACTCGAACTCCCACTCGCAATTGCACTCGCACATAAAAAAAATCGTTCATTATTAAGGTTAGCTAACGTCATAACCACGTCATAACAAACGAAACATTCCTCCAAACGATGACGTAATCCTTGAGTTTTACCTTGACTCCATCTCATTCGAGGAACCTCGAGAATTCCTCAACCTGACAACTATGAATACCGATCTTGAGGTTCTTTCAAGTCATTCCTTGAGGCCTCCTCGAGTGAGTTGGAGTCGAGGGGCTTTTCGAGTTACGACTTAGAATATGGGTGTTATTGTCGCTTTGTTTCGTGGTACCAAGAGGTAGTCTTCTGAGGTGCTGCGAGGTTCGGCTCCTAAGTGCTGCTGTCCTTGGTAGGTTTTGTCCGTACCAGGTATGCGAGCAATTGTCTTTGGCCGGAGCACGTCCGGACTCATGATTTTTTATAGTGTGGCGCGCTACAAACCTCGTTAATTTTTATTTTTCAGAAGTCGTCGAGTCACACACAATGCAATATATGCAAAGTGTATGTTCAACGTGGCTCCATGATCGCGCACAAAAAGGTGCACTATGTGAAATACCAGTGTCGGCTTTGCAAGGAGATGTTGCAACACGAAGTTGATTCCACCAGGAATTTAGCAAATCATCTCAAAACCAAACACTACATGCAAGACGCATTTATAGATAAGCAGCTCGAGAAGTTAAAAGTAAGTTCGCTTTTATTCGACTACAAGTATAAATTGAAAATTAAAAAAAAAACCCATATTTGCCATTTTGTGGTGGCGGTCATCTTGAATTTGCATAGTGCTATTGTACTAGTCAAGCCCTTTCAGCAATATTGTGAAATAAATTTTTACTAATTTAAGATCACAATTGGATTAAAAAGTAAGAGTAAAAAGAAACCTTGTATATTACTGTGTTGAAATAGCGTAAAATTTACGAAGAAGGTTGTTTAAAATAGATGTAACACCATTTTTGAAAAATTTAGAAAAAGTTGCGATTTCACTTTTCATACAAAAACGATCGTGTCCATCGAACGACCTTTTTCACAAAAAGTCAAAAATAATACAAAATATGTTTATTGTAAATGAATTTTTTAGCACAGTTGGTGAAAGAATAGATAAACCTACATGATAATATATTAATTAAGTAGTTATCGTTTATTCAGTATCTTTTAAATACAATTTATATTTGTCCATCAATTTTATCATGTGCGTGTTGCACATGATAAAATTGATTGATTGATATATTTGCCGTTAAAACCTCAAGAATCAAAATAATCTACCAAACGGAATGATTTTTGTGTAATGGCAACATTCGTTTGCGCGTTGAATGACATCCAAAGTTTGTCATTTTGATATGTTGACGAGTGAAGCAAGCTCAAGAAATTTTAAATAATTACATATGCCTAACGCGACAATAACTGTGAGAGTAAGTATGTTTTCAGTTAGCTTATAGTTTCGAAAGTGGTCACAAGTATAAATTAAAAATTTAAAAAACCCCCGACTTTTGCCATTTTGTGACGGCCGCCATCTTGGATTTGCAATAGTGCTATTCTACTAGTCAAGCCCTTTCATTTGGTACCCATATTAAGGGAGTTGTGAAAAAATATGTAATCCGTCATTTTGTAGCGGCGGCCATCTTGGACCGATTTTCATCAAACATAGCTAACAACACTCTCGACTAATTTACCTTTGAAACAAAAAAAAACCGCATTCAAATCGGTCCACCCGTTTGAGCGCCACAAGGGAACAGACAGACAGACACACACACACACACACACACTCACTCACACACACACTCACACACTCACACACACACACTCACACACACACACACACACACACACTCACACACACACGTCAAACTTATAACATCCCGTCATTTTTGCGTCGGGGTTAATAAATATTTTCAAAATAGAGTCACAACCATTGAGCTCGAGTTATTACTTTCGGTTACAAGAAAGATTTTATAGGTTATTTACATGTGCGCAACAAACATATGCCTAACGGACCAACTAAAGGGGACTTCATATAGATGTTTTCAATGTTATGCACATGTAGCTTTTATAATATGTATATATTTTATTTTTACATAAGCGATATTTTATAGAATTAATGGGTTGGCTTTTTTTTTGCCGGACGCGCGCCGCTGGTTTCTTTAAAACCAAAAATAGTCAAGCCCAGTCAATCTACGAAAAATAAAAATACAAATCTTATAGTTTTGAAAATTTGCCAAAAGTGTTCTTTGGGCCTTCCTCTATGGCATATCCAAAAAACCCTATATGGGGGGGGGTTTCTGAATCGGCCGCCATTTTGAATTCTAGGTCCCTTTTTTCGGTTTTTTTGCTCATATCTCGCAAAAATCTCTACAAATAGCATTATAATTACTTCTGACAAAAGTTTTTAAATAAAATTTGCTACAAATTTGATCCCATTGAATAATTATTGCAATTTGAACACTATAAATTAGCGCTCTGACTCGTGATAAAAGTAATTGTCCAACTAGGCAGTCGAAGTAACTCAACTTGGTAAATTATAAGTATTTTTATACTTGCTATTTAATGTGCTTGATTGCAATCGGGCACATAATAATATGTAACTTAAAGTTTTCTGAGTTTTTAAATTAGGATTTAACTGTTTATTCGTTTCTTTGATGTATATATTAGTTGTAAAAGGTGAATGGCTAATTCTGTTGTACACAATCTCTAAACCTAAACTAAATTGACAGGTTTAAAAATAGCGCTATCCCCTTCAGCAGGGAGGATTTTGAAAGAGACAGGAATATATTTAGACCTGTCATTTTAGTTTAGATTTAGAGATTGTGTACAACAGAATCGGCCACATAGCCTAAGAAACTAAAATTATCTTAATAAATTAGCAATGAGAATCATTAAGTCTATTGTATAATTACTGTTCTTAAAATAATGATTAAATAATGACATTTAAAAATCAAAAATTAAACAGTATAATATTATGGTTCTGCAGGCACTGTCGACGCCCAGAGGCATCCGCCACATCAGACGAGCACACCACGGCATTAAAGAGACGCAGAGGAACTGCATATGTCAGACCTGCGGGAAAGCTTTCAACGTGAGCATTTATATCTTTTTTAACCCTCGACGCAAAACCGATTCGATTTTATATTTTTTTGTTTGAAAAGTGAATAAATCGGGAGTGTTCTTAGCTATGTTTGATGAAAATCAGTCCAAGATGGCCGTCGCTATAAAATGTCGGATTACATATTTATTCACAACTCCCTTAATATGAGTATCAAATGGGCTTGACTAGTAGAATAGCACTATGTAAATCCAAGATGGCGAATGTCGAGTTTTTTTAAATTTATGCTTGTTTACTGTTACACACAACACCAGCAGATCAGGTCCGATAAATATGATTACGACTCAGTTCGCACGTTTGTAATGGCTCAAATATAGCTTGTTTTGTTTCCAGTCTCGTAGGACGTTGAGGGAGCACGAGATGCGGCACACGGGCGAGCGGCCGCTGTCGTGTGACATATGCGCGCGCACCTTCCGACAGAGGGCCGGCCTGTACTTGCACAAGCGTCACGTGCACAAAGTCGCCCTTAAGACGAAGCCTGTGCACCAGGCGGACGATGATGCAGTTGTGGATACGAAATAGCGATTAATAAAGAGCTACTTTTATTTAGTAAAGTTGTTTCTGTTTATTTTTAACCCCTGACGCAAATTACACATGCAAAGACATTGCAAACAAGTTCGCATATTCATTTAATAATGCTGTCAAACAGATAAATCCTAATTGCTCTAAACCATTACTTGACAAATCAACTTATAGGTACTCGGCAAATGTCTCCATGCGATTTAAGCCTGCAAATTCTAAATCTGTAGAAAAAATAATTAAATCTTTGAATAGCAACAAATCCCCCGGAGTGGACAGAATAAGGGCGATTGATATAAAAATGTTATGCGGAAAAATTAAAATAATACTGTCTAACCTGATAAACGCAAGTATAACTACAGGTAAATACCCTGCACTACTTAAAACTGCAATTGTTAGACCAATACATAAAAAAGGAAGTCGCTTGGAGTGTGACAATTACAGACCGATATCTATATTACCCACCATTGACAAAATAGTTGAAAAATACATAGGCAACCAAATACATACATTCTACGCTAATAACAACATTTTATCAAATCATCAATATGGATTTCAACCACACAAGAACACTACACAACTGCTCTCTGCATTCACAGACAGTTTATACAAACATATAAATAATAAAGAACACATTTTGGTAGTCTTTATAGACTACAGCAAGGCCTTTGATACGCTTAGACATGACAAATTACTACAAAGTCTAGATGATAGCGGAATCAGAGGAAAACTACTAAACTGGTGTGATAACTATCTACAGGAAAGATCATATTGCGTAAGGGTCGGTGATGCTGACAGTATTCCATTTTTGATAACGGAAGGCACTGCGCAAGGCTCCGTGCTGGGACCTCTGCACTTTCTCACTTACGTGAATAGCTTATCTAGCATCATAATGAAGTGTGAAATCTATCAGTTTGCGGATGACACCTGCCTAGTTGCCGCTGGACGTAATATAAAAGAAGTCCAAGCACAACTCCAGACTGATCTTGATACATTAGCGCAATGGTCACATGACGTAGGATTGGTACTCAATGCTAGCAAAACAAAGTTAATGTATATCAGTACTAGTCACAACAGAAGCTCTTTCAAACCAAAACTTACAGCTCATAATCATAATTGCCTTCATCTAAATACCCCCGACAATTCAACGTCATGTGACTGTGACGCCATTGACCTAGTAGAAAAGCATACCTACCTCGGGCTTATCATTGACGATCGATTGAACTGGAAAGACCACATAAACCATGTTTGTAATAGGTTAAGAGGGATTTTGGCTAAATTTTCTCTGATTAAATACAAAATTCCATATAAAACACTTTTATTACTATACAAATGTTTGGTGGAATCCATTATATCCTACGGGTTATCAAGCTATGGAAGAACTTTTAAGACTCACCTCGATCGAATTTTTACACTACAATTGCGCATTCTAAAAGTTATAGTTCCAGATAAAATTAAAAAACGATTACCGTAAACTGTTCGCATTTTGTAAAATTATACCCGTACACGAAAAAACTGAACTAACACTATTACTTGAACAATATTTTAATAAAAACATAGAAAAAGTACAGATTACATACTCAACCCGTAGCCGTAGGATTGTTAATGAAAACCCTAAACTTCTATTACCTAAATATAATAACCTATACGGCAAAAAAATAATAAATTACATCATACCTAATCTAATTAACCAGCTGCCTAAGTCGCTAAAAGATATTCTTACAGAAAAAAACATAAAATATAAGCTTAAAAATTATTATCAACAACTTACAATCTCCAAATATAGTTAAATATTAATAATAATATTAGATCACCACACTCATCACAAAAACCACTTGCACACACTTCATATTTATTCAGTATATTTATTAATATATATATAGCTGTTCGTTCTGATTCACTGACTCATTCATCGCCTCTCCTGAACAATTTTGTATGAAATTTTTTTTTTTCAATAATGGTGTCGTATAGAGGATAAAAATTCATTAAGAGGAAAAATATGGAGAGAGCTGATGATTGAAGATTTCAGAGACGAGGGAATGGCATGCTTAAGCTATTGAAGATAGGTGGGGGGTGCTCGACCAAATGTCACTTGAAACGTCATCCAATTGGCAATGAGTTGAAAAAAAATTCAAAATGGCGAAAAAAAGATGGCCGCTATACAAATTTCGTCGGCGTCCAACTCGGAGGGTATAAAAGATGGAAAAGTGGTTTCTTCGCAAAAGATGATCAGGATCAGAAGATCTACTCGATGCATAGAAAAAAAATTCAAAATGGCGGAATTTATTTTTCCATAGAAAATGTATGGCGAATATTGAAGAGACTACAAGTTGTGAACTATCCAAGGCTTTGATGAGGTTCTTTGGAGAACTCTCAAAGAAAAATATGGGAAGACATGATGATTGAGGGTTTGGAAGATGGTTGAGGAGCCCGGGCAGGGTATTGTAGATAGGTGGGAGGTGCTCAAACAAAAATTACTCAAAACCTCATCCAGTTGGCACGGCGAAAAAAAAATACCAAAATGGCGGATTCAAGATGGTGGCTATACAAATTTCGTCGGTGTTTATCTCACCAAGTATACAAGATGGAAGAGTGGTTTCTTGGAAAAAGATGATCAATACCTAAAGATCTATTTGATGAGCAGAATGATTCGAAGAAAAAATATGGAGAGTGATAATGATCGAGGATTAGGAATTTGGGAAAGATAAGTGGAGGCTCCTCAAACCAAAATACCCGAAAGCAAAACCTCGCGGTCCGCTTGCGGGCCGCGCACCCACGCGCCCTACTAGTTTTTACTATAGAAATAACTAAAAACCATCTACAAACACTTACTTTATAAATTGAAAACTAAAGAACACCCTGTAACATAAATTCTCGATAAACGAACGGAGTGTCGCCTACAGGTTTTTACACGCTTCATATCTATGAGTACGACCATAATTTTGTAATCTACCCACTTTCTTAGAAATTATTGTACTTTTGCATTTTATGCTTTTGTTTTATGTTACACTTAAGGCTTTGTTATAAGACATACCGATATTGTCGACGGCGCATCTCTTTAGGGCGTTTGTGCACTTACTCGTTTTCGATTCATGTTCGTTTTTTTAATGAACGTCATAAAAACGGATACGAAATTCACGAATGACATTTGTGCACTTAATCGTGATTTCACTATACGTTTTAAGCATTTCGTAGATAAAACCGTGTTCATAATGTGTGCTGCATTTAATCGTCGTCAGCTTTTCGCACTTCTCTTATACATTCGTAGGCGCCAAAGAATGAAAAAATTCTGGACACATCCTCTATTGATAAACAGAAGTATTCGAGGAGCACTTATCGATCATCACTTAATGAGACATCATGAAAAAACTTTTTTTAATTACTATCGAAAGAATGTTGCTACTTTCGATTTCATATTGTGTCATATAAAAAAAAGATTCTTTGGCAAGACACACGTTTTAGAGAATGCATAACTCCAGAAAAAATGCTGGCACTAAGGTAAGTGATTATGAATATTTCACACGGTACGGTTAGTATCAAAATTATCTAAGCATATGTCATATATTTTGTGAACATCCCAAGTGGACATTACGCTCTTGTAAGAAAACAATAAAAACTAAGTACCTAGGTATTAACTTTTAATAATAATCAACTGCTTTGAATCATGTTTTGTTGGAATTCAAGAAATGCAAACGTTTTCCAAATACCTCACAACATCAGGACTCATCTCTGCCCTCTTTCCACACACCATTCCACACGCGTCCTTATTTAAAACGATTCAATGTGAAAAATTCACGAATATATAAACACGAAAACGAATCGAAAACGAGTAAGTGCACAAACGCCCATACAGTTATAAGGAAGGCTATGTCGAATCGTGTTTTCACGAAACACGAAAACGAATCGAAAACGAATAAGTGCACAAACGCCCTAAGTGTACAGAAAAACTTATATAAGTTTATAGTACGCCTAAAAGAATGTAAATGTCTAACCATATTTGTATAATGTATAATAAATAAATAAATAAAATAAATAAATAAAAAAGTGTGTGTGTGTGTGCGTGCATGCGTGCACGTGTCTGTATGTATGTCTGTTTGTCTGTCTGTCTGTCTGTCTGTCTATCTGTTTGCCTGTCTGTTCTACCGTAGCGCTCAAACGATTGAATGCGTTTTCACTTCTGCCGTGTGTGAGTGCTTGACCGGTTGGTTTACAAATATTTTTACTCTAAATAAGAAATAAATTTAAAAAACCCCCGACATTCGCCATTTTGTGATGGCAGCCATCTTGGATTTGCATAGTGCTATTCTATTATCTTGGGTGCTTTTATATTCTACTAGTTAAGCCCCTTCATTTGATACCCATATTGAGGGAGTTGTGAAAAAATATGTAATCCGCCATTTTGTGGCGGCGGCCATCATAGACCGATTTTCATCAAACATAGCTAAGAACACTCCCGACTAACAAACAAACAAAACCGCATTCAAATCGGTTCACCAGTTTAAGCGCTACGGTGGAACAGACAGATACAAACACGCACGCATGACCGCCTGCCAGCATGGTCTCGCCAGTAGGACAAATCGGTGGGACCACGGGCCCTTGATTCTTCACTTCATCAGAGAGGTCAGAGGTAGCGTAGTACATTGCACCCATGAACCTATACAGTACACGAAGTTGTATGTATAGTCTGTTCGTTTTCTTACGTTCGCCTTTTGTGTCTCGCCGCCTCCGCCGCGCAGTGTTTAGCCAAAGACACCGCCGTGACTTCAAAGCATGCAGCGCGGGTGTACAGGCACAGGCAGGGGTTTTGGCGTTTTATACCTACTCATATTTTTTCATTAAAATTCTCTTACCTTTTTATATTCGTATTTTATTAACCCCCGACGCAAAAACGACGGGGTGTTATAAGTTTGACGTGTCTGTGTGTGTGTGTGTGTGTGTGTTTGTGTGTGTGTGTGTGTGTGTCTGTCTGTTCCCCTGTGGCGCTCAAACGGGTGGACCGATTTGAATGCGGTTTTTTTTGTTTGAAAGGTGAATTAGTCGAGAGTGTTCTTAGCTATGTTTGATGAAAATCGGTCCAAGATGGCCGCCGCTACAAAATGGCGGATGATATATTTTTTTACAACTCCCTTGATATGGGTATCAAATGAAAGGGCTTGATTAGTAGAATAGCACTATTGCAAATTCAAGATGGCCGCCGCCACTAAATGGCGAATGTCGGGGGTTTTTTAAATTTTCAATTTACACTTGTTACAATATAACCATAAACATAAAATATAATATTCTCATGAACACGGGTCTTCTCTCAAAATGAGAAGGATTTTAACCATAGTCTACCACGCTGGCCAAGTGCGGATTGGCAGACAATTCGAAGATTCTGTTAGAATAGAAAAAAAATTACAAACAGAAAAAAGTATTATAAATAAAAGCAGAATACTAAGAGCACGTGCGCCTGTACCGACACTAAGTTACCGAACGGAGTACGGACTATAAATCCGTGATTGCACGAAATTCAGTTGAGTTTTTAAAAAAGTTTCGCCTTTGTATGTCATATACAACGTTAGTTTTACTTTACGCAAAACCTGAAAGTAGTTTGTTCAGAATCAGTAACAAAATCGAATCCAACCATTTTTATATAGTGTTATATTTTTGTCCAAAAATATTTTGAAAGTCAATTTTTATTTACCTGTATAATATAGTAAACAATAATGGCGGACTAGTAACCAACGACAATAATGTAGGGATGCGAATATAGGTATCGATTGTATTATATAGGAAGATATTGTGGGCGATTCTGTTGTACACAATCTCTAAATCTAAACTAAAATGACAGGTCTAAATATATTCCTGTCTCTTTCAAAATCCTCCCTGCTGAAGGGGATAGCGCTATTTTTAAACCTGTCAATTTAGTTTAGGTTTAGAGATTGTGTACAACAGAATTAGCCACATTGTGGCTAATTCTGTTGTAGGGTAGGGTGGTCATCATTGAACCAGGGGTACTAAATGAATCACAAACTTATTAAAATAACGCGACATTGCCTAGTCGTGCAACAGAGTCTAAAAGAATCGCTTTGTGTAGCGTCGCTTCCTAACTAGTTGCCGGCGGACTGCTATCAAAGACGCGTGTGTTAGGAATTTTTTTATGTTTTAAGTGCCAAAAACGAATATAAAACAGGTAAGCTATTTTCTTTTTCCTACAGTTATTGTAATTAATAAAAACAAGTGATTTATTTGATTTTGTGAAACGTTTATTTGCGCTTCTTATAGACATACTCTCAGAATTGATACGTGTTTCTTGTAGTCGCAACATAATCTCAAAACTCTTAGGTCAGGGGTGGTACTATTTGAACCATTTTAATGCGGTACTCGATGAACCATGGTTCAAAGAGTACCACATCTGATTCACTAAGTATCGTTCTACGTCGAAAATAATTTAATTGTTCAGTAATTTGTACCTACTATGTCAATATTTCTTTCAGAATGGAGCGGAATAAATTAGGTAGAGAAGGACGTAAGAGAAGTTCTCAATCACACAGCAGAGCAAATGAAAAGAGCGATAGACTTGCATATTTCTGGTAAAAGTTTGAGACAATCTGCAAAAGAATGCAAGATGTGCAATCCGTTAAAAAGATATGTAAAAAAACCGGTCAAGTGCGTGGCGGGCCACGCGCAGTGTAGGGTTCCGTAGTCACAATCCTCGAAAAACAGATATAACTCCTTAACCTGTGAACCCTACTTAGCCGTGATAGTTTTCCTTTAAAATTGATTATATACCCTACTGCTGTGAATTTTTTCAAGTTCCTATATACTGCCATTTGGCTGATAGAGGGGGGGGACACTTGACTCTAATAAAAATTTGCACTTTAAAACATCATATTTTACAAACGGATCTAGAAATCGAAAAATGATGTTCCCACACCCACAGTATTTTTAAAAGACCTATTCAACGATACCCCACACTATGGGGTAGACGAGAAAAAAAATATTCATCCCCACTTTACATGTAGGGGAGCTACCCTAAAAAAAAATATTTATCAAAATTTTATTTCACCACTTTGTCGGCGTGATTAATATTTATACTCATGCCAAATTACGGATTTCTAGCACTAATAGTCTCTGAGATTAACCGAGGACGGACGGACAGACGGACAGACGGACAGACGGACAGACGGACAGACGGACAGACGGACGGACATGGCGAAACTATAAGGGTTCCTTGTTTACTACGGAACCCTAAAAATATGTTAAAAATTCGACGACTAACTTAGAATCAAACTATATAGCGTTCGGAATTTTTTTTACAGAATAACAAGAGCTTGTCCTGAAGAGATTTGTTCTTACCTGTGCCGACCAATTTTATGGATTGATGATTAAACAATGCCGCTAAAGGCAGTTGATTTTTGTGTTGATTGATTTATTGTAAGGTGTCTTTAATATTCCTATTGTACATGAAATTATTTGTTTTTATTATTTACATGAAATTATTTGCGTGCGTGCGTGTGTGCGTGCGTGCGTGCGTGCGTGTGTGTATGTGTGTCTGTGTCTGTCTGTTCCCCTGTGGCGCTCAAACGGGTGGACCTATTTGAATGCGGTTTTTTTGTCTGAAAGGAGAATTAGTTGAGAGTGTTGTTAGCTATATTTGATGAAAATCGGTCCAAGATGGCTGCCACCACACAATGGCGAATGTCAGGGGTTTTTAAATTTTTAATTTAATCTTGTTCAATAAGTAATGTGTCATTAGAAGTTTTGTAAGAAAAATTAAAAGAGCAGTAATAAATTAATATATTCTTTTTTTGTATTTTTATCCTCTAATACTAATAATAATTAAAGTGTGATTGAGTCATGATTCAACGAGTACCCATCCGGTTCAATCCGTACTACCCCTTGGTTCAATCTGTACCACTAGGGGTACACGATGAACCATTTCCCATTTTTTTTTAAATCATCTCTACACCAAAATCTTTTGAATTTATATAAAAATGCGTAATGCTATTTGAAACTTAAGTAAATTATGTAGTCTGTCCTAGAAGCACAACAGTTTAGGTTTAATAGAAAAATATTTACACCACTACAAATTTTTGGTGGTTCAATGATGACCACCCTACCCTACACAATCTCTAAACCTAAACTAAATTGACAGGTTTAAAAATAGTGCTATCCCCGTCAGCAGGGAGGATTGTGAAAGAGACAGGAATATATTTAGACCTGTCATTTTAGTTTAGATTTAGAGATTGTGTACAACAGAATCGGCCACATTGAAAGAATACAAAAATATTTAACATCTGAATGATGTTCAATATTACATGGGTACCGCTACTTAGAATAGAATAGAATAGAAAAGTTTTTTATTCAAATAAACTTTTACAAGTGCTTTTGAATCGTCGATTAAAGGTCATTGAGATCAAAACAATAACGTTATGTACGATTTACCGCGATTTATAATTGCGTATTAAGTATCGTTAAATTTACCGTTACTTGCGACACCATGGGTATGAGTAATAATAACTAGACGGATAGTGAACAGTGAGCGATGCCTCTTAATACGTCTCATAATTCACGTGAAAACATACCTACACAAAATTTTAATGTTTTTCTTTTCGAATTATTACCAATAATCACTAACGAGACTTTATAGTGTTATCATTTACTAATACCAGCTGTTGAGTAACGTTGTAATTCTAATGTTAGCATATTTTTACCGGTAATCAGGATAAAACATTTACGTTATAACGTCAGAATGTTAATTAATGTTATTTAACGTTATCAACTTGACAATACTGTTACTAGACCGCTACTGTAAGATAAATTTTTGCAAATGTAATTTTATCAATTTATTATTGACTAGCGGTCCGCCCCGGCTTCGCCCGTGGTACATGTTATAGCCTATAGCACTCAAGAATCACGTACATATCCTACGGTGAAAGAATTTTTGAAATCGGTCGAGTAGTTCCTGAGATTAGCGCGTTCAAACAAACAAACTCTTCCGCTTTATTATATTACTAGATGATGCCCACGGCTTCGCCCGTGTGTATTTAGGTTTGTAAAAATCTCGTGGGAACTTTGATTTTTCAGAACAAAAAGTAGCCTATCTGTAGTAAGTAGTAACCCGTCCACAAAACGGAAAAATTCCGTGGGATCCTTACGATTTCGGAATGCAATTCCTTACAGCATCAGGGTTGAGGAGTTGGACATGTACCTACTCGAGGTCATTCAACAATAAAGTATTTAATTGGTATCCCCCCCGTCCACAAAACGGAAAAATTCCGTGGGATCCTTACGATTTCGGAATGCAATTCCTTACAGCATCAGGGTTGAGGAGTTGGACATGTACCTACTCGAGGTCATTCAACAATAAAGTATTTAATTGGTATCCCCAATATCAATTTAAATAACCGACAGTGCCTAAATCCCATTAGTTTTGGGGATCAGATCCCCTACAGCATCAGGATTGAGGAGTTGGAATCCAAATTTTTTGTAAGACAGTGTCGCAATGTTTCTCTATCGATTAAAAAAAAATTACGCAAATCGGTTCAGAAATCTCGGAGATATCGGTGTACATAGGTAGAAAAACACAACTCCTCCTTTTTTGAAAGTCGGTTAAAAAAGTAGCCTATGTCACTCCCTGGTTAATTCTCTACTTGTATGTGAAAGTCCCGTCAAAATCGGTTCAGCCGTTCCAAAGATTAGCCCGTTCAAACAGACAGACAGACAGACAGACAGACAGACAGACAGACAAAAATTTTAAAAACGTGTGATTCGGTTATAGTATCGTTCAAATCTATACCTAATAAATAAAATTGAAGTGTCTGTCTGTAATATCGAAATAACTACCTCATATTAAGCTCATATGGTTATTTGAACGAAACTATAACCGAATCACACGTTTTTAAAATTTTTGTCTGTCTGTCTGTCTGTCTGTCTGTCTGTCTGTTTGAACGGGCTAATCTTTGGAACGGCTGAACCGATTTTGACGGGACTTTCACATACAAGTAGAGAATTAACCAGGGAGTAACATAGGCTACTTTTTTAACCGACTTTCAAAAAAGGAGGAGTTGTGTTTTTCTACCTATGTACACCGATATCTCCGAGATTTCTGAACCGATTTGCGTATTTTTTTTTTAATCGATAGAGAAACATTGCGACACTGTCCTATAAAAAATTTGGATTCCAACTCCTCAATCCTGATGCTGTAGGGGATCTGATTTCCAAAACTAATGGGATTTAGGCACTGTCGGTTATTTAAATTAATATTGGGGATACCAATTAAAGACTTTATTGTTGAATGACCTCGAGTAGGTACATGTCCGACTCCTCAACCCTGATGCTGTAAGGAATTGCATTCCGAAATCGTAAGGATCCCACGGAATTTTTCCGTTTTGTGGACGGGTTACTACTTACTACAGATAGGCTACTTTTTGTTCTGGAAAATCAAAGTTCCCACGAGATTTTTACAAACCTAAATACACACGGGCGAAGCCGTGGGCATCATCTAGTAACCATATAAGCTTAATATGAGGTAGTTATTTCGATATTACAGACAGACACTTCAATTTTATTTATTAGTATAGATAATAGATATTATATATAATATATACTAGCGGTCCGCCCCGGCTTCGCCCAAGGTACATATATAGCCTATAGTATTCAAGGATCACGTACATATCCAAAGGTGAAAGAATTTTTGAAATCGGTCCAGTAGTTCCTGAGATTAGCGCGTTCAAACAAACAGACTCTTCCGCTTTATTATATTATAGTATAGATAAGTATAGATTAAAAAATAGTATTTCTTTATTTATAAATTATTACATATAAAAAAATCGCATTTTGTCATTAACAGTCATAAAACCTTTTTCTTGTTCCCATCTCTAATGATTCATAGTAATCTAGAAAAATCATGGAGGTATTAAATACAAACCGGAGAAAGTACTTAAGGATATCGCAGAAAGAAAAATAGACTCTATTCCATTCTTTTAAAAGTTATTTTTCGATGACATAATCAACTACAGAAAACGTGCCCAGTGAAAGCTAAGAGAAATTATACCCCACCCCCTCTTCTTAGTGAAAGCCACAAACATCAGGTTGGTGTCCCTCTCGCACAGTTGCTATTACAAAAAAAACAATTTGTGATGGTAGGCTTGAACCATTCATACTTAGTTCATTATTCAACGAGCTTATAGTATTCAGCTTTTATTGAATACTTGTTCATGACTTTTTTTGATTCATATTTAGTTTAACCCCTATGTAAGATCAATCTACCTAATAATAATCTATGGATCAATCATTACACAGAAGATAGGTAATAATTTTAAACTTGTATACTAGCAACCCTAAAATTTCAATATGACACGTGACATATTGTCAATAAAAATCATAGAGATAATAATAATAAGTAGAGTAGGCATACCTACCTTAAAAACGTGCCAAAAATACACTCACACACGCACAATCCTGTAACATAAAATGGCGCGTGTTCATTGTGATGTCTTAAGTTGTGCGTGTGTGAGTGTTCATGTATACATTTTAGGGAGGCCATCTTAAGGGAAGTTGCAATAAAATTTCTGCCACGATCTGTTTTATTGTTATGTTTAAAAATGTAGTGTTGTCTCTTACACACTTATGAAAATTTTGATAAGCTTAAGCTATTTTCCGATCTACTATTTTCTATAGGACATTATGCCAAGTCCTCTTCTATAGGTTCATGATAAAAATTAATATTGTTAATATTGTGATAAATAAAAAATTATTAAAAAAACGTGCAAATATGCTGTGTGAAGGGTTGCCGAAGTGAAAGTTTTGCAAATTGTGGAATATCATTTCATAGGTAAGGCATAAATTCTACATTTTTACGATGAAGTGATACATTTTTACTTTGATACCGCTAGAGTAACCATGATTTTGGTTTTACATAACAGATTTCAAAAAAATGAAAATTTACGTAAGAAATGGCTGGAAGCCCTTGGAGGAAATATAAATAGCAAAAATCCTACAGTCTGCAGCCGCCATTTCAAACAAGAGGATTACAAACCAACTATTATCCCAAGATTAAAAGATAATGTTATACCTCATGTAGTGGTAAGTCAGTACTAAAATCACGTGATTCATCAATTATAATGATCCCACCCATCGGCGGCATCGATCACCTCTTCTGAACAATTTTGTATGAGACTTTTTCACCATACTTTCCGTGTATGTAAAATTCAAAAATTCTAGGTCAACAAAATTATAGGGAGAGCTGGACGTGAAAAACTGACTAGGGTGCCCTAAGGGATCTCAAAAACTATATGTCGGAGCGGTACCCTCCCGAAACAAAAAATGTTCAAAACCTTGGGCCATTGGGTAAACCGGTGAAAAAAATATGGCCTCCAAACAAAAAAAAGTTTAATCTCCAAACAAAAATTTCCTAATTTTCAAGAGGCTCTCCAGAACAATTTTGTATGGAACTTTTTTCCTTTCACTACTTATTTGAGTAGAACTTATGGGTCTTCTTTCAGGAAAATTATGAAACGTCATAAATGTGGAAAATTTACCAGAGTACCCCAAAAGCTCACAAAAACTATCAATCATAGAGGCATGGTCCTGAAACTGAATTTGTTCCAGACCTTGGGCCCTTTGGTGAGCCAGTAAAAAAGATAGGTACCGAACAAAAAAAAAATTTCGCGCCCATACAAATTTTTTTTTTAAATTTTCAAGAGGCCGTATTTTATTATTTAAATAAAATTATTTTATTTATTATTAATTTCGTTATTCAAGCAGCAGTAGGTATGGATTGGTTGAAGTGCGCTATGTGTACTAAATGGGCACATGCGACATGAAGACTTAAAGAACTACGTAACTAATTTTGCAATAATTGCAATTAACTTTTCAAATATTGCAAAAAAACCGAATTTACCTAATGTCACTATTAAAATAAATATAAAAATATTTAAAAATAATTGTGTGTTGATCTCAGAATATATTGAATTTATATTTTATTTATTTATTGTATAATGTGTTCGTTATGTAACTATAGTCCGTTTCATTAGTGTAATGGTTTTCCTTCCCACCGTCCTTTTCAATGCGACGTCCGACTTGAAACGGATAAAAATGATTTTTTATAATAAAGACTTTTTAAAATTTTCTGTTATCATTTTGATAAAAAATGTTTTAGATTATATAAATACATGTATAAAAGTGTATTTACATAATATTATGGTTGTAAAAGGAAGGATAAAAAGATGAGTGGTAAAAGGATAAATTAGTAAATAATACTAAATATTAAATAATAATAATAGGCTCTCGAGGTCAGTCTAAATTAAATTAAATTAAAAAATAATCATCCAAATTAAAACTTCTCTTTGCTAAATTACTCTTAGTACCGAACTACCAATTTATTAACCACGGGTAATACTGCGGGACGCAGCTAGTCAAAAATAATTCGTTGAAGATTGATTATGTAGTAGGTATCTAGCTAAGACTAGGATGACTAGGTTTATCCCAGTTAGTTCATAAATCATCTTTTATACAAATATGGTTACCCTACTTAGAAAGAGATGAAATTCTGCAGTTTGACTTCTCGTTTGGCACGTTTTTTGTGGAAGTTGCGCTATCCTGTTTGAGTAATATATCCATGAGAAAAATAGAATTACGAAATGTCAAATGTCGTTTTCTTATTTATTCTATGTAAATAGATTCGGTTTATTTTTCGATTTTTAGATAATTTTATTGTTAAAATCTTATATTTATCACAGTTTTTGATGTGTTTCGTATTATATATGTTTAATAAACATATTTGCACATTTTGATTTAATTTAAAGCAATGATGTATTACCTTAACTAGATCAGCATTCTAAAGCACCGACTCATTGCTACTTCGCTGATGTCCGATGACATCTACGACTTCAGTTGCCAGCCCGACGTCCTAGTGAACACGAACGTAACTGTTACTTGCCACACAATTTGTCAAAATGGTGAAATGTGTTGTTAAAATTTGTTTGTCACGGTCAGAAAAAGATAATAAAGCAACTGGTGTTACTTTTCACAAGTAAGTTTGTTTTATTTAATTCCGATTATCCAAAACAACACTTAATAAAAACATAAATTTACCGCGCATTATTTTTACTATAAGTGTTGCCAGTAAAAACTATTTTGATTTTCCCTACATTGTTGGGAAATTAGTGAATGTAAAAGCGAATGATGAACGTACGTATGTACCTATAAGGCAAACGTAAGTAAATCAGTAATTTATGTGATCATACTGAGTCATTATAAAATAGTTAGAAGTAGGTATAATGATTTCTTACTAAGCGAGTTCAAAAAAGAAGGTTATATATTCGACCCGTATATTCGCGATTATTTCAAAAACCAATGAACCGATTTTGATAATTTTTTCACTATCGTAATTTACAAACTTTCAGAAAGATATTAGTATACATATACATACTTAGTGATCATTCTTATGTATGAAGTTACTAACATAAACGTGGGTACGTTGTATGTTGTTGTAAACGTATGTAACTAATATTTTTGATTGGTTCAATAAATTTCAAAATATCTTCAAAATTTCAGAATTGGACCTGTTACAGTTTTATTATTAACTAGATAATGCCCATGTCTTCACCTGTGTGGATTTAAACTTTTGATTTTCCAGAACAAAAAGTAGCCTATCTGCAGTAACCCATCCCCAAAACGGAAAAATTCCGTGGGATCCCTACGATTTCGGAATGCAATTCCTTACAGCATCCGGGTTGAGGAGTTGTATATATACCTACTCGAGTTCATTCAACGATAAAGTCTTTAATTAGTATCACCAGTATCAATTTAAATAACCGACAGTTCCTAAACCCCATTAGTTTTGGTGATCAGGTCCTCTACAGCATCAGGATTGAAGAGTTGGAATCCAAATTTTTTTTTAGAACAGTGTCGCAATGGTTTTCTATCGATTAAAAAAAAATACGCAAATCGGTTCAGAAATCTCGGAGATATTGGTGTACATAGGTAGAAAAACACAACTCCTCCTTTTCTGAAAGTCGGTTTAAAAAGTAGCCTATGTTACTCCCTGGTTAATTCTCTACTTGTATGTGAAAGTTCCGTCAAAATCGGTTCAGCCGTTCCGAAGATTAGCCCGTTCAAACAGACAGACAGACAGACAAAAATTTTAAAAACGTATGATTCGGTTATGGTACCGTTCAAATAACCATATGAGCTTAATATGAGGTAGTTATTTCGAAATTACAGACAGACACTTCAATTTTATTTATTAGTATAGTAAAGTATAGTATATAGTATAGAGATAGATAGATGAAAGATTTAAATAAAGTTATTTACGTTCACGCATTTAAATATTTTTTTCCTATTAATAATCCTTATTTAGTTCTATATGGTTTATATTGAAAATTTTATTAAATCTAATATAAATATTAAATCTCATAAACTCAAATAATTTTTTGGGGGAAATCGTTCTTTTGTGGGAAATTATTCCTGATACTGGTAACTCTAATCGTTTGTCTAATTGCAATGTCTTGTCCTTTTCTAACGTAATTAGTTTGAGGGCAGAAGAAACGAGACAAATATAGTTTACTCAAAGTTTACTTGGCGTATTTGTCAGTTTCAAAGCTACGTCTTTGAAACTCAAAAGTGGTTACGTTTTTCTGAAAACAGTTTGTATGACGCTTCTACTCTTTATTTATTACACCTCACTGATTTAAAGTGTGTTGTTGATGTGAAAATACGTGTTTGTTGAAAATTTAGGTGTTTGTTTACATGATAAGACGGGTAAGGAAAAACGGAGACACAATGATTTACCGCGCATCAGCTGGCGGTCGGCACACAGCGGCGGTCATTCAACTCGCGTCGATCGCTAGTCCCTGCGGCGACGGCTTGCGGTGACCATTTTTTTCGAGGACAACGACGCAACTTATCAAGCTTATAACTTCGTTACTTTTCATTATATTTTTTTGAAATTTTGTATAAATATGGTGACGATACCAATAAATGACTGGGTACCAATAGATGAACAAATCGCAGTTTTTATTTAATTATAAGAATTAGGCACTAACTACGGCTTTTGTTGTATTTTTCCTCGAAGCGGCAACGCCATACGCTCCTTTTTAAATTAACAAGCAGTGTTTAAACTAATCAGTCACCCCCCTGGACTTCAATAAGTGCGCACGTAAACCGATCTTTGAGTTTTTGTATGAGAACGTGCTAAGGTGAGTCTACCACTTTCATAAGCTTGTAAGTGAATTGCCGATCCATTTATATTAATAAGCCCCAAGTAAATATTTTCCAGTAAACTGAAAAATATTTACAAAAATATTTACAAAAAACATTATTATCTTAATTAGAAAATCAACCAAAATATGGTCTTTTCCATCAGGTTTTTTAGAAATAGAATGTTCATGTAATGGTTTGAAAAAGACGCTAAAATCTTAATTATGAACGGCCGTTCAGAATAAGTATGACCCACTAAAATTGGTTTTAATATTGTAATTCTTGTATATGGTTTTTTACTGATGTTGTGGGTTTTTTTTAACTGCATTATATACAGAATACTATTTACCAATACTTGAACATAGGTTAATTAGACAAAAATCAATTTTTTAACATATTCTTATTACAGGTGTTCATAAATTATTCTGAATGTTGTATTAATGAACCAAGTACTTTGTCCGTTCATAATTGAAACGAAAGACTTATTATGACCACTTGTTTTAATACCTGTTTTATTGTTGTGGTATAGCCCACCAACCCGCGTTGGAGCAGCGTGGCGGGTATATGCGAGGGATTAGAATCCCTCTCTCTTATGAGAGAGGAGGCCTGTTCCCAGCAGTGGGACATTAAAAGGCTGTAGTGGTGGTTGTGGTAGGTAATTAAGAACAGATATTTCGGGTTCTTCAATAATAAATGTAAACCAATATTACTGAGCCGTTCTTCAAGATGAATGCCTTAGATTTTAGATTGTAGGGCACGTATAATGACCGTCGTCGTCCTCATCTGATAGACGTCCACTGCTGGACATAGGTCTCTTGTAGGGACTTCCACACGGCGCGATCTTGTGCCGCCTGTATGCAGCGACTCCCTGCGACTCTTTTGATGTCGTCGGTCCACCTAGTGGGGGGTCTGCCAACACTGCGTTTTCCGGTGCGAGGTCGCCATTCTAGCACCTTGGGACCCCAACGTCTTTCGGTTCTTCGGACTATGTGTAATGACCGCTTGTTTAATACTTACCTGTTTTATTGTTGTGGAGAATAAGAACAGATATTTAGGGTTCTTCAATAATAAAAGTAAACCAATATTGTATATGTATAGTATTGAACCGTTCTTCAAGATGAATGCCTTAAGATTTTAGATTGTCCTATTCAAAATAAAAATATTGATTTTGATATTTCGCCTTTTATTTTCTTAGTTCATAAATAGGTTGGATTTTGGTCACAATAAGGAATATATCAGTCACAATTAGGGCCGAAGGCACTTTTTCAGTATTTTTGCTATTTTAGCCTAGTTTGCGTTAATTTAGAGAAAAATAAAAATTACTACTTAATAAATTAACTATCCACCTAATCATTTAAAGTAAAACATTAAGAATTCAATTCATATGAGCGTTGGGAAAAATTATAACAAGTTGAATTCCGCTTAAACGTTCATCTATTGGTATCGTCACCCTATTGTTAATGTAAAAATATTTGACACGTGTTTCGGTTTTTGCGCAAAGTAAAACTAACGTTGTATATTTTATTTTTCATTTTAAAATTCTTCCTACCGAAATTCGCATTGCCCCTATAGATGTGCCTTGCAAGGATGAATATTTCTTTTTTTTAACATGAAAGTTTTTATGAGTCAAAGAAATTAAAATTAATCGATTTGAAATTAAAATCAAATCGATTGCTCTCTATTCTTTTATTTTTATTTACTATGACATCACTAGAAATGTCATCAATAAACCACAGACCATTGAGAAATAATTAATTTCTCAATGTCACAGACACATATTAAGATCGTAGATTATGATAATAACCAAGAAGTAGAGAGTAGGTAGTACCCTGTGGTAGTACCTTTATGGTACCTATATTCTTTGTACAAAGTTATCTATGCGGATGTCGAATGTCCATCCGGTAGTAAAAAAACAATTTCTTCTTAGAAATCTAGGAACAAGTATCTATGGAACCGAAATATTTTAGACGAAATCAAACATCTCTTTGACTCACTCACTCGTACCGATTTTAAGCATAAGAAAGAAAGAGAAGTCTGCTACTATCAGTTGTCCTACTTTAAATAAAAATAACCAATTTTTCCTAGAGTCTGACGTAGTTCAACCGTGGATGTAGTTTAGCAGAAAGGACCCAATCCACAAAATGGTAAAAATGAGTTATACAGGGTATAAGGAGACCGCTTCCGAAAACTTGTCGCTATTATTAGACTACCTAAACACAATCCAGTATAACCGCAATAACCTTATAGCGTAGGTATCACGCGCAACAACGTGACTGCGCGAGGTCAAGGTAACGCAAAGTTCGCTGTCCTCCAGCGTCAGCTGATTTTATTTGGATTACTTTTAACTTTTAAAAAATACAGGCAATATTTTTTTTTATTCCCCAAAAACGGGAATTGCACAAAAAATGCATTTTTTGTAAAAACGACTTTTTTCACATTTTTTTAATAATATCTTATCAGTAATCTTTGGACACGTCTCCCAACGTGAGAATGACTCCATAGAGCGACTTGTCGTACAGGGCAAAATAGAGGGCACCAGAGGGCGAGGAAGGTCGCCTATGCGATGGACCGACCAAATCAAATCAGCTGTGGGCGGTTCCTTGCACGATTGCACCAGGCTGTCGGCCAGCAGGGAGAAGTGGCGAACACTCGTGTGGCGCATAAATCTGCCCTTAAAGACGTCACTTCTGGATGACCACGACCGCTCTGTTAAGAGTGAAACGAAGAAGAAGATCAATACTTAGCAGTACTATCACCTATCTTCGTTTTCGAGAGCGTTTCGCATACACCTATTCAAAGAGATCCTAAAGGTTGTTTCTTTCACTCAGAAAAAAAGATCCCTGATCCTACAATGTTATCATGGTTTTTTATGTTATGTATGAAATTATGTGTGCGTTGGGCGTTTGGGGGTGCCTAATAAACTCGTATGTTTGCTACGAGAATTTCTTATAAATCATACCTTCCGTTACCGCCTGGACCAAGAGCGTCACCAGCTGATGGGCAAAGGGGGGGACTAGATTAATAATATATACGGAGGATGGAAAGAAAAATGAATTTTAGGTCCAGTCGAGAGGTTATGAAGGTGTAAAGCAAGTATTACAAGTTCTTGAATTGACGTGAAAATCATCATCATCATCATCATGATCAACCCATTACCGGCTCACTACAGAGCACGGGTCTCCTCTCAGAGTGAGAAGGGTTTTGGCCATAGTCTACCACGCTGGCCAAGCGGATTGGCAGACTTCACACACCTTTGAGAACGTTATGGAGAGAACTCTCAGGCATGCAGGTTTGCTCACGATGTTGTCCTTCACCGTTAAAGCAAGTGATATTTAAATACTTTTAAAACGCACATAACTCCGAAAAGTTAGAGGCCCCGGGATCGAACCCACGACCTCCGATTAGAAGTCGGTTGCCCTAACCACTAGGCTATCACAGCTTTTATTTGGAAGACGTGAAAATAGTTATTAATTATAAGTAAAGTGAGTGAATTTAGGACTTTGTTTGCATTTGGCTATACTCTGATTTTTAATTCGGTGGAAATCTGACGTTTCGTAATGTTACCAGAGATAAAACAATTTTCACAAAAGAGATAAAAAAATCAAAACTTATTGTTATAAAAATCAACTGCCTCATGTAGCAAGTGCCAAGCGGGAGCAGATAGACATCTGCCCCCCTAGAGATTTGATAAAATTTATAATTTTATCAAATCTCTAGGGGGGGCAGATTTCCCTATCTGCTCCCGCTTGGCAACACCCATGGCCTGGACGGCATCTTATCATCTCCGAGACCACTTGGTGCTTGAGTCCCCCGGCAGTGCTGTTCTCTTGTATGCGCTATTTACCAGCGACATACATTGCACCCCAGATGTTATGTTAGGCTGCCGGCACACTTATGTGTCGTGGCGTGTCGTGATGCGCCGGTTTCATACATTTAGTAAAAACGACACGCCCTACAAGTGTGTCTCTAACCATACTAAATGTATGAAACCGATAGGCTTCTGGCGCGTCACGACACGCCACGACACGTAAGTGTGGTTCCGGCCTTAGCCTAGTTTGCGGACGATAAGATGACATATACGACCCATACCCAATTCTCGGTCATTCGATCTCGACTCCAAGTTACGGCTAACATCTAGGGTCTAGGCGACTGGTTCCGCCGCTGGAGGATAGAGGTCAACGGTGAAAAAACGGAACTGTGCTTTTTACAGGAAAGCGTGGTAGCAAGTACTCCGGCAAACGTGCCGAAATAATTTCTATACGGCGTTCTTTTCCCCTGGCAAGACAAAGCCAAATATCTAGGTGTGAACTTAGACGATAAGATGAACTTTGCCGCTCAAAGACGTAAAGCCCCAAAAGGCAGCATTTGTGCTCAAGTTGTGCATTGTGATCGAGCAAAGAACCTGTATTCGCTCAATAATGTCCTGCACATGCATAGTATTTGCACATATCCCTCCCTTCTCGATTAAAGCAGACTAGGTAGTTTTGCAAACACTGCAGAATAAGTTTCTGCACACGGCAATGGGTGCCCCGTGGTTTGTGCGCAATATTGATCTCCAAGATCTCGATCTCCCTGTTCTAGCCCAACACTTTAAGCAGAGCAGCAAGAAGCAGCAAGAATTACCTTGAGAAAGCTGCCCGCCATACTTTGACGTGAATCCCTTCCTCTGTTACGGGGACGTATGGATTAGTCTATTGCAAAACTAGCATTCCAACGTCACGTAAGCCGAGTTTCGAGACTCACAGGAGACGCCCTTAAGACGATGTTCTCCCCGATTTTTTTCAAGCCCTTGGGCTCTAGCTCCGCTGGCAGAGTTTCTGTGCTCGCTTCCCCCTAAGGGCCTAAACATTCCGAAATAAATCATTTTTATTTAAAAATATCAATTTGTTTAGAAAGTTTTGTTTTTAGTTCCTTTCTGAGCATTAAGAAAAATACCCCGTAGTGTTAAAACCAATTTAGCAGAAACGACTCAAACCCAAATTTTCCCCGATAACCGTAAGATACGTCAGTCTTTGAAGTACAATAAAAATATTAGTATTTTTGCCCATATTTGACAATATTTTCAACTATTCCAAAGACAATATCATTGCAGCAATTACCATCCAAACTTCAAACCTCGATTACTCAGAATAACTTTTTATGGGTTGGGTCATTTCTACTAAGCTACGTCCAGTTGACTGTCAATTTCTCGTAGGGTAAACGGCAAGTATTAAAATTATCTTAAGGGGGTCCCTTAAGATAATTTTAAAATCGATATCAGTTATTAACAGTAGTATATTACTAAGTAAATTACAAAATAGCACTAGCTTTCACATTTTTATTTGTTGTTTATGTTATTTTATGTTACTTTCATATTCTATAGTTTATTTGCACTACCTTAAATGCTTTTAAATATAAGATTACCGTATAATAAATATCCATATGCCTATTTGTAGGTACTAACTATAACATGTACTAATTAAAAAGCGGTGATAGCCATCATTTGCTGTAACAGTGAAGAAAAACCTGCATGCCTGAGACTCTGCATAATGTTCTCAAAGGCTACCAATCCACACTTGGTCAGCATGGTGTACTACGGCATAAACCTTTCTCATTCTGAGACGAGATTCGTGCCCTGTAGTGGGCCGTTAAGGCGTTGATAATGATGATGATGAATTATAACGTGTCTGAGAAGTAGTCTTTAATAGAATCATATCGCGTTTGAGCATTAGTGAAACTTAACCGCGTGTTATAATCTCTCATAATACACCTATTCGACTTTTACAGCGAAGCTGCATAAACCGTGACTAATTAATAAAGGGATTGTCAGATAAAAAATTTCGCACAACAAAGCACTTAGAACTTAAAAAATTACAAAATAACGTAATTTGACTTAGTTATGTGGATGCTCTATAAGTCGGCAGTTTAACGTCTGTGTCACGTTTAAAAATTCGTAGACATGTCAAACGAAGTAATTTCAGTACAATATTTTTTCTTCTAATACTTGATTATTTTGACTTTTTGAGTCAACTTATAGTATTTGCTTTTTGTATAAAGAAGTAATTTTCAATTTATTTAAAAAATAAGTACTAATTTGCCTAAGCTCGGCACCTATGTGCCTTTTTCCAGCATTTGTGTCCTCAAAGTCGGCCCTCACGTGTCTGAAAGAAAATCATATTTTACCCGCGACTTCGTCCGCGTAAATTAATGTTTTTCTTAATATTTATAAGAACTCTTTTCTCCTTTTCATTTTATTTTATTTTCCCGCCAAATAAATACCCTTCTCCAAAATTAATAGAACTTTTGAAGAAATGGATAGAATTTTTTTCAACAGACAATTTTTTTGTATAGACAACATCAAGTTTATCCAATAGGATAAACAGGATACCTCACAATAGGATACCTTAGAAATAACCCAAATTCTAAAAGGTGCCCTGCCGACCCCAGGTACCTCATATTACTGGTTTTCCTTAGTCCACCACCCTTGTTTTTTCTTTAAATACGTAAAATAATCGTGTTATACTACTATTACAAGACATCAAATATTATAACAAATTAAATTGCAACAACAAGTCTTAAATATTATTCATACGTAATTTATATCTTGTCAAACGACGCTCGGAAAGCAGAAATTTTATAAGAAATTAAGCGATTTATGCACTTGCACTCGTTCTAAGCGATAATTGAGGGGTAGGGATGCAAAAAAATGCTGCCTTATTCTAAAACTATTTTCCCATTAAAGCAAGCTATATGTACACATAAAATACTCAGTGTGCCTAAGCGGCACCCAAAATGTTAATATTTACAAACATAGAACTGAGTGCCGACTTTTGCTGGGCGGCTTTAGGAGCATCCACCCTATCACCAGACGGTTAGCAAAATACAAAATTATTCACAATCTGTCTTTCAAGATGACACTGAAATTATATTGCGATCTTTTTTTTGACAGTGCATATTGACATAAGCAAAAACGAAAGATATAATAACTATTTCTTCGTCTTAAATACACGCCATCTAGGAAGAAGAGGAGGTACTTATACTTTATCTTAGATAGAAGTGGACTTGGCATAATGTCCTATAGAAAATAGTGGATCGGAAAATAGCTTAAGCTTATCAAAATTTTCATAAGTGTGTAAGAGACAACACTACATTTTTAAACATAACAATAAAACAGATCGTGGCAGAAATTTTATTGCACTTCCCATAAGATGGCCTCCCTAAAATGTATACATGAACACTCACACACGCACAACTTGAGACATCACAATGAACACGCGCCATTTTAGTTGTAGGATTGTGCGTGTGTGAGTGTATTTTTGGCACGTTTTTAAGGTAGGTATGCCTACTCTACTTATTATTATTATCTCTAAGCTATTTGTTAAAAAAAAAGTTGGTATACTCTGATTTCTAATTCCGTGGAATTCTGACAGCTGTCATTGTCATTTACAGATTATATTTGTATGGAGAACAGGGTTAACATCTACGAAGTACGATTTTACCCCAAACTACTTTAATTCCCTGTCATCATAAAAGCCATATGCCGCGTAATAACTCGTTTCGTGCTCGATTCGCCTTAAAATAGAAAACACCAAGAGTGGAAACTAGAAAGTGCACACTAACAGTAATAGAAAACAAAAGAAGCACATTGAAAATATTTATTCAAAAATGGATGTCGAATGACTTCACCATGAAGTTGTCTGTCAGGCATTTGTCATAGATCCACATGCGGCAGTTGATTTGTATGTTTTGAATTTTTTATCTTTTTTGTGGGAATTGTTTTATCTCTGGTAACATTACGAACGTCAGAATTCCACGCTCTCGTTAGAGAGAAATTATACCTCCTAGGTTAGAGAGTAGGTACCTATTTATGTTCTGTGATTCCACCCTCTCGTTAGAGAGTATTTTTGTTCTGTGGATTCCACGGAATTAGAAATCAGAGTTGGATAATTATTAATTTTTGTTTTTTGAAGAATTAAATACATATAACACAATTCTAGTTTGAATTCGTAAAAAATGGAAGATTACTGTGAAATTAGTTTGAAAAACATCTGTTGTACATGCCTCAGTACTGAAAGGAATCTTTCTCAACTGTGCAGAATCGATGACGGTGTGAACAATCTATTCTTCATAATGTCCTACAAATCTGAAGCTTTCGAGGTATGTGTAAACTCTGCTCTCACTGAACACAACCTGGTTCATAAGCTTGCATGTACATAAGCCTAGCTATGGATTTGACTCGTTCCAGCAATGCGCGAGACGGCAATTCAATCACGTACATATCATAAAATTGTCATATTATTTTAAAAAGAGCAACCGCCGAGTTTCTTGCTTTTGGCAAATTTAGCTTACGTCTCAGGGAAGGACGTAGGCTACTTTTTACCCTGAAATACAAAAGTTTCCGCGATATTCTTAAAAGTCCTCTACACTATGCTGCCGTCATAAGAAAAAAGGCCGTAATTCACATTTTTGTCAATATTGATTTAAATATAGGTTCGTTATCAGCAAAGAATTCTCTATCTTTTGGTCTAGTACACAAGACTCTAAGTCGTTTGTATGAAAATATACATATAGTTAAAAGGCCGTAATTTAGTTATTGAGACCTTGATTTTAGTATGAAAGGCCACAATTTTAAAATTAAGCCTTCTTTTATAAGTAAAATTTATTTGCTTACTTGAAAAGGCACAATTTTTAAAATTAGGCCTTTTTACATTAGTACTTACATTCATCGTGATTCGAATATCCTACTACGACAACTTATGGCTTCGTATAATTATTATTGATGTTGCTGTGATTATTTCCGTTTGTTAGGTCATACAAAAATCTGATAAACTCAAAGAGGAATGTGAGATTTGAAGTTATTATTCTAATTATGGCCTTTCTATTTAAATTTTATTATTATTATATATATAAGTAAGACATGGCTTTATTAATTATAATTTATAATACTAGACAGAAAAGGCATAACTATGATGTTGAGGCTTTTATGCCTAGTAATAGATAATTTCTATGCATTTTTTTACATCAATGAAAGGGAATATTAGGTTTAAAAAACTAAAGATATATAATAGCAAAATAAAACATAGTCTACTAGAAAGATATATTTTTTTACAAATTATGGTATCAGTTTAATTATAGCAAACCAAACCAAATTGGTAAAATATTACTTTAGACAAAACAGCCATTTACGTAAAATCAAGTTTAGACAAGTTACACCCTTTCTAATTATGACGGCAGTATGGCATATGTAATAAAATACAATTTGGATAAATTGCAGGCAATATTTGTCAAGGATGTGACACAACTGTTCATCTGTTGGGAGTGCACTGCTATAATGAAGAGGATTGTAAGGTTCAGGGCGCAGGCGTGCATCGCACAAACTAAACTGACCGATATAGCTGATGGCAAGGTAATTTTCTCTGTCATATTATTCTGTTAAATACTGTAACCACTAATTTTTACACACATTTATTTCTTCACAATTATGTGTCTATTAAACATACTTGCACTTTTACTTACACCTTTATTATTACTCACTCAAACTTGCTCTCAGGTGTGCAAGTTTCCTCACAATATTTTCCTTCACCGTTAATGCGAGTGATATTTAATTGCTCTAAACGCACATAACATAAACGCACATGCGTGCTAGGAATCTATCTCAAACCAGGAGGCCGAGGTCTTAACTAGACTAAAATAGCATACAGATTACTCTTTTGTTACAGATTCCTTATTCCAAAATAAAATGCCTATCAAAATTGACGTACTACTATGAAAATGATAACTGTGCGTATGATATTAAGGAGGAACCTCCAGAAATCTTTGTGGACTGTGGTCCAGAAATTGTAAAAGTTGAGCAGCAGACCGATGCAGATGATGTACCTTTAGCGTGGTTACGTGATTTCAAAAGAGGTACGTATTAATTATTAGTTATTCATGCAACTGCTGTATAATAAGAGGGGCATTAAAACACGAACGTGGGTTTATCACATGAGGCAAAACAGAGTGTGACAATAGTATCACATGAGTGTTTTAATACCTAATTATCAACAGTTGCATACAAGACTGTATCTACACCCATAATATTATGAATCCTCTATAAAAGATTCTGAAACAGTTAGCTTACTGCTAACATTAAAACAGCCAGTCCTAGTAATCATATTATCATCCAAAGGAGTGTTATTATGAAAATGGATAGTATAATGTAGTATTGAATTTCATAATAACACTCCTTTGGATGATATTATGGTTATTAGGACATTGGGTGTTTTAATGTTTTCTGTTTCAGAAACTTTAATTGAGGATTTAAAGCATAAATATAATTAATACATCACAAATGGTGCTTGATTTAATGACACATCTTTTAGTTTCAACACAAAGTTACAATAGTTTCAACTTCATCGGTTCAGTGTGTTTAAGATCCCTTTAGCTCATTCTAAATTTTACACATTTGTAGAGCGAGACACCAAAGCATTGACTATTAATAGTCCTGACAAGAATAATATTGCTCCAATTAATTATGAGGAAATTAATGATGATTATAATGACAATGACATATCAGATGCAGATACAGTTGAAATCATAATCAAAAAACCGAAAAGCAATAAAATAGAAGTAAAAAATACAAAGAAATTAGCTAAATGTGAAAATAATGATTTCAGTAGTTCTGCAAACATGTTAGATTATGAAAAGCTTGATAGTTGTAATATGAGAAAGTCAAAAAATATTAAAAGAAAAGCAAAACGTAGTTTAGATGAAATTAATGATAATTATAGTGAAATAGATCACGGAAGTTCAGATGATTCCGAGATTGGAAAGGCAAATAGTAAAAAAAAAGTAAAAAAAAGGAATGTACTTACACATGTGAACATACCTATTTCGAATGGTGAAGAAAATAATGACAATTTCATTGCACTAAATAAATTGGATCGGTTTGTGAAAGGAATGAGTCATAGTTTTATGATTGTAAACTCGCAAAGTGAAAAGGATCAAGTTAATAATAACTCACGACGTGACATAAGCGCAAAGTCGAATAGAAGTAAAATTAATGAATGTTACAACATAATACAAATGACCGACGTGGAAATGGTTAAAAGTATTGAAGCAAGAAAGTTAGAAGACAGTTATGTGAGCGCGTTGAATAAATGTGAAGCTTGTGTTGAGATTTTTGAAGATTGTGACAGATTGGAGAGACATATTTCAGAGGTGCATACACCGGTAAGTTAAATGCAGAACCCAATAGTGTCACCAAAATGGGAAAAATATGAATTTTAGGTACAGCCGAGAGCTTGTGTAGCTGTAAAGCAAGAGTTACAAGCTCTTGACATAACTGAAAACTTGTACTTAATCCATACTAATATTATTAATGCGTGTGTCTGTCTGTCTCTCTGCTAGCTTTTCACAGCCCAACAGTTTAACCGATTTAGATGTTTGGTACAAAGTTACATCCCGAGAATGGACATAGGCTACTTTTATCCCGGAAAATTAAAGTGTTTCCATGGGATTCATTAAGGTCCTTCTGTTTGTTTGACTGATTTATACGAAATTTGGTACAGGGGTAGCTTACGTCCTGGAAATTGACAAAGGCAACTTTTATCCCGAAAAAGCTAATAACTCCCACAGGATTTTACAAAACCTAAATCCACACAGACAAAGTTGCAGGCATCATCTAGTTCATTGTAAGTCAAGTGAGTGAATTTGAATTTAGGACTTTGGTTTCATCTGGCTATATTTTTTCAAATCTTTAGGGGGTGAAGGGGGTGCTGTTTTTCAAGTTATATCCATGAAAATCAGTATTTGTACTGTCGGTTAAAAATAAAGAACACCGTGTTTAAGGGTTTTTGAAAATTCAACCCCCAAGCGGGTTAAATAGGGGATGAAGGTTTGTATCAGAGTCCGTCATTTATCAAGTTATATCCATGAAAATTGATATTTAGGTTTTCGGTTAAAAATAAAAATTACGTGTTAAAGGAATTTTGGAAAAACTACCGCCAAGTGGGTTAAATGGGGGATGAATGTTCGTATGAGATTTGTATGAATCCACGCGGGCGAAGTCGTGAGCATCAGCAAATATTTAATAAAGTTGGAAAATTAATACGGAAAAATATTGAAATACATAATTAAATGAAACCTCGTTAATTTTTATTTTTCAGAAGTCGTCGAGTCACACACAATGCAATATATGCAAAGTGTATGTTCAACGTGGCTCCATGATCGCGCACAAAAAGGTGCACTATGTGAAATACCAGTGTCGGCTTTGCAAGGAGATGTTGCAACACGAAGTTGATTCCACCAGGAATTTAGCAAATCATCTCAAAACCAAACACTACATGCAAGACGCATTTATAGATAAGCAGCTTGAGAAGTTAAAAGTAAGTTCGCTTTTATTAGACTACAATTATAAATTGAAAATTTAAAAAAAACCCATATTTGCCATTTTGTGGTGGAGGTCATCTTGGATTTGCATAGTGCTATTGTACTAGTCAAGTCCTTTCAGCAATATTGTGAAATAAATTTTTACTAATTTAAGATCACAATTGGATTAAAAAGTAAGAGTAAAAAGAAACCTTGTATATTACTGTGTTGAAATAGCGTAAAATTTACGAAGAAGGTTGTTTAAAATAGATGTAACACCATTTTTGAAAAATTTAGAAAAAGTTGCGATTTCTCTTTTCATACAAAAACGATCGTGTCCATCGAACGACTTTTTTCACAAAAAGTCAAAAATAATACAAAATATGTTTATTGTAAATGAATTTTTTAGCACAGTTGGTGAAAGAATAGATAAACCTACATGATAATATATTAGTTAAGTAGCTATCGTTTATTCAGTATCTTTTAAATACAATTTATATTTGTCCATCAATTTTATCATGTGCCTAACACAAAAATATATTTGCCGTTAAAACCTCAAGAATCAAAATAATCTACCAAACGGAATGATTTTTGTGTAATGGCAACATTCGTTTGCGCGTTGAATGACATCCAAAGTTTGTCATTTTGATATGTTGACGAGTGAAGCAAGCTCAAGAAATTTTAAATAATTACATGTGCCTAACGCGACAATAACTGTGACAGTAAGTATGTTTTCAGTTAGCTTATAGTTTCGAAAGTGGTCACAAGTATAAATTAAAAATTTAAAAATCCTCCGACTTTTGCCATTTTGTGACGGCCGCCATCTTTGCAATAGTGCTATTCTACTAGTCAAGCCCTTTCATTTGGTACCCATATTAAGGGAGTTGTGAAAAAATATGTAATCCGTCATTTACAATGAATATAAAATTATTTTGCTATAATCCGCTAACAGTGACAAATTCGTAGGCACAACACCACACAATATTGTAGGCACAGCACCACACAATCTTGTAGGCACAACACCACACAAATTCACCACAAAACAAACTCGACGATCGTTTCGCTCCGACACCGGAGCATCTTCAGGAGATGTCGACTTCACAACGGACGATTGCAAAGTCTATTTTTTTTTTAATTGTGTTAATTCTACTAATTCTAATATTTCACCAGGGTGTAGCCGTTTCATTTCGTTAGATGTTTTCAATGTTATGCACATGTAGCTTTTATAATATGTATATATTTTATTTTTACATAAGCGATATTTTATAGAATTAATGGGTTGGTTTTTTTTTGCCGGACGCGCGCCGCTGGTTTCTTTAAAACCAAAAATAGTCAAGCCCAGTCAATCTACGAAAAATAAAAATACAAATCTTATAGTTTTGAAAATTTGCCAAAAGTGTTCTTTGGGCCTTCCTCTATGGCATATCCAAAAAACCCTATATGGGGGGGTTTCTGAGTCGGCCGCCATTTTGAATTTTAGGTCTCTTTTTTCGGTTTTTTGCTCATATCTCGAAAATCTCTACAAATAGCATTATAATTACTTCTGACAAAAGTTTTTAAATAAAATTTGCTACAAATTTGGTCCCATTGAATAATTATTGCAATTTTAACACTAATAGGGCGCTAGTGCGCGGCACAAGTTACAAGTGGATCCGTAAATAATGTAATTAAAATAACATAAACAATAAATATCGAGAAATACAAGTGATAAATAAAATGGTGACTGTGTAATTCATCTATGAAAATGTTTGCAAGTCCTACAGTACAGTGGTTAATGAAAAATAACGATGGTTAAACATTACGTGTTACTGTGTATACAAATGCTACGGGTCAAAATATTACCTGCATAAAACTTATTTAACTGTGTCATTAAATAAGTACCATATAAAATACTCAATAAAACTCATGATTATGAACCAATAAAGTAAATATACATCGTGCGTGATACGTAATAATAAGTAAAAACATTGTTTACGCGAGTCAAATGTATCTGAAGTATTGTCTACCTACATTTTGAGTGTTTGCAGAAACAATCGAAAATTGACAATTGTATATATGTTTCAGTGAAAACTACGCCGAGATACTCTTCTTTTTGTGTTTTCGTATAATATGTTACGATTATGAGATTAATAAAACATTACGTACAGAAAATCAGATACAATATCAGAAACAGATCAATATTTTGAACACTTTAAATAACTTCACCTTGGCGCAGCGGGGAAACAGTGGAGTAAAGTTATATAGCCCCGAGTTCGAATCCAGTATATGAAGCTAACATCCTTCTTGCTTTTTTTTTTTTTTTTTTTTGTTTTTTATTTTATATTCTGGATCCTAATTTTATTTTTTACACAATATAAAATGGAATCTGAAAATATAACATTAAGACGGCGCAGGAAATCTCATTCATTTTCCGAATTACATAACTCGTCACTTTTAGACCAGACAATATTTAACTTTGCTGAAACCTCTCCGGATGTTGAACGAAGTATAAAAGAACTTCAAGAAAAATTTTCAAAAATGGAATTGGAATTACACAAGGCAAATCTAGAAATAAAGAACTTATGTTATGAAAATTCTTGTCTAAAAAAAGAAATCGAACAATTTAATAACATCATGAAACCGTACAAACAACTTGATTACACCAAACTTCAATTGCGTGAGAATAACTCGATGGATATTGACTTACTGGCTGAAAAAAACGACACTTGTATTTCACCTAGCGAAATATTATCTTCATCAAGTCCAGTGCCTGAAACTCAAGAAAAAAATAGCACGCCTACGATTTTGATACATACTCCCTCAGAAAATATTTTGGACGAAAATGATGATGACAAGACAGATCAATGTAAATGTGACGACGAAAATTGTAAGCAAACAAATAAAATTCAGAAAACGGTAAAACAGTACGAGAACTTAAATAATATAGAAGAAAAAAGTAAAGTCATGATATTTGCCGATGACGAAGGTAAAGGTGCCTGGAAAATACTACAAAACTTACTAGGTCGTAAATATTTAGTAACAAGCTGTACAAAACCAGGTGCGCGGATCGATCAACTGTTGGAAACTACAGCTTCTACTTGTAGAGACTATGGAAAATCCGATTACATTATAATTATAGGAGGCTCAAATGATAACAATCCACTGCAGCTTCAATGTAAACTATACAATTTTCTAAGTCAACTAAACCATACAAATGTAATACTCACTGAAGTACATTGGAATGAATATATAAATGTTAATAAGATAAAAAATATGTATGAACTTTTATGTAGTCAATTTGATTGGTGCACGTTAACAACCTGCAATCCATTTGAACATGGTTTTCTTAAAACTAAGTTACTATACCTATGTAGGCACATCTTAAAGGACATTTTGCGTATAGAATATGCTAGAAGACTTAAACGCTATCAAACCGAGCAACTAAAAAAATGCGAGAGTAAAAATGAAAAGAAATTTGTAACAGTTAGTACACAAACGTGCTTTGAACAATGTGAGACCTTTTTTCGAGAATAAAAATGATTCTTTTGTTATCTTACATCAAAACATTATGAGTATAAAAGCAAAAATTAGTGAATTTGAAATATTTATTAGTAACCTTAAAGATACCGTAGATGTGTTATGTTTTAGCGAAAGTTTTATGCAAAAAGATGAAGTTAATAATATTGAAGGTTATGAATTAGCAGCACATTATTCTCGAAATAAGGGACATAGGGGAGGTGTATGTATATATGTTAAAAAATCAATAAATTATAATAAATTAGACTGGCTTAATGAAGTATCAGTTGAAAAAGTCATTGAATGTTGTGGGATTATTCTCCCTGATATTAAATATTTGATAATTTGTGTATATAGACCACCAAATAGTAATTTTAAGATATTTATGGAAAAATTAGAAGATATTTTATTTAAATATATAAGAAAAGAAAGAAACTTAAACAGAAGACTTATATTAGTAGGTGATTTTAATGTAGATTTAATGAAGAAAGACATGAAATCGCGCTCATTTCTAATGTTATTAAATAATTTTAATTTAAAATGTACAATAAATGAACCAACTCGAATTACACATCACTCCCAGAGTAATATAGATAATATAATAACAAATGCAAAAAAATACGAATCAAAAGTGATACACAATGGTATATCTGATCATACGGCTCAAATTATAAAGCTTCCCTGTTCTCCAGGCTATATTCGTAAATATTGGTTTGTTTACAAAAGAAAAATTGATATTAACATAGAGATTTTTCTAAAATATATTCAACAAGTTAGTTTCACCGAAGTTTATGAACAAAACAATGTAAATTTAGCATATAATAAATTTATCGAAATATTCTTACTTATTTATAATTTATGTTTTCCTCTTGAAAAATGTAAGATGATGTTTAGGAAACCAAAAAAATGGAAAACCAAAGGAATAGTAAAATCGTGTAAGAATAAAAGATCTCTATTTTTACGCCTGCAAACTATGAAAAAGTCACATAGTCAAATTAGTCATTACAATCAATATAAAAATATTTTAAAATCTGTAATTAGAGCATCCAGACAAATCTCAAATAAAAAATACATAAATAATAGTAATAATAAGTCAAGAGCAACTTGGGACCTTATCAAATACTATACACAACCACAAAATGAAGTAAAAGAAACGATCCGTCAGATAAAAGATAGAGATAAAACTATTTCAAATCCAACAGATATAGCCAATTACTTAAATGACTTGTTAGTAACACAAAATATTAAGGATGATTATATTGAAAATTATGCGTCCAGATCTTCGTTGGTAAGTAAAACTATATTTCTCAACCCCGTAGATAAAAAGGAAATTAAAAATATTGTTAACAACTTAAAAAACAAAAAAAGTTGTGGTAATGACCACATATCAATTCAAGTAGTCAAAAAAGGTATTGACTACATAGCTTCACCGTTGGTATTTATAATTAACCTTATGTTGGAAACAGGTATTTTTCCAGATAAATTAAAAGAAAGCATTATTAAGCCTCTGCATAAAAAAGGTCCAAAAGATGATGCAAAAAACTATAGGCCTATTGCTTTACTTCCATGTTTTGCAAAAATTTTTGAAAAAGTAATATATACCAGATTAATAAATTTCTTTGAAAAAAATCAAATTTTAAATGTAAATCAATTTGGCTTTCGAAAACAGAGATCGACATCAATGGCTATATTTAAACTTATGATGGACGTTTGGAGTTCTATAAATGGAAAAAAACAATGTATTGCTGTACTTTTAGACATGTCTAAAGCTTTTGACTGTGTTGTGCATACTATAGTACTAAAACAATTGGAACGTATAGGAATTCGAGGAGTTGCACTAGCGCTTATGGAATCGTATTTGGCTAATAGAGTACAAGCAACTGAGTTATCAAATTTTAATGAAAAATCAAAATCACTAATACAGGTACGCTCTTGCTATAAAAATGTATTAATAGGTGTGCCCCAAGGTAGTATCTTAGGCCCTTTATTATTTCTAATATATGTGAACGATATGCCTAACCTAACAGAGCATAGCTGTGTAATGTTTGCAGATGATGCAACAACTCTCTTTATAAATAATTTTAGTACCATAACAGAGTATGAATACGAAATAAACAGTACTTTGCAATCAATCTATGAATGGTTAAAAACTATCAACTTGTCAATTAATGCTACAAAAACTAAAATGATACAATTCAGAAATTATAAAACAAAACCACTAGAACTTAATATAGAGATAAATAAATGCAAAATCGAAAGTACTGAAAACGCGAATTTCTTGGGAGTCATGCTCGATGCGAACTTAAACTGGAAGAGTCATATTGGAAAAATAAATAATAAGATTGCGAGCTACTGTCACGGACTCTCAGTATTAATGGATATTACGAGTGAACAAGTAGCGCTTAACGCATATTATGCTAACATATACTCCCTGCTCAAATATGGTATCATATTCTGGGGTAACTCGGTTGACATAAAACAAACATTCATATTGCAAAAACGTGCTATAAGAATAATATATCGTAAAAAACAAGATGAATCACTTCGTTTGCTATTTAAAGAAAAGAAACTGTTAACGTTGGCCAGTATTTACTTAATGGAACTGGGTTTACTTGTCAAAAATAATGAACAAATATTTGAAAAAAAATCATGTTACAGAACTCGGGAGGCGGAGTCAAGACAAAAAGATCATCACGACTTATATTTACCACGATCAACCTCGAAAATGTATTGTAACAGTACATATATGACTGCAATAAGAGTTTTTAACAACTTACCGTTAGAAATAAAAGCGCTACAAAATTTTAACAAATACAGGAGAATCCTTAAACTATGGCTTATTAATAAGACATTTTACAGCATTAATGACTTTTTCAATCGAGATAAGACCAAAGACTTTGTAAATTTTAGAATTACTTGACATAAATAACATTACCATTTAATAATTATTGTAATAATTTTAAAATTATGTGACCTCTGTAAAATTTCAAAATGTCGTTTAAATCTCTCTACAACTATATCGTATGCCTGTCAGAGGTAGACTGTTTCTACTATACCTAATTTTAAGATCTATTATTGTAACAGTCAAACGATAAAATAAATGAAATGAAATGAAAAATAAAAATTAGCGCTCTGAATCGTGATAGAAGTAACTGTCCAACTAGGCAGTCGAAGTAACTCAACTTGGTAAATTAAAACTAAAGCTACAATTATTAAAACTAGCTAAAATTAACTTGGTAAGAAGATTTTTATTAAGTTTTATCTTTTTCGTAGATGCCGATGACAGCAGCAGAACGACAAAAAAAGTTTCGGGAAAAATTAAAAAATGATCCTGAAAAATATGAAGAAGTGAAAAGGAAGAAAAGAGAGAGAATGAAGAAAAGGAAGCCCATTAGCCTCGCAACAGAAACAGAAAAGAAAAGGATAAAGGCACAGTGGCAGAAAGCTAATAAAAAACGTAGTGAGAGAAAGAAAGCTGAGAAAAGTAAAAATAGTCGATAAAGAAGATGAATATAACACTAAGGATTTAGACAACACCAAATTACAAAAGATAATAAAAAAAACTTGAGAGGTGTCCCCTACCCCTACCCCTACCCCTACCCCTACCCCTACCCCTTCCTCTACCTCTACCTCTACCTCTACTTACCTACCTAAACGAAAATAACTGGCTTGCTTTCTATAAGAGAGAGAGAGAGACAGAGAAACACGCGCACGCCGCAAGGTTTACAACTATAGCAAAGTGTCGTTACAACTTTTTCTCTTAATTTTTTTCGTCTAACCCCCTTTCGCAAAGCGCGATAAGGAACTTCTTTCCAAAAGTTGTGGTACTAGAAAAATAAATAAGTAACCAGAGAAACGTTATAGAAAATTTAACCAAAGTCTCAAAAAACGATTTTATAGACAAAGAGTGGCCCTCTTTTATTTTTTAATTTTAAATTAAGTTCTTTAAATAAATACCATTGAAAACTCAATTTATTGTTTTATTCTGAACATACCCTAATATCAACATTTTATACTGTGCCTAACGAACAAGTGCGTAACGACTTATTTACATGTGCCTAACGGTGCAATTTTTTTGAGAAATGCCCAAATATGATATTTTCAACATCAGGAAACTTCGTCATTATCGCTAGTTCGATCCCGGACTCACTATACTCTGATTTTTAATTCCGTGGAATTCTGTCGTTTCGTAATGTTACCAGAGATAAAACAATTCCCACAAAAAAGATAAAAAATTCAAAACTTATCTAAATAGAAATCAACTGCCGCATGTAGATATGGCAAAAGATAGATGTATGCATGTAGATATGCCTGAAAGACACTTCATGGTGATGATGTCATTCGACATCCATTTTTGAATATTTTTTTTCAATGTGCTTCTTTTGTTTTCTGTTGCTGTTTTAGTGTACACTTTCTAGTTTCTTCTTCTTCTTCTTCTTGTTGCGGCTATGCAGGTTCTTGAGCCCCTGTAGCACTTTGACCGTCGCCGATCTATTGTGCTCGCCACGATTTATAGTTCCTCGCCAATGTTCGTTGCCGCCAGGAAAAGCAGCACCTTTTTGGCTGGAATGAAAATAGCCTCCTCAGGGTGTATGATATGTTCCCCTAGTAGGAGACTTCGTGTATGCATTAGAGCGGGGCACTGACAGATTATGTGCAGCGGCGTTTCCGCCGATTCACGACAGAGTCTGCACATATCCGTGCCCTGGAGCTTAAGGTTATATCTGTGTCTATTCAGTCCACAGTGTCCCGTTAAGGCTCTCACTAGAATGCATAAGTTTTTCCTACTCAGCGCCAGTATATCAGAGGCAACCTTCTTATTGAAGGCCCTGATTAGCGCTTTAGAGTGGTTGAGACCTGGTAGAGTACGCCAACGCATTAGCGTGTCGTAGTAGCAGTAGGTTAGCAGGGTCAGCTGAACTAGGCTTTTGGGTATGCCACAGACAGGTTCTGGACCTATCTGTCGCGTCCCTGCACCTGTTTTTGCAAGGTTGTCGGCCTGTTCGTTGCCGTCAATTCCTGCGTGCCCTGGTACCCATCGGAGGACTACCCTGTTTTGATTGGACAGGGTATTCAACACTTGTCTGCAGTTTTCGACCAGCCTTGAGTTTATTACCTCAGAGGACAATGCCAAAAGAGCAGCTTGACTGTCCGAATGGATGTATATTGTTTTATTCACGTGGTTGTATTGCAGAATTGTTTCCGCACAAATTATTATGGCGTAAATCTCTGCTTGGAATATTGATGCATGAATACCCAGGTTGCGACAGATTTTTACCCTGGGTTTCACGCCAAATACTCCACAACCTACGTTTTTTCCTGACTTGGAGCCATCTGTAAACCATTTGTGGCTGCCAGATACCCAAGTTATTAGACCGTTGAGCCATTGTTCCCTTTCGGGAATTTCCACAGTATAGGACCTCTGGAAGTAGTATTTGGGGGTCATCGTGTCCGATGGCATCCCCATGATAGGGATCTCAAGAACTGAGTCTTGGAGTGTCCTCAGTGCTTGAGATGACCATCTCACCTTTTGTTGGCTGATCAGTCTGTACATGCTCATTCTTGCCTCCTTTTCCAAAAATAGGAATAGTGGAGGCAGATTGAGAAGAGCCTCCAGAGCTGCACCAGGTGAGGTGCTCATTGCTCCCGTAATAAACAAGCACGCAGTCCTCTGTAGACTGTTGAGCTTGTTCCGGGTAGTAAGCTGCATCGTCTTGCGACACCAGACCACGGAAGCGTATGAGATTATAGGCCTCACAATGGCTGTATAGAGCCAGAAGGAAACTTTTGGTTTTAGTCCCCACCTGGCCCCCGCAAGACGACCACAGATTCCCAGGGCCATTTTGGCCTTCTTGAGTACTGCATCTACATGCGAATTCCAGTTAAGTTTCTGGTCCAGGATAACCCCCAGATACTTAACCTCGCTTGAGAACTGTACACATTTGTTATTCAGTACAGGCGGCTCGAGTCTGTCGAGCTTACGCCTTCTAGTGAATGGTACTATAACTGTTTTGTCCGCATTGACAGTTAGTTCGTTCTCCGTACACCATTTTGCAATGGTGTCGAGCGCTCTCTGCATAAGGCACGAAATAGTGCTCTGGCAGGTACCACGCACAGTGACCACCAGGTCATCCGCATATCCCTGGGTGTCGATGCGAAGTTCCGCCATCTTATACAGAAGTAGATCCACAGCAAGGGTCCAGAGTAGGGGCGATAAGACCCCTCCCTGCGGACATCCCCTTGTTGTGAGCACTTCAACGGAGTTGTTATTTAGCTCAAGATTGGCTATACGATTTGAGAGCATTGCCTCCACCCATCTGATGGTGGTCGTGTCCGCCAGTTTGTGTACCAGCCCTCCCACCAACGTACGGGTTGGAGTGTTGTCAAATGCCCCCTCAATATCGAGGAAAGCTGCAAGCGCAATTTCCCTGTCATCTAGCGCCTTTTCAATCTTGTCGACAAGATTCAGCAGGGCGGTTTCCGTGGATCGACCTCTGCAGTAGGCATGCTGTGTGCTGTGGATGGGCCTCTCTATGAGAAGCGAATCCCTGATATACCTATCAAGCACTTTCTCCATGGCTTTTAATAAAAACGAGGAGAGGCTTATGGGTCTGAAGGCTTTTGGCATAGTGTAGTCCTTCTTTCCCGTTTTAGGTATAAAGATTACTCTTACTTTGGTCCACAGTTCTGGTATATATCCCCAAGCGTAACTCGCCCTGAAGATTTTCACCAGATGCGGGATTAACAGTTCTTCGCCTCTCTGCAAGAGTAGAGGCGTAACACCATCAATCCCACCTGTTTTATTCGCAGTAAAAGAATTAATAGCCCACCTTACAGCCCCAGGTTTGAACACAATGGCTGCTCTCCTCCAGTCCTCTGCATGAGGCCTTCTGGGTGTGCATGCCAGAGCGTAATTGTCGCTCAAGTGTACCGCTCCTGGGAAGTGGGTTTCTGCTAGCAGTTTTAAAGTCTCCTTCTCATCAGATGTGAAGGATCCGTCTGGTTTCTTCAAGAGTCCCAGTTGGTTGTGATCGGTCTTTGCTAGCATCTTATGGAGTCTCGCCCCTTGAGGCAAACTGGTAATTTCCTCGCAGAACCTCCTCCACGATGCCCGCTTAGCCTTTCTTATTTCCTTGCTGTATTCAGTCTGGGCTTGCCTGTAAGAATCCCACTCTTTGGTTCTTTTAGCCCTGTTGAATAACTTGCGTGTTTTATCTCGGAGTCGCTGTAACCTCGAGCTCCACCACGGTACTTTACGCTTAGAGGACCTTGTTTTAAGGGGGCAGCTATCCTCGAAGGCTTTGATCAGACCTTCGGTTACAACCGCCACCGCGTTGTCAATACCCTCGAGCGTTTTAATACTTTTAGGGGCCACCTCCAGGTTGTACCTTAGATGGCTAGAATAGTCCATCCAATTGGTACATTTCGGATCCCTGAAGGTAGTTGATTCTGTATGTAATGTACTAGCCAGATCATATATTATGTGTCTATGATCTGACAGTGATGCTTCCGCACTTACCTTCCAGTCATTGATTTCCCTGGCTAAGTTCGTGGTTGCGAAAGTGATGTCCAGGACTTCCTGCCTCGCTCTCGTGACGAAGGTAGGAGTGTTGCCCTTGTTTAGGAGCTGGAGGCAGTTAGAGAGGAGAAAGTCATATAGTAACTCACCCCTCTCATTGGTGTCGCTGCTCCCCCAGACTTCGTGATGGGCGTTTGCGTCACAGCCCACTAGTAGTTCCGCGTCGTGTCTCCGGGCGTAGTCGACCACTGGAAACAGGGCGACAGCGGGATTCGTAGTCTCTCCAGGTAGGTAGGCCGAGCAGACGATGATTCTTCGCCCCTCCCACCCTTTGAGCTGCACGTAGGCCGCCACCAGGTCGTCATTACACAACTCTGGAAGAGGTAAAAAGTTAATATTTTTGTTGAAGACAATGCAGGCCCTGGGTCTGGTGCCGCTGGTATGCGATAATAACTTACCCCCAGCGTTCAGCCCCATAATGGCAGAGTTGGATACCCAGGGCTCCTGAATTAGGGCGAGGTCTGCCTTTCCCTCAACAAGACAACCCTCCAGGACCGCGGTGGCTGCGGTCGCATGATGAAGGTTGGCTTGGAGAAACCTCGCCGAGGCACCCCGGGTCTCCATTACTTGGCCCTCTTTGTGACAGGCAGGGGCCGAGTACGTCCTCCCACCGTTCGAGTCGTTTGTCGTCCTCGTCCAGTGGGAGTCTCTCCCGGAGCCCTGCCTGCCTTATGCCTCCTCCTTCTCCCCTTATGACGGGGGCCAGCCGCCGCACCCGCCAGCCCAGCTGTCCTGCCCCCTGTTCCACTTGGGTCCGAGGAGGCGGTTCCCGGACCGTCCGCATTGCGTTCGGCCGGTCTCCTCCCCAGTCCACTGGGTCCAGGGACAGCAGTGTCAATACTGGTGCCGGCGGACGCAGCAGCCGGCGGCGCCGTCGGGGTTGAACCATCCCCCTTTATTTTAAAACCCAGTTTCCTGCAGCCTATGATGGCTTGGCAGTTATTGGCACGGAGGGCCCCAACGGACCCCTCGTCCACGGCAAACACGACTATTATGCCGCTTTCGGTCCTGGTCTCGCTGACGACCCTCCAGTGCTCTGGGTTTAACTCCGGGTTTTGGTATTGGATCATCCCCAAAGCATCTGAGGCGTTGTCCGCCTCGATGTTGGGGATGAAAGTGGTTGCCGTCCACGGCTTGGGGAACTCTCCCTCGTTAATGAGTGAAAGTTCCGCCTCCGGCCATGGCTTGCACCCCTTTAATTCGGCCACAAGCCAGCTCCTGGTGGCCTGATTCTCACAGGTCACCATGATCCACCCTGGCCTGTGGGCGAATGCCAGGAACCTGGGTCCGCCGCCCTTAACAGTCCTTTTCCGCGCTTGCAGGCAGATGATCCTGCTAATGGCGGCGTGAACCAGGTTCATTTGGGTAGTCGTCATGGGTTCCTTGTTCATTATGCCCACTCTGACTGCACCAGTGACGTCCCTATAGCTGAGGGGCGGATTAGTGCGCCCCACAGGTGTAGTGGACGGTTTAGGTGCCTTTCTGGGGTTCTCCCCCGGAGAGACCTCCTCCGACCTGACCCTTTTCGGGTGTGGCCTCGAGGTTGTCCCCCCGGGAGTCCCCCCCCCAGAAGGCAGTCTAGCTAGCTCTAGGGCCTCCTCGAAATCCTTGCCCTCGGCTATAAGTCTACTGAGGCGTTTCCGCCCCGCACCACTCAGACGGCCGTACTTTTCGCCCGTACTGAGGGTACCCTGCTCTGGCACTAGGGGTGTTTCCAAGGGCGTACCGGAGGCAGAGCCTCCGTCGACCACAAGGTCACTCCCAAGAGTGCTAGAGGTAAGTCCAGTACAGGAGTCGCTTGGTGTCCTCCTTTCCTGGTTCAAGTCAGGCATCTCAGAGTCTGAGGACAGCCTCTGCGCCTGAAAGGTGTTTGGTTGTAGATTTTTATTTTTATTTTCGTTCTCCATACAAATCCCACGAGTAGCAAGGGAACTACGCGGTCACAGACGGCAGAGCCCCGCATGCCGCCTGAAGGGCAAAAATACTGCCTCGATGCGCCCTGGTTTCGAGGAGACAACCGTTCGCGACTGAGCTCCCCCTCAGCCATGCATCCATCGGCACGGTGCGTATGACACCTTGGATTGGGGATTTTTGATGACAAGGTTTACTCCTTCGGACAGGTAGGGAAGGGGAGGAGGGAAGGATTGAGCTGTGAAGGGGTTAAGAGCGCGGCGTTAGGTTTCTGTTATGTCTGGTTCAGATGGAATCAGACCAATAGCAGGCGGCAACCACGTGAAGGATAACCCTTCGCCTTGTTTAGGGGATCAACGTGACATGCACTAACTCCCTAGACCTTTAGCCAGATCCACCACCGGACAGGTGATGGAAATAGAGATGAGCCTATGTTATTGCCATTGTGTATATAACATACGCTCACCTCCGCCCCACTTTCTAGTTTCCACTCTTGGTGTTTTCTATTTTAGGGCGATACGACTAATATTATTACGCGGCATATGGCTTTTTATGATGACACTACGACTACGTAGATGTTAACCCTGTTCTCCATACAAATAACTCATCTGTAAATGACAATGACAGCTGTCAGAATTCCACGGAATTAAAAATCAGAGTATACATATGATTTGTACAGGGCCTGGGGCAAGAGGATACATTTCAATTGCTGGGGAAGCTGGAGGTGATGATCGACGATCCCAAAGGCGCGGGATTCGCTTGTGAGAAGTGCAGAAAATATTTTAAGTAAGTTTCCTGTAGTGAGTATAGTCTATGGCTCTTGTCACAAGTCTTGTCTTGTCTATTTACAAGCGTCGTCTTTACGTAAAGTTGTCGGCGGCCGCTTGCGCTACCTACCTACTCTGTAAGCGGGGCATTGACCCCGAGTTATGCCTGCTATACATTGCCGGTTTGAAAAATACCTACTAAAGCACTAATACTACAAGTATAAGACAAATGGCTATTGGTATTGAATTATATTCAATATTAAGATATATTTTTCAAGCCATACTTATTTTTGCAGAAACAAAAATCTACGCAACAAGCACGTAGAGAAATATCACAGAGAGGGGCATCAATGTCCCACTTGTGGGAAAAAGTTTGCTTTCAGTACGACCTTGAAGAAGCACGAATTGTAAGTGAGAAAAGCTTTCAGAAACTAATCTATACTGAAGAATATTAGAGTAATAGTTATTTGAACGACTTAAAAAAAGGAGGTTATCAATTCGACACTTATTTATATATACAATACTCGTATTATTGAAACCGCAATATATTCACATATAGTCTGTTAAGGCTTCCAAACAAAATATGCAAAATTATATAGTAGTCCGGTCAAATTAGACTAAAAAATAGGGGGGAGGGAATAAGTCACACCTGGCTGAAAATTGGTAGGATTGTTCAAAACACTATTATACATGTATGAAATGTGAAAAGTCCTCGATCCGACACCTGGAAAAAATTACTCGGGGTCAAATTTTTCACAGGGAGTTTTAAGCAAAACTTGAAATTCTGATATTTACAATATTTTATGTAAGTGTGTAACTTATATGTAAGTTACAGACTTACACATATAAAATATTATAAATATCACAATTTCGGATAAAAAGAAACCCAGTCCCTCATTTTTATTTCGAAACTTATCTTTTTGAATCGTTATATCTCAAAAACGGTGGCTCTTAGAAAAAAAAGTATTCAGACATTTTTTATAGATAATTATCTGATCTACAATTTTGTCTCAGATAATTTTATGATAAGATTTAACGTTTTGCTGAAAACTCCCCTTGAATACTTTGACCCCGAGTAAATTTTTTTCCAGGTGTTGGATTGATGAGGACTTTCACATTTCATTTATAATAGTGTTTCGAACAATCCTACCAATTTTCAGCCAGGTGTGAATTATTGTAACCTTGGAAGTCTAAATTGACCGGATTATAGGTAAAGTATGTTTTTCCTTATTTGTCTTAAAATGTAAACAAAATTATACCAACTTATACCCGAATTACTAATTCCGCGGAATTCTGATAGCTGTCATTGTCATTTACAGATGAGTTATTTGTATGGAGAACAGGGTTAACATTTACGAAGTACGATTTTACCCTAAACTACTTTAATTCCTGTCATCTTAAAAAGCCATATGCCGAGTAATAATATTACTCGTTTCGCCTTATAATAGAAAACACCAAGAGTGGAAACTAGAAAGTGCACACTAACAGCAATAGAAAACAAAAAAAACACATTGAAAACATTTATTCAAAAATGGATGTCGAATGTCGAATGACATTATCACCATGAAGTGTCTGTCAGGCATTTGTCATATCTACATGCGGCAGTTGATTTGTATAAGTTTTGAATTTTGTATCTTTTTTGTGGGCATTGTTTTATCTGGTAACATTACGAAACGTCAGAATTGCGCGGAATTATTAATTCGGGTATAAGTACCGACAGCCGCTGACATGATACGATGTTACGTCCCCGCAGGACGCATAGCTCGCCGCCGCCCCGCGAGCCGTGCCCCGCATGCGGGAAGATGGTGCGCGTTGATCTGGCGCGCGCGCATGCGCGCATGCACGCCAGTCGCAAGCAGTACATGTGCGTCGCGTGCGACAAGACGTTCATATCGCGGCAATGCTACGAGTACCATCTCAAGTACACGCGCGCGCACGCGGCCGACAGGGCGGCGCTCAAGTGAGTGAGGGATTTGGGGGGGGGGGGGGGGTAATGTTTTTTAGGGTGTTGTAAACTTTTTCTCGGGTGTATATTGTGTGGAGTTTAGGGGGTTGTAATGTTTTTCTCGGGTGTATATTGTGTGGAGTTTAGGGGGTTGTAATGTTTTTCTCGGGTGTATATTGTGTGGAGTTTAGGGGGTTGTAATGTTTTTCTCGCGTGTATATTGTGTGGAGTTTAGGGGGTTGTAATGTTTTTCTCGCGTGTATGTTGTGTGGATTTTAGGGGGTTGTAATGTTTTTCTCGGGTGTATATTGTGTGGAGTTTAGGGGGTTGTAATGTTTTTCTCGCGTGTATATTGTGTGGAGTTTAGGGGGTTGTAATGTTTTTCTCGCGTGTATGTTGTGTGGATTTTAGGGGGTTGTAATGATTTTCTCGGGTGTATATTATGTGGACTTTAGGGGGTTGTAATGTTTTTCTCGGGTGTATATTATGTGGACTTTAGGGGGTTGTAATGTTTTCTCGCGTGTATATTGTGTGGATTTTAGGGGGTTATAATGTTTTTCTCGGGGTATATTATGTGGACTTTAGGGGGTTGTAATGTTTTTCTCGGGTGTATATTATGTGGATTTTAGGGGTTTGTAATGTTTTTCTCAGGTGTATATTGTGTAGACTTTAGGGGGTTGTAATGTTTTTCTCGGATGTATATTGTGTGGATTTTAGGGTGTTGTAATGTTTTTCTCGGGTGTATATTATGTGGATTTTAGGGGGTTGTAATGTTTTTCTCGGGTGTATATTTTGTGGATTTTAGGGGGTTGTAATATTTTTCTCGGGTGTTTATTGTGTGGACTTTAGGGGGTTGTAATGTTTTTCGCATGTACGTGTGATGCTTGCTATATTTTAAACTAGATGATGCCCACGGCTTCGCCCGTGTGGATTTAGGTTTTTAAAAATCCCGGGGGAACTTTTGATTTTTCAGAACAAAAAGTAGCCTATCTGTAGTAACCCGTCACCAAAACGGAAAAATTCCGTGTGATCCCCACGATTTCGGAATGCAATTCCTTACAGCATCAGGGTTGAGGAGTTGAATATGTACCTACTCGAGTTCATTCAACGATAAAGTCTTTAATTAGTACCCCCAATATCAATTTAAATAACCGACAGTTCCTAAATCCCATTAATTTTGGGGATCAGTTCCCCTACAGCATCAGGATTGAGGAGTTGGAATCCAAGTTTTTTGTAGGACAGTGTCGCTATGTTTCTCTATCGATTAAAAAAAAAATTACGCAAATCGGTTCAGAAATCTCGGAGATATCGGTGTACATAGGTAGAAAAACACAACTCCTCCTTTTTTGAAAGTCGGTTAAAAAAGTAGCCTATGTTACTCCCTGGTTAATTCTCTACTTGTATGTGAAAGTCCCGTCAAAATCGGTTCAGCCGTTCCGAAGATTAGCCCGTTCAAACAGACAGACAGACAGACAGACAGACAGACAGACAGACAAAAATTTTAAAAACGTGTGATTCGGTTATGGTACCGTTCAAATAACCATATGAGCTTAATATGAGGTAGTTATTTCGATATTACAGACAGACACTTCAATTTTATTTATTAGTATAGACAAAGCACAGCCCTAAAAAGTGCAGCGCGGCAGGTCTTATTCGTTGCTTCATTATAATGTTTGAAACTGCCTCGTTGGTCTAGCCGTTAGCATGTGTGGACTGGACTGTGGATCACGAGGTCCTAGGTTCGATTCCCGGGTCGGGCCAAAAAATTATGAGGTATTGAGTTTTCTGTCAAGAAATTCTCAGCGCCAGTCCGGTGTTGGAAGTTGGCGGGGCTAGATACAACCCGTGACCCGGAACACCGTCGCTCCTACGCTTGGTCTCTCTCCGGTCGTGTCGCATTGGCGTCCCATCCGACTATGAGAGTGAGGGAATAGAGTGTACACCTGTGTATAACATCGCCTGCGTAATTGGCTAATCTCCGCGTCAGTTGATACTGGCCGAAATTCGATCGGGAGGATTATTAATATAATGTTACAGGTACAAGTGCGAGGTGTGTGGCAAGGACTACCGGTCGCCGGGCGAGTTGCGTGATCACCACAACTACGCGCACATGGGCAGGACGCAACACAAGTGTCCCATCTGCGACAAGGTGAGACATTACAAACGACGGTGTGTTATAAGTTTGACGTGTGTGTGTGCATGCGTGCGTGCGTGTGTGTGTGTGTGGCATCATAGCTTCCAAAAGGATGAACCGATTTGATTTTATATTTTTTTGTTTGAAAGGTGAAATAGTCGGGAGTGTTCTTAGCTATGTTTAATGAAAATCGATCCAAGATGGCCGCCGCTACAAAATGGTGGATCACATATTTTTTCACAACTCCTTTAACTTAATTAAACTATTATTATACTAGTGGTCCGCCCCGGCTTCGCCCGTGGTACATAATATATAGCCTATAGCATTCAAGGATCACTTACATATCCATCCAGTCCAGCCCCCTGATTGTGTAACTTTCGACGATGAAATGGTATTCATTTGATGGCCTAAGACCATTAAAGTAAAATATACCTTGAAGGTATTGATTTAAAGTCACAAATTCAGTACAACTGATTTCAACATGGAGCGTTATGGATCGTATCGTACATTCCTAAACGTATAAGAATGGATAGAAGAAATTGAGCTCTATTTCAATGATTTTATGGCTTATTTTACTTTGATGCCTTAGGCCATCAAATGAATACCATTTCATCGTCAAAAGTTACACAATCAGGGGGCAGGTCCAGTAGTTCCTGCGAGTAGCGCGTTCAAACAAACAAACTCTTCCGCTTTATTATATTAAGTATAGATTAGTATTGATTATGTATGGTTCTGCAGGCACTGGCGACGCCCAGGGGCATCCTCCGCCACGTCAGACGAGCACACCACGGCATCAAAGAGACACAGAGGAACTGCATATGCCAGACCTGCGGGAGAGCTTTCAACGTGAGCGTTTATATATTTTTTTAGCAACACTAAAACGAAACTAACGACCTCCCTTCAGTTCACGGATAGATTGATCGCACTTGTACTTTGATCCTATGGACAGAGCTTTAATACCGGTAAAAAAAGTAACGTAAACTCAACACAAATAGCGGTATATCGTTTTAACGTTAATTGCCAATTACCGTTATTTTAATAACGGGTAAAGGGCCAAACAATATATAAAAATAAAATATTGACGTGATAACGTCTTATAAATCGATGAACGCCGGCTTCACGCACGGAAAAGCATGACTCATCTGACACGTACCATGCACGTAGCGCGTTCCGCGCTCTCGCTTCATGCGAGCAAGCGATAGCGTGTAGCGTGTGGGGGCTCTCCCTCGCTCAGTGTAACCCGTTATCGACTATCGACAAATCCTTTTTTACTGTTACACACAACACCAGAGGATCAGGTTCCATGAGGCCTGTAAGTGCGAGCGAGAGGTCCGATAAAAATGATTTATGACTCAGTTCGCACGTTTGTAATGGCTCAACTGTAGCTTGTTTTGTTTCCAGTGTCGTAAGACGTTGAAGGAGCACGAGATGCGGCACACGGGCGAGCGGCCGCTGTCGTGCGACATGTGCGCGCGCACGTTCCGACAGAAGGCCGGCTTGTACACGCACAAGCGTCGCGTGCACAAAGTCGCCCTTAAGACGAAGCCTGTGCACCAGGCGAACGATGATGCAGTTCTAAATACGAAATAGCGATTAATAAAGAGCTAGTTTTACTTAGTAAAATTGTTTCTGTTTATTTTTACCCTCGACGCAAAAAGTGTGTCTGTGTGTGTGCGTGTGCGTGTGTGTGTCTGTCTGTTTCACCGTAGCGCTCAAACGGATGAACCGATTTGAATGCGGTTTTTATTGTTTGAAAAGTGAATTAATCGGGAGTGTTCTTATACGCTGTCCATTTTATTTGTTGATATTTGGCAGCTCACGCCTATGAATTACCGTATTTTTTTCCCGGAATAATGTACTACAGTAATGTCGTACTTTATAGACGTGTAGTGAAGTGCCATGTGCATAACAAACAACCACAGACTATAAAACAGTTCTTGAAATACGATAAATCGATCTTATGATAAAAATAATTTTATTTCATGTAAATATTGTTTCCGTAAATTTAATAAATAAAAGGAAATAAAAATAGTATTTATGACTCCAAGATTGATTATTTGCAAGGAATTAAGTCGAAATCTTGGAATTTAAGTTCATACCAAGAGTAAAGAATAATAACTCTGTTCATTCTATAGAATTATTGGATTCCGCTACGCTCCGACCTAGAAGGAGCAGCGTGTACAAGTAAAGTGCGGCAACAAAATGTACGCCATACTACATATTATGTGGCGTACACGGGTCAGTCTCGTTGCAACCAATGATTGACGTTGACGTGCTGCGTGTTGTCTTTTTTGCTCATAATCAACTTAAAATGCCGGTTTGCGTAGTGAAACTATGTAACAACAATACTGCAAGTAATATAAAAGATACTGGGATCACATACCATCAGTAATAATTACTTAAGTTATTATTATTGTTTAAGTTTTTAATTTCAACGTGAAATTACACAAATCATAAAGGAGTCACAAAATATAAGGTCTCTTGTTAACACACGTTTTTTCCACGGTACGGCGAAACGTGGAACCTTGTTAACGACATGGCGCGTCCACGGTTCCATACAAGACTGCAACCGTAAAATTTAAAACGTAGCCTTGTGAATCAAGGCCAAGTGCTACGTTTTACCACATGAGTAGATATACGTACAGAGAGGAAGCTTCATACAAACGGCCCGCTGTAGGTACACTCACACATGAGCTTTAATCAACGGTTCACCGACGCCCGCGTCTGACCTCCTACTGGCTCAGTTGGATGACAAACGTGCGCTATGTGCTACGCGGCACGCGTAATACACGCGATAAAACGCGGCTACAGCGGGCCGCTTGTACAAAGCTTCCTCTCTGTACGTATGTATATCTACTCATGTGGTTACACGGTTGCAGTTTTGTATGGAACCATGGTCGCGCCGTATCGTTAACAAGGTTCAACGTTAAGACATTTATTTATTTCATATATAATTTTAAAAAAAACTAATAAACGAATAGTAATTAATATTTCAATGAAATATGCACAGGTGTAAATTTAAATTTTAAAAAATCCCCGACATTCGCCAATTTGAGGTGGCGGCCATCTTGGATTTGCATAGTGCTATTTTACTAGTCTAGCCCTTTCATTTGATACCCATATTGAGGAATTTGGGAAAAAATATGTAATCCGCCATTTTGTGGCGGCGGCCATCTTGGACCGATTTTCATCAAACATATCTGAGAACACTCCCGCGTCCCGACTAATTTACCTTGTAAACAAAAAAAATTGCATTCAAATCGGTTCACCCGTTTGAGCGCTACGGTGGAACAGACAGACACACATAGACACATCAAATTTATAACACCCCGTCATTTATGCGTCGGTGGTTAAAAATAAAAATATTTAATTAAAACGATTGAAAGTTCTTTTTAAATAAAATCGATTATTATTTCAAATCGAATCGTTAACCTGTGAGAGCGTCACTAAATTCGTTTTTTTGACATCTGCCAAAAAGCAATTAATAATTTGGACAAAGTATAGCTATGTTTGTTGAAAATCGGTCCAAGATGGCCGCCGCCACAAAATGGCGGATTACATATTTTTTCACAACTCCCTCAATATGGTTATGAAATGAAAGGGCTTGACTAGTAAATAGCACTATGCAAATCCAAGATGTCAGCCGCCACAAAATGGCGAATGTCGGGGGTTTTTAAAATTTTCAATTTATAAGTAGGTACTTGTAGTCGACTAAAAGCGAACTTACTATGGCGCCAAAATTCAGTTGTTACCATAGATAAATTAATAGTAGTAGAGGAGCCCTAATGTCCTACAGAAATTAGTGGATCGGAAAATAGCTCAAGCTTATCAAAATTTTCATAAGCGTGTAAGAGACAACATTACATTTTTCTAGGAACAATTATACTATGGAAACGACATATTTTAGACGAAATCAAAGCATCTCTTGACTCATTCACTCGTACCGATTTTAAGCATAAGAAAAAAAGAGAAGTTTGCTACTATCACTTGTTCTACTTTAAACAAAAATAACCACTTTTTCCTATAGTGGGAGATCCCGTCTTAGAAATTTATACCCTCATCTGTTATTTAATTCTGATAGAGATTATATTATGCTAGATAATTCATAGATTGATACATTGCACTTTGGTTGCCTGGCTAAATTTGGTGCCTATGATGTTAAACACAAAAAAATGTAATCAATTTTTTTCGATCTGCTTCCCTCATCTGTTATTTAAACGAATTATATGTCAAATGAAAGATTATTTTATTCCCAATCGAACCGTATTTGGTTGCAATCCAAATAATATCAAATAATATATAATAAAAAATAATTTCAATCCATTCAGTAGTTTTTGCGTAATACATGCACAAACATACAGACAAACAGACAAAATTTTCAAAAACAGGTTTTTTACGTTTTATTACTTATCCCTTACGTCTCTCACTTATTTTTTTGCAAATATCTTTAATGGACAGGCACAGCAAGTCTATGGTTTTAATCTATGTATAGACTAAGCACCTGCCGAGTGCACGCCTGCCTCACTGCATCTTTGTCTGTCAAATGGAATTGCGCGCGCAACACTTTTCTGTCACTTTCAACACTCGCACAGAAAATTTTATATCTTAAAATCCAGACAACCATGATTTAGCACCACTTTTGACCAGGCAACCAAATACGGTTCGATTGGGAATAAAATAATCTTTCATTTGACATATGTATAATTCGTTTAAATAATAGATGAGGGAAGCAGATCGAAAAAAATTGATTAAATTTTTTTGTGTTTAACATCATAGGCACCAAATTTAGCCAGGCAACCAAAGTGCAATGTATCAATCTATGAATTATCTAGCATATAATCTCTATCAGAATTAAATAACATATGAGGGTATAAATTTCTAAGACGGGATCTCAGACCACTAGAGTTTGACGTAGTTTAGCAGAAAGGATCCAATCCACAAAATGGTAAAAATGAGTTATACAGGGTATAAGGAGACCGCTTCCGAAAACTTGTCGCTATTATTAGACTACCTAAACACAATCCAGAATAACCGCAATAACCTTATAGCGTAGGTATCACGCGCAACAACGTGACTGCGCGAGGTCAAGGTAACGCAAAATTCGCTGTCCTCCAGCGTCAGCTGATTTTATTTGGATTATTTTTAACTTTAAAAAAATACAGGCAATATTTTTTTTATTTCCCAAAAACGGGAATTGCACAAAAAATGAATTTTTTGTAAAAACGACTTTTTTCACATTTTTTTTTATAATATCTTATCAGTAACCTTTGGACACGTCTCCCAACGTGAGAATGACTCCATAGAGCGACTTGTCGTACAGGGCAAAGTAGAGGGCACCAGAGGGCGAGGAAGGTCGCTTATTCAAACCGACCAAATCAAATCAGCTGTGGGCGGTCCCTTGCACGATTGCACCAGACTGTCGGCCAGCAGGGAGAAGTGGCGAACACTCGTGTGGCGCATAAATCTGCCCTTAAAGACGTCAATTCTGGATGACCACGACCGCTCTGTTAAGAGTGAAACGAAGAAGAAGATCAGTACTTATCAGTACTATCACCTATCTTCGTTTTCGAGAGCGTTTCGCATACACCTATTCAAAGAGATCCTAAAGGTTGTTTCTTTCACTCAGAAAAAAAGATCCCTGATCCTACAATGTTATCATGGTTTTTTATGTTATGTATGAAATTATGTGTGCGTTGGGCGTTTGGACGTGCCTAATAAACTCGTATGTTTGCTACGAGAATTTCTTATAAATCATACCTTCCGTTACCGCCTGGACCAAGAGCGTCACCAGCTGATGGGCAAAGGGGGGGACTAGATAAATAATATATATGGAGGATGGAAAGAAAAATGAATTTTAGGTCCAGTCGAGAGGTTATGAAGGTGTAAAGCAAGTATTACAAGTTCTTGAATTGACCTGAAAGTAGTTATTAATGTTCTATGGTTGATTAATATAGTGTAGAGTCTATGGTTAATTATGAGTCATGTGTCAAAAAATATAAAATGTAAAACCTAAAAATTAAAATGTCTTTCACTTAATTATTTAATTAACAAATATTTACTAAGAATAAAACATGGCGCAGTCGTGAAAAAGTATTTAAGTGTAAAATTTATATGAAGATGGAGAAAAATGTTAAATTGCTTCCTAATTTTGATCTGCGGGCGAGTGGTGCCGCCGCCGAATGGTAAATATGGCGGACATGTTTCGAAGATTATTTAATTTCAATGGGCAAAGATGAGGCGAGCGACAAAATTCGTTTAGCTCTGCTTAGAAATATGCTAGGTATGGAGTCAGCACGAGTGCTGCAAACTTTGCCTATACCTAAAGAAATGGCAGGTAATTTCGACGCCGTCATAAAGGCTATCGAGAAATATGTAAGCCCGAGAACCAACGAAGTTTTTGAAAGGTACAAATTTAATGATCGGAAGCAGAAAGAAGGTGAAAGTTTCGATAATTTCCTCACTGATGTTAAACAGTTGTTGTTAAATTGCAATTATAGTGACACAACTAAGGGATCCATTGAAGATCAGTTGCTAAGAGATAAAATTGTCCAAGGAGTTTATGATAAGCATGTTCAGGAACAACTACTGAGGCTGGATGGACTGACGTTAGAGAAAGCCGCTAACTTTTGCAGGACTTCGGAGCAAAGTAAATTACAGGTCAAGGAAATGAACCCTACATGTGAAGTTGACGCAAGTAAATATAAGAAGAAACCTGAGTCTAAAGGTAAATTTAAGTGCCGACGTTGCCAAACTCTTCATGGACGTCGAGAGTGCCCAGCTTTTGGGAAACCATGCAAGAAATGTGGAATAAAAAACCATTTTGCGGTCAGCTGTAAGGTGCGTAATAGAGCTATTAAAGAAGTCCAGTGTGAAAGTGAAAATTCGTCAGAAAGTGACAGTGAAAATTTATTCGGTAATGCGATAGTGTCTGAGTGTAAAACAGAGTCTGAGTGGTTCGAAACCATACATATTGAGAGTTTTCCTGTTAAGTGTAAACTTGACACAGGTGCGGATGCCAGTATTATGCCATTAAAAATATTCAATCAGATAAATAAAAATGTAAATTTAAAATTGATTAAGTCAAATATACAATTGGTATCATTTGAAGGCAATAAAGTTTCACCGGTGGGCATGGTAAATTTAAAGTGTGAGTACAAAAATGTAAAATGTTATGAAAATTTTGTGGTTGTGGACTGTCCTTCCATTCTCTTAGGTTTACCAGGTTGTATTTCTTTAAATCTAGTTAAAAGGGTACATAGTGTGCAGAGTACTTCTGACTCATTAAAAGATAAGTTTATATCGGAGCACAAAAATGTATTTAAAGGCATCGGTAAGTTGCCAGGCACCTATAGTATTACCACAAAGAATATTACTGAACAAATATGTCATCCACCTTCAAGGATACCAAATTGTCTATTAGATCCATTAAAGTGTGAATTAGATAGATTAGAAAGTAGAAATTCAATTATAAAGGTTGATAATCTTAATGAAAATGCTTGTATTAACCGTATAGTTTTAGTTGAGAAGCCCAACAAGAAAATAAGGCTTTGTTTGGACCCATCTGATCTAAATAAATATATTGTAAAGAAGCCTAAGTCTCTGCCAACCTTAGAAGAGCTTGCATTCCAGTTAAATGGTATGAAATATTTTTCTGTTTTGGATCTTTCGGAAGGATTTCATCATTTAAGTTTAGATGAAAACTCATCATGGAAATGTTGTTTTTCAACCCCATTTGGTGTCTATAGGTATTTAGTTTTACCCTATGGATTAATGAATGCACCTGAGTTGTTTCAGGATGTACTTGAGTCTCATTTTAATAAATTAAAAAATGTAGTTGTTTGGGCTGATGATATATTGGTTATGGGAAAGTCTATAGAGGAACATGACCAAGCATTATTAAGTGTTATGAGTAAGGCTAAGGAGATAGGAATTGTATTCAATGAGAAAAAGTTTCAATTTAGGCAGCGTGAAGTTAAATATGTGGGTCAAATTTTTAATGAGAATGGTATGTCCATTGATAAATCTAGAGTAGAATCGTTGTTAAAGTTAAAACCACCAACTAATAAGGATGAGTTAATGAGAATTATTGGCTCATTTAATTATATCAGACGTTATGTACCTGAGATGGCGGAGTTGATGTCTCCTTTGTGTAAATTGTTAAAGAAAGAGGTAGAGTTTTTGTGGTTACCTATACATGATAAAGTTTTTGCTCAAGTGAAGGAGAAAATAAGTAAAGCTCCGGCACTTTGTCCATTTGATTCTAAAAGGAAAATCATCTTGCAATGTGATGCGTCAAGCAAAGGTTTGGGTTGTTGTTTATTTCAACCAGATGATTCAGGAAAGTTAAAACTAGTAGCTTGTGTGTCTAGATCCATGAATAATTCTGAGCTTAATTATGGTCAAACCGAAAAAGAATTATTGTCAATTTGTTTTGGCGCTAAGAAATTTCACAAATATATTTATGGTTCAGAGGTTGATGTTCAAACAGACCATAAACCCATTGTATCTATTATGAATAAACAAATTAGCAAGATTGGTTCTCCCAGACTGAAAAGGTTAAGATTAAAACTATTAATGTATAAATTAAATGTTTACTATGTGCCAGGTAAATATGTGCACTTTGCTGACATGTTATCCCGAAATAGCTTAGATGTCACTGAGCATGACAAAGAAATGCTCCAGATGGTTCACACTGTTTCAAAACATTTGCCTATGTCTGATGAAAGAAAAGAAATTTTCCGTAAAGAGACAAACAATGATCCAATCCTCTCAAAAATATGTAATTATTACTATCATGGGTGGCCTCGGAAATTATGTAAAATATTACAGCATTTTGCCAAATTTAAAGAACAGCTATTTGTACAAGATGGATTGTTATTCTTTGGCAATAGGCTTGTTGTCCCTAGTTCACTACGTATGTATGTCATAGAATTAGTGCATGAAGGACATATGGGTATGAACAAGTGTATTGCTAAAGCCCGTCAATTGTTTTACTGGCCAAATTTGTCCCTTGATATACAAAATTTTATATTGAAATGTCGTACTTGTGAAAAATTCAGACCGGCTAATGTGCATGAACCTTTAATGCCACATGCAATACCTAAATACAGATACTATAAAGTGGGAATGGATATCATGGAGTATGCAGGCAAAGCTTATCTTGTGCTTATTGATTACTTGTCACATTGGTTAGAGATAAGACCTTTAAAGGATAAGACTTCAAAATCTGTCATAGATGCTTGCCAAGATGTGTTTACTCGTTTGGGTTATCCTCATATATTAATTACTGATAATAACCCCTTTAAGTCACAAGATTGTCTTGACTATTATAAAAAGAAGGATATAACTATTGTAACAAGTAGTCCTCATTATCCTAGAAGCAATGGTTTGGCTGAGAAAGCTGTCAATATAAGTAAAAATTTAGTAAAAAAAGCTTTTGAGGATGGTAGGGATTACCGAGACTATCTGTTTAATTATAATAATAGTAACTTGACTGGGTTATATGTGACTCCATCACAAATATTAAACAGCAGAAATTTAAGATCTAATATTACTACACATCCATCATATTTAGAGCCTAAAATTGTAACCAACATTCATAAATTATTAACTTTAAAACAGAAAATTACAAAGCATCAACATGACAAGCGCTCAAAAAATAAGGAAATTGTTTTTAAACCCGGAGATAAAATTGTTTACAGAACGGATAAAGATAAATATTGGAAAAAAGGAAAAGTGTTAAGAAAATGTAAAGAACCAAGATCTTATTTGATAGTAGATGATACCAACTCAAAAATATTTAGACGTAATAGCTATCATCTTAGAAAGTCTTTTACTGATTGTCAAAATATTAAGAGAAGTGATTTTTTGCCTTGTTTAGATAACAGTGATGTTCCAGTAGTGTTACCATCAAATTCTCCCACTCAGGACGTGTCTCAAGAGAACACCGGTAACATTCCTGATAATAAAGTTTTCTATAAAACCCGTAGTGGTCGTCATGTAAAACCTAGATCAAGATTAGATCTTTAATTGTATTAAGAATTATTGTAAACATTATAATTATTGGTTAATTTGCAAAATTGTATTTTGTAATAGTTTTAAAGGGGAGGTGTTCTATGGTTGATTAATATAGTGTAGAGTCTATGGTTAATTATGAGTCATGTGTCAAAAAATATAAAATGTAAAACCTAAAATGTCTTTCACTTAATTATTTAATTAACAAATATTTACTAAGAATAAAACAATTAATTATAAGTCAAGTGAGTGAATTTAGGACTTTGTTTGCATTTGGCTATACTCTGATTTTTAATTTGGTGGAAATCTGACGTTTCGTAATGTTACCAGAGATAAAACAATTCTCACAAAAGAGATAAAAAAATCAAAACTTATGTTAATAAAAATCAACTGCCTCATGTAGCAAGTGCCAAGCGGGAGCAGATAGAATCTCTGGGGGGGGGGGGGGGGGGGGGCAGATGTCCCTATCTGCTCCCGCTTGGCAACACCCATGGCCCATGGCATCCCATGGCATCTTATCATCTCCGAGACCACTTGGTGCTTGAGTCCCCCGGCAGTGCTGTTTCCTCTCTTGTATGCGCTATTTACCAGCGACATACATTGCTCCCCAGATGTTATGTTAGCCTAGTTTGCGGACGATAAGATGACATATACGACCCATACCCAATTCGCGGTCATTCGATCTCGACTCCAAGTTACGGCTAGTCAACGGTGAAAAAACGGAACTGTGCTTTTTACAGGAAAGCGTGGTAGCAAGTACTCCGGCAAACGTGCCGAAATAATTTCTATACGGCGTTCTTTTCCCCTGGCAAGACAAAGCCAAATATCTAGGTGTGAACTTAGACGATAAGATGAACTTTGCCGCTCAAAGACGTAAAGCCCCAAAAGGCAGCATTTGTGCTCAAGTTGTGCATTGTGATCGACCAAATAACCTGTATTCGCTCAATAATGTCCTACACATGCATAGTATTTGCACATATCCCTCCCTTCTCGATTAAAGCAGACTAGGTAGTTTTGCAAACACTGCAGAATAAGTTTCTGCACACGGCAATGGGTGCCCCGTGGTTTGTGCGCAATATTGATCTCCAAGATCTCGATCTCCCTGTTCTAGCCCAACACTTTAAGCAGTTTTCAAAGAATTACCTTGAGAAAGCTGCCCGCCGTGACGTGACGTACTTTGACGTGAATCCCTTCCTCTGTTACGGGGACGTATGGATTAGTCTATTGCAAAACTAGCATTCCAACGTCACGTAAGCCGAGTTTCGAGACTCACAGGAGACGCCCTTAAGACGATGTTCTCCTCGATTTTTTTCGAGCCCTTGGGCTCTAGCTCCGCTGGCAGAGTTTCTGCGCTTGCTTCCCCCTAAGGGCCTAAACATTCCGAAATAAATCATTTTTATTTAAAAATATCAATTTGTTTAGAAAGTTTTGTTTTTAGTTCCTTTCTGAGCATTAAGAAAAATACCCCGTAGTGTTAAAACCAATTTAGCAGAAACGACTCAAACCCAAATTTTCCCCGATAACCGTAAGATACGTCAGTTTTTGAAGTACAATAAAAATATTAGTATTTTTGCCCATATTTGACAATATTTTCAACTATTCCAAAGACAATATCATTGCAGCAATTACCATCCAAACTTCAAACCTCGATTACTCAGAATAACTTTTTATGGGTTGGGTCATTTCTACTAAGCTACGTCCAGTTGACTGTCAATTTCTCGTAGGGTAAACGGTAAGTATTAACGACCCCCTTAAGATAATTTTAAAATCGATATCAATTATTAACAGTAGTATATTACTAAGTAAATTACAAAATAGCACTAGCTTTCACATTTTTATTTGTTGTTTATGTTATTTTATGTTACTTACACATTCTATAGTTTATTTGCACTACCTTAAATGCTTTTAAATTTAAGATTACCGTATAATAAATATCCATATGCCTATTTTTAGGTACTAACTATAACATGTACTAATTAAAAAGCGGTGATAGCCATCATTTGCTGTAACAGTGAAGAAAAACCTGCATGCCTGAGACTCTGCATAATGTTCTCAAAGGCTACCAATCCACACTTGGTCAGCATGGTGTACTACGGCATAAACCTTTCTCATTCTGAGACGAGACTCGTGCCCTGTAGTGGGCCGTTAAGGCGTTGATAATGATGATGATGATGAATTATAACGTGTCTGAGAAGTAGTCTTTAATAGAATCATATCGCGTTTGAGCATTAGTGAAACTTAACCGCGTGTTATTCTCTCATAATACACCTATTCGACTTTTACAGCGAAGCTGCATAAACCGTGACTAATTAAAAAAGGGATTGTCAGATAAAAAATTTCGCACAACAAAGCACTTAGATCTTAAAAAATTACAAAATAACGTAATTTGACTTAGTTGTGTGGATGCTCTATAAGTCGGCAGTTTAACGTCTGTGTCACGTTTAAAAATTCGTAGACATGTCAAACGAAGTAATTTCAGTACAATATTTTTTCTTCTAATACTTGATTCTTTTGACTTTTTGAGTCAACTAATAGTATTTGCTTTTTGTATAAAGAAGTAATTTTTAATTTATTTAAAAAATAAGTACTAATTTGCCTAAGCTCGGCACCTTTGTGCCTTTTTCCAGCATTTGTGTCCTCAAAGTCGGCCCTCACGTGTCTGAAAGAAAATCATATTTTACCCGCGACTTCGTCCGCGTAAATTAATGTTTTTCTTAATATTTATAGGAACTCTTCTCGTTTTCATTTTATTTTATTTTCCCGCCAAATAAATACCCTTCTCCAAAATTAATAGAACTTTTGAAGAAATGGATAGAATTTTTTTCAACAATCAGACAATTTTTTGTATAGACAACATCAAGTTTATCCAATAGGATAAACAGGATACCTCATATTGGATATAGGATACATAGGATAGGATACCTTAGAAATAACCCAAATTCTAAAAGGTGGCACCCCCTGCCGACCCCAGGTACCTCATATTACTGGTTTTCCTTAGTCCACCACCCTTGTTTTTCTTTAAATACGTAAAATAATCGTGTTATACTACTATTACAAGACATCAAATATTATGACAAATTAAATTGCAACAACAAGTCTTAAATATTATTCATACGTAATTTATATCTTGTCAAACGACGCTCGGAAAGCAGAAATTTTATAAGAAACTAGATGATGCCCACGGCTTCGCCCGTGTGGTTTGTAAAAATCTCGTGGGAGCTTTGATTTTCCAGAACAAAAAGTAGCCTATCTGTAGTAAGTAGTAACCCATCCACAAAACGGAAAAATTCCGTGGGATCCTTACGATTTCGGAATGCAATTCCTTACAGCATCAGGGTTGAGGAGTTGGACATGTACCTACTCGAGGTCATTCAACAATAAAGTCTTTAATTGGTATCCCCAATATCAATTTAAATAACCGACAGTGCCTAAATCCCATTAGTGTTGGGGATCAGATCCCCTACAGCATCAGGATTGAGGAGTTGGAATCCAAATTTTTTGTAGGACAGTGTCGCAATGTTTCTCTATCGATTAAAAAAAAATTACGCAAATCGGTTCAGAAATCTCGGAGATATCGGTGTACATAGGTAGAAAAACACAACTCCTCCTTTTTTGAAAGTCGGTTAAAAAAGTAGCCTATGTTACTCCCTGGTTAATTCTCTACTTGTATGTGAAGGTCCCGTCAAAATCGGTTCAGCCGTTCCGAAGATTAGCCCGTTCAAACAGACAGACAGACAGACAGACAAAAATTTTAAAAACGTGTGATTCGGTTATAGTATCGTTCAAATAACCGTATGAGCTTAATATGAGGTAGTTATGTCGATATTACAGACAGACACTTCAGTTTTATTTATTAGTATAGATTAAGCGATTTACGCACTTGCACTCGTTCTAAGCGATAATTGAGGGATAGGGATGCAAAAAAATGCGGCCTTATTTTAAAACTATTTTCGCATTAGAGCAAGCTATATGTACACATAAAATACTCAGTGTGCCTAAGCGGCACCAAAATGTTAATATTTACAAACAGAACTGAGTGCCGACTTTTGCTGGGCGGCTTTAGGAGCATCCACCCTATCACCAGACGGTTAGCAAAATACAAATTTCTTATCAATCTGTCTTTCAAGATGACACTGAAATTATATTGCGATCTTTTTTTGCACAGTGCATATTGTCGTAAGCAAAAACGAAAGATATAATAACTATTTCTTCGTTTTAAATACGCGGGGTCTAGGAAGAAGAAGAAGACTGATACTTTGTCTTAGGTCGACATAGGTTTTATACTACACCTGCTCTGAAAGTACCTTCTGGTTTTTCTCATATCGAAAGTCAAAGTACGTCATTACTGTCAAACAAATAGGCGGGACGAAAAAATATATGGAATTTCATTGTTAACGCGCTAGAGCGGAAGTTCCATTTATGATCGAAATTCCATTACTAACGTGCTTTTTTCTTTTTAATTTTTGGTCAAATCCGATCAGTACATGAAAAAAAACCTATTTTTATACTTTGTAGTGGCGTTTGAAGGCAGTTTTCTGGAAAGAATTTTTATTTATTGATCAATTCTTCTTTTTGTCGGTATGTTTCTCGGCGTCAAAGGATTTGATCTGAAAGTCCATATGTCCTTCGATCACTCGCTCCTGCAGTCTTGTCGCATTCAGATAAGCGCGTCCGTCTTGGAACGGAAAGTTGTACAGCACGGGCGACAGTGATATAAACATATCTTTGAGGCTGTAGTTACCCTGAAACACATTTAAGAAAAATTAAACCGAATTCGATCCAGCATTCTCTGAAAAATCGGATCAAAAACATTAGTAACATATGGGTACATATGTCTATGTCCGTCGTCTGGATGTAAGCTACCTCTCCACCAAATTTCATCAAAATCGGTTAAGCTGTTGGGCCGTGAAAAACTAGCAGACAGACACACACTTTCGCATTTATTATAGGTATTACTAGCGGACCCGGCAGACGTCATCCTGCCCGTTGACATCAGCGCCACCTACCGAGACCCGGTAGGCTACCTGTACCTACCCGGTAATTGTGTTTTCAAACCATCCAGGAATCCATTGAAATATACACACAAAATAATGTCATCCAAATCGGTCCAGCCGTTTAGGAGGAGTTAGGTAACAAACACAATATGACAGAAAAATTATATAGGTCCGGGTGAGAGAGTTTACCGTATCGACGCGATGAACATTAAATGTTTGTCAGTTACGAAACCCATGAACATTTTGTATGGGAAAATGTTTTTCCTTTTATTTTATTTTTTCGGCAATTTTCCAATGTTTTTAATAGTTATTCTGCTATTCGGAACGGAGAAAAATACAACAAATTAAAACCCATGGAAATCGCTCCAGCCATTCTCGAGATATAAGTGTTCGAACAAACACGACTTTGTTTTATACATTATATTATACTTATCTAATGAATTATGGATACCTAACCGACACTTACAGGTGGCATTGGGCATTTCAGCGGGTTTGTATTGGTCTTGTAGTAAACTGCTCTCAACGATGATCCTATGAGATTATCATTTTCAATAAATTCACAGAAATTAATGTGCCATTCCACGAAGCTTCGCTTATACATGTTGGATAACAACTGGTAGAAGAAGAATTCCATCTGAAAACCATATTATACGTAATTATATGTACACATAGCTCGTGCTCGCGAGTTCGCCCGCGTGGATTCATAAAAATCTCATACAAACATTCATCCCCCATTTAACCCACTCGGGGGTAGTTTTCCAAAATTCCTTAAAACACTAATTATTTATTAGTAATTCTTTATTTTTAACCGAAAACCTAAATATCAATTTTCATAGATATAATTTGATAAATGATGTGAAAAATGACGGCCTCTCATACGAACCTTCATCCCCTATTTATCAGCCTTGGGGGTTTTCAAAAATCCTGAAACACGTACCTAGGTATAATTTCTTTATTTTTTTAACCGACAGTACAAATACAGATTTTCATGGATATGACTTGAAAATTGATGGAGATTCATATAAACTTTCATCCCCTATTTAATTTAGGATGGAATTTGCATTATTCCTTTCTTAGTGTGCGCCTACGTCATAAAAGAAAGCTATGCTGACCACTAGGTCAACGAGGCAGTTTTACCCCCAGGGAAGGATGAAGAACTATAATAAAATTATGGTCCAGGTATAAGTAGCGGCACGAAATTCTAGCGCTGACCTTCAATGTGCAGAAGTCGAAAATGAGGTATCTCGGGGTGGTGAGGGGGTCGCGGGGGGGGCGTGGGGATCGTTCGTAAGCACTGATTAGCTGTCGCGGATCCCTCGTAAGCGCTGATTGGCTCTTCAATCGTACTGTGTCCCGCTCACTCGTATGACGCTGCGCGCACTTGAAGGTCAGCGCTAGACTTTCGTGCCGCTACTTCTATTTGCTTACCTTGATACCTTTGTCGAGCTCGACTAGCGCGGTGATGTTGAGTGTCACATAATGCACAGGGTCGTTGCGACTTAGGCGTCTCGACTTGAACACTACGTTGGTAACGAATTTAGGGTTGCTGTAATCTATATTCGGACGCTCCAAACTTATGTATAGTTTCTGAAAAGTTTGGAAATCTCTTTAGGGGCTCTCTCTCCACCTTCTTTTCTTCATTTTGTCACTAGATGGCGCTGTTTCGATTCCATACAAATTGTAGTTAACTTTATCACTACCGAAAATGTAGAAAATCTCCCACTACGCACTCTGTACGGTTAGTCTAAGATTTTACACATATAAATAGTTTTGCGACTCGTTTGCTCACTCGTTTTGAGAAACTGAACCCAAACACTCTTATTTTAAAGTCGTAATTCTATAGTTCGAATATGTATTTTACAACCTTTCTGCTTGGGGCGCTCGCTGTGTTCGAATGCTGAATGTATTGGCGAACTCAAACCTTAATACAAGCCATTTTAGGTCCATTTTACTCTGAAATCGATCAATAGTATACTACAAAGTTTGGAGTGCTCCAAACTTGACTAAGCACTCTGATGAGTGTTCGATAGCCTAAACGTAAGTTTTGTCACTTTCTTACTAGGTATAAGTGAAATGACAAAGACAAAACTTGTGAATAAGCTATCCAACACTTATGAGAGGGTGGTGAAACAGCCCCTTAAAATGCTATATGATCTATACCTACAGTCCCTCCCAGAACGCAATGCAGTTTATGTAAACAAATCATACTCGTCATGACATTTCACTTTTGTACACTATTTTCACTGTTGCTTTTAACAAATCACTCAATTATGTTTTCAAAGTAAAACTTATTAAGTTACTAAGTGTAGGTAGGTACATTTATTAATCAATCGTATTTTTAACTCCCCAAGTAAAAACGACGGGGTGTTATAAGTTTGACGTGTCTGTGTGTGTCTGCCTGTTCCACTGAAGTCTGTAGCGCTCAAACGGGTGAACCGATTTGAATGCGGTTTTTTTTTGTTTGAAAGGTGAAAGTTGAAAGAAAGTTCTGGACTAGTAGAATAGAACTATGCAAATCCAAGATGGCCGCCACCACAAAATTAATGACGAATGTTAGGGTTTTTTAATAGTATAGTATAGTAATATAATAAAGCGGAAGAGTTTGTTTGTTTGAACGCGCTAATCTCAGGAACTACTGGACCGATTTCAAAAATTCTTTCACCATTGGATATTATGTACGTGATCCTTGAGTGCTATAAGGCTATATATTATGTACCACGGGCGAAGCCGGGGCGGACCGCTAGTTTTTAATAAAAGAACTTCTTAAACTTAAAACAAGCGATAATCTAAAAGATTAAAAGTTAAACTGACATCACTACACATTTAACAGTGCATGTCTTGAAAACTACTCAACCGATTTTGATGAAACTTGTTGTTTAAAATATAATCAGTCGATAGTAAAACTCTTACCCGTTCGCTACTGCATTGGTTGATCCTTGCAAACAAACATACTGATACGCTGATAAGAATTATCTTCCTCTTTAAACTCATTTGGATGTTGGTACCGGAGATATCTGTGAGAAATACAAGGTATAAGCCGTGGCATGTAACTCGAACGATGACCGTTATTGCGCGGAAATCCAAAATAAGGTATCATGGGGGAGTGAGCGGGTCGCGGGACGGGCGCGCGTATCGTTTGCACGCGCTGATTAGTGATTGGCTCTCCAGTCGCATTCCGTCCCCCGCACCGAAACGACGCCCCGCGCACTTCCAGTGTACAGTCGCGTTCTTAATTAAATTAAATACCTGCTATTAAATAATTTAAGCAATTATTGTATTACGTGCACGACAGTACCCATGCGCAGCTAACCCCTCCACGTTTCGTTCAGCGTTCGAGTTACGTGCCGCGGCTTTTAGGTAAGCTTAAGGGGACCATTATTATCGAAAACTTAGCGATACTAATTATTATAATTTATACCACCACTACTCACCAACACGACAGCCTTTTAATATCCCACTGCTGGGCACAGGCCTCTCTTATAGGAGAGAGTGATAGCTTAGACCCGCCACGCTGCTCAAATGCGCGTTAGCGGGCTTTAACGACTATTGTCATAATATTATGCCGCCTGCTTAACGTGCTCTCCGAGGCACGGGGGTGAAACACCGCGGTGTTTCACTTCGCGCGCGAACTACCAACTCCGGGCTGGCACTGAGAATTGTTTTGACAGAAAAAACCAATACCTAACAAATTTTATTTGCCGACCTGGGAATTGAACCCGGGCCCACGTGATCTGCCTGCAGTCCAATATGCTAACCACTAGACCAACGAAGCAGTTATTATACTAGGTACCTAAATAAATTGTATTTAGGTACCTAGTATAATAATACAATACCAATAATAATGTCATGATCAACCCATTACCGGCTCACTACAGAGCACGGGTCTCCTCTCAGAGTGAGAAGGGTTTTGGCCATAGTCTACCACGCTGGCCAAGCGGATTGGCAGACTTCACACACCTTTGAGAACGTTATGGAGAACTCTCAGGCATGCAGGTTTCCTCACGATGTTTTCCTTCACCGTTAAAGCAAGTGATATTTAAATACTTAAAGCGCACATAACTCCGAAAAGTTAGAGGTGCGTGCCCCGGGATCGAACCTACGACCTCCGATTAGAAGTCGGTCGCCCTAACCACTAGGCTATCACAGCTTAATAATTAATCATAACAGCCAATAATAATAATTAATCATAATTGTCTTATACTTGCAGTAAGTATTAGTGGTTTAGTATTTAGTATTTTTCAAACCAGCAATGTAAAGCGTGCACAATTCGGTGTCGATGCCTCGCGAGCGGCGAGCTATGCCGACGACTACTTTAGAGGTGCCAGCTGATTGCATTACATTGCGAACTTTTAAAAATACAGGAAATATTTACTTAATTTTTTTTGTACCTAGTATTTTGTCTGTAATCATCACTACTAGGTATTTATTACCTGTCTTTGTTTCCGAGAGCGGTCCCCCTTACACCCGATACAAGATTGAGATAAAATCTATAGGTAAGTATGTATGTTATTAACCAGATAAATCTCCTAAACTATCTTAAGCTAATAGTGGTTAGGCTTGCTCTGCTATGTACATATACGTACATATATACGGATAGTATGGGTCCCGCGCCGGACCATATTAAAAAAAAAGTTATTGACTATAAGAGTGAGGGAATAGAGAGTGAACCTGTGTTTGCGCACACACTTGTGTATAATATATCTCTGGCTATACTCCGTTGAGATTGGTCGCCGTGACCGAAATTCGGTCAGGCGGACTTACTATAAAGACTATAAGTAAATGTGAAAGTGAGTTTGTTTGTTACGCTTTTACGCCTAAACCGCTGAACCCATTTTAACGATATTTAGTGCAGAGATAGACTAGACCTTGGAGAAGGACATAGGCACGCGGACGAAGTTGCGGGCTTCAGCGAGTACAATATAATTATGGAAATTGCATACTAAGTAAGTACTAACTAAGTACTTACAAGTAAGTTGTTACGACCTTTGCTTGGAAATGTACTCTATACAAAATGGTAAACAGGTTTGATTCTGAATTCCGATTAGCTATTTATATCCTACATATTATAATATACGTACCTACCTACCTACCTAATTAGTTATATATTTTTTAAAGGAAATACATTTTAAACAGTTACATAAGTACCTACCTATACAAATTCCATAAATGCACTCGATTTATTTCTAAATAGGTAAGCAGGTATAGAACAATCTCGCTATTCGTTTGTCCATAATATATTCCTTTAAATATACTTACTTTAACTTTTTCCGACATTTTCAACAATTATCGTTGTATTTCAACCAAACACAAAACTTTAACAAATTAACACATCTAAGCCTTCCTCGTGAATTACTTGTCCATTGGTGAAAACCGCTTGAAAATTAAATTCATTCAGTAGTTTTTAGGGTTCCGTACCCGAAGGGTAAAAACGGAGCCCTATTAATGTCACTCGGCTGTCTGTCTGTCTGTCCGTCTGTCCGCCGGTCACAGGTCTCTAGCTCGCAGACGAAATGAGTTACAAACCTGAAATTTTGGTATTTAGTGTAAAACGTTAACCCAAAATCAAATATTGAATTAGAAATTGAATTAAATTATTTTTCAGGGGGGCTCCCATACATGAAAAAGGAGTCGAAAAAAAAAATTTTTCTTTACCCTAGCTTGTGGGGTATCATTGTTTAGAGCTCATTAAGTAGAGTAAAAATATATTTTTTTTTAATTTTTATCTCAAAAAATAAGGAAATGGGAGGCCATCAAAGTTGTCAGTTTTAGACCATTTTTGTGACGGGGGCTATCTCAAAAACTAAACTAGTTGGAAATATGATATTTCAGTATATTATGTACTATATGCTCTATTTAAACAACAAATACTGAAAACAACGATTTATTAAATAGTTTATAAGCTGTGACCAAAATAAACGAACATTTTTTTGGGTTTTTCTTTCACGGTTTGTTGCGATGTCTAGCTCGGAAATTAAATATTTCTTAGACCCAAAATATTATATTGTTCATAATTATGTACGGAACCCTGAAAGAGCGAGGCCCGACTCGCACTTGGCTGATTTTATTGAGTTTATCGCATCAGACTGACATACGCGGTAGGGGATTTTGTTTATTTATTTATTTATATCTTCATTGCTTAAAGTTATTATGACTAGGCTAGGTAACCTAAAAAGGAAACACTTACAACACAAGCATAAATTAAAATTTAAAGAACCCCCGTCATTCGCCATTTTGTGGCGGCGGCCATCTTGGATTTGCATAGTGCTATTCTACTAGCCAAGCTCTTTCATTTGATACCCATATTAGGGGAGTTGTGAAAAAATATGTAATCCGCCATTTTGTAGCGGCGGCTATCTTGGATCGATTTTCATCCAACATAGCTAACAGCACTCTTGAATAATTTATTGAGCGCTACAGGGGAACAGACAGACAGACACACACATACACATAACACACACACACAAACACGTCAAACTTATAACACCTCGTCGTTTTTGCGTCGGGGGTTAAAAAGGCGACCTTATCACTAAAAATGATCTGTTCCCAGGTAACCTATACGTAACGTAACGTAACCCCCGGCACGTAAGTCGAGCGGTAACCTTCAAGTGCGAGCAGCGTCGTACGAGTGAGCGGGACACAGACACAGTACGATTGGAGAGCCAATCAGCGCTTACGAGGGATCCGCGAGAGCTAATCAGTGATTACGAACGATCCCCACGCCCTCCCCGCGACCCCCTCACCACCCCGAGATACCTCATTTTCGACTTCTGCGCATTGCAGGTTACAGCTAGACTTATTTGCCGTGACTTGTACTTAAATAGAAGTTTGTTTCTATGTGGTTTCTATGTACCTAGTGATAAGAAATAAGGTTGGAAACGGAATCCCCACGGGATAGGAATTTCTATTTCTACGCGAGTAAATCTGCGGGCCGGACGTTCGCTAGTTTTATTATAAACATGGGCGCTCTAAATAATTGTACTCTGAAATACTTACTTCCAATTACGATTAAATCAGCTATTATATTTAATTAAGTCTTTTGTATGCCGACCTACTTAGTTGTTATTGAAATCATTTTGTTTTGTCATACCTACTAGGGTTGTTTCTAGACCACGAAATTATATTGCCGCGACTGGCGTAGTGGTGAGTTCTGTGGTCTTATAAGTGAGTTTTCCCGGGTTCGATTCCCGGCAGGGGGAATTTTTGGCAAATTGTCTCTGAACTCGTTTGGTGCAAGCTTTCAGTGGTGGCTAGATACCACCCAGCCGGCGAAGCCGTGCCGCTAAGTGATACGATACGATACCGCATACAAACCTGTCAGGGTACATTTACTTCCACTTAGGGAACAGTGCAAGTTTCATCGAAATCGCTTCAGTATTTTTAAGTTATGGACGCTTTTCACTTTCCAGTATTAGTAAAAGTTTAATTGAATTAAAAAAAAATGCGATCAAGAAGGTCAAAATATAAACACTGGAGAATGAAATGCAAACAAAAAGTCGAAGCAAAGAAATCTGGCCTGCAGGGCTAACATGCGACACACGAGAAAATTATCTTTTTCTCGTGTGTCGATTCTCGAAAAAGTGTAGAGATAGTTTTCTCGTGTGTCGCATGTTAGCACTTCTGGACACGAATGTCGCGCGTGTCGTCGCTCGCAGACCATCGACTAGCGACAAGTTGCGCGACACGCAAATGTCCCGCGCGACGTCGGGCGACATCGGACGACGTCGGGCAACATCGGGCGACATCGGACGACGTCGGGCAATATCGGGCGACATCGGACGACGTCGGGCAACATCGGGCGACATCGGACGACATCGCGCGGAACACGTGAATTTCGTGTCGAGCGAGTAGCGACAGTCGCGCAACAAATGTCCCCCAATGAAAATGCGGCTAAGTTTTCGTAAATAATTATGATCATTACCTGTTCTTAAATTGACGTTCAAAAAGTTTACAGTGTACCAATGTTGAATAAAGTTTATTTGTCTTTGACTTTGATCGAAGAAATAAAACGACAAACTTCAATCTCTCTTCAAGTTTATTACTCTATTTATAACCAGATCGGTTTCAGTCAGTTCGCAGTCCTGGATCAGTCGCTCGACGGTCTCGTCCGGCTCGGTGACGAGTTCCACGGACGGTTTGAGCGGCACCTTGTGCACCCTGCGCTTGTGGGTGTAGAGCGCGCCGCTCTGTCTAAAGGTGTCGCCACACACGTCGCACTTCAGCGGTCGGTCGCCGGTGTGAACGGACTCGTGCTCGCGGAGGTCTTTCTTGGACTGAAATCAAATAAATACAGTGTTTTGTAGATCATTTCGAATGGTTTTGATGTTAGAAAATATAAGGAGACCGCTTTCGGAAACTTAACACTATTATTATACTCCCTAAACACAATCTTATAGGATAGGTATCGGCCTTGGCGCGCGCGCGTTTGTAGGTACCTAACTAGGTCACACAACGGTCGTTGACCTCCAGCGTTAGATGATCTTATTTGAATTACGTTACAAACTTAAAAAAATACAGGAAATATATATATATTTTTTTTGCAATTACAGTCTGTTTAACCCCCCAAAATGGGTATTGTACAAAAAGTACATTTTTTTAAACGATTTTTTTTCATGTTTTTATTCCGAGAAGGTCCGTACCGAGAAGACTTTTATACGTACCGAGAATGCTTTCCCGCACGTGTCGCACAGCTTGTTCTTGGGGTACTTGTAGCCTCCGTGGAAGAGTTTCATGTGTCGCGCGACGCACTGCGGACTCGCTAGCGCCTTGCAACGAGACAAAACAAACCGATAAAAAAAAGAAAAATAAAGGTGTGTGTACTTATGTACACGCGTAAGAAGTTATACTTCTTCGCATGCAAATAATAAATTACAAACAGACACTAGATGGCGTGACAGGCAGCCATGTTTCTTTACGAAGTAATCAGAAAAAGAGACGAACAAGCGGTGGAGAAGCGATTATGAACCTTATTCCCTTGTCATAACGTTCTCCGTAACAATACAATGACTTTTTCATGCTGTATTTTGTTTGAAATAAAATTCATTCGGTATAAAATCACTAGAAAAAATTTACTTGTATAACTCCCGGCACGTAAGTCGAGCGCTAACCTTCAAGTGCGCGCAGCGTCGTACGAGTGAGCGGGACACAATACGATTGGAGAGCCAATCAGCGCTTACGAGGGATCCGCGAGGGCTAATCGGTGCTTACGAACGATCCCCACGCCCTCCCCGCGACCCCCTCACACCCCGAGATACCTCATTTTCGACTTCTGCGCATTGAAGGTCAACGCTAGACCGACCAACGCACACAAACAATGGTACCTCTACCTTGTCACACACCGCGCACTTGTGGCTCGTCTTCCCCATGTGCACGTAGTGGACGTGGTCGCGCAACGCCGCGCGACTTCGCACGCTCTTGTCGCACATCGCACACTTGTACCTGTAACTTAATAATCATAACAGTACATTACTGAACAGTACGTAGGGTTAGTAATTTCTTTTATCTACTCTCATATCTTAAAATCCCGATTAAGAAATCAAAATGTGTCATATATTGGACTACTTTATTCACATACATCTATAATATTTAAAAAAAATTAAAAAAGTTCATTATAACACTACTTTGTTAGGAAATTATTGCAAAATAATGCTTTAAAATAATCTTTTCTACATTATAGTACAAGCACTGGGTTCTGGTATTTTTGAGCCATGGCGGGAAATTCACGCGCCTCCTTGGTAGTTTACGTGATACGTATAATGTATTGTCTATGGCTATTTGTGTATGATATATAAGTATTACCTACTGTAATTTTAGCTATTGTTCAAATTAATATAATAATAATATTTCTTCCTGGATTTATATTTGGGTCATGGCCAATGCGACGGCGCAGCGCGAGAGTGTGGCGCTACCATTATTGACCACAGACAATAGACATCACCGGACGCTGCAGTCTGCACGCACATACGTGAATGAATTTTGGCGCCATATGCTATATTATTCAAGTTTTTAATTTATTGTTTTTGTTAGTGCCATAACCCACTGGCGCGACACGTCGCGCGCGGCAAGCCGCGGGTTGTCGCACGCGATTTTATTTTCTAAACAAACTCTATGTAAAACTGACGTGCAAAACCCACTGGCGCGGCACGAAATCGCGCCGCGCCAGTGGGTTTTGCGGCAAGCGTTTGCATAGAGTTTGTATAGAAAATAAAAACGCGCGCGACAACCCGCGGCTAGCCGCGCGCGACGTGTCGCGCCAGTGGGTTATGGCACTTACTCAAAACTTTGCAAGTGGTTTTTATTGTGCGGAAAAATGACTAGCAAATAGCAATGATACTGAAGAGAATGTAACTCCACCTGACATTCTGGAAGTAGCAATGACCAACAATCTTTTGCCAACAAAATCAAGGAAAACTCACGACAAATATTACCAAGATTTTATGGTTTGGATTTTAAGATATGAGTTTAGATAAAGTAGTGTATGAAACTCTACATAATTAGGTATTAAAACACTCGTGTGATACTATTACAAAACTCACCTGCGGCTCATTTTTTAAACTCACACTCATGTTTTAATAACCTCTATTATGCAACCGTTTTATAAACTACTATTATCTACACCCATGCTTTAAATTCTCTATTAACGATTCGGAAACAGTTAGCTTACTGCTAACATTAAAACAGCCAGTCCTAGTAACCATATTATCATCCAAAAGAATGTTATTATGAAAACGGATGATATAATGTTGTACTGAATTTCATTACAACACTCGTTTGGATGATGTAATGGTTACTAGGGCATTGAGTGTTTTAACACGTTCACTACATTCACGCGGACGAAGTCGCGGGCTACAGCTAATTAAAAAAAATGTAACACTTTATACTTACACGGCAGCGCGCACGGCGTGTCGTTTCGTGTAACGCATGTGACAGTTGTAGAGAAGAAGCGTTGGGAACCACTTGTGACAGGTCTCGCACTCATACTTCTTTCTGTCAAATAAGAAAAACCAATTTAAGCTCTCCTCAAAACACATGCGTTTTGCGGTCGCAGTCACGGTCTCGATCGCGGTCGCGGTCACTGTCGCGTTCACGGACGCGGTCATTGTCGCGGTCACTGTCACGGTCGCGGTCACGGTATACCACCGGTCTACCGCCTATTAAATGAAATGAAGTTTATGTACTTAAAACTTGGGTAACAACAATATCGATAGGTCTTCAATAGAGTTCTAAACATACTTTGCCTCAACCTCAGTTGTGAAAAATATTAATTTTTAAAACTATTTTTTTTTATATTTGACCGCGACCGCGACCGCGACCGTAGACCGCGTTGGTACGAAAACATGAACCGAAACAAAACAAATACAAGAAAAAAACAAGACTGAGTTCATTGTGGCTTCTTCTCAGTTCAGGGCGCGTTTAAAACACTAGTAGTTTTAGTGTTAAGTTGTAGTACCTAAGTTATTCATTATCACCATTACCTCCCCTCTGTATGAAGCTAAAAACTTACTCCAAGTACGCGGAAGCGTTTGTTGCACGACGCGCACGCGTACTCTGCGGCATCTGTGCTCGCGTGCAGAAGCCAAAAACTTACTCCAAGTCCGCGGAAGCGTTTGTTGCACGACGCGCACGCGTACTCTGCGGCGTCCGTGCTCGCGTGCAGAAGCCAAAAACTTACTCCAAGTCCGCGGAAGCGTTTGTTGCACGACGCGCACGCGTACTCTGCGGCATCCGTGCTCGCGTGCAGAAGCCAAAAACTTACTCCAAGTCCGCGGAAGCGTTTGTTGCACGACGCGCACGCGTACTCTGCGGCGTCCGTGCTCGCGTGCAGAAGCCAAAAACTTACTCCAAGTCCGCCAGATGAGCCTTCGCCTCGGTCATGTGTTTCTTGTACGAGTTCCTGTTGGCGAAGCGTTTGTTGCACGGCGCGCACGCGTACTCCGCGGCGTCCGTGCTCGCGTGCAGAAGCCAAAAACTTACTCCAAGTCCGCCAGATGAGCCTTCGCCTCGGTCATGTGTTTCTTGTACGAGTTCCTGTTGGCGAAGCGTTTGTTGCACGGCGCGCACGCGTACTCCGCGGCGTCCGTGCTCGCGTGCAGAAGCCAAAAACTTACTCCAAGTCCGCCAGATGAGCCTTCGCCTCGTTCATGTGTTTCTTGTACGAGTTCCTGTTGGCGAAGCGTTTGTTGCACGGCGCGCACGCGTACTCCGCGGCGTCCGTGCTCGCGTGCAGAAGCCAAAAACTTACTCCAAGTCCGCCAGATGAGCCTTCGCCTCGGTCATGTGTTTCTTGTACGAGTTCCTGTTGGCGAAGCGTTTGTTGCACGGCGCGCACGCGTACTCCGCGGCGTCCGTGCTCGCGTGCCGCCGCGCGTGCTCCGCCACCAGGTCGCAGCGCACCATCGCGTCGCACGTGGGACACTTCTCACGAGGCAGGGTCTTCGCTATGTGCACCCTGGGAGAGGGGTGAGTGTGAATTGCGTTCCGTTTCGTTACAAATGTTCCCGTATCAACGAGTTACATACGGGGTGTAAGAGGAGAGTTATAGAAAACGAAGCGCTAATATTATACTACCTGAACACAATCCAATACCGAGTAAAATACTAGCTAATGTAAAATACTAGCTAGACTTCGTTCGCGTAGATTTGGGTTTTGAAAATAATGTTTCTTCTTACAAACCAGCAGGGCCGGATTAACCCTATCGGGGCCCCTAGGCAATGCAATTCTCGGGGCCCCTTTCCTTTCTACGTTTGTATATACTTCCTCCATTGAGAATTTTCTCAAAAAAAAAATTGTTAGATGAAGCTTTTTTTTTTTCTTGTTGCGTGGCCCGCATCAACTAGGGCCCCCATCGACTAGGCGCTCACGGGGCCCCCGTGGGCCCCTAGTCAGTGCGGGGCCCCTAGGCAGTTGCCTAATCCGCCTTATGGATAATCCCGACCTGCAAACCGGTCGAGGTTAGAATTTCTGATAGTAATAAATAATCTACGCCATCCATGAAACAGTCATTCTTTTCTTCACTTTTAATCAAAAGCTCAAATACTAAATTATTCATGAAAATCATTATATTCCTTGTGAAATGACCGACTTCCATAGAAACTTTCATTCCCAATTTAGCTTCGTTGGGGGTGGATTTCCAAAAATATTAAAACTCCCATATTTCTTCATTTTTAACCATATAGGTACTAAGGTTCATGGATATATTTCAGAAAATTATGGACTTTCATACAAACTTTCATCCCCTATTTAAACCCCCGTTAAAGGTGAAATTTCCAATATAAATGTATCATTTAGTTCTCAGTACGAGTCCCCAGTTCCCAGTCCAGGCGTTTTGAATACTCTAACTTAACTTTTTCCAATAATTCACTTACTGCTCGTGTCTCAAGAATGATTTCTTGATGTGAAACCGCTTGCCACACGCGGAGCACTGGTACCCTTCCTTGTGATACTTCATTATATGCTCGTATCTTCTAGTGTATGTGCTGTGAATAAATTATTTATTTATTTAGAATACCCTATTCTTAATATATAAAACAAAAGCCGGGTTTTTTCGAACATTTATAATTCGAATATAAACGGCCGATTTTCATAGTTTTTGATTTGTTGTATATGTCTCCGTCCCGGAATAACTATAAAAACATTGGGAAACTAACGAAATAAATAAATAAAAGAAAAAACATTTTCTCACACAAAATGTTCATGGGTTCTGTAACTGGCAAACATTTAATGTTCATTAAGAGCGTTGACGCGGCCTGCGCCATTTTAGCTCATTTTTAAGCTATTTTGACCCTTCATAAGTTGTTAATTAATGCATTTACTTAAAAACTTATTTATACTACATTGTAGATAATTTTCTGTTCTAGGGAATTGGAAGACAACATTTTGCAATTTATTGATAGTTTGTGTCTTATTGCCAAAATACCAAAGGCCTATTTTTGAATTTTGGGTTTCGTGTAATCTTTGACGTTCACTCCGTCAAAAGTTACTTGTTCGATTCACACACAAAGATATATTTATTAAAGGAAATGTCCTGAACTAAAGACGTGGAAGAAAACATTTTTTCATTTTGTATTTTTTACATCATAAAAATTCAAATAAAGAAATTGGAATTTCAGTAAATTGTAGACATATAAAACCGTCATTTTAGTAGATTATTTTTCGATATTTATAAGTAAAATTAAGTATTTATAAAAGTAAAACACATTTGCAATAATATAAACAAAAAAAAATTTGAAATTTACCACTATTTGTTACCAAAAAATAACTTTGAAACCCAGTACAAAACGCAGAAAGTTGCAGTAGGAAATTGAACTAGGAAACTAGTATGGGCCGAGGCCTCTCAGAGAACGGACGTAACACTTTTTGTCTCGGCAATTCCTATTGGATTACATGAAATATACGTAAAATTGTAGTGCGACTGTCACTTTTCAATACTAGATATTTTTAATGCTCACTATTTTTTGTTACAGATAGATTAAAACTTTTGACGCATTTTTTAATTGTATTATATATGTTACCGGAAATGTATGTAATTCCTAAAATTGCACGGAAAAGTGTAAAATAAATTATATTAGACACATTTCCTAGGAAATCTATACATATCCTAAATAGCAATCGGAAATGTAAAACATTTGAGATATCAATGGGTACGTGGGGATAGCGGGGCGAGGGGAGGGTATTGCATCATCTGATCAGGCGATCGCGCTAGTAAGAGGAGGTACTTATTACTTTATCTTAGGCGGAAATCATATTCTTTTCAAAATTATTTCTTTTTTTTTTTCAGAAGTCAGGTAAGGTTAGAACACAAATATCCATGTGCCCAGCCGCAGGACGGGCACTTAGGTTCTATTGGGTCTTAGGTAGAATGTGGTCCAAAATAAAGCATTATTTTTATACATTTCCTAATACGATATAGGAATTATATATAACTAGCTTTTGCCCGCGGCTTCGCCCGCGTAAATTTAGGTTTTTCACAAATCCTGAGGGAATCGTGGATTTCTGGTTCCCGTTCCCGCTCCCTTTTCCAACCTTTATACTTACTTTCAAGGTAGTTTGCTATAGTGATCTACCTATAGCTAGCTGTAGCTATAGATTTGGGTTTTTTCAAAATCCCGCGGGAACTGTGGATTTTTCCAGGATAAAAAGTCTGTTTTAAGTCAGGGCATCATCTATCTCCATTAGTTAGCTTACATCCTAGGGAGGTATATAGGATACTTTTTATCTCGGAAAATTAAAAAGTTCCCATGGAATTTTTAAAGGTCCGTCCGTTTAACTGATTTATACGAAATTTGGTAGGTACAGCTGAGGTACCTTGCGTCGCGGAAATTGACATAGGCAACTTTTATCCCGAAAAAGCAAATAGTTCCCACAGGATTTTTAAAAACCTAAATCCACGCTGACGAAGTCGCGGCCATCATCTAGTACATAATATTATGTGGAAAATGAACTAGAAAATAGCTATACAAAAAACTATCGTTCGGTAACTATTAAAATTTAAAATCGAGAAATGACATCAAAATGAAGAAGGGGGTTTACATTACAAATTGGTAACTAACAACATACTTTTGTTGACAAAAGTTTTTGATCTTTCTTGTATCTCTCGCGGAAATGACTGCTGTCTAAGTAATTTAACATATTATAATTTTTTTATTTATTTAACACATACGCTACTTTTTATCCTGGAAAAATCCAGAGTTCCTATGGGATTTTTAAAACACCGAAATCTATAGCTATAGCTATAGGTAAATTACTATAGCAAACTTCCTTGAAAATAAGTATAAAGGTTGGAAAAGAGATCGCGGAAAAAGTCGCGGGCAAAATCTAGTATATAATAAGTAAATAAACGAGATTTTGAATTAATCTACATTTTTCTTCACTCTCTTACCCTTACACGAGTAGGTAGGTATGTAAAAAAATCAATATCAGAAGCTGTACTATATTCTCCAATTATATTTTTTATGTACTGGTCTACTCTATAAGGTCTTTTTCAAGCATTATACATTAATTATGCCTGCTTTATAAAATTAAAAATCTTCGAACTAAAAACTAATAGATGCCTAAAAATATTGAAAAAAAAATAATAATAGCCCATTTGAAAACGGTAAAAGGATCAAAACGGTTTGTTACACTACACTGCAATTGCTGCAGCCTGTTCATTCACGTAAACAAAGAATCTCAGGTAAATGCCTAAACTTGCGAAGCGGGTTGGTGCGTCAACGCTCTTAAGATCATACTTATTAAGAAGATCTTAATAAGTAACAGTCAAACATTTTTATAAATGAAATGAATCTATTGAGATTAGGTTGACAACATTATTTTACGAAATGACTATTTGAAACGTCAGTTTACTGCATCGAATTAAAAGTCCGACTATAGGTGACAAACACACGTACAGAAAAATTGTATACATTAAGATATGCACCAGAAGTGATACTCACGTGAAAACCTGATCACAATCAGCGCAAGGATAATCGGGATCCTTAGATTTGTTCTGAACTTTTCTGGGTCGTCTGGTTTTCGGAGCTGTTGGCACATTCTGTAATTACACATTTATTTAGCCATTTATTTTTATTTAATTAGAACGGATAAATATAACACTAATTAAATCGGTAAACACAAATAAAAGTAATTAAGAGGGTAGTGTAGTGAAGAGATGCGGCAGGAGTAGGTATTTTCAACAAGTGTAAATTGAAAATTAAAAAAAACCCCGACATTCGCCATTTTGTGGCGGCGGCCATCTTGGAATTGCAATAATGCTATTTTACTAGTCAAGCCCTTTCATTTGATACCCATATTAAGGGAATTGTGAAAAAATATGTAATCCGCCATTTGGTAGCGGCGGCCATCTTGGACCGATTTTCATCAAACATAGGTAACAACACTCTCGACTAAATCACCTTTCAAACAAAAAAAACCGCATTCAAATCGGTCCACCCGTTTGAGCGCCACAGGGGAACAGTCAGACACACACACACACACACACACACACACACACACACACACACACACACACACACACACACACACACACACACACACACATACACACACACACACACACAGAGACACGTCAAACTTATAACACCCCGTCGTTTTTGCGTCGGTTGTTAAAAATAACGTATAACGTGTATAACGTGTATACATGTATGGTGGTATACGATAACGTACAAACAAAACACTTACCTGCTCGTTTACTTTTTTATTTTCCTCTTCCAATTCATTTTTGACCGTTTTCAAATTGTTTCTCTTCACTTTCGCACCGGTTTTCCGTTTGGCTGTGTCTTTTATTTTTCTTTTTGAGACCCTTCTTTTCGGTTCACTCTCAATCTCCACAGTGATATAATCGTCATCGCCGCCGCCATCTTGAATTTCGACCTCTTGTTTCGTGACGCAACTTTTTAGTGGCTTTTTAATGGTATTATTTTGTTTCACGGCGAAAGACTCTTTAATGGTATTTTCCTCTTTAACAGTATTATCATTGAAATTAAAATCCGAGAGCGTGTTTTCATCTTGATTAAGTTTTTTGTTTTCCGTTTCGGTTTTGACATCGTTAACTTTAGGTTCCCAGCCGCCTTTTGTATAGACTCCCGGTTCGTCATCTGAGGCATCGTCTTTGTTATGTATATCACTATACACCAGTTCTTTATCGAAGGACCTTTTGTAGTTGTACGATAGTTTAGAGAGGCATTCTCTGTTTTTGTCTATCTGTAACGCAAAACATTGTAACGTAACTAAAAAAAGCATATATTAATATTAAAAAATGATAATCTAAAGTGTTGCTGTCTGCCATGAGGATGTTGTCGGCGGTGAGGACGTTGTTGTCGGCGGTAGGATGTTATTGTCGGCGGTGAGGATATTGTTGTCGGTGGTGAGGATGTTGTTGTCGGTGGTGAGGATATTGTTGTCGGCGGTGAGGATATTGTTGTCGGCGGTGAGGATGTTGTCGGCGGTGAAGTTGTTGTTGTTGTCGCCCGTGAAGATGATGTTGTCGGCTGTGACGATATTGTTGTCGGCGGTGGATTTGTTGTTGTCGGCCGTGAAGATGTTGCTATCGGCGGTGAGGATATTGTTGTCGGTGGTGAGGATGTTGTTGTCGGTGGTGAGGATGTTTTTGTCGGCAGTGAGGATATTGTTGTCGGCGGTGATGATGTAGTTGTGAGCTGCGTCAGCTGCGCGTCGAGCGTAGCCTGCGATGCGGCAACAAGTAGGTATGCTCACGTCATATTCGTTGTTGAGTAGCAGCATCAGCTGTCGTCGCGCGTAGCACACCTGCCGCCTGAAGCCGCGCAGCCTGCGCAGCACGGCGCCGCACTCCCAGCAGATGCTGAGCTGCGCCAGCTGTGCGTCGAGCGTAGCCTGCGATGCGGCAAAACCACTTTTATAAGCTAGATATTTCCGACAAATATTTATAATTGCTTCAATATTTATAACTACTACAACATTTTATACCTGCTACAATATTTATAGCTGTTACAATATTTATAGCTACTTCAATATTAATACCTGCTATAATATTTATACCTGCTAATATTTATAACTGCAACAATATTTAAAGCTGCTGCAATATTTATAACTGCTACAATATTTATACCTGCTACAATATTTATTGGTGCTACAATATTTATAGCTGCTACAATATTTATAGCTGTTACAATATTTATAGCTACTACAATATTAATACCTGCTATAATATTTATACCTGCTACAATATTTATAACTGCAACAATATTTATACCTGCTACAATATTTATAACTGCAACAATATTTATAGCTGCTACAATATTTATAACTGGTAATGTCACCATCGGACATCAACTATAAATTATTGTAAACACCTAACAGGATTTTGTTTTAGTTTAGGTTAGACCAGTTTTGTAAGGTACAATGGAATGTTGTCGATGTAGTAGTGGGCACTTGTAAGTGAAGCCTGAGCAAAGTCAAAGCATGTTCTATTAGATCTCAATCTCCAAAGTAGTGATGAACTCACCAGGGGGGTTATTCTGTAACTTAGTTAGCAACTGAAAATAGTTGCCAATGAATTAGTTGGATATACATTGCTGCTTTACTGTGTAAAATTATGAAAACAATTTATATTTCTCACAGTAAAGCAGCAATGTATATCAAACTAATTCGTTGGCAACTATTTTCAGTTGCTAACTAAGTTACAGAATAACCCAGCAGATCTCTTCCAAATTAAACCTCTTTCATCTTTTGGCATAGACTGATAATATAATTTTTACATCACAGGGTATCAGGAGAACACTCTCGGAAACTAAGACAGGTGAAAGTACCGATGATTATATTGATCTTATCACTTAAAAATCACGTTTGTTGTATGGGAGCCCCCTTAAATATTTATTTTATTTTGTTTTTTGTATTTGTTATGGCGGCAACAGAAATACATAATCTGTGAAAATTTCAACGGTCTAACTAACAAGGTTTATGAGATACAGCCTGGTGAGACGGACGAACACACAGACAGACAGCGGAGTCTTAGTAATAGTGTCCCATTTTACCCTTTGGGTATGTGGAACCCTAAAAATAGGGATATGGTAAAAGTGTATGATTTAAATGATTCTCATCATCACAACATCAATTATTTTATTTTCTCTTTATTTACTATAGTACAAGATGTATTTTAAAGAAAATATAGTAGTGAACCTGCAACTCCCTAATTATATAACTTGAAAACTTTATGAAATTGTAATCTGTAAAACGTTAATTGTATGCCTGTTAGAAGTAGATTGTTCCTACTATATTACAATAATTATTTTAAGAATTAATTAATTCAATTAAAAATTAATCTATCACATCACTATTGAGATTAGGTTGACATTATTTTACAGAATGACATTTTGAAACGTCAGTTTACTGCATCAAATTAAAAATCCGAGTATAGTTTAAAAATTGAATTAGCCCCATTATTCTACTAAAATCAAACAAGAGTAATAAGAGGTTACAAGTTTTTATTAGTTGCGCAATGTACAAACAAGCCAAATCATCAACAACATAGCAATCAGATATGGAGAACGGGTTAGAAAAATTTAAAGTTAAACATTAAAAAATAAAACATTTAACACATTTAAGTTGTGCTGTTATATAAATACTAATATTAAAATGATAATCTATACTCTGATTCTTAATTCCGTGGAATTCTGACGTTTCTTAATGTTACCGATTCTAAATAAGTTCAGTTAATAAAACCGTTCCCACAAAAAAGATAATAAATTCAAAACTTACATAAATAAAAGTCAATGAGGGTTTTCGCTAATTTTTCTGACACCAGATGTCGCTACATAGGCGTAAGGTCTAAACAACTGTCAAGTTGTACTGAATTTTATGCCGATGAAACATTTTACCGAAAATTCATCGTATTTGCACTGTTTTACTAGCTATATAAATAAATAAATAAAACATTTATTCAGCCATATCTATACTAATATAGATAGGCTTGTCCTGACTGACTGATTGACTGACTGACGGATCATCAACGCACAGTCTGAACCACTGAAGCTAGAAAATTGAAATTTTCAAAGTAGCTTCCTTTTATGACGTAGGACGCACACAAAGAAAGGATTATTGCAAATTCCATCCCTAAGGGGGTTAAATAGGGGATAAAAGTTTCTATGAAAGTCCGTCATTTTTTAAGTTATATCCGTGAAAATCAGTATTTGTACTGTCGGTTAAAAATAAAGAAATACATGTTTCAGGATTTTTGAAAATCCTACCCCCAAGTGGGTTAAATAGGGGATGAAGGTTTGTATGAGAGTCCGTCATTTTTCACATCATTTCTTAATTTATATCCATGAAAATTGGTATTTAGGTTTTCAGTTAAAAATAAAGAATTACGTGTTTCAGGAATTTTGGAAAAACTACCCCCAAGTGGGTTAAATGGGGGATGAATGTTTGTATAAGATTTGTATGAATCCACGCGAGCGAAATCGCGAGGATCAGCTAGTATAAACATATTTCACTTGATTAATACATTAGTAAACGTGACAAGATAGTTACCCGTAGATTTCTAAAGAACCGAAAAGAAATATGGATTACGGACTAAGAAAAGTAGCTAAGCTAAAGATTGAGCTCAAACGCAGAGGTGCAAATCACGTGCAAATTTTTTGCACTCGTTAATTGTAGGTACATAAATAGGCACTGACACTGTGGAATTTTCGGAAAGAATATTCCTCTTTTAATGATTTAAAAGATTGAAAAATAATCGTAAACTACAAGACTCTCATGTATTTTGATAGATGATTAGACCTCTCGCTACAGTGCTGCCAACTTGTGGATCATTTACAGAAAACCCTCATTGCCGCATGTAGATATGACAAATGCCTGACAGATACTTCAGGTACTTTAGTTTGGGGTGAAATCGAACTTCAGTCGGTAACCCTGTTTTTCATACAAATAACTCATTCTATTTTTAAATGACAACTGTCAGAATTCCACCGAATTAAAAATCAGACTAGATTTTGACTTTAAAAAGAAAGATTTTGAAGGTCAAAATGTCACAATAATGCCAGAGTAAAGTGGATCTTAAAGATCCTTGTTTTAAGGTTACACTTGATTGTCGCACGCTTCTCTATAGCAAAGTGATACTATCCTTTTCATTATGTTACCTGCTGAAAAGGATAGCACTATGCTTAGACCTATCAACTTAGTTGACAACCTTTTTTAAGTGGCCAATTCTGTTGTACACATTCTCTAAATCTAAACTAAAATGACAGGTCTAAATACATTCCTGTCTCTTTTACAATCCCCCCTGCTGAAGGGGATAGCACTATTTTTAAACCTGTCAATTTAGTTTAGGTTTAGAGATTGTGTACAACAGAATTAGCCACAATGACCCTTTATAAAAGGTGATTAATTTTACTTCAACATAGTGTTTTGATACTTGAAATCTATCTAACTCAAATCTAACATGTTGTGATGCATAATCTAATATTAACCCTACCTATAAACATTGGCACGTACATCAAACACTGAACGAAAGTGGTGGGGGTAAGCTATTGTATTACGTGCGTGACAGTTCCCATACGCAGCTATCCCCTCCACGTGTCGTTCAGCGTTCGATGTACGTGGCGCGGGTTATACCTACGCCTTAAATAAACTATTTCTTTATTTAACTAGTGGAAACTTAAATGAGACCTAAAACATGTTCCTTAGGGGCCATCCATAAATTACGTCACACAAATTTTATGATTTTTACTCCCTCCCTCGTCCTTGTAATAGTGTGATGTCACATATTTTGCAATTTTACATTTAGACATTGAATTAAATCAGCAGTTCAGACAATTTTTAATATTTGTTCATATTTCGTGTTTTAATAGTGCCCACTTTAAATGTATTCGATTTTGAAATGTGACATCAAAAAATTTAGAGCCCCTCCCACCCCCTTGTCACAATTCTTCGACCCTACCCCCCCCCCCCCCCCCTTAACGTGTGACGTAATTTATGGATGGCCCTTGATGCCTCAGAAGTTGATTCTTCTTTAAGAAAATCTTGGGTTTTATACCCTCACTATATTGACATGGTCTTACTAATTTTTCTTCTTTCTTTACATAAATAATATCAGATTGTACTGCACTAAAAGCTTGGTTATTATCCCTTATCACTATTAGATGATGCTGCTACTAATTCTTGTTCTTGTATAAGTGCATGAGTAGATTCTTTTGTTTCAAAATCTTTGATGATTAAACTCTTACCACTGGTAGATGGTTTTAATAATAACTCTTCCTCTTTTACAAACGCATTAGCAGTAGTAGAGTTTTCTTTATGAAAATGTTGACTTTTTGTGGCATTACCACTGTGAGATGATTTTGGTACCTTTTTTCTTGGTTTTCTTCTCCTATACATTTTTATGGGTACACCTTCATAAAAACCTAAATGGCGCGACATCAACCAATCTCTAGACTGCTCATTCATAGCTGTGACAAGGTAGTACCCAGCATCTACCAATCCGGAGTTATAAAAGTGTAGTTTATCACTAGCCACATTATTTCTCCCTGCTTCTAAAATATATTTGATTATTCTCTCATGTATAATCAAAGCTAGTTCCTTGGTGACAAAAACACCATCAGCACGTTTTATAACTACAGCCAGGTTTCTAGCTTCTTTATTTGTTATCACTTTGGGTTTGTTCCATCGAATTCGTTTTTTTCGTTTTGTTTTCAAATGGGTACTGTTAGACGGCTGTGGTGGTATTTTGAGGGTGTTTGAAGATGCTGCTTTGTCAAAATCTTGGTTTACTCTATCCACAAGAGATTTCACACCAGAAAAGTTGCAATCATTGCTGGTAGAAAGTTCTTCTTGTTTTATATTGTTATTAACAGATTCTTCTTCATCAAAATCTAAGTTCTTTATGCTGTCACCACTCACAGAAGATTTTATTTGATGAGTTGATGTTAGCTGTATTTTTACTTCCATAAGGCTTTTCACTGATTCGTCTGCGTTTAAATCTTGATGTTTAATACTCTCAAAGGATGATTTTAATTTTAATTCTTCTTTTTTTACGAGTGTATTAGTAGATTCTTCTGTGTCAAAATTTATATTTAGATCCACATTACTGCCAGAGGAGTTTAGGGGTAGGTTTTCTAATTCCAAATTGTTTACTTTGAACACATCCCCACTATGGTCTGAGAGGCAGCTTGTAACTGTTGAAGCGATTGTGGCATCAGGATCTGGTTTTTTAGTGTTTTTACCCTCGCAAGATACAGCAGTAGTGAGACCCTCCTGGGTTTGTACTGGTACAATTACTTCTTTGTTCATAGCTACCTTTAATTCCAAGAATACTTGATAATCAGATTTTTGTAACTAAAATAGTTTTACATAATTTTCATTACAGAAAACCGACTGCTATGTATCATAGTTAAGCAAGGCTTGATAAAAATTAGACAGTTTCTCTTAACTACTTTTGTTTTATGTACTAATTTGAGACTACAGTATGCTATTTGGTATAAATAATAAATAAAATGTATCCTAAACGCTTGTTTTTGAACAAAATTCTTCTTAATTGACCTGTTTATAATATTTTACATTTCACAGTTTACCCGTGATAGGTAACATAAGGCTTTCATAAATATTATAAGTATGATTTAATTTATAACTTCTTTATTTTAATAAATTTCATAGAGCACATACCTGCTGAGGCTCGGAATTGTGTGAAAGTAATGAAAATAGATTATTAACACCATCAACAGTATAATTTAACGGAGACAACTTCCTTTCGAAGCTTAAACATGCACAACAGATGTCTTCTAGTTTCATATTGTCTCTAACTTTGTATCACTCATTCATAAAAATTGTTTTTGTACAATACACTGTAGACGTGGAGAGTTGTTTTACGATAGTATTTACTACTACGTATTCTGTCCTTCTTTACACAAAAACGTTGCACTTAAAACACAGAATGATTTATTCCCATAGTTCCAAGGTGAATTTAAGTACCTTTTTATGTCTTTTTGATGGAAAATTATCATTCTAAAATGTTAGATTGTAGTCACAACGATACGAAACTATTAGTGATTTACTAATTGATTACAATTTAGTATTTTGTTATGTAGGTACTTTGCACTTTACAAAGTTACAAACTGCAGTAAGTTAGCCTTTTTTTAAATAACTAAACAGTAGGTACTCTGTGTAGGTATTGTAAATAAGAAATAACCAAAAAGTAATAGGGAACAGTGTTGCCGTTAGGACAATCTAGTTTGTGGCTACTTCAAATGAAAAAGTCGCTAGTTTTGTAATAAAAATCACCTTCAAAAAGTGGCTAGAAGTAGCTAAATATCATGACCTAATTTAATAATTTTTAAAATTTACCTAGGTACCTATTTTAATATCAAAAGTGATTAAAAACCTCGGCCCTATCTGAGATTACTAATACATCGGTGTGGATCTGGTGTTGCCTAGTGGGGGGTGTTACACTATCAGTATTATCACGCGATCCGCGATACGCGATCCAATTATTGATGGTTTGGCCGCTTTTTTGCGTCAATACTGATGGATTTCCGGATGGTCTTGAAATCCGCGATCCGTGGATCGTGATACGGTATTGATAGTGTGACAGGCCCCATTGATGTGCGGAATCGATTATCAATAATCGATTAATCGATTATTAAAATGATCGATTGCAATCGATTATGATTTTGCATAATCGATCATGATCGATTATAAAGATATACGTTAATTACCAAACTTTACTACCAGCTTTCTGTTATTAATTTGCTTGCTAAAATATAATATGGTTTGGCAACCCTATCATTGCAAAAAGGGTATTCCCTCAAAGTTAGTTTTAGGCTTTGTTCACACCAAACGGATAGTCAGCCGCCGACTGTGAGCGAGCGTTATGCAGCTTACAGCTTTTTCATACATACTCAACTTTTAGAACACACCGAACCGACGATACGCCTTTACCAACTGTAGTGAAATTACCCCCGCTATGAGTATCTATATAAATGTACAAACTGTGCCCCGCGATGTTACCCGTGATTAATAAGTTTGTACACATAAAAAATATTTTCATCCCATCTATTCGAAAAGGACGACTTGGTTCGCCTTTAAGTGCATCCAAAGGTGGTGTTTGCGGCGTACTTATTTATAAGTGCGCGTAAAAGATAATTGCGGCGCACTTATAAATAAGTGCGCCGCAATTATCTTTGCCGCGCACTTTTTGAAGATGAAGGGCCCGTGGTCCCACCGGGCTAGGCGCGAATGATATCGATTGTTGTTATTGTTGTTACAAGTTTGACGTCTGTGTATGTATGAGTGTCTGTATCTGTCTGTTCCCCCGTAGCGCTCAAATGGTTGAACCGATTTGAATGCGGTTTTTTTTGTTTGAAAGGTGAATTAGTCGGGAGTATTTTAGCTATGTTCGATGAAAATCGGTCCAAGATGGCCGCCGCCACAAAATGGCGGATTACATATTTTTCACAACTCCCTCAATATGGGTATCAAATGAAAGGTCTTGACTAGTAGAATAACACTATGCAAATCCAAGATGGCCGCCATCACAAAATGGCGAAATTCGGGGGTTTCTTAAATTTTTAATTTATACTTTTATTATTAATCCGCCATTTTGTGGCGGCGGCCATCTTGGACCGATTTTCATCAAACATAGCTAAAACACTCCCGAACTAATTCACCTTTCAAACAAAAAAACCGCATTCAAATTGGTCTATCTGTTCGAGAGCTATGGGGGAACAGACAGACATACACATACACACACACAGACACGTCAAACTTATAACACCCCGTCGTTTTTGCGTCGAGGGTTAAAGATATGAGGTGCCTTTTATTTCCTCATAGAGGGTGATGAAAAGTAGAGTGTATCACTCGGGCGCAATATATTTTTGGCTCGGGTGACGTACTTTGAATCCCTCGTTACGTTCAGGATTGTCTGTCTGTCTGGATTCAAAAAAGCGCCCTCGCCGTAAAAATATTATTTTGCTCCCTTATGATACAATCTACTATTGAACAAAATCATCTAAGAGTAACTTAGCAACGAGAACGACAGCAAATTCGTGCAAAAGCATACAAATGCATGCAACGACAGCAAACTATTGCAATAATTTGTTATGTGAGCGTGATGTACCTAAGAACAATCAGCGTTTAACAGCACCTATCTCGTTTTTGGAAGTCTATCTATTTACAATCAGGGGGCAGATTGTGTAACTTTTGACGATGAAATGGTATTCATTTGATGGCCTAAGGCTATTAAAGTAAAATATACCTTGAATATATTGATTTAAAATCACAAATTCAATACAACTGATTTCAACATGGAGCGTTATGGATCGTATCGTACATACCTAAACCTATAAGAATGGATACACGAAATTGAGCTCTATTTGAATGATTTTATGGTTTATTTTACTTTGATGCCTTAGGCCATCAAATGAATACCATTTCATCGTCAAAAGTTACACAATCAGGGGGCAGTTTGCCTACTCAATCTATGAAGCTAACTGCTAACCATAGATTTCTTTTTAATCACTACAGATACCTACCTAGGTACTTAACAATATAAATAGATATAGAGCTGAGAGCTCAACTATTAAAAAGAAGCTAGAAAATACAAAACTAAAAATACAAAAAGTAGCTAGAAGTTGCTAGATTTATTTTGGTGGCTAGATGGATTTATTTTGTAGCTAAAACTGTTGAAAATCCGCTAGATCTAGCCACAAAGTGGCTAAAACGGCAACACTGATAGGGAAGTGAAAATATAATCGATTTTTAAAATAATCGATTATTTTTTTCAAATACTCGATTTATAAAAATCGATTTTTTAAATATTAATAATCGATTTTTAAAAAAGCGATTATGCAAATTACTGCTCATCCACACGTTCGCCAACATGCTGGCCCAATATGTTGGCTCAACGTGTAGAGCGGGAGTTGGAAGGTATTGGAACGATGGCCCGCAAGTTGGCACGAGATCCATTTCGTGTCGGTACATCAAAGGGTTTGGGACAGAGTTTGGCCGCACCATCCACACCACGGTGTTTTCACTTCAAACAAAATCTTATACAATGAAGAATCTTCAATCTGGTATAGTTCGTGCACAAAGCGTCAGACGGCGCTAATGGGCGTTACCGCGTTAATAATTTTGAAAATAGTAAATTTTCTTATGTTGTCACTTGTCAGTCCTTTTTTCTACAATCGTTACACGTTTCATTTCACGCAGCTATGTAATTTATACAAAAAAAAATAACAAAACAAATTAAAGTATATTGTTTGATAAATAATTTTGATAGTAAGAAATATAATATTTAAAGACATTTCTTAATATCGTTCAGGGGCGATTGGCCCAAATACATTTTAGTAATTACCTATTAATTTTAGCATATTGTTATCTTGTCACGTTTCGTTTCACTAATTAACATCTTGTCAATCGTATTTTTTTGTAATCATCTGTGCTAATTATTAGTCTATGGTATTTTTCTTCGACATATTTTTTGTGCGTAATAATTAATTCGTTTAATTTCATTGTTTTCTGTGTTTTTGTTGAGTTTTATGCGACTAAGCTTTATTTGGAAACCAAAGGACCCGTTTTCTATTACTTAATGACCCATGCTATCTCTTTTGGATTCTAATTTGCATGTCAAATAATTTCGACGATCCCGCTTGATAAAATTAAAAAGTGCTGTGTAAGTGTGTGTGTTACGATCAAGCATATCGATAAAGAAGATTTTATTCAAAATAATTGTTCTTTACAATATTTTATTAAAAGAAAAAAATGAATCGTTTTTATTTTATTTGTCTTAAAGCTTTGACACAAGTTTAACTCTTTCAGCTATGTTAGTTATATAACAAGATAATATAAGACAATAAAACCATGTTAAAATATATCTTGTTAATTAACTAACAATGAAAGAGTTAAACTTGTGCCAAAAATATTCCCCTTTAATTTTTAGTACAGGGCATGGGGGGGGGGCTATATACGTACATGATGATAGTTATAGATATATACACGAGATAGTTAGTTAGTGCGCAAATCGCTTGGAGCGCTGATTTCCATATATCGTTTAGCTCGTGGGAGTGATAACTCTATACTATAGTCCTTCTCTATGATCCACACGTTGGAGGCAAGTTCAGTTTGCTACGAGCTCTCAGAGTGTTCGCACGCATGCACGTCTTTTAAATTTTATATTCACGCGTCGTAACTAGTATAATGTCAACAAAATGGCAGTGACAATGACCAATTAAGAAACTTTTTGCTTTATAGAGCCCTACTAAGCCGAAAATTTATTTATTTATTTATTATTATAAACATACTTAGATCTATCCTTACAGGTACAACCTAATTCGATAGATAAGTAGACCTTATACTTATTATTATATTATAAAACCTTATAAATTAATATTTACATATAAAACACATTGTGACTTTTGTGAACTCGGCCAGTGAACAAGAGAAAACATCTATATGTTCAGCGACCACGTTGATCGTGTGCGTCGCGCGTGTGAGCGGCGCGCGGCGCAGGCCCGTGAGGGGGCAGCAGGCCCCGGCCGGTGCGCGCGCGCGGCGCCGCCAGCAGCGGCGGCCTGTGTCCGCGCGTCGCGCTCTCTCGCGGCGCGCACAACCTTAGCTCTTGCAGAACGGCAGGGTTGTGCATAGGGTTCAGAACCGGGAAATCCCGGTCTCGAAAGTACCGGGAATTCCCGGTTCTTTTGTCAGTAAAAAGAACCGGGAAATAAAATTTGATTCCCGGTTCTTTCGGTACTTTCGGGAATTTTATTTTAATTACATGATTCACGCTACTACTTACATACATAATCTTTACAATACTAACTTTACTTTTTCATACTTCCTACTGTTCAAAAGTTTAAAACTAACGTGAATTCAGCGCTAAAATAAATGGCGCGCGGTAACTTACAAGTCTACCTCTCTCGCTGTTGTGTGCGATTGCTCGCTTACTCAGTTTACGGAATGCAATATTTAATCCACCTTGGGATAGAATTTTCAAAAATGCTGTTTATATTTTTTATTTTTTATCAAAAGCTCAAATACCAATTTTCATGAATATAACTTGAAAAATGACAGACTTTCATACAAACTTTCATCCCCTATTTAACCCCCTTACGGGTGGAATTTCCAATAATCCTTTCTTAGTGTGCGCCTACATCATAAAAGGAAACAATGTGAAAATTTTAAGTTTCTAACGATGTTGCGCCATCTGTTCGGCTTTCAGCGTTGTGAACCACTTCGGCAACATTCATGTTGAGAGTGGTGTGGATCTGGTCAGTCCAGTGAATTGGACTCCTACCTCTCGATCTCTTGCCGTTCATTTTCCCGGTAACTATAAGTTTTGTAAGTTATCACCATGTTTACGGGCGATATGGCCGAAGAACTCAAAGATCCTCCTCAGGCATATGTATGTTTGAGAGCTTCGGCTTTTTGTCAATTTTGAGTTCTTCGCGGATCGATTGGTTAGTCCTGAATGCAGTCCAAGAGATTCTGAGCATTTTTCTCCAGCGCCACATCTCAAAGGCGTCTATGCACTGGCGGTCTCCAGCTTTTAAATCCATGTCTCCGCCCCGTATAGGAAAATGGAGAAGACTAAAGTGTTGACGAGTGTAATTTTTGTCTTATTACTGATGTTACGATCATTCCATATTCTATCGAGCTGAGACATTGCAGCCTTGGCCATTCCGATTCTCCTGTGAACTTCAGCTTCACAAAAACCGTTATTGCTGACGCTAGAACCCAAATAAATGAAGTGATCAACGGGTTTTAAATTGAGTGTTCCATTGAGTTCTAGCTTAGAAGCACGATCCACCACCATGATCTTAGTTTTAGACCGATTTATGGCCTGTGTTGCTCCATTTTGTTCAGGAGTTGGAACATTTCAGCTTCACTAGCTGCGAAAAGGATGGTGTCATCGGCGTAGCGAAGGTTTTGAATTTTAATGTAATTGATGGTATAATTCCACCATCCCAGTCTTCGCAGGTCCGGCGTATAATGCTCCGTAGATGTTAAACAGAATAGGGGATACGATGCATCTTTGACGAACTCCTTTACCAAACGAGAAAGGTCTTGATGTCGTCTTGTCTATTCTTATTACCCCCTGACTATCAGAGTATAGGCTTTGAAGCACTCCGAGCAGATGTTTTGGGATTCCTATTTCCTGGATAACTGTCCATAGGAGCTTCCAGTTCACACAGTCAAAGGGCTTACTGTAGTTGACGAAACACATAATGAATGGTACATTGAATTCATAAGCTTTTTCAACGCAGGCGCACACTAAGAAAAGATTATTGGAAATTCCATCCCTAAGGGGGTTAAATAGGGGATGAAAGTTTGCATGAAAGTCGGCCATTTTTCAAGTGATATTCATAAAAATTGGTATTTAAACTTTCGATAAAAAATAAAAAATTTGAATTTCAGGATTTTTGGAAATTCTATCCCCAAGTGTGTTAAATAGGGGATGAAAGTTTAAATGACAATAAAAATTACATAAATATTTCATTGTGGTTTACTTTGAAAGTGTAAAACTTTGCAATCGTCCGTTGTGAAGTCGACATCTCCTGAAGATGCTCCGGTGTCGGAGCGAAACGATCGTCGAGTTTGTTTTGTGGTGAATTTGTGTGGTGTTGTGCCTACAAGATTGTGTGGTGTTGTGCCTACAAGATTGTGTGGTGTTGTGCCTACAAATTTGTCACTGTTAGCGGATTATAGCAAAATAATTTTATATTCATTGTATATCATGGAGTTCCGCAGGGTGACGCCTGCTTCGATTCAACAGTGTAAAACTTATTTTATAAAAAAAAACTACAAAGAACCGAAAATCCCGAAAGAACCGGGAATTCCCGGTTCCTTTGGGTAAAAGTACCGAAATTCCCGGTTCTCGAAAACAGGACCGGTTCCGTAAACCCTAGTTGTGCACCTTACCTCTTAGTACCTTAAATAAATATGTCGCCAGAGCCAATTCCCTCCTAGCCTCCAGTTTGCTGTACCCGACCATGCCCATGACGAACATAGTAGGATACAGCAATGGATATCCAGGATACACTCCGTATATAATTTAAGGTACAGAAACCTTAAAAATTTATTTTGTACCCTTTCTAACATTGTTTTATACTTCGATTCACTCGGTGACCATATGATTGCATTGTACTCCAGGTGGCTTTTCACGAGGGCTTCATATAAAGCTCGTAATGCCTCGATATTCGTGAATGCATTGGCTTGCCGTAATACAAAGCCGAGATTGCGGTACGCTCGCTTACAGACCTGGAGTACATGCTGTCTGAAATTCAGGTCGGCATTAAAGTGGACACCGAGATCCCTAACTTCCTCGACGCGCTGCAGCGGCTGCCCCTGCAGCTGGTACTGGTGGCGGCGCGGAGCGCGCGCGCGACTGAACGTCATGACGGAACATTTGGAGACATTAAAATAGAGTCTATTTCGCTGGCTCCATTCGCTGACTGCATCTATGTCCCTCTGTAATCTATCATGATGCGAGTTATCTCCCACCTCCATAACTAATTTTAGGTCGTCAGCGAACAACAGGCATGTCGACTCGGTGACCATCTCCGGTAAGTCATTCACCATCAAGATAAATTGGAGGGGCCCTAAGTTGCTACCCTGACTGACGCCTGACCTCGTATAGTAGGGCTGTGACCGCTGTCCGCTGCAGTCTACGTACTGCCGTCTATCCCGCAGTTAACTCCCGAAGAAGGCGAGCGTCTTCGGTGTACAGCCGACGCGTGCGAGCTTCGACAGTAGTACATCGTTGTCTACCGTATCGAACGCCTTCCTAAAATCGAAGTAAGCTACGTCTACCTGTACTCTGGCATCCACCGCTGGCACTAACCGTGTCATAAGATGCAGCAAGTTCCCGGTCGTTCCTCGCCCGGGACGAAATCCGTGCTGCGCGTCGGACAACTGAGCGCTCACCTGCTCGTATAAACAGTTATGTACGGCCGACTCGAACACCTTCGCTGGAGTACACAGGACTGCCACGGGCCGGTAGTCACTGGGCTCGGAGCCTCCCCGGCCTTTCGGCACCGGTACTACTCGAGTGAGTTTCCAACGGTCGGGAAATACTGCCGTCGCAATGCAAGTGTTGAATAGATGTAGCAGAGGTTCCACTAGCACCCGCCGGCAATCCTTGAAGACGAACGGCGGTATTCCGTCCGGTCCTACCGAGCGCCTCGGCGGCAGCCGCGCGAGCGCCCGGCCCACCGTCCGCGGAGACATGCGCCCCAGCTCAACACGCGCGGCGCCCGAGCCGCCCGCCGCGACCGCCGCCGACACGCTCAGTGTGGCCGGCTCTGGATTATATACAGATCGAAAAAAACTAGCGAACGCCTCCGCACACTCTCGGTCTGACAGCACTCGTCCGTCCTTTACTAATGTTTGTCGGTTCGAGTTACCTCTCTTCGACCTCATGTAGCTCCAGAACGCCTTCGGATCCGTCGCCAAGTGGTTCTGTACGCGGTCTCGGTATCTGTTGTGCGCGACCGCCGTCGCCGACTTCACTGCCGCCCTGACTCGCGCGAACGCCGCGTAGTCGCTCCGTGACTTACTTTTTTTGTATCGCTTGTGCAAAATGTATTTCTTTCGTATGTCCCTTATTATTTCAGCACTGTACCAAACCGGGTAAATATATCTACTATTATTAGGCGGTCGCCTCTTTAGGGGTACACACTCATCGAAAATATCATTTATTTTAGCATAGAAGAGATTCAAAATAGATTCTGAGTCACTCAGAGTGTAAATTTCAGACCAGTCTGTCGTTGCCAGTAAATGATATAATCGTTGGAAATCAGCCTTGTTAAAATTCCATTGTTTAAATGTCACCTGATTATATGAGTACGGGCAAGGTTCCTGGAGTGCATCACTGGCGGGCGAGGCGGGCGAGGCGGGCGAGGCGAGCGAGGCGGGCGAGGCGGGCGAGGCGGGCGAGGCGGCGACGGGCACGGCTACAGCCAGCGGCGGGTGGTAGCCGTCCACCGGCTCCAGGGCCTCGTCCCCCAAGCGAACCTCCACGGCGCCGCGGCCGCTCAACACTAGATCTAGCTGCCTATCGTTACAGTTCGGTACCTCGTTATACTGGACGAGTTCACGGAAGCCCATAAAATACTCATAATAATTACGTATCTGGGTATTACACGAAAACAAGTTAAAGTCACCTAATATTATCACATTATTCTTATACCTACTACATAATTTCTCCAATAAATTAAACATTATCATATACTCATTTTCATCAGCTTGCGGTGGGATATATACAACGCAACAAGTGAATAAAAACCTATTTTTCATATGTACCGTAGCACAGATTATCTCAAAGTTATATTTGTTTACATCTATGTTGTCCGGCATCGATACTCGGCGCAACTGGAACCGCGGAGTGGCAACTAACAGCGCGCCACCCAGCTTGCGTCCGTCCGCTCGATCGCACCTCAATATAGGGTAGCCAGATAAAGCGATCTCTGCGTCATTAATTGACTCGTTACAGCCAGTCTCTGTTAATGCAAATAAATCAGCTCCCGATGCCTCGAGTAAAATTAAAAAATTTGACGTTTTAGTCCGAAGACCTCTTACATTCTGATAGAATATATTTACATTACTACCCGATTGTCTAAATTTAAGATTTTTTGGTTGGGCCACGAAACCAAGTCCACTCACTATACTCTGCATCTTTTGGCCAAATTTCAGGAACACTCAGTTTTTTGAAATCACTTTCTGACACACATACTCTAAAGGAAGAGTAACTTCTCTCTGTTTTGTGTACTATCTTATCTACTTTAATATAGCTAACATTTCCTAGTACTACTCGAATATATTCCGTTAATTCATCTGCAGTAGTTTCTTTAAGTAGTCTCCATATATGAAGATATTTCTTCCGTTCAACCGCTTTAAGTGGAATACTCGATATATTCCCTCCTTTTTTAATTGGGTGCATCTTTTTATTTTTTACCTCAATCCAGCCATCCTTATCGTTTTCATCTGACCGACAGTCTTTCGACTTTACAACATCGGAAAACGAAACTACCCGCACTGCCGACGTCAGTGATTGTGCACTTGCAGGCATGTCCGAAACCGCAGTGGGCCTCTCCACGTGACTCTCCAGAGCGAGATCGCTATTATAGGTGCGCATTCTACGTTGGAGCGAGACGTCACGATGCGCTCGCGTCGTTGATGCAACACTGCCTTGTCCCCGATGCAGATGGCTCGAAACCGCGGTGGGCCTCTCGTTACACGCGCGCGGCGAGGAACAGGGATGGATACTCGCGTGCGCACTATGATGAAAAGAGATAGACTGCTGCTCTTGCATTTGCGTAGCCTTACAATCATTCTCGATGCACCCGAAGTTCATTGCCCCCGTTGCCAGCTGATCATTGTTGTTAGCAATTCTCGGAATCGATTTGTCTTCCTCACTCGAAAGCACCTTTGGTCCGCTACAGTTTGAGGGTGAGACAGAGATAGATCGCGTTCTGTTACTTCGGCTTACAAACTCATTGCCTATGTTCGTGGATTATTGTTTGTGGAACCCAAGAAATAAAATCACAAAAATAAAAAAATACACTTTTCGTATACACATTCACGTAGTTGCGGTATGCTGTGAATAATTAAACCGCAGCAGCTGTTAACGTCTCAATATTCAATTTAGTAAACACGTCCGCACATTGGCCCTAACCGGAGCATACTGAACGACCTTCCAACGTGTGGATGCGAACACAAACTCCTCGCCCAACACCTTCCAACATATCCGCCATCATGTTGGCCAACGTGTAGAGGCGCCTTTACACGTATTGTTTTACCGGTGCCAGAGGCACAGATTAACAGAGGTTCCTGCTGGGATATTCAGTAACTTAGTTACCAACTGAAAATAGTTGCCAACTAATAAATTTGATATACATTGCTGCTTTAATGTGGGAAATTATAAAGTGTTTTCATAATTTCACACAGTAAAGCAGCAATGTATATCGAACTAATTCGTTGGCAACTATTATGAAAACACTTTATAATTTCCCACATTAAAGCAGCAATGTATATCAAATTTATTAGTTGGCAACTATTTTCAGTTGCTAACTAAGTTACAGAATAACCAGCCTGATCTTGCTCTTGGCTAGGGAATTCTTCATTCATTAATTCTTTGAAGTATTCATACCACCTTTTATTAATTATTATGCCTTCATTATTCGTTAACAGCTTGTTACGAAAACGGATTCTGAAATTTTTTAAATTGCAAAAAGAAATAAATCAAACACAAGACATTACAAGTATAAAATTGAAAATTTAAAAACCCCCGACACTCGCCAGTTTGTCGCGGCGGCCATCTTGGATTTGCATAGTGCTATTCTACTAGTCAAGCCCTTTCATTTGATACCCAAATTAAAGTAGTCTATACTAATAAATAAAATTGAAGTGTCTGTAATTTCGAAATAACTACCACATATTAAGCTCATATGGTTATTTGAACGGTACCATTACCGAATCACACGTTTTTTAAATTTTTGTCTGTCTGTCTGTCTGTTTGAACGGGCTAATCTTCGGAACGGCTGAACCGATTTTGACGGGACTTTCACAGACATGTAGAGGATTAACCAAGGAGTAACATAGGCTACTTTTTTAACCGACTTTCAAAAAAGGAGTTGTGTTGAAAACGGAAAGTATCTATGTTAAAAAACGCCCTGTAGGTATTGCGCGCGACGGCCGACGCTCGCGCTGCACGGAACTGCCCGCGCCGCGCCGCGCGCCCCTGCGCCCGCCACACGCGGCACCACGGCACAGAGTATAACTGGTAGTATATAGGTACAGGTAGTACCTACTACCTACCTACCCAAGTTTATTTTTAGTAGGTAGGTACTGGCGTTAATTCCAACTTAAGTAAACCTAAATACTTATCTAGGTAGGTACTTACTCTTTTTTAAGATTGCATTTAAAAAACCCAAATTTACGCGGGCGAAGCCGCGGGCAAAAGCTAGTTGTGAAATAAATATGTAATCCGCCATTTTGTAGCGGCGGCCATCTTGGATAGATTTTCATCAAACATCACACACTCGACTAATTCACCTTTCAAACAAAAAAAAACCGCATACAAATCGGTCCACCCGTTTGAGCGCTACAGGGGAACAGACAGACACACAAACACACACACAGACACGTCAAACTTATAATAACCCGTCTATTTGCGTCGGGGGTTAAAAACAAGTAAATAATATATTAAAAATAGAGACAACAAGCTGTTAACGAATAATGAAGGCATAATAATTAATATAACCGGCCAAGTGCGTGGCGGGCCACGCGCAGTGTAGGGTTCCGTAGTCACAATCCTCGGAAAACAGGTATAACTCCTTAACCTGTGAACCCTACTTAGCCGTGATAGTTTTCCTTTAAAATTGATTATATACCCTACTGCTGTGAATTTTTTCAAGTTCCTATATACTGCCATTTGGCTGATAGAGGGGGGGGACACTTGACTCTAATAAAAATTTGCACTTTAAAACATTATATTTTACAAACGGATCTAGAAATCGAAAAATGATGTTCCCACACCCACAGTATTTTTAAAAGACCTATTCAACGATACCCCACACTATGGGGTAGACGAGAAAAAAAATATTCATCCCCACTTTACATGTAGGGGAGCTACCCTAAAAAAAATATTTATCAAAATTTTATTTCACCACTTTGTCGGCGTGATTAATATTTATACTCATGCCAAATTACGGATTTCTAGCACTAATAGTCTTTGAGATTAACCGAGGACGGACGGACAGACGGACAGACGGACAGACGGACAGACGGACAGACGGACAGACGGACGGACATGGCGAAACTATAAGGGTTCCTTGTTTACTACGGAACCCTAAAAAGGTGGTATGAATACTTCAAAGAATTAATGAATGAAGAATTCCCTAGCCAAGAGCAAGATCAGGCTGGTTATTCTGTAACTTAGTTAGCAACTGAAAATAGTTGCCAACGAATTAGTTCGATATACATTGCTGCTTTACTGTGTAAAATTATGAAAACACTTTATATTTCCCACAGTAAAGCAGCAATGTATATTAAACTAATTAGTTGGCAACTATTTTCAGTTGCTAACTAAGTTACAGAATAACCAGCCTGATCTTGCTCTTGGCTAGGGAATTCTTCATTCATTAATTCTTTGAAGTATTCATACCACCTTTTATTAATTATTATGCCTTCATTATTGGTTAACACCTTGTTGTCTCTATTTTTAATATATTATTTACTTGTTTTTAACCCTCGACGCAAATAGACGGGTTATTATAAGTTTGACGTGTCTGTGTGTGTGTTTGTGTGTCTGTCTGTTCCCCTGTAGCGCTCAAAGAGTAAGTACCTACCTAGATAAGTATTTAGGTTTACTTAAGTTGGAATTAACGCCAGTACCTACCTACTAAAAATAAACTTGGGTAGGTAGGTAGTAGGTACTACCTGTACCTATATACTACCAGTTATACTCTGTGCCGTGGTGCCGCGTGTGGCGGGCGCAGGGGCGCGCGGCGCGGCGCGGGCAGTTCCGTGCAGCGCGAGCGTCGGCCGTCGCGCGCAATACCTACAGGGCGTTTTTTAACATAGATACTTTCCGTTTTCAACACAACTCCTTTTTTGAAAGTCGGTTAAAAAAGTAGCCTATGTTACTCCTTGGTTAATCCTCTACTTGTCTGTGAAAGTCCCGTCAAAATCGGTTCAGCCGTTCCGAAGATTAGCCCGTTCAAACAGACAGACAGACAGACAAAAATTTTAAAAACGTGTGATTCGGTAATGGTACCGTTCAAATAACCATATGAGCTTAATATGTGGTAGTTATTTCGAAATTACAGACACTTCAATTTTATTTATTAGTATAGACTACCTTAATATGGGTATCAAATGAAAGGGCTTGACTAGTAGAATAGCACTATGCAAATCCAAGATGGCCGCCGCGACAAAATGGCGAGTGTCGGGGGTTTTTTAAATTTTCAATTTATACTTGTAATGTCTTGTGTTTGATTTATTTCTTTTTGCAATTTAAAAAATTTCAGAATCCGTTTTAGCATTTTCTATTGTATTGTAAAATCCCTCTCTAGTTTTGGCCCTAGTCTGTGCAAGCGCCCTCATAAGCATTATTGAACTCACCCACGTGCCCCTTCAGCTGGGTTATTCTGTAACTTAGTTAGCAACTGAAAATAGTTGCCAACGAATTAGTTTGATATACATTGCTGCTTTACTGTGGGAAATATAAAGTGTTTTCATAATTTTACACAGTAAAGCAGCAATGTATATCTAACTAATTAGTTGGTAACTATTTTCAGTTGCTAACTAAGTTACAGAATAACCCCCCTGGTCTTCTTCTTCTTATGGTGCCATCACCTACCGGAGGTTGGCTATCATTCTGGCAATTTTGATTTTAGAGACAGCCGCACGAAACAAGGATCTGGTACTCAATTTGAACCACGTCCTGAGATTTTTAAGCCATGAGGTTCGTCTTCTTCCAGGGGGTCTTCTTCCTTGTATCTTCCCCTGCATTATAAGCTGGAGCAGTTGGTACTTATTGCTGCGCATTATATGGCCCAGATATTCTAATTTGCGTTTCTTTATGATGTTTAATATTTCCACTTTTTTATTGATCATCTGCAAAACCCTTTCGTTAGAGACTCTATCCGTCCATGATATTTTCAAAATTCAAAATGTGGGTGTACAGAAGTACACCCACATTTCAAAAGCCTCTAAGCGATTGCTCGTATTTTGGGTTAAGGTCCATGACTCAACGCCATACAGAAGAACCGAAAACACGTAGCACCGTGCCAGACGCACCCTAGTAGAGATCTTAAGAGATCTTAAGAGAGAGTAAGTGGCGCAACTTCATAAACGCATTGCGTGCTTGTTCTATTCGGCATTTGATTTCCACGCCGTGATCACTTTGGTCATTGACGTAACAGCCTAAGTAGGTACTTGTACGAGCTGACTCTTTCGACGATCTGGTTTCTTACGACTAAGTCTGGTGTTACAGAAGCTTGCGATTTACCAACGATCATAATCTTAGTCTTTTTAGGGTTCCGTACCTCAAAAGGTAAAAAAAAGGAACCCTTATAAGATCACTTTCTTGTCCGTCTGTCCGTGTGTCACCACCGATTTTCTCAGGAACGGGTGGACCTAGCAAGTTGAAATTTATACCAGATACTAAAGTCTATGGTCCCTATTAGGTGTATAAAAATTAAGGTCCTGAGTCCACACAATAAAAAGATATGGGCAAATTTAGATTTTCATGAAAACTTGTAAGTACCAAAATTTACCTTAATTTTCAACTTTTTTATTTTTCGGAATTTTTCCTTTACTTAATCTGTAAGACCTTGCTTTTGACCAAAATTGACAAGTCTAGGTCAACCGGAAGTACCCTATAGGTTTTGGGTCGAAAACCTAAATGATAGTTCCAGTTGACCTAGAATTACGAAAGGCAAAAAGCCAGGTCTTACAGCACAAATAAAGGAAAAATTCCAAAAACCAAAAAAAGTTGGAAATTAATGGGTGTCCCCATACATACATAGTTGAGCCAATTAAGATAGACCTCTGAGCTGTATGAGCGCTCATACAATTTAGAGGCCTAGCTTAAGACCTTACCTTTTAAGACAAACTAATGAAAAACAGATTGTACTTATACTTCTGGAGTACGGAACTCTCGGTGTGTGAGTCTGACTCGCACTTGACCGGTTTATTTATGTTGATGTTTAAACCGTACCCAGCGCTAGTGCTATCCAGGTGTTGAAGCAAATTTTGCAAGTCGTTAAAGTTTGACGCTAGTAAAATGGTGTCATCTGCGTACCGCAAGTTATTTATCGGATGCCCATTGACTACAATACCCTCTTCGGCATTTTCCAGGGCTTCTGCTAATGTTGCTTCAGCATATATATTAAATAGCAAGGGGGACAGTATACAACCTTGTCGTACACCCCGCTGTATGTCAATATCTTTTGTCATTTCTTGGTCAACCCGCACTCGTGCTTTTTGTTGCCAGTATAGGTTTTTAATAACTGTCAAGTCCCTTCAGGTCACCCATGATAAATTTAGATTCCTCCGATGGTACGGTAACTACAATCTCATCCAAATCTTCCCAGAACTCCTCCTTCTCCTGTTCACAGCGTCCACTCTGAGGTGCATACGCGCATATGACGTTCATTGTGCTTTGTCCATCTACGGCCAGTTTTATTGCTAAGAGTCGATCCGACCTCCTTTCGACATTTACTATTTTATCTTTCAGTGTTGTCCAATACAATACCTGGGTACCCCATTTCGTTCATTGTTCGCCCCGTGGTAGACCAGCTGATATCCTAAACCTAGGTCTCTAGACTTTGATCCCTTCCAACGCGTTTCCTGCAGGCGGCATATATTTATGTTTCTCCTTTAGGGTCTCTGCTAGTTCTTTACTGGGTCCAGTAAGGGAGCCTAAGTTCCACGTCGCAATTCTGATCTTACAGTTTGACTTTAGTCCGTCGCGGGGGACGTCCTAGTGGTATTGGCATTTGATTCGTCGCTTATGGGGAACGCCCCAGTAGTTGTATATCCTGCCTTTTTGCCTTTGTTTCATAATTAGGAGAATGTTGTTTTTGGCTAAGTGGTTTTACGGCCGGCTGCCGCCTGACGCCAAGGTTGTGACCCTCCAGGAGAACCTGGGAGCCGCCATTGGACTGTTGGTCCCTCCGTCGCCATCCCTACTGAGTTCTCCAACCCAGAACCCAGTACACCAAGGGCCTTAACTCCAGATATGCCAGAGCAGCCCACTGGCGAGGTTTTTTACCAAGTGTCCTTCCTAAGGAGTTGTCCATTAATCACGTGATGTTTTTTTTATCATTTTTTAACCCCTCCCTCCCTCATGGTGATATGTGGTGAGGTTTTAGTACCTACAAGGAATCTTAAAATTTTTATAATAGATATTATTTTTAAGTACCGGCATAAAGTATAATCTAATCCTTATTTCTAGAAAATTAATTCGGTTTAGAAATCACGCGTTTGACGAAAAAATAAGTGGGGTACACGTGATATCTTACTATACCCCCCTCCCCCCTTGTGATATTTCGTGATTTTTGTCGAACCCCTCCCCCCCCTTTCGAACCTCACGTGATTAATGGACAGCCCAAGACTTGTATTCCGCGGGAGGTATTTTAATTATTTCCCTCCTGCCCATCAGTTTGCCGCGCTCCAATATGGAGTTTGTCAAACTTCCGGACCTCCCCCTATCCGCCACCTGGGGCCGCGTTCTCTAGGGTAGGTATACCCTAGAGAACGCGTTGAAGCTACCCCGAGAATAAGTTTGTATAATTGCTATACTATTTTTAATTCCGTGGAATTCTGACGTTTCGTAATGTTACCAGAGATAAAACAATTCCCACAAAAAAATTCAAAACTTATGTAAATAAAAATCAACTGCCGCATGTAGATATGACAAATGCCTGACAGACACTTCATGTCCTGATATCATTCGACTTCCATTTTTGAATAAATTTTTTCAATGTGCTTCTTTTGCTTTCTATTGCTGTTAGTGTGCACTTTCTTGTTTCCACTCTTAGCGATTTTTATTTTAGGGCGAAACGATTAATATTATTACGCGGCTTAGGGCTTTTTATGTTGGCAGGGAATTAAAGTACCTTGTTTAGGATAAAATCGTACTTCGTAGATGCTGTTTTCCAAACAAGTAACTCATCTGTAAATGACAATGACAGCTGTCAGAATTCCACCGAATTAAAAATCAAAGTATAAGTTTAATTATTTAAGAGGAATGTGCAACGTCCACACAAACTCTTAAGAGTTTCAGGACATCAATAAATAAATTGTAAAAAAAATCTCACTGTAAGCATACATACATATTTATTTATGTTATCATACATTTATATATGTTATTTATTATAAGTTATTGCATTAATTTACGTAAGGTATTTATGTAAATTCTAATCCATTATGTTTAATATCTCATACCACTAATTGTCCGTGTTAACCAAATGACTATTCAATTGTTCGGACCCCACGAGGTCTCCTAGTGTGGTAATTCTACTAGAAAAGCACCGGTAACTTCTACTAAAGAAAGCTTCGTTTACTTATAGGCCAAAAGGTACTAAAGATTGTATTACTTAAGTTTTTTTCTGGGGATAACGTTAGATGCTAAACTCCAATGGGGACCTCATGTAAATAACTTATCGAACAGACTTAGTTCTGCTGCATAATATGCGGTTAAAAAGATTCGCCAACTAACTGATATAGAAACTGCGAGGTTAGTTTATTTTAGTTACTTTCACAGCATTATGTCATATATGGCATATTATTATGGGGTAATGTTGCTGATATTTCCATATTCGTGTTGCAGAAGAGGGCTGTTCGTGCCATATATAATATGGGACCCAGAGAGTCACTGAGAAATAAGTTTAAGGAAGTTAAAATTATGACAGTTTATAACCAATATATTCTTGAAAATTTAATATATGTACACAAAAATATCGATAAATTTAAGAAAAAAAGTGACTGTCATAACATTAATCTTAGAAATAAAGATAAACTTGTGTTGCCCACTACTAGGCTGCGAAAAGTTGGAAAATCATTTGTTGGTAATTCTGTACTTTTTTATAATATGTTGCCAGAGAACATTTTGGATATGTCTCTCAATAAGTTCAAAGGTTTTATTAAACGCAAATTAATTGAAAAGTCTTACTATAGCTCAAAAGATTTTTTTAATGACAAAAATCCATGGACATAGATTGCTCTAAAAGCCAACAGTTCAAATCATTTTTATGGCTATTATATCATATTGTAAGATGGTGATAATAAAAAAAAAAATAAACCCGGCTGAGTTTGTTGTGGGCTCTTCTCAGACCAGGGCGCGTTTGGAACCCTCGTAGTTTTAGTTTTAAGTTTCCGTAAGTAATTATCACCATTGCCTGTTCCTAAATTGACGTTCAAAAAGTGTACAGTACACCAATTTTGAATAAAGTTTATTTGATTTGATTTGATATATAATTAGTTTGTCTTTCTCTTCTCTTATGTTAAATAAATACATTTTATTATTTTATTATTATTATGTGTCTCATTAAATTACATTTGTCAGCAGGTTTGTATTTGCATAACTCACAAGCATAATATGGCTTTTCACCAGTGTATGTTCTCATGTGGTTCACTAAATGAGAATTTAGCGCAAATTTACAATTGCATAACTTACAAATAAATGGCTTTTCACCAGTGTGTTACCATGTGTCTCACTAAGTTACCTTTGTCAGCAGATTTGTATTTGCATAACTTACAAATAAATGGCTTTTCACCTGTGTGTGTTCTCATGTGGTTCATCAACTGAGAATTTCGCGAAAATTTAGTTGCATAACTTACAAATAAATGGCTTTTCACCAGTGTGCATTCTCATGTGACTCACCAAATGAGAATTTCGCCCAAATTTACAATTGCATAATTTACAAGCATATGGCTTTTCACCAGTGTGCGTTCTCATGTGATTCACTAAGTTAGATTTGTTAGCAGATTTGTATTCGCATAACTTACAAGTATATGGTTTTTCTCCAGTGTGTGTTCTTATGTGCTTCACCATGTTAGAATTTTGCGCAAATTTACAATTGCATAACTTACAAATAAATGGCTTTTCACCAGTGTGCGTTCTCATGTGACTCACTAAATGAGAATTTAGCGCAAATTTAGAATTGCATGACTTACAAATAAATGGTTTTTCATTAGTGTGCGTTTTCATGTGGTGCACCAAATTACACTTTTGCGCAAAATTACGATTGCATAACTTACAATGATAAGGCTTTTCACCAGTGTGTGTTCTCATGTGACTCACCAAATGAGAATTTAGCGCAAATTTACAATTGCATAACTTACAAATAAATTGCTTTTCACCAGTGTGTGTTTTCATGTGTCTCACTAAGTTACCTTTGTCAGTAGATTTGTATTTGCATAACTTACAAATAAATGGCTTTTCACCAGTGTGTGTTCTCATGTGCGTCACTAAGTGACTCTTATAAGTAGATTTGTATTTGCACAACTTACAACTATATGGCTTTTCACCTGTGTGCGTACTCATGTGGTGCACCAACTGAGAATTTTGCGCAAATTTACAGTTGCATAACTTACAAATAAATGGCTTTTCACCATTGTGTGTTCTCATGTGACTCACTAAATGAGAATTTAGCGCAAATTTACAATTGCATAACTTACAAATAAATGGCTTTTCACCAGTGTGTGTTCTCATGTGTCTCACTAAGTTGCTTTTGTCAGTAGATTTGTATTTGCATAGCTTACAAATAAATGGCTTTTCACCAGTGTGTGTTCTCATGTGCGTCACTAAGTGACCCTTGTGAGCAGATTTGTATTTGCACAACTTACAACTATAAAGCTTTTCGCCGGTGTGAGTGCGCATACGAGTCATTAAATCGTTTTTGTTTTCTAATTTGTCCTGGTTATACTTGCGAGTGAAAGTGTTCACTTCAGTATGAGTTTTTATGTGTTTGACTAAGAGACGTTTTTGTTCAAACATATTATTACAAACATCACAAGTAAACCAATTCTTTCCCATAAATGAACAACTTTCATTAACATCATTATTTAAACAATTTGTTTTACTTTGTGAAGTTCTAGCTACATTACGATTATTGGCGTTGACTTTATAAGTAACTAGTTCAATGTCTTCATTATCAATATGACACTGATTGTCACAAGAAATAATAGCCTCTTGGGTTTTTACTAGCGAGTGACAAGATGAATCTGGAATTGGTACACTTTTCTTAGGGTTTTTAAAAACATCATATAATTTGACGACACAATTCGTCAATAATTTATCAATATTTGTTCTACTGGTTGTGTCGAGTGATTGTTTGTGTAATTCGCTACTGTTGATTTTAAATACTTCTGCACTTCTCTGGACTGTATCTGCTTCTTCAGCTCGCGTTTTGTTTTTGTTATTCGTCGCAAGTGTCTCGGACAAAGGCGCGACTGAAAACAATATATTTCTCATTAAATAAATCTTATTATATTATGTATTTCAATTATTATAAATAGTGAGTGATATTATTATGATATTATATAGATACGTCACATGTAAGAAAAATGTTACAAAACGGGCCTCATATGTTGTATGTGTACGCTTCCTACGACAATTGAAGAATTTATAATTTCTAAATTGTCTTTGGTCTAGTCACTAGTGAGTGGTACCGTGCCGCCAAGCCATTGAGTGTTCCGGTACGATGTCGCGTAAAAAACCGATGTGGAGAATGGGTTTAATTAAATTTAAAAAAAAGATAATAAATTCAAAACTTATATAAGGTATCAGACCTTATATAAGTTTTGAATTTATTATCTTTTTGTGGCAACTGTTTTATCTCTGGTAACATTTAGAAACGTCAGAATTCCACGGAATTAAAAATAAAACTATTGATTTCGAATATACAAAAACTAAAAATCCAGAGTAAAATGAACCAACAGCATCTCGTTTTAAAGTCGAATATGCAGTACTAATGAAAATTAAAGAACATTGCCCATTAAACTCAATTTTACTTTAATATAAATTGTATATCGGAAAACATTACGTTTTTTCACAACGTCAAATAAAAAAGTGACAGAAACAAAGTTTCTTAATTTATATTAATAGATGTAATGAGATTACATATTATGAGTTCCAATAAGTACTCCCGATTTTTACTTTACAAAGTTTCCGCTTGGGTCGAACATATAATTTATAATTAAAATCATAAGACAGACTTCTAATCAGTGCGTTCTCATATGGTTCACCAAATGAGAATTTTGCGAAAATTTACAATTGCATATCTCACAAGTGTATGGTTTTTACCCGACTGGGTTATGTGTTTCACCTGTGTGTATGTATGTCCATTCCTATGTCCGCGTGTAACTAATCAACGGCTCAACGGATTTTGATAAATGATACGTCTTTAGATTTGTCTTCATGACGCGACTGTCATAGGGTACCTAAATTTAAAAAAAAATTAAAATGGCGGACTTTATGCGCTTTAATGTGCGAGCTGAAAAAAAAATTTTTCTTCAAGACCCTCGAGTGGGGTATCAAAATGAAGGGATTTAAAAGGCAAATACAAAAATGTATACAATTATATATTTGAAAATAAGTTGGAGTGATAAATCACAGAAAATGACCGTTTACTATGTCAGTTCGCAACTACTCAACGACTCAACTTATTTTGATAAATGATACTTCATTAGATTTGTCTTAACAGCGCAAATGTTACTGGGTACATAAAATTAATAAAAATTCAAAATGGCGGATTTTATGCATTTTAATGTGCGAGCTGAAAAAATTTTTTTTCCTCAAGACCCTCGAGTGGGGTATCAAAATAAAGGGCTTTAAAAGGCAAATACGAAAATATATACAATCTATATGTTTGTAATCAGTTTGGAGTGACAAATCATAGAAATCAAAATAAATAACAACTACACTGTGAGTAAATTGGTGGTAATTTATTTAAAATCCCTTCCCACTCCACTCTACTACATTCCACATAATCCCCCCTACACCTCCCCCCTTCCTATCAATTATTGTAACACTAATAATTTAACCTTAAATCGCCAAACACTAAAATAATACAATAATATTATGAAGGACCTTATTAAAGATTCCAGTGTTCAACAGATGGCGCTAATAGTGGTCTTAAACGCGCTATACTTTAATACATGAACATCAATATAGAATGCGTCTTGTGGGCTCGCGATATTTTGAGAAATTATGATTGATTAATCGTTCTGTCGATGTCTTTCGTAGTTCGGGTTACTAAATTTGCTTGAAGTAAAAGGTTTATTAGCTATTAATTATTAATTACTAATTATTACCTTATTATATTATATTTCTTGTATTCTTTCTTACATTAATTCGTTTCGGTGGCAAAAGTCGGCAGAACTGCCTAGTGCCTAGTGCCTCTTTCGTTTTGTGTCCATCTTGCAACTATCGAGAAAGTTGAACGTGGTCGAACAAATAGCGCGCGCGCGTGTCTTTCTTCGCTTGCGGCAGCCTACTAGATTGGCCCTTGCGTAATGGCCGCCGCCTGTAGGTATGTTTTTAATACCTACACGCGGAGTGACACAGGCCTGTCTCTTGTAAAAATATGCATCTAAAAATTTTTCATTGTTTTGCACTAAAAACCAAGAAATAAATTACGTAATTAAAAAAACTAAAAACCCGACTGCGTAAAACAAACTAGTTCTGGTAACTGAAAAGCAAAAAACAAGCTTTGTACTTTATAAACTAGAATTTGATAAGATCATAAACATAATTAATGTTAGAAAATGTATGGCAGGCGGGGGCGTTACTTAGCCAACTACTCAGGACTATTAAGTAGTTCGCCCCCGCATGCCATACATTTTCTAACATTAATTATGTTTATGATCTTATCAAATTCTAGTTTATAAAGTACAAAGCTTGTTTTTTGCTTTTCAGTTACCAGGGGGGTTATTCTGTAACTTAGTTAGCAACTGAAAATAGTTGCCAACGAATTAGTTCGATATACAATGCTGCTTTACTGTGTAAAATTATGAAAACACTTTATATTTCCCACAGTAAAGCAGCAATGTATATCAAACTAATTCGTTGGCAACTATTTTCAGTTGCTAACTAAGTTACAGAATAGCCCAGCAGAACTAGTTTGTTTTACGCAGTCGGGTTTTTAGTTTGTTTAATTACGTAATTTATTTACCAGTATGCGTTCTCATGTGTGTCACCAAATGAGAATTTTGCGCAAATTAACAATTGCATGACTCACAAGCATATGGCTTTTCACCAGTGTGTTTTCTCATGTGTCTCACTAAATTACCATTTTGCGAAAATTTACAATTGCATATCTCACAAGTGTAGGGTTTCACACCAGTATGCGTTCTCATGTGTGTCACCAAATGAGAATTTCGCGCAAATTTACAATTGCATAACTTACAAATAAATGGTTTTTCACCAGTGTGCGTTCTCATGTGTGTCACTAAATTAGAATTATGCGAAAATTTACAGTTGCATAACTTACAAATAAATGGCTTTTCACCAGTGTGTGTTCTCATGTGCCTCACTAAGTGACCCTTGTGAGCAGATTTGTATTTGCACAACTCACAACTATATGGCTTTTCACCAGTGTGTGTTCTCATGTGTCTCACTAAGTTACCCTTGTAAGCAGATTTGTATTTGCACAACTTACAACTATAAGGGTTTTCACCAGTGTGAGTGCGCATACGAGTCGTTAAATCGTTTTTGTTTTCTAATTTGTCCTGGTTATACTTGCGAGTGAAAATGTTCACTTCAGTATGAGTTTTTATGTGTTTGACTAAGAGACGTTTTTGTTCAAACATATTATTACAAACATCACAAGTAAACCAATTCTTTCCCATAAATGAACAACTTTCATTAACATCATTATTTAAACAATTTGTTTTACTTTGAGCTACATTACGATTATTGGCGTTGACTTTACAAGTAACTAGTTCAATGTCTTCATTATCAATATGACACTGATTGTCACAAGAAATAATAGCCTCTTGGGTTTTTACTAGCGAGTGACAAGATGAATCTGGAATTGGTACACTTTTCAGGTTTTTAAAAACATCATATAATTTGACGACACAATTCGTCAATAATTTATCAATATTTGTTCTACTGGTTGTATCGAGTGATTGTTTGTGTAATTCGCTACTGTTGATTTTAAATACTTCTGCACTTCTCTGGACTGTATCTGCTTCTTCAGCTCGCGTTTTGTTTTTGTTATTCATCGCAAGTGTCTCGGACAAAGGTGCGACTGAAAACAATATATTTCTCATTATATAAATCTTATTATATGTATTTCAATTATTATAAATAGTGAGTGATATTATGATATTATATAGATACGCCACATGTAAGAAAAATGTTACAAAACGGGCCTCATATGTTGTATGTGTACGCTTCCTACGACAATTGAAGGATTTATAATTTCTAAATTGTCTTTGGTCTAGTCACTAGTGAGTGGTACCGTGCCGCCAAGCCATTGAGTGTTCCGGTACGATGTCGCGTAAAAAACCGATGCGGAGAATGGGTTTAATTAAATTTTAAAAAAAGATAATAAATTCAAAACTTATATAAGGTGTCAGACCTTATACAACGTTAGTTTTACTTTGCGCAAAAACCGAAACACGTGTCAAATATTTTTTCATTAAGAATATTTATACAAAATTTCAAAAAAATATAATGAAAAGTAACGAAGTTATAAGCTTGTTATGTTGCGTCGTTGTCCTCGAAAAAAATGGTCACCGCAAGCCGTCGCCGCAGCGACTTGCGATCGACGCGAGTTGAATGACCGCCGCTGTGTGCCGTCCGTCAGCTGATGCGCGGTAAGCCATTGTGACTAAGCTTGTAGGATTTCAAAATATTTTTGGACAAAAATATAACACTATATAAAAATGGTTGGATTCGATTTTGTTACTGATTTTGAACAAACTACTTTCAGGTTTTGCGTAAAGTAAAACTAACGTTGTATAAGTTTTGAATTTATTATCTTTTTTGTGGCAACTGTTTTATCTCTGGTAACATTAAGAAACGTCAGAATTCCACGGAATTAAAAATCAAACTATAGATTTCGAATATACAAAAACTATAAATACAGAGTAAAATGGACCAACAGCATCTCGTTTTAAAGTCGAATATGCAGTACTCCCGATTTTTACTTTACAAAGTTTCCGCTTGGGTTAAACATATAATCTATACTATCTATACTATCTGTACTAATAAATAAAATTGAAGTGTCTGTCTGTAATATCGAAATAACTACCTCATATTAAGCTCATATGGTTATTTGAACGATACTATAACCGAATCACACGTTTTTAAAATTTTTGTCTGTCTGTCTGTCTGTCTGTTTGAACGGGCTAATCTTTGGAACGGCTGAACCGATTTTGACGGGACTTTCACATACAAGTAGAGAATTAACCAGGGAGTAACATAGGCTACTTTTTTAACCGACTTTCAAAAAAGGAGGAGTTGTGTTTTTCTACCTATGTACACCGATATCTCCGAGATTTCTGAACCGATTTGCGTAATTTTTTTTTAATCGATAGAGAAACATTGCGACACTGTGCTACAAAAAATTTGGATTCCAACTCCTCAATCCTGATGCTGTAGGGGATCTGATCCCCAACACTAATGGGATTTAGGCCCTGTCGGTTATTTAAATTGATATTGGGAATACCAATTAGACTTTATTATTGACTAGCTTTTGCCCGCGGCTTCGCCCGCGTGAATTTCGGTTTTTCACAAATCCCAAAATCTCCGATTCAAAATAAAAATTACGAAAACGCAGGGCACATCCGCACGCATTAGCTCCCTCGTTCGAAATTACAGATTTCGAAATGGAGATTGGAGCATGCACCCTCTTCACCGCACCCGCCCGCCGCGTGGCGGCGTACGTATGGTGGGCGCAGGGGTGCGCGGCGCGGCGCGGGGAGTTCCGCAGCGCGAGCGTCGCGTCGGCCGCGCCGTCGCGCGCAGCGAAAATACCTATCGTTTTTTAACATAGGTACTTAACTACTTACCGATTTCAACACAACTCCTTTTTTGAAAGTCGGTTAAAAAGTAGCCTATGTTACTCCTTGGTTAATCTTCTACTTGTCTGTGAAAATCCCGTCAAAATCGGTTCAGCCGTTCCGAAGATTAGCCCGTTCAAACAGACAGACAGACAGACAAAAATTTTAAAAACGTGTGATTCGGTTATGGTATCGTTCAAATAACCATATGAGCTTAATATGTGGTAGTTATTTCGAAATTACAGACAGACACTTCAATTTTATTTATTAGTATAGATGAATGACCTCGAGTAGGTACATGTCCAACTCCTCAACCTTGATGCTGTAAGGAATTGCATTCCGAAATCGTAAGGATCCCACGGAATTTTTCCGTTTTGTGGACGGGTTACTACTTACTACAGATAGGCTACTTTTTGTTCTGGAAAATCAAAGTTCCCACGAGATTTTTACAAACCACACGGGCGAAGCCGTGGGCACCATCTAGTTTATAATTAAAATCATAAGACAGACTCCTAATCAGTGCGTTCTCATATGGTTCACCAAATGAGAATTTCGCGCAAATTTACAATTGCATAACTTACAAATAAATGGTTTTTCACCAGTGTGCGTTCTCATGTGTTTCACCAAATGAGAATTTTGCGAAAATTTACAATTGCATAACTTACAAATAAATGGCTTTTCACCAGTGTGTGTTCTCATGTGACTCACCAAATGAGAATTTCGCGCAAACTTACAATTGCATAACTTACAAGCATATGGCTTTTCACCAGTGTGTGTTCTCATGTGTCTCACTAAGTTACTTTTGTCAGTAGATTTGTATTTGCATAGCTTACAAATAAATGACTTTTCACTAGTGTGTGTTCTCATGTGCGTCACTAAGTAACCCTTGTGAGCAAATTTGTATTTGCACAACTTACAACTATATGGCTTTTCACCTGTGTGCTTACTCATGTGGTGCACCAACTGAGAATTTTGCGCAAATTTACAGTTGCATAACTTACAAATAAATGGCTTTTCACCAGTGTGCGTTCTCATGTGTGTCACCAAATTAGAATTATCCGAAAATTTACAATTGCATAACTTACAAATAATAGCTGTGATAGCCTAGTGGTTAGGACGACCGACTTCTAATCTCTAACTTTTCGGAGTTATGTGCGTTTTAAGTATTTAAATATCACTTGCTTTAACGGTGAAGGAAAACATCGTGAGGAAACCTGCATGCCTGAGAGTTCTCCATAACGTTCTCAAAGGTGTGTGAAGTCTGCCAATCCGCTTGGCCAGCGTGGTAGACTATGGCCAAAACCCTTCTCACTCTGAGAGGAGACCCGTGCTCTGTAGTGAGCCGGTAATAGGTTGATCATGATGATGATGATGACAAATAAATGGCTTTTCACCAGTGTGTGTTCTCATGTGTCTCACTAAGTTACTTTTGTCAGTAGATTTGTATTTGCATAGCTTACAAATAAATGGCTTTTCACCAGTGTGTGTTCTCATGTGCGTCACCAAACGAGAATTTCGCGTAAATTTACAATTGCATAACTTACAAGTAAATGGTTTTTCACCAGTGTGCGTTCTCATGTGTGTCACTAAATTAGAATTATACGAAAATTTACAGTTGCATAACTTACAAATAAATGGCTTTTCACCAGTGTGTGTTCTCATGTGCCTCACTAAGTGACTCTTGTGAGCAGATTTGTATTTGCACAACTCACAACTATATGGCTTTTCACCAGTGTGTGTTCTCATGTGTCTCACTAAGTTGCTTTTGTCAGTAGATTTGTATTTGCACAACTTACAACTATAAAGCTTTTCGCCGGTGTGAGTCGTTAAATCGTTTTTGTTTTCCAATTTGTCTTGCTTATACTTGCGAGTGAAAGTGTTCACTTCAGTATGAGTTTTTATGTGTTTGACTAAGAGACGTTTTTGTTCAAACATATTATTACAAACATCACAAGTAAACCAATTATTTCCCATAAATGAACAACTTTCATTAACATCATTATTTAAACAATTTGTTTTACTTTGTGAAGTTCTAGCTACATTACGATTATTGGCGTTGACTTTATAAGTAACTAATTCAATGTCTTCATTTTCAATATGACACTGATTGTCACAAGAAATAATAGCCTCTTGGGTTTTTACTAGCGAGTGACAAGATGAATCTGGAATTGGTACACTTTTCTTAGGGTTTTTTAAAACATCATATAATTTAACGACACAATTCGTCAATAATTTATCAATATTTGTTCTACTGGTTGTATCGAGTGATTGTTTGTGTAATTCGCTACTGTTGATTTTAAATACTTCTGCACTTCTCTGGACTGTATCTGCTTCTTCAGCTCGCGTTTTGTTTTTGTTATTCATCGCAAGTGTCTCGGACAAAGGTGCGACTGAAAACAACATATTTCTCATTATATAAATCTTATTAATATGTATTTCAATTATTATAAATAGTGAGTGATATTATAATATTATATAGATACGCCACATGTAAGAAAAATCACAGACGTATAAAGGGAAGCAGACCTAACATAACAAAAAAATTGGCGTGCCAATTACGCCTACATACAAATTTCACGTACACATTGACAGTAAACAGGGCCGAACTCATGCAAGCGAGGGTGAGGGACTGAACTCGTAACGCGCAATCAGACTTAGGGCGATTGTCCACCGCCACCGTCACCGGGACGTCACTGAGAACGAGATTATTTCTGTATGAGAACAAGTTGACGTGACGGGCGTGCGGTGGACAAACGGCCGTAGTAAATGTATGTATCACTAAATCGGCGCCGTCATCTTTTTGTCGGTGACGTCCCGGTGACGGTGGCGATGGACAATCGCCCTTAGGCGTCGTCTGATTGATGATTCGCTTCGTGCTCTATGTTATGACGTGACACTTCACTCGAATGAAATAGGTAGGTAGTTAAACTAGTGAAACGCTAGGTTGTAAACTATTTATCAAACTAGCTTTTTACTAATTTAACTACCTACCTATTTCATTCGACCTATCTTACCTATGTAAAATGAGTAAAAAAATAAAAACAAACAAAAGTTTCAATTATTTATTTAAAAAAAAACTATTTTTTTTAAGTTCTTTCCGATAGATTGCTTTGCTTTGAATTATGCTTCATTCTTAAATCAACATAACATTTGATCCACTAAATGTGCTCCAAAATGCTTAGAACATAGCACACTCGATGATTTGGGATGCCAATTTTTTTAATTCATGTTAACCAACCAGGCATTTCTTATATTTTCGTCCTTTGGGAACCTGAAAAATTATTTCATTTTTATAATTTATCCGTACTTTTATCTAATCAACCTTCAAAATATACCTACTAAACAAAACTTGACTCTTGACCCTGAATACGGCCCTGTGAAATTGTACAAGTATAAGAAACATCAAACAAAATCAGAGGTATCAAATTATTGATAAATATTGCAACAGGAATCTACTAGAACCAAAATTACTATAACTATTTACGAGTTTTGCACATATAATAAATAGGGACTGCTTCTAAAATGCCGAACGATTATTAATAATCTCATAGTAACCATTATAAACAAATTACGAGACTATTAGTCGGGCAGCCCTGGAACAAAATTTTTAATGATTAATAACAAGCTGAATTTTCGTGAGCAGGTTCGTTTCGACGAGACGAACAACTTTTTTATTTATGAAAATTCTCGATGGAGGTAGCTAATCGAGTGGGGAGGTGTTAAAAATTTTGATTCACTCGGGTGGGAAATCGTTCCACTAAATTTGTAGGACTATGTAGCCATTTCATTATACAAGTAATTACTAAGCGGCATACAAAAAATCAGCTAGTTATTAATAGGAAAATTTCCAGGAAATGACGCGTCGGAAATTCGCTGGGAAAGAGATTCTCATTCTCAGTGATAGTCAGGCTGCGCTCAAAGCCCTAAGTGCTAGCAGAGTCACGTCCTCCCTGGTACTAGAGTGCATGGGAGGTCTGAACTGCCTGGGAAAATCAAATTCTGTTAAGCTGATTTGGGTACCAGGTCACGTTGGTATACAGGGAAATGAGATAGCTGATGAGCTAGCTCGGAAAGGTTCAGTACTAAAATTTGTTGGTCCTGAACCATGTGTAGCGCTAGCACCCTGTGTGGTAGGCATGGCGCTTTCAACATATGCCGAGAAGATAATGTCGGCAGAGTGGGATAAGATGGGAGGCCTAAGGCACTCTAAGAAGTTTATGGAAGCTATAAAGGCTGGTTTTCTTGCAAAAGTAAATTTACTGAGCAGGAAACAGCTAAGATATGCTATAGCGGCGTACACGGGTCACTATAGTACAAAGGCCATGTTATGCAAAATGGGCATTACAGAGGACCCTATTTGTAGGGCCTGTAATGAAGAAAATGAGTCCATGGAACACATCTTGTGTGAGTGTGACGGACTGGCTAGAAAGCGAATGGAACTTCTGGGGGTAGCTTATCCGCAACCGGAGGATTATGGTCCCTTGAACCTAAAGGCGACAATCAAACTCCTAGAATGGGTGTTTGAGTAGGTCTAGGGGATAAGGAAGGGGCGAGTACAAAAGATCCATAAGGGTCGAAGTGCATCCGCTTTTTAGCGGGCCCCATCAGAGGAAGATAAGATAAGATAAGACTCGATTTTTATGCAAAAATAAAATAATAGACAACTCGCAGGTTACGATCTTGTTGTTGACATATTGCACCACATTGCTCTTATTTGTAGCTTAGCAAGATGGCGGTTTGCCTCAAGATCTATTTTTTCTATGAGTGCGTAAGTGTTGCAACAACAGAAACAAGCTATAATTTAAAAATTAAAAAAACCCGACTGCCATGCTAAAAAACGAACTAAAAAATTAATAAACTACCACCGTACCACTTACAGTGTAGTTGTTATTTATTTTGTTTTTCATGATTTGTCACTTCAAATTGATTTAAAACATATAGATTGTATACATTTTCGTACTCGCCTTTTAAAGCCCTTTATTTTGATACCCCACTCGAGGGTCTTAAAGAAAAAAAATTTTTTCAGCCCGCACATTAAAGTGCATAACATTCGCCATTTTGATTTTTTATGAATTTTATGTACCCAGTAACATTTGCGCCGTCAAGACAAATCTAATGACGTATAATTTATCAAAATAGGTTGAGCCGTTAAGTAGTTACGAACTTACATAGGAAACGGTCATTTTCTACGATTTATCACTCCAAATTGTTTCCAAATATATAAATTTATACATTTTCGTATTTGCCTTTTGAATCCCTTTATTTTGATACCCCACTCGAGGGTCTTGAAGAAAAAATTTTTTTTCAGCTCGCACATTAAAGCGCATAAGTCCGCCATTTTGATTTTTTTTTAAATTTAGGTACCCTATAACACTCGCGTCATTGAGACAAATCTAATGACGTATCATTTATCAAAATCCCAGTGGCGTAACTACAGGGTGGCATTTCGGCAAAATGCCACGGGCCCCGAGCCGAAAGGGGCCCCCGACCCGAGAGGGCCGTGAGCACCGGAGTATCCTAACATTTAATATATTAATTACATTTATCATTATTAATTTGTTAATTATGATTTTTTATAACTATTGAAAAATCATAATAATCCTGTAAATCATATGTTAATTTAATCATACATTAATTATAAAAAATCATAATTAACAAATTAATAAACTTTTACGAAAATTAATCACAGGATCTTATGAAGTATATATATCAAAAGGGCTCCACGAAATTTAAAATTTTTAGGTCAATTTTTTATACCTTTCATCACATTGTTTAAGCCAACGGAAATTGGGAACTTTGTTAGTTTACAATTGAATAACTTATTGAAAAATGGTGATTAAACTTTTTTTTCTTCAGGGCTCGATGTTTTCAAGTGTTAAGAAGATACTAAAATTTTTTCAAATTTTTAAAATCACATTTTATGTTATAAAAAAATTATTTTCATTGCTGAAGGCTCGCGCGCGCATGCCGTAACCGCCGCGCGGAGTCCTATTTTCAACGTCAAATTAAAGTATAACTTTATAATATTACTTTAATTTGACGGACGTCTCACTAGTTCAACGGTTGAACTACTCAGTTGAACTAGTGGGAACTAACCGAGTTTCGGAAGTTGAGACTTTTTTATTGGTAATTTCCTCCTCTTTAACGAGCTTTTTTAGGGTTCCGTAGTAAACAAGGAACCCTTATAGTTTCGCCATGTCTGTCCGTCTGTCCGTCCTCGGTTAATCTCAGAGACTATTAGTGCTAGAAATCCGTAATTTGGCATGAGTATAAATATTAATCACGCCGACAAAGTGGTGAAATAAAATTTTGATAAATATTTTTTTTTAGGGTAGCTCCCCTACATGTAAAGTGGGGATGAAAATTTTTTTCTCGTCTACCCCATAGTGTGGGGTATCGTTGAATAGGTCTTTTAAAAATACTGTGGGTGTGGGAACATCATTTTTCGATTTCTAGATCCGTTTGTAAAATATGATGTTTTAAAGTGCAAATTTTTATTAGAGTCAAGTGTCCCCCCCATCTATCAGCCAAATGGCAGTATATAGGAACTTGAAAAAATTCACAGCAGTAGGGTATATAATCAATTTTAAAGGAAAACTATCACGGCTAAGTAGGGTTCACAGGTTAAGGAGTTATATATGTTTTTCGAGGATTGCGACTACGGAACCCTACACTGCGCGTGGCCTGCCACGCACTTGGCCGGTTTTTTCAAAATTGCTTAAATAATATAAATATTTTTTGAGTTATTAACATAAAACGAAATAGGTATCATTTTTTTTCATCTTATTTTGTTAATAACAATTGCAATTTTTTACCTGCACCAAAATTCTTCAAAAACATTTTTCTAGAGGTGATTCCGAATCGAATGAGCTATCGCTCATATTTTTAGGACCTTTATCTCTATTTTTCACGTTTTTGAACTTATTGACTAGTCTATATTATACCTACTTGTTGCAAAATCCTACTAATATTATAAATGTGAAAGTGTGGATGTTTGGATGTTTGTTACTCTATAACGTCGCAACTACTGAACCGATTTGGCTGAAATTTTGAATGGAGTTATGACTCTGACTTAAAACATAGGCTACTTTTTATCCTGGAAAAATCCACAGTTCCCGCGGGATTTTAAAAAACCCGAAATCCATATCTGCAGCTATAGGTAGTACAGCTATAGCAAACTTCCTTGAAAGTAGGTATAAAGGTTGGAAAAGGGAGCGAAAACGGAAAGCAGATATCCAAGATTCCCTTAGGATTTGTGAAAAATCGAAATTCACGCGGGCGAAGCCGCGGGCAAAAGCTAGTGTTTAATAAAAATTTGTTAAAAATGTTTCATAAACATGAAAACATTTAGAACTTTGCTAACATTTGTGACAAAATGTTAACTAATAATAATGTTTACTAACATATTTTGTAACTGCGCGCGCGGCGGTGTGGGCGGTGTAGTGTGTGTAGTGTGGCAGCACCATAAGACGAAAATTGCATCACATTTTTTGTTTCAGAACAAAATGTTCATAAACTAAGCAAAATGTTCGTCCATGCTTTTAAATTGAAAGTTACTAGAAAAACAACTAATTTTAATAGCGTTTTATGTACCTTCTTTACGTACTTACATGATTTATTTTAAAATAAAATGAATATACTTTATCGTTAGTTGACCTTCTGAGCAGAAGGGGCCCCATCTGATTAATTTGCCACGGGCCCCCATCGGTGTAGTTACGCCACTGCAAAATCCGTTGAGCCGTTGATTAGTTACAAGCGGACATAGGAATGGACATACATACACACAGGTGAAACACATAATATACCCAGTCGGGTAAAAAAAAAAGAGATAGAGTCATATATTTTTGGTTGGAGAGAAACAAGCGCAGATATTATTTATTCTCTTAGATGTAGTTGTGAATATTATGTTAGGTCTGCTTCTGTTTTGTACGTCTGTGAAGAAAAATGTTACAAAACGGGCCTCATATGTTGTATGTGTACGCTTCCTACGACAATTGAAGGATTTATAATTTCTAAATTGTCTTTGGTCTAGTCACTAGTGAGTGGTACCGTGCCGCCAAGCCATTGAGTGTTCCGGTACGATGTCGCGTAAAAAACCGATGCGGAGAATGGGTTTAATTAAATTTAAAAAAAAGATAATAAATTCAAAACTTATATAAGGTATCAGACCTTATATAAGTTTTGAATTTATTATCTTTTTGTGGCAACTGTTTTATCTCTGGTAACATTAAGAAACGTCAGAATTCCACGGAATTGAAAATCAAACTATAGATTTCGAATATACAAAAACTATAAATCTATACTTAATATAATAAAGCGGAAGAGTTTGTTTGTTTGAACGCGCTAATCTCAGGAACTACTGGACCGATTTCAAAAATTCTTTCACCGTTGTATATGTACGTGATCCCTGAGTGCTATAGGCTATATATTATGTACCACGTGCGAAGCCGGGGCGGACCGCTAGTACAGAGTAAAATGGACCAACAGCATCTCGTTTTAAAGTCGAATATGCAGTACTCCCGATTTTTACTTTACAAAGTTTCCGCTTGGGTCAAACATATAATTTATAATTAAAATCATAAGACAGACTCCTAATCAGTGCGTTCTCATATGGTTCACCAAATGAGAATTTCGCGCAAATTTACAATTGCATAACTTACAAATAAATGGTTTTTCACCAGTGTGCGTTCTCATGTGTTTCACCAAATGAGAATTTTGCGAAAATTTACAATTGCATAACTTACAAATAAATGGCTTTTCACCAGTGTGTGTTCTCATGTGTCTCACTAAGTGACTCTTCTTAGTAGATTTGTATTTGCATAACTTACAAATAAATGGCTTTTCACCAGTGTGTGTTCTCATGTGACTCACCAAATGAGAATTTCGCGCAAACTTCCAATTGCATAACTTACAAATAAATGGTTTTTCACCAGTGTGCGTTCTCATGTGTTTCACCAAATGAGAATTTTGCGAAAATTTACAATTGCATAACTTACAAATAAATGGCTTTTCACCAGTGTGTGTTCTCATGTGACTCACCAAATGAGAATTTCGCGCAAACTTCCAATTGCATAACTTACAAGCATATGGCTTTTCACCAGTGTGTGTTCTCATGTGTCTCACTAAGTTACTTTTGTCAGTAGATTTGTATTTGCATAGCTTACAAATAAATGGCTTTTCACCAGTGTGTGTTCTCATGTGCGTCACTAAGTAACCCTTGTGAGCAGATTTGTATTTGCACAACTTACAACTATAAGGCTTTTCACCAGTGTGAGTCATTAAATCGTTTTTGTTTTCTAATTTGTCCTGGTTATACTTGCGAGTGAAAGTGTTCACTTCAGTATGAGTTTTTATGTGTTTAACTAAGAGACTTTTTCGTTCAAACATATTTTTACAAACATCACAAGTAAACCAATTGTTTCCAGTAAATGAACAACTTTCATTAACCTCATTATTTGAACAATTTATTTTACTTTGTAAAGTTAAAGATACATTACGATTGTTAACGCCATTTACTACATACACGCATACATTTGCAATTCACACGCTCAACGCATACACAAATGTCATATTCCTTTCTTCCTATCTCCCTATCTCTGTCCTTTGGCTCAAAGAAGAAAGAGACAACGAAGGAAGACACCGCCATCTAATTAGCTCATTAGTCAAAATTTAACTCTCGCGCCGCGTACACGCGACGCCGCCGCACCGCTTGACTCCGCCGCTCCGCTTTTTATAGTGCAAAACCCTTGTGCTATTGTGAACTTTGAACTTTACAAAACCCGTGCTTAACCCAAGGAACTTTTCCAAACTTTTACACGCTCTGTATATGGTGAAAACGAAAGTACCGAACCAGTGATCGAAGGCGCTTAAAGGGCTGTTGTCACAAGTAAGTGAGCCGTCCTTTCTATACCAAACACTTTCATCACCATATTCTTGGTCCTTCGAGCCGGATCCTTGATCCTTCTCCCTCGGATAATCCTTCTTATCCCGCTATATAAGTAAATATATACCGCTAATCCGCTTTTCCGCTATATTTCACGTACAAAACACGCCAACTACACACCGCCATTTTGTATTCATGTCCGTTAATACACGTATCTCATAATGACTGACAAAAACGACTTCGCAATCGAAATTCGTATTTTGGAAGCCAAGCAACAAAGTTTATATAAACAAATACAGAATTTATACGATTTGTCTCGCGATCTTTCGAACGATGCAGTACAAAGAAATTTTCTCATTCGAGTTAAATTCATAGATACCTTACGCCACGATTACAACTCAGTCACGGAGCAGTTAAACATAGCTAATTTAAAAGCCAATCCAAAGGCTATAATCAATTTTGAGACCTTAGTAGCATTCGATGAATTATATTGCCATATTAAATCTGCCGAATCTGATGCTTTAACGAAAATATCTCAAAATTCATCGCAAAATCTAGATTTACTCAAAAAACTGCCTGCTTTGGAGCTGAGAAGTTTCGATGGCACGCCAAGTAAATGGACAGCGTTTTATGAGAATTTTAACACACTTATCCATAACAATGCCAAATTATCTAACGCCGAAAAGGTGCAATACCTACTAGGAAAATTAACTGACAAAGCGCTGTTAGTTTGCTCAGGCATACAGCCTGTCGCCGCGAACTATGAAATAATATGGAATAGTTTAAAGGAAAAATATGAAGATAAAAGAACGTTAGCTTCAATGTACCTAGAACAAATTTTATCTTTCAAGGGAAGTCAAACACCCACGCAAAATTCTTTAGATTCATTCATTGAACAATTTTGTTCTCCGCAAGCCGCTTTAAAACGCTTAGAAATTGACGATCTAGCCGATTTCATTTTCACCTACCTCGCATTGTCGAAGTTAGACAAAGAAACCGTAACTTTATTCGAGCAAACGCATCGTAAAGATAAGTTACCTACTTTCGATTCATTAGTTCAGTTCGTTAAAGAACAAAGTAAAATTTATATGCTACGCAGTGCCTCATTCAATACGGTAAAACCAAATCCACCGCCCGCGCCGGTGAAACGAAATGTAAACCTACCCGCATCTTCACGCAACGCTCCGCGATCTTTCCATGTCAACAATAATTATAATCAAACCGCATCATTCACGCCGCCCGCTAAAACTCAACAAAAATGTCCGTATTGTAAAGATATCCATCCGCTTTTTAGATGCGAAAAATTTATGGATAAAGACGCTAACTTTAGAAATCAATTTGTTCGAAACAATAACCTGTGTATAAATTGCTTGGGATTTCACGACGTAAAACATTGTAGGTCACAGATTAGATGTTTTTGTGGAAAAATGCATCACTCAAAATTACATACACGCTCGGGAATCGAACCCGCCGCGTCCGCCGTGAGCGAAGTGTCGACCAGCACATTGCCGCCGGCGCCGAAGGCGCGTGAGTCACCCGCCGCTGTGACCGCACGCATCGATGCGCCAACCGCCTTATGCGCGAGTGACGCTAAACTTTCTTGCTCGCAAGTTAATTCAAAACAAACAACGGTGATATTACCTACTGCAGTGGTTTATGTTTATAATAATTTAGGAGAACGTTTTGAAATGAGAGTGCTCCTAGACAGTGGTTCTACGTGTCATATTATAACTAAATCATTCTGTGATCGCTTGAATTTAAAAATTAACGCCGCTCATTCTTGCATACAGGGCCTTGGTCGCACAGAGAGTCAAGTTCAAGGTCAAACTATTCTTACGCTACACTCACGCTTTGAAAATCGCTCCAGGTATACGATAAACGCTCATGTTATGGAAACCTTATCAGACAAAATTCCAAACAATTTTATAAATATGAGTAATTTAAATCATATTGAGAACTTACCGCTCGCTGATGAAGGGTTTCATACGCCTACAGAAATCGATTGCTTAATTGGTAACGAATTATTTCCGTTTCTTTTAGAGAATCATAAAGTTACGTCTCCGCATTCACCTGTAGTCGGGGTGAAAACTACCCTTGGATACATACTCATGGGGAAGGCTGATTGCCTTACGCCTACATATATAAAGGAAAAATCCTTTCACGCTTACTCAAAAACCGCTGATTCGAATTTAGAGGAACTTACAAAACGCTTTTGGGAATTAGACTCAGTTCCTAATAAAAAATATTTAAGTTCTGACGACGCCGCTTGTGAACGCCTTTTCTTAGATAGTTTCTCTCGCAATAAAACTGGACGATACATCGTCTCGCTTCCGTTCAAGAATGACCCTGCTGTCCTCGGCAGTTCATTCGAAATCGCTAAACGCCGCTTACTAAGTTTAGAGAAAAAATTAAACGCGATACCCGAATTACGCAAAGATTACAACGAAACCATTTCGGAATACATAGCCAAAGGTTATTTAACTTTAATTAAAAATCCATCGCCAGGTCTGTGTTACCATATTCCGCATCATGCCGTATATCGTCCAGAAAAGATCTCGTCACGCACGAGGGTCGTTTTAGACGCTAGTTGTAAAACTGTAAGCAACGGTACACTCTCATACTCGCTGAATGATATTTTATACACCGGACCTAACTTACAGACTAACATATTTGATTTGTTAATTAACTTGAGGTTATTTTCAATAGCTCTGTCAGCAGACATTGAAAAAATGTATTTTCAAATAAAACTTTCACCCGATGATCACCGCTACCAACGTATTTTATTTAGATTTGACCCGAATGATCCAATCGAAACTTACGAATTCAATTGCGTATCTTTCGGAATTTCAAGTTCGCCATACCTCGCTATGCGCGTGGTAAAACAACTCGCTGAAGATGAACGAGTACGCTACCCTAACGCCGCCTGGGCGACCGAACGTCATTTTTACATGGATGATTACGTCTCGTCCGTTCCTTCTTTAGAAGACGCAAAGGTTTTATATCACGAACTCGTTCAACTTTTCAATGCCGGTGGTTTTAAACTTACGAAATGGGTTTCTAACAGTACGCACTTACTACAAAATATACCTACCGATTTACGCTCGCCTAATATCGTACAATTTGACGAAAACTCTATTACCGCGAATATTAAAATCATTGGACTCCAATGGGAGCCGAACGAAGACGTCTTTACTTTTAAAGTAAATGTACCTAACGAGTCTAAATGTACGAAACGCATTATTCTATCGGTTACCGCTAGGTTATTCGATCCGCTATCGCTTTTGGGTCCTGTAACTGCTTTAATGAAATTACTCGTGCAGGAATGTTGGAAACTAAACCTAGATTGGGATGAGGACGCTCCTGCTAGTATCGAAAACCAATGGTCTCAGTTACAACGAGAGCTTCATTTATTAGAACGGTTACAGATTCCGCGCCATGTAGGTATTTTACAAACTACAAATCATATTTCGCTAATTGGATTCGCTGACGCTAGTGAACATTGTTATGGAGCTGTTATATACTTGCGAATCAGCCGCTCTGACTCAGATAAAGGTCAAGTCACACTACTTTGCTCAAAATCAAAGGTAGCCTCGCCTAAATGCAATGTTACTCTGCCGCGACTTGAACTTTGCGCAAGCCTTCTGCTGTCAAACTTAATCGTCGCAGTTAAAGATTCAATTAGTGAACGCGTTACAATAAATAAAATAATTGCTTTCTCTGACTCCACGATCGCGCTGTCGTGGATCCGCTCACCGCCTCACAGATTTCAAACGTTTGTCGCAAATAGAATCTCCGCTATTAACGCTAATCTACCCGCTGAAAACTGGTATCATATTTCTGGAAAAGAAAATCCCGCGGACATAATTTCCAGACCAGTCATGCCTTCTAAACTATTAAATAATACACTCTGGTTCCATGGCCCGACATGGATTTCTTCGCCCACCAACGAGTGGCCGATGAACGCATCTACCGCCGCGATAGACGAGCTGCCTGAAACAAAGAAGCTTGTCACTCTAACCGCAAAAATCTGTGATACAGACACAGACGAATTATATACCGACTTATATAATTCCGCGAATCGTATGTCAAATTGGAACAAATTCCTACACGCATGGGTTTTTGTATTACGCTTTTCCAAAATTTTAAAATCTCACGGTGATATAACCGTCGCTGACTTAGAAGCAACTGAGATGTTTATTTTACGCATTATTCAAAACAAACATTCTTTCGATACCCGCAGTCCCGCTTTACGTAAATTAAACGCATTTATCGACTCGAACAACGTAATACGTGTTGGCGGTCGATTATCGCAGTCGCAACTAGGCTATTCAAAAATGCATCCAGTTGTGCTTCCCGCTAAAGATCGGATAGTACATTTAATAGTAGATTACTTTCATAGAAAAAACGCACATACCGGTCCTTCTTTACTACTTGCAATGTTACGCGAAAACTACTGGATTATCGCCGCTCGCAATATGGTACGCAAACGCGTCCAAAGTTGCAACCGCTGTTTCAAATTAAAACCAAAAAATACTTTTCCCATTATGGGTGATTTACCCCACTACCGCGTTAGCGAAGTGAAAAGCTTCGTGTACACGGGTGTGGATTACGCAGGTCCTTTTTATGTCCCGCCTTATCGCCACCGTGGAGTTAAATCTACGAAAGCATATTTATGCTTATTTATTTGTCTGACTACAAAAGCGCTTCATTTGGAATTGGTCTCAGACTTAAGCTCCCCCCTATTTCTAGATGCATTTCGGCGTTTCATAAGTCGTAGGGGCCCCGTCTCCTTAATAGTATCTGATGGAGGCCTGGGATTTCGTGGGGCTGATAGAAAGCTGAAGGAGATTCATGACCTTTTGTCACAAGACAAATATTTGGACCAACATTTGGCAGACTTGCGTATACAATTTCAAAGAAATCCGCCTTACGCGCCGCATTTTGGCGGCATCTGGGAGAGCAATATCAAGTCAGTAAAAACGCATCTTGCAAGGGTAATAGGAACGCAAATCCTCACCTATGAGGAATTAAATACTGTCTTAGTGCAAATAGAGGGAATCATGAACAGTCGTCCCCTATGTGTGCTAAGTTCGGACCCGTCCGAACCAACCGCGCTTACACCGTCTCATTTTCTAAATGTGACGCCGCTAAAATACCTACCGGCTGAAGACTTTACCGATGTACCGCAAAGCCGACTTAACCGTTACGAATTGCTGTCAAAATTGGTACAATCTTATTGGCAGAGATGGAGTCGCGAATACTTGTCCTCGCTCCAAGGCAGACAGAAGTGGAATACTCCTTCTAATCCAATTAAAATTGGTTGCGTTGTGATGATTCGCGATGATAACTTACCGCCGCTCAGTTGGCCTTTGGGTATAGTCCAAGAGGTTTATCCCGGTAGAGACGGAATTATCCGTACCGCCAAAGTAAAAACGCGAACGGGCTCTTACGTCCGACCTGTAATTCGTCTTTGCCCGCTACCTTTACAATAAAATTCGCTATGCATACCCGCTCCGCTTAGTTTTAGTTACTTTAATTCATTTTATTAGTTTTACTTTACTTACCGCTAGTTTTCATAAGTTTATAAAGGCTTTGTTGCTCTCAGAAGGTATCCCTTCAGCCCGGGGGATGATGTTAACGCCATTTACTACATACACGCATACATTTGCAATTCACACGCTCAACGCATACACAAATGTCATATTCCTTTCTTCCTATCTCCCTATCTCTGTCCTTTGGCTCAAAGAAGAAAGAGACAACGAAGGAAGACACCGCCATCTAATTAGCTCATTAGTCAAAATTTAACTCTCGCGCCGCGAACACGCGACGCCGCCGCACCGCTTGACTCCGCCGCTCCGCTTTTTATAGTGCAAAACCTTTGTGCTATTGTGAACTTTGAACTTTACAAAACCCGTGCTTAACCCAAGGAACTTTTCCAAACTTTTACACGCTCTGTATATGGTGAAAACGAAAGTACCGAACCAGTGCATCGAAGGCGCTTAAAGGGCAGTTGTCACACGTAAGTGAGCCGTCCTTTCTATAATCACTTTCATCACCAACGATTATTAGCATTTACTTTAACAGTAACTAGTTCAATGTCTTCATTATCAATATGATACTGATTGTCACAAGAAATAATAGCTTCTTGGGTTTTTACCAGCGAGTGACAAGATGAATCTGGAATTGATACACTTTTCTTAGGGTTTTTAAAAATATCATATAATTTGACGACACAATTCGTCAATAATTTATTAATGTTTGTTCTACTGCTGGTATCGAATGATTGTTTGTGTAATTCGCTATTGTTAATTTTAAATACTTCTGCACTTCTCTGGACTGTATCGGCTTCTTCAGCTCGCGTTTTGTATTCGTTATTCGTCGCAAGTCCCTCTGACAAAGGCGCGACTGAAACCAATTATGTTTTTCATTATACAATGTGTCCCAGGGTTAAGTGACCGCCCGACGTTTATTGAATATTTGGACAAAATTATTAACAGATAACCTTAAACTAGAGGTCTAATCTATATAGTTTTTTTTTTACTGGGTTTTTGATTTTTTTTGTAGAGATTCCTGACTTGTTGCGCTATTTTTAAATGATTTTTTTTGTTTTTACTGTTTTTTTCATTCTGTCTTTTTTATTTAGTAGCTATTATCATAATTTATCAATTCAAGATATTAAATCAATCTAAAATAAAATGAAACAATTTAAAAATAAATAAATTAACTCAAAGTTTAAAGAAAAATCACGACATTTTTTGTTTATTCGCCTCATAATCAGATTCCTGATATTTCTGTGGCAGCAGCATCAATCCTCTGTATTGGCACAGCATAAACTTTTTGTTTCATGTAGCCCCAAAAATAATAATCAAGGGGCGTTAAATCAGGAGATATTGGAGGCCATGCCACTGCCTGGACACATGGACTGCCTCTGCCAATCCATCTTGGATAGTTCAGAAATATCAGGAATCTTTCTGAATTACGAACAACTACCCAAAGGATGTCGTTCAGAGCCCTAGCCTGTATAACTAACTGCTAACGGCGGTCATTTTGAAAACGTGATTAATTAATAAGTTGTTTAATTTTAAATAAATGATTTAATTCACACTGGTTTTTATTTCCTTACATTTCAATTATCGTATCAAATTAAAAGAGTGATTAAATTTGGGGATTAAGTGCTACACAATAACAACCAGTTTGCTAAAACCTGCGCCATCCCGTTTTTTGACCGGAGAAGGGTCACATTTCAAGAGTTCGTATTTTGGTATAGTCTGTTCGTTTTCTTACGGTCATCTTTTGTGTCTAGCCGACTCCGCCGCGCGGTGTTTTGCCAAAGACACCGCCGTGACTTCAAAGCATGCCGCGAGGGGTGTACAGGCACAAGGGGTTTTGGCGTTTTATACCTACTCATATTTTTTCATTAAAATTCTCTTTCCTTTTTATATTTTTTTATATTCGTATTTTATTACAATATAACCATAAAGATAAAATATAATATTCTCATGAACACGGGTCTTCTCTCAAAATGAGAAGGATTTTAACCATAGTCGGTACACGCTGGCCAAGTGCGGATTGGCAGACTATTCGGAGATTCTGTTAGAATAGAAAAAAAATTACAAACAAAAAAAGTAATAAAAATAAAAGCAGAATACTAAGAGCACCGTGGAGCACCTGCGCCTGTACCGACACTAAGTTACCGAACGAACTATACATGTTTGAGATAGCTATAAACATTGTTCTAAGAAATTGTAGGTAATATTATGTAGTTTTATAATAGTTTAAAAAACAATAATATTCATTGGACATTTTTCGGTATTATGAGGCGAATAAACAAAAAATGTCGTGATTTTTCTTTAAACTTTGAGTTAATTTATTTATTTTTAAAGTGTTTCATTTTATTTTAGATAGATTTAATATCTTGAATTGATAAATTATGATAATAGCTACTAAATAAAAAAGACAGAATGAAAAAAAAAACAGTAAAAACAAAAAAAAATCATTTAAAAATAGCGCAACAAGTCAGGAATCTCTACAAAAAAAATCAAAAACCCAGTAAAAAAAAACTATATAGATTAGATCTCTAGTTTAAGGTTATTTGTTAATAATTTTGCCCAAATATTCAATAAATGCCGGGCGGTCACTTAGCCCTGGGACACATTGTATATGATAAGTTGCCGAACGCAATTACACCTCTGGTCAATTTTTTTTAAAATCCGGTAGTTTTTGGCCAGTTATACAAGAGTACAACTTATTTCTATCGAAAACGGTCTAAAACTGTATCAAAATTGCATCTAAAGTTTGTTGACTTTGAACAACTCTTAACGGCTTTGATTACGTTTTTTGCTTCTCCTGTATTTTATTTTATGTAAATATGCCGTTTTGTTCGCCATATCCTCATATCTTATTGTATGTATATCAATTATTATAAATAGTGAATGGTATTATATAGATACGCCACTGGTAAGAAAGATGTTACAAAACGAGCCACATATGTTGTGTGTACGTACGCTTCCTACGAGAATTAAGGAATTTATAATTTCTAAATTGTTTCTGGTTTAGCGACGATGGTACCATGTGTGTGGTGTGTGGTACCAGGTCGCCAAGCGATTGAGTGTTCCGGTACGATGTCGCGTAGAAACAGATCTGGAGAATGGATTTAAAGAAATCTACGACGTGGCTACCTAAATATGACAACTGTAGTGTGTCGATCGTACTCATCTCTGATTGGCCGACACTTTCTCGCTAGTGGCTAAAATGTATGTTCGTTACATCCATATAGCTATAGTTACCGGCAAACTTCTTGAGCAAATGACCTTGACTGCGACTGCGACTCGTGACAAGCGAATTTTAGGTCTCTTTGGCGGGGCGTGCGGGGGGGTGCGGGCGCGACGGCGGGGAGTGTCGTACCGAGCGTGTGATTGGTAGATTCGTAGACCTTTGCCTCCCGCTTTCCCCTTTTTCGCCCGGATGTACGATGCGCTAACTTACCCCCACTGTGTCACTTCATGCTCAAGAAGTTTGCCGGCAATTGCACATATTGTAAGTTTCGTTTTGAGAAGATAAATAAAATGAAATAAATAATGTTACCTGCAGCCTGAGCCGAGTGCAAGGGAGGGTGAGTGTCATCGCGCGTCTTCTGAATGTTCTGAGTGGCGCGCCTGTAACATATATAAGAGTGATAAAAGACGTTATTCTCATCATCATTATCATCACCAGTCCACAGTGCACGGGTCTCCTCTCAGTGTTCAGGCCGTAGCCCACCACGCCGGCCGAGTGCGGTGCGGTACACTTCACACGCCGCGTCACAACATCGTGGAGAACTGTTTGTCACGACGTTTTCCTTCACCGTTCAAGCGAGTGATATTCAATTGCTTAAAACGCAAGTAACTATTGTTATGTTGATACACATACGATTTTATTCTATACTAGCGGACCCGGCAGACGTCGTCCTGCCTGCTATTAGCGCTACCTACCGGGTTCCAATTTTTCTACTTATATAAACCTTCCTCTTGAATCACTCTATCTATTAAAAAAACCGCATCAAAATCCGTTGCGCAGTTTTAAAGATTTAAGCATACATAGGGACATAGGGACAGAGAAAGCGACTTTGTTTTATACTATGTAGTGAAAAGAGTATATTTTAACAGACACAAAAACAAAATCTTCATTGCTCACTATGACTGTGTAGGGTTGCTTCTGAATCTGTCTGTCAGTTAGTAAATATATTTTAGTAATGTTGAAATTGCTGAATTAGGGCTTAATTTTAATGGAATAGATTTTATACTAAATTGAGATGCAAACTGAATTGAATTTATTCTCATAATCACTGCTTATGCTTAGCATATGTTTACTATGTTACTTAACTTTCAAGATATCTACAAATATTTTTTTACGTGTTACTTGCCTTCAATTACAGCACACTATTACATTAATAAATACATGGATGCATATGATTTACTAAATGCCAGTTTTATGAATTTCTAACCATAATATTTCTTCTTGTTTTTTTAAATATTTTTATTTACTGGATTATTAAATGATTAAAATAGAAATCTAGTCAAAATATGGTCTGCTCATCTGCTCATATGGCCTGCACACCACTGTATGGGCTGGTATACTGACCTGTTCTCAGTGAGGAGTGAAGAGTCTGAGCTCACAGCTGTGTGAGGCTCGCACACCACTGTATGTGCTTGTATACTGACCTGTTCTCAGTGAGGAGTGAAGAGTCTGAGCTCACAGCTGTGTGAGGCTCGCACACCACTGTATGGGCTTGTATACTGACCTGTTCTCAGTGAGGAGTGAAGAGTCTGAGCTCACAGCTGTGTGAGGCTCGCACACCACTGTATGGGCTGGTATACTGACCTGTTCTCAGTGAGGAGTGAAGAGTCTGAGCTCACAGCTGTGTGAGGCTCGCACACCACTGTATGGGCTGGTATACTGACCTGTTCTCAGTGAGGAGTGAAGAGTCTGAGCTCACAGCTGTGTGAGGCTCGCACACCACTGTATGGGCCGGTATACTGACCTGTTCTCAGTGAGGAGTGAAGAGTCTAAGCTCACAGCTGTGTGAGGTTCGCACACGACTGTATGTGCTTGTATACTGACCTGTTCTCAGTGAGGAGTGAAGAGTCTGAGCTCACAGCTGTGTGAGGCTCGCACACCACTGTATGGGCTGGTATACTGACCTGTTCTCAGTGAGGAGTGAAGAGTCTGAGCTCACAGCTGTGTGAGGCTCGCACACCACTGTATGTGCTTGTATACTGACCTGTTCTCAGTGAGGAGTGAAGAGTCTGAGCTCACAGCTGTGTGAGGCTCGCACACCACTGTATGGGCTGGTATACTGACCTGTTCTCAGTGAGGAGTGAAGAGTCTGAGCTCACAGCTGTGTGAGGCTCGCACACCACTGTATGGGCTGGTATACTGACCTGTTCTCAGTGAGGAGTGAAGAGTCTGAGCTCACAGCTGTGTGAGGCTCGCACACCACTGTATGGGCTGGTATACTGACCTGTTCTCAGTGAGGAGTGAAGAGTCTGAGCTCACAGCTGTATGAGGCTTCCACTCTTGAGGCGTGGCACATTCACCATCACCCGCACCGTTCTGACAAATACACAACAAAGCTGTAACATTTCTGTCCTTTGATAGCTTGCATGAGCTTTCGCAACTAACAAGCAATCATATAAACTTGTGAAATTGATGAAACTTCAATAGTACAGACTATCTCACCTGGACATGCATAATCATATGTTGCATGTATGCACTTTCATAGACAAAGTCCTGAAAACAAAGAGTGCACTGGAAGGGTGCACTTTCGTACTTAAGCGGATCCTGTGTTTCGTATTCATATTCATTGTTATCTGCAACAAACTCATCATTGTCTATATTATTACCATCTGCATCCACATTTTCAGCCTTTTCCACATTTTTATCAAGCAACATGGAGTCATAACATTCTTCATTTTTCACTACAACTCTGTGTACGGTTGCTTCTGAATCTGTCTGTTTGTCCTCTGAGGTGTGCTCTAGTATGTATAAGTCGCAGGGGTCCGGTCCTAGTGTTATCACCACAATATTGCTTGTCAGTTTGTTTGTTGTGCGGTTTATCATCTTCACATGCTGTCTTGTTATCTGTTCAAAAATAAGTTCAGTATTGAATTAGTAATATAATTTTTGATTGGAAAGTAATAAAGCATGTATGCATAAAGTACTCACTATTTCATGTTTTTCAACTAAGTCCATCATCAGTGCACGGGCTCTCAAACTCTTGTTTCTGAATTCAGTAAAGTTTATCAATCTCTGCGCACATTGTACACAAACTGTTTGTTTTAGGTTTCCTGGATCATACAACTGAAACAAAATAATATAATTAAAGCATTCAAACATTCCTTAAATCACACTAATATTATAAAAGCAAAAGTTTTTGTGGGTGTGTGTGTATATTAGTCAGTTCTCTCTTTAACGTTGCAACTACAGAACCGATTTGGATTTTGAATAGAGATAGATTATGCCCTGACTTAACACGTAGGCTACTTTTTATCCTGGAAAAATCCAGTTACCACAGGATTTTGGAAAAACCGAAATCTATAGCTACAGCTATAGGTAGATTAATATACCAAACTTCCTTGAAATTAGGTACAAAGGATGGAAAAGGGAGTGGGACTGGGAACTGGAAATCTACAACTACCTCGGGATTTTTGAAAAACCGAAATTCACGCGGACAACGCCGCGGGCAGAAGCTAGTAATTAATAAGTTCTTTGCTTAGCTGCTAAATTATATATCAAAAGTATTTGACAGTGTGCAGTGGGGTAGTTAGAGTCATACATGGCTCTATTCTGTGTGTATACAATACATAGCTACAGATCATACATTAACAACTTACAGCATGTCCCATTAACTGCTCATATGCTTCGTCCAATTTGTGTTTACTCATTAGAAACAGCTTGCTGTCAGTGTCTAGGCATATCATGCAAACCTGTAAATATACTACTAGTTACTCCTACATTACTGTTTCCATACAATATAATGACGGAAAAGCCAAATTCAGATTTACAGTACTGTGTGTTAGCTGCTTCTAATTCCTCGGCTACAAACAATACACAATGTGACATTGTGGAGAAGTTACCTGCACTGTCGAAGGAATAGCACCAGTACGAATCTGCCGTAAGCCATTCTCTGTTTCATAAATGTTATCGTTCAGAAAATGCTGTGAGCAGACCACAGCAGAGTCCGGCAGGTGACTGTCTTGTTTACCTAGGGCTATGAGCCAAGCGGCACGGAGACACACTTCACTGGGGAAGCTGCAAATTACCATTAAAGTATTACACTAGCAGCAGCTCACGACTTACACCTTCCTCAGGAATTGACAAAGACAACAAAGCACTGTTCCTGGCATCATTGATGTCATTATATTTAACTGATGTAAATAATGTATCTTGTTAAATAATGTAGGTAGCTTAAAAACCAACTGAGCTCAAATAATTGAACAATCTAGGACAGAATCAGTCATTGGACATGTACAATGTAACTGGGGCTAATCTTTGGTGGATAGTTAAAAATGTGCAACGGTCATGTTTGCAGCCTGTGTACGTCCACGGCTGGGCGTAGGCCTTGCCCAGCAACTGCCACCACCCCCGCTCCTCAGCCCGCCTCATTCAGCCGCTTCTCGCCACCTTGTTTACATCGTCGGTCCAGCTTGCTGAAGGGCGCCTCACACTACTCACGCTTACCGTATGCGACATCGGAATGCGATGAATTCACATCTTAATTTTACATTTCGGAGTTTGTCTACTAAATTCAATAGTACTCACGTGTGGAAACTAATCCCCTTGCTCTCTGCGGACACATTTTCAAAAGTATTTTTGCAGAAAGGCACACAACACCGCATTTTTAATGTTATTACTTTCCCTTAGTGCCGGGTTTGATTGAAACACCTCCGAACGCAGCGCACGCACTGAGTTTGAGTTCTATTCTACACAAGAGTCACTGGAAAGGAGTACATTATTAGATATACTAAAGTTCTACTAATAACCTAGTTTTTCTGGTCTGTGCCTAAAACTATATTGACTTCACCACAATACCATTCTCTACTGAGAACTTCACCAATAACTCCGATGAGTACGACCAGACGCAGGGTGAAGTTAACTGCACATTTTATTTATGTCTTTTACTATAAAAATATAACTAAAATAAACCCCGAATAACCCCAAACTAGTGATGTGCGTAATCGATTATCAATAATCGATTAATCGATTATTAAAATGATCGATTGCAATCGATTATGATTTTGCATAATCGATCATGATCGATTATAAAGATATACGTTAATTACCAAACTTTACTTACCAGCTTTCTGTTATTAATTTGCTTGCTAAAATATAATATGGTTTGGCAACCCTATCATTGCAAAAAGGGTATTCCCTCAAAGTTAGTTTTAGGCTTTGTTCACACCAAACGGATAGTCAGCCGCCGACTGTGAGCGAGCGCTATGCAGCTTACAGCTTTTTCATATATACTCAACTTTTCGAACACACCGAACCGACGATACGCCTTTACCAACTGTAGTGAAATTACCCCCGCTATGAGTATCTATATATGTACAAGCTGTGCCCCGCGATGTTACCCGTGATTAATAAGTTTGTACACATAAAAAATATTTTCATCCCATCTATTCGAAAAGGACGACTTGGTTCGCCTTTAAGTGCACCCAAAGGTGGTGTTTGCGGCGTACTTATTTATAAGTGCGCGTAAAAGATAATTGCGGCGCACTTATAAATAAGTGCGCCGCAATTATCTTTGCCGCGCACTTTTTGAAGATGAAGGGCCCGTGGTCACAAAATCATCTAAGAGTAATTTAGCAACGAGAACGACAGCAAATTCATGCAAAAGCATACAAATGCATGCAATGACAGCAAACTATTGCAATAATTTGTTATGTGAGCGCGTAGACAGTGTGAGCGTGATGTACCTAAGAACAATCAGCGTTTAACAGTACCTATCTCGTTTTTGGAAGTCTATATCTATTTAAGTCCCTCAGGAACACTTTTCCGGGATAAAAAGTAGCCTGTGTTATTCCAGGACATAACCAGCTATCTCCAATCCAAATGTCAGTCAAATCGGTCCAGTAGTTGCGGCGTTAAAAAGTAATAAACATACACACATACATACACACACACACAAACTTTCGCCTTAGTGTAATAAATAGGTACCTAACAGGTATGTATATTTAATTTTGATCAATTACATTATTTTTTAATTATTCTATTTAATTTTCTAATTTCAATTTCAAAAAATTTAAAAAATAGTGTTTGTTTTTCTTTTTTCAGAACAGTATAAAAGGTTATAATATAGATGTTGCTACTAAATGCAAGGGTTCAGAATTTTTTCCAGAAAGTAGAATTGTTTTTTCAGTTCTTTCTAAGAATTATTTCATAATCGATCATTAATCGATTAATAATCGATTATTATTTTATAATCGATTAATATAATATAATCGATTATCAAAATAATCGAATCGGCACATCTATACCCCAAACAAGTGGTCATACTGTCATCGTACCACAGCATCTGTGCCATAGAGAAAATAATAATATATTTTCTCTATGATCTGTGCACAGCATCGTATAAACAAAATGTCAAAAAGTAAGAACCACAGATTAATGATGTAAAAACTGAGGGATGGAAAAATAATAGATTTTTTCTAATAATCGATTTTTAAAATCGATTATTTAATTAACACTTATTAATCGATTTTTGTAAACAGCGTAATCAGTGCGAAGGATGATAAAACGCGCAAAATGGTTACATATTTCAAATCAAAATGGTACTTACTGATGATTGAACATTATTGGCAAAAATTATTTAAGTTTTTTTTGTATACTAAGCTTTTAAAAGTTTAAAAAAGATTTGTTTTAAAAATAACGATAATTGACAATTAACGATATTTTTCGCAAAATTCTGTGACATATGGAAATGTATGAAACTGCACGCACATGCAATTTAAAATTCGCGAGAAAAATATATTAAAATGCGGAATATAAACCGCGCGAATAAATTTCGCAGTGCGGCCCCGCTCTATTTAAAGCTCCTTCTTGGGAATCTTGAGTATGTTACTTAAAAATATACAATATAAAATATACAAAAATATACAACTCTGGTACCAGAATCTAACAAGGTACCATCAAGGTACCTATATTAGTCTAGAAACAAGTAGCTATGGAAACGAGATATTTTAGACGAAATCAAACATCTCTTTGACTCACTCACTTGTACCGATTTTAAGCATAAGAAAGAAAGAGAAGTCTACTACTATCAGTTGTCCTACTTTAAACAAAAAATAACCAGTTTGATGTAGTTCAACTGTTATACTTATATATACTTAGGCCGAGGCCGCATGGTAAGGCGCAACATCGCGACTCGCGCCTCAAAGACGGCGGCGATGAACAATGGGATCGGGAACATTCACTTAACTTGTGTCAGTTTGTGTTGCGAATAGTAGAAAATGTACCCTACGTGGGCTACGTGTACTTAAGGATTTGTTCAACCCCTATAACATATTTCTCTTTGAGATTTCGTTTCTTATATTATTTAAAAGAAAGTAGGTTTATGAAATACATCAAGATGTTAGATTTAAAGTTGGATATCTAAACAGACTATCTAGCTTGAACAAGGTACATAGGTAAATACCTTCACATTTTCAATAGACACTAAAAAGGAACTTGGGCATTAAAATGGAACTATGTACATACAGTAATATTAATGAGTATTAATTTTTTAATATCTCTTTTCCATCACTATGGTTTTCCCAATGAAAGTTCTATCAAATTCGGTCCAGCATTTCGGAGACAGACAAACACAAATTTTAATGCAACACATGCATCCGGATGTTCAAAGGTACAAGTGCAAGCCAGGTTCCAAGTAATATGGAATACTGAGGGTTGTGATGGCTGTAATTTCTGAACTACAAAACCGATGACCTTGAAATATTTACGGAACAATTTTTAAAGTATTTCCTTTTAACAAAAAAATAATGAATGTAATTGCACCACGCGTTAATGAATTACAGCTAAGTATACATTTTCCAATCTATTCAGCAGTTTTTGCGTGATGCGCACACAAACATACAGACAAACAGATAAACAGACAAAAATTTCAAAAATAGCTTTTTTACGTCCCATTACTTAGGTACCCCCCAGTTATTATTTTGCAAATTTCTTTAACGTACAGACACGGCAAGTCTACGATTTTATTATATGTATAGACAAGCGGAAACCCGCGACTTCGTTCGCGTGGTTCGGATGGTTTTTGAAAATCCAGTGGGAATCATTTTGTTTTTCCTAAGCTCCTTTGAGCTCATACCTTGCTAAAAACTGTTAAAATTTCACTGGCGGATGTTTAGGTAGATCAAAATGTAAACATCCGCCAGAGAAAGTCCCATCAAAATCGATCCAGCCTTTTCAGAGATAAGCCGGTAATCTTTCTAACAAAAAAAGAATGAATGATATCGGACCATGCGTTAATGAATTACAGCTAAGTAAACATTTTAACTTTCATCCCCTCTCTCAAGGAAACCATGCTGAATTTCGAGATAAAAAGTATCCTATATGTTACTCCTTAGTATGAACTTAAATCGTGCCAAGTTTCACTTCAATCCATTTAGTAGTTTTTGCGTGATGCGCGCACAAACATACAGACAAACAGATAAACAGACAGACAAACAGACAAAAATTTGAAAAATAGCTTTTTTATGTTCCATTACTTATCCCTAACATCCCCCAGTTATTATTTTGCAAAAATCTTTAATGTATAAATACGGCAATTCTACGATTTTACTATAATTTTATATGTATAGAATATAGATAACGAATGATTTAAACAAATAAAATATGGCGCACGTCGCTTAAGTTATGTGGCCAGTCCCATAAGTTCATAGGAGTTTGTTTTAACGGAATCGCTGTCGCATCAGCGCGTGTTGTCTTACCAGTGCGGTTTTGACCTAAGCAAGTATAAACTAGGGATGACAATTTAAGTAGGTATCGATAATAATTATGGAAATTGACTGGCCCGTTGGCGCGGTTGGCAGTGACCCTGCCTTCCGCTCCGGGGTCGCGGGTTCGATTCCCGCTCCGAGTCTGGGTGTATTTATAATAATATGTATATATGTATACCTTTATTAAAAATATATATGTATTTATGTATATGTAAATATGTCTATCAGTCGGCTGTTACCTATAACACAGGCATTAAGTTGCCTACTTTAGGAACAGACGACCGTGTGTGTATGTGTGAGTATTTATTATTATTATTATTATAGAAATAGAAATCACTTTTATTGTAATTTTGTAGGTACAAGAGAGTATTATGAATATGGTAACAGTCGGGTAAATAGTAAAAATTACATTATGGCGTACAATAAGTATATGAACAATATTGACTATGATTTTACTTTTTCATAACTCTTTAAATAATTATTATTTACATATCATACATACAACGTTAGTTTTACTTTGCGCAAAAACCGAAACACGTGTCAAATATTTTTACATTAAAAATATTTATACAAAATTTCAAAAAAATATAATGAAAAGTAACGAAGTTATAAGCTTGTTATGTTGCGTCGTTGTCCTCGAAAAAAATGGTCACCGCAAGCCGTCGCCGCAGCGACTTGCGATCGACGCGAGTTGCATGACCGCCGCTGTGTGCCGACCGTCAGCTAATGCGCGGTAAATCATTGTGTCTAAGCTTGTAGGATTTCAAAATATTTTTGGACAAAAATATAACACGGTATATAAATGGTTGGATTAGATTTTGTTACTGATTCTGAACAAACTACTTTCAGGTTTTGCGTAAAGTAAAACTATCGTTGTATATTACAGGTAACTTTATGATTTAATTTAGATACAAATTGTTGAAGGATTGGTTTAGTCAAGATTCATCAAAAAAGCCATGCCAAGCCAGGTGAAGCCATGAGTACCTACTTGAATAGGAGTACATACCTAGGCCAGATTAAGATGACTTCATATAAGAATGCTAACAGATAAAAAGATTAGCTTGACTTCTCCAAGCTTGTTTTATTATCTAACTAGCTTTTGCCCGCGGCTTCGCCCGGGTGAATTTCGGTTTTGAACAAATCCAGAGGGAATCGTGGATTTCCGGTTCCCATTCCCGCTCCCTTTTCCAACCTTATAAAGGTTGGAAAAGGGAGCGGGGAACTACTTTCAACCTATGGGAACCTACTTTCAAGAAAGTTTGCTATAGTAATCTACCTATAGCTGTAGATATAGATATCGGGTTTTTCAAAGTCCCGCGGGAACTGTTGATTTTTCCTGATGACTTGTTGATGATGATGATGATTTATTGTTATTGTGATGTGATTGTAAATGTGAATTATTTCAAAAGATGGTGCTCTAGAGTTTGTTTCGCCATTTCTTCTCTAAGACAAAAGCCCCTTGGAAATGGTGGTAGATTCAATAACAAAGTAATAAGAGATTGAAATATAATACTTTAAAAGAGTGTTTTCTTCTTTTATTTTACTTCATTTGAATTAAGTTTAAATTACTATGCAAGTTATCTCGTCAAAACGCATTAGTTCCACTATTTATATACAATTATATAGATACATAAATACTACACGTTGCTCACACCCGCGACTTCGTCCGCGTGGATTTAGGTTTTTTTTTAATTTTGTGAAATAAGATATATAATTAAGAACTATTTGCTTTTCCGGGATAAAAGTTGCTTATGTAAATTTCCGGGACGCAAGCTACCTCTGTACCATATTTCGTATAAGCGGATGGACCATTAAGAATCTCGTGGGAACTCTTTAATTTTCCGGGATAAAAAGTAGCTTATGTCCTTGCCCGGGATGTAAGCTACCTCTGCACAAAACTTCATCAATATCGGTTACACTGTTGGGCCGTGAAAGGCTAGCAGACAGACAGATAGGCAGACACACTTTCGCATTTATACACGCATTTATACACTGTGATTTTTAATTCCGTGGAATTCTGACAGCTGTCATTGTCATTTGCAGATGAGTTATTTGTATGGAGAACAGGGTAGACGTCTACGAAGTACGATTTTACCTCAAACTACTTTAATTCCCTGTCATCTTTAAAAGCTATATGCCGCGTAATATTAGTCGTTTCGCCCTAAAATAGAAAACACCAAGAGTGGAAACTAGAAAGTGCACACTAACAGCAATAGAAAAAAAAGAAGCACATTGAAAAAAATTATTGAAAAATGGAAGTTGAATGACATTATCACCATGAAGTGTTTGTCAGGCATTTATCATATCTACATGCGGCAGTTGATTTTTATTTACGTAAGTTTTGAATTTTTTATCTTTTTTGTGGGAATTGTTTTATCTCTGGTAACATTACGTCAGAATTCCACGGAAATAAAATTCTAAGTACGGAAGGAACTCACGGAAGTATAGTATGGGTAGTTAATATTTTACTAAAGTGGTTTGAGACCATGCAATTATTGCCATATGTCGGATACTACACGACTATCGATATCGATATGAGATGACAATGCGCTTCACTAGTGGCATGAAATCTCGTATGAAAAATTAAATTTTATCAAAATAAAGAAATATAATTCTAATACGGTCATTATAAATTTATCAAAATGGTTTAATATTGCATTCGTTATGACTACAGCAAAATAATAATAAACTAAACGTGATAACTTATCAGAATTCAATATAATACTTACCTATGCAAAGATATACGCATATTTTTCTCACGTAATACACTGAGTGGACTTTTGTAGCCAATGGCTACACAAATCATGATTACTAAAATATTAAATAGTCAAAATATTTCACACAACAAAGCACTTAGAAGTTAAAAGATCACAAATTATCGCAAGCTGAACTGTTACTACGGTGGTGAACAAAACAAACAAAATTCACAACAATCTGTCTTTCAAGATGACACTGAAATTATATTGCGATCTTTTTTTTGACAGTGCATATTGACATAAGCAAAAACGAAAGATATAATAAGTATTTATTCATTTTAAATAAGCGTTCTCTAGGAAGAAGAGGGTATAATTTCTCTTAGATATTAGTACATTATCTATGACTTGACCCGTGCGAATAACTTTTAAATCCCGTGGGAACAGTCATTTTTCGTGTTTAAAAGTAGCGTCACTTTATCTATAAGTTAAAATTAAAATTATGACAGTTTATAATCAATATATTCTTGAAAATTTAATATATTATGTACACAAAAATATCGATAAATTTAAGAAAAAAAGTGACTGTCATAACATTAATCTTAGAAATAAAGATAAACTTGTGTTGCCCACTACTAGGCTGCGAAAAGTTGGAAAATCATTTGTCGATAATTCTGTACTTTTTTATAATATGTTGCCAGAGAACATTTTGGATATGTCTCTCAATAAGTTCAAAGGTTTTATTAAACGCAAATTAATTGAAAAGTCTTACTATAGCTTAAAAGATTTTTTTAATGACAAAAATCCATGGACATGATTGCTCTAAAAGCCAACAGTTCAAATCATTCTTATGGCTATTATATATATAAAGCTACTTGAAGTTACGTACTGATCACCTCTCCTGAACAATTTTGTATGGGACTTTTTCACCATATTTTCCGTGTGTGTAAAATTCAAAAATTTAAGATCTACAAAATTATAGAGAGACCTGGACGTGGAAAACTGACTAGGGTACCCTAAGGGATCTCGAAAACTATCAGACGGAAAGGTACCGTCCCCAAACAAAAAATGTTCAAAACCTTGGGCAATTGGGTGAACCGGTGAAAAAAATATGGCCACCATACAAAAAAAATTTCGTCTCCATACAAAAAATTTCCTAATTTTCAAGAGGCTCTCCAGAACAATTTTGTATGGAACTTTTTTCCCTTCACTACTTATGTGCGTAGAACTTATGGGTCTTCCTTCAGAAAATTATGTTCCGTCATGAATGTGGAAAATTTACCAGAGTACCTCATGGGTCCTCCAAAACTACCAGTCATACAGACATGGTCCCAAACAAATGTTATTAAAGACCTTGGGCCATTAGGTGAACCGGTAAAAAAAAGATGGCCGCCAAACAAAAAAAAATTTTCTCCATACAAATTTTTTGGGTAATTTTCAAGAGGCTCTCCAGAACAATTTTGTATGGAACTTTTTTCCCTTTACTATTTATGTGTGTAGAACTTATGGGTCTTCCTTCACAAAATTATGAAACGTCATGAATGTGGAAAATTTATCAGAGTACCTCATGGGTCCTCCAAAACTACCAGTCATACAGACATGGTCCCAAACAAATGTTATTGAAGACCTTGGGCCATTAGGTGAACCGGTGAAAAAAAGATGGCCGCCGAACAAAAAAAAATTCTCTCCATACAAATTTTTTGGGTTCTTTTCAAGAGGCTCTGCAGAACAATTTTGTATGGAATCTTTTCCCTTAACTATTTATATACGTCGAACTTATGGGTCTTCCTTCAGAAAAATTCTGAAAGGTCATGATTGTGGAAAATTTACTAGAGTACCTCATGGGTCCTCCAAAACTACCAGTCATACAGGCATATGGTCCCAAACAAATGTTGTTAAAGACCTTGGGCCATTGGGTGAATGGGTAAAAAAAAGATGGCCGCCGAACAAAAAAAAATTCTCTCCATACAAATTTTTTGGGTTCTTTTTAAGAGGCTCTCTTAGACATTTTTGTATGAAACTTTTTCCCCCCACTACACGTATAAGTAAAAAATAGAACTTAAAAGATTTTTTTTTCACAAAAAATCCAAAACGTAGTGAATGTGGAAAACTTAGCAGAGTACCCTAACGGCCCTCAAAAACTATCAATCATAGAGGCATGGTCCTGAAACTAAAAATTTTCAAGACCTTAGGCCCTTTGGTGAGCCAGTAAAAAAAAGATAGCTACGGAACAAAAAAATTCGTTTCCATACAAAATTTCTTTTTAATTTTCAAGTGGCTCTCCAAAACATTTTTGTATAACTAGGTCTTTTTTTTCCCACTAAACGCATACATAGAACTCATTAGTGTCCTTTCAGAAAAGACACGAAACGTGATACCAATATTTCTTTCTATCTTTCAAGAGACTCTCCAGAATATTCTGGTATTTGGTATGGCCTCCCATTTCTTTATTTTACGAATATTGAAGAGACTACAAGGCCCGCGAGCTGCTTGCAGCTCGCGCACCGAGCGCAACACTAGTTATACCATATTGTAAGATGGTGATAATAAAAAAAAAACCCGGCTGAGTTTGTTGTGGGCTCTTCTCAGACCAGGGCGCGTTTGGAACCCTCGTAGTTTTAGTTTTAAGTTTCCGTAAATAATTATCACCATTGCCTGTACCTAAATTGACGTTCAAAGTGTATCTACAGTGTACCAATTTTGAATAAAGTTTATTTGATTTGATTTGATTATATATGTATATGCAAAAAACGGAAATGAGATAACTTTAAAGCAAAAAGAAAGATAAATTCTCACAAACCCAAATCCACTCCTTGCCTGCCGGGGCCGGTGTGAAACCTCAAACCACCATAATGGTTGTAACGTAATTTTGAATAGCTATAATAAATAGAAATACTTCCACAAGAATTAGAATGAAATACACTATGAAATGGAAAAATATTTTTTCAAATCCGGCTGGTACCTATTTCTAGAGATTAGCGCGTTCAAACAAACAAACTCTTCCGCTAGATTATATTTTATTAGTGTAGATGCACCATCGCTTATCGCTACATCCTACCTATAGCAGGTAAGGGTTTACGTCTGGTTTAGGTGATATGTTTTGCATATTGGAATTGAAAAATGGAATGGAATTGGGTATTCTCAGATGCAAACATGATTATCTTTGTACTAGTTTGTGGAATATGATTTGTCGCAGAGCTCAAGGTTCACGAACATAATTGATTTGTAATAAACTTTAGCAGTCCTATTAATAAACATGGACTAGAGCGAGATGCTAGGTAAGACCGTAGGTGCTCACAAAAGGCTATAACTAAGTACATTAAAAAAAACAATTAATTCTATTAAATATTTTACTAAGCATTCATCACACAAAAATTTTCACATTCCCTTTAGAGTAAATATCGTACATTTTATATTTTTTAATAAAATAAAATTCAAGATCGGACAACGTACCTACACGTCACACGATCGCCAGAGTCGGATTTTTCAGTACCGAAAATGCCCAGCAGTTGAAACAGCAGCAGTAATAATAAGTGAGTAGAAGAACCCTTCATATAATTTTGTACATTTCGTCTGATTTTTAATTCGGTGGAATTCTGACAGTTGTCATTTTATACATTTGATGAGTTAGTTGTATGAAAAATAAGGGTACTTTAAGTCCCTATCATCCTAGAAAAACCCAAAGTCGCGTAATACTATTTATTGTTTCGCCCTAAAATAGAAATCGCTAAGAGGCGAAAGTGCAAACCAGCAATAGAAAACAAAAGAAGCACATTGAACATTCAAAAATGGAAGTCGAAAGACATGATCAATAGGAAATGTCTGTCAGGCATTCATCATATCTACATGCGGTAATTGATTTGTATTTAACGTGGTGGCACCAGTTATGGACAGGGTTAAGCGCCGAGTCAAACATGAGGAGCTATAACTTTTTTATTATTTAATCTAGAGTGTTATAATTTTACAATGATATACTCAGATATACAGTGCTTCTCTCTAACTGCTAAAATTTAGAAATAGTCGAACGAGTTTTGAAATATGGAAAACTAAAAACGATCAACTGAAATATGTAAAAATCTTTATGATGGACAGTCTAAATCCAGTTATGGACACCCAGTGATGGACAGTTCGTTTTTATCCGATTACTGCAAAGCCAAAAAGAAGGGTTATGATTTTGTAGTCTATGTATGTATGTTTGTATCCAATTTTTGTTCTAGCGAAGCACCTAAACTACTGGGCCAATGTTGATGAATGAGGTGTTAATTGATTCGTTGTTATAGTTTGTGGGTGACATAGGCTACATTTTATATGCGAAAAAATCGAGAAGTGACGTTTGCACAGCTAAATTGGAATATTAAGTTACTTTTAGATAGACATAACAGATGGCGCCACTAGCCGCTTGCCCCGCCTTTTCTTCCATTAGTACACAATTGAATACACGTTTTTCTAAATTATTATTTTTAACCCCCGACGCAAAACGAAGGGGTGTTATAAGTTTCACGTGTCTGTGTGTGTATGTGTGTGTGTCTGTCTGTTTCCCTGTAGTGCTCAAACAGGTGAACCGATTTGAATGCAGTTTTATTTCGTTTGAAAGGTGAATTAGTCGACAGTGTTGTTAGCTATGTTTGATGAAAATCGAACCAACATGGCCGTCGCTACAAAATGGCGGATTACATATTTTATCACAACCGCCTTTATATGGGTATCAAATGAAAGGACTTGACTAGTAGAATAGCACTATGCAAATCCAAGATGGCCGCCGCCACAAAATGGCGAATGTCAGGGGTTTTTTAAATTTTTAATTTATACCTGTATACTATTATGAGTAGTCGGGTTTTAGTTTAAGTATTTAAATATCACTTGCTTTAACGGTGAAGGAAAACAACTTGAGGAAACCTGCATGCCTGAGAGTTCTCCATAACGTTCTCAAAGGTGTGTGAAGTCTGCCAATCCGCTTGGCCAGCGTGGTAGACTATGGCCAAAACCCTTCTCACTCTGAGAGGAGACCCGTGCTCTGTAGTGAGCCGGTAATGGGTTGATCATGATGATGATGATGGGTTTTAGTTTACGAACTTTATCTCTTGTTTTATTTTATATGGATTGTGGGCAAACGAGCAAGCGGGTCACCTGATGTTGAGTGATTACCACTGCCCATGAACATTTGCATCACCAAAGGAACCACTAATACGTTGCCGGCTTTTAAAGAATTTTTTGATCCGCTCCTTGATTATTTCGAATAATATATAAATATCAAAGTTACGTAGAAACAACCAAGGTTCGTCACATTTCAATTTGACACTTGTCTATTTGAGGACGTTTACAAAATGGTTCCATAATTTTTTATTTGCTTCAACTTATGCTGTAGGGTACTACCCACCTAAACTAAAGGGTTCGGGAACTGTCCACTATGACTTCATATTTTTGGTACCAAGCTTAGATTGAATCACGGACCTCTGAGTCCCAGCTCCTTAATCCTGATGCAGCACGATACTGCTCACATAAGCAGCGAGGAATTTTCGCCTGTTTTTTGAAAAGATGAATAAGCGTTTTTCTAGGCCTGCTACCTGTAAAAGGTTTCCTTTCTTCTTGCGTAATAATTACTTGGACACTGTCCAAGAGGGCAAAAGGTGATCGTTAGCTATGGAGAATCTTCTTTCTATGTGAAAGAAGGTTCCTCATTCATAGCTACTCGTATGACACGTTTTACTATTAACACTTCTTTATTTTGTGTTAATATAGAGCTAGGCCCCATATTGCATACAAGCGGATGCCTGTGACTTCGTCCACGTGGATTTAGGTGTATTATAATCCCGCGGGAACTCTTTGTTTTTTCTAAGCTCCTATGAGCTCATACCTACATTTCTAAAAAATGTTAAAAGTGGCGCATCTAAATGGAACTACAATAATAGGTATTAATTTTTTAACCCTTTCCCACCCATCAGATTTTTTTTTTGCATGGAATCCATAATTTTTTTTTAAAACAAGTATAATATTGTTAAAAAAATAAAAAATATCAACTGCGTGATAATTTTTTTTTCTCTTTCACTTCTGATCACAATATTTTTTAGTCAAAAAAATTATATTTTCGGAATCACCTTTTCAACCCCTTTAATTTGACACCCCACTTGATAAGATTTGAAGGAAAAAAAATTTAAGATGCAATCCTTCTACTATACCGAACTGAATCGATTTGGCTGAAATTTTGATGGAGATAGATTATGCCATGACTTAACACGTAGGCTACTTTTTATCCTGAAAAAATCCACAGTTCCCACGGGATTTTGAAAAAACCGAAATCTATAGCTACGGTTATAGGTAGATTACAATAGCAAACCTCCTTGAAAGTAGCTATAAAAGTTGCATAAAGAAGCGGGAACGGGAACCGGAAATCCACGATTCCCTTGGGATTTGTGACAAGTATAAATTAAAAATTTTAAAAACCCCCGACATTCGCCATTTTGTGGTGGCGGCCATCTTGATTTTCATCAAACAACTCTCTCGACTAATTCACCTTGCAAACAAAAAAAAAACGCATTCAAATCGGTTCATCCGTTTGAGCGCTACAGGGGAACAGACAGACACACACACACACACAGAGAGAGAGAGAGAGACACGTCAAACTTATAACACCCCGTCGTTTTTGCGTCGGGAGTTAAAGAACCGAAATTCACGCGGGCAGAAGCTAGTTAAACTATACAAGTTTAATTTTGACTTGTAATTGTGTTTAAATGATAAGAATAGATAGGTCCATGACTGGATTTTTGATGTGTTTCCGATCCAGTAATGGACATCCCCTCTAAAACTTGAAAATAACTCTATGTCGCATTTATTCCTTCACAAGCATGTTTTAAAGTTTATATCTAAGTGATTTAATCATTGTAAATTTACATTTTAATCAGAAACGAGAATCCATCGATCAAAACGTTTATTTACCTTCTTAGCGATTTTCTTAAGAAAACTATTGAAATCGAAAGATATTTGCACACAACATTTTGTTCGCCTTGCCATTTTAAAACAAAATGGCCGTTTCATATGATATTTGTCAATATGACAAACAGATCCCTATTCTACATGGTTTAAATGTTGCCAGCGGTAAAACTCTAATCTAGCTCTTATTTTTGTTAAAAACGGTGAAGGTGGTCAGCTACTGGTGCCTGGTCCATACCTGGCGACACCACGTTATACAGGGTATAAGAAGACCGCTTCTGAAAACTTAGCACTATTATTATACTACCTAAACACAATCCAATACCAATAACCAGTGGCGGGGCAAGACCTAAATTTTATGTGGGCAAGATATATTTTGCGAGGCCCTCTGAAATTTTTATTCATAATCATAGTAGGCACCTACTATACTATGTAAGTAACCTCCGGGGCGCGAAGCCTTCCGGAGCGCGAGGCCGTGGGCCTGCGCCCACGTCGCCCACGTCTTCCGCCACCACAGCTGCCAATAACCATTTACCTTATAGCGTAGATATCGCGCGCAACGCTGCACGCTGGAGGACAAGATAACGCAACGTTCGTTGACCTCCAGCGTCAGCTGATTTTATTTGAATTACGACACGAACTTTAAAAAAATACAGGAAATATATTTTTTTACAATTACGGGTAAAAAACGTAAAACGGGTAGTCCACAAAAAATGCAATTTTTTTGACGTGCTATCGTCTTTTACATCGATGAACGTCTACACGCAGGGAAAAGCACGACTTATCTGTCACGTACCGTGCACGTAATACGTACGAACGCGCGTTCCGCGCTCTCGGTTGCCCGCGAATGACATTATAACGTACAAGTATAAATTAAAAATTTAAAAAACCCCCGACATTCGCCATTTTGAGGCGGCGGCCATCTTGGATTTGCAATACTGCTATTCTACTAGTCAAGCCCTTTCATTTGATACCCATATTAACCCAGATAAGCCTGAAACTATTTTTACTCAAAATCTTTACAATAAACTAATTTCTTTAGTTGCATTAGCTTTAAAATGAATAAAAAAAATATTTAAAAAAATATTTTCCTTAAGGTTTTCCGGAAAATGCCCGTCCTATATATAGGACAGTAGGATAATAGGTAGTAAGTAAGGGTTAGTATTGACTTTAACTGAAAACGGCCTAATACATTTATCTATTTATGAAAAGGGTATAAAAAATGAATTTTAATGTTAGTGTATCAATTTTGCAGTGTGATGACTTATGTATGATAAGTTACAAAACATGTACAAAACACATAGCACATACTTCTATATGAAATGTATGCAGCGCGTCAAACATTTTTATGACATTGACGGTAAAGTCTTTCTTTTGATTGGATAATAACGAAATGATTGAATTGGTTATGCCTTGATCTTTCCAGCTGTCATCACGTTCATATTGAGACGATTGACTTGCCCCCATTTTTCCAAATTTTCTGTTTGACTCAATCAAAGCTGTTGTTACTCTCCTGCGGAAGCTTAGGTGATCGAGTTTCCCGTATTTTGTTTTATACAATAATTGCCATGCAAAAACGTTCAGAAAGATATTATTTGTAAGTAATGGCATGTGCCATTTCTTGACTCTAATGCCCACTCTGTGTAACCAATAATGTAAATTTTCGAACCAGTCAATCTGAAGTTTATCTTGTAAAGCTCCCTGAACCTCAAGCCAAACCACTGCAGATGTCGCTAAGCCTCTTTTCCTCCACGCGTAAATGCTTTTGCGCTGAGCTGATCAACTAACAGCAAGTTGCTCTTCAGTATCACTAATGGGATACTCAACTTGGAGAGATATTTCTACAGGTTGAATATGTTACGTAGCAAGTTATTCAGCGTCCACGTTATCTTCATCACCCTTGTCTTCATCACCTTCGTCAGTAGGGCAATCGGGGTCAACAAGGAGTGGTAGAATACATATCGTTACCTCTCTGACATTTTTCTCACCATCAGAAGCTGTTCAAGGCGTCTATAATCCCATGAGCAGTTAGCGGTCCGAACATAAAAAGTTACCTGTATTATCCTACTGTCCTATATATAGTCCACCACTTTTTGTCGTAAATTATTTCCACTTTACGAAATATTATATCAATAAAATTGTTATACAAAGTAAAGAAGAGGTTATCCAGAACATGTGAAATGTGAAATTTGCAACCTAAATATAAATTTCAGATTTTTATACATATCTCTTGTGGGCCGATTCTGCAACGCGTTTTTATTGCACACTTTTTAGTGAAATATATCGAAAAATAGTAAATAAAACGTTGATTTTATATTTTTACTATAATAAACATAGTCTCCTTACTTCATATCACAACAAATGAAATCAACCATTTAAATGGGTACTTTGATATATTTTTTTATTTTCACTGTCCTATATATAGGACAGTAGGCTTATCTGGGTTAAGGGAGTTATGAAAAAATATGTAATCCACCATTTTGTAGCGGCGGCCATCTTGGATTAATTTTCATCAAACATAGCTAACAACACTCTCGACTAATTCACCTTTCAAACAAAAAAGAACCGCATTCAAATCGGTCCACCCGTTTGAGCGCCACAGGGGAACAGACAGACAGACAGACAGACAGACAGACAGACAGGCAGGCAGGCAGGCAGGCAGGCAGGCATGCAGGCATGCAGGCAGGCAGGCAGGCAGGCAGGCAGGCAGGCAGGCAGGCAGGCAGGCAGGCAGGCAGGCAGGCAGGCAGGCAGGCAGGCAGGCAGGCAGGCAGGCAGGCAGGCAGGCAGGCAGGCAGGCAGGCAGGCAGGCAGGCAGGCAGGCAGGCAGGCAGGCAGGCACGCAGGCACGCACGCACGCACGCACGCACGCACGCACGCACGCACACACGCACGCACGCACGCACGCACGCACGCACGCACGCACGCACGCACACACACACACACACACACACACACACACACAGACACGTCAAACTTATTACACCCCGTCGTTCTTGCGTCGGGGGTTAAAAATTACTGTCCTTAAATCAACTTAACAGACATCAATTTTTTTGTAAAAACTTTTTCACGTTTCTTTATAGTATCTATCTTTTCCGAGAGCGTTCTACTGATACCTTAAGTAAGTTTTGAATTTATTATCTTTTTTGTGGGAACTGTTTTATCTCTGGTAACATTAAGAAACGTCAGAATTCCACGGAATTAAAAATCAAACTATAAGTAGATTTCGAATATACAAGAACTATAAATCCAGAGTAAAATTGACCAACAGCACCTCGTTTTAAAGTCGAATATGCAGTACTCCCGATTTTTACTTTACAAAGTTTCCGCTTGGAATGGATCGAACATACTGAATACCAGAAATAAAAAAGGGTCTAAGTGCCAAATTTTTTTTTTTCGTTTTTATTACTCTACTAGCGGACCCGGCAGACGTTGTCCTGCCCGCTATTAGCGCCACCTACCGGGTCCAATTTTTCTACTTATAAACCTTCCTCTTGAATCACTCTATCTATTAAAAAAAACCGCATCTAAATCCGTTGCGTAATTTTAAAGATTTAAGCATACATAGGGACATAGGGATATAGGGACGGAGAAAGCGACTTTGTTTTATACTATGTTGTAGTGATGATGTAGTATGTTCCCTCGCCATTAACCTAAAATGGGAACTAAGCGACTAGCGTAGTTATTTACTTGGTACCCTTACGGCTAAGAAGCGTGGAGGTTTAAGACGCAGGGGTCGTAATTCTTTAAAAGGGTGTAAGTCCACTGTCGCGTGCTTCAAGTAGTATGAAAACGGCGGAACTTACACCTGTTGTTGTTGCCGTCACTTTTATTAAGTTCATATTTGAATACTACTAGTAAAATGGGGTCTACGTGCCAACAATCTTTTTTCTTATATAACTTAGACCTTTATTGATGTATAGCACAAGGCGCATTGAGTCTTCTTTATGTTAATTAGAATTAGACTTATGGTTTTCTTCAGACTGATTAGAAAATGTATGTTCATTGTACTAATTAATAAACTGAGATACTTAATTTTTACTTTGCAAACGCATTTTATAGTAATAATAATAAAATCAAGTTTAAAATATAAAATATTTGCTGTGATGATTGCTTATTATTTAAAACATAAATTCCTCCGCTTTTTGTTTTTGGTTTTTAGAGCCTTTTTTAGGGTTCCGTAGTAAACAAGGAACCCTTATAGTTTCGCCATATCCGTCCGTCTGTCTGTCTGTCCGTCCGTCCGTCCGTCCTCGGTTAATCTCAGAGACTATTAGTACTAGAAATCTGTAATTTGGCATGTGCATAAATATTAATCACGCCGACAAAGTGGTGAAATAAAATTTTGATAAATATTTTTTTTCTCGTCTACCCCATAGTGTGGGGTATCGTTGAATAGGTCTTTTAAAAATACTGTGGGTGTGGGAACATCATTTTTCGATTTCTAGATCCGTTTGTAAAATATGATGTTTTGAAGTGCTAATTTTTATTAGAGTCAAGTGTCCCCCCCTCTATCAGCCAAATGGCAGTATATAGGAACTTGAAAAAATTCATAGCAGTAGTATATATAATCAATTTTAAAGGAAAACTATCATGGCTAAGTAGGGTTCACAGGTTAAGGAGTTATATCTATTTTTCGAGGATTGTGACTACGGAACCCTACACTGCGCGTGGCCCGCCACGTACTTGGCCGGTTTTTTATTTCTGGTATTCAATTATAATTTATAATCAGAATCATAAGACATACTTACTTCTAATCAGTGTGTTCTTATGTGGTTCACCAAATGAGTATTTCACGCTTAGTGTGCGTTCACATGTGACGCACCAAATGAGAATTTCGCGCAAATTTACAATTGCATGACTTACAAATAAATGGCTTTTCACCAGAGTGCGTTTTCATGTGTTTCACTAAGTTACATTTGTCAGCAGATTTGTATTTGCATAACTTACAAATAAATGGCTTTTCACCAGTGTGTGTTCTCATGTGTGTCACCAAATGAGAATTTCGCGCAAATTTACAATTGCATGACTTACAAGCATATGGCTTTTCACCAGTGTGTGTTTTCATGTGACGCACCAAATCAAAATTTCGCGCAAATTTACAATTGCATAACTTACAAATAAATGGCTTTTCACCAGTGTGCGTTTTCATGTGACTCGCCAAATAAGAATTTTCCGCAACTGTACAATTGCATAACTTACAAGCATATGGCTTTTCACCAGTGTGTGTTTTCATGTGACGCACCAAATCAAAATTTCGCGCAAATTTACAATTGCATATCTTACAAATAAATGGCTTTTCACCAGTTTGCGTTTTCGTGTGACTCACCAAATGAGAATTTTCCTTAAATTTACAATTGCATAACTTACAAGCATATGGCTTTTCACCAGTGTGTGTTCTCATGTGACTCACCAAATGAGAATTTCGCGCAAACTTCCAATTGCATAACTTACAAGCATATGGCTTTTCACCAGTGTGTGTTCTCATGTGTCTCACTAAATTAGAATTTTGCGAAAATTTACAATTGCATAACATACAAATAAATGGCTTTTCACCAGTGTGTATTTTCATGTGTGTCGCTAAGTTACATTTGTAAGCAGATTTGTATTTGCATAACTCACAACTATAAGGCTTTTCGCTGGTGTGAGAGCGCACACGAGTCGTTAAATCGTTTTTGTTTTCCAATTTGTCTTGGTTATACTTGCGAGAGAAAGTGTTCATTTCAGTGTGAGTTTTTATGTGTTTAACTAAGAGACTTTTTCGTTCAAACATATTTTTACAAACATCACAAGTAAACCAATTATTTCTAATAAATGAACAACTTTCATTAATCTCATTATTTCAACAATTTATTTTACTTTGTACAGTTATAGATACATTACGATTATTAGCATTTACTTTATCAGTAACTAGTTCAATGTCTTCATTATCAATATGACACTGATTGTAAAGCCGGCTCTACACTCGCACGTGAAGTCGCGCCGTTATTTCACGCCGTGAATGTATGCCGCGATCCACGCGTGAATTGTGTCCCTCCACACTCGCAAATCTTCACAGTCTTGTTCGTGACTATGGATGACGACGTGATTTCTGCTGCTGCTGTGTCACTGGATTGTTATTTTTAAAAAAAGCAACCGCCTAGTTTCTTACTGGTTCTTCTCGGTTGGAACGGCATTCCGAACCAGTGGTAGATTCAATTGACGATTCAAAAGTACTTCTAAAAAGTTTATTTGACTAAAAAACTTTTCTATTCTATTCTAACATTCAATGAGTGTCAGTTCAAGTTCATTATTCCATGTAGTATTCATTTTTACAAAATCCAACGCACGCACAACCACTCCTTACGATGTCCTGTCCGCTACTCTGTGCCGCTACTGCAAAAAAATGCGAGTGTAGATGCATTCACGTTCGCGCGCCGCAAACCCTTTGTCGCGGACCAAAAAACCGACACTGATCGGGGAAAGGCGCGAAGCGCGAACGCGAAGGTGTGAACAACATCTACACTCGTGATTCTCAGTTTTCGCGGGCTCTCGCGGGCGTTCGCGCCGCGAGTGTGGAGCCCACTTAACAAGAAATAATAGCCTCTTGGGTTTTTACTAGCGAGTGACAAGATGAATCTGGAATTGGTACACTTTTCTTAGGGTTTTTAAAATCATCAAATAATTTGACGACACAATTCGTCAATAATTTGTCAATGTTTGTTCTACTGCTGGTATCGACTGATTGATTATATAATGCACTACTGTTAATTTTAAATACTTCTGCACTTCTGTGGACTGTATCAGCTTCTTCAGCTCGCGTTTTGTTTTCGTTACTCGTCGCAGGTCCCTCGGACAAAGGCGCGACTGAAACCAATTATATTTCTTATTATAGTATATGAGGAGCTGCCGAACACAATTACACCTCTGGGTAAATTTTTTTTAATCCGATAGTTTTTGGCCAGTTGTACAAGAGTCTCAACTTATTTCTATCGAAAACGGTCTAAAACTGTATCAAAATTGCATCCAAAGTTCGTTGGTTTCGAACAACTTTTAACAGCTTTGTATACGTTTTTTATCAGCTTTGTATACGTTCTTTGCTTCTCCTGTAAAATTTTATTAAATGTATATTGTATATGTTTTATTTAATATATGCCGTTTTGTTCGCCATATCCTCATATCTTATTATATGTATACCAAAAAGCTAGGGGTACTCTACAGAGCAAAGCGCTACTTTGCGCCCGAACACAGGCTCTTGCTCTATAAATCCCAAGTCCGGCCACATATGGAGTACTGTTCACACCTGTGGGTCGGAGCACCTCAATACCAAATCCTTCCACTTGACCGGATTCAAAAGCGGGCAGTTCGACTTGTGGACAATCCCAAACTAACCAGCTCATTGGAGGGCTTAGAGATTCGTAGGGTCGTTAGCTCCCTTTGCGTATTCTACCGACTCTACAACAGGGAATGTTCTGAGGAGTTGTTTGACCAATTTATTTAATTCCACCTACTAATTTCCAGCACCGCACTGCACGCCACCGTAAGCCCTCATACGCATTAGCAGTCAACCGCGTGCGCAGCTGGCCGCGCGGCTAGCCTCTTCATAGAATTTCGTCGCGGTTTAGTGCGTACAAAATGAGCGGTTGCATATAAAAATATAAAAGCGGCTAGCCGCGCGGTCAGCCGCGTACGCGGTTGACCGCTAATGCGTATGAGAGCTAAATGCTATCATCCTCACCATCTGGATCACTGGCACTGGCATCACGAGGTCATTCCTTCCGCACACTCAAAAACTATGAAACCAACTCCCTTTGGAGGTGTTTCCACATAGCTTCGACATAGGGTTGTTCAAGGGGCGGATCAACAAACTCCTTAAAAGCCGGCAACGCATTAGTGGTTCCTCTGGTATGCAAATGTTCACTTAACATCAGGTGACCTGCTCTTGCTCGTTTGCCCGCAATTAATATATTAAAAAAAATTATTATAAATAGTGAGTGGTATTATATAGATACGCCACAGGTAAGAAAGATGTTACAAAACGAGCCACATATGTTATGTGTACGCTTACTACGAGAATTAAGGAAAGTATTTAGATGCAAACATGATCTTTGTACTAGTTTGTGGAATATGATTTGTCGCAGAGCTCAAGGTTCACGAACATAATTGATTTGATATTAAACTTTAGGTGCTCACAAAAGGGCATAACTAATTAGGTACATTAAATAAAACAATGAATTAATTCTATTAAACATTTTACTAAGCACTTATCACACAAAAATTTTCGCATTCCCTTTACAAAAAATATCGTACATTTTATATTTTACTATAAATTATAGTAAAATATTATATTATATATATTATACTATATATTATTTTACTAGTAGGTATACTGCCACAATTTTAAGTTGGCGGTGTCATTTTGAGGAATTAAATCTGTCATATTGAAAAGTCACTTTGAAACTTCAAAGTTCATTGTTTACATCTCTGCGAACTGTTGCGAAAATTTTGTAAAATACATAGCAGTAATAATCTTTAATGTGATAAAAAGTAGTGCTAGAATAACAGTACATTCGTTTTGTGCTCAAGAATGTGAGAGAAAGGAACCAATTATACCTATAAAATCGATAAATATTAGAATGACGGCAAAGACTGGTAAGTATTGTCAGTTTCATGTGAAAAATTTCCATACCCATTGAAGCTATCAGGCATCGTCATATATTGGTTAATGGTTGAAACTCTCAATTATTATAAAAAATATATTAATAATAATTATTATAAAATTATTAGGTATAAAAATCTCAATTCTCAATCTTCTTTCTATACATATAATAAAATCGTAGACTTGCCATATCTGAACAATAAAGATTTTTGCAAAATAATAACTGGGGATGTTAGGGATAAGTGATAGAACATAAAAAAGATATTTTTGAAATTTTTGTCTGTTTATCTGTTTGTCTGTATGTTTGTGCACGCATCACGCAAAAACTACTGAATGGGTTGAAATGAAAGGCATGATTTAAGTTCATACTACGGAGTAACATATAGGATTCTTTTTATCCTGAAATTCAGCACGGTTCCCTTGGGAGAGGAGATGAAAATCAAAATGTATACTTAGCTGTAATTCATTAACGCGTGATCCGATTTCATTCACTCTGTTTTTGTTAGAAAGGAGATACTTTGAAGATTACTGGCTAATCTCTCGAAAGCTGGACCAATTTTATTGGACTTTCAATGGCTGATATTTAGGCTACATTTTGATGTACCTCAATATCCGCCAGTGAACTTTTAACACTTTTAGCAAGGTATGAGCTCAAAGGTGCTTAGGAAAAACAAATAGTTCTCAAAGAGAGGGATTTTAAAAACCAATATCCACGCGAACTAAGTCGCGGGTATCCGCTTGTTATTATAATAAATGTGGACTAATAATTTCATGCCAATATTTTTAATTATTTCAGGCGTTTGGAACATAAATATTAAATCGGTTACAAGATGCTTATCAAGCTGCAACGGCGCGGCTACGTGGAGGGCACATGGTGAACACGTTGAGAGATTGGAGGATGAATATCGCAATGTTATGGCGACGTTGAACTTGAGAATTTTAATATATTATTTCAATAGCGACAGTGACACATAATCTGACAGCAATTCATCGGAAATTGAAGATAATACTAATTGTTAAATCACTCTAATTCAAGATATAATAAACCTATTAGTTCTAAGTAATATTTTTTTATCTTAATTTATTCCATTCCCTAACATTTCTAAACGTCTGTTTTTTTTGTTTGTGACAGTAGTAGATGTTAGGTACATAACTACGATTACGCAGATAATTGAACAAAAATGTCTCTTTTCCCCAAATTTATTGTCATGTCCTATACAGTGGCAACACTAGAGTTGAACACAGTGGCGCTCAGGCACGACAAGTAAGACTTGCCGGAGTATAATTATATTTTACTACAATATTTTATATTGTAGTGGACCTGGCAGACGTCGTCCTGCCCGGTGACATACCGACATCAGCGCCACCTACCGTATATGCCACACCCACAGACCAATATATATCTGTTACAAAAAATGTGAAAAATGAAGAACCGCTGGACCGATTTTGTGCAAACTTCACATCTACTAAATAGTTTGAACAAAGCCTAAAAATTTGGTTTGGATAGGTGAGCCCGTTCTTGAGTTATAATATTATAACGAAAAGTGACATTGATTTTTACATAACATATAGATAATAAATTTATAACATTCAAGATCGGACAACGTACCTACACGTCACACGATCGCCAGAGTCGGATTTTTCAGTACCGAAAATGCCCAGCACTTGAAACAGCAGCAGTAATAATAAGTGAGTAGAAGAACCCTTCATATAATTTTGTACATTTCGTCTGATTTTTAATTCGGTGGAATTCTGACAGTTGTCATTTTATACATAGGATGAGTTAGTTGCATGAAAAATAAGGGTACTTTAAATCCCTATTATCCTAGAAAAACCCAAAGTCGCGTAATACTATTTGAAAGCGCTTTAGAGGCGAAAGTGCAAACCAGCAATAGAAAACAAAAGAACATTCAAAAATGGAAGTCGAAAGACACGATTAGGAAATGTCTGTCAGGCATTCGTCATATCTACATGTGGTAATATAAGTTTTGAATTTATTATCTTTTTTGGGGGAACTGTTTTATCTCTGGTAACATTAAGAAACGTCAGAATTCCACGGAATTAAAAATCAAACTATAGATTTCGAATATTCAAAAACTATAAATCCAGATTAAAATGGACCAACACCACCTCGTTTTAAAGTCGAATATGCAATACTCCCGATTTTTACTTTACAAAGTTTCCGCTTGGGTCGAACATATAATTTATAATCAGAATCATAAGACTGACTTCTAATCAGTGTGTTCTTCTGTGATTCACCAATTAATGAGAATTTCACGCTTAGTGTGTGTTCTCATGTGACGCACCAAATGAGAATTTCGCGCAAATTTACAATTGCATGACTTACAAGCATATGGCTTTTCACCAGTGTGTGTTCTCATGTGACACACCAAATCAAAATTTCGCGCAAATTTACAATTGCATAACTTACAAATAAATGGCTTTTCTCCAGTGTGTGTTCTCATGTGACACACTAAGCTACATCTGTCAGCAGATTTGTATTTGCATAACTTACAAATATATGGCTTTTCACCAGTGTGTATTCTCATGTGTGTCACCAAATTAGACTTTTGCGCAAATTTACAATTGCATGACGTACAAGCATATGGCTTTTCACCAGTGTGTGTTCTCATGTGTACCACTAAGCAATACTTGTAAGCAGATTTGTATTTGCACAACGTACAAATATAAGGCTTTTCGCCGGTGTGAGAGCGCATATGAGTCGTTAAGTCGTTTTTCTTTTCTAATTTGTCTTGCTTATACTTGCGAGTGAAAGTGTTCACTTCAGTATGAGTTTTTATGTGTTTGACTAAGAGACGTTTTTGTTCAAACATATTATTACAAACATCACAAGTAAACCAATTATTTCCCATAAATGAACAACTTTCATTAACATCATTATTTGAACAATTTGTTTTACTTTGTAAAGTTCTAGCTACATTACTATTATTGGGGTTGACTATATAATTATAAGTAACTAGTTCAATGTCTTCATTATCAATATGACACTGATTGTCACAAGAATGAATAGCTTCTTGGGGTTTTACCAACGAGTGACAAGATGAATCTTGAATTGGTACATTTTTTTTAGGTTTTTTAAAAACATCATATAATTTGATGACATAATTCGTCAATAATTTATCAGTGTTTGTTCTACTGCTGGTATCGAGTGATTGTTTGTGTAATTCGCTACTGTTGATTTTAAATACTTCTGCACTTCTCTGGACTGTATCAGCTCCTTCAGCTCGCGTTTTGTTTTCGTTATTCGTCGCAAGTGTTTCGGACAAAGGCGCGACTGAAACCAATTATATTTCTTACTATACTTACCATAATATGTATATCAATTATTATTATAAACAGTGATTGATATTATATACATACGCCACCGGTAAGAAAGGAGATGTAATAAAACGGGCCACATATTAGTAGTCTAAATTCAATTTTGCAGCTTCGAAAGACCTGTGCTAACTTTGCAGCACTCCAAAAACCGCGAAATTTTTGCACTTTTTTTGGTTTATTCAATATAAGTCCTAAACTATGCGTTTCTAAAAAAATATTTTTCTATACTTTTTTAAAGTAGACTAAAGTTGCTACAATTTAAGACCAGAACCAGCTCTTTAAATTTAATATTTACTGAGATACCGCTCTCCAAAAATTGACAATTAATTCCAAAAAAGTGAAATTTTAAGATTTGGTCAATTTTAAACCCCGATATCAGGGAAAATACTCATTTTACGGGTAAAGTTAATTGAAAAGATGTTGTAGTAAATATAATTAGCTTTAATTTAAACACTAAACGACGTCTGTGGCCCATATAGGTTACTTACAAATTCTAAAAGTTTAAAAAATGGGAAAATTGCAGTTTTCTCTTCAGTTTGTTTTGAATGTAGTTTGAAAGAAAAAAACACGTACATCCACAAGAAATATATATTAAAACTATTACTAAGTATTTATATTAAGTATTTATAATGTTATTTATTCAAGAAAAAAATTATTTATATTATTATTGGTGTTTATAGATTTTTATGAAACGTATTACCTTTTATTAAAAGGACATTATGAGTTCCGAGCAACATAAGGCGTAAACTACGCATTTTTTTTTATATTTTCTATACATTTTTAAAGTAGACTAAAATTGCTATAATTTGACACTAGAACCAGTTCTGGAACTTCAATACTTGCCGAGATACAGCTCTCCTAAAATAGAACTTTTTCCAAAAAAAGTAAAAATTTAAGATTTGGTCAATTTTCGACCGCCATCTTGGGGATAATACTCATTATAAGGGTAGAATTATAGTCAAAAATGTTGTAGTAAATCTAATTAGCTTTAATTTAAGGGTAGAACGACGTCTCTAGGCCATATAGTTTACTCACAAACCTTAATGAACAATTATAACAAAAAATAATATCTTTGTAATGCAGGTTAATATGCTTCATAAATATCAATAAAATAAGATAAATAAATATTTTTTACTTTTTAAAAGTACTTCATAGCAGAATTTACTCGAAATGTGAGTCCTTACTATCATATACCTAGTTTGGTTTTAGAAGCGGTTTGGGTACAAGAGATGCACTTTTCGGCTATCAGGTGCTGGTACAAAGATGCTGGGATATGAATAGAGATATATTTGTCTGCTTCATTGACTATGAAAAGGCCTTTGACCGAGTTCAACATTTCAAATTGATGGAAGTGCTCCAGAAAATTGGCTTGGACTTTGAAGACTGTCGATTCATCAGAAACTAATATTGGAAACAGCGTGCAAACATAAGGGTCAACGGGAAATTTTCATCATACATCGAGATAGAAAGGGGCGTACAACAAGGCTGTATTTTGTCACCCTTACTTTTTAATTTGTATGCTGAAGCCATATTTTCGGAAGCGCTTGATAACAGCACAGACGGAATATCAATTAATGGCAAAATGTTGAACAATATTAGGTACGCAGACGACACGATATTAATCGCAGACAGTCTTGAGGGCCTTCAAAGACTAGTCAACTCCGTAGCTTCCGTCAGTGCTGAGTATGGTATTAACATCAACACCAAAAAGACGAAGTACATGGTAATAAGCCGTACACCTGAGCTTACCACTTCTTTATGCGGATGCGGAAAAAGATGCGGATCCCTGGTGCGTAGATTGCGGAGCAGTCCCAACAGCATCCTGCAGTTGATTGCCAGTCGGTTAGACTGCGTTTATGTAAATCATTGCTGTGCCGTTTCTAATGGAATGGTGCAGCGATGACTTACATATTTATTCATTACTTGTTTGTGTTCTTAGGTTATTTTACTAACATAGATATAAGTATAATTGTATTACTAACAATTTGAGTCTGTGTTACTTGAAATAAATATATTTATTATTTATTATTATTATTATTATTTATCCCTCAATGGTCAAAGTCTTGAAAGGGTTGCCAAGTTCAGATATCTAGGCACAATGGTTGACGACTCAGGAGATCACAGCCTCGAAATACGATGCAGAATAGAGCCAACGAGCCAACCTTCGCAAGGAGACGGCACGTTAAGAAGAAGAAATATTTTTTTTTCATAAATAACATTATTAATACTATAATATTAGTTTAAATGTGCATTTATTGTGGATGTTCATGGTTTTTCCTTTCAAGGTACTCTGAAACCAAACTTTGCGAAAGCAAAGAAAGCATGACCAGTGCCTGCCCACCAATTTGTAAAAATGTGCAGAATTTCTGCTTTTACAGTAAGATTCAAAAATTAAGGCCTAATTTAATATGGATTTACTATTACAAAAAAGGCCATGGTTTAAAATATCTAAAAAACAGTATGTTTATTGATTCCACTTTTTCCTTTTATTTACTACTCCATCAGTATTGCCAGAACGAAATGTACGAAATGTACGAAATTGGTAGTTTTTGGGTGATATTCGTACCTTCGGTCTTATTTTCAGTCGAATTTTTATTTACACTTTTTTTGACGTTTCCATTGCTACCAGACTTTTATGAAAAATAAATATTGCTGGGGACAAAAAAAGATTGGTATGAATTACTTACTTGGTTGGTACAGTATCTACGAGTAACTTTAGAAACGTGTCAAATATGAGTCTTTCTTTAAAATAAAAATAGCGAGCAAACAACAACAAACCGTTATTATTAACAGAATAAGAACTTGGCATTTGGATTTTGTACCCGGAAGTCCCTTAATGAATGACGACCTCTGACTCCTGACATTCTCTTTCGTTCAGAGAATATTGACTTTTTGTTACGAAAGTTCAGTGGCGCAACAGCTTCGTAGGAGAGTTCGTAGGAGAGTTCGTAGGATTCACGACATATCATCTGGCAACACTACACAATTTATACAAACAATAATCATTCATGAAAGTTTTACGAAATAATTCCGCCTTACGATACTAGATGGCGCTAGGTATTTCAGTCATCAAGTCTAAAATGTAAAAAAATGGTTTTCTACTATTCAACGTCATCTAGGCGGAACTTTGCTATAAAAATAAAACTATCTATTATTTCATAGTCATGAACTGACCCTTAAACTCATTGTGAAAGTTATTACAGAATAATATTGAGCAAATTAGTTTCAATCAAGTGAATGTTAGAGGAAATGTATGCTTTATTACGTTTATTTATTGGCATGTGTACGTAATTAGACTCTGTAAGTAAATTATCTCAACAAATAATAGACAGCTTTACTTTTTATAGATGGCCTAGCGCCATCTAGTATCGAAAGGCAGAGTTATTTCGTAAAACTTTAATTATCTGAATAATTTAAATAATTCTGAATAAATAATAGAAAGCTATACTTTATATAGCAAAGTTTCACCTAGATGACGTTGAATAGTAGAAAACCATTTTTTTTTTACATTTTAGACTTGATAACCACAATGCCTATAGCGCCATCTAGTATCGAATAGCAGAGTTCTTCGTAAAACTTTTCTTTATTTTTCTCAGTTTTCTGAGCCTAGATCCCTGAAAGTTTTTTATCTGAAAACTAGAGAATATAAGAATTCCAAAAATAAAACAATCTTTGCTGCACATTGATTTTCGACACCTAGGCAAGTGCCCATAGTTCCACTGGTCATGTCCTTTGCGAAAATTGTTTTTCCATTTTTTGGACTTTTAAGATTTATGAATAAACTATATGGCCTAGAGACGTCGTACTATCCTTAAATTAAAGCTAATTAGAATTACTATAACATTTTAACCTATAATTTTACCCATAAAATGAGTATTATCCCCAAGATTGCGGTCGAAAACTGACCAACTCTTAAATTTTCATTTTTTTTGAAAAAAGTTCAATTTTAGGAGAGCTGTATCTCGGCAAGTATTGAAGCTACAGAACTGGTTCTGGTGTCAAATTGTAGCAATTTGAGTTTACTTTAAAAATGTATTGAAAATATTAAAAAAATGCGTAGTTTACGATTTATATTGCTCGGAACTCATAATGTCCTTTCAATATAGGTTAATATGTTTCATAAAAATCAATAAATATCAATAATAATTTTTTTCTTGAATAAATAACATTATAAATACTTAATTTAAATACTTAGTAATAGTTTTAATATATATTTCTTGTGGATGTACATGGTTTTTTCTTTCAAACTACATTCAAAACAAACTAAAGAGAAAACTGCAATTTTCCAATTTTTAGGATCCGTAAGTAAACTATATGGGCTACAGACGTCGTTTAGTGTTTAAATTAAAGCTAACAACATCTTTTCAATGAACTTTACCCGTAAAATGAGTATTTTTCCCAATATCGGGGTTTAAAATTGACCAAATCTTAAAATTTCACTTTTTTGGAAGTAATTGTCAATTTTTGGAGAGCTGTATCTCAGTAAATATTGAATTTAAAGAGCTATGGGAGCTTTAAATTTAAAGGTTCTGGTCTTAAATTGTAGCAACTTTAGTCTACTTTAAAAAAGTATAAAAAAATATTTTTTTGGAAACGCATAGTTTAGGACTTATATTGAAAAAACCAAAAAAAGTGCAAAAATTTCGCGGTTTTTCGAGTGCTGCAAAGTTAGCACAGGTCTTTCGAATCTGCAAAATTGAATTTAGACTACTCGTAGTGGTCCTAACAACATATTAAAAAATCAGAACTAGCCGTTTGATTGCGATTTTAATGTCAAATTTGACTGGCGTATATTATGTACATTTTAACGAGAAAATTTGGACCGCGTAGAACACACTGCTGGGCTGAAGACGCAAATGTGTGTTTCGGCGCTACACAGGCAGGAGAGGGGAATATTTGGCGTGTTGACAACCGAGTGCGGAGTGTCACACACACACACACACACACACAAACCCCCCCCCCCCTCCCCCAGCTGCGCGCCGCTTCGCCACTTACCGCTCGTAGACGCGCAGGCCGCAGTCACACTCGCTTCAGCATTCTGCTCCCCCTGTGACAAACAACAACTTCAAAAAAGGAGGTTCTATATTCGACCCATATATGTATACTTATGTATGTATGTATGTTCGATGATTTGTATGTTCAATGATTTTATTCACAATCGTAATCTACATACTTTCAGGAAGGTTTTAGTATTTGGTATATTTCCCTATTTATCATTCTTATGTATCTATACTAACATAATAAAGCGGAAGAGTTTGTTTGTTTGAATGCGCTAATCTCAGGAACTACTGGACCGATTTCAAAAATTCTTTCACCGTTGGATATGTACGTGATCCTTGAGTGCTATAGGCTATAATATGTACCACGGGCGAAGCCGGGGCGGACCGCTAGTATTATATAAGTGTATCCATATGTCACTAAAATTTTCGGTGCACCGAATTGTCTAAGATAGTTGTTGGTTTAATTTCTTGTTAAGATATAGCTTGTTGTTATTGGATGACAAGTTAGCTCTGGACTGTCACAACTGTGTGGGGTTGACTGAACTGCCGTATCCCTTCTGAGTAAGCCTGCTACCATCTTCAACTGAGATCTATACTGACATCTGCACTCTAACTCTACTCAGACTCAAAAGTTGTTTGGACATAAATCTGTTTAATTTTAACTCTGTTTTGAGTCAGAGTACACTGTATAGATCTCACACTTAGACTCTACTCAGACTTTAGACAGAGTTAAAACGAGACATAAATATGTCTCAAATCAAAGTAATCTCTATAAATCTCAGGGTTCGAAAATATCTGATATTTATTATTTATTATAAATATCGGATATATATCTTGATATATTATATCCATTGATATATATCCTTCAAACCCTGATAAATCTTAGCCGATTGTTTGATGTAATTTTGTTAAGCAAAGCTATGTTGTCTCAATACCAGTTACACGCTTTTGGATATTTCTTGTACTAAGAAAATAATCACCCGCACACACTTATCATTCTCAGCTAATATAACCCGTGGCACGTACATTGAACACTCAAGGAAAGTGGAGGGGGTGAGCTATTGTATTATGTTCATGACAGTTCCCATACGCAGCTATCTCCTCCACGTTTCCTTCAGTGTTCAATGTATGTGCCGCGGGTTATACAGAGTTGCGATAATAGCTGGTACAAACAGCTTAACATGCTCTCTGAAATGTAGGAAAATTAAAGACCAAGTTGGTCACCAATCAAACAACCAACCCAAGCTAATGTTGCTTGACAAGCACAATTAATATATCCTGCCGCAAGCAAGCCACATCTCTAAATATTACAAATAACTCACTTTAATTTCCACCACATGTGATAACTGATGTTGTGTGCGCAGTTGAGCGAGGTCGTCACTCAGGATCAGTTCTGTCTTGATAGGCATCACCATGTTCACATTCTGTTCATTCACATCACAGTCCCGCTGCGGACTGCTGTCGCACAACTCTTCCTCGGGTTTGACAAGTTCCTCGTCATCCTCACAGTCATAGGTTACCTCCAGGTCGTCTAACACTTCCTCCTTAGGCTCGATGAGGTAGTAATCATCACTCGCAGCCTCGTTGGTTAGTTCCTCCATCTTGGGTTCAACTCGTCACACTGGCCACCAGTCAACAGTGGAACTTGCTTGAGTGCTTGTTCTGTAAAGATCAAACAAACACACAACTAGTGATGGAAAAGTGGATCGGTGGTTGCAGCTAATCCAGTGATGCAGCCTCTGCCTCTAACGCGTGCAGTCAGCTGCTGCACAACATGCGTCTTGTTGTTGTTACGTTAAAACAAAAGTTAAGAGTTGTTGTTTGTAACTTGTTCGGCTATATTTTGACCTGAATGTTGCACAGCTTGTCTGAATCATACATGGCTCAATTCGCGCGGACGAAGCAAGTTGCGAGCATCAATTAGTACCTGCTTATTTAGTTAATTTACTTACTACCCTAACTTCAGCACATCACAGGCCACAGCACAAGATTGCGATCACAATCGCTCTCGTATAATAGCAATTATCACAGAGTTGATGAAGCGTCTACGATAGCAAATAATTATTTCACAAAAGCTGGGATCCTGGGATCATTGATTGCTCTTCTTGATCTTCATCACTCAGGATGTCTTGTACCTAAATAACTTATAAGCAAATGAATGACAAAATTACCTATTTAAATGTTCTCTATTCCTTTGATAAATTTACAAAGTTTTAGAAAGATTTGCTTTAAAAAATTAAAAAATAAAAATACAAAAATCAAAATGGTAAAGAAGAGGGTATAATTTCTCTTAGGGTAGTAACCACAGACTAGTGTGACATATTCAATATTCTTTCTGAGTGTGACTCACACTACTCTAGCGGCACGCTATGATGGCCGGTTTGACGTTTGTCCGCTCATGAAGTTCCGTATTAAATTGATAACGACTTTGAAGGAAATAATTGTATTACTTTATTGACGATAGTGATGTGCAGAGATTCATAAATTTTATCGAATGTAGTTTTAGGTTTAGGACTCAAAATTTATTTATTAAATTGATTTCTTAAATGTATACAAGTGTAGAAAAATCAGTTTGCACCATTTAAGGGGTGAATGTACTTGTGAATATGAACAATTTTCACTATGTGGACAAACCTCTGAAATCGCAAAAAAATATCAATAAATTTTTAAAAATGAAATCTAATACGATCGTCACATAGGATCGCTGGCTAGCACAACTACTACCTCCGGCAAACTCGCGTCAATGCTCAATGCAAAACAAAGCAGTTTCGAATTGACGTTGCTTCGAAAAGTATAAACTGTCAGTGCAATGCGATTGTGATATAGTTTTGACCTGGCTTTGGATTTCAAATATTGATACTGCATTACTGTTGACCCTTGCTCGTTAATTTGGACTCTGTTCAAGCCCTTTGTTGTGGATTTCGTCGATATGACCGAACGTACGCAGAGAACTGTTCTAAATAGTCAGACACGTGAGTTCGTAATACGCCTTCGTAACTATTTCGATCGTGAAGCTCAAAATGGAGGGCCAATTTTACCTATAACGTCAGTGGTTGAACGCGTAGCTGATGCGCTTAATATTGGACAACGAACTGTTAGACGGATAACTAAAAAAAAATATGGCGAGACTGGCACAGAAGAAAATAAACTTCACACACCAAAAAAGAGAAAACGAGCAAAACCAGTCGTAGGCATCGATAGCTTTGATGCCGATGCTATCCGAAGACATGTTTACGGCTACTATTTACAGAAGGAGTATCCAACAAGAAAAAAGTTGGTGCATTCACTGAAGGAAGCTGGATTATTCTTCGGTGGGGAAAGTTCTTTAACGAAGATTTTGAAGACCATTGGATTTCGATACAAAAAATGTAACAAACGCAAAATATTGATGGAAAGATTTGATATAGCGATGGCAAGGTATACTTTTTTACGGCAAGTGAAAGAAATCAAAAATTGGCAAAATGTTGTGTTCTTGGATGAAACATGGCTTAATGCTAACCATACTGTAGGCCGTTCTTGGAACGATGACACAGCAGCATCTACTTCCAAAGTTCCTGTAGGAAAAGGATCGCGACTTATAATTTGTCACGCCGGAACCATCAACGGGTTTGTCGAAGGTTCTCTCATGGCTTTTGCGTCAAAAACCACTGGAGACTATCATGAAGACATGAATGGAGAAAAGTTTACTGAATGGTTTACCTCAATGTTGTGTAGCCTCCCTGAACCATCTATTATAATTATGGACAACGCCCCATACCACTCGATGCAAATTGACAAGCCACCTGCCCAATCCCAAAAGAAAGCTGATATCGTCGCATGGCTTCGTAAAAATGGCGTAGATGCAAACATGAATATGTTAAAAGCGGAATTAGTACGTCTTTTAAAAGAAAACAAACCAACCAAGATCCGATACGTCATTGACGAAATAGCATTAGAACATGGGCACAGAGTTATACGGTTACCGCCTTACCATTGTGAGTATAATGCGATTGAGTTGGTGTGGGCTCAAATTAAGGGATATGCTGCAAGACACAATACAGAACCCCCATTTACCACAAAAAAAATGCTAAAATTATTAGAAGAAGCTTGTGAACATGTGACTAAAGGAGACTGGGAAAAGGTTGTGAATAGAACTGTTAAATTAATAAGGGAAGATTATGAAAGAGATATGAAAATAGATAATATTATAGAAAACGAACATATAATTATTAATGTATGTGATGATAGCAGTGACGACAGTGAAAATAGTAGTATGGACGAATCTGATTAATTATGGCCTTTTGTGGCACCTTTTTTGGTATCTTTTGTATTCATATGTTTCTTGTGTGCATATAAAGTATGTATATTCATTTTCGTTCAAATATTCAGTTCGTTCAAATAAATTAAATAAACATATACATTTTTGTTTTATTAAACCTATTTAATCAGGTACAAAAACAAAACTTAATTGTTTTTTGTTCGAGAATAAATTGACATTCCACATCACTATTGTTACGTGCTGGGGTTCGAAGATTTGGAATAAAACACCTGGTGACCCTTGATCAGACTTTATTCCGCACTTCCGTATTCCACTTGGTACTCCTGATCTTCTTGTAGACTTCCTCTTTAGTCTTCACGTTTGTTCGCTTCCAATCCTCTTCGCTTCCGATCGCTTTCTTCGCTTGTATTTCGCTCGGCTCTCAGAACTGAACTGACTGCGTCAGCTCGCCGGTCCCTTTATATACCCGTTACCGCGTGACTAAGTGTTTTCTAGAAAGTTCCACCCCTATCGATGGTTATTCCGGAAAGGTCGCGTTTGTTGTTGTTTACATCATGGGTTGTTTACATCGATGGGTGATTAGGTATTTATTAGGTGACGAGCAATTATGAACCTTAATGCTCTAGAAATAAGGTTCATTCGTAACACTGCCCCCCTCTTAGCGATGCTCGTCCCGAGCATCACTGTTGCTTCCGTAATGTTTTGCCAAGCGGTCGATGTGCACAACCTTAAATTTTCCCCTTGGTTGACGTTGAATCCTATACGTGACGTCGTTAATACGGGTAACCACTTTGCATGGACCCTCCCATCTGGTTTGCAATTTTGGAGATTTCCCTTTTCGACGAGTCGGATTATGCAGCCAGACTAAGGCACCTTCCTCGAATCCGCTCGTGTTCGATTTCCGGTCGTATCTGGTTTTCATGTTCTCACTCGATTGCAATCCGTTTTCCCGAACTGTAGCATGTATTTCTTGCATTTTCTCTCTCAGATTGGCGACGTAGTCTTGTACGGTGCAAGGTTCATCCGGTGACCCTCCCATCAATAAGTCTACTGGTAACCGTAGTTCCCTGCCATAATTGACTAACGCCGGAGTTGCCTTTGTGCTCTCATGCTCTGCAGTCCTGTAGGCGAGGAGAAACAGTGGAATGTACCTGTCCCAGTCTCTTTGGTGGGCGTCAACCAACTTTGCCAAATGCCTTTCAAGCGTCTGATTGAATCTTTCAACCATTCCGTCAGACTGCGGGTGGTATGCATTTGTGCGTGTCTTATGAAGACCTAAAATTTTGCATACTTCCTGAAACACTTGCGATTCAAAGTTCCTTCCTTGGTCTGAGTGGATTTCCAGTGGTACACCAAAGCGACATATAACCTCCTCAACGAGCTTAGTTGCAACAGTTGTAGCTTCCTGGTTAGGTATCGCGAATACTTCCGGCCACTTAGTGAAGTAGTCCATAACAACCATGAAGTATTTGTTCCCTGATTCAGTCACAGGGAATGGTCCGGCTACATCAACAGCTATACGTTCCCAGGGTGCACCAACATTGTACAGCTGCAGGTTACCTCTACTCCTTGTCTGTGGTCCCTTCACGGCAGCGCAAATGGTACATTTACGGCACCAATCCTGCACATCCTCCCGACAATGGAGCCAGTAGAACCTCTCCCGCACTTTCGTTAGTGTCTTCTTGACGCCAAGATGACCTCCCGAAACTCCGTCATGCACTTCACGTAGGACATCGGGTACCTTGGCTCTCGGAACGACTATCTGAAGATGGAACTCCCTGCCGTTAGTCTTTTCCCATTTTCGGTAGAGTATTCCATTTTGTAGCGTAAGACTGCTCCACTGCGCCCAGTATGCCTTAGTGATAACGCCCATAGGTGCAACCTCACTCCATGTTGGTCTGGCGTCTCCTCTTTTCTTCCACACGATGATGTGCCGTATATCCTCATCACCCTCTTGAGCCATCTTCATTGCATCATCCTCCCAGGGTCCTAAGGAACTCGTCCTGGTAAGTTTCAATGATAGCTCCGTCGACTCCTGTTTGATGCAATGTTTGCATTCTTCCGGGCATGGCCTCCGAGAAAGTGCATCTGCATTTCCATGTGACTTCCCGCTGCGATGTTGAGTCTCGAAGTCATATTCCTGGAGCTGTTCAATCCACCGAGCAACTTGACCTTCGGGATTCTTAAATTGCAGTAGCCATTTCAATGCTGCATGATCCGTACGTAGTAAAAACTTTCGGCCGATTAGGTACTTGCTGAAGTGTTGCAATGTTTTTACCACGGCAAAAAGTTCCCTCCGTGTCACGCAGTAGTTCCGTTCCGGTCTTGACAGTGATTTGCTGAAATACCCCATAACGACTTCTCTATCTCCCTGCTTTTGGGATAGCACTCCTCCAATCGCGGTGTTGCTCGCGTCGGTATCGACGATAAACTGGCCTTCCGGTTGTGGGTATCCCAGAATTGGTGTTTCACATAGGTATTCCTTCAGTTTTGAAAAGGAATCCTCACAGGCTTCATCCCAACAAAATGGTCTTTTCTCTTCCGTCAGTCTATGTAACGGTTTTGCGATCTCAGAAAACCCCTTGACGAAACGCCTGTAGTAAGAGCACAAACCCAAAAATGCCCTTACCTCTGTCTTGTCTTTAGGGGTAGGCCATTTTTTAACCACTTCAATTTTCGCCGGGTCAGTCTGGATGCCCTCACTTGTGATAACATGGCCGAGATAATTCACTTCTTTCCTAAATAGCTGACTCTTCTTCGGGTTAAGTTTTAAGTTTGCCCCATGTATTTTGGCGAAGACTCGCTCCATGTTTTGCAAATGGTCATCGAAGTCTCGACCCATGATAACGACGTCATCTAGATACACCAAGCAGGCATCTCCTACTAACCCTGCTAGAACACATTCCATGAGTCGTTCAAAGGTGGCAGGTGCGTTGCACAATCCAAAAGGCATAACATTAAACTGCCATAATCCTTTTCCCGTTGAAAACGCTGTCTTCTCCTTGTCTTTTGGATGGATTTCTACCTGCCAGTAACCTGATTTTAGGTCTAGAGTCGAAAACCATTTCATGCCACTCAAGGTATCCAGAGTGTCATCGATTCTAGGTAGCGGGTAACTATCCTTCTTTGTGATGTCATTGAGCCGCCTATAGTCCATGCAGAACCGTGTGCTTCCATCTTTCTTCTTCACAAGCACAACCGGTGAGCACCAGGGACTTGCGGATGGTTCTATTATTTTGTTCCTTTCCATTTCTTTCAGCATATCCTCGACTTCTTTTTCCTTCGCGATTGGTAGCCGTCTCGCCCGCTGACGGATGGGTCCCTCATTTCCGGTATTGATTCTATGCTGTACTAACGATGTTCTCCCTGGGTTTCCTTCTTGACTAGAAAAGATGTCCGCGTAGCGTAATAGAAACTTCTTTGCCTTGATGCTTTGTGAATAAGACAGGTTGCTTTTGCAGTCTTTAAGAAGCTCATAGACTGTAGGATCCTTCCAAGAACCTGATTTTTCCATGCTTGGCATTGAAGTGCATTTCTTCAGCCACACAACTTCTTCACACTTTCCGACGATGTCCCCCTGTGAGATAACCGTTGCTGGGGCTCCCTCCGTGCCAGCCAGTACTCGCCCCTTAGTCCTGGCTGTTACTTGTTTCCCTGATTTTGAGGAAACCTTGCATCCTCACCTCTCTTCGCAAGCTCCTCCAACCGTTCCTCTATTTTCTTTAGTCGGGACATCTGCGACTCTTTCTGTGGGCAATTCAGCTGCAGATGCCCTTTCACACCGCATCTATAGCACACAGCGCCAAAGTTCTTCCTGAATGAGGTCTTAACCTCTTTCACCTCCTCGACAACTTCACGTAGTCTGTGAGTCTGCCGAATGTCGTGTCGAACTGCTTCAACCTCTAAGGCATGCGCCAATGCTTCTTTTAATGAGGCATGGTGACGAAGCCTCACGGCAGCTCTTACCTCCAGGTCTTTGATTCCGTCGACAAAAGCTTGCACGATGTTTGCGGTTACCATCTTATCGTCGGCCGATGGATAAGCTTTCCGCACAAGCTTATCTATTTCCAACGCCCATTGCTGGAGACCCTCTCCAGATCGCTGGACTCTATCGCGCAGCTGGGCGCGGAACACATGCTCCAGATGTCGCTCCCCATACCTGGATTCGAGTGCATCCAACAGTTCCTTGTATCCACAGCCTGAAGTAGGAAAGGCCTCCAGAACAGTTAGAGCCTGCCCTCTCAATGCGACAGTGAGGGCAGTCAAGCACTGTTCGTCCGTCCATCCGTTGGCAGTAGCAACAGTCTGAAACTGTTGCCGGTACGCGGGCCAGGAGGTGCTACCGTCGTATGGGGGTACCTTAACATTAGGTCCCTGAACTGCGCCCATCGCTCCACTTGACGATAGTCTTGTCGTTTCAAGACGTATCACCTTTTTCTCTAGCTCGGTGAGGCCAGTCTTCACACCATCTATGTCCGTTCCTAGGCAGGTGACTCGCTCGTCCATGAGGTCCAACTCTTTTCGCAATTTAGCCACCATGCCGCCAACTTCGTGAACGGCCGACAAAACATTCCGCTGCACCCCTTCTTGATTTTCCTGTATCGCTGCAAATTTGCAATCTTGATTTTCCTGTATCGCTGCAAACTGTTGTTGCATTATCCGCATCAAACTCGACAAGTCAACGGTGGGCGTGGCTTGCTCAGTGGGCGTGGCCAGGTGGGTGTGGCCAGTGGGCGGGGCCTCCGGCTGAGTGGGCGTGGCCTCAAGAGGCGTGGTCTGGTGGGCGTGGCCAGTGGGCGGGGCCTCCGATTGGGTGGGCGTGGTCTCAGGAGGCGTGGCCTGGTGGGTGGGGCCAGTGGGCGGGGCCAGCTGGGGGGACCCACCAGGTGCTGGTTCCTCCAGGTGCTCCTCCACAGGTGCTCGGCTGGATTCCGCTGCACGCTGGGCCCTGGTCTTGACACCCTTGCTGCCGAAGTCGTCTCTCGGAGTCAATGGCATAGCTTCCAAATCGCACTTCTGACACCAATTGTTACGTGCTGGGGTTCGAAGATTTGGAATAAAACACCTGGTGACCCTTGATCAGACTTTATTCCGCACTTCCGTATTCCACTTGGTACTCCTGATCTTCTTGTAGACTTCCTCTTTAGTCTTCACGTTTGTTCGCTTCCAATCCTCTTCGCTTCCGATCGCTTTCTTCGCTTGTATTTCGCTCGGCTCTCAGAACTGAACTGACTGCGTCAGCTCGCCGGTCCCTTTATATACCCGTTACCGCGTGACTAAGTGTTTTCTAGAAAGTTCCACCCCTATCGATGGTTATTCCGGAAAGGTCGCGTTTGTTGTTGTTTACATCATGGGTTGTTTACATCGATGGGTGATTAGGTATTTATTAGGTGACGAGCAATTATGAACCTTAATGCTCTAGAAATAAGGTTCATTCGTAACACTATTGTAATGTGTCAAACCAGCCATCATAGCGTGCCGCTAGTGTAGTCACACTGTGTGAGTAGTGATCAGTATAGATCGACCAGAATCTCATGAAAAATAGGGAAATTAAATTTTGTAGTAAGCAACACTAGGTTAACTTGGCTGCCCTAGTAATGAACAAAGTAATTACATTCAGAACACCTTACCTGGGATCGTTTCACGAAACGAAAAATCAAGCAACTGCATTTTAAATACAAAAACAAAGTAATCAACATCCAATTACTTTGTTTTTGTGTTGTGCTTGTTGTTTACTTGGTTTTTGCATTTATATTCCGGGTTAGTGAGTGCAGTTACTTTGTTTGGGCAATTTAAATTTCAGTAAACGGTTCAAGTTATTTGAAATATTAAACTGTGGTAAAAAACTACTCGACATAAAACTTCTGTTAATGCAAAAAGTCAATTTCACAAAAAATGTCAGTTACTTTGTTTATCGTTAGGGCAGCCGTAGTGTTGCTAACCTTGGAATTTCATTTCCCTATTTTTCATGAGATTCTGGTCGATCTATAGTGATTATGGTGATTAGAACGGCCGGAGCCACACTTATGTGTCGTGGCGTGTCGTGACGCGCCAGAAGCCTATCGGTTTCATACATTTAGTATGGTTAGAGACACACTTGAAGGGCGTGTCGTATTGTGGCGTGGTGCCGACTGCCCGAGACCGATTGCGCCAGAGTCAAGAAGGTTATAACTGTATAAATGTAGACACTGGAGACTGTGACGAAAACATTACAACAATGTTTTAGATGCAGTCTCCAGTGTAAATATCTCTAGATAATGTTAGATAGATACCTGTATTATCTTCCTATTATTTCTTGAATTGCCCCGTGTCAACTAGTAGTTGACATAGAACATGGAAGTAACTTTATAAATTTATGAAATTGTAGTCTGTAAAACATTAAATATTCTATGTCTCTTTTAGAGGTAGATTATTCCTACTAAATACAATTATTTTAAGATTTTATTTATCAGTCAAACGATTATAGGATTCGATTATACTCCAATCTTAAGCCCATTAATGCTGGTGTTCCACAGGGCACTGTACTATCGCCCACACTGTTCATGGTGTATGCAGTATGCATATCAATGATATTATACTGTATGACAACACATTCCATTGATATGCGGATGACAGCACGGGTGATGCCCTATGCAAAGGCCACGCACAACTTTCCCGCGTAAAGCTGGAGGAGTATAGAGTCAAACTTGTGTCTGAAATTGAGACATTGTTAGAGCGGATCTCAGAATGGGGCACTCAAAATATAGTGTAATACAACCGCTCAAAAACATAAGTTTGCGTATTCATCGCTAAGAATACCCCCTTTACCACACCCCTTCTCTTTCAGAACTTTCCCCTTACCCCTTTCAACAGCATTGGGATCCCTGGCGACCACATTTTGGACGAAGTCCAATTCCGGATCACTTGGAAGGTAAAGCTAAATTAGCTTCCAAAAAGCTTGGAGTACTCTACAGATCAAAGCGCTACTTTACGCCTGAACACAGGCTCTTGTTCTATAAATCTCAAGTCAGATTATTATGGCCTGCTCACACCTGTGGGCCGGAGCACCCCAATACCAAGTCCTTCCATTTGGCCAGATTCAGAAGCGGGCAGTTCAATTTGTGGGCAATCCCAAACTAACCAGCTCATTGGAGGGCTTAGAGGGTTCGCAGGGACGTTAGCTTCCCTTCCTTTGCGTATTCTATCGTCTCTATAACGTCAAATGTTCTGAAGAGTTATTCGACCTAATACCACCTACTTATTTCCAGCACCGCATCGCACGCCACCTAAAATGCTAATATCCTCACCACTTGGATCACTGGCATACATCAACCAAGCGTTGCGCGAGGTCATTCCTTCCGCCCAAAAACTGTGGAACCAACTCTTTTTGGAGGTATTTCCACATAGCTTTGACAGGGTTATTCAAGGGGAGGCTAAACAAACTCCTTAAAATCCGGCAACGTGTTAGTTGTTCCTCTTGTGCTGCAAATGTTCTTGGGCAGCGGTAATAACTTAACATCAGGTGACCCGCTTGCTCATTTTCCCGCAATTAATATATATATTATATATTAATTGCGGGATTATAATTATACCTAAATGATTATAATTATACCTAAATGAAATGAAATATACATTTAAACGACGCAAATGCTCGATATAAACTGTAAAACGCCACGACACGTAAGTGTGTTTCCAGCGACACGGCCGGCCGTGTCGCTGGAAACACACTTTCGTGTCGTGGCGTGTCGTGATTCGCCAGAAGAATATCGGTTTCATACATTTAGTATGGTTAGAGACACACTTGTAGGGCGTGTCGTGTCGCAGCGTGGCGCCGATCGCTCCGGCACCGATTGCGCCAGAACCAAGAAGGTTATAACTATATATTTTATGTAGACACTGGAGACTGTGCCTAAAACAATGTAGTGAAAACAAGGTCATTCACCTGGATACACATCTCACACGTTCTATTTAAATAGTTGAGGATAAATACAAAAAATATCCAGACCTATTTCAGGCCAAATTTCTTTGCTTCAACTTTTTGTTTGCGTTCGCAATTCTCCAGTGTTTATATTGTAACCTTCTTGGCCAGAGCGGTGGTGGGGGTTATGACGCGACCAAGAAGCTATAGGTATATATGGACGCGACACGACACGACAGACAAATGTGTCTCTATACCCGCGCACGGCTCGTGCACAGATTAATAATTAATATCACAGATTAATAAGGCTCGTGGCCAGCGTTGCCGACTTCCACGGTCTGGATTATTAGGGATAACCCAAAAATCTAACTGAAAGTCCCCAATTTTAGGGAAAATAAAATCGATGAAAGTGGGGAATCCACAGGTTTTCAGCAAAGAAATAAAAACACTGTTCATTTCAATGAAATATATTTAGTACACTTATGAAAAATATGAACGAGATGTCGTTGGATTCGGAGTAGCATGTAGATAATTTTTGAAAAAAATCAAATTCCGCTTTTAAAAATTGCATTCTGAAAACTTACAAGTATCGTAACGTTACTAAGTAACGATAAAAAGGAACATAATCTTTATAAAAACACTACGATATTGTTAATTAATTATCACACTAATATTATAACGGCGAAAGTTTGTATGTGTGTGTGTGAGTGCGTGTGTGTATATTGTGTGTGTGTATGTTTGTAACTCTTTAACGCCGTAACTACAGAACCGATTTGACTGAAATTTTGAACGGAGATAGATTATGTCCTGACTTAACACATAGGCAAAGTACTTTTTATCCTGGAAAAATCTACAGTTCCCACAGGATTTTGAAAAACCAAAATCTTCAGTTACAGCTATAAGTAGATTACTATAGCAAACTTTGTTAAAATTAGGTATAAAGGTTGGAAAAGAGAGCGGGAACGGGAACCGGAAATCTACGATTGACTCGGGATTTATGACAAACCAAAAAAATATAATCGGGGTACACTTGTTTCAGAAGGATTATACTGTATTAAAGTTAATATATAAAGTATGATAAAAATTTGGAAAATACGATAAGTATATTATGTGTAAATTCATTGTAAAATTTAAAAAAACAATTATCAAAAAAAAAATTATAGTTCAGTATACATAGTATAAGCCCCGCAAATTGCTATTGTGCCCGGCCGCCATTTTAGTAACGTCAGCACTAAATAGACGTTGACAAAACTGTTGGCAGAGTACGCGTATCGAGTATTGAATAATTATTACTATATCCACAAATTTTGGTCGCTGACTGTATATTTTCCTGTCATCCAACGTCACGCCAATGTTAAATGTGACAAGGTTCCAGCGCAATAGCAATCTGCGGGGGTTATATTCAAAATATCTTCGAATACGTAGTTAAGTATTTATGTAATAACTTATTAAACAGTGAAATTATATTTTTATTTAATTTATCTACCCATTTAAACAAAATTTGTTTTTTTAATCTTCAAAGATTATATTTGAAATCATACTCGGGCTCAGACACATTTTGTCAGATTGATCTGAAAAATTCAGAATCTGAAAAAATCAGAATGTGTGTGGGGAACAGGGAAATTGTATGCATTTCTGGACTTTCTGAATTCAGATTCTGAATTCCGGCGTTCATTCCGGCTGTGTAAGGCCGGCCTAAGACTGTTTTTTGAATAACGAGTTTGGTAAACTCCAACATAAGTCATCCGTGGCTCAAATTATTGCACTACTTCCACATCACCGTAGCGAAATTTTTGCATCACTACTGCAACATTAGTGGAAAAATTGGCGGCTTCACCCATATACTGTTCATTTCTGAACGCAACGACACGACACAGTAGTGTGCACACTCACCGTCACGCCAGTAAGCGCCACAACACGCCACGACACATAAGTGTGGTTCCGGCCTTATATATACTTTTAATATCTCTATGACTACCTAATCTGTGGTCACCTGTCAGTGTCACGCTCAATTTGTTGTTCCCTAAGAGAAATTATACCCTCTGTTGTTCCCATACATAGAGATAATAATAATAAGTTCATGTTCCCATAGAGATAATAATATTAAGGTTGTTACTTGTTCCATTTGCTGCGTTTTGAGTTTTGGCTTTGGATTGGTATAAACATTAAACAGATTTATTTTTTAAACAAATCGAATCAAAGGAATCCCGATTCTCAAATAAAGATCGATCTTCACATTCAGGTAGGTAAGTTCATTTATTTAATCATAATTTGTCATTCATTTGCATAATGCCAATGCATGCGACACTTCATCAAGAAGAGCATTATCAATAATCCTAGCACTTGTGCTTACACTTGTGATTATAATAATTATTGCTATCGTAGATACCTAATCAACTCTGTGATAATTGCTATTATACGAGAGCGATTGCGATCGCAATGTTGTCCTGTGGCCTTTGATGTGCTGAAGTTAGGGTATTAACACACGAGTAGATAAGTACAGAGGGGAAGCTTCTACAAGCGGCCCGCTGTAGGTACACTCACACAAACACACTCACCAACGGTTCACGGACGCCCGCTCGTTCCACCAACCGGTTCAGTTGGGTGACAAACATGCGCATATGTGTGAGTGTACCTACAGCGGGCCGCTTGTAGAAGCTTCCAGTTCCAGTTAAGCATAGTTTGCATAAAGGAGTGGGAGACGTAGTTCGTTCGCAAACTGCACAAGACTAGTTAAGAGGCAGAGGTGGCATCACATCATAGCTACAACCACCAGTTCACTTTTACTGTTTACATCACTAATTATGTTTGTTTGATCTTTACAGAACAAGCACGCAAGCAAGTTCCACTGGTGACTGGTGGCCAGTGTGAAGAGTTGAACCCAAGATGGAGGAACTAACCAACGAGGCTGCGAGTGATGATCACTACCTCATCGAGCCTAAGGAGGAAGTGTTAGATGACCTGGAGGTAACCTATGATTGTGAGGATGACGAGGAACTTGTCACACCCGAGGAAGAGTTGTGCGCCAGCAGTCTGCAGCGGGACGGTGATGTGAATGAACAGAATGTGAACATGGTGATGCCCATCAAGACAGAACTGATCCTGAGTGATGACCTCGCTCAACTGCGCACACAGCATCAGTTATCACATGCTGTGGAAATTAAAGTGAGTGATTTGTAATATTTAGAGATGTGGCTTGGTTGCGGCAGGGCATATTAATTGTGCTTGTCAAGCAACATTAACTTGGGTTGGTTGTTTGATTGATGACCAACTTGGTCTTTACTTTTCCTACATATCAGAGAGCATTTTAAGCAGTTATTATCACAACTGTATATGAACTGTATATGACCTAGAAATATCCAAAAGCCCATAATTGGTATTGAGACAACATAACTTGATAAACAAAATGACATCAAACAATCTAAGGATTTATAGAGTGTACTTTTTGATTAGACTTATATTATTTATATCCCATTTTAACTCTCCGAGTCTGAGTAGTCTACTCTGCTCCGTTTTTAGGGTTCCGTACCTCAAAAGGTAAAAAAAGGAACCCTTATAAGATCACTTTCTCGTCCGTCTGTCCGTGTTTCACCACCAATTTTCTCAGGAACATGTGGAACTAGCAAGTTGAAATTTATACCAGTTACTATGGTTCCTATATGGACATTTCTCTACTAACTGGAAACTCGTCCATACAACGCTGTCCCGACCCTATTTTTTTTTTGAAAATTAAGAAATGATATATATTCATCGAGAAGTAGTAATGAAGTAAATACTAATCCACAAAAAACAATTGAAATTTTGACAAAAAAAATTTTTGTATGAAAAAAATAATTTTTTCGTAATTTTATTTTTCCAAATTTAAATGTTTTCATCTTATGGCACGTTTAATGTACATTTTCAGTAAATAAAATAGATCTTTGTAGCATAAAACAGGTAATTTGTGCTAGAAAATGCCAGAGGACTGTTGTCCAGAGGACTGTTTTTTTACATAAAAAGTGTCGTTATTGTTGTATAAAATTATTACAATTGAATCTCTTATAATACTAAAAAAATAACTCTCCAGAGGACTGTTAAACAAGCTGTCCAGACACGTGATTCTCTTACACAAACAGAGATAGAACTGAATAAAATGGCTGTGGCACTTTGAACTTTACTTTTGAACGAACTTCATCGTGCGGACAACATTCGAGTGCCAGTTTGTAGTATCAAAAATAAACCCAGAATTATCATTGTGTTTTCTAAACATGCTATCTGTATCCTATTATTGCTTGCATATATTTAAATTTGTCTATTTTAATAAAGGAAATAAATACATATTCATCGTAAGACTTGTCATTCTGGAAATAGGACATAGCCAAGGACTGTATTTTGAGGTTTTCAACTAAATTTAATAGAATATGACAATGTTATATTGTTAAATAAACTTGCCCCCTTTAAGATTAGGTAGTGTACTATCATTATTATAAAAAATTTAGTATTATTATAGCCAAATAAGTAAAAAATGCTTGGTACAACGATTTTCCCGTTAGTAGAGAAGCAGCCATATATACACCTAGTATAAAAATTAAGGTCCTGAGTCCACACAACAAAAAGATATGGGCAAATTTAGATTTTCACGAAAACTTGTATTGTAAGTACCAAAATTTACCTTAATTTTCAACTTTTTTATTTTTCGGAATTTTTCCTTTACTTGATCTGTAAGACCTTGCTTTTAATCAAAATTGACAAATCTAGGTCAACCAGAAGCACCCTATAGGTTTTGGATCGAAAACCTATGGTAATGGTAGTTCCAGTTGACCTAGAATTACGTTTGGCAAGAAGCCAGATCTTACAGCACAAATAAAGGAAAAATTCCAAAAAATAAAAAAAGTTGGAAATTAAAGGGTGTCCCCATACATACATAGTTGAGCCAATTATGAGTTGTATCAGCGCTCATACAATTTAGAGGTCTAGCTTAATTAGCACCTTACCTTTTAAGACAAACTAATGAAAAACAGATTGTACTTATACTTTTGGAGACAGATTGTACTTATATACACTTGCCCGATTTTTTTTTACACTTTGGATATCGAACCCTAAAAAGGAAATAAATATGTGCCTGACATAAATCTGTTTTGAGTCTGAGTAGAGTCAGAGTATGCTTTATAGATCTCACCCTGAGTATGCTCTATAGATCTCAGTCTAACAATAAGATGGCTAAGACTAAGGCTTACTCATAAGGGGTACGGCAGTTCAATCAACCCCACACAGTTGTGATCTCAGTCCAGGGATAACTTGTCATCCAATGTATGTTTGTATGTATGTATGTATGTATGTATTTATTTATTTAAAGACAACAGGTGTTAATTACAATTAGACTTATTAACTATGTTAGTTTATTTAATTTATGTAATTAATATATCTATTTACTACAGCTGACATCCAGTGTTTCCTAATAGCACTCTGTCTACTAGCACCTTTAGAAAAATGTTGGAACTGCTTTCAACTCTACTTTGTTACGGTGTCTACGGTGTTATAAGTTTGACGTGTCTGTGTGTGTGTGTGTGTGTCAGTGTGTGTGTGTCAGTGTGTGAGTGTGTGAGTGTGAGTGTGAGTGTGTGTGTGTGTGTGGGTATGGGTGTGGGTGTGTGGGAAAACAGAAAACCCAATACCTAACAAGTTTTGCCCGACCCGGGAATAGAACCCGGGACCTCGTGATCTGCAGTCGAATATGCTTACCACTAGACTAACGAGGCAGTCCTTAGACAATTCGGCGCACCAAAAATTTTAGTGACATAAATACACTTATATACTTCATACTTAAGAATGATAACTAGGCGAGTTATGTACTAAAACCTCTTCCTGAAAGTAGGTATGTTGATTATGATTGTCAAATGATCATCAAAATCGGTTCGTTTTAACCGTACGGTTTGGTTTTTTAAATAGTTACGAACATACGGTTCGAATACAGAACCTCCTGTTTTGAAATCGGTAATACCCGTTGTTTGTCGCAGGCGGAGCGGGATGCTGAAGCGAGTGTGGCCGCGGCCTGCGTGTCTCCGAGCGGTAAGTGGCGAAGCGGCGCGCAGCTGGGGGCGGCAAATATTCCCCTCTCCCCCCATTGTTGAAACACACATTTTCGTCTTCAGTCCAGGAGCGTGTGCTGAGCGGTCCGAATTTTCTCGGTAAAAAACGTTTCAAACGATACAAAGCTAAGTAGCTTACTAATCAAGCCGAAAACGGGCGATAGACCAAGTCGTGACAATTATCAGAAAAATATATAAAAAAAAAATCTTGGTCGTGTACTTTTGAATTATCCTATCAAAATATAAATCGGAAAAACTCAGGTCCTGTGAAGATCCTTCGAGTCTTGTGACCACAAATATTATTTTTTCTTCGATTAATTATTTTTCCGTAATATATAACCATGATAACCCTTGACTAACCGTAACCCTGTAAATTACAGTTTAAAATTAAAACAACTGCAGAGTTTTAAATAAAATTTTAGATTTTTGCCCAACATTGAATTCAAAATAATTACACCTCCTAACTTTAATTGATAGTACTGTAAAAAATGTGACTTTAAAAGATGGCGCGTTTAGTCTGGAATCCAAAATGGTATGGTTTTTCTATCTTAATACAAGAAAAATTTTTTTTTTTAAATAAATGTAGGTAATTAAGGTTGCTCTCCTTACGCGCTTCTCCATACAAAAGTATTACGCCTATTATACTAATATGTGTGGCAACAGATCTAAAATTAAGCCAGATATCAATTGAGGCCGTCAGCGCAAAAATGGCCTAAACCTGAGACAGTTAGTATTAGTTAGTGGCGGGTTAGGACATCATTGCTCAAATAAAAGACGAAAATAATTAAATACAAAAATGAATTTTGTTGCGCCATCTATTACATAACAGGATAACTATAGTTAGGCCATTTTTAGGCAAAGAATTATCATCTTTGTAATCAGTTTAGGTCTATAAGTAAGAACTTAAAAAATGTAGGTTAGGCCGCTTATGCGCTGACGGCCTCAATTTATATCTCCATTATCTATGCTATAAAATAAAAAAAAATTAAAATTATATTTATTTTGAAAGTTATGACGCTTAAAAAATCACTATTTTAGGGCAAATTTTGAGGCAACTTCGTGCGTAAATAAACTAGTATATAAGAAACTAGAAAATTGAAAAACAACCAAAGTCATATAATACATTACTTCATAATAATTTCAAATGTCTTTATTTTATGTAAAAAATTGCCAAATATTTGCTAAAATAGGCGTAATTCCAAACCTAGATTTGCATCTTTTTACTTTGCCGTTTTTCACTAAAAATCATGATATCTCAAGCAAAATTTATTTATTTAATTAATTAATTATTTATTTATGTATATATTTTTAGTACTCTTCTTTACTGAAGATGTATCACACTCTAAATGCAGAAATCACTGTTTTAGACTCCACTCACCAACGATTTGTCGCTGCCATGGAGAGGGCTCTTAATGAAAGTTGTTCGTTTATTGCAAAGAATTGGTTTACTTGTGATGTTTGTAAAAATATGTTTGAACAAAAATGTCTTTTAGTTAACCACATAAAAAAAAACTCATACTGAAGTGAACACTTTCACTCGCAAGCATAACCAACACAAATTAGAAAACAAAAACGAATTAACGACTCATATGCGCTCTCATACCGGCGAAAAGCCTTATACTTGTACATTATGCAAATTTTGGTATTCGGTGTAGGACGCTGACCCAAAACCAAATATTGAATTATAAATTGAATTCAATTATTTTTCAGGAGGGCTCCCATACCCCTGTGTGTGGGGTATCATTGTTTAGAACTCATTGAGTAGAGTACGAATATTTTTTTTTCTTAAAAAATAAGGAATATGCGGTATATTATGTGTCATATACTGTATTTCAACAACAAACACTGAAAACAACGCTTCATAAAGTAGTTTGTAAGCTGTGACCAACATAAACAAACATTTTGTGGGTTTTCTTTCACGGTTTGTTGATATGTCTAGCTCCGACACCCAAAATATTTATTATGCTATTCATAATTAGGAATGTTGAAAAAATATTAATGTTGAAAATATCATACTTAACTTAAGGGAATTAAAACAGATCAAAAATAGTAAATCAGTAAAAAAAAAAATATTTAATTTTATGTATTTTGACGCAAAATGATTACCGCCTCTCACTCGAGTATGACGTCATCCCGTCCAGTCCGAGGTATACTTTTCTGTGTAAATTTACTTGTTTTTACCAATTTCTCCGAGATTTCTGAGCCGATTTGCGTGATTCTTTTAAATCAACAACTGAGGATATTTGCGAAATAGTCATAGAAACTAATCAAGCCATAAAAGTTTTTCGCTTCAACTCCTCAATCCTGAATCTACAGAGGTACTGCCCGCCAGGTGCCCCACCTAAACAGTGGGGATTTGGGAACTGTCCACTACATAGTAAATTGTTTGAAGAAGTAATTACAATATCTTCAAAAGTAAGTAATTTACAGTCAAAACTTTTATGTAATTTTTTGGTTAAAGCTGTTGATTTAATAATTATTAACAATGTCGGTTTAAAGACCTCGTTTTTGCAAAATGGAGCAAAACCTTATAGTTTTCAATATTCTTGAGCAATTTCTGTTTATTCCGAAGTTTATGATTGAGTTCTTTTAACATTTTACACTATTATTATGTGTTCAGTAATGGAAAATATTGTATCCAATTGAATAAGGCCATTTGAAGACATTTGAATGGAGATAGATTATGACTTAACACAAGGGCTACATTTTATCCTGGAAAAATCCCACGGGATTTTGAAAACTCGAAATGAATAGCTACAGTTATAGGTAGATTACTATAGCAAACTTCCTTGAAAGTAGGTATAAAGGTTGACAAGTATAAATTAAAAATTTAAAAAACCGCCGACATTCTCCATTTTGCGGTCATCTTGGATTTGCAATAGTGCTATTCTACTAGGCATGCCCTTTCATTTGATACCCATATTAAGGGAGTTGTGAAAAAATATGTAACCCGCCATTTTGTAGCGGCGGCCAATGAAAATCGGTCCAAGATGGACCGATTTTCATCAAACATAGCTAAGAACACTCTCTACTAATTCACCTTGCAAACAAAAAAACCCGCATTCAAATCGGTCCACCCGTTTGAGCGCCACAGGGAAACAGACACACACACACACACACACACACACACACACGCACGCACGCGCGCGCACACACATACACACAGACACACACACACCCACACACACACACAGAAACACACACGTCAACGTCAACTTATAACATCCCGTCGTTTTTGCGTCGGGGGTTAAAAAGGGAGCGGGAACGGAAACCGGAAATCCACGATTCCCTCGGGATTTGTGAAAAACCGAAAACGCGGGCGTAGTCGCGGGCGGAACCTAGCAAGATATATAATGAGAAATATAATTGGTTTCAGTTACGCCTTTGTCCGAGACACTTGCGACGAGTAACGAAAGCAAAACGCGAGCTGAAGAAGCCGATACAGTCCAGAGAAGTGCAGAAGTATTTAAAATGAACAGTAGCGAATTACACAAACAATCACTCGATACCAGCAGTAGAACAAACATTGATAAATTATTGATGAATTGTGTCGTCAAATTATATGATGTTTTTAAAAACCTTAAGAAAAGTGTACCAATTCCAGATTCATCTTGTCACTCGCTGGTAAAAACCCAAGAGACTATTATTTCTTGTGACAATCAGTGTCATATTGATAATGAAGACATTGAACTAGTTACTGATAAATTAGACGCTAATAATCGTAATGTAGCTAGAACTTTACAAAGTAAAACAAATTGTTCAAATAATGATGTTAATGAAAGTTATTCATGTATTGCAAAGAATTGGTTTACTTGTGATGTTTGTAATAATATGTTTGAACAAAAACGTCTCTTAGTCAAACACAGAAAAACTCACACTAAAGAGAACACTTTCACTCGCAAGTATAAGCAAGACAAATTAGAAAACAAAAACGATTTAACGACTAGTATGCGCACTCACACTGGTGAAAAGCCTAATAGTTGTAAGTTATGCAAATACAAATCTGCTTACAAGTATTGCTTAGTGAGACACATGAGAACACATACTGGTGAAAAGCCATTTATTTGTAAGTTGTGCAAATACAAATCTGCTGACAAGAGTCATTTAGTGACACACATGAGGACACACACTGGTGAAAAGCCATTTATTTGTAAGTTATGCAATTGTAAATTTGCGAAAAATTCTGACTTGGTGAAGCACATAAGAACACACACTGGTGAAAAACCATATGCTTGTAAGTTATGCAAATACAAATCTGCTGACAAAGGTAACATAGTGAGACACATGAAAACACATACTGGTGAAAAGCCATATTCTTGTAAGTTATGCAAATACAAATCTGCTGTCAAAGGTTACTTAGTGAAACACATGAGGACGCACACTGGTGAAAAGCCATATGCTTGTAAGTTATGCAAATACAAATCTGCTTACAAATCTACCTTAGTGAATCACATGAGAACGCACACTGGTGAAAAGCCATATGCTTGTAAGTTATGCAAATACAAATCTGCTTACAAAGGTAACTTAGTGGCACACATGAGAAGACACAGTGGTGAAAAACCGTTTATTTGTAAGTTATGCGATTGTAAATTTGCGGAAAATTCTTATTTGGTGAGTCACTTGAGAACACACACTGGTGAAAAGCCATATGCTTGTAAGTTATGCGATTGTAAATTTGCGCTAAATTCTCACTTGGTGATGCACATAAGAACACACACTGGAAAAAAACTATATACTTGTAAGTTATGCAAACACAAATCTGCTTTCAAATCTACCTTAGTGAATCACATGAGAACGCACACTGGTGAAAAGCCATATGCTTGTAAGTTATGCAAATACAAATCTGCTTACAAAGGTAACTTAGTGGCACACATGAGAACACACAGTGGTGAAAAACCGTTTATTTGTAAGTTATGCAATTGTAAATTTTCGCGAAATTCTTATTTGGTGAACCACATGAGAACACACACTGGTGAAAAGCCATTTCACTAAGTTATGCAAATTCAAATGTGGACATAAAAGTAGTTTGGTGCGTCACATAAGAACACACACTGCTGAGAAGTCTGTCTTAAGAGTCTGATTATAAAATGTATGTTCGCCCCAAGTGGAAACTTTGGAAAATAAAAATTGGGAGTACTGCAGGTTCGACTTTTTAAAACAAGGAACTATTAGTCCATTTTACTCTGGCATTATAGTGTTTCGATATTCGAAATCTAGTTACGTCGTCGAAATGTACAACCTCATACGAAGGGTTCTGCTCACTCATTACTGCTGCTGTTTCGTGTGTGTTGTCCCATCTTGAATATTATATTTATTATTAAATATTTTAAAATGAATGTGAAAATATTGGTGTGATGAAAGTAAATTATTATAATATTAATAATTCATTGTTTTATTTAATGTAGTTACGCCCTTTAAAAAAATTGTAATATTAAACCCTCTTGTTCACACGCCGTGAAAAATAACGTTTTACGTTTTACGGTCGTCAGTGTTGTATGGAGCACAATGGGAGCTTGTTGACACGCACGGCGGCACTACGGCGCCCCGTACGGCGTGATTACGTCAGTGTTGTGTACCAGTCTATGGGGGCTTGTACGGCGCCGGACTTTTACGCGGCGCGAGTTATTTACCTACTTAGTAACGAGTTGCTTACCTACGCTGATTTTGTTTTATAAAATGAAAATAAAAATCGAGAATTATCAGTTAATTTATAAAAGGCCTGTATTGTGGGATAATAGTATTGATTATTACAAAAACAAGCGGCACCAAAATTTCTTCCTTTTTAAACCGACTTCAAAAAAGGTGGTTATCTATTCGACATCTGATCATTTAACTGATCGCGACCTATGTCGATGCATGAGAATAATAGTTTCGCAATGGCAAATAACGCTTAATCGCCTGGTAGCATGGTTTTGCCGGGAGAGGTAACTAGCCACAGCTGAAGCCACACCAGACCAAACCAGAGATAATTTAGAAAAATTATAAATTCCTTAATTTTTGTAGGAAGTATACACATACATATGTGGCCCGTTTTGAAACATCTCCTTTCTTATCTGTGGCGTATCTATATAATATCAGTCACTATTTATAATAATTGATATAGTAAGATATATAATAAGGAATATAATTGGTTTCAGTCGCGCCTTTGTCCGAGATACTTGCGACGAGTAACGAAAACAAAACGCGAGCTGAAGAAGCTGATACAGTCCAGAGAAGTGCAGAAGTATTTAAAATTAACAGTAGCGAATTACATAAACAGTCACTCGATACCAGCAGTAGAACAAACATTGATAATTTTTTAATGAATTGTGTTGTCAAATTATATGATGTTTTTAAAAACCCTAAGAAAAGTGTACCAATTCCAGATTCATCTTGTCACTCACTGGTAAAAACCCAAGAGGCTATTATTTCTTGTTACAATCATTGTCATGTTTATAATGAAGACATTGAATCAGTTACTGATAAAGTAAATGCTAATAATCGTAATGTATCTAAAACTTTACAAAGTAAAACAAATTGTTCAAATAATGATGTTATTGAAAGTTTTTCATTTATGGGAAAGAATTGGTTTACTTGTGATGTTTGTAAAATTATGTTTGAACGAAAATATCTTTTAGTTAAACACATAAAAACTCACACTGAATTGAACACTTTCTCTCGCAAGTATAACCAGGACCAATTAGAAAACAAAAACGATTTAGCGACTCATATGCGCACTCACACCGGCGAAAAGCCTTATACTTGTAAGGTGTGCAAATACAAATCTGCTTACAAGTATTACTTATTGAGACATATGAGAACGCACACTGGTGAAAAGCCATTTATTTGTAAGTTATGCAATTATTGTAAATTTGCGCAAAATTCTCATTTGGTGAGTCATATGAGAACGCACTCTGGTGAAAAGCCATTTATTTGTAAGTTATGCAATTGTAAATTTGCGCGAAATTGTCATTTGGTGAACCACATGAAAACGCACGCTGGTGAAAAGCCATTTATTTGTAAGTTATGCAATTGTAAATTTGCGCGAAATCGTCATTTGGTAAGCCACATGAAAACACATACTGGTGAAAAGCCATATTCTTGTAAGTTATGTAATTGTTTTGCACAAAATTCTCATTTGGTAAACCACATAAGAACACACATTGGAGAAAAGCCATATGCTTGTAAGTTATGCAATTGTAAATTTGCGCAAAATTCTTACTTGGTGAACCACGTAAGAACACACACTGGAGAAAAACCATATACTTGTAAGTTATGCGAATACAAATCTGCTAACAAATCTAACTTAGTGAACCACATGAGAACGCACACTGGTGAAAAGCCGTATGCTTGTAAGTTATGCAAATACAAATCTGCTGACAATGGTAAATTAGTGAGACACATGAAAACACACACTGGTGAAAAGCCATATGCTTGTAAGTTATGCAAATACAAATCTGCTGACAAAGTTACCTTAGTGAGACACATGAAAACACATACTGGTGAAAAGCCATATGCTTGTAGCTTATGCAATTGTAAATTTGTGCAAAATTCTCATTTGGTGAATCACATGAGAACACACACTGGTGAAAAGCCATATGTTTGTAACTTATGCAAATACAAATCTGCTGACAAAGGTACCTTAGTGAGACACATGAAAACACATAGTGGTGAAAAACCATTACGCCAGTCAAATTTTACATTAAAATCGCAATCAAACGGCTAATTCTGATTTTTTAATATGTTGTTAGGACCACTACCAGTAGTCTAAATTCAATTTTGCAGCTTCGAAAGACCTGTGCTAACTTTGTAGCACTCGAAAAACCGCGAAATTTTTGCACTTTTTTTGGTTTTTTCAATATAAGTCCTAAACTATGCGTTTCTAAAAAAATTCAATTTTAAACCTCGATATCGGGGAAAATACTCATTTTACGGGTAAAGTTAATTGAAAAGATGTTGTAGTAAATATAATTAGCTTTAATTTAAACACTAAACGACGTCTGTAGCCCATATAGCTGTTTACTTACAAATCCTAAAAGTTTAAAAAATGGGAAAATTGCAGTTTTCTCTTTAGTTTGTTTTGAATACAGTTTGAAAAAAAACCATGTACATCCACAAGAGATATATATTAAAACTATTACTAAGTATATAAATTAAGTATTTATAATGTTATTTATTCAAGAAAAAAATTATTTATATTATTATTGATATTTATTGATTTTTATGAAACAATTATTAAACCTGTATTAAAAGGACATATTGAGTTCCGAGCAATATAAGTCGTAAACTACGCATTTAGTAGAATATTTTCTATACATTATTAAAGTAAACTAAAATTGCTACAATTTGACACCAGAACCAGTTCTGTAGCTTCAATACTTGCCGAGATACAGCTCTCCTAAAATTGAACTTTTTTAAAAAAAAAGTGAAAATTTAAGAGTTGGTCAATTTTCGACCGCGATCTTGGGGATAATACTCATTTTATGGGTAAAATTATAGGTAAAAATGTTATAGTAAATCTAATTAGCTTTAGGTGATGGGCACCTTAGTGAGACACATGAAAACACACACTGGTGAAAAGCCATTTCATTGTAAGTTATGCAAATACAAATGTGAATATAAAAGTAGTTTGGTGCGTCACATGAGAACACACACTGTCAATTCAAGTATGTCTTATGAGTCTGACTACAAATGTATTTTTCTCTCAACTCAACTTTGTAAAATAAAAGTCGAACATGCAGTACGCATGTTCGACTTTAAACAAGGTGCTATTGGTTCATTTTACTCGGGCATCATAGTTTTTCGATATTCAAAATCTAGCAACGTCGTAAATCGTATTGTACAAACTCACGAAGGGAAACAACTACTAAGTGAACAAGAGATAAAGTTCGTAAACTAAAACTCCATTACTAATGTAGTGTGCAGAAAAACTTGTATTCAACTGCAGACTAATGAGAATTCGAAAGGAAGAAAGCGCGGGACAAGCAACTAGTGGCGCCATCTGTTATGCCTATCCGAAACTAACTTAATATTCTAGTTTAACCGCGTCACTTCTCGATTTTTTTCGTATAATATGTAGCCTATGTCGGCCGGACTATAACAACGCCTCTGTAGAGTAGGCGCTACGGTGGAACACACAGAATCTGATACAAAAGTTGGATACAAACATACATACATACACATCTACATAGATAGACTGCTAAAATCATAACCCTTCCTTTTTGCTTTGCCGTAGTCGAGTAAGAAATTAAGGTAATAGAAATTCCTAAAATCAGAAAATTTAAATAATTTTAGGGTTTTCATATTTTAATATAATATTGTAACGAAAAATAAAACAAGATTAATAAAATATTTTTATCATTTATTCTGATTTTGATTTACGTTTATGTACGCTGTCGTTTCCTACACTTACTTTGTCAGTCATTATTTCCATGCATGCATTTTTGGCTTTACTATACTACTGTAATAGCCTAGTGGTTAAAGCTGTGATAGCCTAGTGGTTAGGACGACCGACTTCTAATCGGAGGTCGTGGGTTCGATCCCGGGCACGCACCTCTAACTTTTCGGAGTTATGTGCGTTTTAAGTATTTAAATATCACTTGCTTTAACGGTGAAGGAAAACATCGTGAGGAAACCTGCATGCCTGAGAGTTCTCCATAACGTTCTCAAAGGTGTGTGCAGTCTGCCAATCCGCTTGGCCAGCGTGGTAGACTATGGCTAAAACCCTTCTCACTCTGAGAGGAGACCCGTGCTCTGTAGTGAGCCGGTAATGGGTTGATCATGATGATGATACTACTGTATACTATGGATAAATGAACGCGTCTGCACAGCGCGGATACAACAATCATCTTCTATATACGTACATTATACATATAATAAAATCGTGGACTTGCCGTGTCTGTACATTAAACATTTTTGCAAAATAATAACTGGGGGATGTTAGGGATAAGTACGGCCGGCAACGCATTAGTGGTTCTTCTGGTACTGCAAATGTTCATGGGCGGCGGTAATCACTTAACATCAGGTGACCCGCCCGCTCGTTTGCCCGCAATTAATATAAAAAAAAATTAATGCTAATATAGCATTAATTATTATATTTTATATTTTCTATATATTTTATAGAAAATTTAAAAAACCAAAATTTCATAAGGTAAATGTGCGGACTTTCAGCAAAATCGGTTCACTGGTGTGTTTTGAATTCGTATATATTCGTATATCGCATATATATATATTCAATCAATCTCTATTTTTATTCAACCATCAGGGGTGGATTTATTTTAACGCGAAATTCTCATTTGGTGCATCAGATGAAAACACCCACTGGTGAAAAGCCATTTATTTGTAAGTTATGCAACTGCTTTGCGCGAAATTCTGATTTGGTGAGTCACATGAGAATACACACTGTTAAAAAGCCTTATGCTTGCAAAATATTGATTTTTATGAAAAACTAGCTGACCCCCGCGACTTCGTTCGCGTGTTTTTCTTTGCTATAAACTTCACGGAGCCCGAGACCTTTCCAACGAATGCAAAACCGTGGAAATCGGTTCGTGCGTTCTGGAGTTATAGCGTCAGGAAGGAAAACCCGACTTATTTTTATATAGTAGATAACAATATGCTTGTTCTCATGTGTGAAATGTGATGGTATCTTTCGTGTTTCACTTTTTTACTTGATTTTTTGCAAACAACAACAGAAACGGTTATTAGGTGTATTTTACACCCCATCAGTTCGCACGCACCACACTCCCTTACCATATCTCCCTTATTCCCTTATCTGTGATACATCATAAAAAAATAACAAATTCATTTGCAGTTGGTAAACTGATCGCGACCTGTGTCGATGTATGGGAACAACAGTTTCGCAATGGCAAAGAACGCTTAATCGCTCGGTAGCAACTAGCATGGTTTTGCCGGGAGAGTGGTACCACGGCTGAGGTCTCCCACCAGACCAAACCAGAGATAATTTAGAAAAATTATAAATTCCTCAATTTTTGTAGGAAGTATACACATACATATGTGGCCCATTTTGAAACATCTCCTTTCTTACATGTGGCGTATCTATATAATATCAATCACTATTTATAATAATTGATATAGTAAGATATATAATAAGAAATATAATTGGTTTCAGTCGCGCCTTTGTCCGAGACACTTGCGACGAATAACGAAAACAAAACGCGAGCTGAAGAAGCTGATACAGTCCAGAGAAGTGCAGAAGTATTTAAAATTAACAGTAGCGAATTACACAAACAATCACTCGATACCAGCAGTAGAACAAACATTGATAAATTATTGATGAATTGTGTTGTCAAATTATATGATGTTTTTAAAAACCCTAAGAAAAGTGTACCAATTCCAGATTCATCTTGTCACTCGCTAGTAAAAACCCAAGAGACTATTATTTCTTGTGACAATCATTGTCATATTTATAATGAAGACATTGAACTAGTTACTGTTAAAGTAAACGCTAATAGTCGTAATGTAGCTAGAATGAATTGTTTTACTTTACAAAGTAAAACAAATTGTTCAAATAAAGATATTAATGAGAGTTGCTCATATGTGGGAAAGAATTGGTTTACTTGTGATGTTTGTAAAATTATGATTGAACGAAAAAGTATCTTAGTTAAACACATAAAAACTCATACTGAAGTGAACAATTTTACTCGCAAGTATAACCAACACAAATTAGAGAACAAAAACGATTTAACGACTCGTATACTCGTAACTCACACCGGCGAAAAGCCATATAGTTGTAAGTTATGCAAATATAAATCTGCTTACAAAGGTAACTTAGTGGCACACATGAGAACGCACACTGGTGAAAAACCATTTATTTGTATGTTATGCAATTGTGCGCAAAATTCTCACTTGGTGAACCACATAAGAACACACACTGGAGAAAAACCATATGCTTGTAAGTTATGCGAATACAAATATGCTAACAAATCTGCCTTAGTGAATCACATGAGAACACACACTGGTGAAAAGCCATATGCTTGTAAGTTATGCAATTGTAAATTTGCGCGAAATTCTAACTTGGTGAAGCACATAAGAACACACACTGGAGAAAAACCATATACTTGTAAGTTATGCAAATACAAATCTGCTGACAAAGGTAACTTAGTGAGACACATGAAAACACACATTGGTGAAAAACCATATGCTTGTAAGTTATGCAATTTTAAATTTGCGCGTAATTCTTATTTGGTGAGCCACATGAGAACACACACTGGTGATAAGCCATATGCTTGTAAGTTATGCAATTGTAAATTTGCGGAAAATTGTTATTTGTTGCATCACATGAGAACGCACACTGGTGAAAAGTCATTTATTTGTAAGTTATGCAATTGTAAATTTGCGGAAAATTCTTATTTGGTGAGTCACATGAGAACACACACTGGTGAAAAGCCATTTCATTGTAAATTATGCAAATTCAAATGTGGACATAAAAGTAGTTTGGTGCGTCACATGAGAACACACCCTGGTAAGAAGTCTGTCTTATGAGTCTGATTATAAAATATACGTTCGCCTCAAGTGGAAACTTTGAAAAATAAAAATCGGGAGTATTGCATGCTCGACTTTAAAACAAGATTTTATTGGTCCATTTTACTCTGGCATTATAGTGTTTCAATATTCGAAATCTAGTGACGTCGTCGAAATGTACAAACTCATACGAATGGTACTGCTCACTCATTATTACTGCTGCCCTTTCAAGTCACTGGCATTTTTTTATTTACCCGACTGGGTATATGTGTTTCACCTGTGTGTATGTATGTCCATTCCTATGTCCGCGTGTAACTGCTCAACGGCTCAACGGATTTTGATAAATGATACGTCATAAGATTTGTCTTGATGACGCGAGTGTCATAGGATACCTAAATTAAAAAAAAAATCAAAATGGCTGACTTTATGCGCTTTTATGTGCGGGCTGAAAATTTTTTTTTTCTTCAAGACCCTCGAGTGGGGTATCAAAATAAAGGGCTTTAAAAGGCCAGTACGAAAATGTATACAACTTATATATTTGGAAACAATTTGGAATGATAAATCATAGAAAATGACCATTTCCTATGTTATTCGTAACTACTCAACAGCTCAACCTATTTTGATAAATGATACGTCATTAGATTTGTCTTGACGGCGCACATATTACTGGGTACATAAAATTCATAAAAAATCAAAATGACAGATTTTATGCAATTTAATGTGCGGGCTGAAAAAAAATTTTTTCTTTAAGACCCTCGAGTGGGGTATCAAAATAAAGGGCTTTAAAAGGCGAGTACGAAAATATATACAATCTATATGTTTGAAATCAGTTTGGAGTGACGAATCATAGAAAACAAAATAAATAATAACTATACTGTGAGTAAGCGGTGGTAGGTAGTTTATTAATATTTTAATTTGATAATGGCAGTCGGGTTTTTTTAATTTTTAAATTATATCTTGTTTGGTACTAAAAAATCTGACTTCGGCGATCGTGTGTGTTGTCCGATCTTGAATATTATATTTATCACACACTACTATTATAATATATATCACACACTAATATTATAAAGGCGAAAGTTTCAACCGCTGAACCGATATGGCTGAAATGAATGGAGATAGATTATGCCCTGACTTAACATAGGCTACTTTTTATCTTGGAAAAATCCACAGTGCCCACGAAATGTATAATCTATAGCTACAGCTATAGGTAGATTACTATTGCGAACTTCCTTGAAAGTAGGTAGGTATAAAGGTTGGAAAGGGAGCGGGAACGCGAACCGGAAATCCACGATTCCCTCGGGATTTGTAAAAAAGCGAAATTCACGCTGGTGAATTTCGCTTTGGCGGGCAGAAGCTAGTTATTAAATATTGTTAAGTGATTGTGAAAATATTTGTGTAATGAAAGTAAACTAACTATTATAATATTAATAATTCATTGTTTTATTTAATGTAGTTACGCCCTTTAAAAAAATTGTAACATTAAGCCCTCTTGTTCACACGCCGTGAAAAATCACGTTTTACGTTTTACGGTCGTCAGTGTTGTATGGAGCACAATCGGAGTTCGTTAACACGCACGGTGGCACTACGGCGTGCCGCACGGCGTGATTACGTCAGTGTTGTGTATAAAAAATTACAAACAGAAAAAAAGTAATAAAAATAAAAGCAGAATATTAAGAGCACCTGCGCCTGTACCGACACGTTACCGAACGAACTATACCAGTCTATGGGGGCTTGTACGGCGCCGAACTTTCACGCGGCGCAAGTTATTTACCTACGAATTGCTTCCCTACGCTGATATTCTACACTAATATTATAAAGAGGAAAACTTTGTTTGTTTGGTTGTAATGAATAGGCTCAATAACTACTGGACCGTTTTTAAAAATTCTTTCACTATTCGAAAGCTACATTATCCACGAGTACTTAACATAGGCTAAATTTTATTTTGGAAAAACATAGGGTTCCGTAAAATATTTGGGTTTTTCGGACACAAGGTGTAAAAAATCAACCAGAAAAGTTACTTATTTTGCGTACGCTGCTTAAACTATAAAAGATAGAACCATAAAATGTTCTAATTAATTGTAGATCTTATAAATATCTATAAAAAAGTCCGCGACACACTATACCTATCTATGTCGAGTGAGGCACAACAACCATTTTTTTATTTAAAAATCTTGAATTTTTTTTTGGACTACATTTAAACGCATTAATTTTACTCATGCTGTTAATCCTTATCAAAATAAATTATTTCATCACTAAGTACAGTTTAGGGTAGATTTTGGTCTTTGAATGATTAAAATTGGACGTTTGGTTTTGGCGAAATTAAAATATCTATCTAAAATATTAGAAATCGTAAATTTCTGCTGCACAGCCCGTTATGCCGTTGCGAAGTGAGCGTCACCAAGGGGGTGCGCGTGCGGGAGGGGAGTTTAGATCTATGAGCAGTGCTTCCAGATTCACTGTAATTACTAATTACAGTAGACCTACTGCATTTTAGGCTTTTCTACTGTATACTGTAATGAATAAAATACAGTGTATGAATTTACTGTATTTTATTTTCAACTAGCGGACCCGGCAGACCCGTCATCCTGCCCGCTATTAGCGCCACCTACCGGGTCTAATTTTTTTACTTATAAACCTTCCTCTTGAATCACTATCTATTAAAAAAAAACACATCAAAATCCGTTGCGTAGTTTTAAAGATTTAAGCATACATAGGGACATAGGGATATAGGGACAGAGAAAGCGACTTTGTTTTATACTAAGTACTAGCGGACCCGGCAGACGTCGTCCTGCCTGCTATTAGCGCCACCTACCGGGTCCAATTTTTCTACTTATAAACCTTTCTCTTGAATCACTCTATCTATTAAAAAAACCGCATCAAAATCCGTTGCGTAGTTTTAAAGATTTAAGCATACATAGGGACAGAGAAAGCGACTTTGTTTTATACTATGTAGTGATGTAGTGATAACTTAAATTCATGAAATCCAACACGTAAAATAATTTTTTTCAAAGAAAAATGAACCGACTTCAAACCATTCGAACTAAAAAGTTTAAAATAATTTTTTATTCATTTAGATTGACGATTAAACTACCTAACTCAAATAATATATAATTTTTTGAAGTCGGCGCCAAATTACTCATACTTTTTAAGTCGAAAATATGCTCCCCGAATTCGATTCCAACAAATTGAATGTGGTTTGGCGCCGACTCCAAAAAATTATATATTATTTGAGTTAGGTAGTTTAATCGTCAATCTAAATGAATAAAAAATTATTTTAAACTTTTTAGTTCGAATGGTTTGAAGTCGGTTCATTTTTCTTTGAAAAAAATTATTTTATGCTTTTTAGTGATTTGTTTTCTTTATATTAATCCTTTTATTAATCTATATTAATAATTTCGTGCAGGGGTACGGTAGACTCGATCGAAACCTTATAAGAATAACAGGGCATGAAAAAATATTGATTTCGAGTCGACAACATATATCCGCAAAATTCGTATTATGGAGAATTTCGTTAAATTCTAACGGCACTGACAAACAACAAATCACGTTTGTCATCCAAACAAACCGCAGTCGCCATGGATACGACTCGCCAATTTGACACATCTTTTTTATTTTTATTTGATTTAACCATGGAGATTTAACAGGTTTTACGACTCTGAGTTCTAGCCCTTTTGAGACAATGACTCATAATACACAACTAGGTACAAAATGTAGGTAGATATTTCTGTAGTCATCGGTTCTCATTGTTAAAGGAAAGCAAGGCATAGATTCATATAGCTTCGTTCATTGTCAAAACAAACAAAATATAAGTTTTAAGGTTTATTCTGTGTAAACCTCTTTGTTTTAAAGCACTCAGCCACCACACATTTTAAAATTAAAAGTTGGTTGTATAGCTTTTGAGAAATTTAAACCCGACTGTCGGGTTGTGCAACGGAACCCGTCTTATTGTTAGAGCGTTAGCTTCACGTGTCATTGATGCCGAAATTATTTGTGGTAGCCATGTGGGAATCAGAGAAATATAGGGAAATAATAAATTTTAGAGAATTTCAATAACTAGATTTGTTTTACAGAGAATAAGCCTTAACTTATGCTATGCCTTAAAACTTATGTTTCGTTAATTTATGTTAGTTTATTTTGAATGTTAATTTGAAATAAAAAACTATTTGTATAAAAAATAAACAATTTCAATATAGAGAAATTTTATGATAATCAACCTGTGATGTATAATATAGATAAGTATCCTTTATAGGTATCATTGCCAAATTCTCGGGTGAGATACTCATTGTAAAATTACAATTTACATATTTCGTAATAGGTATTATTTTCTAAGATTATTTTTTATTTAGCCGATTTGTTTTACAGAGTTAGTTTATTTTGAATGTTAATTTAAAATAAAAATTATTTGTGTGAAAACTTTTGCAGTTTTTATTTACCTACTATATTTATTAAACACAATGAACAACGACACAACAACACAAGCTGTACGAGTCTATGCCTTGCTTTCCTTTAATATTCCTTGAGAACCGATGACTACAGAAATATCTACCTACATTTTTTACCTAGATGTGCATTATGAGTCCCCCGAGCGAAGCCGGGTTTTCTTCTAGTAATAATATAAATGAGAACTATGTAAAATAGATTATGACCTATATATTATTAATTATTATTAAATATCCTGTGACATATTACATACATTTTATGTGTCATACTAAGTATAGATGAATGGTTTTATAATGTTCTAACCCAACCTAACCTAACTTCCGATCTATACAAGATTAGTTTGTATGCGTACTAGGTACTCTTATATAATTTGGAAGACCTTGATTAAAAAGTTATTTACAATCTATATGCGACCAGTTTCACACCCTTGCGGTTTGGCTTTGTATAGGATGCAAATACATTTTAGTGACATATGTATTACATTTATGGTTATAACTTCGTATGTAATAATGATAACTCGATGTGTTATATACTTAAACCTTCCTGAAAGTATGTAGATTACGATAGTGAAACAATCATCAAAATCGGTTCTTTCGTTGCGGAGATAATCGCGAACATACTTACATACATACATACATACATACATACTTACATACATACTTACATACATACATACGGGTCGAATACAGAACCTCCTTTTTTTGAAGTCGGTTAAAAACGAAACGCAGCTAACTTAATCCATTGAGGAATAGAATAGAATAGAAAAGATTTTATTTAAATAAACTTTTACAAGTACTTTTGAATAGTCAAATGAATCTACCACTGGTTCGGAATGCCATTCCAACCGAGAAGAACCAGCAAGAAACTCGGCGGTTGCTCTTTTCCAAATTTACAATATCAATATAACAATTTTATGTTAAGTACATGATTGAATTGCCGTCTCGCGCATTGCTGGAACGAGTCAAATCCACGCCTTTTTATCATTTATACAATCTTCAATTTTATTCAGATAAACTTTCACAAGCGCTTACGAATCGACAAATGAATCTACCACAGGTTCGGAATGGTGCTTACAATTCTACACATGTGAAGAAGGGCAGACAAAAGTAGCCCCATTTCCGACGGTGGCACCCGTTCACGAGCATGACGCATGATCCAGCCATTGCTTCGCTCAACGATATTCGAGGGAACGGGAATCTATACCCGTATTACTAATTCCCCAGAATTCTGACAGCTGTCATTGTCATTTACAGATGAGTTATTTGTATGGAGAACAGGGTTAACATCTACGAAGTACGATTTTACCCCAAACTACTTTCATTCCCTGTCATCATAAAAAGCCATATGCCGCGTAATAATATTACTCGTTTCGCCTTAAAATAGATAACACCAAGAGTGGAAACTAGAAAGTGCACACTAATAGCAATAGAAAACAAAAGATGCACATTGAAAAAAATTATTCAAAAATGAATGTCGAATGACATTATCACCATGAAGTGTCTGTCAGGCATTTGTCATTTCCACATGCGGCAGTTGATTTGTATTTGCATAAGTTTTGAATATTTTATCTTTTTTGTGGGAATTGTTTTATCACTGGTAACATTACGAAACGTCAGAATTCCGGGGAATTCGTAATACGGGTATATACCATATATACTATTACTATTACTATTTTACTATATTTTACTATCTATACTAATATAATATCTATACTAATATCTATACTAATAAATAAAATTGAAGTGTCTGTCTGTAATTTCGAAATAACTACCTCATATTAAGCTCATACGGTTATTTGAACTGTACCATAACCGAATCACATGTTTTTAAAATTTTTGTCTGTGTCTGTCTGTTTGAACGGGCTAATCTTCGGAACGGCTGAACCGATTTTGACGGGACTTTCACATACAAGTAGAGAATTAACCAGGGAGTAACATAGGCTACTTTTTTAACCGACTTTCAAAAAAGGAGGAGTTGTGTTTTTCTACCTATGTACACCGATATCTCCGAGATTTCTGGACCGATTTTAGTAATTCTTTTTTTAATCGATAGAAAAACTTTGCGACCCTGTTCTATAAAAAATTTGGATTCCAACTCCTCAATCCTGATGATGTAGAGGACCTGATCCCCAAAACTAATGGGATTTAGAAACTTTCGGTTATTTGAATTGATATTGCGGTACCAATTAAAGACTTTATCGTTGAATGAACTCGAGTAGGTACATATCCAACTCCTCAACCCTGATGCTGTAAGGAATTGCATTCCGAAATCGTGGGGATCCCACGGGATTTTTCCGTTTTGGGGACGGGTTACTTAACAAATAAGCTACTTTTTGTTCTGGAAAATCAAAAGTTCCCACGGGATTTTTAAAAACCTAAATCCACACGGGCGAAGCCGTGGGCATCATCTAGTAATAAATAAAGCGGAAGAGTTTGTTTGTTTGAACGCGCTAATCTCAGGAACTACTGGACGGATTTCAAAAATTCTTTCACCGTTGGATATGTACGTGAACCTTGAGTGCTATAGGCTATATACTATGTACCACGGGCGGAGCCGGGGCGAACCGCTAATGTTTAATAAAATGAAAATAAAAATCGAAAATTATCAATTAATTTATGAAAGGCCTGTATTGTGGGATAAGAGTATTGATGATTACAAAAACAAGCGGCACCAATTAAGTTTCTTCCTTTTTAAACCGACTTCAAAAAAAGGGGTTATCAATTCTACATGTGCTGGGTTATTCTGTAACTTAGTTAGCAACTGAAAATAGTTGCCAACGAATTAGTTTGATATACATTGCTGCTTTACTGTGGGAAATATAAAGTGTTTTCATAATTTTACACAGTAAAGCAGCAGTGTATATCGAACTAATTCGTTGGCAACTATTTTCAGTTGCTAACCAAGTTACAGAATAACCCCCCTGATCATTTAACTGATCGCGACCTATGTCGATGTATGAGAACAATAGTTTCGCAATGGCAAAGAACGCTTAATCGCTTGGTAGCATGTTTTTGCCGGGAGAGTGGTACTTAACTAGCCACAGTTGAAGTCTCCCACCAGACCAAACCAGAGATAATTTAGAATAGTACATTGTTCCACGACGGGAGAAAGTGACCGATTACTACGAGGGTGTAGTTTGAGGCCCGAGGCCGTAGGCCGTAGGGCCGCAATACACCCGAGAGGAATCGCACTTTCTCCCGAAGGGTTACATAGTGCTTTATACACACATTTTACACCTACGAGGAAAAAAATAAAATAATCAAAAATATTAAAATTATTAGTTACCGGAAATCAATCAGAAAAAGACGTTGGGTTTCCATTGTAAAAAATCTTCATATGCTTTGTTGTATCTATTTTTATCTATTTCTAGATATCTTGGTTAAGAGATTTTCAATATAACAATAACTGCTTGGCCACATATTTTTAATTCCGGCGGCGTTGGGCGGCTCACTACTTAGACACTTCGAGTTCCCTAAAGTTATTTGTAATTTTATAAATTGAAAATTTGGATAGGTAAAACAAAAGAAAGTGACTCACAAAATACAAAGAAAATAGCGCGAAAAATTTATATTTTCTATTTTTTACTTTTACTTTATATTTAATTGTATTAATTAAAATTGAATTTATTTAAAATAGCGGACCCCGGTCGTGCTCGGTGACATACCGACATCAGCGCCATCTACCGTGGCGGTTACTTATTTATTTTATTATAGGTGCTTTTTAGGGTTCCGTAGTAAACAAGGAACCCTTATAGTTTCGCCATGTCCGTCCGTCTGTCCGTCTGTCCGTCTGTCCGTCTGTCCGTCTGTCCGTCTGTCCGTCCGTCCTCGGTTAATCTCAAAGACTATTAGTGCTAGAAATCCGTAATTTGGCATGAGTATAAATATTAATCACGCCGACAAAGTGGTGAAATAAAATTTTGATAAATATTTTTTTTAGGGTAGCTCCCCTACATGTAAAGTGGGGATGAATATTTTTTTTCTCGTCTAACCCATAGTGTGGGGTATCGTTGAATAGGTCTTTTAAAAATACTGTGGGTGTGGGAACATCATTTTTCGATTTCTAGATCCGTTTGTAAAATATAATGTTTTAAAGTGCAAATTTTTATTAGAGTCAAGTGTCCCCCCCCTCTATCAGCCAAATGGCAGTATATAGGAACTTGAAAAAATTCACAGCAGTAGGGTATATAATCAATTTTAAAGGAAAACTATCACGGCTAAGTAGGGTTCACAGGTTAAGGAGTTATACCTGTTTTCCGAGGATTGTGACTACGGAACCCTACACTGCGCGTGGCCCGCCACGCACTTGGCCGGTTATTATGTCGTCTTTTGTCGAAATAGGTTTTTTTCATGTACTGATCGGATTTTATCAAAAATTAAAAAGAAAAAAGCACGTTAGTAATGGAATTTCATAAATGGAATTTCCGCTCTAGCGCGTTAACAATGAATTCTCATAGTTCTTTTCGCCCCGCATATTTGTTTGACAGTAATGACGTACTTTTGACCGTCGATAGGAGAAAAAATTTGATTTTGGGTTAACGTTTTACACTAAATACCAAAATTTCAGGTTTGTAACTCATTTCGTCTGCGAGCTAGAGACCTGTGACCTGCGGACAGACGGACAGACAGACAGACAGACAGACAGACAGACAGACAGCCGAGTGACATTAATAGGGCTCCGTTTTTTACCCTTTGGGTACGGAACCCTAACCAGAAGGTACTTTCCGAGCAGGTGTAGTATAAAAATTATAAATTCCTCAATTTTTGTAGGAAGTATACACATACATATGTGGCCCATTTTGAAACATCTCCTTTCTTACCTGTGGCGTATCTATATAATATTAATCACTATTTATAATAATTGATATAGTATGATATATAATTAATAAGAAATATAATTGGTTTCAGTCGCGCCTTCGTCCGAGACACTTGCGACGAATAACGAATACAAAACGCGAGCTGAAGAAGCCGATACAGTCCAGAGAAGTGAAGAAGTATTTAAAATTAACAGTAGCGATTTACACAAACAATCACTCGATACCAGCAGTAGAACAAAGATTGATAAATTATTGATGAATTGTGTCGTCAAATTATATGATGTTTTTAAAAGCCTTAAGAAAAGTGTACCAATTCCAGATTCATCTTGTCACTCGCTAGTAAAAACCCAAGAGACTATTATTTCTTGTGACAATCAGTGTCATATTGATAATGAAGACATTGAACTTGTTACTGATAAAGTAAACGCTAATAATCGTAATGTAGCTAGAACTTTACAAAGTAAAACAAATTGTTCAAATAATGATGTTAATGAAAGTTGTTCATTTGTGGGAAAGAATTGGTTTATTTGTGATGTTTGTAAAATTATGTTTGAACGAAAAAGTATCTTAGTTAAACACATAAAAACTCATACTGAAGTGAACACTTTCACTCGCAAGTATAACCAACACAAATTAGAAAACAAAAACGATTTAACGACAACTGCTGACAAAGGTGACTTAGTGAGATACATGAAAACACACAGTGGTGAAAAGCCATTTATTTGTAAGTTATGCAGTTGTAAATTTGCGCGAAATTCTCACTTGGTGATCCACATAAGAGCACACATTGGGGATAAACCATATACTTGTAAGTTATGCAAACACAAATCTGCTTTCAAATCTACCTTAGTGAATCACATGAGAACGCACACTGGTGAAAAGCCATATGCTTGTAAGTTATGCAAATACAAATTTGCTTACAAAGGTAACTTAGTTGCACACATGAGAACACACAGTGGTGAAAAACCATTTATTTGTAAGTTATGCGACTTTAAATTTGCGAGAAATTCTCATTTGGTGAACCACATAAGAACACACACTGGGGAAAAACCATATGCTTGTAAGTTTTGCGAATACAAATCTGCTAACAAATCTACCTTAGTGAATCACATGAGAATGCACACTGGTGAAAAGCCATATGCTTGTAAGTTATGCAATTGTAAATTTGCGCGAAATTCTTATTTAGTGAGTCACATGAGAATGCATACTGGTGAAAAGCCATTTATTTGTAAGTTATGCAATTGTAAATTTGTGCATAGTTCTCATTTGGTGAATCACATGAGAACGCACACTGGTGAAAAGCCATTTATTTGTAAGTTATGCAATTGTAAATTTGCGCGAAATTCTTCCTTGGTGAAGCACATAAAAACACACACTGGAGACAAACCTTGTAAGTTATGCAAATACAAATCTGCTGACAAAGGTAACTTAGTGAGACACATGAAAACACACATTGGTGAAAAGCCATATGCTTGTAAGTCTGTCTCATGAGTCTGATTTTAAATGTATCATCAACCAGAAAATTAGAAAATTAAAAATTGGGAGTACTGCATGTTCGACTTTAGAACAAGGAGCTATTGGTTCGTTTTACTTTATCTCTATCTCACTGGTGAAAAGGCATTTCAGTGTAAGTTATGCAAATTCAAATATGGCCATAAAAGTAATTTGGTGCATCACATGAGAATATACACTGGTGAAAAGTCATGCAATTGTAAATTTGCGCGAAATTCTTATTTGGTGAGTCACTTAAGAACACACACTGGTGAAAAGCCATATGCTTGTAAGTTATGCAATTGTAAATCTGCGGAAAATTCTCATTTGGTGGGTCACATGAGAAGGCACACTGGTGAAAAGCCATTTATTTGTAAGTTATGCAATTGTAAATTTGCGCGAAATTCTTATTTGGTGAACCACATGAGAACACACACTGGTGAAAAACCATATGCTTGTAAGTTATGCAATTGTAAATTTGCGGAAAATTCCCATTTGGTGGGTCACATGAGAACGCACACTGGTGAAAAGCTATTTATTTGTAAGTTATGCAATTGCAAATTTGCGCTAAATTCTCATTTGGTGCATCACATGAGTACGCACAATGAAAATCCATTTATTTGTAATTTATGCAATTGTAAATTTGCGTACAATTCTTATTTGGTGCGTCACATGAGAACGCACAATGGTGAAAAGCCATTTATTTGTAAGTTATGCAATTGTAAATTTGCGCAAAATCGTTTAGTGCGTGAGAACACACACTGGTGAAAAGCCATTTCACTGTAAGTTATGCAAATTCAAATGTGGACATAAAAGTAATTTGGTGCGTCACATATGAACACACACTGCTGAGAAGTCTGCCTTAAGAGTCTGATTATAAAATGTATGTTCGCCCCAAGTGGAAACTTTGGAAAATAAAAATTGGGAGTACTGCAGGTGCGACTTTTTAAAACAAGAAACTATTAGTCCATTTTACTCTGGCATGATTACCTCAGGATTTGTGAAAAATCGAAATACATGCGGGCGAAGCCGCGAGGCGAAGCCGCGGGCGTAGCCGTACCTACTAGCAAAAGCTAGTAGGTACATTTAATTTTAAAGGACATGGCCGGAATTTGTATGGAGCTGTGCCCTTGGAAATTCGCTCGATTAATCGAAAAAAAACTTACTTAAATAAACATAAATGGATGTTAATTATTCATATGTGAAAATTGCTTTTAAAATAAACTAAAGTATATCGTGACAATTACATTTTTCCAGCGCAGGCGTGGAAAAAACACAAAAAATAAGAATGTTTACTGTTATTTGTTTTTGTTTTTATTTTCCTGTCATAATGCGTTTGCGTTTGGAAACACGTATAATAATAACGATATTTGTATTTAGCACAAGGTTAGACTGAATAATATTTAGTTATTTATGTTTTATATTATAAAACACCCAAACAAATACGACCTGTTAGAATAGTATAGCTAAAGCAAATATAAAAAATCAACGATTTCACGAGTATCGACACTCGACACCATTTATGCAGCCGCGCACGTTAACGTTAACGCAATAATCTTAAACCTATTCTATAACCTATGCGTGCGTGTATCCGAACGTCTAATTATTTTTAATCTATTCACGCTGTCGTGATGCATGGATTGATTGTTTATTTTTATCTGACCTGTGACTTACCTAGTGAATTACATATTACATACATTCGTGGATTCAACAAGCTACTGTTGTTACAGTGTTATCTTTTGTGCAGACTTAGTATTAAGTTGCCGTATACCACTGAATGTTTGTGTTGTATGGTACATTATGCTAAGCAGTTCGTTGAAGTAAATCGTTGGACCCCTTTTTTGAAACACTGTTGAAGTGTCTATTTGAACCTTATTCTGTGGATCTCAAAGAATGTTACGGTTACAGGTTACAAGATCCTGTGCCTAGTCACTGTGATGTAGGCATTACTGGTCCGTCAGCGTGAGCAGTTGCAAGAGCTGCTCTACTACTACTTTGAAGTTGAAGGAGCCCGGGGGATGATCTCACGTCAGGATAAGACATTTTGGCGGTTTTTGAATATAGAAGAACATTGTGAAGAAACCATTCTGCAATTTAATTACAGAACTACTGTTTTCATATCACTGTTGACAAGTTGTATTTGCCTTCTTTTTGTTAGTTGTCAAATAAATTATTTTTGTAATCATCTTCAAATGTTTTATTTCCTAACATTAGTATTGCCTATCCAATTGATTCAGTATGATTGGTTAAAGCCCGATTCGCACATATCAGTGAAGTACCTATCAGTGCCGCCGCTGGCGCAGTTCAGGCACAGTGAAAAATATGTCATTCTCTATGAACTCAGACTAAAACACTGCGTCGTCACTCGTCACTGATACGGACAGGTGTGAACGCGTTAATAGAAAATGTTTGAAAGAATATTTTTCACTACCGGCACCATATTATGTGCGAATCGCGCTCGAAATGAATGCTCGTCAGCTAAGAAAAACCCAGCTTTCATATATATTGAAAACAGTGGATATTTCTCCTGCGTGTGACCTTTTTATTATTGCTTTATTATTATTAAAAGTACTTAATTACAAGTTAAAAATAACAAGATAGCTACATATCGTTACGTTATAATTACGTTATCGAAGTGCTCTGAATCACCCTGCTGGTCTGCAGTAGACAGAATTTTGAAATTGGAAAATGATTATGAAAATAACAAAATAATTATTTTTGTTGATTGGCTTGTCTAAAAATCAGAATAATACGAAAATAATACAGCAGGGCGATTCAGAACACTTCGATAACGTAATTATCGATCGATTCGATAAGTTATCGTTAAGTTTTAGTCCCCAACACAGAGGCATCATTCCGAGGAGGTGCATTCTTGATGCGGCGCCGCAGCGGTGCAGGTACACGCTCTCGCCACCCGCTGATGTCGGAACGGCAGAAACTTCGTGATTCGAAAGTTCACCTGCATATGCAGTTTCCTCATCTGCGGAAGAAACAAAAAGTTCAAATTCCTATAGATCTTTCTAAGATTAATTATATAAGATATTATTATAACTTATTTCCCTAAAGGGAAAAAAAAACTTATTTCCCTAAAGGGAAATAAGTTATGAAGGCATCTTTCACGTTTAAAAATAAATAAAAAATATGAATGATGATTGTTAGCTCCGCCGCGCCAACAACGATGAGCCCCTTCCTTTTGTGGTACCCAAGTATCGCATTCAGTATCAATTAAAGTTTAGTTCACTATCGTTATTACGTTTAATTATATATTTTATCGTTTACTAGCGGTCCGCCCGGCTTCACCCGTGGTACATAATATATTATAGCCTATAGCACTCAGGGATCACGTACATATCCAACGGTGAAAGAATTTTCGAAATCGATCCAGTAGTTGTGTGCTTTAAGCAACATTATCTTAACAAAGGTAGGAATTAAATGCCCTGCTTGATTATGACACTCCCTAAAAATGCAATGGCTAGAAGTATTTGGAGCACGTCTGTAACTAGGCAGGTAATTCACTACTCCAATCCTTGGATGTGGTTGTGGTGGTGGTGGATGTGGTAGTGGATGTGGTTGTGGTGCTGGTGGTGCTGGTGGTGGTGGTGGTGGTCGTGGTGGTGGTGGTGGTCGTGGTGGTGGTGGTGGTCGTGGTGGTGGTGGTGGTCGTGGTGGTGGTGGTGGTGGTGGTGGTCGTGTTGGTGTTGATAATGGTAGTGGTTGTGGTGGTGGTGGTGGTCGTGGTGGTGGTGGTGGTCGTGTTGGTGTTGATGGTGGTAGTGGTTGTGGTGGTGGTGGTGGTCGTGTTGGTGTTGATGTTGGTAGTGGTTGTGGTGGTGGTGGTGGTCGTGGTGGTGGTGGTGGTCGTGTTGGTGTTGACTGTTGATGGTGGTAGTGGTTGTGGTGGTGGTGGTGGTCGTGTTGGTGTTGATGTTGGTAGTGGTTGTGGTGGTGGTGGTGGTGGTGGTGGTGGTGGTGGTGGTGGCTCACGGTCCTCAGTAGATGCAGGTTCCTCTAGTTCTTCAACCTGTCTGTGTATATTTTGTACTAAGTGCCGATTAGCTCGCCTCCAACAGGGTTGACATGCATACAGGTTTGTCCTCCTATCCTGTAACAATTTTTTGACATTTTAAATGGAATAATTGGTAGAAATGTTATGTATGTATGTGTTTAGTATAATGATAGTATTATCGTCATTGTTATTAATTATATTTTTTATTATGTATTAATGTATTAATCACTACATAGTATAAAACAAAGTCGCTTTCTCTGTCCCTATGTCCCTATGTATGCTTAAATCTTTAAAACTACGCAACGGATTTTGATGCGGTTTTTTTTAATAGATAGAGTGATTCAAGAGGAAGGTTTATAAGCAGAAAAATTGGACCCGGTAGGTGGCGCTAATAGCGGGCAGGACGACGTCTGCCGGGTCCGCTAGTATATAATATATGTATTAATTATATGTATTTATCATTCTCCTATAAATGTTTCGACCATTGTACATTGCCATCAGATATCTCTTGCAACTTTACCATGGGATGAGTTGACTGCCACTCTATTTATAGTCCACCACCACCACTACCACCACCACTACAGCCTTTTTACATCCCACTGCTGGGCACAGACCTCCTCTCTCACAGGAGAGAGGAATTTAGAGCTAAAACCTGCCATGCTGCTTCAATGCGGATTGGCGGGCGGGCTTTAATGACTATTGTCACATGAGAGCATCGACGTTATATCCCATAGACTCCTCATGTTTATTTTAATTCTATTGAAACAATTCTGGCAACTAGCTGAAGTATGAAGGCGCGGGGAATCGCGTTCTGATTGGCCCGACCAAGGTCCGTACTTACCTAGGTTGCGAAAAGTACACGGACTAGGGATGGGACACGTTTGATTAAAACACGATAAGTAGATACTTACCTACCAAACATATTGTATGAATGTTATTTTATATTTTGTATTACAGATTGCTATATTGCCCCTACCTCTACATCTACCTACCTCTACCTACCTACCTAGAGGTAGGGGTAGAGGTAGGGGTAGGGGTAGAGGTAGGGGTAGAGGTAGGGGTAGAGGTAGAGGTAGAGGTAGAGAGGAGAGGGTTGTCAGTCACTGTCAGTCATTCAGTCAGTCACTGTCAGTCACTGTAAGTCAGTCAGTCACTGTCAGTCACTGTCAGTCAGTCAGCCAGTCAGTCACTGTCAGTCAGTCAGTCAGTCACTGTCAGTCATTGTCAGTCACTGTCAGTCAGACAGTCAGTCAGTCAGTCAGTCACTGTCATTCATTGTCAGTCAGTCACTGTCAGTCACTGTCAGTCAGTCAGTCAGTCACTGTCATTCATTGTCAGTCAGTCACTGTCAGTCACTGTCAGTCAGTCAGTCAGTCAGTCATTGTCAGTTACTGTCAGTCACTGTCAGTCACAGTCAGTCATTGTCAGTCATTGTCAGTCACTGTCAGTCACTGTCAGTCACTGTCAGTCATTGTCAGTCACTGTCAGTCATTGTCAGTCAGTCAGTCATTGTCAGTCACTGTCAGTCACTGTCAGTAATTGTCAGTCAGTCACTGTCAGTCATTGTCAGTTACTGTCAGTCACAGTCAGTCACTGTCAGTCACAGTCAGTCATTGTCAGTCACTGTCAGTCATTCAGTCAGTCACTGTCAGTCACTGTCAGTCATTGCCAGTCACTGTCAGTCATTGTCAGTCACTGTCAGCCATTGTCAGTCACTGTCATTCGTTGTCAGTCACTGTCAGTCATTGTCAGTCACTGTCAGTCACTGTCAGTCAGTCACCGTCAATCACTGTCAGTCATTGTCAGTCATTGTCAGTCATTGTCAGCCAGTCGGTCACTGTCAGTCATTGTCAGTCAGTCACTATCAGTCATTGTCAGATACTGTCAGTCACTGTCAGTCACAGTCAGTCATTGTCAGTCACTGTCAGTCACTGTCAGTCATTGTCAGTCACTGTCAGTCACTGTCAGTCACTGTCAGTCACTGTCAGTCACTGTCAGTAATTGTCAGTCGTTCACTGTCAGTCATTGTCAGTCACTGTCAGTCATTCTGTCAGTCACTGTCAGTCACTGTCAGTCATTGTCAGTCACTGTTAGTCATTGTCAGTCACTGTCAGTCAGTCAGTCACTGTCATTCATTGTCAGTCAGTCACCGTCAATCACTGTCAGTCATTGTCAGCCAGTCAGTCACTGTCAGTCATTGTCAGTTACTGTCAGTCACTGTCAGTCACAGGCAGTCATTGTCAGTCACTGTCAGTCATTGTCAGTCACTGTCAGTCATTGTCAGTCACTGTCAGTCATTGTCAGTCACTGTCAGTCATTGTCAGTCACTGTTAGTCATTGTCAGTCACTGTCAGTCAGTCAGTCACTGTCATTCATTGTCAGTCAGTCACCGTCAATCACTGTCAGTCATTGTCAGCCAGTCAGTCACTGTCAGTCATTGTCAGTTACTGTCAGTCACTGTCAGTCACAGGCAGTCATTGTCAGTCACTGTCAGTCATTGTCAGTCACTGTCAGTCATTGTCAGTCACTGTCAGTCATTGTCAGTCACTGTCAGTCATTGTCAGTCACTGTCAGTCACTGTCAGTCATTGTCAGTCACTGTCAGTAATTGTCAGTCAGTCACTGTCAGTCATTGTCAGCCATTGTCAGTCACTGTCAGTCATTCTGTCAGTCACTGTCAGTCACTGTCAGTCATTGTCAGTCACTGTTAGTCATTGTCAGTCACTGTCAGTCAGTCAGTCAGTCACTGTCATTCATTGTCAGTCAGTCACCGTCAATCACTGTCAGTCATTGTCAGCCAGTCAGTCACTGTCAGTCATTGTCAGTTACTGTCAGTCACTGTCAGTCACAGGCAGTCATTTCAGTCACTGTCAGTCACTGTCAGTCATTGTCAGTCACTGTCAGTCACTGTCAGTCATTGTCAGTCACTGTCAGTCATTGTCAGTCACTGTCAGTCACTGTCAGTCATTGTCAGTCACTGTCAGTAATTGTCAGTCAGTCATTGTCAGTCACTGTCAGTCATTCAGTCAGTCACTGTCTGTCACTGTCAGTCAGTCACTGTTAGTCATTGTCAGTCACTGTCAGTCAGTCGGTCAGTCAGTCAGTCAGTCACTGTCATTCAGTCAGTCACTGTCAGTCAACCAGTCAGTCAGTCAGTCACTGTCAGTCAGTCAGTCAGTCAGTCAGTCAGTCAGTCACTGTCAGTCAGTCAGTCAGTCAGTCAGTCACTGCCCAACGACGTGATGCGATTGTCGCGCGAATGCCTATTAGGACACCTATTCGAGATCAGTATGTTTGATCGCGAGTTCGTACGAGTAAAATTCGCGCGAACTTGCGATGATCGCGCATTCGCGTTGTATTAGGACAACGTCTAAGAAAAAAACAATTCTTTCTACAGCTTTATTATGTTCATACTATCGACAATAGAATAGAATTGATGTTGAACATCACTATCGTTCAGAAGGTAACTAATGAAACGAGATAAATACTTACGCGGCGAGTATGAATAAAAGAGATGCGGCGATAACGCGAGTAGATTTCAAGCTCCTCCTACTCTGAACATGACCAACATAAGATGAACCCCGCTATAAATTATTTTATTTATGATTATTTTGGTAAAATTAGTTTTACTGACTTATCGATGAAATGTTATGCTACCTTTCTTTACCTCGATGTTGGAGTACTTTTACCACACCATCTTACAGAACAGGAAGGCATCGTTGTATTTTTTGTCACTATATTTCATTCGCCAAAGCGGTTTACGGCGCTCAGAACTGGTCGATACTAATTCGGAATTTTCGAGCAGCCACTTATATAATACGAAAAAAACTCAACTGTTACCTGAAATCGCGTGCCTGTTTCTATCTGTCTATGGGATATAACGTCGATGCATGAGAGTGATAATAACTGAGACCGACTGCTGAATGTGCTCTCCAAGGCATGGGGGTGAAACATCGCCAACTACCAACTCTGGGCTGGCATGGCACTGAGAATTCCTTGACAGAAAAAAAAATATTTTCCCGGGAATTGAACCCAGAACCTCGTGATCTATATAGTATACTAGCGGACCCGGCAGACGTCGTCCTGCCCGCTATTAGCGCCACCTACCGGGTCCAATTTTTCTACTTATAAACCTTCCTCGTGAATCACTCTATCTATTAAAAAAAACCGCATCAAAATCCGTTGCGTAGTTTTAAAGATTTAAGCATACATAGGGATATAGGGACAGAGAAAGCGACTTTGTTTTATACTATGTAGTGATATATATAGTAGTCTTTAGTAATTGGTGATAGCCTAGGTGTTAAGACGTCAGCTTCTCTTTCAGGGAGACCAAGTTCATCTCCGGTACTCCGGTACTCAACTTTTCCAATTTATGTATGTTTTAAGCAATTAAATATCACTTGCTCTAACGGTGAAGGAAAACATATGCATGCCTATTCTCCATAATGTTCTCAATGCCATGTGAAATCTACCAACTCGCAGTTCGTCAGTGAGGTGGACTACAGCCTAAACTCTTCTCATTCTGAGAGGAGACCCGTGCCTTGTAATGGGCTGGTAATGGGTTGATAATAATGGTGATGATGATCTGAGTTAAAAGAGTTTGTTTATTTTTATTTGGTTTATGAGATAACTAGGCACAAATCCATATCAACAAAGTAAGCGTCTATAAAGGCATTTAGCGTTCATGTTTATAAAGTAACTATGGCATTTTCAGATCCAGACGATTTGCTACTATGTCATTCAACGCTTATGTCTATTTAGTAACTATGGCACTTTTAAATCTAGACTATTTGCTACTACAATATTTTGAATTACATTTTAAGATCCAGACGTTTTGCTTTTAGGGCATTTAGCGTTCATGTCTATTTAGTAAATATGGCATTCAAATATCAAGACTTTATGGCGATATTGTCATTTTGCAATGCGGATGTTCTGATAGCCACCGGTCTGCCGGGATAAATGAGACAGCAGCTTTACTCTTCAATTAAAAGTATTTTACACCACAATGCGACTAATACTTTAAAGCAACCAGGGAGAATAGTAGACCTAAACTAGTTTAACACTAGTAAACACTAACCTGACTGTGGGTATTCCATGATAAGAAAATATCTATTAACGGACTGTTTTCTTCAAGGGTGTGGTGTGGCACTGGGTAACGCCTCCCTCTAACTGAGCATCCACAACCAACACACACCATTGGGTAGCCCAGTACTCTGCTATGTGTACCTTCTTCCAAGCATTGATTTAACAAAACATAACATGCTTTGCAAACCAGTCCTTCTGGAGGAAGCTGAAAAACATGACATATTGTACTCAGTATAGTAATAGAGATCTACTAAGTATATTACTAGTGGATCCGGCAGACTTCGTTCTGCCCGCTGACAAACACACGCACAGAAGATTTAATACGTACTGTATGAGACGTACGGGTGACAGTTTACCGTATCGACGGGATGACAATTAAATGTTTGACAGTTACGATACCCGTGAACATGTTTTCGTGAATTTTTTAATGTTTTTAATAGTTATTTTGCTATTCGGGACGGTCCCAAATACCATGAAAATCGCTCCAGCCGTTCTCGAGTTAAAAGTGTTCGAACTAACTAACACGACTGTTTTATATATATAGATTAAGATTATTATTGTGCTGACTGCAGACACTCTTTTCAAAACTTTTTAGGGAATATAATCGACTGTTTAAAATGGCAGTTATAGTTAGTAAAGAAAATAATTAGCACATACATACCTGTTGGATAGATAACCATTCACTCAATAGAACTTGTAAAGGCGTTGCTAGACTTGTTACATTAAGCCTTCGCATTCGAATAGTCGCCACGCTACAATTCAAACATCTAGACATTTTGATCGTCAAGATTACAAACAAGTACAATTACAATAAAAAATAAATGCTTTGCAAATGAAAACGACAGCGTGAATAGATTAAAAATAATTAGATGTTCGGATACACGCACCCTTGAATAGGTTTAAGATTATTGCGTTAACGTTAACGTGCGCGGCTGCATAAATGGTGTCGAGTGTCGATACTCGTGAAATCGTTGATTTTTTATATTTGCTTTAGCTATACTATTCTAACAGGTCGTATTTGTTTGGGTGTTTTATAATATAAAACATAAATAACTAAATATTATTCAGTCTAACCTTGTGCTAAATACAAATATCGTTATTATTATACGTGTTTCCAAACGCAAACGCATTATGACAGGAAAATAAAAACAAAAACAAATAGGTAACAGTAAACATTCTTATTTTTTGTGTTTTTTCCACGCCTGCGCTGGAAAAATGTAATTGTCGCGATACACTTTAGTTTATTTTAAAAGCAATTTTCACATATGAATAATTAACCGCCATTAATGTTTATTTAAGTAAGTTTTTTTTCGACTAATCAGGGCAAATTCCGGCCATGTCCTTTTGTTTAGATAATATTTTGTTTGCAAGCCTAAATAGATTATCATTAATATGTGTGTATGTATGTACTATGTATGTTTGTCCACGAATTTGTCTGAAACTGTTAACTGGATTGTGACCATTCTAGTTTTATTGACTTACATATACTTCAACTAAAGTTGACTTGACTGCAATCTCAATTCTCACCTGATGATAAGTGACGAGTCTAAGATAAACTTGGAAGAGGTATGCATACCCCTGATCGATTTCTACACGGCATCGTACCGGAACGCTAAATCGCTTGGTGGCACGGCTTTTGCCGGTAGGATGGTAACTAGCCACGGATGAAGCCTTCCACCAGACCAGACCAATGCAGTTGAACTACTAGGACAAAAAAGTCTCACTAGTTCAACGTTTGAACTACTCGGTTGAACTAGTGGGAACGAGCCAGATAATTTAGAAATTATAAAATCCCACTTTGCCCCTGCCGGGAATCGTACCCTGAACCTCTCACTTATACCACATCGCTCACCACTGCGCCAGGGAAGCCGTCAAAAGGTTACATACACGTTATATAGTTACTACTCTACTAGCCCTTATATTCAATTTATTATTGTTATCACAAAGAACTCATCTGTAAATGACAATGACAGCTGTCAGAATTCCACGGAATTAAAAATCAGGGTATAGTGTCCGATTGTAATTAATTAATTATTTGCATGCAAAGAGGTATACTTTCACGCGTGTACATAATGTACACACACCCTTTTTAACTACATTAAATAAATAAAACAACAACGGCATAATATTTCCATTATAATAATTTAATAAGCACTCATCACAAACATTTTCAAATTCACTTTTACAATATCGTTCATTTTATAATAAATATAATATTCAAGAGCAGACAACACACACGAATGCCAGGATCGGATTCTTTTAAGTACGAAAATATCAGTTACTTCAAACAGAAACAGTTATAATGTGGTCTCCGTTGCGCTAGATCTAGAAGGAGCATCGCGTACCATCAAAATGCGGCTACAAAAGGTACGCCATATTGGCGTACACGAGTTAAATATAATATATGCATAATATAGTTATAAGTTATGCATGTAATATTTATCTTATTTATTTAAGCAACACTCTAGACTGCATCAAATCAAATATTATTTTCCACTAGAGAATGCCCGCGGCTTCGCCCGCGTGAATTTCGGTCTTGCACAAATCCCGAGGGAATCGTGGATTTCCGGTTCCCGTTCCCGCTACCGTTTCTAACCTTTATACCTACTTTCAGGGAAGTTTGCTATAGTAATCTACCTATAGCTGTAGCTATAGATTTCGGTTTTTCAAAATCCCGCGGGAACTGTAGATTTTTCCAGGATCAAAAGCCTATGTTTCAAGTCAGGGCATAATCTATCTCCATTCAAAATTTCAGTCAAATCGGTCAGTAGTAGCGGCGTGATTGAGTAACAAACATCTAAACATCCAAACATCCACACTTTTACATTTATAATATTAGTAGGATTGATCGGGTAAAAGTTATGAGTCTGGCATCATTATTCTGACACGTGTTTGCATGTAGTCGCGTACAAACTTCGGTATTTCGTTGCCGCATTCAGCGAGCTACTTTTTAACCCCCGACGCAAAAACGACGGGGTGTTATAAGTTTGACATGTCTGTGTGTGTGTGTGTGTGTGTCTGTCTGTTCCCCTGTGGCGCTCAAACGGGTGGACCGATTTGAATGCGGTTTTTTTTGTTTGAAAGGTGATTTAGTCGAGAGTGTTGTTAGCTATGTTTGATGAAAATCGGTCCAAGATGGCCGCCGCTACAAAATGGTGGATTACATATTTTTTCACAACTCCCTTAATATGGGTGTCAAATGAAAGGGCTTGACTAGTAGAATAGCATTATTGCAAATCCAAGATGGCCGCCGCCACAAAATGGCGAATGTCGGGGGTTTTTTAAATTTTCAATTTACACTTGTCTAGATAGTGCTCCGTCTGGATAGTCCAAGGATATAATCAAATTAAATCAAATCAAATAAACTTTATTCAAAATTGGCACACTGTACACTTTTTGAACGTCAATTTAGGAACAGGCAATGGTGACAATTACTTACGGAAACTTGAAACTAAAACTACGAGGGTTCCAAACGCGCCCTGGTCTGAGAAGAGCCCACAACAAACTCAGCCGGGTTTTTTTTTATTATCACCATCTTACAATATAGTATAGCCATAAAAAAATATTTGAACTGTTGGCTTTTAGAGCAATCTATGTCCATGGATTTTTGTCATTAAAAAAAATATATAATATAATAGCCTCAATAGCGCAACGGTCGTCGGGTGCGAATCGAAACCGAAAGGTCGTCGGTTCAAACCCCACCCGTTACACTATTGTCGTACCCGCTCCTAGCACAGGTTTTACTTAATTGTAGGGGAAAGGGGAAATTAGTCATGTTCATCATGGCTAATCTCACTAATAATATAAAGGCGAAAGTTTGTGTGTGTGTATATGTTTGTTACTCTTTAACGCCGCAATTACTGAACCGATTTGGCTGAAATTTTGAATGGAGATAGATTATGCCCTGACTTAACGCATAGTATTTTTATCCTGGAAAAATACACAGTTCCCACGGGATTTTGAGAAATCTACAACTACAGCTATATTATGTAGATCACTATAGCAAACTTCCTTGAAAGTAGGTATAGAAGTTTAAAAAAAATGATTGAGCTAGGGTTATGCAGTTTGCACAACTCGAAAACGCTGCTAGATTTCGAATATCACCTCGAATATAAAATCTCTTATTTTAAAGTCATTCAGTCACTATTACAATTTTTGTTTTGCTAACTTTTTGCTCGGTGCACTGGCTGTAGAAAGAGCTCAAATCTAAAACAAGCCAGTTTAGGTCCATTCCACTCTGAAATGTTTCGATACTCGAATTTAAAACGGCTGAACCGATTTTGATAAAACATATTTAAGAACACCGACAGACACATGCTATCCAGTGAGACGGAGTGGAGAAAATATGGGCAGATGCTGAGAAGTATAATGGTGAGGCGAGAGGCAAGAGAAAAAGAAGAGAAGAATAAGAGAGATGACACCTAGAGGGTCGGCACGAGGAAATGCAAAGCGGTTCCGTGTTGATCTTGGCGCTGCGAGGGTGTTGTTTTAGTCCGTGCAAGTCGGACACGCCCTGCCACAGGCAGAAGTCCGTAGGGATTTTTTCCTCCTCCATCAAGAAAAAAAGAAACGACAGACACACATAGCGGTCAATCTTGTAACATCTCTTTTAGCGTTGGGAGTCAAAAAGTAAACGTATTTTCGGGAACGTATGACATGATTATGGGCAACGGCGGCTGGGGGTCGGCGGTTTGGTTCCCGTCGACTTTCGGCTTCTTACACAACGGGTAGCGTTTCGGTTTCATGTTCAGATGAATCTGTAAAAAAGAAATTTATATTATAAAGTAGTATATTATAAAGAAAAGTATATTTAACTAAAAAATACGATTTTCTTGATTCGCAAGATCGTTTGTTTTGATATTACAAGCTATATTTTTTTAAAGAAATATGAAACCGACTTCGGCTCAGGAATCTCACTCACTTCAGGAGAAAGTGTACCAGTTAAAAATATTAGTGGCATATGGGTACATTTATGCGTATAACTTCGTATAAGAATCATAACTAGATGTGCTATAATATAGTAAAACCTTCCTGAAAGTATGTAGATTACGATAGCGAAAAAATCATCAAAATTGGTTCATTGGTTTTTGAAATAATCGCGAACATACATACATATGGGTCGAATACAGAACCTCCTTTTTTTGAAGTCAGTTGAAAATTAAACGCAATCAACTATTGACAGAGTTAAACGCAAATACAATGTTACCGGCACTGACCACACCGGAACTAGAAGAAGCAAAAGGAACTTACTTGTTTATGGTGCTTGTATAGGTTGGACTGCTGCTAGAATGTGGCGGGACAATCAACTATTGACAAAGTTCGCAAATCTAATGTTACTGACTACACTGGAAAAAGCTCGAAGAAGCAAAAAGAACTCACTTGTCTATGGTGCTTGTACAGGTTGGACTGCTGCGAGAAAGTGGCGGGGCAGTACTCGCACATGAACGGCCTCTCGCCTGTGTGCGTGCGTATGTGAGACTCTAGCTGGACTTTCGTCTGAAAAAAAATAATCAAATTATTACTATAGTTGGGACATTACAAACGTGCGAACCAAGCCATAAAACATTAGATCATAGGGTTGGTAGGGTTGTGAGGGCTCTCCCTCGCTCTTTATAACCTGTTATCGACTATCGACAAATCCTTTTTTTACTGTTACACGCAACACCAGAGAAATAAATACCAGTACCATAAGACCAGTAAGTGCGAGCGAGAAGTCCGATAAAAGTATTTATGACTCAGTTCGCACGTATGTCTCAACTATAATAATTGTTTTCAGACATTTGTACAGTTTAAATTTTTTACAGCCTGTGCTGTTTAATTTTCAAAAGTATATGTATTTCTCTCTATTCTGTTGGCAAACTAATAAAAAAGGGTGTCTATACCGAGTGCACGCGCAGTGAGCAGAAAGAAAAATGGCGCGGGACAATCAGCTAGTGGCGCCATCTATTATGTCTATCCGAAACTAAATAATATTTTAGTTTTGACGCTCGCACGTTGCTTCTCGATTTTTTTCGTATTTAAAATATAGCCTTTGTCACCCGGAATATAACAAAGAATTAATTGACACGTCATTCATCAAAATCGTCCCAGTAGTTTAGGCGCTAAGGTGGTACACACAGAATCTCATACAAAAATTGGATACAAGCATACATAGACTGCTATAACCCGCGTAATATAAGTCTAGCGGTGACCTTCAATGCGCAGAAGTCAAAAATGCGGTATCTCGGGGTGTGAGCGGGTCGCGGGGAGGGCGTGGGGATCGTTCGTAAGCACTGATTAGCTCTCGCGGATCCCTCGTAAGCGCTGATTGGCTCTCCAATGGTATTGTGTCCCGCTCACTCGTACGACGCTGCGCGCACTTGAAGGTCACCGGTCGGCTTACGTGACAGGGGTTATACAATCATAACCCTTCCTTTTGGCTTTGCCGTAGTCGGGTAACAAAATGAACTCACCGGAAACCCCTTGCCACAATGGTGGCATATCCGGTTGTTGGGTCTCCCCTTGTGCACCGTGCGGACATGTTGCTCGAGACCCACCCGGTTCTTTGATGGCTGAAATATACATAACGGGACATACAATTCAAAAACTCGGATCTGTACTTATAATGCAAAAGAATGGCATCCAAATCGGCCCAATAATCGGGCGACCTGGTTAATCGGCTAACTTTTTTTTATTTTTTTTATTCAACTACAAGTTAGCCCTTGACTGTAATCTCACCTGATGGTAAGTGATGATGCAGTCTAAGATGGAAGCGGGCTGCCTTGGAAGAGGTATGTATATCCCTGTTCGGTTTCTACACGGCATCGTACCGGAACGCTAAATCGCTTGGCGGCACGGCTTTGCCGGTAGGGTGGTAACCAGCCACGGCTAAGGCCTCCCACCAGACCAGACCAGAGGCCATTTAGAAATTATAAAATCCCAAATTGCCCCTGCTGGGAATCGAACCCGAGACCTCCCACTTATAAGACTACAGCGCTCGTCACTGCGCCAGGGAGGTGCGCTTGTTATAAAAATAACAATTACACCCTATCTCACCTTGTGACAGATGAGACAGTGGAACGTCCTGTGCAAGTGCTTCTCCTCGATGTGATCGCGTAGTTTCGTCTTGTCCACGAATCGGTGGTCGCAGTGGGCGCAGATAAATCTGAAGATAATTTTTTTTAACAAAAATACGAAATTATAAAATTAAAAAAAGTCTAGTGTGCAAAATACACACACAAGTGAAACTTTAGAACATCAAAACCTTGTTTTAAATGTTTTTGAAATAAAATTTGAGTTTAAAAACAGAACGCAGGCGGAGAGCGGTCGTCATGGAAACCGACTCGTATTCTATATCATTCACTCATAGGCTAAAATAAATATGTTTGTCTCTTTTTCTCTTTTTAGTGTCGCTTTTTCGTTTCATCGAATTTTCAAATCGCAAGGATCCTAAAGAAGTTTCGTTTAAAAAATTAAGACGGATAGTTTAATTTCAACGGAACCCACTTGAGTTGGTCGTAAGTGACGTGCTTGAGGCTGTTTCGGAGATGGCGCTGCAACGAACAGACAGACGAAAACCCGATATCGCAGTCTCCACAGTAAGCTTTGTTTGTAGAAACGGTGTCGTTTTCCTGAAAACAACAAACAAACAACAAACTTTTTTTTTTTGACGTGATAACGTCTTATAAATCGATGAACGTCGGCCGCATGCACGAAAAAGCATGACACATTGTCACGTACCATAGCAACGCACGTACCATAGCAACGCACGTACTATAGCAAGCGAGAGCACGGAACGCGCCATCGCTTGCTCGCGAGCGCGGCACTAAGCGTTCGGCTTGTGACGCATCTATCTCTCTTTGTTTTCTTTGTCAAATTAAGACTTTTAGAATACAATAGAATAGAAAAGTTTTTTATTCAAATAAACTTTTACAAGTACTTTTCAATCGTCAATTGAATCTACCACAGGTTCAGAATGCAGTTCCAGCCAAGAAGAACCAGTAAGAAACTCGGCGGTTGCTCTTTTTAAAAATAACAATATAACAATTTTATTTATGTACATGATTGAAATGCCGACTCGCAGATTGCTGGAACGAGTTAAATCCATGCTTTTTTATCATTTATATAATCTTCAATTGTATAATATGCTTTTTTTATGAGCATACTTTTAATAGAGTTCTTAAACTTGTGTAAAGGCAAGTCTAAGATTGCTTGTGGAATTTTATTATAGAACATTACGCCCATTCCCACAAACAACTTTCGGATGATGAAATGACGAGCATAACGCGACAGTTGCTAAATGTTGCAATAAGTTTAAGTATACTGAACTAGGAAGGAAAATATCGTGAGGAAAGCAACCTGTATTCCCTGAGAGTTTTTCATAATGTGGTCACGCGGCGTGTTCGTGTGCCGCACCGCACTCGGCCGGCGTGGTGGGCTACGGCCTGAACCCTGACCACTCTGAGAGGAGACCCGTGCGGCGTGCCCTGTAGTGGACCGGTAATGGGTTGATGATGCTGAGATGATACCGAACTAACCTTTTTTTTTGTCGTGGTGGAAAAGCTTTATGGCTACCCCCGTTCCTTGGGCAGAACGGGGGTTATGTGGGACTCTCCCCCGAATGGGGGTATACCCTAACTAAAAACCACCACGGCTTTTCCCTCTTGCTGATTATGCTGGACGCCCGGGGAACCCGTTGTATACGTCCCAGATACCGAACTAACCTGAGTATTGTGTTTGTCCAGATGCCTCTTCAGGCTGGTCTTCCACCGGAACACCTTGTCGCAGAGCGCGCACGGGAACCGGTTCTGCGCCTCGTGCACCGTCAGCCTGTGGTTCATGAGGCCGGCGCGGTGGCTGAAGGTCTTGTCGCACTGCGGGCACTGGACGCGCGACTTGTGCTTGTCGCAGTGGTACCTGTGCTGGTCTAGTGATCTGCAAAGGAGACCAGCCCATTGAAAAATAAATTAAAACAAGCTAAAATTTAACTAAGCAAGTGTGTTTCAGTTGTTTGAACAAAGTATTCCAGAAGAGTACAGAGTAAGTTATAATAATTTAGAATCCAAGATGGCAACTATTGTGAATTGTCATTGTTACCGTTTCATTTCAAGTCATGATTTTATATAAGGTTTAGAACGTTATAATAACGCATCCGTTAACGTTAAATAAGTTGCTATTTGCAGTACCATAACGTATCACGTGGTTATTGTCTTTGACAAGTTGGTAGTGGTGGATGATTTATTTTTTAGAAAGGAAGCTTTGGGTAGAACGTGGAGCTCAGAATTTGTTGGACTAGCAGTCGGCTGGTCGTGTCCTGAAAGTTAGAGGTTACCATTGAGGTTATGGTTACCATGTCGGTTTGTTCAGAAAGTGTAAAGAGGGGGCGAGGTTCTGCTGGCTGTTGGGTGAGTACTCTCGCATCTGTTCCAATTTTAGTATGCTTAATTGTGATGTTGGATTGCTATTGTGTGGCCTTATGGTGGTGCTGGCGGCTAAAAGGGGTTGTTCGGAGGCCGTAGTTCAGGTAGGGTAATTAATTCCATATTCCTATCGTGCTACGTGTTGGATAGGTTAGAGAATTTTTCATATAACTTTGATATGGGTATCAAGACGAACGTGTGGAACTAAATATTTGCTTTTAAATCCCCTTTACGCTCCCGCGCTTACATCCAAGGGGTTACTAAGTAAAATGGATTTTTTAAGCTTTTTGACAGTTGATGATTGTGTGAAAATGTATGATATAGAATATAGAACCTTATTGCGATATACACTATTCAGTGACTATTGTCAGTCAGGTCAGTCACTATTGGCACTTACTTGGACACTTTCCCACAAAATTTGCATTGGTATTTCTTGAGTGTGATCTGGTGTTGCGCATGTAGGTGCTGCTGGGTCGATTTGATGTCCGTGGACCTCTTGTGACATATGCCGCATTCGTATCTGTGGTTAGAAAAAAAAAATATTATCTTTAAGGTTAATAAAAAAAGTAAAAAAAAAAATATATACTATCTGTGGTTAGTAAAAAACAAGTGAAAAATCGTATGTGTGGTTTATAAAAAAGTAAAAAAATTGTATGTCTGTGATTAATAAAAAAATCGTATCTGTGGTTAGTAAAAAAATCATATCTATGGTTAATAAAAAAAGTAAAAAAAAATCGTATTGTGGCACTAGTGTAGCGCTTGGGAACTCAAACGTGCTAAAGATGGTTCGCTTCAAAAAGTCTTCCCAGGCGTCATGGTCAATTCGTTACGACTCAGTTCATACGTTTGTAATGGTTCAACTATAGTGCCCACAAATGTAGTGGAGCGTACCTTTAGTGTTCATAAATGTAGTGGAGCGTACCTTTAGTGTTCATAAATGTAGTGGAGCGTACCTTTAGTGTTCATAAATGTAGTAGAGCGTACCTTTAGTGCCTATTAAATGTAGTGGAGCGTACCTTTCGTGCCCATTAAATGTAGTGGAGCGTACCTTTTGTGCCTACTAAATGTAGTGGAGCGTACCTTTAGTGCCTAATAAATGTAGTGGAGTGTACCTTTAGTGCCTATTAAATGTACTGGAGCGTACCTTTCGTGCCCATTAAATGTAGTGGAGCGTACCTTTCGTGCCCATTAAATGTAGTGGAGCGTACCTTTAGTGCCTATTAAATGTAGTGGAGCATACCTTTAGTGCCCATAAATGTTGAGGAGCGTATCTTTAGTGCCCATAAATGTAGTGGAGCGTACCTTTAGTGCCTATTAAATGTAGTGGAGCGTACCTTTCGTGCCCATTAAATGTAGTGGAGCGTACCTTCTCATGTGCCTCTTGTAATGCGCTGTGAAAGCCTCCACGGATGACACTATGGTCTGACATATGGAGCACACATACTCGCCCTCCACCTTGAACAAATAATTGAAATTTGAGCCGACTACGAAGGAGACGTTACAGTGCACAAGTGTGGCCAAACACAGGTGCACTCTCTGTTCCCTCACTCTCATAGTCCGATAGGGGATGCCAATCTGACACAACCTTACATTATGAAACAATTGTATTAGATTAAAAGGTTACAATAAATATAATATCAGTCACACACACATGTAAGTGAGTATGCATATACGCACCCACCCACCCACACACACACACGCACTCATACGCCCACCGACACATTTTTTTTTTTGACGTGGTGGAAACCTTTTATAGGTACCCCCGTTCTGCGGCCGAATGCGGCAGAACGAAGGTTATGTGGGACTCCACCAGGTATACCCACTAAAACCACCACGGCATGACCCTCATGCTGTCTGTGCTGGACGCCTGGGGAACCCAAAGTATGCATCCCAGGTGTCCGGCAGCCGCCCCAGCTGGGGCTCCCGCTCGCCTCTGGGCTGTCCCTCCAGAGGCTCGCGCCCTCCCGTAATTTTTTAACGAGGTTTTCTTCCTCCCGCGATGGGCATCGCTGCCCCCCGCCCCGGGGTGTCTCACCCCCAGTTTCATCCGCAGTGCCCTCTGCTAATCAGAGGGACACGCGGAGAAACCTCCCTCCGCCAGATCATTGGGCGCCCACCGACACCTGCACGCACGCACGCACGCACGCACGCACGCACGCACATACATACACACACGCACGCACGCACACACACTACCTTATGCTTCTTCAGATTGTGAGTTTGCAGAGTAGTAGCGCAGTTGAATACGAGCAGACAAGTCGCACACTTGTACTCCGCCCGCAAGTAGCTCTCTCTCCGCGCCAGGAGAGATCTCTCCGCTTGCATCTCGTCGTAGGAGAGATCGACTGTCAACACGTTCTGAGATTTTGACACCTGCACAAAACAGATTACATCTGTCGATTTGAATACTGACTATGTACCTTATATAAAGTCAAATTAAAATGGACCTTAACTGCATTTGGTTAAGGCTCGAGTTCATTCATACACATACAACCAGCGTCCCAAGCGGAATATTAGCGAAATAAAAATCGATAGTACTGAATTTGCGACTCTGAAATACGGGGCCTTAAGTCCGCTTTTAAAAATTCAAATTAAATAAATTTTTTTTTTTTGACAGTGGGGCTAATTCTGTTTTACACAATTTCTAAAATGAATTTGGTTTTTTGACAGTGGGGCTAATTGTTTTACACAATTTCTAAAATGAATTTGGTTTTTTGACAGTGGGGCTAATTGTTTTACACAATCTCTAAAATGAATTTGGTTTTTTTTGACAGTGGGGCTAATTCTGTTTTACACAATCTCTAAACTAAAATGACATATCTTCTATTCGTATCTCTTTACAACGCTCCCTGCGAAAAAGAAAAGCACTGTTTTTAAACCTGTCAATTTTTTTTACTTTTGTGTTTTATTAACCACTTTAATTCAGAGATTATTTTCAGAAAATTAGCCACATTGATGTGCTTACCTTTTTCTTTATTTTTTTTCTCTTCTTGACTTTCGTGGATTTGCCTTTGTTCTTTTTTATTTCCTCCAAAAACGACTGTATTTTCGTGTCAATGTCGCACGTCGTATCGTTATCGGAATCGATAGATTTCAAACTACCCCCATCGTTCGATAAATTATCTTCTACTACTGAAAAATAAGAGATAAAGTTCGTAAACTAAAACCCGACTACTAATTTAGTGCAGGGACTGAATAACCGGAATTTAATGGTAGTTTTATTTAGCGGTAATGGGCCTACCCTTTTAATAAAAGTACCGAATTGTTTAAATACCTATAATTTCGGTACCGCTTCATTTCGGTACCTCTTTATTTCTGTACCTTTATATTTCAGTTTACCGGTACCGAAATAAAATTTCGGTACCGAAATAAAATTTCGGTACCGCTATTTATATCGATATTTTTATCTAATAAGGCTTTACTTTGATGTGCCGTTGAATGAATCCCACCACTTCGGCATTCTATATTCTTTAATATTCTTATTTTTAGATTAAAATTAGCATTTGGAATTTCTTAAAATCCTTACGTTTTAACAAACACAGGAACCGACGGGAAGCGGGGGACGCGCGGCGCGCGGCACGTGGTCAAATTCTTCACCCCCGCGCGCGCACCTTTTCGTATTTTTTCGGTACCGAAATCGCAAAGCGGTTAAATAAAGGTATCTTTTATAAAGGTTGAGATTTCGGTACCTATTTTGTACCGGTATGATAACGGTGGTACCGGTACGGTATGCTCTACCGCTTTCAGTCCCTGATTTAGTGTGCAGAAAAACATGTATTCAACTGCGTATTACTGAAAATTCGATCGGAAGAAACCGCGGGGCAAGCATCTAGTGGCGGCTTCTGTTATGTCTATCCGAAGCTATCTTAATATACTTATTTAAGCCGCGAAGTTCACTTCTCGATTTTTTTCGTATATAAAATGTAGCCCACCCGGACCCGGATGTCACCCGGACTATAAAAACAAATCAATTGATACCACATTCATCAAAATCGGTCCAGTAGTTTAGACGCTACGGTGTTCGCTGACATACAGAATTCGCTGCCCAGCCAACATCTGGCTTTACGCGCTGCCCAGCCAATGGCGCAACTTACCTCTATTTTCCTCTGTTTTAACTGCATCCTCAACTTTGACGGTATAGTTTAAATCAATCTCCACATTTATCAAGTCTTTTGGATGATTGTCAGTCAAAGCAACGGGGTCAATGGCCTTTTTTGTGGTACGTTTTAAACGCGCAACTTTTGAACCAGTTTTGAGGGTACTCTGTAAAAGTCAGACGGACGTTTGGTATTACATAATTTTTTTAACAAAACTACCTACATTCATACCATTATCCATATCTTGAAAAGTACTGAACCGATTTTGATGAAACTCGCACTGTTCGCTAAGTTGGAAGTAAATATGTGGCAATAAAAAAAGAATTAGTTTCAAAGAAATACATGGATTATATATACATACAAACATACATACACCTATAATTTTTTTTATATGTATTAGTTCGGACTTCGGAAGCTCTAATAGATTATCATATTATGTGAATATATTGCGGTTTCAATAATATTACCTACATAATATGTGTTGGTCTGCTACTCATTTTTTTGAATTTAGTTAAAAAGGATTAATTGAAATAGGTTCAGATTTGACCAAGTTATGGAAAAGGTCAAAAAAATACTATGAATATAAAAATACTATTGAATTGAGACTATGACAAGTATAAATTAAAAAACCCCCAACATTCGCCATTTTGTGGTGGCGCCCATCTTGGATTTGAAATTTATCATAGTGTATAGTATTTTTCAAGCCCTTTTGATACCCATATTGAGGGAGTTGTGAAAAAAATATGTAATCCGCCATTTTGTGGCGGCGGCCATCTTAGACCGATTTTCATCAAACATATCTAAGAACATCCGCGACTAATTCCCCTTTCAAACAAAAACAAAAACAAAACCGGTTCATCCGTTCTGGAGCTACGATGACACAGACAGACACACGTTTTTACAGCACCTCGTCCGCGTCGTTATGGCGTCGGGGGTTAAAAAATCCTCTTAAGGTACCTTCTTTTTTCTTCTATCTCTTTTGCCATCACACAATACTGTCTGTATAGTTGCCACCGGAGCTTTATCTGAACTGTCAATATTGCTATTTTCTGTTGATGTCTCTGTTTTGTCTTGAGCTATAAAACAAATAGATCATTATTGAATAAAAATCACATAAAACAAATATCAACAAATAAACATCAGCAGATCACCGTCCACATGGATTTAGGTTTATTTAAAAACCCCAAAAAACACGATTTACACAGCACTCAACGGTACGATTCCTCAACTGCGCCTCGAGAAGGTCTAAAAGTCGTTTGTGAGAATGGATGTGAAATTTGATGTAAAAAAAAAATGGCTGTAGTGGTTGTGGATGGGAGCTATATTCATTTTCATGACAAAAAAAATCTTTTGATAATCACCTTTAAGTTTGAGTAAGTCATCTTCGTCCCGTGTAATGGCTAGTGTGTTGTTAACATGCACCCTCAAACGTGGAGGTCTAGATATGTCTAACAAGGAGCACTCATGAAGATTCTGAAACTGAAAATTTAAATCACAATGAATGGCACATCTTTTCTCTGTGGATGTGAATAAATGAAACATCTTTTCCCTGTGGATGAGAATAAATGAAACATCTTTTTCCTGTGGATGTGAATAAATGAAACATCTTTTCTCTGTGGATGTGAATAAATGAAAATCTTTTCTCTGTGGATGTGAATAAATTAAACATCTTTTCACTGTGGATGTGCATAAATTAAACATCATTTCTCTGTGGATGAGGGTAAATGAAACATCTTTTCTCTGTGGATGTGAATAAATGAAACATCTTTCCTCTGTGGATGTGAATAAATGAAACATCTTTTCTCTGTGGAGGTGAATAAATGAAACATCTTTTCACTGTGGATGTGCATAAATTAAACATCATTTCTCTGTGGATGAGGGTAAATGAAACATCTTTTCTCTGTGGATGTGAATAAATGAAACATCTTTCCTCTGTGGATGTGAATAAATGAAACATCTTTTCTCTGTGGAGGTGAATAAATGAAACATCTTTTCAACATTTGTAAACATGGATGTATGAACGTTTGTTACTCCTTCACTCAAAGACTACTGAACAGATTTGACTGAAATTTGGAATAGATAGATTATACCCTGGATTATGGACACATAGGCTACTTTTTATCCTGGAAAAAAGTGTTCCTGCGGGACATAAAACAATGCCATCTATCGGCAAATAAGTAAAACTTTGGCTGCTGGAGGAGTGCTGTTCTTATTTTGTCTTATGTGCTTTTAAAATATTTTTTCAGCGGGTAATATGCTAGTTTTTATATGTATAGACTAGCTGATGCCCAGCGACTTCGTCCGCTTGGATTCTTATAAATCTACCTTGGGGATCGAATTTCCAAAATTCCTGAAACACATATTTCTTTATTTTTAACCGACAATACAAATACCGATTTTCATTGATATAACTTTAAAAATGACGGACTTTCATACAAACTTTCATCCCCCATTTAACCCACTTAGGGGTAATTTTTCCAAAATTTCTTAAACGCATAACTCTTTATTTTTAACCGAAAACCTAAATACCAATTTTCATGGATATAACTTGAAAAATTACAGACTTTCATACAAACTTTTATCCCCTATTTAACCCCCTTAGGGGTAGAATTTGCAATAATCCTTTCTTAGTGTGCGCCTAAGTCATAAAAGGAAGCTACTGTGAAAATTTCAAGTTTCTAGCTACAGTGGTTTTGGCTGTGCGTTGATTGTCAGTCAGGACAAGCTACTTTATATTATTATAGATAGATTAGTTAGTTCTGTGAACTCAACTCACCTCAGAATAAGTCTGCAGGATCCTGTAGCAGTCTTTAACTTGTTCCCTGAATGACAGTACTTTTGCGAGCATCGCCTCACATTCCCAACAAACTCTCGGCACTATGTTCATGCTATTCAACTGAAACCATTTTGATACATTAATTCCCGGTTCCTACAATCAACAAATTATCTGTATGTAATTTATCGATAAGTTAACTAACCTAAAAAATCAAAATCAAAAATTAATTAAAAAAGAAAAACAACCAATAACAATCTTGCTACTAAGTTATCAACAATAATGTTCTTATGACTGAAATTTGGTAACACTGACCAACCTCAATGTCAACTATGCCAGAGGAGCAGAGGAGTGCCAACTATGCAAGAGATATCATTGTGCACAAGTGTGTAGACGTACACAGGTGCTTCCTCTATTCCCTCACTCTCATAGTCCGATGGGACGCCAATGCGGCACTATACGAGATATCAGGCACAGAAACGACGCATTTACATGCTCTCTGAGGCAAAAGGATTGACACAGCAACTTCACAACTACTGCTAATTTCGTTACAGAAAATCAGATGAACTTTTTTTTCGACTCCACTTGTAAACCAAACCTAAGACCGATCCGCGGCAGTCATTAAGTGAAATTCTTAGATAATCATAAGTGAAAGCGCTTGGGTATGGGTAGGTTCCGAATGTATTAGCTAAGGAATCTCGTACAGTTTTAAAGATATGTTGGTACTTACAGGTAGTTCCTTCAAAGCGTCCAAGTAGAACTTCTTATGCTGTTCGTCATCCACTTCACGAATATTTCTACCAACGCACAAACAGGCCATGCAATATAGTAGATTGTTCACAATATCGGCTTTGTTTTCCATTTTTTTAGCTCGTTTATCTTCACAGTACTTATGAGAATCACAGAATACAATTACTGAAGCGAATAGTCGGCGTGGCACGACTTTTTCATTCAAATCGACCCGATAATTCTAACTTTACATTGTTTAATGTTTATTTCAAGAAAAAAATACAAATAAAAATATCCAAAACAAAGAAAACAAATCCCATAGACAAATCCATTGCCCACAGACTAAATATAAAATATGAAAATATATCAAATGTCAACATTTCCAACCACAGACGAAAATGGACGACAAAATCAAGCCGGACATCAGCGATTGCGGTTTCATTCCGGTTTCTTGGAATCACTTGGAATAAAGGCAGAGGCAGAATGGCCTCTCTTGCAAAAGCATTCTCTTGTACGTAATTTATGCGGTGGTGGGTGCAAGATGTTTTTTGACGTTCATATGAATAACAAAATAAGTAAGTATAAGTTGTATATTATATACGATTTGACCTCAGTACCGCGGATCTAGCATGAATATTTTCTACTATCGAATGATCGTTGATCTTTGAATCAAAACTTGAACTTGAAGAAGAGACTTGAGAAAAGAACTTGTAAAGTCTATTCATTTACTTACGGTCACCTTTGATCGCGCCGCCTCGGCACGCGCGGCGTCTTGCCAAAGGGACCGCCTGCGACTTCAAAAGATGCCGCGCGGGATGTACAGGTACAAGGGGTTTTGGTATTTTTATATTTTTTTATATTCGTATTTTATTACAATATAACCACACTTAAACATAAAATATAATATTATCATGAACTCAGGTCTTCTCTCAAAATGAGAAGGATTTTAACCATAGTCTACCACGCTGGCCAAGTGTGGATTGGCAGACTATTCGGAGATTCTATTAGAATAGATAAGCTGTGATAGCCTAGTGGTTAGGATGACCGACTTCTAATCGGAGGTCGTGGGTTCGATCCCGGGCACGCACCTCTAACTTTTCGGAGTTATGTGCGTTTTAAGTATTTAAATATCACTTGCTTTAGCGGTGAAGAAAAACATCGTGAGGAAACCTGCACGCGAGAGTTCTGCATAACGTTCTCAAAGGTGTGTGAAGTCTGCCAATCCGCTTGGCCAGCGTGGTAGACTATGGCCAAAACCCTTCTCACTCTGAGAGTAGACCCGTGCTCTGTAGTGAGCCGGTAATGGGTTGATCATGATGATGATGATGATGATTAGAATAGAAAAAAAATTACAAACAGTAAAAAAAAAAAGCAGAATACTAAGAGCACCTGCGCCTGTACTGACACTATGTTACCGAACGGACTATACTTGAGAACTTGAACTTTGATCGTAAACACCGCGCTGGTTCAGTTCACCTACCCATTGCCCAGAATACCCTGAATGACGTTTCTGATACCTAGCTATGTATGTACCTACATGTTTTCTAGTATTATCGAATGATAAAAAGTTATTTAAATTGTCAGTCTGTTAATTTTCGAAATGACGCACTTTAGCTGGGTTGGGGTAACCCTCTGCCTCTCTGGATCAAGGAGTTTTCTAGGCTATTTTGTATCCCGGGGAAATACCGGGTTTTAAAACATTTTTAAAAACCTATCTAACAATGAAGGGAAAATATAGGTAGGTTACTTGACAATAGAATAATTTGATCCTGGAAAGGTACTTAATACATACTGAAAATGAAATTATTCGTGCAAAAAAACATGACTAACAATAAGATTATAATAATTATTCAAAAGATCCAATAAAAGGTAAGTATGAAAGCATAACAAATAAAGTTCGTAAAATAAAACCCGACTACGCTTAATAATTTAATAATAATTTAGTGGGCAAAAGCGCGTGTCTAGCAGCTAATGGCGCCATCTGTTATGCCTATCTGAAATTAATTTTTTAATCTAGAAAGCCGCGCGAAGGTCACTTCTCGATGTTTTTCATAAATAAAATGTAGCCTATGTCACCCGTACCATAACAACGGATCAATAGACACCTCATTCATCAAAATCGGTCCAGTAGTTTAGGTGCTACGGTGGTACACACAGAATCTCATACAAAAATCGACCACAAACAAACAAACATACATACATACATACATACATACATACATACATACATACATACATACATACATACATACATACATACATACATACATACATACATACATACATACATACATACATACGTACATACATACATAGACTGCTAAAATCATAACTATTCCTTTTGGCTTTGCCGTAGTCGGGTATAAACTTAATAATTTAAGGATTTGAATAATCTTATTTTTATTTTATTGAGATTTCCGCCGTACAAAATTACACAGGTTAAAATAAGCGCCGGCTCATAGATAATTCACATATAACCAATAATAATTTACGATAAGAACCTGAGTAATGTCTACCAATAAAGTTAGTTATCGCCACAATTTTTATTTTATGTTAAGCTACTCTTAGTTTTAGAATAAACGGCAAAGTTAACGCTTGTTCCAGTTTTTTTTTTTTTTTTCAATAAATAATGATATAAAATACTAGATACTAGATAAATACGTATATAAAATATAACATTAGGAAAGACAAAATGAGATTTGAAAAGGTAATTAATAAAATAAATTATTTTATAACTTTAACTCCTAAGTTCCTAATACTACTGAGATGTTCATGTTTTCCCATTTGTATTATATTTTTCAGACTTTCATGCGTATTTTTGTTTGTTAGATCCTGTAGGTATACGTACTTTGCCATGACGTCATAAACTTATTTATGTCATCATAATCGACCTAACAAATAAAATCAACATGTAAGTATTAATGTTTTGTTCTGGCTGTTTATTCTCCAAGCAACTCACTAATAAATAAATCAACTTTTACATCTTTATTCACATTATAATAATATAGGTACGTCCGCGGTCCGCCTTCCGCCATTATTCCATAATACAACAAAGAAGGAAGAGTCTAGGAGTCATTTACAAAAATAGGTACCATCATACCATCATAGACATGTAGTACCTATGTCATAGACATCAATAAAATCTAGATGGAGCAATATTCTAACAGAACATTCTTCTTTCAGTTTTTCGCACTCGCTGGCCTGAACTGGATATCAATGTCAAATGGCTTCGTGTTCGGGCAGATCGCGTGTCTGGTCAGCGCTCTGCAGAAGAAGGAAGAGGGAATAGACCTCAGTGAGGGACAGATATCATTGATAGGTAGAGGAAGTCCACATAATTGAATATCATTTTGGTTGTATAAAAGCGGTAATGCAGTCTATGGTGGAACTAAATTCATTTATACTTTTCAGTAGGGAACTGGGTGCGCCCCAAGGCTCACACTTCGGCCCCGTGATATTTTTAACCCACGACGCAAAAGAGGGATGTTATATTATAAGTTTGACCGCTATGTATGTGTGTCTGTCCGTTTGAATGTCTGTTTGTCACACTATAGTTCTTAAACATATGAACCGATTTTAATGCGGTTTTTTATAGTTAGGATTTTAGGTTATAGTTAGGATAGTTTGTCTCGACGAGTATTTGGTAGACATATCATAGCGATCAAGGTCCTGACCTTTGGAGTAGGAGAGTGGTGGGACGTTAGGTTTCCCCACAGGTCGGGAGTTATTTAAATTTTTATATTATATGTAGTTAAATAGGATATAAGACATAAGTATATCCTAACAACAAAGTCTAACACTATACATCATTTTGTATATAAAGTTCTTTAAATTTTTATCTTTTTCAGCTTCCTCCCTGACTACGATGGCCGTGATTGGCTTCCTAGTGGCCGCAATAGCCGCAGACAAACTCGGTAGAAGATGGCCGTTTACTCTTTTCTCTATGATGAATATAATCAATTGGATTGTACTGTACTATGCGAATAATATGCATCAATTTATAATTTCTAGAACTCTGGCAGGCATTTCAGCATGTGCTCTTGTCTCCTTGAACATATTTGTAACTGCTGAGTATACGTCTCCGAACACACGAGCGTTTCATATGAATATGGTGACAGCGGTAGCTCCAGCGATCGGGATGAGCCTGGCACATACTATTGGCATAGTATTGTATTGGAGGATTGTAGCTTTATTTGGAATCCTACCAGCTTTTGTAGGAGTGTTCTTGCCTTATTTTTGGATAGAGAGTCCGCATTGGTTGGCGTCAAAAGAGAGATACGAAGAATCTCAGACAGCCTTTCGAAAACTGCACGGAACAACACCGAAAACGGAAAAAGAACTACAATTGTTAATCAAAACGGAGAGAAGCAAACACGAAATTGCTGGAGAGAGCTACCGAAAATCCGCAATGAAGAAACTGTTGGTAGCCTTGAAAAGGAAATATTTCTGGGAACCTTTCATTTTGAGCATATTCATGCACGCATATTTAACCGCGTCCGCGAAGTTAGTTTTCACTGCTCTGGCGCCTGTTTTGTTAGAAGAAATCACTGGTACATCAGATGTTATTCTTTTCACTTTGTTTATCGATGGTTTTTTTCTTCTAGGTGCTTGTTTATCGTGTATATTCATAAGGAAGACTTCTATACGCACTCTGTTGTTTACGACTGGTTTTACTGCCAACGCCATTTTGGTAATCTTCAGTGCATTGTACTACTTTAGGGACGGTCAATCTTATTTTCGTTGGATCTACGTTGCCCTGTTAGCATTCTATTTTATAATTATAAACGCCGGGCCATTTCCTCTTTTGGAGACTTTATACGGCGAAATATTTCCTTTAGATTTGAAGTTATACATTTTTGCCTTGTCGGGCAGTATTCTTACGGTAGCATTTACCTTGTCGATATTCCTTTTACCGTATTTGGTAAGTTCTATAGGTTATCACGGATTGTTTTTGATGAACGCTGGTATAATGACTGCAAGTCTTGGATGCATCTGGCTAAGACTGCCAGAAACCAAGGGCAAAACTTTACAAGAAATCGAGGTCTATTTCAAAGCAAGGACTTTTAATGTTGATGAAATACTCAGTAATGAACAATCAAATGCTTTGATATAGCATCAGTTTCTATAATTACTGAGAATGTTTTCTGCAATCGCCCCGCTGGACATCTAATATTATTGTGATTGGAATTTCTGATCAATATCAGATATTTTTTTTTACAAAAAATCATTTTCTTTAGACCACACTTCTAATTCCATTAAATTTTTTAATCCTCGATACTAAACTTATGTTCATGCGTTATGTAGTATAATCCTAAGTTCCTCATCATATCATTAACATAAGCCGATGTTATGTCGTAACAATGTAACAAATAATAAATTATATAAGGTATTTAGGTACGCCTACAAATAAATAATAAAGTTAATCCTAAGTGTTTTCTTTAATACAGAATTAAATCCACCAATAATTCAAAATATTTATGATAAAAAAACATTTTCCTGTAATCGGCTTTAAATCGTATGCAGCACGGATGCAGTGCACAGGTGCTTTCAGTTAACTTTTGTACCCTGTGGCCTAGTGGCACATAAATTGACAATTAGAAATGTTGCCAGCAAACAAATGTATAAAAATTTTGACAGTTACAAATCCGGGTAAAGCGGCCATTTTGTGGTGTCGTGGAGGAATAAAATATTCCTCTACCAATTTTGTCTATTTTACATGGGAGTATTGCTTTTTGTTGTGTTTTTCAACTTTTCAAGTTAATCGGCATTTATGAGAACTTTATTAATTTATATCTAAAATGGAGCAAGACGTGGACACAAGTTATAGAACTCTCTGTTGCACATGCTTGAGCACGGATCGAAATGTGATCTCTATAAATGCTATAACAAACATTTATCAAGTTTTTCGCCTTATTATGTACGACTACGCGGGCGATCGGGTAAGTTTTGAATTCTTGCGAACTTATTTGCTTTGTTTTAACGGGTTAAAAACGTTACGTAAATCCCTATTTGTATGCCCTTACGTACTTCAGGGTCAATGAACTTTTTAATAAATATTTTTGAAAATAAAAAAATTGTATACCTACTACTACTGAAGTATTTGTGTAGTTTATTTGTAGTAGTTTACAGTGTCTAGAGTCTGAAACACAAAAAATTATAGAAATATTAGTTACTTTCTGCTTGTAAAACCTCTCTACATTAAATACTTGTTTTACAATTTCATCTATTTCAGAAATGCTCACTTTAAAATATTATAGATAAGGTTTAGTCCATGCAAATTGTTTTAGTAATTTTGCAGTTGGCTGTCAGTCTGTTTGTCTACACACTGAAATTAATATTATGTTTTATTTTATTTATTTATTTAACAATGATACTCCAGCATCACGGGTCTCCCCAATTTACTGGAGTACCCACCATAATATACAAATTAATCTATTACTAATCCATCACTACAAAAAAAAATGTTCCTACCTTAATTAACCTAATTTATTATTACTAGAGTACAACTAAAGTCAAATCTCTCTGCTATGGCATTAAGTGTGTGCTTGTGTAAGTTAGTGAGCCCTCCCGGAAGCGCCAGCAGCGGCGGCCTGCGCCTTCGCTATACGTACCATTCTGGCACTCGCAGATTCACTTGCTCTAACACGTCCGCATTAAATAACTTGCCTCTCATTATCTTAAAAATATACGTATTGTTGTATTGCATTACAGTATGGTGATTCCATAATTGAACTAGATCAGCTTGTTTGTTGGGAGTGTCTGGCCATCCTGAAGAAATTCAGTAAGTTCAAACATCAGGTGCACAGTGCTCAGGAGCATTTGAGAGTGCTGGCGATGAGCCAGTCTCAAGAGGTAACTGTTTATGTAAATTTTTTATTACCCGACTATGGCAAAGCCAAAAGAAAGGGTTATGATATTAGCAGTCTATGTATGTATGTTTGTATCTAATTTTTGTATGAGATTCTGTGTGTACCATCGTAGCGCCTAAACTACTGGATTGATTTTGATGAATAAGGTGTCAATTGATTTGTTGTTATGATCCAGGTGACATAGGCAAAAAAAATCGAGAAGTGACCTTGAGTTGTGCGACTTTCTAGATTATTAAATTAGTTTCAGATAGACATAACAGAAATGGCGCCACTAGCTGCTTGCCCTGCGCTTTCTGCACACTAAATTATTATTTTAAATTATTAAGTATAGTTGGATTTATGAAATTTTTCGTGTTATTTTTAAGGTTTTGTACCCAAAAGGTAAAACGGGGCCCTATTACTAAGATTCCACTGTCTGTCCGTCACCAGACTGTATCTAATGAGCCAGCCACTAATACTTTTGCCAGCTTTGTGAATACCTATGATAATTTCTTAGTTCTCCCCATTTTGTAAGCCCTTGACTGCTATCTCACCTGATGGTAAGTAATGATGCAGTCGAAGATGGAAGCGTGCTAACTGGAAAGAGGTTGGATCGAAAAACATCTGGATGTTAGGGGAATTTCCATAAATTTGGACAGAGAACCTGTTATATTACTTGGCTGGACACACAGCAGTGTGTCTTGATATTGATAAAAAAAAGAATACAATATATTACTGTCTTACAGACTATGGATCACACATACATGTCACAGTCCCTGTCATCGCTTGAGTGTGTCATGAAAACTACTTACGACAGGGTCATAGTAGACTGCTCTAATGAGACAAAGTCAGCGGAGTGGCCACAACACTATATAACTATAAGCACAACGCAGAATGTGAAGAATGAGACTTACGATGTTGCTCAAGCACTGCGGGATCATATCAGCTTGGGGATAGAGGACCATGTGATGGGAGGTGAGTGATCACATTTCTATACTAATATAATAAAGCGGAAGAGTTTGTTTGAACGTGCTAATCTCAGGAGCTACTGGACCGATTTCAAAAATTCTTTCACCGTTGGATATGTACGTGATCCCTGAGTGCTATAGCCTATAGCCTATGTACCACGGGCGAAGCTGGGGTGGACCGCTAGTCTCAAATATACAAAACTAGCTTCTGCCCGCGGCTTCGCGGCATGAATTTCGGTTTTTCACTAATCCCTAGGGAATCTTGGATTTCCAGTTCCCGTTCCCGCTCCCTTTTCCAATCTACACCTACTTTCAGTTTATTTATAGTATTAAGTATAAGTTTTTTTATAGTATTCTACCTTTAGATTTTGGTTAAGTATATCCATTCAAAATTTCAGCCAAATCGGTTCAATAAATTTTTAATAGTAAAATATCAAAAAATCAATAGTAGAATATCACTATTGCAAATCCAAGATGGCCGCCACCACAAAATGGCTAATGTCAGGAGTTTTTAAATTTTTAATTTATACTTGTACTATGCTTACATTTACTTCAACTTACGGAACAGTGCAAGTGTCATCAAAATCGGTTCAGCAGTTTTCAAGATATGGACTGTTAAGTGTGTGGTGAAGTCGGTTTAACTTTCAATCCTTTAGGATTATCACTTGTTTCAGTGCCAGAACTAGTTCTAGAGAACCCTGTATCGGGCGTGATGTCTCACATAGTGGTGGAAGCTAACTCTCTAGTCGCCACTGACACTTACACCGCTCACCCGGTCAAGGGAGAAATGCCAGAGTTGACTATTGAGTGAGTACTTATAAACATCGTCACGTACATCGAACGCTAAAGGGAAGTGGAGGGGGTAAGGGGGAATATGGTTGAGCGAAGCAATGGCTGGATCATGCGTCATGCTCGTGAACGGGTGCCACCGTCGGAAATGGGGCTACTTTTGTCTGCCCTTCTTCACATGTGTAGAATTGTAAGCACCATTCCGAACTTGTGGTAGATTCATTTGTCGATTCGTAAGCGCTTGTGAAAGCTTATCTGAATAAAATTGAAGATTACTTATATAAATGATAAAAAGGCGTGGATTTGACTCGTTCCAGCAATGTGCGAGACGGCAATTCAAACATAAAATTGTTATATTGATATTGTAAATTTGGAAAAGAGCAACCGCCGAGTTTCTTGCTGGTTCTTCTCGGTTGGAATGGCATTCCGAACCAGTGGTAGATTCGTTTGACTATTCAAAAGTACTTGTAAAAGTTTATTTGAATAAAAAACTTTTCTATTCTATTCTATTCTAAGCTATTGTATTACGCGCGCGACAGTTCCCATGCGCAGCTATCCCCTCCACGTTTCGTTCAGCGTTCTATGTACGTGCCGCGGGTTATTTAAGCTTGACACTTAAGCCCAAATTAGACGGTGCCCCGTTCATCGTTCATTTTTGCGATGAACGATGCACGATACGATATTTAGTATGGCAAAGTGCCTGTGAACGATGAACGGTCGGTGTTTAGACGGTTCATTTCCGATGATTCATCGATGAAGTCTCGAAAATGAAAGCAAAAATCTCGAAAAATGGACCGTCTAATCTGGGCTTAATGTTGTGGCATCATTAGTGGGCAAATTACGTCTGCCTGAATTAGTTGGCTCGCTACCGACAAAGCTGTGCCGCCAAGCGATTTAGCGTTCCGGTACGATGCTGTGTAGAAACCAATCAGGGGTATGCATACCTCTTCCAAGTTAGCCCGCTTCCATCTTAGACTGCATCATCAGTTACCATCAGGTGAGATTGGAGTCAAGGGCTAACTTGTAGTTGAATAAAAAATACAAACGCGATATTCTTTTCTGGTGACAGATGGACGGACAGACGGACAGCGGAGTCTTAGTTATAGGGTCCCGTTTTACCCTTTGGATACTTAACCCTAAAAAACAATAATATTATTTTTTAGCTCAACAGCGATCGGTGACAGGGTAATAATAACCCAAAAGCCTAAAACGGAGATCAAGCTGAATACAACGGACAAGAAATCTGGCTTCATCACGGAGTATATGACTGAAGCAGACATGTTGGCTGTTAGGTAAGACTTTAAAACTATACTAGACTTAACTTTGGGGTGTAAGTGGCCCACATTCCACCTATGTGGCCAAAGTCATCCTCACCTGCGCGCGGTGCACCCTGCCAATGCTAACGAGGCCCTGACTCTCAGTCCCCTCTACGGTCGTTGTGCCTGATACCACACAACGTAATCTTGATGGTATCACCGCTTTGTGGTAGGATCCTACCCCGAATCCGCCACAGTGCAGCTAGCGATCACACTTCAGCCGTAATCTGCCCCAAAACATCCGTGTGTTCCGGCAGCGAGCTGAAGAGCCAGTTTCCTTCCTCAAAAGCCGGCAACGCATTAGTGGTTCCTCAGGTGCTGCTAATGTTCATGGGCGGCGGCAATCACTTAACATCAGGTGACCCGCTTGCTCGGTTGCCTGCTATTCCTATAAAAAAAAAAACTTATTTATACCATAGTTGAGCCATTATGACTGCCTCCAGTGGTTACCATATTCGATTCCAGATCACAAGGTCTCGGGTTCGATTCCCGGATTGGGTAAATTATTGTTAGGTATTGGATTTTTCTGTCTAGAAATTCTCAGTGCCAGCCCGGAGTTGATAGTTGGCGGTGTTTCACCCCCGTGCCTCGAAGAGCACATTAAGCAGTTGGTCCGGGTTCTTATCACTATCATGTGACAATAGTTGTTAAAGCCTGCCAACCTTAAATATTTATTTTATTCTGTTTTTTAGTATTTGTTGTCATAGCGGCAACAGAAATAAAAAATCTGTGAAAATTTCAACTGTCTAACTATCACAAAGCTATCACGGTTCATGAGATACAACCTGATGACAGACGGACAGACAGACGGTCAGCGGAACCCTAAAAACATGTTCAAAGCTAACCTAACCATACTACAATTTAATAGATCCTACGAACTCAATCGGTTTTTTATCCTACTTAAATATTATAACCCCCGGCACATAAGTCGAGCAGTGACCTTCAATGCGCAGAAGTCGAAAATGAGGTATCTCGGGGTGTGAGGGGGTCGCGGGGAGGGCGTGGGGATCGTTCGTAAGCACTGATTGGCTCTCCAATCGTATTGCGTCCCGCTCACTCGTACGACGCTGCGCGCACTTGAAGGTCACCGGTCGACTTACGTGCCGGGGGTTATACACAAAGTTAACAGGAAGATAATGTTAATGTTTTGTAGAGAAGAAGACAAGAAGAAAGTTCAGTATGTATCACAGGTGTACAAATGTGAGTTGTGCATCATAGGATTCTACACACAGCAACAGGTCGAAGACCACTTCCTAGCCATGCATCGAGAGGTGAGAAACGTTTAAAAAATTAACTAAAAAACAACATTTTTAGGGTTCCGTACCTCAAAAGGTAAAAAAGGAACCCTTATAAGATCACTTTCTTGTCTGTCTGTCCGTCACACACCACTTCTCAGCAACGGGTGGACCTAACAAGTTGAAAATACTAGAGGGTGTCCCAAAAAACAACTTCAAGCCGGAAACGCGTGATTGGGCAAGGCGTGACAGTTCTCAGATTTTTTTTATGAAACCGTTGTAAATGTGTTTGCGAACATTTAAAAAATATTACAAGTATAAATTAAAAATTTAAAAACCCCCGACATTCGCCATTTTGTGGTGGCGGCCATCTTGGATTTGCATAGTGCTATTCTACTAGTCAAGCCCTTTCATGATACCCATAAGTCCCATATTAAGGGAGTTGTGAAAAAATATGTAATCCGCTATTTTGTAGGCGGCCATCTTGAATCGATTTTCATCAAACAGCTAACAACACTCTCGACTAATTCACCTTGCAAACAAAAAAAACTGCATTCAAATCGGTTCACCCGTTTGAGCGCTACAGGGGAACAGACAGATAATAAACCATATTCGATTGGTTCGTTCCAGAAACCGGGACACTTACCCTGCAGGATATGCTACGTGTACATACGGGAGGACAAACTAACCGAACACACAGACGGCCACTACATCAGACACGTGTGCAAAATGTGCAACAAGGTGGAGTACAGCGTCAAACAGATTGGCCAACACGTACGCGCGCACCTAACCAAGCCCGTGCCCAACGCAATCATACAGATAGGTGATCGATCGGAGCGCCAGAAGGTGAGAATTTTTTGTTTATCCGGCTACCGTTAAATCACAGATCGGCCAACACGTACGCGCGCACCTTAGTAAGCCCGTGCCCAACGCGCTATTACTACTGCTAAGTTAGAATACTACATCAGATACGTGTGCAAACTGTGCAAAAAGGTGGAGTATAGCGTCAAACAGATCGGTCAACACGTACGCGCGCATCTGACCAAGTCCGTGCCCAACGCGCTAATACAAATAGGCGATCGATCGGAGCGCCAGAAGGTGAGAATTTTTCTTTATCCGACTACCGCTAATAAGTCACATGTCGGGCAACACGTACGCGCGCATTTTTTTCACCTTACTACCGCTAAGGCAAAAGACTACATCAGACACATGCGCGAACTGTACAACAAAGTGGACTACAGCGTTAAACACGTACGCGCGCATTTTTTTCACATTACCACCGCTAAGGCAAAACACTACATCAGACACGTGTATGCTCCATTAATAAATTATGTATTGGAGACTCTCTGAATAGAATATTTAATCGTTTTTAGGGTTCCGTACCCGAAGGGTAAAAACGGAGCCCTATTAATGTCACTCGGCTGTCTGTCTGTCTGTCTGTCTGTCTGTCTGTCTGTCTGTCTGTCCGTCTGTCCGCCGGTCACAGGTCTCTAGCTCGCAGACGAAATGAGTTACAAACCTGAAATTTTGGTATTTAGTGTAAAACGTTAACCCAAAATCAAATATTGAATTAGAAATTGAATTAAATTATTTTTCAGGGGGGCTCCCATACATGAAAAAGGAGCCGGAAAAAAAAAAATTTCTTTACCCTAGCTTGTGGGGTATCATTGTTTAGAGCTCATTAAGTAGAGTACAAATATATATTTTTTTAATTTTTATCTCAAAAAATAAGGGAATGGGAGGCCATCAAAGTTGTCAGTTTTAGACCATTTTTGTGACGGGGGCTATCTCAAAAACTAAACTAGTTGGGAATATGATATTTCAGTATATTATGTACTATATGCTCTATTTAAACGACAAATACTGAAAACAACGATTTATTAAATAGTTTATAAGCTGTGACCAAAATAAACGAACATTTTTTTGGGTTTTTCTTTCACGGTTTGTTGCGATGTCTGACTCGGAAATTAAATATTTCTTAGACCCAAAATATTATATTGTTCATAATTATGTACGGAACCCTGAAAGAGCGAGGCCCGACTCGCACTTGGCTGATTTTTTAATAAATAATTTATAAAAACTTTTTTTGTAGACGCGTAAGAAAAAGACCAAAATAAAAGAGGAACCCGAAGAACCACCAAAACCGGGCGATCTTCGGAAGCTGCTCTCCAAGACCACTATAGTAGGATACAAGTGCTTAGAGTGTGATATGTTTTTCAAGTAAGTATACAGGGTGTGTGTGTGTGTGTGTTTTCACCCGACTACGGCAAAGCCAAAAGGAAGGGTTATGATTTTAGCAGTCTGTGTATTTGTGACGTTATGGAGAACTCTCAGGCATGCAGGTTTCCTCACGATGTTAATTCCTTCACCGTTAAAGCAAGTGATATTTAAATACTTAAAACGCACATAACTCCGAAAAGTTAGAGGTGCGTGCCCCGGGATCGAACCCACGACCTCCGATTAGAAGTCGGTCGTCCTAACCACTAGGCTATCACAGCTTCTCAGCCTGAGAGTTCTCCATAACGTTCTCACGCGGTGTGTGAAGTCTGCCAATCCGCTTGGCCAGCGTGGTAGACTATGGCCAAAACCCTTCTCACTCTGAGAGGAGACCCGTGCTCTGTAGTGAGCCGGTAATGGGTTAATCAGGATGATGATGATGATGTATTTGTGACCGATTTTTGTATGAGATTCTGTGTGTACCACCGTAGCGCCTAAACTATTGGGCCGATTTTGATGAATGAGGTGTCAATTAATTCTTTGTTATGGTCCGGGTGACATAGGCTACATTTTATATACGAAAAAAATCGAGAAGCGACGTCCGAGCGGTAAAAGTAAAATATTCTTTAGTTTCGGATAGACATAATAGATGGCGCCACTAGTTGCTTGCCCCGCGTTTCTGCACACTAAATCATTATTATTTTTATATTAATTTAAATTACTAAAGCGTAGTCGGTGTGCGTGTGTGTGTGTGTGTGTGTGTGTGTGTGTGTGTGTGTGTGTGTGCGTGCGTGCGTGCGTGCGTGCGTGCGTGCGTGCGTGCGTGCGTGCGTGCGTGCGTGCGTTGCTGCGTGCGTGCGTGCGTGCGTGCGTGTGTCTGTCTGTCTGTCTGTCTGTTCCACTGTGGCGCTCAAACGGGTGGACTAATTTGAATGCGGTTTTTTTGTTTGAAAGGTGAATTAGTCGAGAGTGTTGTTAGCTATGTTTGATGAAAATCGATCCAAGATGTCCGCCGCTATAAAATGGCGGATTATATATTTTTTCACAACTCCCTTAATATGGGTGTTGGCCGCCGCCACAAAATGGCGAATGTCGGGGGTTTTTTAAATTTTCAATTTATACTTGTACTTATATCCATACTAATATTATAATTGCGAAAATGTGTTTGCGAAATTGAGAAGTGTAAGCTATTTCTATCCCGGGGATTGACATAGGCTACTTTTATCCCGGAAAATTAAAGAGTTCCCATGGGATTCTTAAAGGTCCATCCGTTTAACCGATTTATACGAAATTAGGTACAGAAGTAGCTTGCATCCCGGAAATTGATATAGGCAACTTTTATCCCGGAAAAGCGAATAGTTCCCACTGGATTTTAAAAAACCTAAATCCACGCGGACATCATCTATATTTAAGATATTTTAATATTATGTAACTTTGTCTTCCTTTCAGGACGTCTCGTGCGCGTAAAAATCACGTGGCACGCATTCACAGGGAGGGGTTACAATGTGACCACTGCAAGAAGAGATTCGTCAATCGGACCACGCTGGCTACGCATCTCAGGTGAGTGGGAAACTGTGTATCAAACTTTTTGTTCACCCAAAAAGTACACACAAACAGGGTGTTAGGAGATCGCTCTCGGAAACGAAGATAGCCCAACTAACACACAAGCAGTAAAAGCAGGCACTGTAACGCTTATTGCAGTATAACAGCGGTTTAAGGAAGTTTGTATCTTTCTTAACCTGTATAAAAGAGATTCTTGCCGCTAGAGCCGTTATAGTAGCCGAATAGTACCGATAATGGCTTTAGCGATATAAAGGTGTGTTATAAAGGTTTTGTACAGGCTATGGATATAAAGCTGAGTTATAAATATACATATTACTGAGTAATATTATGTATTCTATAGCTTTAGAATAGATCTATAAGAATTTTATAACCACTTTTACCGTATTATAGCTCGGCATTAGCACCTAAAGTGATACTAGTCTGCATTAAGCATTCTAAGGCGTTTGTAATAAGTCGCCATTACAAGGTAGTATTTATGTCAACAAATCAATCACTTTTCTTAAGTTAGATGGCATAATTTTTCAAAATAAATAAACTCATTTTGGATTACATGCTTTAATAAATTTACCACAAGTTCCAATATCACATTCTAAAATAAATTGCAAATGAACCTTAAAAGTTTAATGCACTTGAGTAAGATAAATTATTGCAAATATCACAGCTTTCCCGAGCGCATGAAAAATTTAGCTAAATCAATGCATATTTTGACAGAAAAATGATGCTTGCACTAATATTTTACGTGAACAAGTGAAAAATCATTACACTTTACACTGATTAATTTTAAGTTAATACTAGCTGACCCCCGCGACTTCGTTCGCGTGTTTTTCTTTACTATAAACCTCACGGAGCCCGAGACCTTTACAACGAATGCAAAACCGTGGAAATCGGTTCGTGCGTTCTGGAGTTATAGCGTCAGGAAGGAAAACCCGACTTATTTTTATATAGTAGATTTAATCACTTAACCACTACCATAACACATCACGATCAATTTGAAATGACATCACTCTTATAACTCTAATTTTAATAATTAAATAGAAGTAATAACGCTTTAGGATTTATATAAGAGTTACAGTAGCAGCGCAATCATGTGCGAGTTCTATAAAGGTGGTACAAGAACTTCTTGTAGACCTTTTAGCTCAAACAACCCCTTTGTATCGCCTTACAAACTCACATATACCACTATCGTACCGCTACTGTAGCGCTGAGACCCGTATAACGTGGGACCCTTTTGGTGGTAAAGAAGCAATATAGAGTCCTCTATCGCTACTATAGCGCTTACTTATGACGGTGAAGCCGTATTGTATACCTGCTAAGCGGCTACTCTAGCGCTTGTAATAACGCTACTTGGGAGGTGATAGTACTGATGATTACTGAGAAGATATCACTAAAAAAAACGTGAAAAAAAAATAACGGAACGTAGGGGGAGAGCGGAAGCGGAGCGTCATTGAAACCGACTTGTATTCTATCTCATTCTCTCGCAGGATAAATCCAACGTGAATATGTATGTTTGTCCCGCTCTTTTGAGACGAATTGTTATCGGTATTGGGTTGTGTTTAGCTAGTATAATAATAGCGCTACGTTTTCGGTAACGTTCCCGTTTGTTCAAAGGTTACACGAAGGTCCCCTACCCAGGGAGGAGTGCCCGATATGCCACAAGATGGTGCGCACCATACAAATCAAGTACCACATACAGCGCCACCAGAACACCAACCGCTACGAGTGCAAGGAGTGCAACAAGGTCTTCTCCCACCTCGCCACTTACCAGGCGCACCTCAAGTACTCGCGTCCGCACGCCTCCGACCAGGTCTTCAAGTGAGTATTGGCAAAACTGTCTGTCTCACTTCCCTGTGTTATCACTTCCTGTTATCACTTTCCTGTGTTATCAATTTCCTGTATTATCACTTCCCTGCGTTATCATCAAGCGCTACGAGTGCAAGGAATGCAACAAGATCTTTCCCACCTCGCCACTTACCAAGCGCACCTCAAGTACTCGCGTCCGCACACCTCCGACCAGGTCTTCAAGTATTGCCAGAACTATCTTTCACTTCTCTGTGTTATCAATTGCCTGTAATATCACTTCCCTGTATTATTACTTTCCTGTATTATCACTTTCCTGTATTATCACTTTCCTGTGTTATCACTTTCCTGTATTATCACTTTCCTGTGTTATCACTTTCCTGTATTATCACTTTCCTGTGTTATCACTTCCCTGTGTTATCACGAAACGCTACCTAGCTACGCTAGCCTATTTCCAATATGCAATAAGGGCTACCCCGCATATAACTTGTCCTATCATTCTCAGGTTCCCATGCCCGATGTGCAACAAGGGCTACCCCACAAAGGAGGCGATGCAGGACCATTTCAACTACCAGCACTTGGGCAAGACCACGCACAAGTGTCCCGTGTGCAGCAAGCCGATAGCGTCCCGTGCGAATGTCGAGAAACACATGATGCGAGTGCACGGGGAGAAGAAATCCAAGCCGCGGAACCACGTGTGCCAACAATGCGGGAAGGCCTTCACTGTGAGTTTTGAAATGTAAACCTCTTTTCACTTTCTCACCAATGGTTGCCTGGTAGAGATTGCTTTGGTAGCAATAAGGCCGCCTTTGCATATGCAGTTTTAAAACTGTATGCAAAGGCGGCCGGGTTGAGCAGGGGCTATCCATAAATTACGTCACACAAATTTCATGATTTTTACTTCCTCCCCCGTACAGCTGGTCACATTTGTGAGAGCCCCCCCCCCCACCCCTAGTGTGAACGTCACATTTGGCAATTTTCACCTACATTGAATTAAAACAGCAGTTCCGAATATTTTTAAATTTTTCATTAATATGTAGTTCATATTTCGTGTCTATAAATAAGGAATTTAAAATGAAATAAATAACGAAAATAGAACTTTAAATAATGAATTTTGAAATGTGACGTCGCTAAATTAAGGGCCCCTCCCACCCTTGTCACACAATGTCACAATTCGTCGTCCCTCTCCTCCCCTTAACGTGTGACGTAATTTATGGATGGCCCCTCAGGATGATACGTTGTTGTCAGGATAAAAAAGCGCTGACGCAGCACGAGGTGATCCACTCGGGCGAGAGGCCGCTGTGCTGCGACATCTGCCAGCAGACGTTCAAGCAGAAGGCGTCGCTGTACACGCACCGCAAGCGCGTGCACAAGGTGTCGCCGCCCAAGCGGCACGTCGAGTTCATGGAGACCAAGACTGACTTGTAGATAACCCGTTGAATCCATGATCTTACAAGTAACCCGTTGAATCAGTGATCTTATAAATAACCCGTTGAATCAATGATCTTATAAATAACCCGTTGAATCAATGATCTTATAAATAACTCATTGAATCAATGATCTTACAAATAACCTTTTAAATCAATAATCTAACAAATAACCGGTTGAATAAATGCTCTTATAAATGACCCGTTGAATCCATGATCTTATAAATAACCTGTTGAATCAATGATCTTATAAATGACCGGTTGAATCAATGATCTTATAAATAACCCGTTGAATCAATGATCTTACAAATAACCTGTTGAATCAATGCTCTTATAAATAACCCGTTGAATCAATGATCTTACAAATAACCTGTTGAATCAATGCTCTTACAAATAACCTTTTAAATCAATGATCTAACAAATAACCGGTTGAATCAATGATCTTACAAATAACCTGTTGAATTAATGCTCTTATAAATAACCTGTTGAATCCATGATCTTACAAATAACCCGTTGAATCAATGATCTTATAAATATCCTGTTGAATCAATGATCTTACAAATAACCTGTTGAATCAATGCTCTTACAAATAACCTGTTGAATCCATGATCTTACAAATAACCCGTTGAATCAATGATCTTACAAATAACCTGTTGAACCAATGCTCTCACAAATAATCTGTTGAATCACTGTTTAATAACTTGTTGAATCAATGATTTACAAATAACCTGTTGAATCAATGATTTAAGACTTATTTCGTGGTATAATGTAAAATACGGGTACATACTGCGATAAAAATGTTATGATTAACGCCCACAGACTTTTTTGTCCCTGTCATTTGTATGGGATTACGGAACAGGGAGAGCATTATACTAACTTGTCTCCGTGGATAGGGTATAGGACTATAGGTATATAGCGGCGGCCACTGGATCGAAATATCGACCAGAAACAAACATTTCTATCGTGTTTTTCCAAATCTTATACTGCGAGGTTTGTTAGTTCAAAGCTTAGTATGTTTTGATGTATTTTTTCTTTTGTAACAGGAGGTAGAAAATTCTCTATAACTGCTTTTCCTTGTATTTGTATCGAATCAGGCGCTATAATTTTAGAATCACTTGGTGAAGTCGTTTTTAATTATTTTTTTGCAAAATTAAAACGATGCTTTAATTTTATTCACACAAGGCTTTCTTTTTAATTTTTTTTGATTTATCCCTTTCGAGAAAGGCAAAGGTCGTAGACCATACAGCCTGTTCAATCGTATAATTTTTGTTTTTTAATTTATTGGCGTCAAAACGGCGCGCATATTTTTTTAGGGTCTGGACCCCTGTTGTTCTCATTGTACCTGTCGTTTATAAAAGTTTTCATTATTGTAATTAATAAGTATTAGGTATATCTAATTATTTTAACAAAGTAAAATAATATTATTTATTATTTGAATTAATTATTAAGGTATTATAAAAAGGGCTTTGGTCGAATTATTATGTATTACATTAATATGCACTAATGTATAATATACTGTAATTATTATACGAAACTGTTAGATTTACTTGATTTATTGAATATTGCATATAAATAAACTCGTATTACTTATGCAAAAACGACGGGGTGTTATAAGTTTGACGTGTCTGTGTTGTGTTGTTAGCTATGTTTGATGAAAATCGACCCAAGATGGCCGTCGCTACAAAATGGCGGATTACATATTTTATCACAACTCCCTCAATATGGGTATCAAATGAAAGTGCTTGACTAGTAGAATAGCACTATGTAAATCCAAAATGGCCGCCACCACAAAATGGCGAATGTCGGAGGGGGTTTTTTTTAATTATTTATACTTGTATGAACATCGAGTGCGTTCAAAACCCAGAAAACCTTTGTGGTACGTTTCGAAACAACAACCCTATTTGTGAGATTCAATTATTTGTTTAGGCCGTTAGGCCTCCACGCAACTCACTAACAAATAAATCAATTTTTACTATAACACACTTTGTTATATACGTCTGCCTTTATTTCTTGCAAGTCAAGGATTCAAGGATTCATGAATGAGTCAAGGATTCATGTACAAAAATAGATAAACTACCTAATGTCAAAGACATCGACAACAATCTAGATGGAGCAAAATATTCTAACACTAATAAAGGTTCAACAAGGAGCAATAAACTTAGACCTGCATCTTACAGTCAAACTGTTGGATTCATTGTCAATATACATCGATTCATTCGTTCGCGAGATTGTGCTATTTTTACCCGACTACGGAAAGGCCAAAAGAAAGGGTTGTGATTTTAGCAGTCTATCTAATCTATCTATGTTGACATTCTGTGTGTTCCAGCGCAGCGCCTACTACTGGGCCGATTTTGATGAATGAGGTGTCAATTAACTCTTTGTTATGGTCCGGGTGACATAGGCTACATTTTATATAACTAATAAATCGAGAAGCGACGTCCGAGCGGCTAGACAAAATTATTTGTTAGTTTTGGATAGCCATCATAGATGGCGCCACTAGCTGCTTGCCCCGCGCTTTCTGCACACTAAATTATTATTTTATATTAAAATTACTAAGCGTAGTTGGATTTTAGTTCATCTCTTGTATAATCACTACTCTAGCGGCACGCTATAATGGCCGGTTTGACGTTTGTCCGCTCATGAAGTTCCGTATTAATTGATAACGACTTTGAAGGAAATAATTGTATTACTTTATTGACGATAGTGATGTGCAGAGATTCATAAATTTTATCGAATGTAGTTTCTCATGAAGTTCCGTATTAATTGATAACGACTTTGAAGGAAATAATTGTATTACTTTATTGACGATAGTGATGTGCAGAGATTCATAAATTTTATCGAATGTAGTTTTAGGTTTAGGACTCAAAATTTATTTATTAAATTGATTTCTTAAATGTATACAAGTGTAGAAAAATCAGTTTGCACCATTTAAGGGGTGAATGTACTTGTGAATATGAACAATTTTCACTATGTGGACAAACCTCTGAAATCGCAAAAAAATATCAATAAATTTTTAAAAATGGAATCTAATACGATCGTCACATAGGATCGCTGGCTAGCACAACTACTACCTCCGGCAAACTCGCGTCAATGCTCAATGCAAAACAAAGCAGTTTCGAATTGACGTTGCTTCGAAAAGTATAAACTGTCAGTGCAATGCGATTGTGATATAGTTTTGACCTGGCTTTGGATTTCAAATATTGATACTGCATTACTGTTGACCCTTGCTCGTTAATTTGGACTCTGTTCAAGCCCTTTGTTGTGGATTTCGTCGATATGACCGAACGTACGCAGAGAACTGTTCTAAATAGTCAGACACGTGAGTTCGTAATACGCCTTCGTAACTATTTCGATCGTGAAGCTCAAAATGGAGGGCCAATTTTACCTATAACGTCAGTGGTTGAACGCGTAGCTGATGCGCTTAATATTGGACAACGAACTGTTAGACGGATAACTAAAAAAGAGTCCGCATCATGACTTCGAAATATGTTACGCCGAATAATACGACACCGAATGTTTATAATAACGTATAACGTGATGACGAAAGCACATTATAACGTTTATCGTTACAACGAAAATATGTGACAACGTATCACGCAATAACGAATGCACGTTATAACGAAAAACATCATACCGAACTACGCGCCTCGAAATAACTTAGGGATGGCCCTTTTTAGGATGCCGTACCCAAAGGGTAAAAACGGAGTCCTATTAATGTAACTCTGCTGTCTGTCTGTCTGTCCGCCGGTCACAGGTGTCTAGCACGTAGACGAACTACATTACGTTACATACACGTACATTACGTAGACAACAGACATTGTTACAAACCTGAAATTTTGGTATTTGGTGTAGTTACTGTAGTACATTGACCCAAAACCAAACATTGAATTAAAAAAAAAAACCGGCCAAGTGTGAATCGGGCCTCGCTCTTTTAGGGTTCCGTACATAATTATGAACAACATAATATTTTGGGTGTAAGAAATATTTAATTTCCAAGCTAGATATCGTAGCTAACCGTGAAAGAAAAACCCTTCATTGAAACTTTTTCATGTATGCCCCCTGAAAAATAATTTCTTTCAATTTTTAATTCAATATTTGGTTTTGCGCCAACGTTTTACACAAAATATGTACCAAAATTTCAGGTTTGTAACTCATTTCGTCTACGAGCTAGAGACCTGTGACCAGCGGATAGACAGATAGACGGACAAACAGACAGCAGAGTTACATTAATAGGACTCCGTTTTTACCCTTTGGGTACGGCATCCTAAAAAGGGCCATCCCTAAGTTATTTCGAGGCGCGTAGTTCGGTATGATGTTTTTCGTTATAACGTGCATTCGTTATTGCGTGATACGTTGTCACATATTTTCGTTGTAACGATAAACGTTATAATGTGCTTTCGTCATCACGTTATACGTTATTATAAACATTCGGTGTCGTATTATTCGGCGTAACATATTTCGAAGTCATGATGCGGACTCACTAAAAAAAAATATGGCGAGACTGGCACAGAAGAAAATAAACTTCACACACCAAAAAAGAGAAAACGAGCAAAACCAGTCGTAGGCATCGATAGCTTTGATGCCGATGCTATCCGAAGACATGTTTACGGCTACTATTTACAGAAGGAGTATCCAACAAGAAAAAAGTTGGTGCATTCACTGAAGGAAGCTGGATTATTCTTCGGTGGGGAAAGTTCTTTAACGAAGATTTTGAAGACCATTGGATTTCGATACAAAAAATGTAACAAACGCAAAATATTGATGGAAAGATTTGATATAGCGATGGCAAGGTATACTTTTTTACGGCAAGTGAAAGAAATCAAAAATTGGCAAAATGTTGTGTTCTTGGATGAAACATGGCTTAATGCTAACCATACTGTAGGCCGTTCTTGGAACGATGACACAGCAGCATCTACTTCCAAAGTTCCTGTAGGAAAAGGATCGCGACTTATAATTTGTCACGCCGGAACCATCAACGGGTTTGTCGAAGGTTCTCTCATGGCTTTTGCGTCAAAACCACTGGAGACTATCATGAAGACATGAATGGAGAAAAGTTTACTGAATGTTTTACCTCAATGTTGTGTAGCCTCCCTGAACCATCTATTATAATTATGGACAACGCCCCATACCACTCGATGCAAATTGACAAGCCACCTGCCCAATCCCAAAAGAAAGCTGATATCGTCGCATGGCTTCGTAAAAATGGCGTAGATGCAAACATGAATATGTTAAAAGCGGAATTAGTACGTCTTTTAAAAGAAAACAAACCAACCAAGATCCGATACGTCATTGACGAAATAGCATTAGAACATGGGCACAGAGTTATACGGTTACCGCCTTACCATTGTGAGTATAATGCGATTGAGTTGGTGTGGGCTCAAATTAAGGGATATGCTGCAAGACACAATACAGAACCCCCATTTACCACAAAAAAAATGCTAAAATTATTAGAAGAAGCTTGTGAACATGTGACTAAAGGAGACTGGGAAAAGGTTGTGAATAGAACTGTTAAATTAATAAGGGAAGATTATGAAAGAGATGTGAAAATAGATAATATTATAGAAAACGAACATATAATTATTAATGTATGTGATGATAGCAGTGACGACAGTGAAAATAGTAGTATGGACGAATCTGATTAATTATGGCCTTTTGTGGCACCTTTTTTGGTATCTTTTGTATTCATATGTTTCTTGTGTGCATATAAAGTATGTATATTCATTTTCGTTCAAATATTCAGTTCGTTCAAATAAATTAAATAAACATATACATTTTTGTTTTATTAAACCTATTTAATCAGGTACAAAAACAAAACTTAATTGTTTTTTGTTCGAGAATAAATTGACATTCCGCATCACTATTGTAATGTGTCAAACCGGCCATCATAGCGTGCCGCTAGTATAAACATAATATCATGCAACAACCATATTTTGAAGGTTGCATGCATGTTGCATGGCTAAATCGTCGATGTCATGAACTATATTTTGGCTATTTTTGCTTAAAGTGGCTCATCTGACAGCTGTAGTTAGATTGGGTGCACTATGACCTGTAGGTAAGTATACAATGGGGCTAATTATTCTGATTTCTGTTTTACACAATCCCTAAACAAAACTAAAATGACAGGTCTAAATCTATTCCTATGTCTTTCACAATGCTCCCTCCGAAAAAGGAATAGGTAGCACTATTTTTAAACCTGTCAATTTAATTTAGAGATTGTAAATAATATCTCGTCAACGATTATAGATTTCGAGTATCGAAACACTAACGTTAATGTAAAATGGATCTTAATTGCCTTTAATTAAGGCTCAAGTTAAGTCTATATATCTACAGCCAGCGCTACTAGCAGAACTTTGCGAAATAAAAATCTATTGTATTGAATGCTCTACTTTAAAACAACTTTAGGTCCATTTTACTCTTTTACGTTGTTCTTTCTCGAAATTTTGTTAACGTAGGCTAAATATGCAAACTTGTACTAAAGGTATTGCAATAATTGTATAAGGTTATTTTTTAAGCCAATGTAAAAAGTATTATTATATAAGTCGATGAATTATTATTATATAAATCGATGAATAATTATTGTTATATACCATACTTTTAACCAATAAATTATGATAAGTTTTTTACCGTATTCAGCTTTTCATTATATTCACAAAACCCTTCTCCTTTTAACCACGAAGTTTCATTATTCAGTAAAAAATTTGACAACCAGGAATCGAACCCGCGACTTACTGCAATTCGCTTATAATATTAACAGTAAAATTATTTATTCCTTCCTTGGATTCCGGGGTAGGCCGAAAATTGTTAGGTATCGGATTGTTCTGTCAAGATATTCTCAATGCCAGCCCGAAGTTGGTAATTTGCCTTGGATAAAGCCGTCTGTCCCGGTTATTATCACTATCATGTGACAATAGTCGTTAGCCGGCCAACCTGCATTGGAGCAGCGGGGTGGGTCTAAATTCTAAGTCCCTCTCTCCTATAAGAGAGGTCTGTGCCCAGCTGTGGTACTAGGGCTTTAGTAGTGGTGGTAATGACTATTACGTACAACGCCATCTAGCGTAAAGTGAAATAAAACGAGATTTAATTTTTAACATTATGAATGTATTAAAAATTCATTATTAATATTAATAAAGTATTATTATCATCACATTAAATGCTTATAATTTGTATTGACAGTGATAGCACCTTATAAGAGTACATATGTATTTTATATTTAAAGAAATCTATTTATTTCATTCAACATTGCAAATTCCGTTGTTTAATATTCTTAAATAAATTGACAGGTCTAGGTCTAAAGATAGATATGCTATCTCTTTCATAATGTTCCCATTGAAAAAGGATAGCATCATGTTTAAACGTATCAATTTAATGTAGTTAAGCGATTGTACACATCCAAATAAGCAACGTTATTTACAGTTCATTTCAAATTAATTCATATTTTTCAACAATAATTACAAACACCAAATTGACAATTTTGACTTAACTCATACCCAATCTAATAACCGCTATAAAAATGTTTCACACTTACTTAACGAATAAAAGTTTCGATTAGGGCAAAAACATTAATTAAAATTTTAATTTATTGAATATTGAATAGAAGCAGGCGTTACTTTGCAGAATTCTGATACACAATGAAAAACAAAATTATTTTGCTATAACTATATTGGATTATAGCAAAATAATTTTGTTTTTTTTTTTTTCACTGTGTATTTTAGTTTATTTTAAGACAACACTATTTTCTCTGAATTGTCAGGTATATGAGTGTTGTCCTTTTCTGTAGGGAATATTGTGAAAGAAATAGATTACTAAGTTCATTATTTTGTATACTATTTTGGTAGAAAGTCTAAAGGTATACTTTAGATTAGTTTTGAAGTCTGCCCTAATTGATCCTAATATTTGATATTCCATAGTAGGTATATTCGATATTTTTGGACCTTATTTCATTATATTACATTTTTTTTCATGTGATATTATGTAGTAATATTTCAATATTTTTATACCATATCACTCACTTTTGTACCATAGATAAACATGACATCCACACAACATGCATTTCATTAAATATTAACAAAATGAGATTTTTTATGACAACATATTTTATTATTTATTTATTATATTTATTTTATATCTCTTCGTAAAATCGGTTCCAAATATCAAGCTTATTTATAATTAACTAACAATTAAAAAAATGCAATCAATCACACAAAATTGAAAATTCACGAATGGTAGAAACTATAGATCATAATAGCCGACGTCACCATGACGCGACCAATAGCGGCCCTGAAGATATTTTCTATCGTAGACACTAAACATTAATCTGTGATATTTTCACGCCGGCCAAAAAATCACATCTTCACAGCAACATAGTGGTAGTACAACTTATAAAAGTGGTAGACCTGTACCGATATTTTTTAGATAGCATATACAAGACGTTTTAGTAATGTTAAATCAAAACTATACTTAATCTAAAAATTAATTATAAGTATTAAAAAGTAATTATTATTATTATCTAACAATTAATAATTGACAGTAATTATATAATATAATACATTCAATTTATCACTTTTAATTTGTACATTGTTATCAATAATTGGACCATTGTGGGGTATTTTCTCTAATATTGAGAAGAAGCGCAAAATACTAGTATTCGGTATTTTTTTTTTGAAAATTACCCTCATTTCCGGAAACTGTATTTCCCTTAAATTACTATTAACCGTAGACATAATAATATTATAGACATGCAATTTGAGATTTCCTGGTTTTTATAATTTTTACGCTATTATTTTAAGAGTATCTTTTTGTAATTTTTTCTATACACAAATAAATAAAACTTAATAATGAAAATATGTATATCCCGGAAAAATCATTACTGCCCTATTGTAAAAATTATTAATGTCAAAATGGATTAAAAAACCTAAATCCACTTGGACGACGCCGCGGGTAACAACTAGTTTAATATGCAAAAAAGAAATCTATTATCATTTTAAAGACTAGGAATGGTGATTTTAAGTTTGTAAGTTTGTACAAAAATCAAACACAGTTCAAAAAGTAGTGCCACTACTTTTAGACCTGTTAATTTAGTTAATTTACTTGTATAAAACGTTTTCCAAATACAAACAGGCGCGATTAGGCGTATTTTTTTTGCTTCTAACTTTTCTTCTAACATTTTAACACTTTTGAGTGAAATTAGCCAGAAGTGCCAAGCCGTGCCTGTTAGCATCTGATATGGGTTATTGCCATCGGTACCAGAAAACCCGGCAATTTTCTACTGATATGGTAATGCCATCGGTGCTTGGAAACCCGCCAGTATTTCTAACTACATATAAAAGTTTATATTTAAAAAAAAAGTTAAGGCCTGTTTCACCACATTCTTAGTGCTTAGTCTCAGTTTGAAGCGCTCCAAAACTTTGTAGTATACTACAAGTATACTATTGATCGAATCACCATGACTTCAGAGTAAAATGGACCTAAAATGAGAGTCTTTGGGTTCATTTTGCTCTGAAGTCATTTGTGATTCGATCAATAGTATACTTCTAGTATACTTTTAGTTTTGGAGCGTTTCAAACTTAGACTAAGCACTCTGATAAGTGTCTGATAGCCCAAACGTTAGTTTTGTCACTTTCTTACTTTATGTCAAGTGACACAGACAAAAGTTTTAGATAGCTATCCGACACATAATTATCAGAGGGTGGTGAAACAGGCCATTAAAGTTTTATTCAATTATAAAATAATCGGTAGTTATTATGTTTATTTATCTTCATACCTACAGTACAATAAAAATAGTTTACATATTAGAAACTAAAATTAAACTACTATAATCCTGAGCAATCTTTATGACCACTCTGAACCACGCCAAAGCAGTCAATCAACAAACTGGTTTGAACTTGGGCATAATACAACACAAATGCGGCATTCTGTTTTTAAAATTTGCGTTCTGTGCATACCACTTTGTCAGAGCGGTCACAAAATGCTTAATTATAGCCGTTCAATCAATAGTGTGTTACATTATCAATATATATTTCATCGTTCATTTTAATGTATACTTTGGATGAAACAAAAATGAAAACTAAACTCACTTTGGATGATTCTTCCAAGGTGAACATACAAAGTGATAAATAATGTATACTTTGGATGAAACAAAAATGAAAGGTAATCACTTTGAATGTTTCTTCCAAAGTGAACATACAAAGTGATAAATAATGTACACTTTGGAAGAAACAAAAATGAATGGTAATCACTTTGGATGATTCCTGCAAGGTGAACATACGAAGTGATAAGAAGACAAAAATTTAAAGTAGTCAATTTGGATGATACTTCCAAAGTGAACATTTAAAGTGATAATTAATGTACACTTTGGTTGAAACAAAAATAAAAGATAACCAATTTGGATGATTCCTCCGAAGTGAACATACAAAGTGATAAATAATGTACACTTTGGATGAAACAAAAATGAAAGGTAAAATTTAAAGTAATCAATTTGGATGATTCTTCCAAAGTGACAAGTGTAAACGATTCTCTACATTGGTCCCTAGCCTCCTAAATAAATAAACTACAAATTAGCGGATTTGTTTGTACTGCACGTCGGACAATTCTTCACTTGGTCCTCTAACTGCGCCACGCGTTTCTGCAAATGCATTATCGTAGCATCCTTCTGCTTCAACTGCACTTTGAGGGTACTTATCGAGTCCTCTAGGGCTCCGTACACCGCTTGCACTTCCGGCTGATAACTGAACACTTGCGGGGGCTCATCCATGCAGAAGAACTCCCTAACAACCGGATGGTTCGGAAGCTTGCTCAAAATCGCGTTGACAAATATCTGCAAACCTCTCACTCGCTCCTCCAAAAAGGCTGGTTCAAAGTTATCCCTGAACCATCTCTTACCAGGCAACGGCAGTATGATATTTGGCTGCTGGCTTTTAATTCTATTGTATAGACGGACAAAATCTGTGTACCTCCTGAACACTAACCACGATTGGTCCCTTTTGTCGTCTTCAACTTTCAGTTTGTATATAGTGAATCTAGCGCGTTCTTCCATAACTTCGTAACCCACTATGGGTATGCGGAGGGCTTCGAATTTTTTTATCTCTGTACTGTGAAGGTTTAGGTCTATGGTGGAAATGCTGTTTTGTACTGTGGTCACCTCGGTGTATATATCGTTTATGTTGCCCATGGATTTGTAGTGGTTTCTCGATGTGACTGATCTGATGAAGAAAACAAGTTGTATAGTACGGGAGGTAGTGCTACAGTTGAGTAAGTCATTTTATACCACTGGGACTGGGGACTGGGGACTGAGGACTGAAAAAGATAACAATAATAGTTTTCCCCTAACAGATAACAGATTCGAACGTTGCTGCTTCGAGAGTGGTGGAACTAAAAGATACAGGATGAAAAAATCATTGTATTGCTATTGAGACCCTTATGACAACGGAATAAGGTTCTTAATCGCTTCGCCACCGCTTGTTCGTGATCTTTCCTACGACTGATTTGCTTTGTGGTAGGATTCTACCCCGAATCCGCCTGGCTAGCGACCACACTTCAGCCATAATCTGTCGCAAAGCATCCGATGTGTCCCGGCAGCGAGCTGAAGAGCCAGTCCCTTTCGTCAAAAGCCGGCAACGCATTAGTGGTTCCTCAGGTGCTGCTAATGTTCATGGGCGGCGGAAATCACTTAACATCAGGTGACCCGCTTGCTCAGTTGCCCGCTATACCAATAAAAAAAAGCTAGGCCGTCACACTCTAGCGCAGGCCCCATGGGAGCGAAGCGAAGTGTAACGGGGTCGTTTCGCTTCGCTCGTGTCGCTAGACTGTGAGAACTTCGCTTCGCTCTGCCGTTCGTAGTGTGAACCGAATGAAAAGACGCGGTAGCGGCGTGTGCGAAGCGAAACGTTTGGTGACGTCATCAGCATTTGTTCGACGCGCCCGTTGCGGCCGACTCTCGGTTCACACGTACCTCCTGGGCGACTACCGCGACCGCGGCCTACTGCAACTGTATGTAGGGGGTGCGGTAGGTGTTGAACTTCGCTATGGGGTCGCATGTGGGGCTCTCGCTGCATACATACCTCCTGGGCGGGTCCTCGTTGTCGGACTGCGACTGTATGTAGGGGGCGCGGTAGAAGGTGTTGAACTTCGCTATGGGGTCGCATGTGGGACTGTCGCTCGATGACGAAGATATCTCGTTGTTCATATCGTCTCTACGCCGGTTGTCCGTCAGCTGGATGCGTTTCGTTTCCATGTTTTGTACTGCAGCCATCTTTTGTACTGACACTGCAACGAAAATTTCATAATTATCGTCAAGATCAAGCCATTACCAGCCCACTACGGGGCGCGGTTCTCTCGGGCGTCTTGTTCACACGCCGTGAAAAGTTACGGTTACGGCACGGAGCACGGTTACGGTTGCACGGTCGTCAGTGTTGTATGGAGCACAATGGGAGCTTGTTAACACGCAGCACCTGAGGAACCACTAATGCCAGCTTTTGAGGACGGGGACTGGCTATTCAGCTCGCTACCGGAACACATCGGATGCTTTGCGGTAGATTACGGCTGAAGTGTTACTAGCGAGCACACCCGGCGGATTTGGGATAAAATTCTACCACAAAGCGGTGATACCGTCTAGATCAGTAGTTCCCAAAGTGGTCCAGGTGGACCCCCAAGGGTCCACGGGAGACTCGACGGGGGTCTACGTTGGCGTGATAAAAAAATAGGGGTTCACGAGTTGTAAGCGGGGGTCCACGAAAATTTATCTGCTTTCGATAATGAAGACCTAAAATGTTGGCTTGACTTCACCTAACAATGTAGGTAGATAATATTTTAAGAAGCTCAGCGACTGTTACTTGTAAAAACTTGCATATTCCATATTCAGTACTTAACTTTACTTTACAGAACTTTACTTTTTGACGTCCACTCACAGCACAATCAATTAACCAATCAATTCTCACTTTTTTCCAAAACTAATTTCGTGGTTGGAACTCAGCCGCAATGCAAATTTCCATAGTAAGATATAATATTCACATGTTTTTTTTCGAGTTTTGGGAATATGGTAGAAATATAGCTACAGGAACTAGCTAAATTTTGAAAGTGGTCTATGAGCAAAAAAAGTTTGGGAACCCCTGGTCTAGATTAAGTTGTGTGGTATCAGGCACAACGACCCGTAGAGGGGACTGATCGCGTCAGGGCCTCGTTAACATTGGCAGGGTGTTCAGGCAGTGTAACAGGCAGGGCCACACAGGTGGAATTTGGGGCACTTACACCCCCCGTCTAAATACCGACCGTTCATCGTTCACAGGCACTGTGCCATAGCAAATATCGTATCGTGCATCGTTCATCGCAAAAATGAACGATGAACGGGGCACCTTCTAATTTGGGCTTAACCGTAATTTTGCATAAACAGTGCGAAGAAACCAACTAATAGGTACATCTAATTAAAATAAGGTATATAATAGTCAATGAAATTTAAAAATTAATCAAAATAACAGAAATACCTTTCACAACATAACGTATACCTACCTCAGCAGCTTTACACTTATCATTTTGTTAAGGAATTTAATTTTAGTTTTTAAATATAACATCAATGAAGTTAAAAATTAAAACTTAATTAATTTTATAACAGAATTATACCTTTCAAAGCACAACGCACGGCCATCTTCTATTGTGAAAATGTAACAACTAAACTGGTAACTAAACCAACATACCATATCATTTCCCAAGACTAGTGTTTACTAATATCATACTAATTTTGTATGAATATATAATTATATATATTTTTTGTGAATGCGAAAATGTGTTTGTTTGTTGGTTTGCCCTCCAATCAAACCGCAACAGGAGCTAAGTATCTATGTGATCTTTTGGATGGCTATAGCTGAGATCCTGGCTCAAGTCACCCTACATATGTCTTTTCTACGACAGTACAAGAATGAAAGAACACGAACAAGCGGTGGGGAAGCGATTATGAGCCTTATTCCCTTGTCATAATAATCTCTGTAACAATACAATGACTTTTTCATGCTGTATCTTTTAGCTCCACCGCGGGTGCGTCGACTGACGCTCACTTTACTGATTTCTGAACATTAAACAACTGTTCGAAAAAAAAAAATTCATTCGGTATAAAATCACTAGAAAAATTGCAGCGCTACCTCCCGGACTATTAGGTTTTAGGCCGTGTACCCATTAGGCGAACAGTAAGCGGCGGACTCCGCTGTCATAGCTCTGGATCTCTGATAGTTTTTAACCCCCGACGCAAAAACGACGGGGTGTTAAAAGTTTGACGTGTCTGTGTGTGTGTGCGTGTGTGTGTGTGTGTGTGTATGTCTGTTCCCCTGTAGCGCTCAAACGGGTGAACCGATTTGAATGCGGTTTTTTGTTTGAAAGGTGAATTAGTCGAGTGTTGTTAGCTATGTTTGATGAAAATCGATCCAAGATGGACGCCGCCACAAAATGGTGAATGTCGGGGGTTTTTTAAATTTTTAATTTATACTTGTGTAGGCATTTGGAGGCGTATCAGCCGCTCACTGAACTCACTGAATAAGTCATCAAGCGAAACGCCGCAAACTGCGAACATTACGCGCCGTTTGGACACTCCATTTAAAAACTATAGAGAGGCTAACCAGAAGCGAACAGATAGCAGTTAGCTGCTCCACCACTACCACCACTACAGTCTTTTAACGCCCCACTGCTGGGCACAGGCCTCCTCTCTCTCATAGGAAAGAGGGATTTAGAGCTTAGACCCGCCACTCTGCTCCAATGCGGGTTGGCGGGCTTTAACGACTATTGTCACATGATAGTGATAATAACCGGGACCGACTGCTTAACGTGCTCTCCGAGGCGCGGGGGTGGAACACCGCCAGCTTCTAACTTCGGGCTGGCACTGAGAATTTCTTGACAGAAAAACCCAGTACCTAACAATTATTTGCCCGACCCGGAAATCGAACCCGGGACCTCGTGATCTGCGGTCGAATATGCAAACCACTAGATCAACGAGGCAGTTAACCGCTCACTGTTCGTCTAATGGGGACACAGTTTTTGATGACCTTTCTGGCGCAGTAGTGAACCCTGTTTCATATAAGTGGGATGTCCCGAGTTCGATGACCAACAGGGGCAATTTGGGAATTTATATTTTCTAAATTGTCTCTGGTCTGGTGGGAGGCTAGTTAACACCTCACATAGAAACCAATCAGGGGTTTGGGTTTAATGAAAACTGCCATACCCAAAATGGTACCAAATCGATTGTTAAAAACCACACAGACAAAGTCGCATGCATCAGCCAGTATTCTATTATAATCTCCTTTAACTGAGGTTATGCAAAGTTTACATAATCGCAAATGAGATTAAATTTATAACTGTTTACATTGAGACATATTATTACATAAGGAGCAACTGCAGAATTTCTTGATGGTTCTTCTAGTTAAGAAGAGCATTATAATAATAATAATGTCCTCCCGACCGAATTTCGGCCACGGCGGCCAAACTTATCCGAGGCGAAGACTCTACGCTGTAGATATTATAGTGCACAAGTGTGTACATACACAGGGGCACTCTCTATTCCCTCACTCTCATAGTCCGATGGGACGCCAATACGACACGACCGAAGAGAGATCAAGCGCAGGAGCGACAGCTTTAAGTGCTCTCCGAGGCACGGGGGTGTATCTAACACCGCCAACTTCCAACTCTGGGCTGGCACTGAGAATTTCTTGACAGAAATACCCAAGTGATATAGAACTTAATTTTGAGTTAAGAACAAATTTTATCATAGGTGTTGATGTCTCTAGATTCCAATTATAAATAAACAAAATTCTTTAATTAATATTTATATTGTAAGCTATCATTAAATGTTGCGTAGTAAATTAAAAGGTCATTTATATATTTTAAACTTCATTTATTTTACTATGAAACAGCAAGATGACTGCAACCATCATAGAGTTGTTGGATCTCAGTAACTTATAAAAATAAAAAATATATGACCTAGTCAAGTGTGAATCAGTCTTAGCTTTGTTAGGGTATGGAACGGACATATTACCAAATAAAAATGTTACTTTGTTTTGGTCACTGCTTGCAAATTACATTATGAATCTGTGGTTTCAATATAGGTTGTTTAAATACAGTAAAAGAGGCAAGTTCCAAATTCCTAACTAGTTTAGTTTTTTCGGGTTGAATCCCATAACAAAAATGGTACAACAATTTTGGTAAATTTTGACTGCCCACCCACTGTTTTCCAGCAAAACCCAATTTTGAGTTTTGCAAGTATGAAATCGCTCTAAAAATAATTGAATTGAATTTCTAATTCAGTTTACAGAATTTCAGGTTTGTAGCTTGTTCAATCCAAGAGGCAAGAATAACAGATCTGTGATAGTTAGATGGACGGACGGACAGACAGACACCAGCAGTGTGACACTAATAGGCCTTTGTTTTCCCTTCACTCTAAAACAAAACTTTTGCATACTATGCATGACTAAAATTTTACAAATGGTTATTTGATCATTCAACTGAAACTAAAAGTAAAATTAAGGTGCAATGTAGGGATGAAATGCCTATAAAGGCAATCTATTAATAGGCCTAGGTTTTAATCTATCCATAGGACATGAAATGACTAATTTTATCTTTATAATTATGTAGTTATATACCCAAAATATGACTCAACAAGTGCTTTATTGATCATCAAACTTATTTATAGTATTGTCTCATTGTATTAATAAAGCCTTTTTTAACAATGTAAAATAAATTAATGCAATAAAAGAATAACCTTCAATACAAATTAGGGGACGGATCACTTACTTGGAACAACTTTGTCCTGTGTCTAATTTGAATAAAGAATTAGTTTCGGTCCATACTAAATTCGTTTTTTCGCCACAATAGATAGTATTTTGGGTATTTTCTTGTGCAGTACATAGATTAGTGAATGGTTTTCACATAAAAGTTAGTTTAGAGCAACTTATAAACAGTTTTATGCAAACAATATTGTTTAATTTGATTTTTGTGATAATAAACAAGTACACCTATACTCCGTTTTTTAATCTGTGTTTTTATTTTAATCCATAGAGATAATAATAATAAGAAGAGTAGGCATACCTACCTTAAAAACGTGCCAAAAATACACTCACACACGCACAATCCCCCAACCTAAAATGGCGCGTGTTCATTGTGATGTCTCAAGTTGTGCGTGTGTGAGTGTTCATGTATACATTTTAGGGAGGCCATCTTAAGGGAAGTGCAATAAAATTTCTGCCACGATCTGTTTTATTGTTATGTTTAAAAATGTAGTGTTGTCTCTTACACACTTATGAAAATTTTGATAAGCTTAAGCTATTTTCCGATCCACTATTTTCTATAGGACATTATGCCAAGTCCTCTTCTTGTTGGTCTATGTTTTAATCCCAGAGCTAAGATATTGTAATATATACTCTAAATAGATGTCAAGTTTACATCTGTCTGTGGTCACAAGTTTTTTAATGACACGTGACGATGACACGTGACGTGCTAGTGATGTAACTATCGATATTTTGACTGTGAGGATCTATAGGGACACAAATACAATATGCGTGTTTAAATATGTGGACCATACTCTAATATTACATTATGCGAAAGTGTGTCTTTCTGTCTTTTACCTTTTCAGGGCCCATCCGATTTGGACGAAATTTTGTACACGGACAGCTTGCATCCCGGGAACCGATATCTAAGGCTACTTTTGTCTTGCAGTATCAAAGCGTTCCTACAAGATTAATAAAATAAAAACCTAAGCTCACGTGAATGAAGTCTCGGGCATCATCTTGTTAGGAAATACAAGAATAATATGTTTCATATTATAGTATATTTTTAACCGACTTCAAAAAAGGAGGTTGTATGTATGTATATATGTATGTATATAAGTATGTTCACGATTATCTCCGCAACTAATGAACCGATTTTGATAATTTTTTCACTATCATAATCTACATACTTTCAGAAAGGTTTTAGTGTACACATCGAAATATATATATATATATATATAAAACACAAAATATACATATCCTTCTAGAGCCTTTGTTGTGCCTTCTAGAACTGAAATAAAATCGAGTCTTTTTGGAGTCGATGAAACTTTATAAACGGTGTTTCGAAAATACGATCATACAAGCTATTTTTAAGAAAAATTAAACCGACTTCGGTCCAGCAATCTCAGAGGAACCGCGGTGCACCAGTCAAAAATATTAGTGACATGTGGGTACATTTATGCGTGTAACTTCGCACATAAGAATGGTAACTACTTAGGTGTGTTATACATATACTAAAACCTTCCTGAAAGTACTATGTAGATTACAATAGTGAATTGTTTTGTCTCGAAATACAAAATATTAAACCTATTTATATTAATAGGTAGTAATATTATACTTCGTGCAATTTGCACATTGCACGAAGAACCGATGGACGTTGGGGCCTCAAGGTGCTTGAATGGCGACCTCGCACCAGCAAACGAAGCGTAGGTAGACCCCCCCACTCGATGGACAGACGATCTCAAGCGAGTCGCTGGTAGCCGCTGGAATCAGGCGGCACAAGATCGTGTGCTGTGGCGATCCTTGCAAGAGACCTATGTCCAGCAGTGGACGTCCATTGTTTGAAACGAACGAACGAACGAACGAATATTATACACTTACTAAATTTCTTTGAACATTAATGTTTATACGTCACTCCGTTAATGTGCGAATGGAAACTTCATTGGCGGAATTTTCTTCTGCATTACAGACATCCATTGGTAACCGTTCTCTTGCCTTAAATTAAAAAAATCAGACGTGGTAGAACATTTTTCACGTTTCGCTTCAGCGTTTTTCATACACCAATAACAGCTTTTAGGGTAAAACTTTTAAAACGTGCCGCCTTGATATGGGTTATGGGATGGGGGGAGGGAGAGGGTAAATCATCCAGTGTTGAGGTTAGAATTGATTTTCGTTGTTTTCTTGAAAACGATGAATTACCTTATTATAAGAGTGTTAGCATTATACTCGTGGACCAAACATCTATCACTAATGACTATTTTATCTCTGAATTCGTGCCAAAGACTATTAAGTCCAACCCTAGTATTTGCATGTATTTTGCACCTTCACACAACACTAGCATGAAATTATGGTATTATTACAAATATTTGATATTATTATAATTACCAATGTGTCTATATGCGGCAAAAATAATAGCGTTTGCTTTTAAGCGCCTCCATTTTAAATTGTTTTTGGGCACAAATCAATTAAGTGTGAAGTGTTTTGAACAAATATGACTGTGTTTCTGCGATGTCCAATATTGCGGTCTTATTCTTTGTGCCCATTCATTTCTTATTTTTGGGTTCTTTGGAAATCTGTAACAAATAAAAATTTAGCGATCATGATACAACAATCTAGCACGCGGAAATACACGTAAGTATTCATTGTGTGTAGTGGCTACGGAATCTAATGTTCAAAAATTAAAAAAAAAAAACCCCGACATTCACCATTTTTTGATCGCGGCCATCTTGGATTTGCATGGTGTTATTCTACTAGTCAAGCCCTTTCATTTGATACCCATATTAACGGAGTTGTTATTCACAACTCCGTTAATATGGGTATCAAATGAAATAAATAATCTACCATTTTGTAGCGGCGGCCATCTTGCAGTGATTTTCATCAAAATAGCTGACAACACTTTCGACTAATTCACCTTTCAAACAAAAAAACCGCGTTCAAATCGGTTCACCCGTTTTAGCGCTACAGAGGAACAGACAGACAGACAGACAGACACACACACACACATACACACACACACACAACACACACACACAGACACATCAAACTTATAACACCCCGTCGTTTTTGCGTCGGAGGTTAAAAATTTTATCGCACGTAATCGATATGCAATTTTAGTACATCACTATGCTAAAAAACATAACCTTTATTAGTCAACAGAAAATATTTAAAAAATAGGCAAAAATCGGTGTAGAATTGAACACGATGATGGTTTCCAAAAACTACAAATAACGTTACATAATTTTAGATTATATTTACATACAAAACTATCAAAACTCACCGATGAAATGATAATGTTTCTTTAAAATTTTCTTTTCGGCCCCTATAGGAATTACATTCTTTCACAGCACAGGACATTATAATAAAACTACGGAAAATTTATCAAAAATAACTTAAGATCAAACATTTATAAATTCTTGGAAGAAGAACACCAAAATAATAAAAATTTATCAGCCTCGTAATGTATGTTTTGGAAAATTATGATCCGACTAAATTCAATTGTCAATTGACATAAAACATGCAAAAACAATATCTAAACAATCCATAAAGTAATTATGGTTTATGAGACGTACCTATTTAATTTGGTAGGATTAAATTTATTAAAATTTAACAAATAAGTCCATTTGACAATCAATTTAGTGACATGCTTAGAAATAATAAAAAGCAAGTGCGATTCGGTGTTTCATTTACACCTAGACAGGAGTCATTTAGGTTAGGTGAGTACAATAACTGTACCTCAAGTTAATTTTTAGCTTCAGATCTCTTAGTTAATAGATCAATGTCCCAGAGACTAAAATGACAGCTACAAATGTCAAACTTAAAAATAATGATACCAGCTTAAGAAAACTAGTGTTGTACTCATGATTCCTATGCCGATTAAAAGCCATTTATTTAATTATCCAAAATGGGAAATTATATATACGAGATTAAAAATCGCACTAGACGCTTAATTGTAAAAAAAATCAGTTACGAAAAATACTTAAAATAATTCACATTATATTGTGCTCGATCACTTTGCCTTCACTAATGGAAAAATTTTAAAACCACAACAATTAGGTCACATTATTATTATTGTAATCATGGCCACATCATCTGGGCTACATCGCCATTTTGTTTCGCTCTTCGCATTCGATCATAGATAATACACTAATACTATAAAGATAGATGCGCCACTCTCATTTCAATTTTTAAACCAGTGTACCGTGGCCGCTAGATGGCGCTGTATTCATGTGCAACGCGGCTGGCGGTACTGCTAGATTTTGTTTTTTATATCTCAATAAAAATCTTTGTGGTGAGTAATAAAATAGGAAAAGTCTTAAAAAAATTAATGTTAACTAGGTACTAGAGAGTAAAAGTAAATGGAGCTAAAAAACTAATAATCTTAATTGTATAGATAACATTAATATTAAGTGAAACTTAGCCTATTTCACAGAAAAAATATATTTATTAAAATCAAAAGAACATAATTATTATGTATATAATAATTTATTTTTTTCTTTTATGAATATTATAATATTTCATTGCTTGAGCTTTAACATTATCATCTTTATTGTAACACGTTAATTTTCCCTTAAGCAGCTTGTTAACATTGGTGCACCAACTGTGAACAACCACATTTATTGTTATTAAATAATCACAAAGCTTCTTATTATGATTTTTACAGGAGAGGAACGAAAAGTCACAAAATATTTTCACTTTTTGAGTTATTAAATTTTAAGTATTATTTATTTGTACAATACAAACTTCATATAAGAATGAACACAACGCCTCCGATGGATACTTGCAAGACTTTTTTGTGTAGTCTCTTTCTAATATATAAATTACTTAATCATTTTGGGTCGGAGGTGTTGTGCTTAACAATTGCATTTTACATACCTACCTGAAACTAAGTGCCATAACCCACTGGCGCGACACGTCAAGCTGGCGCGGCAAGCCGCGGGTTGTCGCGCGCAATACAAAACATGTATTTAATGTTTAAACTTCAAAAATTTAGATGAAAATCATGACGTACCTTCAGTCGGACACCCAAAATAACACTTTATTGCTGATTTTCTCGGCATCTTATCCAAATTCGTTGTGGCAAACAAAGTCTAGTAGGGAAAAGCAGGTTCGATAAGTTGGCAGAGGCAAAGTCCAGTTAGCAAGAGATGGTCAATCTTCAAAGGCAGGTAACACGGTTCCAGGGGATAAAAAAGGTCAAACATTCGAAGAAAATATAACAAAACAAGAAACAAGCAGATAATCTAGAATTTTCAAATAACAATATCGCAAGCAAGAGTACGTTTGAAATGATTTGAAAACTGTCAAGTGTCAACCTGACTGGTGTCTGAATTAATTAGCGCCATCTATACTGATTTCTAAAAAACAAGTTTATGTACCGCAGTAACTAGAGGGCAGCATTCTCTACGCATTTTTTGTTCACATGTATTTGTATGGCAGTTTCACCCACCTGCATTCGATACTTTGCTTCCATCGTGATCGGATGTGTTTGCCTCACATGCGTTTTCAAGTATCATTTTGCTGTTGTTGATTTGTTTGTTGAGTTTTTGTTTTGTTTTGTTTTACGTCTTTTTTTTGGTTATTATTACTTACGATGGCTGATAATAATCAACCATCATCATCAACTAACCATCATCACATATATGCGGTGAAGAAGTTTTATTTCCAAGGAAAAAACGTAAAAGTGAACTTCTCAGCATGACAGAGAAAACAATGATAATCAATGTATACAATAATATGTATACATGGAAAAGATAAAAGAATGCATTTGAAGAACTAAAAAAATTAATGTGTATTAAAAACGGCAGAAATTTTGGTAATATCAAGGACTTTGGTGTATCGTGTTTTAAAAGAGCACAAAAGTCGTTCTGTTGATAAATAATGCTCCTTATGACACGAGAAAACTGGAAGCGTCACCAACTTAAAATTGGCATAAAAGCCATATTGAAGAGTGGCTTACATCAAATAACATAGCATTTGAGGAAACAATGTTAAAAACGAATTTTTAGAAATCGCCAGAAAAGAAAAAAAGGCCTACGAAAGGTACATTGTGGATGAAATGGCAGCTGAGTAGGATATCACAATTTTAAGGCTGCCCCCCTTACCACTCTGAGCTTAACCTGAGCTTAACTTGAGCTGATCTGGGCTCAGGTAAAGTAACACGTTGCTAAAAATAATAAAATATTGAAATTAACGAAGTCCGAAATCTTTTTGAAGAAGGGTTTCGACTGGTGATCCCGCAGAGATGAAGTACATAACTGCATGTGATTAAAATAGAAAATGAAATGTACCATCCATGTGTTCTTTCATAGAACAAGCGACAGAAAGATTCTTAATTATTGAAGTTGTTGATGATTCCGAATCCGAAGCCAGTTTGTATACCTATTCAGAATTCAAACTCTGAGTAAATAAAAATATAATTAATAATTACTGTTTTTTCATTTCTTCCATTATTATAACCTTATTCCTTTATAATATGCATACATGCATTTTATAAAAGATTCGCAATATACAGTCAATCACATAAGCCAATGCAGTTAAAGTAAACATACCAAACTCGTCACGACATTTCACTTTTGCGTACAATATTTTCATTGTTGCTTATAACAAATCACTCACAATGATCTTTTTTCCCAAAGTAAAACTTGTTAAGTTTATATTACACACAAAACCAATTCAATTTTAGCAGTTTACGTAAATATTTTAACAAAAATCTAGTCCACAATCATAAAATAAAACCACAGAGTATTGACCTACTATGGAGTTTGACATAAGATATAGACTAAATGCCTAGTGCTGAAAACGAAAAGTGAACCATAGAGTGAATGTTATGAACGAGTAAGAACGAGTTTAATCGATTCTAAAATTCGGGTAAAATCGGAAGTAATTTTTGTAAAGGTCAGTGTATTGTCTGTGTCTCTTTAATTTCTCTCGTTTAATTTTGTTATCGTTATTAAGTAAGGCGCATCCGATGCCGGCATCGTTTTTTTTAGCATCGATTCGACTGTGGAATTTGCCAAAATTAGGTACCAGCTGGAAGTCTGCATAGAGAGATACTCAGTAACGATGCCATAATGATAATATTTGCTGCCTATTAATTAACGAATCGACTTCTACTCATATAAATTTTTAACTAGTAGACGTCCGTGGCTTCGCTTGTGTGATACCTAAACTAAGTATAAATAAGCGTTGGGAAGGACATTAGCGTCCTTTCCAACGTTTAACTATCATCATATCAAATTTCACCGATACCAAGAGGGAGGGAGTGAGCGAACGATACTTTCGGTCGTCTTCGGTTTGTGGTGCCAGTGCCGTGTGCCGATGCGCCGCGCTGTCATTTCGCCGCCGCTTTCCGTTGCGTGGTCAACTGTCTCGCTCGCACTGCACTGGTCTGATCGTTTGATGTGGGTGTTGCGGGGTCATTCGTTTCGCTGCTTCTTTTGATGTTGTACGTGTCGGGTGTTCTCTGGTGCTCTTTATTTTTATTTTCGACGACTTTAGGTAATTTTTGGCTATTGTCATCAATTCATATATATTTTTATAAAAAGCTTTATGTTATTTTAAATCAGATATAACCAGATAAAACATCATGTAACAAAACTTGCTACAAAGCTAGTAATATTAAATGTAGTATCTGATTTCAAAGGTTTAAATAATATCGTTTTCAACGATAGAAGGTTGTTTTTAAAATCACTCTATTTCGATAATCGATTTAAGAATGTATTCATTCAATCGTCCATTCACAATCTACCTGCTTCTGCTTCCCATCACTATGAGTACAATGACAAATATGATCACGTGATCTGACGCCATTTCTGTTTACAAATACTGCATTGGGATATGGTATGGACTGTAGGTTTATATTTCACGAAATATATTAAGTACCTACGTTTCGTTTTCAATACACAATTTTTTAAATATAATGTAAGATACATAAAATGGTAAAATTACTATTTTTCAATTTTATTAGAAACTCATAAAATACAAATTAGCCCATACTTATTTCATTTTAATTGGAATTAATTTTTATCGGAGTACCGATAGTATCGATAGCACTGATAGTATCGATTTCAGTAAGTATCGATTGCACCACATCACTATTAAAGAATCGTAAAAAACCGGCTGGAAACGTCATTTTAGTCTCCGGGATTAAAAAACGGATTGTAATTACCTACTACTGTGCTGCTAAGCTGCTAACGAGTATTTATGTTCTGTGGCTGCTAACTAAAGCCAAAGCCACAGCACAGAACATAAATAGGTAGGTAGGTACTCTAGGTAGATCCACAGACACACCCACAGATCACTATTGGGCACTTCTCCCAAATTCTGGCAAAAGCATGTCACAAGCTGGAGAACGTAGGTTAATAAATACCCAGGGTTAAATAATTTTTTTTGTAGATACTAGACAGTGCCCTCTATACCTGCCATCAAGAAAAAGAAGATAAATGGGATGGGATCTGTGTTAAAAAAATTTTTGAACCTCTAATTTCTCACTACCATGACTGTCACATTGCTTGGGTCGTCGGATACAAACCCATTTAATTCGAAATTGAGTGGTTAAAATTTTTTTAAAAAAATATGGTCAATTAATGGATAACTACCCCTTAGAATAAAATAATCAGTCTGAAAATATAACTAAAAATAAATAAATTACAAGGTAGTGAAGTCTGTCACACGACTTTTTCATAATTGCCATGACCTGACACAAACACTATCACAATAATGATACTATATGTAGTACAACGATCATGATAAGATCAATTAACAGAGCATTGGTCATTCTAGCAATATGTTTTAAAAGAAAAAGCGTACTTCATAACGTTGAGAAGATAAAGGGAAATAATGTAGTAAAAATGCACTTTGTCATTTCGTCCTCCTCATTCATAGATATTTTGCCAGGCCTAAAGTACGCGTTATACTTTGTTGTTATTTATTCTTGTCATGTCAAATGTGTTTCTTTTTCACACGAGTAGCCTACAAAAATTTTACTGTGTTTCTAAATTTTTTAATAAATTAATAATTAGCAAATTTTCATTACCATGGTCCTAATTACCATAATTACCATGATTTTTTTAATTAATTTTAATAGTAAATGGGGGGTATCTCTCTCATTTATCATAATTTATGAATGGTTTTGATAATAATGACGTTATATAATTATTTTTAGAATTTTCAGATGTTTAAACAATTTAAATTATAGAAATTTGAAAAAAAAAGTCAAAAATGACAAAAATACTGAAAACAAAGGAGTTTATAAGAAGATTAAGCATAATACAAGTGTGATATTTAAAATAATAGAAAAACTACCTAACTTGCTATGAAAATATATGAAATAAATATATATTTGGACTGAAATGACGACATGACAACAAAAATACAATGTAATGACAGTAAAAAATGGAAAATTAATAATTAAAAAAAAAAATAGAGACCTATATCAGTATAAAAATACTAAGAAACTTGCTCTGATGTAATGCCTACATAATGCCACAAATTGCATCCAAATCGGTTTGGTAGTTCCCGAAAAAATTGGGCTCACAATTTTACAGAAAAACATTTCCTGCTATGCTTCTGGTAGTCTATACTAGAATCATAAAATATATCTAAAAATATGCTTTGAGGTAATTTATAATCTACGTAGCGAATAATGAACTGCATTTGAATCTGCCCAGCACCATTTGAGGAAAATGAAAACATATAAACACATAAAAATAACATATACAATTTCTCTCCCCAAACGTATATAGCGTTTCCTTTCTGTTGTGGATACAAATGCTTTTTATTATAAGAAAAAAAATTATAATATGCACTCTTGATTTAAACTCCTTCTTGAAACTGATGTTAGGCACAACTAACTAACTTGTCATCTTATTAGCCACAAGTTCATTCGGAGACCTACATGTTCGGAGGACACATAAAAGTTATTGAGCATTTGCTGAAGCTATTAAAAGTCTAAGAAAATGTTAGTCTTTGTTAAAGTTTATGTTCTGTCCCTTCTAATAATCAAGCATCTTGAAGTATTCTTCCAGCGCATTTTGAGCAAAGAGAGTCTTTGGTGGATTGCATTAACTTGTTTCAGATTGCAATAAAGCGAATACACAGGCATGTTCACCGTAGTTCCTACTATGAAAAGTATATCCGTTATCGATTCTAATGAGATCTTGGATATGAAAATCGTATCCAATATCAAATTTGCAAAGGTTTTCTGCCTCTCGCACTTTTAACAGACATGCCATTTGAACTACCATGGAGCACCGTAACCAGCTATGTGATGACTCTGCCGAATACCAGACCGATTCAATAAACCTGGTACATTTTTGTGTTTGAAGAGTCATTGGCTCAATCACTAATACAGGCAAAATTACTTTGTTTATGGCACTGACTCAAAGTTGCTTGTATCGGTCTTCTATCGGATAAAATTTGAAATGTGCTCTCAGGAACTTTACAAAATTGTTCCTTCTCCACCGTTCTACTACGGAACAGAGAGAAGCAATTTGTAGAAATTTTCTTGGAAAGTCCAACTCCACCTAGATTTCACCATTTTGTCTAACTGTCTGCATTCAAACAGATATTGAAGCTTTCTTGAATTGTACATCTTAACACTTCGATTTCAAGCTAATCTACTTGCGATCGTTGCATAGCCTAAGTTTCAATTATTTTAAAGCCTTTCCATAGTGTGTAAAAGCGAGAGAAACGATACTAGTCATATTTGTAAGATGTCTGTACAATCTGCTATCAACGAATTTTTTGTTGTTATCAATACCCTTTTCGAAACCAATAACATCGTGGAGTCTTCGTGGTATATGGTTCTTAATCGGGAATGTGTTCTGTCCACTTTTTTAAATATAAAAAAATTATGCTCCTGTTCACTCTCAATTATGCTCACACCACGCCTTTTTGGGTCTAAAATTATCTGTTTAGGTCTTCAAAGCTGCACACTCATTGCGTCCAGCAGCTCAGAGTCTTTTTCAGAGGATTTCAACATGAAACTCGTCCACACAAATATCCGGAACAGGTTTACTCTGGAATTTACACCACAGTTGTTATGCTACGTAAAGTGGCTTTCAAGGTTCTTTGGCTGAATACTAATGGTTGTAACTCTCGAGGTCCTAAGTTTTATTGGTCAGCGATTTCCTAGACTTTAAGCAAACACCTTTTTCGTATACTTTTCTATGGCTTTCTAGAGTTTCTCATCACCATGATTAATAACAAATTACCATAGGCATATTCTAATCGCCATATACCAGAGATAATTACCATATCGCAATTTATCATTACCATGACCATCATAATTACCGAATTCGTTATATCTCCTAGGAAACCAGGGTACGATAAAGGCCTTCTTCATCACCGATATCAATTTAGGTACCCCTTTGAGGAGGTATCCTTAAATAATCAAAAATTTAAAAAAGAAATTTTTTTTCAACCTCGTCACTTTTTGCCACAATTTCGGAGAAGTGCCCTATTATACAGTAAACTAGTTAGAGATCGACCAGAATCTCATGAAAAATAGGGAAATTAAATTTTGTAGTAAGCAACACTAGGTTAACTCGGCTGCCCTAGTGATAAACAAAGTAATTACATTCAGAACACCTTACCTGGGATCGTTTCACGAAACGAAAAACCAAGCAACTGCATTTTAAATACAAAAACAAAGTAATCAACATCCAATTACTTTGTTTTGGTGTTGTGCTTGTTGTTTACTTGGTTTTTGCATTTATATTCCGGGTTAGTGAGTGCAGTTACTTTGTTTGGGCAATTTAAATTTCAGTAAACGGTTCAAGTTATTTGAAATAGTAAACTGTGGTAAAAAACTACTCGACATAAAACTTTTGTTAATGCAAAAAGTTAATTTCACAAAAAATGACAGTTACTTTGTTTATCGCTAGGGCAGCCGTAGTGTTGCTAACCTTGGAATTTCATTTCCCTATTTTTCATGAGATTCTGGTCGATCCATAGGTAGGTAGGTACCTACACTATTGTACTACCTTTAGGTAGGTAGGTACCTACTAGTTATTATTCTGTGCTATTGTGGCTAATTCTGTTGAACCATATCTATACTAATAAATAAAATTGAAGTGTCTGTCTGTAATATCGAAATAACTACCTCATATTAAGCTCATATGGTTATTTGAACGCTACCATAACCGAATCACACGTTTTTAAAATTTTTGTCTGTCTGTCTGTCTGTCTGTTTGAACGGGCTAATCTTCAGAACGGATGAACCGATTTTGACGGGACCTTCACATACAAGTAGAGAATTAACCAGGGAGTAACATAGGCTACTTTTTTAACTGACTTTCAAAAAAGGAGGAGTTGTGTTTTTCTACCTATGTACACCGATATCTCCGAGATTTCTGAACCGATTTGCGTAATTTTTTTTTTAATCGATAGAGAAACAATGCGACCCTGTTATGTAAAAATTTGGATTCCAACTCCTCAATCCTGATGCTGTAGGGGACCTAATCCCTAAAACTAATAGGTTTTAGAAACTTTCGGTTTTTTAAATTGATATTGGGGGTACCAATTAAAGACTATCGTTGAATGAACTCGAGTAGGTACATATCCAACTCCTCAACCCTGATGCTGTAAGGAATTGTATTCCGAAATCGTGGGGATCCCACAGGATTTTTCCGTTTTGGGGACGGGTTTCTACAGATAAGCTACTTTTTGTTCTGGAAAATCAAAAGTTCTCACGGGATTTTTAAAAACCTAAATCCACACGGGCGAAGCCGTGGGCATCATCTAGTAAATAATAAAAATATAGAAATGGCATAATGTCCTATAGAAAATAGTGGATCGGAAAATAGCTCAAGCTTATCAAAATTTTCATAAGTGTGTAAGAGACAACACTACATTTTTAAACATAACAATAAAACAGGTCGTGGCAAAAATATTGCTTTTAGATCTTAATATGGCGGATACTACAATAAAAACAAACAAAGTTATAACCTACAAATCACGATTCTCACTTATTATTCAATAGAACTTCTTCATTAAGCACTTAATTACATGAATTTCAACTAACAATATGAGTTCCTTCACTTGCTGCGACATCAGAGGCTGCCAAATGGAAAAATAGGAAAAAACATCCAAAATTGTCAACTCATCGGTTAGATAAAATTCTTTTGAAACTTGTATATTGCACGGATAATTATTATCATAAAAGTGATAAATAACCTTTTACTTCATAAATAAAGGTTGTTCAACTATATTTTATACCATTTTCTTCGTATTTATTTAACCTTAATTTTTTGTTATGACAGCTAATCAGTGTTGCCAATGGCAGATAGTCAAATGTAACATCAGACAGTTCAAAAAGTAACATTTTCTTGAGAAAAGTAACATTATCATATACATTTAAGTGGAAAACAAAACAACATACTTATGCCACTCTATTACACAAAAATTAAAAAAGTTTTCTGTCCTAATCTAACTAATATCTCCATCTTATCAAAGTTTAGTCACAACATACAAACAAAATAGGTACTTATAAATTCTACAAAACAAAGTTCACAGACCACAAAAAATAAGTTGACCCTACATCGACACTGACAGATACACTGCCCTAAGATATTGTAATATATACTCTAAATAGATGTCAAGTTTACATCTGTCTGTGGTCACAAGTTTTTTAATGACACTTGACGATGACACGTGACGTGCTAGTGATGTAACTATCGATATTTTGACTGTGAGGATCTATAGGGACACAAATACAATATGCGTGTTTAAATATGTGGACCATACTCTAATATTACATTATGCGAAAGTGTGTCTTTCTGTCTTTTACCTTTTCAGGGCCCATCCGATTTGGACGAAATTTTGTACACAGACAGCTTGCATCCCGGGAACCGATATCTAAGGCTACTTTTGTCTTGCAGTATCAAAGCGTTCCTACAAGATTAATAAAATAAAAACCTAAGCTCACGTGAATGAAGTCTCGGGCATCATCTTGTTAGGAAATACAAGAATAATATGTTTCATATTATAGTATATTTTTAACCGACTTCAAAAAAGGAGGTTGTATGTATGTATATATATGTATGTATATAAGTATGTTCGCGATTATCTCCGCAACTAATGAACCGATTTTGATGATTTTTTCACTATCATAATCTACATACTTTCAGAAAGGTTTTAGTGTACACATCGAAAAATATACATATATATATATATATATATAAAAACACAAAATATACATATCCTTCTAGAACCTTTGTTGTGCCTTCTAGAACTGAAATAAAATCGAGTCTTTTTGGAGTCGATGAAACTTTATAAACGGTGATTCGAAAATACGATCATACAAGCTATTTTTAAGAAAAATTAAACCGACTTCGGTCCAGCAATCTCAGAGGAACCGCGGTGCACCAGTCAAAAATATTAGTGACATGTGGCTACATTTATGCGTGTAACTTCGCACATACGAATGGTAACTAGGTGTGTTATATACTAAAACCTTCCTGAAAGTACTATGTAGATTACAATAGTGAATTGTTTTGTCTCGAAATACAAAATATTAAACCTATTTATATTAATAGGTAGTAATATTATACTTCGTGCAATTTGCACATTGCACACGTTGCACATTGCACGAAGAACCGATGGACGTTGGGGTCCCAAGGTGCTTGAATGGCGACCTCGCACCAGCAAAGGAAGCGTAGGTAGACCCCCCCACTCGATGGACAGACGATCTCAAGCGAGTCGCTGGTAGCCGCTGGAATCAGGCGGCACAAGATCGTGTGCTGTGGCGATCCTTGCAAGAGACCTATGTCCAGCAGTGGACGTCCATTGTTTGAAACGAACGAACGAATATTATACACTTACTAAATTTCTTTGAACATTAATGTTTATACGTCACTCCGTTAATGTGCGAATGGAAACTTCATTGGCGGAATTTTCTTCTGCATTACAGACATCCATTGGTAACGGTTCTCTTGCCTTAAATTAAAAAAATCAGACGTGGTAGAACATTTTTCACGTTTCGCTTCAGCGTTTTTCATACACCAATAATAGCTTTTAGGGTAAAACTTTTAAAACGTGCCGCCTTGATATGGGTTTTGGGATGGGGGGAGGGAGAGGGTAAATCATCCAGTGTTGAGGTTAGAATTGATTTTCGTTGTTTTCTTGAAAACGATGAATTACCTTATTATAAGAGTGTTAGCATTATACTCGTGGACCAAACATCTATCACTAATGACTATTTTATCTCTGAATTCGTGCCAAAGACTATTAAGTCCAACCCTAGTATTTGCATGTATTTTGCACCTTCACACAACACTATCATGAAATTATGGTATTATTACAAATATTTGGTATTATTATAATTACCAATGTGTCTATATGCGGCAAAAATAATAGCGTTTGCTTTTAAGCGCCTCCATTTTAAGTTGTTTTGAACAAATATGACTGTGTTTCTGCGATGTCCAATATTGCGGTCTTATTCTTTGTGCCCATTCATTTCTTATTTTTGGGTTCTTTGGAAATCTGTAACAAATAAAAATTTAGCGATCATGATACAACAATCTAGCACGCGGAAATACACGTAAGTATTCATTGTGTGTAGTGGCTACGGAATCTAATGTTCAAAAATTAAAAAAAACCCCAACATTCACCATTTTTTGATCGCGGCCATCTTGGATTTGCATGGTGTTATTCTACTAGTCAAGCCCTTTCATTTGATACCCATATTAACGGAGTTGTGAAAAATAAATAATCTACCATTTTGTAGCGGCGGCCATCTTGCAGCGATTTTCATCAAAATAGCTGACAACACTTTCGACTAATTCACCTTTCAAACAAAAAAACCGCGTTCAAATCGGTTCACCCGTTTTAGAGCTACAGAGGAACAGACAGACAGACAGACACACACACACACATACACACACACACACAACACACACACACAGACACATCAAACTTATAACACCCCGTCGTTTATGCGTCGGAGGTTAAAAATTTTATCGCACGTAATCGATATGCAATTTTAGTACATCACTATGCTAAAAAACATAACCTTTATTAGTCAACAGAAAATATTTAAAAAATAGGCAAAAATCGGTGTAGAATTGAACACGATGACGATTTCCAAAAACTACAAATAACGTTACATAATTTTAGATTATATTTACATACAAAACTATCAAAACTCACCGATGAAATGATAATGTTTCTTTAAAATTTTCTTTTCGGCCCCTATAGGAATTACATTCTTTCACAGCACAGGACATTATAATAAAACTACGGAAAATTTATCAAAAATAACTTAAGATCAAACATTTATAAATTCTTGGAAGAAGAACACCAAAATAATAAAAATTTATCAGCCTCGTAATGTATGTTTTTGGAAAATTATGATGCGACTAAATTCAATGATCAATTGACATAAAACATGCAAAAACAATATCTAAACAATCCATAAAGTAATGATGGTTTATGAGACGTACCTATTTAATTTGGTAGGATTAAATTTATTAAAATTTAACAAATAAGTCCATTTGACAATCAATTTAGTGACATGCTTAGAAATAATAAAAAGTAAGTGCAATTCGGTGTTTCATTTACACCTAGACAGGAGTCATTTAGGTTAGGTGAGTACAATAACTGTACCTCAAGTTAATTTTTAGCTTCAGATCTCTTAGTTAATAGATCAATGACACTGCCCACTAAAGCGGGATGGAGATGGAAGTTCAAAAAAAAACACGCGAGTGATTATGCCGCGCCAAAGTTGTTGTATTCTCACCAAGAAGGTCTGTCTGTCTGTTCCCTCCTATATACCTAATCTAAGGTTCTACCGTAGCGCTCAAACGGGTGAACCGATTTGAATGCGGTTTTTTTGTTTGAAATGTAAATTACTTAGTCGGGAGTGTTCTTAGCTATGTTTGATAACAATCGATCCAAGACGGCCGCCGCCACAAAATGGAGGATTACATATTTTTTCACAACTCCCTCAATATGGGTATCAAATGGAAAGGCTTGACTAGTAAAATAGCATTATGAAAATCCAAGATGACCGCCATCACGAAATGGCTTTCGGCACGGCACGTCGGGGTTTTTTTTAATTTTTAATTTATACTTGCTTGTCTCGTTCTTACCTACATAAGTAGAGTGTGATGTATAGAAAGACAGAGACTAGAGACAAAAGATATCCGGGTGAATGACCTTCACTACATAACAATGTTTTAGGCGCAGTCTCCAGATAAGTATATGCTTCTTGATTTTCACGCGTCAGTCCAAAAACAAGTGCACCAACACAACGAACAAAATCTTGGATGCGTTCCGTTTCACGATTATTTTTCGTTTGCTGGAAATTTTTTAATATTTTTTATGAAGTCCTGAAAGTTACGTAAAAGTAACATTTTGAGTCGTGTAACATGGAGGTAACATGAGAGGGTCAAAAGTAACGTAAAATGTTACAAAAGTAACATTCTGGCAACGCAGCAGCTAATAGTTAATGTTCATAGATTAGTAGAAGTTAGGGTTGTACTTATTCATAAAATATATCGACAAGATATGAATATATTTTATAGGTATTTAATTTTTTATCCGGGTATTTGGAGTTTGGACAATTGCACAATTTTTATAGATAAATCAAGTATGGTGTAGGATAAAATTTTGTTTTTATTAATTATTTATCTTTAATCTACGTGTGTGTAAAACTGTTTGTTTAATGTAAATCAATAGTTTGCCATGGAAACAGCATTAGTAATTACTTGATTACAGAATATTCATTAGGTATCTACCTCATTATTTAAATATCGGCTGGACCGATTCTGATGGAATTTTTGGTGTGTGTTTGTGTGGGTAAGAAGATAGTTTGTATCTACAATTGGACCCGGTAGGTGGTGCTGCAGTCAGGTTCTAGGATTTTTTTTATTACGGACAAATTTTGTTGAAATTTTGTAAGTTTCTTGTCCCTGGGGAGTTAACATTCATAATACCTAATTAAATCCGGTAGGTAGCGCTGCAAATTCGTAACACTAGATCATCATCATCATCATCATTATCAACCCATTACCGGCTCACTACAGACCACGGGTCTGTAGTGAGGAGAAGGGTTTTGGCCATAGTCTACCACGCTGGCCAAGCGGATTGGCAGACTTCACACACCTTTGAGAACGTTATGGAGAACTCTCAGGAGTGCAGGTTTCCTCACGATGTTTTCCTTCACCGTTAAAGCAAGTGATATTTAAATACTTAAAACGCACATAACTCCGAAAAGTTAGAGGTGCGTGCCCCGGGATCGAACCCACGACCTCCGATTAGAAGTCGGTCGTCCTAACCACTAGGATATCACAGCTTTTAACTACTACTACTTTTAACACTAGATACTAAATAAAAATTATTTCTTGATTTAGTCAAATTTAGTCAAATACTTTTATAGCTGACCCCCGCGACTTCGCGTGTTTTTCTTTGCTATAAACCTCACGGAGCCCGAGACCTTTCCAACGAATGCAAAACCGTGGAAATCGGTTCGTGCGTTCTGGAGTTATAGCGTCAGGAACGAAAACCCGACTTATTTTTATATAGTAGATATTCCGGGACTTCCCTATATTTGTGGCAAATTACCTCACTACTGGCAACAAATTGATTTTATTAATAATTATTAATGTTCACACACGTATATCATACAACAATATATTTTTGCACAATAATGTGCAAATTTCACGCCAGTTCGACGTACCTATAAAACATCGAAATTAAAAATCCTATTTTCTCAAAAAACCATTCGTCAATGTAAAAACTTACTGATGATATGAGATCTTCGACCTCTTATTTTGTTGTGAAGGATAATTACGACATAATTTCACCGCACAAACCGGCATATTTTTTTATTTTTCGGGAGCTATTTACTGCGTAGTTTATTAAGTGACACTGAAGTAGGTGAGAGCGATCCTGCCAATTTTAGTGAACATTTTTTAGGGCGCGCTCGTGAGTTAGAGCGGGGCAGCAGTGCGGAAATTATTCGCGCGAATTTTATTCGCGCGGTTTATATTCCGCATTTTAATATATTTTTCTCGCGAATTTTAAATCGCATGTGCGTGCAGCTTCATACATTCCCATTTCCCATATGTCCCAGAATTTTGCGAAAAAATTCGCGCGAATAAATTTCGCAATGCGGCCTAGGCCTTACATTCGCAATCTGCAGTGCGATTGTCTAACTTTAGACCATGAAAATTGTATTCATTTGACAGCTTAAACGTACGTTTTCAGCTGTCAAACGGCCAATTCGAATTGTGTACGGAGTTCATAGATGGTTGACGATTGCATGGCTATCATGAATGTCATGGATCGTTATTTTAGACGATGAGTGAATGATTTCATACGATTTGACAGCTAATTCGAATTGTCTAACTTTTTTGAGATCATCGCCTATGTCAAATAATAGCGGTGAGTCTCGGGCCATGATTATCGTTAATCATTTGATGGCCTATGTGTATTGAATTGATTAAAATCTAATTTTCTAACTTTTTAAAACAAATTCCTTAATAAACACCGCAGTAAATATAACTTTTAATTCGACTACGGCAAAGAGACGGACTTTGCGACAAGTCAAGAAGAAAAAAATCGATGCTCTGGAGATGTGGTGCTGAAGGCGAATGTTGGGAATCTCATGAACCGAATTTCGCACCAACATCTCTATACTCCAAGAACTCGGCATCAAACAGCATGTTTCGACGTTAGTACAGAGTCGTATTTCGTGAAGTTCTTAGGACACGACTCCATCGAGCGCCTTGCCGTGCAGGGCGAAGTTGAGGACACCAGACGGCGAGGAAGGTCGCCCATGCGATAGACCGACTAAATTAAATCATGTGGGCGCTTCCCTTGTATGAAGGCACCAGGCTGTCGGCCAGCAGCGAAAAGTGGCTAATGCTCGTGAGGCGTATAACATCTGCCCTTAAAGATGTCACTTCTGGATGACCACGACCGCTCTACCAAGAGCGAACGAACAAAGAAGAATAAGTACCTAGGTGTTTGTGTTTGAATAGGTATGTTCCACCGTAGTGCCTACCCTACGGAGTCGATGTTGATAAATAGTGTCAATAGATTCATTAGTACTTACAATATTAAGTAGGTACTTACCTAGGTAAGTATTTTTGTTTGATTGGCCATGCCAGTTTAATCAGTTAGGTACCTTGTTACAGTTTTATTTAATTAATTGCTATGTTTTAAGTAAGTTTTCTGTTTCATCATAGTATAAACCTTGTAAGTAAATATTTGGTGACAATCTTTTTGCTATTAAATCTATTCATATCATATATGGAAAGTTTTATTTAATTTATTGTATTAGGTCTTCTCTATAGGTAGCTATATTTTAATATTTATGATATGACCTACTAGGTATCTATTAGGTACCTATTAGGTACTAGGTAGGTACGCTACAAACACTATATCTGCAGTTTTCACCACCCCTACCCGTTTTGCTAGGCACCCCAGCTAGGTACTCCTAGTACAACATAGTGTGTGGCCTAAGTGACTGATGCCATCAACCAGCCACAAGTGTTGCAGCAGCCCTTAAAATTCCTCAGTAACATTCAAGAGAGAAGGGCTGCTATGACGGGGTAAAAGCAGCATGTTATACTTTTTTATCCAATAGTACAAATCATCAAATACCTACTAGGATAGTATAATAATAAATATTTTTTAGGTTCATGGACACCACCATGGCCCCACTTTTTTTTTATTAGGATCATTAAACTGGTTACAATTTTATGAGGAAACTATCTTTAATAGCAGCCTAAGGTGGAATGCGCTTGCCTAAAAGGTATTCTACACCTACCTACCTATTCAATCTTATTTTGAAAGTCCCAATATTATCCCCACAGATTATGCTCCTTAATCCTTATCGCCGCCGCCGCCGATATTATGTAAATTGCTATAATGAGGTTAAATACTTAATGTGTAATGATTGAATAAAACCTGTATGAATATAATATATATCTTTTTTATTTCTGATTATTCATGGCAGGTTACACTGGAACTGTAGTGTTCTAGAGTGCTCTGCCCAAACAAAAGAAAAACAATAAATAAACTTACATTTTAATCTAATCTTACCTACTACATAGGAATATTTATATTAGTTAAAAGTTCCTCCTACATTGGTAGGTAATTAACCTACTTACATGCTAAATACATAATTTAAAATGTCAATCACAGCCAACTTTGTACTATTAGCATGGTTGTTACATTTTAACCAAAAATTACATAAGAACAGCCACTTTTGTTATCTTTATCACTACCATGCCCAAGGCAATGCGGTGTCACTTACACAAGTGAAGGCTCTATTAGGCCTCCTGGACTAGACTAGACTTGCCTTTACAGAAGTTTAAGAACTCTATTAAAAGTATGCTCATAAAAAAAGCTTATTATACAATTGAAGATTATATAAACGATAAAAAAGCTTGGATTTAACTTGTTCCAGCAATGCGCGAGACGGCATTTCAATCATGTACAAGAGCAACCGCCGAGTTTCTTGCAGGTTCTTCTCGGCTGGAACTGCATTCCGAACCTGTGGTAGATTCAATTGACGATTCAAAAGTACTTGTAAAAGTTTATTTGAATAAAAAACTTTTCTATTCTATTCTATTCCTGGAAGCCAATGTGGGTATGGGCAGGAGGACGTATACTGTGGGATGCCTTGGCCAACCAGCATGTGGACGACTTTTGCGCGAATGTGACAGCAACACTAACTAGCCACTGTACAAAATAGGGTTTGTTATTATCTACAGAAATATGTGTGTGTATCTATAAAGCTGTGATAGCCTAGTGGTTAGGACGACCGACTTCTAATCGGAGGTCGTGGGTTCGATCCCGGGCACGCACCTCTAACTTTTCGGAGTTATGTGCGTTTTAAGTATTTAAATATCACTTGCTTTAACGGTGAAGGAAAACATCGTGAGGAAACCTCCATGCCTAAGAGTTCTCCATAACGTTGTGTGTGTGAAGTCTGCCAATCCGCTTGGCCAGCGTGGTAGACTATGGCCAAACCCTTCTCACTCTGAGAGGAGACCCGTGCTCTGTAGTGAGCCGGTAATGGGTTGTCATGATTATCTACAGAAACAGTTTAATTATTTACCACAGTACAGTCGTTGAATGGCAATCAAATACAACTAGATATTATATTAAAGTGAGATAAAAACTCAACCGAGTATATCACTTTAATTAAGTATGGGAACTATTAGCTATAATAGAAAAACATTCCTAAGGTTTTTGTCATCAAAGTAGTTTTGGACAAGTAATAAGATTTTTCAATAAGCTTAAATAGGTACTTTTATAAAAACAAGACAAAATATCTTAGTTTATTAAAAAAAAAACATGTACAATTAGTGTAGACAACCATAATATTATGACCAAAAGCAGTCTTGTTTTCTTGAGACGATAACGAGTCAGTGTGTCTAATCACTTTATTTATTTAAATTTTACACAAATAAGTAATAAGTTTAACATGAATTCCATGTATAGTAATATCATGTGTTGCATCTCTCTATTGCAGTATTCAACTGCCTCATTGGTCTAGTGCAGTGTTTCTTAAGTTACAAGTAGTTACAAGTAAGGCCATGAAATTAATACAGAGGGTCTACGGCAAGCCTACCTAACATAATGCATTAGTGTGAAAATTGGTATACAATAATTATGTTGTGAGTAAATACTGTGTACAATTTGATGTTCCAATCCAGCATAAGCAACAGCAAATAATAGAAGCTGGTAAACATTAAACCTCATATTTTATCTTTTCGGAAAGGGTCAGTCGGCTCTTTCATATTTTGAGAGAGGTCCACGACTAGAAAAAGGTCAAGAAACTACTCTAGTGGTTAGCTCGTTCAGCTGCGGATTGTGGCGTTTTTGCTGTTAGGAGTCACCACGCTTGCCTGAAACAAGAGATGGTTGTTATGAAGATAATAAAATATGAACAATATTTATTTTTTGTAGGATAATTATGAATTATGGTAAAGCTTGGTTGTTGTTGTTGTTTGTTTGTAGTATGGCTTTTAGTTGTGTAGTAACACAGCACAATTCACTTCACCAGTATCGAGTAGCTTGGAGAAAACACAATTTACTGCTGACACTGAATTTTCCATATTCACGATACAATAGTGGAGTTATTGTAAGTACTTGAGAGTTGATAACCTAAAACATCACAATAAGCAACATTAAACATACATTTACGTATACATAAATAATAATCTTACGTAAATCTATAAAATATACCTACTACATAATATTTTTACAATTTCATTTTGTTAGATATAGGTAACTAGATGATGACCGCGGGCCTGACTTCGTCTGCGTGGATTGAGGTTTATTCCACCTCACTGAGGTTCCCGCGGGAACTCCTTTATTTTCCGCGATAAAAAGTTACTTGCTTGTGTTAATTCAGAGTATAATCTATCGCCGTTCCAAACAGCCAAATCCGTTCAGCAGTTTTTGCGTGAAAGAGTAACAAACATCCATACATACAAACTTTGCCGTTTATAATATTAATTAGAATAAAATACACAAAAGTTTTACATAGGGACTAAACACTAATAATACACTAACACCCGTTAGAGCCTATGGAGAAGTTTGGGCAGAAGAGGATAAGAGAAGAAAACCCTTCATCCAAACCACATTCACATATAGAGCTATATTTGATTTGTGGCTGTCCTTCTTTATTTTTTGTTGAAAAATTTACGAAAATTTAATAATTCGTAAATAACATTGAGTAAATAAACACTAAACTGTCATAAATACATTGACATTGACACTTACATTGACACTTGATGTCATAATTAACCATTATACAGATAACAAAACAAGTCCACTAACGCCAACTATTGTTCAGAATTAGTAAGCTCGATCATAATTCACTGGTCTGCGTTTTGTTACACAATTTGCATATAGATATTAACGTTGGAATTCTATGTTTGAAGTTATGAAAGTTAATTTTCATTATGAAATTAATATGCTATCGTAATAAGTTCCATTGTTTTTGTGTCCGACATAATTGTTAAAAACATAAAAAATTGAGTTTCACTGATGCTATTTGTATAATAAAACTCAATTCCATGATACGTTTTTAAGCCACCGGTCACTTTTCGCTCTTCATTTGATGGACAGTTTTACGCAATTCGAATTTTTCTTGACCATCAATGACCGATCGTCTAAAATAACCATCATGGTTCAAACCTTACACAATCGCACTTCTGGGGCATGTGGATAATCAAAGAATGACATTATCACCATGAAGTGTCTGTCAGGCATTTGTCCATAGACCAACAAGAAGAGGACTTGGCATAATGTCCTATAGAAAATAGTGGATCGGAAAATAGCTTAAGCTTATCAAAATTTTCATAAGTGTGTAAGAGACAACACTACATTTTTAAACATAATAATAAAACAGATCGTGGCAGAAATTTTATTGCACTTCCCTTAAGATGGCCTCCCTAAAATGTATACATGAACACTCACACACGCACAACTTGAGACATCACAATGAACACGCGCCATTTTAGGTTGGGGGATTGTGCGTGTGTGAGTGTATTTTTGGCACGTTTTTAAGGTAGGTATGCCTACTCTACTTATTATTATTATCTCTATGCATTTGTCATATCTACATGCGGTAGGTACATAGTTGATTTTTAGCATAAATTTTGAATTTTTTATCTTTTTTGTGGGAATTATTTTATCTCTGGTAACATTACAAAACGTCAGAATTCCAGGGAATTAGTAATACGGGTATATATATTTCGGTAGTTTTTTTAAGCTGCAGAAGTAGATTGACCAATTTAAATGTGGTCACACTGTCCGAGGTTTCGGCAGATTCGTTTACACGAAGTTGTATGTAAATGAAATCCGTGGATTCGCCAATCGCCATATTGTGTGTGACTGTGAGCCCATAGTAATAATTGAAAATAGTGAATCGGAAAATAGCTCAAGCTTATCAAAATTTTCATAAGTGTGTAAGAGACAATACTACATTTTTAACTTAAAACAGGTTGCGGCAGAAATTTTATTGCAGCTAGTCTACAATAAAAACAAACAAAGTTACAACCTACAAATCACACAATTCTCACATTATTATTCAATAGAACTTCTTCATTAATAACATAAATTTCAAGTAACAATATGAGTTCCTTCATTTCCTGCGACATCAGAGGCTGCCAATGGAAAAATAGGAAAAAACATCCAAACATGTCAACTCATCGGTAAGTACTATAAAATTCTTTTGAAACGTGTATATTGCACGGATAATTATCATCAAAGTGATAAATAACCTTTTAGTTCATAAATAAAAGTTGTTGAACTATATTTTATACCATTTTCTTCGTATTTATTTAACCTTAATCTTTTGTTATGACAGCTGATAGTTAATGTTCATAGATTAGTAGAAGCTAGAGGGTTGTCGGCAGTGTGACCACATTTAAATTGGTCAATCTACTTCTGTAGCTTAGAAAAACTACCGAAATATACCACAGTCTTGGTAAAAACTACCACAAATCTACCTCACTAATTTGATAAAATAGAGATGAAATAAAACTATATTTCATTACAGTCTGGCCAACGAAAGTAGAAAATCATAAAATGCCGATAATTTTAAATGGCAGCACCAATTTTTTGTCAAACTTCTGATAACTGTCAATCATTACTGTCAGATATGTGACTGTCAATTGTTATTATTATTTTACGTAGGCAAGTACCTATGTACATACCTTAGGAAGTTAGGTGTTCCAGAAAATAGAAATTACTTTGAAGTTTTTTTGGTGTTTAGCTGAATTTTCATGTTCCTTAAGAGACGCTATCCGTGGAAGAATATTGCAATTGCAGGCTTTACAAAAGGCGTTGTCTCCTTCCGATGATTTAGTCAACCACTTTGAAAATAAAGGGTTTTGCTCCCACTCCGTACGATATTGCCTTCTGCAGGGGCGTAGCTACCACCGTATCTGCCGTATCAATTACACGGGGCCCCCAAGCCACGGGGGCTCTCGATGTGCGTCATTATTGTCCATAGAGGCAGAATCTTTAGAAAAACTAAAGTCATCATCAGCTATTTACCAAACCCCCCAAACAAATTTTTATACAGGGCCCCCGTCAAGGTACGCTACGCCACTGGCCTTCTGTATTTTCTTTTCATGATGATAAATTAAATTACAAAACAAAGAAATCGCTCTCGATATGTGCTCTTCAGCTCATAATATTCGTAATCTCGTGTTAAGTCGTATATATACATAGGTACATCAAGTTAAAAGTTAACGTAGACGTGCCTGCTTGCAAACGGGCAAAGAAGATAAACGAAACAAGACTAGTTATGGTCTGTTATGGACGGGGAAATCCCGCCCCGAAAATCTTACTAAACAGAAGGTTTCCATATACTTGATCCAAAATCTACCAAATCTACCAAGAAAAAAATCAAAAATGTGTAATTATACCATAATCTACCCAACAATTTTTAACTACCACAACAAGCCTTAAATCTACCAAAAAAGTAGAAATCTACCACATGTGGTCACGCTGGTTGTCGGTACTTTTCATAAAATATATCGACAGGATATGAATATATTTTAATAGGTATTTAATTTGATAAGGTTACCAAGAAGAGAAGATAAACGCAAAAAATGGCTGGATATAATAGGCACTGAAAACATAAATCTAAATAAAAAAGAAGTCTATGTTTGCTCTGCGCATTTTGACGACGATGCATTTAATAAAACATTGGATGTCTTAAGGTTACGGGATGGTGCAATACCATTAGCACATTTACTACCTATTACAACTAAGGATCGTAAGTATAAATTAAACATGTTTAAATTAAAATAATATACTTGGGCCTGTTTCAACACCTTCTGGTGTGTCAGATAGCCTAAATGTAAATGTCACTTTTTACGTCATGTGATAAAGACAAAGCTATCCGACACTTATCAGAAGCACAGAGGAAAAACGGAACAGAGGCAAAGCTTCATACAAGCGCGCTACGATAGGTACACTACTACAAGCTTGACGCGCGTGTGTGCGTGAGCACAGGCGCTACGTCGCGTACGGAGAGAAACCGGTTTATACCGGCTCGGCCTGTGCACAAGCTCAGGGTCTGCAGTACACGTCGCGCGTCGTGTTTTCATTTGAAAATTATAGAATAAATATAGAAAATAATTATTTTTTGTGACTTTGTAATGTATTTTGATGAATATAAATTATATATTATTATAAATATAAAAAATCGATATTATGGGCTCCCTGGGATCACAAATAATTATGAAACTGTAACCAAAATTTAAAACAGTCGGCGCCATTTTGAAATTCTTTGTTAATTGACCGATTTCGTTCAAAATCGATATTTGAACGAAAAGCGTCGACTTTTTTAAGTTTTGGTAACAGTTTCTTTTTTGTGATCCTAGGGATCCTCAGATATTGATTTTGAACGAAATCGGTACAATCACAAAGAATTTCAAAATGGCGCCGACTTTTTTAAATTTTGGTAACAGTTTCCTATTTTGTGATCCCAGGGAGCCCTAAATATCGATTTTGAACGAAATCGGTTAATTAACAAAGAATTTTAAAATGGCGCGGGCCGCGGACTTTTTAATTTTGGTAACAGTTTCAATAAATATTTCTTTTACATCTTGTATTTTCTCTCTATTGAAGTGAAAAGTTGTATACTGTCACGCGATAGCAAAGTTTTTTGTTTCTTGTGCCTTGGAATGCCTCACTAGACTCAGGATTCTAATTTACCTAATTCTTCCTAGCTCGAATCCTTCACTAGCTCGGGATTTAAACTAGGCAATCACAACAAAAACAAACTTTGCCATCTTGTTGAACAAATAACTATTGTTTATTAAATTTTATCCTCTTGTGCCAACCCTACCAAAATAGGTATAAATTTTGCTCGCTTCAAAAAAAACGGAACAGAGTCAAAGCTTCTAGCTTTGACACTGTTCCGTTTTTCCTCTGTGTCAGAAGACCCTTAATATTCGTAAAGTAAACCCATAACAATTCAATAATAATTTGTAGTTATGATTTACTATATAGTTTTAAGTTTATAAACTATAATGATTATTATTTGTCGATAAATGCTATTACAGCATGGATCTATCAGAATCCATGAGAGCCAATGTAGTAACTTTAGTTATGGTCTAAGATCCCGCTATACAACGACTTTCACCGAGATGTTTATTTGATGAAACGTATTTTATATTTAACTATATATGCCAATAAATATATTGCATATGGGTTGCCTAACTAACAGTCCAGGATATGATTAATTAATAATTAAAAATTTTTTTTTTTTTACATTTCACCGGTTTGATTGTTTGATTAATTATTATTAGATAATTTCGAGTCTGCATCATGACTTCGAAATATGTTACGCCGAATATTACAACACCGAATGTTTATAATAACGTATAACGTGATGACGAAAGCACATTATAACGTTTATCGTAACAACGAAAATATGTGATAACGTATCACGCAATAACGAATGCACGTTATAACGAAAAACATCATACCGAACTACGCGCTTCGAAATAACGTAGGGATGGCCCTGCTTAGGGTGCCGTACCCAAAGGGTAAAAACGGAGTCCTATTAATGTAACTCTGCTGTCTGTATGTCCGTCTATCTGTCTATCCGCCGGTCACAGGTCTCTAGCTCGTAGACGAAATGAGTTACAAACCTGAAATTTTGGTACATATTTTGTGTAAAATGTTGACGCAAAACCAAATATTGAATTAAAAATTGAAAGAAATTATTTTTCAGGGGGCATACACGAACAAGTATAAATTAAAAATTAAAAAAAAACCCCGACATTCGCCATTTTGTGGCAGCGGCCATCTTGGATTTGCAATAGTGCTATTCTACTAGTCATATAGTAGACTAGTGTTGCGCTCGGTGCGCGAGCTGCAAGCAGCTCGCGTGCCTTGTAGTCTTTTCAATATTCGTAAAATAAAGAAATGGGAGGCCATACCAAATACCAGAATATACTGGAGAGTCTCTTGAAAGATAGAAAGAAATATTGGTATCACGTTTCGTATCTTTTCTGAAAGGACACTAATCAGTTATATGCATGCGTTTAGTGGAAAAAAAGGATCTATACAAAAATGTTCTGGAGATCCACTTGAAAATTAAAAAGAAATTTTGTATGGACACGAATTTTTTTGTTCTGTAGCTATCTTTTTTTTACTGGCTCACCAAAGGGCCTAAGGTCTTGAACATTTTTAGTTTCAGGACCATGCCTCTATGATTGATAGTTTTTGAGGGCCGTTAGGGTTCTCTGGTAATTTTTCCGCATTCACTACGTTTTGTGATTTTTGTGAAAAAAAAATCTTTAAGTTCTATTTATAAGTGTAGTAGGGGGAAAATTTTTCATACAAAAATGTCTAAGAGAGCCTCTTGAAAAGAACCCAAAAAATTTGTATGGAGAGAATTTTTTTTGTTCGGCGGCCATGTTTTTTTTACCGGTTCACCCAATGGCCCAAGGTTTTTAATAACATTTGTTTGGGACCATGTCAGTATGACTGATAGTTTTGGAGGACCCATGAGCTACTCTGGTAAAATTTCCACATTCATGACGTTTCATAATTTTCCTGAAGGAAGACCTATAAGTTCTACGCACATAAATAGTGAAGGGAAAAAGTTCCATACAAAATTGTTCTGGAGAGCCTCTTGAAAAGAACCCAAAAAATTTGTATGGAGAAAATTTTTTTTGTTCGGCGGCCATCTTTTTTTTACCGGTTCACCCAATGGCCCAAGGTCTTTAATAATATTTGTTTGGGACCATGTCTGTATGATTGGTAGTTTTGGAGGACCCATGGGGTACTCTGGTAAATTTTCCACAATCATGACGTTTCAGAATTTTTCTGAAGGAAGACCCATAAGTTCGACGTATATAAATAGTGAAGGGAAAAGGTTCCATACAAAATTGTTCTGGAGAGCCTCTTGAAAAGAACTCACTAAATTTGTATGGAGAGAATTTTTTTTTGTTCGGTGGCCATCTTTTTTTCACCGGTTCACCTAATGGCCCAAGGTCTTTAATAACATTTGTTTGGGACCATGTCTGTATGACTGGTAGTTTTGGAGGACCCATGAGGTACTCTGGTAAATTTTCCACATTCATGTCGTTTCATAATTTTCTGAAGGAAGACCTATAATTTCTACGCACATAAATAGTGAAAGGAAAAAAGTTCCATACAAAATTGTTCTGGAGAGCCTCTTGAAAATTACCCAAAAAATGTATATGGAGAAAATTTTTTTTTGTTCGGCGGCCATCTTTTTTTTACCAGTTCACCTAATGGCCCAAGGTCTTTAATAACATTTGTTTGGGACCATGTCTGTATGACTGGTAGTTTTGGAGGACCCATGAGGTACTCTGGTAAATTTTCCACATTCATGACGTTTCATATTTTTCCTGAAGGAAGACCCATAAGTTCTACGCATATAAATAGTGAGGCGAAAAAAGTTCCATACAAAATTGTTCTGGAGAGCCTCTTGAAAATTTGCAAAATTTTTGTATGGAGACGAAATTTTTTTTTGTTTGGTGGCCATATTTTTTTCACCGGTTCACCCAATGGCCCAAGGTTTTGAACATTTTTTGTTTCGGGACGGTACCTTTCCGACTGATAGTTTTCGAGATCCCTTAGGGCACCCTAGTCAGTTTTCCACGTTCAGCTCTCTCTATAATTTTGTAGACCTTATATTTTTGAATTTTACACACATGAAAATTATGGTGAAAAAGTCCCATACAAAATTGTTCAGGAGAGGTGATCAGTACCTGACTTCAAGTAGCTTTATATATATAATATTATATATTTTAAAACGTTAATTTTTATCTATACGTTAAAATAATCAACTATATTGGTAAAATCACAATTATCCTAATAATAACATTTTTAATATTGCACAAAATAGACACCGATCGCGATTACAAAGTTATATTATTGAGCTGTCATTTTATCAACAAGCATTCAAAACATAGAAATAATAATAATATAGAAATGGCATAATGTCCTATAGAAAATAGTGGATCGGAAAATAGCTCAAGCTTATCAAAATTTTCATAAGTGTGTAAGAGACAATACTACATTTTTAACTTAAAACAGGTTGCGGCAGAAATTTTATTACAGCTTGTCTACAATAAAAACAAACAAAGTTATAATCTACAAATCACACAATTGTCACATTATTATTCAATAGAACTTCTTCATTAATAACATAAATTTCAACTAACAATATGAGTTCCTTCATTGCCTGCGACATCAGAGGCTGCCAATGGAAAAATAGGAAAAAACATCCAAACATGTCAACTCATCGGTAAGTACTATAAAATTATTTTGAAACGTGTATATTGCACGGATAATTATCATCAAAGTGATAAATAACCTTTTAGTTCATAAATAAAATTTAAAAAAATTTAAAAAAAAATTAGTCGAGAGTGTTGTTAGCTATGTTTGATGAAAATCGATCCAAGATGGCCGCCGCTACAAAATGGCGGATTACATATTTTATCACAACACCCTCAATATGGGTATAGATCGACCAGAATCTCATGAAAAATAGGGAAATTAAATTCTGTAGTAAGCAACACTACGGCTGCCCTAGCGATAAACAAAGTAACTGTCATTTTTTGTGAAATTAACTTTTTTGCATTAACAAAAATTTTATGTCGAGTAGTTTTTTACCACAGTGTCCACAGTTTAATATTTCAAATAACTTGAACCGTTTACTGAAATTTGAATTGCCTAAACAAAGTAACTGCACACACTAACCCGGAATATAAATGCAAAAACCAAGTAAACATTATTGTTTACTTACTTGTTTTTCTGTTGTGCTTATGCACAACAGAAAAACAAAGTAATTAGATGTTGATTACTTTGTTTTTGTATTTAAAATGCAGTTGCTTGATTTTTCGTTTCGTGAAACGATCCCAGGTAAGGTGTTCTGAATGTGATTACTTTGTTTATCACTAGGGCAGCCGAGTTAACCTAGTGTTGCTTACTACAAAATTTAATTTCCCTATTGTTCATGAGATTCTGGTCGATCTTTATCAAATGAAAGGGCTTGACTAGCAGAATAGCACTATTGCAAATTCAAGATGGCCGCCGCCACAAAATGGCGAATGTCGGGGGTTTTTTAAATTTTCAATTTATACTTGTATACCATTTTCTTCATATTTATTTAACCTTAATCTTTTGTTATGACAGCTCATGACAGCTGATAGTTAATGTTCATAGATTAGTAGAAGCTAGGGTTGTCGGTACTTTTCATAAAATATATCGACAAGATATGAATATATATTAATAGGTATTTAATTTGATAAGGTTACCAAAAGGAGAAGATAAACGCAAAAAATGGCTGGATATAATAGGTACTGAAAACATAAATCTTAATAAAAAAGGTTTATGTTTGCTCTGGGCATTTTAACGAAAATTCATTTAATAGAACATTAGATGTCTTATGGTTACGGGATAATGCAATGCCATCAGCACATTTACTAGTAAGAATACTGAATTTATGTAGTTTTTTAATACTATTGTCAAAATGACGAAGTAGTTAGTATAGATAGCCCAGAATCTCATGGAAAATAGGAAAATTAAACTTTCTAGTAAGCAACACTAGGTTAACTCGGCTGCCCTAGTAATAAACAAAGTAATTACACTCAGAACACCTTACCTGGTGTCGTTTCACGAAACGAAAAATCAAGCAACTGCATATTTTTAAATACAAAAACAAAGTAATCAACATCCAATTACTTTGTTTTTGTGTTGTGCTTGATTTTGAAAAAAAAACCGGAATCTATAGCAGCTATAGGTAGATTAGGTACTATAGCAAACTTCCTTGAAAGTAGGTATAAAGGTTGGAAAAGGGAGCGGGAACGGGAACCGAAAATCCACGATTCCCTCGGGATTTGTGAAAAACCGAAAGTCACGCGGGCGAAGCCGCGGGCAGAAGCTAGTATAAAATAATATAGTATCGTAGTGTAAACCCCTATCAGTTTAATAATAATTTGTAGGTAGGATTAATTAATGATTATTATAATTTATCGATAAATTTGTCGATAAATGCTATTACACTTTACTCTATGGAGAACCGCTATTTTAGGACCAGCAGTTGTGCGTGTGTGAGTGTAGGTATGCACCACGTATGCACGGTAAAAAAGTAGGTATTTCAAGTCCTCTTCTTATAGAGTAATGTGTTGAACACAATCTCTAAACTGATAGTTTTAAAAATAGTGCTATCCTTTTCCGCAGGTATCTTTGTGAAAGAGATAAGGGCTAAATATAGCCCCACAGACGTTTATAGTGTGATATAGGTAGACCAGAATCTCATGGAAAATAGGAAAATTAAATTTTGTAGTAGGCAACATTAGGTTAACTCGGCTGTCCTAGTGATAAACAAAGTAATTACACTCAGAACACCTTACATGGGATCGTTTCACGAAACGAAAAATCAAGCAACTGCATTTTAAATACAAAAACAAAGTAATCAACATCCAATTACTTTGTTTTTGTGTTGTGCTTGTTGTTTACTTAGTTTTTGCATTTATATTCCGGGTTAGTGTGTGCAGTTACTTTGTTTGGGCAATGGGCAATTCAAATTTCAGTAAACGGTTCAAGTTATTTGAAATATTAAACTGTGGTAAAAATCTACTCGATATAAAACTTTTGTTAATGCAAAATGTCAATTTCACAAAAAATGTCAGTTACTTTGTTTATGGTTTATCGTTAGGGCAGCCGTAGTGTTGCTAACTTTGGAATTTCATTTCCGTATTTTTCATGAGATTCTGGTCGACCTACTTGTGACAGAAACGAAATTTATTATTCGTGGTCTGTGATTTACTTTCCCGAAAGGGATAAACAGAAAAAGAAGAAGAGAAGGTCTGTGACATGTCTGTGATTTTTATACGTAGTAACCATAGAGATAATAATAATAAGGTTCATGGTAGTAACTAATACCTAATCTGTGATTTAAATTCAAAACAGTAGAAAAGTTAATTAGACGATAGCTCTATTTCTATTTTCCAAAATTATTTAGAAATGGTAAAGAAAATAATAATTTAATAGCTTTTCGGAGGTTACGTCTTACCAGTCATTAAAAGATGATTTAAATGTATAAATATGAGTGAAAAACCTGAATTGTCAACAATTGAAACCATAACATGCAAACAACAAGTAGTGCGAGCCGTACGTTTCAACATTGACGGCGCGTACTGTCTGACTTGTGGCGCTGATAAGAAAATTAAACTATGGAATCCTTACAGCAAGTTATCACTGAAAACATATGGCGGACACGCGAATGAAGTTCTAGACGCTGTCGGCTCTTGCGACAGCAGTCACATTATATCAGGTAGCGCTGATAAATCTGTCATTTTATGGGATGTGACGACGGGACAGCCTTTGAGACGATACCGAGGTCACGCGAGTTCAGTGACATGCGTAAAGTACAATGAAGAATCCACCATGGCTGTCTCCGGATCCATCGACAACACAGTCTGTTTTTGGGACGTTGTGAGTCGAAGGCAAGAGCCCGTACAGATTTTGAAAGATGCTAAAGACACTATAACTTCTATACAGGTGACTGATCATGAAGTTTTGACATCTTCTGTGGATTGTCACACGCGTTTATATGATTTGAGAGTGGGGAAGATGTTTTCAGACTACATCGGTCATGTTGTAACATATGCTAGCTTAACTCATGACGGTCAATGTTACATACTAAGCTGTGCCGATAGTACAGTCAAATTGTTCGACAAGGATTCTGGGGAGTTACTGAATACTTTCTCTGGCCACGAAAGTAAAGATTATATGTTAGAAAACACAGTAAATGAAAAGGATAGTCATATTATTTCTGGATCAGCCACTGGAGAAGTGTTCTATTGGGACTTAATTTCCAGCAGTTGTACACAGAAATTAGTACATAGTAGAAATAAGGCTGTTGTCTCATTGAGTCATCATCCCACCGAGAACTACTTATTAACAGCTTGCGAAGATGAAATCAGACTTTGGGGTGTTCACAAAATGGAAGAATAAATAAACTAATTTTATATATTTCTTGTGTTTCAATTGAAGTTCTATTCTATTCTATTCTAACAAAGGATATAAAAATGTGTGTGAATCCATTAAGTAAACTACTTATTGGTGCAAAAGTAAGAAAGTCTGTGTGTCTCTTACTATTTAGCAGAATCTTTCAGTTAACTTTAGATGGTTTATGTAAGAGGATAAAAAAGAATATATAATTGCAGAAAATCAAAAAGATCTCTGATTTTTAAAACATCTACACTACAGTGCAGGCATCAGCAAGTTGTTCTATATTAATACAAATTGTATAATACTTAAGTATATCAAATTCATAATAAAGTTTGTTGTAATTTTAAGTGTTGAGATCATAGAACTCTGAATAATAGGCACTAGAAGTGCGGTGTACGCGTGACTTTGTTGCCGCGTTGTAGGAGAGGACGTCGACAGTGAAAAGATGTGTGAGGTAAGCGAACAGATACAACGATGTGCGAGGTAAGAGGATGCGACGCATTTGCAACTTTAACGCGTTAATCCTATGACTTACTTAACTCTGCCTGCACATGATTGAGCGTAAATGTGTTTGTGACTTTGCGTGATAATAACTTCTGATTTAATGAACAGAATTACTACAAATTCACCGTTAGCATGTAGAATAACATCTTCTATCTATAATATAATAAAACTGTAACAGATCCAATTCTGTACATTGAATGAATGAAACTTGGTACGATTTGAGTTTATACTCCGAGGTAGGCATAGGATACTTTTTATCCCGAAATTCAGCAAGGTTCCCTTGGGAGAGGGGAAGAAAGTTAAAACGCATTTTTAGCTGTAATTCACTAACGCGTAGTTCGATTTAACTTATTCTTTTTTTGCTAGAAAGGTAGTAGGTACTTTAAGTATTGTCCCGTAAATATTTCAAGGTCATAGGTTTTTTAGTTCAGAAATGACAGACATTTATTGGGTTCAAATAACTTGGGACCCGGATCTTTGTACGTACGGCTTATTTTAAACTGGCGTGCGTTTAAATTTATGTTTGTCGGCCTGTCTATTTCTTCCAGCTAATCTCCGAAACGGCTGGATCGACTTTGATGGAACTTTCAATGGCAGATAGGTGATGTTATAAGGAGTAAATTAGGCTACATTTAGTTACAAAAAAAGATTATGGGATTCAATCCGATCCTATATAAAAAGCTATATCCACGCGGACGAAGTCGCGGGGATCAGCTAGTTTAGAATAACGGCTTAAAGCCGGTGATAAGTGATTACATAAAAAATAATAAAAAGAGTTATTTGAGGGAGGGGGGGGGGGGGGCTGCGGGTTTCTTTTTGTAGAAAGGTTGCCTTTTAATAAGAGTTTTCAATGTTTTTGCTTGTCCTGTAAAATTGTTCTGAATGTAATTACTTTGTTTATCACTAGGGCAGCCGAGTTAACCTAGTGTTGCTTACTACAAAATTTAATTTTCCTATTTTCCATGACATTCTGATCTATATATATTTCGGTACTTTTTATAGGCCGGCCTCACACAGCCGGAATTCAGAATCTGAATTCCGGTACTGTGTGAGGCAATGTACCGGAATTCAGATTCTGAATTTGTCGATTGATCAGTAGTAACGTTATTCTCGGTTTAGACTTTAGGCGAACGTCTTTGAATATGGAAGAGCGATTGATACTCATCGCGCTTCTTTTTCATGTTTTTTTAACTTTTAAGACAAACTAATGAAAAACAGATTGTACCTACTTATACTTCTGGAGTACGGAAGCCTCGGTGCGCGAGTCTGACTCGCACTTGACCGGATTTTTTAATTCTAATTACAATATCTAATTGCTTTTAACAAAATGTCAGATTTGTATTTGATAAAAATACATAATAAATTAAAATTTAAAAAACCCTCGACATTCACCATTTTGTGGCGGCAGCTATCTTGGATTTGCATAGTGCTATTTTACTAGTCAAGTCCTTTCATTTGATACCCATATTATGGGAGTTGTGAAAAAATATGTAATCCGCCATTTTGTAGCGGCGCACATCTTGGATCAATTTTCATCAAACATTGCTAACAACACTCTCGACTAATTCACCTTCCAAACAAAAAAAACCGCATTCAAATCGGTCCACCTGTTTGAGCGCTACAGCGGAACAGACACACACACACACACACACAGACACGTAAACTTATAACACCCCGTCGTTTTTGCTTCGGGGGTTAAAAATAAATAAATGTCTTATAGATAATAATAATAAAGCACTATAATAATAATACCACGCATACAAAATTTAGAATAATGTAATCATTATCATTTTTGGTAAAAACGGAGCCCTATTCATGTCACTCGGCTGTCTGTCTGTCCGTCTGTCTGTCTGTCCGTCCGCCGGTCACAGGTCTCTGGCTCGTAAACTAAATGAGTTACAAACCTAAAATTTTGGTATTTGGTGTAGAACGTTAACCCGAAACTAAATATTGAATTAGAAATTAAAATAAAAAAATTTTCAGGGGGGCTCCCATATATGAAAAAGAAGCCGGAAAAAAAAATTTTTTCTTACCCTAGCTTGTGGGGTATCCCTACCCTAGATTGTTTCCGAGTGTGTGTGTTCGCTCTATAGAAATGTATGGAAAGACTTGCGTTCTGAATTCAGAATCTGAAATATTCAGATCCGGAATTAAGAACGCTCATCGACGCATTTTGTCAGATCAATCTGAAAAATTAAGAATCTGAAAAAATCAGAATGTGTGTGGGGAACAGTGAAATTGTATGCATTTCTGGGCTTTCTGAATTCAGATTCGGAATTCAGAATTCATTCCGGCTGTGTGAGGCCAGCCTTAAGCTGCAGAAGTAGATTGACCAATTTAAATGTGGTCACACTGTCTGAAGTTTCGGCAGATTCGCCATATTGTGTGTGAGCCCATAGTAATAATAGAAAATAGTAAATCGGAAAATAGCTCAAGCTTATCAAAATTTTCATAAGTGTGTAAGAGACAATACTACATTTTTAACTTAACAATAAAACAGGTTGCGGCAGAAATTTTATTGCAGCTTGTCTACAATAAAAACAAACAAAGTTTATAACCTACAAATCACAATTCTCACATTATTATTAAATAGAACTCCTTCATTAATAACATAAATTACAACTAACAATATGAGTTCCTTCATTAGGTGCGACATCATAGGCTGCCAATGGAAAAATAGGAAAAAACATCCAAACATGTCAACTCATCGGTAAGTACTATAAAATTCTTTTGAAACGTGTATATTGCACGGATAATTATCATCAAAGTGATAAATAACCTTTTAGTTCATAAATAAAAGTTGTTGAACTATATTTTATACCATTTTCTTCGTATTTATATATCCTTAATCTTTTGTTAAGACTTATGACAGCTGATAGTTAATGTTCATAGATTAGTAGAAGCTAGGGTTGTCGGTACTTTTCATAAGATATGAATATATTTTAATAGGTATTTAATTTGATAAGGTTACCAAGAGGAGAAGATAAACGCAAAAAATGGCTGGATATAATAGGTACTGAAAACATAAATCTAAATAAAAAAAAGGTCTATGTTTGCTCTGCGCATTTTGACGACGATGCATTTAATAAAACATTAGATGTCTTAAGGTTACGGGATGATGCAATGCCATTAGCACATTTACTACCTATTACAACTAAGGATCGTAAGTATAAATTAAACATGTTTTTAAATTAAAATAATATACTTGGGCCTGTTGCAACACCTTCTGGTGTGTCAGATAGCCTAAATGTAAATGTCACTTTTTACGTCTTTTTATGTGATAAAGACTAAGCTATCCGACACTTATCAGAAGGCCCTTAATATTCGTAAAGTAAACCCATAACAATTCAATAATAATTTGTAGTTATGATTTACTATATAGTTTTAAGTTTATAAACTATAATGATTATTATTATTTGTCGATAAATGCTATTAGAGCATGGATCTATCAGAATCCTTGCTTGAATGAGAGCTTAGTAAACTTTAGTAAAGGAGATGTCCCAAAATTGCCCCAGAGTCGTTTTAAGTTTGTATAGTGAAAAATACCAATAGACCTAACTATATAAATCTAATAAAATTACTTTATAATTATTATTTTGAAACACAAAAATAGAAACCTACGAACTAGCGGGGTTTTTTAAATTCATTCTAAAAAGAAGTATTTTTATTTCCTGTTATTGTTTACTGCCATTTTATTTACAGCTATAGTCTGATTTTTATTTGACGTGACGTTTGATGACTTTTAATGTTGCTAGAGATAAAACAGTTCCCACAAAAAAGATAATAAATTCAAAACTTACGTAAATAAAAATCAATTGCTTCATATAGATATGACAAATGCCTGACAGATACTTCAGGTACTTTAGTTAGGGGTAAAATCGAAATCCAGTTAGTAACCCTATTTTTGATACAAATAACTCATTCTATTTTTGACGTGTCAAAATAACAGACAGTTGTCATGACAACAACTGTCTGTTATTTTTAAATGACAACTGTAATTAAAAATCAGACTATAGTGATGTCCGACACAATACAAGCAAGTACTCGATACTTTTGGTATCGAATCACTACTTTCAAGTATTACTTGGTATCGGAAGAAAAGTATCAATTCGAATCGATGCGCAGATACGAGTTTCTAATATTAAAAAAAAAAAATAATAGATCCGACTTCAGTCGATTCGAACTAAAAAGTTTAAAATAATATTTTATTTATTTAGATTGACGATTAAACTACTTAACTCGAATAATATATAATTTTTCGAAGTCGGGGGATAAATGACTTTCATATTTTTCTAGTTGAATATGTGCCCCCCGCATCCCGGACAGCTTTGCGCTCCGCAGCTATCATGGTTCACCGCGCTCGCCTTCAAAAGTGGATACCTAATCTGACTTTACCTGCATTTACTTTTACATTTACTTTTTATTTTATATGGATTGCATGTGGTTTAGCACCGACTCCAAAAAATTATATATTATTTCAATTAGGTGGTTTAATCGTAGTATCGTTAAATCGTAGTAGTCACATACATACTCGTACACATACGGGTCGAACACAGAACCTCCTTTTTTTGAAGTTGGTTAAAAAAACTGGCCACATGCAGTGTCGTCTGCGTTTTAAACAAAATGACGAAACTCCTTTTAGGTTTTGACATTATTTTAAATCTTTAACGATTGTCAGTGAACTGACAGTGATCAAACTATATTTTTGACCCGACTTTTCTGTACAATGTGTATCATTCCACCAAACCGTACCGAATGATATTGATCGATAAAATTAGCAACTGAATCGTATACCACTGTATCGATCTACATAAGTATCGGATTTGGATCGTGACGAACATCCCTATACAAGGAACTTCGTTGAGCTGCATGTTTGCGCTTATGTGATTTTCTTGTATTTTACCAATTTTACTCTGTTTTGTGTAATTCTTCCAGTCTGCGTCAAGTAATTGACCACTAGTTCATGCTCCGCAGTGCTTAAATATAAGTTTGCATCAGAACATTCGTGAGCGAAACGTGAATTAGAGATTTTGACTCTGTTGTGTTGTGACATCTCGGCGGCAATGGCGTTTCCTAATCGTTGTGTTAATTATACCATTACTTTCGATTATCCTATCTCGAAGAGTGCTTGGATTAATATCAGCAGTTGGAAAGTTCCAAATATCACTAAGTACGCCTTTAAATACCAAATAATACTTTGTGTTCGTTAAATTATCTGTTGCAAAATATTTTTAGGATATTTTTAGTGAGATATTAGGGTACTCAATAAGCAATAACCATACTATCTAGGGTCAAGAATACTATTTATTATTAATATACACAGAAAAACCAATCCAAAGGTAAAAGTTTCATCGTGACGCATAAACTTTTTTTCTGGGGCAAACAATGTATTGGGGAAGGGCCATCTCCCCAATCTATATTATTTCAATTAGGTGGTTTAATCGTAGTATCGTTAAATTGTAGTAGCCACATACATACTCGTACATACGGGTCGAATACAAAACCTCCTTTTTTTGAAGTTGGTTAAAAAACTGGCCACATGCGGTGTGGTCTGCGTTTCAAATAAAATGACGAAACTACTTTTAGGTTTTGACATTATTTTAAATCTTTAACGTTTGTCAGTGAACTGACAGTGATCGAACTATATTTTTGGCCCGAATTTTTTGTACAATGCGTATCATTCCACCAAACCGTACCAAATGATATTGATCGATAAAATTAGCAACTGAATCGTATACCATTGTATCGATCTACATAAGTATCGGATTCGGATCGTGACGAACATCCCTATACAAGGAACTTCGTTGAGCTGCATGTTTGCGCTTATGTGATTTTCTTGTATTTTACCAATCTTACTCTGTTTTGTGAAATTCTTACAGTCTGCGTCAAGTAATTGACTACTAGTTGATGCTCCACAGTGCTTGTGAGTTTGCATCAGAACATTCGTGAGCGAAACGTGAATTAGCGATTTTGACTCTGTTGTATTGTGACATCTCCGCGGCAATGGCGTTTCATAATCGTTGTGTTAATTATACCATTACTTTCGATAATCCTATCTCGAAGAGTGCTTGGATTAATATCAGCTGTTAGACAGTTCCAAAAATCACTAAGTACGCCGTTAAATACCAAATACTACTTTGTGTTCGTTAAATTATCTGTAGCAAAATATTTTTTACTAACACAACTTTTTAGGAAGGATATTTTTAGTGAGATGTTAAGGTACTCCATAAGCAATAACCACACTATCTATAATAGGGTCAAGAATACTATTTATTATAAATTTACACAGGAAAACCAATCCAAAGGCAAAAGTTTCATCGTGGCGCATAAACTTTTTTTCTGGGGCAAACAATGTATTGAGGAAGGGCCATCTCCTTTGTTAGAATAGAATAGAAAAGTTTTTTATTCAAATAAACTTTTACAAGTACTTTTGAATCGTCAATTTGAATCTACCACAGGTTTGGAATGCAGTTCCAGCCGAGAAGAACCTGTAAGAAACTCGGTTGCTCTTTTTTAAAAATAACAATATAACAATTATTTATGTACATGATTGAAATGCCGTCTCGCGCATTGCTGGAACGAGCTAAGTCCATGCTTTTTTATCGTTTATATAATCTTCAATTGTATAATAAGCTTTTTTTATGAGCATACATTTAACAGAGTTCTTAAACTTGTGTAAAGGCAAGTCTAAGACTGCTTGTGGAATTTTGTTATAGAACATTACGCCCATTCCCACAAACGACTTTCGGACCTACTTGAGGCGTAATTGAGGAATCACGAGTTTATTTCTATTTCTTAATTGCCTATCGTGTAGTTCACACTTTTTATTGTAACTATGAATGTTTTGCTTAACAAAAATTATGTTGTTATAGATATATTGAGAAACTACTGTAAGAATACCTATTTCTTTAAATTTCTCTCTTTAAATTATAAATTGCGCGAATTGCCCTTTTTTGTAAAATGAACATTTTTCCAATATCAGCTGCTTTACCCCATACTAAGATTCCATACGACATAATACTATGGAAATATGCAAAATAAACAACTTTTGCAGTTTCCACGTCTGTTAACTGTCAAATCTTCCTAACAGCGTAAGCAGCAGAGCTAAGCTTGCCAGCAAGTGTTGCTATATGGGTGCCCCATTGAAGCCTTGCATCTAGGGTTATTCCCAAGAACACAGTTGTGTCCTCAGTTTTCAATGGCTGACCACGTATCTTTAAATTATTGCTAGTAATCCTTGTATTGGGCAATAAAAACTCGACACACTTGGTTTTTTTAGCATTTAAAAGTAGATTGTTTATAGTAAACCAGTGTGAAACTTGAGATAAAGTATTATTGACATCGTCAAAATTGTCTTTAGTTCTATCGACTTTAAAAATCAAAGACGTATCATCAGCAAATAGTACAATATCGCAAGCATTTTTGACGAAATGTGGTAAGTCATTAATATAAACCAGAAACATGAATGGACCTAGAATAGAGCCTTGGGGGACCCATTACTGAGGCTGATCCGGATGACTTAACATCATTGATGCATACCCTTTGTATACGATCACTGAGATAAGACTCAATGAGACTGAGTGCAGTTTCTTTAATACCATAGTGGCCTAATTTTCGTAAAAGAGTCTCGTGCTCAACGCAATCAAATGCTTTTGACAAATCACAGAAGATACCAATGGCATTCTGTGACTTTTCCCATGCATCGAAAATGTGCCGTAACAGCCTTGCGGCCGCATCGGTTGTTGAACGACCCTTAGTAAACCCATACTGCTCAGAGTGAAGTAATTTATTTAAATTAAAGTGCAGGAGCAGTTGGTTAAGCATTATTTTTTCAAATATCTTGCTGAGAGTTGGTAGAATTGAAATCGGCCTATAGTTATTTGGATCAGTTTTACTTCCCGACTTAAACAGAGGTATCAATTTACTACATTTCATGAGGTCGGGAAATGATCCCGAATCTATGGACTTGTTAAAAATTACAGTAAGATATGGCGCAATAACATCAATAATATTGTGAATTATTTTTACTGATATTCCCAATAAATCTCCTGTTTTTTTGTGTTGCAAAGATTTAAATGTTTTGATAATATCATATGGGGTTACGTATTTAAATCGAAATAATACATTGCACTCAGAAACATTGCCCTTCAGGATATTATAGGCTTCTGTTGGCGAGGAATTCAGGGAATTAGTCGTGGTAACTGGAATATTTTGGAAGAAGATCTCAAAAGTATTTGCTGAGTCCGCATCATGACTTCGAAATATGTTACGCCGAATAATACGACACCGAATGTTTATAATAACGTATAACGTGATGACGAAAGCACATTATAACTTTTATCGTAACAACGAAAATATGTGATAACGTATCACGCAATAACGAATGCACGTTATAACGAAAAACATCATACCGAACTACGCGCCTCGAAATAACTTAGGGATGGCCCTTTTTAGGGTGCCGTACCCAAAGGGTAAAAACGGAGTCCTATTAATGTAGCTCTGCTGTCTGTTTGTCCGTCTATCTGTCTATCCGCCGGTCACAGGTCTCTAGCTCGTAGACGAAATGAGTTACAAACCTGAAATTTTGGTACATATTTTGTGTAAAACGTTGACGCAAAACCAAATATTGAATTAAAAATTGAAAGAAATTATTTTTCAGGGGGCATACATGCAAAAGGAGCCGGTATTTTTTTTTTGGGTTTTTCTTTCACGGTTAGCTGCGATGTCTAGCTTGGAAATTAAATATTTCTTACACGCAAAATATTATGTTGTTCATAATTATGTACGGAACCCTAAAAGAGCGAGACCCGATTCACACTTGGCCGGTTTTTTTTTAATTCAATGTTTGGTATTGGGTCAATGTTCTACACCAAATACCAAAATTTCAGGTTTGTAACAATGTCTGTTGTCTACGTAATGTACGTGTATGTAACGTAATGTAGTTCGTCTACGTGCTAGACACCTGTGATCGGCGGACAGACAAACAGACAGCAGAGCTACATTAATAGGACTCCGTTTTTACCCTTTGGGTACGGCACCCTAAAAAGGGCCACCCCTAAGTTATTTCGAGGCGCGTAGTTCGGTATGATGTTTTTCGTTATAACGTGCATTCGTTATTGCGTGATACGATATCACATATTTTCGTTGTTACGATAAACGTTATAATGTGCTTTCGTCATCACGTTATACGTTATTATAAACATTCGGTGTCATATTATTCGGCGTAACATATTTCGAAGTCATGATGCGGACTCGTATTTGCTATCTCTATATCAGAGTCAATAATATGATTATTAATTTTTAACTCCAGTTAGGCAACCCTTAAACAATCTATTTATTGACATATTAAATTAAATATAAAATACGTTTCATCAAATAAACATCTCGGTGAAGGTCGTTTTAAAGCGGGATCCTATATTATTAGAACGTTGCTAATGTTCTTAGAACGTTGGCACACAGAGCCGAAAAATAGTTCATCTGTGGTTCATCTTATTTTTGTCATGGTCTGTGGTTTAAAAACATAAATGTCAATTGCGCGTCATTTTGTTCATGTTTGCAATTTTTTGTGGTGTTTCGTAGACTTTCCTATTTTCATGCAGAAAATAATCTAAAAACTTTGTTAAATGCTTCGAATTAAAAGGAGAAATGGGCGCTAAATCTGCGGTCAAACTAAGGAGAAGGCCCGTCGCTTACAAGTGCAATATATGCGGGCGCCAACTCACGACTCCAGACGCCTTAATGGCACATCAGCGTACCGCGCACAATATCATTACTAGACGTCGAGGCAGGCCTGCAGCCGTGCCAGCCACTAAACCCGTTAAACTAAATGAAGCTTCCTCAAATGAGGAAATAGAGGCTGAAATCGCAACGCCACCCAAATGTACACAGACTATAGATGAAACGGCAAAAATGAAAAATAGAGTGGAATTTGAGTGTCCAAAGTGTTATAAAAGGTTCCCGACCTACTTTCCCGCTCGGAGACACATCCAGAAGTACCATTGTGTCGATAAGCAAGGCGTAGCTGTGTGAGTAACATGCATTTATGCATACACTTATAAAATTTTGTATATTTGCTGGAAGCTGCAGTGGATTATCATAATATGTGAATATATTGCGGTTCCATTAATACACATGTACGCTATGAATTATCAAATTGATAACCTCCTTTTTTTGAAGTCAATTTGTATGGTTTATCACAAAAATGTATACGCTAGTTACAATTTGATAATTCAAATGGACTGTATGTAATGTTTTTTCATACTTACATTCATACGGGTTGAATACAGAATCAACTTTTTTTTAAGTCAGTTAAAAATTAACTCTTTTCAGGCCACCTCACCATCCAAATCTGATTAGACCGGTACGCTTGGAGCTGTGCACAAAATGCATGCTCAAAGTGGAGTCCATAGAGAATCATGTGTGCGTGGACCCCCTAAAGTACGAAGATGACACGAGGCTGGTAGTGTGTGCTGCGTGCGAGGAATGGTTCCCGTCCGTCAACGCATTTGACACACACGTTGTGAGCGCGCATGCGGACATGATTGAGAGCATGTTCTTCCCTACCAGTTTAGGTTATTATTTTATTATTATTATTTGTAACTAGCCACACTTAGGACACCAGTAACCTGTGTCCAAACACGGGGAACTGGGTGAAATGGTCCTTACAAGGACTTACCCGCCTGGTGACGGCAGGCGTCCCCTCTATAAATACGAAATACGAACTAGCCGCACTCCGCTATCCGCGAGTTTGATAGAGATACTTCAGATTGCCGTGTTTATAAATAAAAATCATGAAATTGCCGTATTTACAATATTTATCCTTATTTTTCATTCTTGCACACATATCCTTCAAAATTAGATTGCCGTATTTTGTTCTATAATAATAAAAAACCTGCCGTATCATCTGAAATTATATGCTCGAATTGCCGTATATTACGGCAATTGCCGTATCAATAGCAACACTGCATGATACGACGCGACGCGAAAATATCACACAGTAGCTGAACCTGCATATGGCCTACGTTGTCGCGTGGACAAGTTTGTAATTTTCTATGGAGTCTAATCGCGTCGCGTCGCGTAGTATTCGTCGCTCACGCAGGACACAGCGTAACCCAGGGTTAATGAGTTTGTGCACATAAAAATGTTTGAACAGAATCTTCTAAGAATAACTTAGCAAAGCGTGAGTGAGCGTGATGTGCCAAGGAACAATCAGCGCCATCTATCGCATTTTTGGAAGTCTATATCTATATAAGTCCCACAGGAACACTTTTTCTGGGAAATAAAAGAAGTCTATGTGTTATTCCAGGGTACAATCTATCTCCATTCCAAATTTTAGCCAAATTGATTTCAGTAGTTGCAGTGTTAAATAGTAACAAACATACAAACACACAAACTTTTGCCTTTATAATATTAGTGTGATAGACTAGCAGCTTTCGGTGATATGTCTGTCAGATGTGCTATTGCAGAGTTCTTTCTATGGTTGCCTAATTGGTTTTTAAATTTATTTAATGAACTATATTTCACTATATCCTTAGTTAATATAAAATAAAATAGTATTCTTTCTTTCATATATAGCCTATAGCACTCAAGGATCACGGACATATCCAACGGTGAAAGAATTTTTGAAATCCGTCCAGTAGTTCCTGAGATTAGCGCGGTCAAACAAACAAACTCTTCCGCTTTATTATATTTGTATAGATTTTCAATTTTTCACTGTTTGTTTTAGAATTTTGCAACTGGAAGACAGAGATGGAAGAGCAGACGAAAGTGAGCTATGAGCTGTCGGACACGTGCACCGACTCCAAGAAATACTACCACTGCAACTACGGGAGAGACCTCCACGAGCGTCCGTACAAGTGCCCCTCCACTGTGATTACCCAGGAGTTCCCCAAAGGTAACCAACGGGTTCCCAAACGGTTTCCACTGCCAGGAATCATACCCAGGACCTTCCACTTGTTAGACCACAGCACTCACCACTGTGCCAGGGAGTCGTCAAAAGTCATTGCGTGTGCGTGTTTGTTACTCTTTAACGTTTACTCTTTAACGTTTCAACGACTGAACTGAAATTTTGAATGGAGAAAGATTATGCCCGGACTTAACAGATCGGCTACTTTTTAGTTTTTATCCTGAATAAATCCACAGTTCCCACGAGATTTTTTTTTTAAAAACGAAATCTATAGCTACAGATATAGATGATTACTATAGCAAACTTCCTTGAAAGTAAGTATAAAGTATAAAAAAAAGCGGGAATGAAAACCGTAAATCCACGATTCCCTTGGGATTTGTGAAATTCACTCAAAGGAAGCCGCGGACAGAAGCTGTAGTTGAATAAAAAAAAACTTGAGAGGTGTCAAGGGACAGGGGTTATATTGTATAAAGTTATTTTTTTTTTATTATTTATTATGTACAAAAAACCTGTATACACTCAACAAAAATAATTGTCGCTACACCACACTGTTCAATGCGAAATAGAAAGACGAAACGAAAATAACTGGCTTGCTTGCTATAAGAGAGAGAGAGAGACAGACAGACAAACATGCGCACGATGCACGGCTTACAACTATAGCAAAAAGTGTCGTTACAACTTTTACTCTTAATTTTTTCCGTCTAGCCCCCTTTCACAACGCGCGATCGTTATTTCCAGGTTTCCAGGTCCACTACTACCAGAAGCATCACAAACACCCCTCCACGGCGTACAACCTGTCGCACAAATACAAGAAGTACTCCATCACGTCGTTCCTGAAGAGCTCGCAGGAGTACAACAGCCTGGTGCACCTCCAGCCGGACGACGACGACCTGTACATGCAGTTCAAGACGCTGATGGAGGGCATAGTGGTGGACGCGGCCAAGATCAACATCGCCACCCTCAAAATTATACTGGGTGAGTGTTTTTTGCCTCGTCGGTCTAGTGGTTAGCATATTCGACCGCAGATCACGAGGTCCCTGGTTCGATAATTGTTAGGTATTGGGTTTTTATGTGAAGAAATCCTCAATCCAGCCCGGAGTTGGTAGTTGGCGGTGTTTAACCTGGTGCCTCGGAGAGCACGTTAAGCCATTGTCGCATTTAGGCTTTTTAGATGACGAACAAGTAGGGTCCTACTGTCGTACCTGTTGAGTGGTAGACTCAACAAGTGACGGCAGCAGGGTAGGGTACACTGTCGCGTTTAGGACGGACAGGTACGGTAGTCTTACTAATCTGGGAGAGGAAAAAGATTGAGATGGTTTATTACAAGTTTAGAATTAGTTAAATGCAACATAGAATGTACACGCACGAGCGTCGGTCCTGGTTATTATCACCATGATGTGACAATAGTCGTTAAAGCCCGCCAATCCGCATTGAAGCAGCGTGGCGGGTCTAAGCTCTAAATCCCTCTCTCTTATGAAAGAGGAGGCCTGTGCCCAGCTGTGGGACGTTAAAAGGCTATAGTGGTGGTGGAGTGTTTTTTTAACCGACTTCAAAAAACCAGGTTCTGTATTCGACCCTATACAGGATATAAGGAGACAGCTTCTGAAAACTTATAGTGCTATTATAATACTATCTAAACACAATCTTATAGGGTAGGTATAGGCCTTGGCGCGCGCGCGAGTTTGTAGGTACCTAACGATACGTAAATAGGTCACACAACAAAGTGTAAAAACGATTTTTTTTTTACGTTTTTTATAGTATCTTTTCAGTAATCATCAGTACTATTTCTTCGTTTCCGAGTGTCCTCCATACACCCATTATATGTATGTGTGCATGGTCCTCGATTATTTCAAAAACCGATGAACCGATTTTGATGATTTTTCACTATCGTAATCTACATACTTTCAGAAAGGTTATAGTATATAACACACCTAGTTATCATTCTTAAGTAAGAGTTACATGCATAAATGTACTCACTCATGTATGTCACTAATATTTTTAGTAGTACAGCAATGCCTCTGAGATTGTTGGATCGAAGTTGTTTTAATTTTTTCTAAAATATAGCTTGTATGCAGTATAACCAGATAGGTGTGGGTTTCGATTAAGTATTTAAATATCACTTGCTTTAACGGTGAAGGAAAACATCGTGAGGAAACCTGCACGCCTGAGAGTTCTCCATAACGTTCTCAAAGGTGTGTGAAGTCTGCCAATCCCTTTGGCCAGCGTGGTAGACTATGGCCAAAACCCTTCTCACTCTGAGAGGAGACCCGTGCTCTGTAGTGAGCCAGTAATGGGTTGATCATGATGATGATGATGATGTGGGTTTCGATTCCCCCCGGTTGTAATATGCCTTCTTTTCCAGGCAAGGCGTTAGAAATCACATCCATTTTGACAAACTACGACGAAGAACTAGACGATGTGCCTATGTGTAATTCGAGAAAGATGTCTGACGATCAAATAACCCAGGCGTTGGAAGATACGCCCACTAAACGGAAAACAACGGGCACCACTAAAACGGCTACAACTACTAGTGGTAATCTTGCTGAGACCACTAAAATCACTACGTCGTTCAGTCGCAATTTACTCGAACGTGACGCGAAACGAAAATCGATGGACACCACTAAAATAACTACAACCACTAGTGGTAATCTTGCTGAGACCACTAAAATCACTACGTCTTTCAGTCGCAATTTACTCGAACGTGACGCGAAACGAAAAACGACGGACACCAATAAAGTAACTACAACTACTAGTGGTAATTTAGCTGACACCACTAAAATCACTACGTCTTTGAGTCACAAATTACTTGAAATTAAACGTAAAAATGCCGCCGATGTTGAAATGATTAGTGGTTTACATGAGAAACGTATTAAATTCGACGACATTGTTGAGAGAAAGGAGAATGAAACCGAAACACCGAAGATCGTCGGCTCGTATTCGCTAGCGGACGCACTTAAGAATTGTAAACCCGTTAAAGTGTTAACCGAAAATATTGCACTTAAGAGTATATCTGACAAAGTTTGTGACAAACCGAAATTGAATTCTGAAGACGAGAAAAAATTGAAAGTGAACGGTGAACCGTCCTCTTTCAATGATTCTTACAAAGATTTCGTTGTTAAAAACTTCCCGTATATGGAATCCATTGCGTCCAGAACCAGGAGTAAGCCGGCACTCAGAACCCAAACTCGTCAGTACAAATCTAACGTTGATGAAACATCAAAATCTGTACCGGCTTCGACTAAACCTGATGATGATAAAACGAAGTCTATTTCAATTTCGACTAAAGCAGTTGATGATAAATCAAAATCAATACCAATTTCGACTAAAGCTGTTGATGATAAAGCTAAATCGTTTTCGACTAAAATTGTTGATGATAGGGCGAAATTGATTTCGTTTTCGACTAAAACCGTTATTGATAAAGCGATATCGGTTTCATTTTCGCCTAAAACTGTTGATGATAAAGCTAAATCTGTTTCATTTTCTGACGATAAAATAAAATCGGTTCCTGTTTCGCCTAAAATTGTTGAAGATAAAACTAAAGAGGTACCGATTGTGACTAAAATTGTCGATGAAAAACCTAAGCATGTTTCGTTTTCGACTAAAATTGTCGAGGACAAGACTAAAGTGCTGCCCAGAATCGACGTTAAGATAGGACCAGACGTGAAACAGTCACCAAATACCAGAGGAAAATCCCAGTTTCCAAAATCAGTTACGCCTAAAGCGAAAGTTATAGGTCGAAAAAATTCGCGCGCCAGTTTTGATAAACCCAAAGTGGATTTCGAGTATGAAGTGAAGGAGCGCGAGGAAGATTGTAATATATTGATTTTGAAGATTTGATAGTTTTACATTTTTATTTATAATATGTTTTTTTAAGTTAGTAAGTAAATCAGTAAGTTTATTTTTGACCCGTTTGTTAAATAGATAGCTCCGATAGGAATACTTTTGTTTCTTTTTAGGGTTCCGTATAACGTTATGGAAAAAATCGGAACGCTTATGGGGGATTATTTTGTCTGTCTTTTCCTCTGTCCGTATGCTGTGACCCGTATTTTCATAAACTGATCTAATCAAATAGTAAAATATATAATAGGCCCATACTGCTATAAAAAATTCGGGTTCCTTGTTGAACGTTTTCGACCGTTAATTTTAAGTTAAAATACAATAATTATGTACATGTACATTATCTTGATCATGATTGAATATAATATTGTTCGTTGTTTTATTTTTTAGTGACCCACAATTATTTCTTGAATGTACTAACGAATCCTGAAAATAGAATAGAATGCGTTGTGAACAGGGAATTATTTTATCTCCATAAATTTCTGCCAAAATAATTAAATATGGCGGCTGTATGACGTCATTTTCAAATGTGTAAAGATTGTTTTTTCTTCTGAAATTTTTGAAAATTTCTGAATTTTTTTTCTTCTACTATGATTTTATCTACTGAAATTGTCTATTTTGTATGAAACGTATTTTTCATACAAAATAGGCAATTTCAGTAGATAAAATGCAAATTGATGCTGACTAATTTATTTCCAGCATTTTATGTACCTATTAGGATATTAGGACAAAATATATTTCTTACTATCCGTCATTTTTTCGGTATTCAGTTGTGAGACATTCATAAATTCGGTTTATGTATTGTCACTTTTTCGATATCCAACCTTAATACGTTTTTATTTATTTTAAGCAGTTATCTTTTTAAAATCGATACATTTTGTATATCAATAGCCTTGGAATGGTTATTTGTAAATGATTTAAGTTGAAGTATGTAATAATATTATGTAATGCCAAATGTTGGGGATATAAATAACCAAAGACACTCAGTTCTCTTAGCGAAAATTTCCAAAAATAAAAAAGTGTGTGTGTGTAAATGTAATTCACACACGGCAAAAGTGAAACGTCAGAAAAGTAACCTTAACTCTAACTCTAACTGTGACTTTGCCGGCTAAAATGGTGTCGCTTTTTCGTTTCATCAAATTTTCAAATGCTCAACGATCCTAAAGAAGTTTCACTTCTAGTACGGCAGCCGCCGAACAAAATTTTTAGTGATTAATAACAAGCTGAATTTTCGTGAGTAGGTTAGTTTCGACAAGACGACCAACTTTTTTATCTATGAAAATTCTCGATGGAGGTAGCTTCTCGAGAATGAGGAGGGAGGGAGGTGTTAAAAATTTCGATTCGCTCGGGTGGGAAATCGTTCCACTAAAGTAGGACTATGTAGCCATTTCATTATACAAGTACATATTTACTAAGCTGCATACAAAAAATCAGCTAGTTATTAATAATGTTGTGGAGGACGCTGTAGAATATTATTACTAACCACCTGATTTTTTGTATGCAGCCTAATAAATATGTGTATAATGAAATGGCCATATTATAGTCATTTCCCACCCGAGCGAATTGAAATTTTTAACACCTCCCCACTCGAGAAGCTACCTTCATCGAGAATTTTCATAGATAAAAAAGTTGGTCGTCTCGTTGAAACGAACCAACTCACAAAAATTCAGCTTGTTATTAATCAATAAAAATTTTGTTCGGCGGCTGCCGTACCATTCAACTTAAAACACATAAAAGTTGAAGTTTTCCATGATTTTTAGGGTTCCGTACCCGAAGGGTAAAAAACGGAGCCCTATTAATGTCACTCGGCTGTCTGTCTGTCTGTCTGTCTGTCTGTCTGTCTGTCTGTCTGTCTGTCTGTCTGTCCGTTTGTCCGCCGGTCACAGGTCTCTAGCTCGCAGACGAAATGAGTTACAAACCTGAAATTTTGGTATTTAGTGTAAAACGTTAACCCAAAATCAAATATTGAATTAGAAATTGAATTAAATTATTTTTCAGGGGGGCTCCCATACATGAAAAAGGAGCCGGAAAAAAAAATTTTTTCTTTACTCTAGCTTGTGGGGTACCATTGTTTAGAGCTCATTAAGTAGAGTACAAATATATATTTTTTTAATTTTTATCTCAAAAAATAAGGGAATGGGAGGCCATCAAAGTTGTCAGTTTTAGACCATTTTTGTGACGGGGGCTATCTCAAAAACTAAACTAGTTGGGAATATGATATTTCAGTATATTATGTACTATATGCTCTATTTAAACAACAAATACTGAAAACAACGATTTATTAAATAGTTTATAAGCTGTGACCAAAATAAACGAACATTTTTTTGGGTTTTTCTTTCACGGTTTGTTGCGATGTCTAGCTCGGAAATTAAATATTTCTTAGACCCAAAATATTATATTGTTCATAATTATGTACGGAACCCTGAAAGAGCGAGGCCCGACTCGCACTTGGCTGATTTTTTCGTAAGATGCTGCTTAGTGACCGATTAGGGGGTAGGTGTCGGTTTAGGTGCTTGAATGGCGACCTCGCTCCGGAAAACGCAGCGTTAGACGACCACCCACCTATACTCTGATTTTTAATTCCGTAGAATTCTGACGTTCCTTAATGTTACCAAACATAAAAGAGTTCCCACAAAAAAGATAATCAATTCAAAACTTACATTTAAATAAAAATCAATTGCCGCATGTAGATATGACAAATGCCTGACAGATACATGCGTCAGGTACATTAGTTTGGGGTAAAATCGAACTTCAGCTGGTAATCCTGTTTTCAGTGTTGTGTGTGTGTTTTCATACAAATACCTAACTCATTCTGTTTATAAAATGACAACTGTCAGAATTCCACCAAATTAAAAATCAAACTATAGGTGGATGGACGATCTCGAGCGAGTTGCTGGCAACCGCTAAGGAACTGTGTATCTTCGGCTCTTTATATCCATTGTGTGTAACTAAAATCAATCAAAACTTAGTGTTTATTCAGACGCACCACACGACGATGACAAAAATAACTCCGGGCTGTCTTTATTTGTTTGTATGTTTTAATAATAACTTTAACAGTCAAACATGAATAGGTAAACATTTAAAATCCTATTAGCTTAATCAAAAACATAATACATTATCTACAGTTTGGTAGGTTATTAAATATAAAAAAGAATTTTTTTTAATATTTTTAACATTTTAAGGAATTGAAACACCGGCTTTAACTCACGTGTATTTTTGTCGGAGTGTGCCCGACTAGTTTCGAGCCCATCCGGGGCTCTGTCATGAGCATCTTCGCGCGGCGCGGCGCAAATCAAACTGCGAGCCGCTCGCGCTGCCGCGCGAAAAAATTTTTTTAACATTACCATCACAAAAAAAACAAAATCACAATAAAATAAAATGGTTACGAATAATATTATGGTTGCATACAGCCTTGGACTCACGCTATCTGTGTTCAAAAGGGTTGAAACCTGCCTTATTAATTAGTATAGTTCTTTTCCTATTACGTGAGGTGAAAATTAATAAATTTATTGAACTTGTTTTCGTGTTTCAAGTTTATGTACGGAGGCTAAAAGTTCATCTAAGGAGTATTATTGGAATGAATGAAAGATGAAAAGTTGCTGCTGGGCTGTGGTGCGTCTGAAAGGAGCCCTAATGTAAAAATGTATTATTTGACTATTAGAATAATTTTGTATTTGTAGTTAAGTATACTTAGTGGTAATATAAAGATTTTGCTTTATTATATCTGTATTTTATTTTTATTTTACCCATCCGATTACGGTGAAGAGAATACCCCCAAATAGGAATAGAAAGAACACTTGTTTGAACATATATGTGTGGCAGGGGTCTTTGGGTATTTGTTCAAAGTTTGAAGACTCATTTACATTTTGCCATTCGGTATCGGGTTTTCGAGCGCACTGCGCACATCAAAGCGTTCAAAGTTCGCGAACGTATTTGCAAAGCTTATCTGGCACATAGAAATCGTAATAATAAGGCAATTAGAACTACTGTATATCACTTCAAACTACACAAAATGCGTGTCGACGCGTTACTACTTACACAAACAGTTCTATGCAATCACGCAAAAATTGACTGAATTAATACATTATTTTTTTGTTTATTTTTTTTTTGTTTGAGTATTTATTTTATTTTTAGGACTTCTGTGTTCAAACTCTTTGTTGTAATGTTTGTTTGCGTCTGACGCCGGGGTTAGGTACACACTGAACTCTATTAATTAATACAAGTACAAGTCACGGCAAATAAGTCTAGCGTTGACCTTCAATGCGCAGATGTCGAAAATGAGGTATCTCGGATGGTGAAGGGGTCGCGGAGAGGGCGTGGGGATCGTTCGTAAGCACTGATTAGCTGTCGCGGATCCCTCGTAAGCGCTGATTGGCTCTCCAATCGTATTGTGTCCCGCTCACTCGTACAACGCTGCGCGCACTAGAAGGTCAGCGCTCGACTTACGTGCCGGGAGTTATACTAAGTAAGACTAGCTCAAGCAATTTGAATATCGTCATTGTAGCGCTGATTGCTAAGAAAGTAAGAGTGAAGGTATACGGAACGAATGGTAAACTGTATTGGGAAATGTCATTTAATTCCGAGTACCCTCGGTGCGGTGCTTTTGCAAGTTGTTACTAGGTATACATTCTACTACAGAGCCTGACCAGAAAAATTAAAAACGTGCGTATGGGGCGCCACCTAAGCGAAAGACGATTGTTTTAAATTTTAATGCAAATTGCAGAGGCTAGAGCCATCTGTCATACCAATATGACACAGTGTTGCCAGCCCTCGAAAATGTTTGCCCCTAACCCCAAAAACCCCTCAAAAAAAGAAGGCCAAAAACCCCTAAAATCCCCCTAATAACATAATTTTATTAAAATTAAGTGAATAATAAATAGGGCCAAGATTTTGCCTTAATTTCGAAATGGATGGTTTAAATGTTTGATATTCCAGTGAAAATGTTGACCTTTTAAAAAAGTTTCTTAAACCTAACTACTTAAGTTGTAGGAAATTTAATTTTCTATAAAAAATGTCTCATGGTTTTTTTGTACGACCAATATTTTTATCGTAATTCCAAAAACGAAAGAGGTCAAAAATCACCTAAAAATACCCCAAAAAATATAACGGCCATAAAAAAAACCTCCGCATTTGTTTACCCCCTTTTGGGGGGAAAACTCCTAAGTTGGCAACACTAATATGACATTTAGTGACGTATTTATTGCATGACATACAATCATGAACCTATAGAAGAGGACTTGGCATAATGTCCTATAGAAAATAGTGGATCGGAAAATAGCTTAAGCTTATCAAAATTTTCATAAGTGTGTAAGAGACAACACTACATTTTTAAACATAACAATAAAACAGATCGTGGCAGAAATTTTATTGCAACTTCCCTTAAGATGGCCTCCCTAAAATGTATACATGAACACTCACACACGCACAACTTGAGACATCACAATGAACACGCGCCATTTTATGTTACAGGATTGTGCGTGTGTGAGTGTATTTTTGGCACGTTTTTAAGGTAGGTATGCCTACTCTACTTATTATTATTATCTCTATGCATACAATGAACTTTCAAAGTTAGTGTTACCAGTATAATAAATTAGTTCTTTGGTTTACCGCAGCATGGCAAGGTTTTTTATTTTACTGGTCATGCCAGTCCGTTTAGCGGATATTGCGTACAAGAATTTTAGTGCATAAAAAGCAATTTAAATTGACCCGAACAATAAAATAAAATGCATTTCTTATCGCACATGCTTCGTGTTTGTGAGTATTAAGTACAGAAGGTATTTTTAAAGAACGGTATCAAATACTCATTTTTAATATTTTTTTGTTTGAATGAGTGAATCTATGAAACGGCTGAACCAATTTTGAGAGGACTTTCACAGAGGTAGGGCAGATAGAGAACTTTCTTAGTATACTATATGTATAAACAAGAACATCTTGGAATCTTAGTTCCACAGGTGTTGAGAAAAAATCTCGCGTTGCCGTGATATGCAAAATTCTTTTATTATTGAAAATTCTAGTGTAGGGTCAGCCACATCGGGCGCGCTGGTAAATGTGTGAACGAGTTCACGTCAGCGTCGATACATCTTTCTATAGGTACTAACACCTAAAACACCTAAATCTTATATTATAATATAAGATTTAGGTGTTCGTATAGAACCATTAACTATATAAAAAGAAAAATTCCTTACGTTAGTTACTTGCTTAAATAATTTACTTACATAAAAAGAAATTCACTCTCTGACTAACTCATCAACATCCAGCCCAAACCTTTGGGACATTGAAAGCCGAAATTTTCCCAGAAGTTCACTTTACAATGTAGTCAAGAAATAAGGACGGACTTTTGGAAATTCTCAAGGACAGAGAATTTCTAATTACACGCGAAAAAATCCGCTAGTTCGCTAGTAATTTACATGAACGTAAATGGGTACTTAAGTTTTCTTTTCAGGTTATTTTTCCATCCTAATAAGGCTGATGAATGGTTATTTACTATTCGCTGCGAATTTAGATGATTTTCGTGCAATAGCCGAAAAGTTGATTCCAGAAACTTTGGCCGAGAGCCTAACGCAAATAGCGGCTAGGCCTTTCCTGAGAGAAAAATTAGACGATTCCGACCAAGAAAACACTGAAGAAGTATCCTCTGAAACTGATAGTGATAGTTTTCCTCCTATAAAAGGTAAAAAAGAAAAGCACCTTCCAATAAAAGGTGTAAAAGAAACGCAAAAGCCAAAAGAAACATTCGTACTCAATCAAGGCACGAAAGTAGATTTCGACGAACTGGTCGAAAGAGTTAAAAAACGAATAACAACGGAACTAAAAGAGACTTATCTAAACAATATTGGGAAAGAAGAGTTCTCAATGAAGAAACAAAATAACAAAAATATATTTAATGCTGATAAATATAACAAATATAATAAGAAAGACGCAGATAGTACGAAATTGAATATGAAAAATGTTAAAAAGCAAGTAGACAAGGAAGAAAAGGCAAAAATAGTAAAAGATCGGTTTGATTTTGAAGAAATGTCGCCTTTTGTGGACACTCCAGATTACGATGAAGATATTTTTAACAAACCCAAAGTTAAACAAGAAATCAAAACAATCGAACCAGACGATTATGAAGACGCTATGGTGTCGCATTCAAAGTATTCAAATCTGATCCAAAAAGGTAATAAAAACGCAAATCCAGCTTCAGAATATCTAATAAATAAAAAGGTAGTACAAGAAATCGGATCGACAACCAATCCGGATGGTTTATACAAAAAATTGGATTTGACTCAAAACGATAGTTACGAAGATTACGTTACTCCAGCAAAAGATAATATTTACGCGAGTTCAGAAAACAAACAACAATATGTTAGAGACGAAAACAAACATCATAAAAAGCTTAAAAGATACAAAATTGAGACAAATCGTCAGACTTTCCATAAAAATTTTGAAAACGGTCGTGCAACAGTGAAATCTAAAGATGGTTCTAATATACATGAAAGAGAAATAAAAAAATCTCAAAAAAACTACGATTATAAAGAAAGAAATGTCGAATCGGAAGAAATAAAGGCCGAAACTGAAAACTGGTACGATAACCATGAAATAGCTACTGATATTGGAACAATATCCCGAACATCCAAGAAACCTAAACACGGAACAAAATCACCCACTCGGCGAACATATAAAATGGCAACACCCAATTTCATTGCCAGTTTCCCTGTAGTGGTGGAAAAGTATGATTTCGATGAACCAATTCCGGACAAAGATCGAGAAAGGGAATCTTTGAAATATATAGGGAACCCATCTGCGAGAATAAATAAGAAAATTCCATTATTGTAAAATATAAATTTTTACCTGTACATATATTTTTTAAATAAAATAGAAGTAAAAAAATATAGGTAAGTACAAGTCACGGCAAATAAGTCTAACGTTGACCTTCAATGCGCAGAAGTCGAAAATGAGGTATCTCGGGTGGTGAGGGGGTCGCGGGGAGGGCGTGGGGATCGTTCTTAAGCACTGATTAGCTCTCGCGGATCCCTCGTAAGCGCTGATTGGCTCTCCAATCGTATTGTGTCCCGCTCACTTGTACGACGCTGCGCGCACTTGAAGGTCAGCGCTGGACTTGCGTGCCGGGAGTATAGGTATATTAAAAAATATAGTTTACCTACATTTTTTATAATTCCTACAAAAAAAGAAAGTGGTTCTACACACTATTTCTTATACATTGGAACGATTTGCGTGATTATTTCATCGTAAGAGGAAGTTTGCGAGATGGTCTCTTAAAAACTTCTGGTTCCAACTCTTCAACCATGTTGTGACCATTCTTTTTATTGGCTTACATTTACTTATTCAACTTAGGAAACAGTGCAAGTTTTATCAAAATCGGTTCAGTATTTTTCAAGATATGGACTGGACAAGTGCGTGGTGAAGTTGGTTCATCTTTCTTAGCATCTTTAGACAAGTCTTGTTTTGCAGAATTTCCGCTTGGGGCGCTGGCTATAGACGAACTTGAGCCTTAAAACAAAGCAATTAAAATCCATTTTATTTTAACTTTAAAGTGGTTCTGTGGGCGATTCTGTTGTACACAATCTCTAAATCTAAACTAAAATGACAGGTCTAAATATATTCCTGTCTCTTTCACAATCCTCCCTGCTGAAGGGGATAGCACTATTTTTAAACCTGTCAATTTAGTTTAGGTTTAGAGATTGTGTACAACAGAATTAGCCACTCTGTATGTTCAATTTTTGGAGAACGGAACGGTCAAAATAATAATATCTGAATTTCTTGTAACATTTATTTATTAATTATAATATTATTAACTACATATAACATAGAGCGCTCTATCCTTTTCATAATGCCTAATGGTCACTGCGGAAAAGGACGGCATTATATTAAAAGTTAAGTTTAGAGAACGTGTGCATTTCATTTCATTTCCTTATTTCTTGTTGAATAATAAAAAATCGTCCATTTTTTTTTAAATACTAAGGACCTGTTTCACCATTTTCTGATAAGTGTTGCATAGTTATCTACAAATTTTGTCTATGTCACTTGACATAAAGTAAGAAAGTGACAAAACTTCATCATCATCATCATGATCAACCCATTACCGGCTCACTACAGAGCACGGGTCTCCTCTCACAGTGAGAAGGGTTTTGGCCATAGTCTACCACGCTGGCCAAGCGGATTGGCAGACTTCACACACCTTTGAGAACGTTATGGAGAACTCTCAGGCGTGCAGGTTTCCTCACGATGTTTTCCTTCACCGTTAAAGCAAGTGATATTTAAATACTTAAAACGCACATAACTCCGAAAAGTTAGAGGTGCGTGCCCCGGGATCGAACCCACGACCCCCGATTAGAAGTCGGTCGTCCTAACCACTAGGCTATCACAGCTTAACAAAACAGCTTGACAAAACTTACGTTTAAGCTATCCGACACTTATCAGAAGGTGGTGAAACAGGCCGTAAGTACATTAATTAACATTATTTCCTTATTTAATGACAGTGAATACATAATAATGATAAATTGTCCATTTTTTATTTAAATAGATTAATTTGTAATTAACATTTCTTTATTTCAATACATAATTATTAACTAAAGTCGACTATTATATTATGAAGCCTTCACATAATAATATAATGAGGAAGTTTCCTGATGTTTAAAATATCATATTGAACACAATGGTATTAAAATATAGACTAAAACTAATAAATCAGTGAATTTTTTTTTTGAAATCCATCAATAAACGAAGGAGAAATTAATTACCTATTTAAGTTCATGTATTTCAACGCAAAATTTCTCACTCAAGTATGACGTCATCGCGTCTATTCGGAGGTATTTTTTCCATGTAAAACTTGTTTTACCAATTTCTACGAGATTACTGAACCGATTTGCGCGATTCGTTTTTAATCGACAGCTGAGGATGTTTGTAAAATGGCCCCATAGATTTTTGCGAAAAAAAAAAATTTTTAAATCTTTTTTTCGAAAAATCTATGGGATGGTAAAACAAGAAATTTTACATGGAAAAAATACCTCTGGGCGTATTGGCTGACGTCAGACGCTGGACCGCCGACTGAAATGAAATTATTCGTGAAAGCACAAGTTTAAAGCTTTTTCAGTTATTGAGATAATTTAACGATTCAGATTTTTGTTTTATTTTACTTAATTTTTTATAATTAATTTAAGAAATAAATTGGAAACTTGTCCATTGTCGATTTTTTTTTTCTTATTATCCTTAATCTTCACAGTGAAGGATATTCAAACTCTCAAAACGCCATACCATTTTGGCTGCCATTGGTTAGAGTGAAAAGTGACATCCACCAACACCGATATAGCCCTTTGACATCCCACAGCTGGGCAAGGGCCTCCTCTTATAGAGGGATTTGGAGCTAGGACCCGCCACGCTGCTCCAGTACGGGGTTGGCGGAGTTCAACGACTATCGTCACTATAACCGAGACCGACGGCTCAAAGTACTCTCTGAGGCCCACCTAACAATTTCCGGCTCGACCTGGGAATCGAACCTAGGACCTCACCGCAGGGCAGTTGTAAGTAGCACGATACTCTGAAGTTAACATTAATAAAAAATGTATATAAAGAGTGAAACTTTTGCTATATAGGATTTAGATGAATATTACACATACATATATTTATATAAAATGCATATATACACAATATATAACTTTAACATAGACAGCGCAAGATTAAATAAAGAGAAAATAAAGTATAATATATTATAAAGAGCGAGTGTTATATACTGTTTTTATTTTTGTTTACATCAGCATATATATATACACGGTGAAAATGTTATCGTCTTCCACAAGCAAACCAGTTAATGTATCCAGTGCCTATTATCTATTAGTGTAATAATAATATAAAATAAAGAACATTTGAATGACTAATATTAAAAAAAAAAAAACAAAAACGCATTATTTAAAAACACCCTATGGCTAACATAATACTACAGACCGCGGCGCGGCGACTCCTGATCTTTGAGGTCATTCACAGGGACATTCATACCTACTTATAATAAAAACCTTCCCTTAGAACCTACCTACTTTTTAAGGTGAACGCACACTTATCCGAGCCGAACGCGCCGAACGAATCGAAGTCAAGGAGGCCTCGCATACATCCGCACCAGAAGAATCGACCGCGTCGAAAGAATCGACCGAAAAGAATCACTCATTGTTTTAAACAATGAAGAAATAGTACTCGCGCGTTGCTCTGTCGTACGCAACTGATAGAATGCGAGCGCATCGGTCGAGTCGACCGCATAAGCCGCGCCGAATCTGATGACGTCATCCGATTTCGTCTAGGATTTCTGTTCTTTCAGATTCGGACGATCCCACGCGGAGAAGTGTGCGAGGTTTCTTGAGATTTCATATACAGAATTCTAAAATTCGTTTCGTTCGACTCGTTTGACGCGTTCGGCTCAGACAAGTGTGCGTTCACCTTTACGGGCTTAGGACCCTCAGAAACAATTTATAATTTATTTTTCAATTTCATGTTATTAAGCGGCCGTCAGATGTCCCGACCAACTTTTCCGACAAAACAGTAACACATGTTTGCCTGATTTGGTTACATAACTTGTGAATAATATCAATGCCAGCATCTCCTAAAGCTTTTAGAATTTCTGCTGATATTTCTAAATAACAATCTACTACTAGTAGTATTTAATTATTTTTTTGAGTGTTTTTTCATTAAGTTTGCCAAAAATTTTACGTCTTTGTTTTATTTTTAAAACGCTATAAATTGGTTTTTAATCCTGTAGTGGCTAACATTGCTTTATTGTAACCACTTTACTTAGGTACGGTGATTTTAAATCTCTCGCGGTTATCTTATCCCTTGGTGGGTAGGATACCCACAGCGTGGGTTCGATCTCAGGCACACACCACTAACTTTTCGGAGTTATGTGCGTTTTAAATAATTAAATATCTTTTGCTTTAATGGTGAAGGAAAACATCGTAAGGAAACCTGCATGCCATAAATCAGTAGATTTGGTCGGGACGTCTAGCGAACATTTTATACAGGGGGCGGGGCATATTACATCACAAAGAACACCGCGTGCGCATCGTTGGCTATCGGTTTCCATCAAAGAAAAGCGCGAGCGTCGACATTGGTTGGCGGTCCACGTGGACTTTTACAAAATACGCTTCGCTATTGGTTGGCTATAATTTCACTTGTATGATAAATCTTTCCTTGAACTTGTATCCAAGTTCAATGGCTTGACCTAGTTTCTAAAACATTAAACAGGCTATTTCATAAATGCTTTAAATTTTAATAATTTTTTATCACTAATATGTGTATTGTCCGGAACTAATTTTGAATATTACCTAAAGATTTCTTACATCGGATACCTTACTGGGGCCGCTCTTGATCGACGAAGCTAAAGACACCGTGTATATAAAAAATGAATCCCTATTTTCGTTGGTCACGCGTGAACGGCTGAACCGATTTTTATGAAATTTGGTATATATGTAGACTAGACCTTGGAGGACATAGGCTACTTTTTATCCTGAAAAATTATAGAGTTCCCGAGGGATTCTTAAAAACGCAGGCGAAGTCGCGGACATCAGCTAGCATAATATACAATATCAAAGGGCACCAAAATGGCGGCGGTGTTTGAATTATCCAAATCCGATTGCAGTTTTGAAAACGTATGTACTTAATCATGTGGGTACTTAGATTAATTTTAATAAAACTTAATTAACATTAATAAACTTAATTATAGATTAACTTAATAATACTTTTGTCAAAGCTATATTTCGATGTAAAATAAGAATTAAATAGTAATACGAAAAAAATTGCATATTCGAGTTTTTTTTTGCCGATTTCTAGTTACTACTAAACCATTATGTACACATCTGACAGAATTATGTACAATGAAATTCTATTTTCTACATTTAATGCTTTATAGTATAAAGTATAAACAATAATTTTAAAAGATGAAAAAATCGGCGATAAATCTCTCAAAAATCAAATGTGCATTTTTTTACGTTTACAATTTTTGGTCCTTCGTTTAAAACTATGGCACAGTTGAAAATTATTATCAAAAAATACACATAACACACATAATAATTTATAATACCATAGTCTGTTCAAAAATAGAGCCGTTGTGGCCAAAAAGTGAACGGCATGACCGGGGGGGTGAACGGGGGGGTCATCCATAAATTACGTCACACTTTCGTGATTTTTGACACCAAGGTCCTTGTCACAGCTCAGGGTCAGCACAGGTCATTTATAACCCCCCCCCCTCCTCCCAAGTGTGACGTAATTTATGGACGGCCCCTTACTGCGTTTATTGCCCGCTAATCAAACAACAAATCCCACGACGGCCCTGTACTTTTGAACAGACTATATTGATTAAAGTTTATCATTTTTTTTTAAATAAATTAATCATTACACTAAAAATAAATTAATCATCGTCATCATCGTCATCGGCCATGTTTATCTTGTTGTATTTCACGGAGTCACTGATCAGGTCGATGAGTTTGGAGTCGGGTGGGATCACGCCCAGTTCACACCATTTACATATCAGGGAGAGCGCATCGTTGGAGTGAATTTGCAGCACTGCCTTCATTCTGTCGTCCAATCTGTCAACAAGTATAAATTAAAAATTTAAAAAACCCCCGACATTCGCTATTTTTTGGTAGCGGCCATCTTGGATTTGCATAGTGCTATTCTACTAGTCAAGACCTTTCATTTGATACCCATGTTAACGGAGTTGTGAAAAAATATGTAATCCGCCATTCCGTCGCGGCGGCCATCTTGCGACCGATTTTCATCAAACATAGCTAACAACACTCGACTAATTCTCCTTTCAAACAAAAAAAACCGCATTCAAATCGGTCCACCCGTTTGAGCGCCACAGGGGAACAGACAGACAGACACACACACACAGACACGTCAAACTTATAACACCCCATCGTTTTTGCGTCGGGGGTTAAAAATGAAAAGCAGAATGACCAAAAGTGGTATCAAGTTTCCTCACGCCTCAAAATCGAAACGTTAAACAGAATTAATTGCAAAAAAAAAAGAAAGTAAATGAGACCCCGTCACGTTTTCGTCATTTATCAAGTTATATCCATGAAAATTGGTATTCAGATTTTTGGTTAAAAATTAAAAATTACGTGTTGAAGGAATTTCGGAAAAACTACTCCTAAGTTGGTACAATTGGAGATGGAAGTTTGTATGAGATTAAGAAATCACGCGAGTGAAGTTGCGAGCATCTCAGTAAGTAATGTACCTACAGAGCTGGTTCTGGTCTTAAATTGTAGCAATTTTATTCTACTTTAAAACACCCTGAAAAGGTAGTGTCAAGAACTAGTCCTTTTGGGTTATAATTGACAAAATCTGAAAACATTTTTTTTATAGGAATAGCGGGCAACCGAGCAAGCGGGTCACCTGATGTTAAGTGATTACCGCCGCCCATGAACATTAGCAGCACCTGAGGAACCACTAATGCGTTGCCGGCTTTTGAGGAAGGGGACTGGCTCTTCAGCTCGCTGCCGGAACACACGGATGCTTTGCGGCAGATTACGGCTGAAGTGTGGTCGCTAGCTGCACTGTGGTGGATTCGGGGTAGAATCCTACCACAAAGCGGTGATACCATCTAGATTACGTTGTGTGGTATCAGGCACAACGACCCGTAGAGGGGACTGAGAGCGTCAGGGCCTCGTTAGCATTGGCAGGGTGCACCGCGCGCAGGTCAGGTTGACTTTGGCCACATAGGTGGAATTTGGGCCACTTACACCCCAATCCAAAATTTTCGCGGTTTTTTCGATTTTTAACAATGTTGCGTTCGTCGCTCGAGGTCACAAAGGCAAACATCATAAACAAGTCTGCAAAAAATCAGAACTACCCGATTTGACGCAAGGTACCCCATACTAGCAAACCTTAAAGTTACTGGACTATAGTGTGATATACATACATGGCGGGGTCGTGGAACGCCATGTTGGTAGTGATCTGCAGGGTCTCCAGCACGGGGGGGTCGGGGCCGAGCCTCCGCGCCAGGTACTCCTTCAGCGCTTGCGAGTTGGTGAAGTCGTAGCCGCCCCGGACCGCGCGGGGCTCCGCTTGCAACTGTGGTGCTAACAATCAAATAGTAAAAATACACTGCAGTACTAACAATACAAGTATAAATTTAAAATTTGAAAACCCCCGACATTCACCATTTTGTGGTGGAGTCCATCTTGGATTAACATAGTGCTATTGTACTAGTCAAGCCCTTTCATTTGATACCCATATTGAGGGAGTTGTGAAAAAATATTTAATTCGCCATTTTGTGGCGGCGGCCATCTTGGACCGATTTTCATCAAACATAGCTAACAACACTCCCAACTAACTCAACTTGGAAACAAAAAAAAACCGCATTCAAATCGGTCCACCCGTTTGAGCGCTACAGAGGAACAGACAGACACACACACACACACAGACACGTCAAACTTATAACACCCCGTCGTTTTTGCGTCGGGGGTTAAAAACAAAAAGGACTCACGCATCATTTCGGCGGCGCTAGTGCCCGGGCCCAGGCCTCCGCAGGCGATACGCAGCAGGGAATTCACGTCCTTGCCGTTCAGGCCGCCGTCCTCGAATCTTTTGTAGCCGAGTCCTTAAAAAAAAATGCAAAAAATCAAATGTAATGCCATCAGCTGACCATACAGGGCAATGAACGTTGCGTAAATATACCCTAACCTATACCCGTATTAGACACCTATTGCCATATTGATTAGCGTCGTAGATTCAATTGACGATTTAAAAGTACTTGTAAAAGTTTATTTGAATAAAAAACATTTCTATTCTATTCTATTCTATTACTAATTCCCTGGAATTCTGACGTTTCGTAATGTTACCAGAGATAAAACAATTCCCACAAAAAAGATAAAAAATTCAAAACTTATGCAAATACAAATCAACTTGCCCCATGTAGATATGACAAATGCCTGACAGACACTTCATGGTGATAATGTCATTCGACATGCATTTTTGAATAAATTTTTTTAATGTGCTTCTTTTGTTTTCTGTTGCTGTCAGTGTGCACTTTCGAGTTTCCACTTGGTATTTTCTATTTTAAGGCGAAACGAGTAATATTATTACGCGGCATATGGTTTTTTATGATGACAGGGAATTAAAGTAGTTTGGGGTAAAATCGTACTTCGTAGATGTTAACCCTGTTCTCCATACAAATAACTCATCTGTAAATGACAATGATAGCTGTCAGAATTCCATGGAATTAGTAATACGGGTATAACCTAACCCAACGGGGTGTAAGTGGCCCAAATTCCACCTCACCTGCGCGCGGTGCACCCTGCCAATATGCTGACGAGGCCCTGACGCTCTCAGTCCCCTCTACGGGTCGTTGTGTCTGATACCACACAACGTAATCTAGATGGTATCACCGCTTTGTGGTAGGATTCTACTTCAAATCCGCCACAGTGTGGCTAGCGACCACACTTCAACCGTAATCTGCCGCAAAGCATCCAATGTGTTCCGGCAGCGAGCTGAAGAGCCAGTTCCCCTTCCTCAAAAGACGGCAACGTATTAATGGTTGCTCAGGTGCTGCTAATGTTCATGGGCGGCGGTAATCACTTAACATCAGATGACCCGCATGCTCGGTTGCCCGTTATTCTTATATAAAAAAAATATATATATGTATCTGTTGCCGCCGAGTTGTGCACGCTACACACTTCCGGTTTGAAAAACGCTAAATAATAAATCACTAATACTACAAGTATAAAGCGCAGGTCACATTGGGAGCTGTTTTGAAGTCGGTTAGCAAACAAACGATGGCTCACTGTGAACGGAAGCCCTCAGCATGTTGGAGTGGAGGCTGCTGGCCAGCGCGATGGACTGCCCGGGTCATATTGTCAGTAATCATCACAACTATTATAACCTCTTTTATAATCAGCGCTTACGACGGATCCGCGAGAGCTAATCAGTGCTTACGAACGATACCCACGCCCTCCCCGCGACCCTCTCACACCCCGAGATACCTCATTTTCGACTTCTGCGCATTAAAGGTCAACGGTAGACTTTTTGCCGTGACTTGTACCTGGCTTCGTTTTCGATAGCGGCCCCCTTACACCCTGTATGTGTCGAATTGATAACCTTTTTTGAAGTCTATCAGCAACCGATGGCTCACCGTGAACGCAGGCCCTCAGCATGTTGGAGTGGAGGCTGCTGACCAGCGCAATGGGCTGCCCGGGCGGGCTCGCCACATACAGGGCGGAGCCTTCTTGTTGCGTTGTTTGTGTCACATTCTGAACGCTCATGAATATCAGGTCGCCGAGTTTGATTGTGTGCACCTGATTGATAATAATTAATAGTTAAGCTTTTCATTTCCATCATTACATTTCCTTAATAGTAGGTATTTTACAATGTTAGTTTTTTATTAGTGTTTTAATAAATAGATTAAAAAATTGTTTGTTAGTGTGATTATCTTTGATGGATCCCAAACTCTGGGTGAAAGCCTCCTCCATTCCTTTCACTCCTCATTCAAAGAAAAAGTAGCTACACACCTTACATCATGTATAATAAAATGAACCCAAAGATTCTTATTTTACAAGTGTAAATTGAAAATTTAAAAAACCCCCGACATTCGCCATTTTGTGGCGGCGGCCATCTTGGATTTGCAATAGTGCTATTCTACTAGTCAAGCCCTTTCATTTGATACCCATATTAAGGGAGTTGTGAAAAAATATGTAATCCGCCATTTTGTAGCGGCGGCCATCTTGGACCGATTTTCATCAAACATAGCTAACAACACTCTCGACTAAATCACCTTTCAAACAAAAAAAACCGCATTCAAATCGGTCCACCCGTTTGAGCGCCACAGGGGAACAGACAGACAGACACACACACACACACACACACACACACAGACACGTCAAACTTATAACACCCCGTCGTTTTTGCGTCGGGGGTTAAAAATCGTAATTTAGTTCTTCGAATATTTATTTTGCAACATTTCTGCTTGGGGCGCTTGCTGTAATTGATGCTGAGTATATTGGCGAACTCAAACCTTAAAATAAGCCAGTTTAGGTCCATTTTTTAAGTCATTTTGTGTTTCGATCAATAGTATTTAGTATAGTTTTCGAGCTGTGCAAAGTGAGATTAAGCATACTGATGCCTGCATGCACACTTACCCGATATTTCTTATTGGCAAAGGCACCCCTCAAGGCCTGCTTGAGTTTATTGGGCAGCGTTTGTATGAGCATGTTGACTGGCACATCCTCCGTCTGCTCAATCAAATTGATCAGATACCAGTTTCTGGCTTTCAAGGCTACCACTGTAAGAACAACAAGTACTTTAAGAAGACACTGTAAGAAGTAACAAATGAGAAGTTAATAAAAATCCATTACAACTACCAAGCACAGTGGTTGGACCCTTACGGGTGTATGTAGCAGCAGTGGCGTGCACAAAGCTCGAAGCCAGGGTATGCAAAAGCACACTGCCTGCACTGAGTTCGACACTAAATGATATTTTTCAAATCGTATTGGACAGCCTGGCTCATTTAAACTCTTAATCCTTCTATAAATAAGAGAGGAGTCCTGTGCCCAGCCTTGAGATTTGGGAAGTTAAAGGGCTGTAGTGGTAGTGGTGGAAATGTCTAGAATAGCTAGCGTCGTAGGGTATGCAGTGGTTATTTGCATATATAGACTGCACGCCACTGTGTAGCAGTATGCTAGACTAGCTCTGAATCTATCCAGGGTCCTTCAAGCATATGTCAAGAAATTCTCAGTGCCAATCCAGAGTTGGTAGTTGAAAGCACATTAAGCAGTCGGTCCCAGTTAATATTATCACTCTCATGTGAGATTAGTTGTTAAAGCCCGCCAATCTGCATTGGAGCAGCGTGGCGGGTCTAAGCTCTAAATCCCTCTCATATGAGAGAGGAGGCTTGTGCCCAGTAGTGGGATGTTAAAAAGGCTGTAGTGGTGGTGGCCTTCAAGCGATTTAACATTCTGGTATGATGCAGTGTAGAAACCGATCAGGGGTATCGGTTTACCGCTTCCAACTTAGACTGCATGGTCACCATCAGTTGAGATCAGTCAAGGGCAAACTTGTAGATTAATAAAAAAAAATTGGCCATATCATGCGGCAATACCAAATATATGAGCAAAGGTTTACAAAGCTTGGACTCAGCACCCTCAAAAGCAGGTGAGAACCGTTACTATTAAAACAACTCAAGTTTTGAGAATCTTGGACTACTGCAGACTCATTGCCCACTGTGGCCCTGGTAACTATGAAAAACTCCTGGTCACAGGCAAGGTTGAAGAGATGAGGCCAAAAAGATGCAACTCCATACTTTGGCCCGAGCAGGTCAGCGCCACACTCGGTATGTCCACGCTTTCCACTGCTTTCCATAATGCCAAAGACAGATCAAAATGGAAGACCATCATGCAGGAAATGATGATCTGTGACTAGGACCGCAACCCTTCAGCGCAGGCCACATAGACAGCAAAGAGCTAAGCACAGAGCAGGCCAGAGCTATACAAATCCAGCTATGTGAACTTGCAACTCATAATCACCAAATATTAAGTAAGTACCGCCGCCCATGAACATTTGCAGCAGCAGAGGAACCACTAAGAGCGGCAATACACGTCAGATTTTTTAAAGTTATACCTCCCCAATACACGTCCGATCCGGACGTGTATTGAGGTGGTATAACTTTCATACAAAATACGCCTCCCGGTTGCCGGATCGGATCGGATGGAAAAAATCTGACGTGTATTGCCGCTCTAATGCGTTGCCGGCTTTTATAGAATTTGTTAATCCGCCTCTTCAATAACCCCATATCAAAGTTACGTGGAAACACCACCGGAGGGTGTTGGTTCCACAATTTTAAAGTCCTTGGAAGAAATGATGATGAGATGAGATGATAGAGAGACTCACATTTAAGTCGCAGCCGCGCCGTAATGTGCGCCACCTCGTCTTCGCTGAGCGACTTCACTGCGTACTTGCAGAGCACGCTGGCGACGCTGGACGACGTCATCGGCAGGCGCAGCTTGCGCACCGCTCTGGAGATCGCGCTCCAGCTCAAGCCGAACTCAGGCGTCACTTGGACGCAGCAATCTTGTATCGTCATCTTACTGATCGACGTTTGTAATTCGCGCAAATGTCTGGCAAGTACTAGCCCTGGTAAAGAGATAAATTTAAAATCTCAATATTCTGCTCATCGTAAAGGTAATTATAAGTTCTAGTAGGTAAATAGTTTTAAGAAACTTACTGGGTCTCCGCGACGAATCCATCTTTAGTTTTGTAATGCACGTTATTCGTTAAATCTTATAGTTAATTCCTTCCACCTTTTTAAATTGAAATTAAATCAATAAATTAAGCCAATTGTACATAACTAATTTCTAGTAATGAAAAACTAAATTGAATAAATCCGCAATGAATCCACCCAAGTAGAATCTTGCCGACTGTCGTTAAATTTTAAAAGTTTTGACATTTCACAAAAGAAAAGACACCATTGCCTTCTACAAGATTTGAATATATTCAAAGATTTCAACATATATTCAACATATATATATTTATACATATATTTATATACATATATTTCAACATATATTTTCACAATATATTCAAATTCAGATACGAGGTTGAGTAAGTAAGGCGACGATATATAATATGTAGATTATCGGTATTAATACTGCCAGATGTACAAAGTACTCTGTGATTAATACCGCTAAAAATTGGTAACGTCAATACCACTCTACAAGATTATCTTTAATATCTGTATCTCGGAACAAGTAATCTGTATAATAACGATAAATAATCCATCAAATGGTATTTTTGTTAAGTTTTAACGTTAAATTTTTCAACGTTAATTGTTAATGGATATTTATTTTGCTAATTCAACCTTTGCCATATAATTTACATAGAAGACACTAAATAATAATTCATAAGCTAAGTATTTTAAAGCGCCAGCATCGCAAAAAATTACCATTGAGCGAATTTTATCGATTTTACATGAAGATCATGTGACGAAAAGAATAGCAATACTTACTTATTTTTAATTCTCAACTTAGATATTCGCAAAAACGATAGGGTGTTTTAAGACGGTTTGAGTTTGGCGTGTATGTGTGTATGTGTATGTAATATGTATGTGTGTGTGTCTGTCTGTTCCACCGTAGCGCTCAAACGGGTAAACCGATTTGAATGCGGTTTTTTTTTAATGCGGTTTTTTTTGTTTGAAAGGTGAATAAGGCCGGAACCACACTTACGTGTCGTGGCGTGTCGTGACGCGCCAGAAGCCTATCGGTTTCATACATTTAGTATGGTTAGAGACACACTTGTAGGGCGTGTCGTTTTTACTAAATGTATGAAACCGGCGCATCACGACACGCCACGACACATAAGTGTGCCGGCAGCCTTAGTCCTTATTGCGGTTTGTTACGTTCCCTCGAATATGGTTGAGCGAAGCAATGGGTGGATCATGCGTCATGCTCGTGAACGGGTGCCACCGTCGGAAATGGGGCTACTTTTGTCTGCCCTTCTTCACATGTGTAGAATAATTGTAAGCACCATTCAGAACCAGTGGTAGATTCATTTGTCGATTCGTAAGCACTTGTAAAGGTCCGAAAGACGTTTGTGGGAGTGGGCGTAATGTTCTATAACAAAATTCCACAAGCAATCTTAGGCCGGAACCACACTTACGTGTCGTGGCGTGTCGTGACGCGCCAGAAGCCTATCGGTTTCATACATTTAGTATGGTTAGAGACACACTTGTGGGGCGTGTCGTTTTTACTAAATGTATGAAACCGGCGCATCACGACACGCCACGACACATAAGTGTGCCGGCAGCCTCATGACTTGCCTTTACACAAGTTTAAGAACTCTGTTAAAAGTATGCTCATAAAAAAAGCTTATTATACAATTGAAGATTATATTTAAACGATAAAAAAGCATGGACTTAGCTCGTTCCAGCAATACGCGAGACGGCATTTCAATCATGTACATAAATAATTGTTAAGTATATTGTTATTTTTTAAAAAGAGCAACCGCCGAGTTTCTTACAGGTTCTTCTCAGCTGGAACTGCATTCCGAACCTGTGGTAGATTCAAATTGACGATTCAAAAGTACTTGTAAAAGTTTATTTGAATAAAATCTTTTATCTATTCTATTCTTACTCTATGTTTGATGAAAATCGGTCCAAGATGGCCGCCGCCAAAAAATGGCGGATTACCTACATATTTATTCACAACTTCCTCAATATGGGTATCAAATGGCTTGACTAGTAGAATAGCACTATGCAAATCCAAGATGGCCGCCACCACAAAATGGCGAATTTCGGAGGTTTTAAATTTTTTAATTTATAGGTAGGTAGGTACTTAACTACTTGATAAACTTATCAATTTAGTTTAGTTTAAAAGATTGTATGCTTCGATTAATGACTCTGTATGTGATTGTGCTGTACTTTGTACTTGCCTTGATGTGTACTTTGGCATCTAAAGTTAGTGCTATGTTATTTTATAATTACGTATCTTAATTATTTGCCACTTATTAGGTAAGTACTCCAATAAAAAACATTTTCGATGAGATCTTTCAATTTATTATTATTAATTAACTTAACACCTATTTTAATCTTATAAATACTAAACAACTTTGTCCAAAACATTTTAAAGTGGTATGTTCATTTTTACACTTTTCTTTATTTTATCATTACTTTTCTTTGGTTTTGTTAATGCTTCTCGCCACTCTTAGCTGCGGTTCTGGATAATAATCTGAGAAAAAAAAAATGATTACATTTATTATTTTAAATTGATCCAGAATAGACCGTACAGTTAAACACATAGGAGTTAGAACGCTGTTTCAAAATTGGAACGCGCAGAAATTAATAAGATGTTTCCAAATTGGAACGCGCAAAGTTAGAAAAACCCATACCATAAACAAGTTCTCGACCAAGTCTGGGTTGAAAGTTGTACGTCCGACCCAGCCTGGGTGAAAAGTTGTTGGTCCTCGGATTCTCCATTACTGGGTCTGATCTGTAACTGATAAAAGTGTATAATGTTACCGCTGTATTTGATTAGGGTTATGACAATCCCGATCCGACCGAATTTCCGCCACGGCTGCCAAAATATATTGCACAAGTGCTCTCCTTATTCCTTCATTCTCATACGCATGCTTTGCCGGTAGGATGGTACCTAGCCACGTTCGGAGCCTCCCACCAGACCAGCTGGGTTATTCTGTAACTTAGTTAGAAACTGAAAATAGTTGCCAACGAATTAGTTTGATATACATTGCTGCTTTACTGTGGGTAATATAAACTGTGTTCATAATTTCACACAGTAAAGCAGCAATGTATATCGAACTAATTCATTGGCAACTATTTTCAGTTGCTAACTAAGTTACAGAATAACCCAGCAGACCAGACAATTTAGAAATTGTAAAATCCCAAATTGCTCCTGAAGGGAATTGAACCGAGAAACTCCCACTTATAAGACCACTGCGTTCACCACTGCGCCACACAATGATCAAAGGCGAATTTTCTCCCACTGCACCAAAACAATGTTCCCCACTGCACCAAACAATTATTAAATGCTCTCCCACTGCGCCAAACAATGATCAAAAGAATTTTTTTCCCACTACACCAAACAATGATCAAAGGCAATTTTTTCCCATTACACCAAACAATGATTAAATGCTCTACCACTGCGCCAAACAATGATTAAAGGCATTTTTTTTCCCACTGCACCAACCAATGATTAAATGCTCCCCCACTGCGCCAAACAATGATTAAATGCTCTCAAACTGCGCCAAATAATGATCAAACGCAATTTTTTTCCACTGAGCCCAAAAAATTATTAAACGCAAATTTTTTCCCACTGCGCCAAACAATAATAATATAATCAATGGCTTTTCTCCTTATTTGGATGATGTTGATCCTTACATGATGTCTTCATCTGCCGGCGTTGGGGGCATCCTGTCGGGCAGTTTTCTGCCCAGCCGTGGGGTGAACTCCACATTTTCGTACCTCTTGTCCTGGTTATCGGTCGAGCGGCCGAGTTTCGGCGTGAATATCACTTTCTTCGTTACTGGGGAAGAAAAAATAGAGTAAGATCAAGCCTCAATAGCGCAGCGGTTGTCGGGCGCGGATTGAAAACCGAAAGGTCGACGGTTCAAACCCCACCCGGTACACTATTGTCAAACTTGGATTTTGGATTTGGATTTTGGAAATTGGATTTTATATATCTCATTCCCTATTTAACCCACTTGGGGGTGAATTTCCAAAATTCCTGAAACACGTAACTCTTTATTTTTAACCGACAATACAAATACCAACTTTCGTTGACATAACTTCAAAAATGACGGATTTTCATACAAACTTTCATTCCCTATTTTACCCACTGAGGGGAAGAATTTTCGAAAATCTTTAAACATTTATTTTTTATTTTTTATCGAAAGCCCAAAAACCGATTTTCATTGACATAACTTTAAAAATGACAAACTTTCATACAAACTTAAATCCCCTATTTAATCCCTTAGGGGTGAAAGGAGAATGTCCACCCCTGACCCAAACATTTACACAAAATGTAATTTATTAAAAATTATCTTACGAATATATGACAATTTGAAAATTAATAATTATTAATGCTACACTTCACGATAAAAAAATGTAATAAAAAAGGAATTAAATCGTCTTTTCAACTTCCCGTTTAAGTCTGACGGCCATTTGCATTACATTCCACGCATAGGTACATGCCCAAATAAAAAGAGGTTTGTTATTTTTAAAAAAATAATTTCATTTAAAATAGAACGGATATTAATTATTTAAATACATTATTTTATTTGTTATTTGTTGTAAATCGTACAATATATGCTTAAAGTAAATAAGTAATAATTAATATTTTTTTTTATAATATTGTTTTAACTTCGTTGCGTTTTGTGCAATGGAATATAATATAACTACAACCTTTTTGATTTTGTGTAACGAAACTTATTTCAAGATGTCAATGTGACATGTCATTGTTTTATTTGTGTGTGACGCTAGTGACGTCTACTCTGTTTACATTTTGAATGTTTATTGTAGCACAGCGGAGACCAATATTAATTTGGTTTATTGTTTTTGTATTGGATATCGTTGGACAGGTATGTTAAGTATAGTGCGCGCCAAACAAATAGTTCAAATCGGCAAGAAAGATACACGGCTTTCCTTACTACTTTAACAATTATAAACTACACATAACCTAGAATCATTTTCAAACTTAAACTTAGATTTATTTAAAACTACAAGTCCTAGAGGTATTAAAATGGTGTGTTTGGTTATCAGGAATAAACCTGCAATAAATGCTGCATACAACACGCTTGTAAACGACTGGGTTACACGCCCATAGATTTTTGGGCATTCTCCTTTCCAGTAATCCTTTCTTAGTGAGCACCTACATCATAAAAGTAAGCTAGACTATGAAAATCTCAAGTTTCTAGCTTCAGTGGTTTAGGCTGTGCGATGATGATCAATCAGTCAGTCAGGACAAGCCTCTTTATATTATTTACTAGCTGATGCTCGCGACTTCGCCCGCGTGAATTCTTATAAATCTCACTTGGAGGTCGAATTTCCAAAATTCTTGAAACACGTAATTATTTATTTTTAACCGACAGTACAAATACCGATTTTCATTGATATAACTTTAAAAATGACGGACTTTCATACAAACATTCATCCCCCATTTTAACCCACTTGGGGGTAGTTTTTCCAAAAGTCCTCAAACACGTAGGTAATTCTTTATTTTTAACCGAAAATCTAAATACCAATTTTCATGGATATAACTTGAAAAATGACGGACTTTCATACAAACTTTCACCCCCTTAACCCTCTTAGGGATGGAATTCGCAATAATCCTTTCTTAGTGTTCGCCTACGTCACAAAAGGAAGCTATTGTGAAAATTTCAAGTTTCTAGCTACAGTGGTTTTGGCTGTGCGTTGATTGTCAGTCAGTCAGGACAAGCTACTTTATATTATTATAGAAGAAGATAGATAGATAGATATAGGTTAGGTTAGGTTCCGTACAAGAAATAGATTTGTTACTTTTGGTCTGCGGCGCGTCCGCTTGCATCTCATAGGGCATTTGGCTGTAGTAGTATTTCATAGCTTCCGCCGCCTCCAGCAGTCTGAGGAAGGCTTGGCTGAAAGAGAATTGATCACATGGAAACGTCCATCTTGCATATGAAGCAGAGCATATTCTGCGAAAGAGGTGATGCCTATATCTATTTTTAATTCGATGGAATTCTGACAGTTGTCATTTAAAAATAGAATGAGTTTTGAATTTGTATGAAAAACAGGGTTACCACCTGAAGTTCGATTTTACCCCAAACTAAAGTAAAGGTCGACCAGATTCTCATGAAAAATATGGAAATGAAATTCCAAAGTTAACAACACTACGGCTACCCTAGCAATAAACAAAGTAACTGACATTTTTTGTGAAATTGACTTTTTTGCATTAACAAAAGTTTTATGTCGAGTAGTTTTTTACCACAGTTTAATATTTCAAATAACTTGAACCGTTTACTGAAATTTGAATTGCCCAAACAAAGTAACCGCACACACTAACCCGGAATATAAATGCAAAACCAAGTAAACAACAAGCACAACATAAAAACAAAGTAATTGGATGTTGATTACTTTGTTTTTGTATTTAAAATGCCGTTGCTTGATTTTTCGTTTCGTGAAACGATCCCAGGTAAGGTGTTCTGAATGTAATTACTTTGTTTATCACTAGGGTAGCCGAGTTGACTTAGTGTAGCTCACTACAAAATTTAATTTCCCTATTTTTCATGAGATTCTGGTCGATCGATACCACCTGAAGTTCGATTTTACCCCAAACTAAAGTACCTAACTGAAGTATCTGTTAGGCATTTGTCATATCTACCTTGTAATTGATTTTTATTTATTTATACTTAAGTTTAGAATTTATTGTAATTTTTGTGGGAACTGTTTTTATCTCTGGTAACATTAAGAAACGTCAGAATTCCACGAAGATTTAGAAGACTATGTAGGTACCTAGAGATATAGATTTTTGGATGTGGGGCTCACAGTTCTAGATAGAATTGGGTACTGTTTTTTTGGCACACACCTTTTGTCTTCGCCCAGGTACTGCAGGGACCTCTTGCCCAGCCGGGGCCCGAACCACAGGCCGCCGCGGTCGCTGTGAGCGCCTCTGTCCAGGTTGCCACTCTGGGGGCAGAACACAAACACGTACTGTAATTTTTGTGCAAACAAGTATAAATAAAAAAAGGTGTTCGTTTTTGTAAATTAATGAGTAAGTAAATTATCAACAAAAAAAATTAAAAACCCGTACATTCGCCATTTTGGTGGCCATCTTGGATTCGCATGGTGCTATTCTACAAGTCATGCCCTTTCATTGGATACCCATATTGAGGGACTTGTGTAAAAATATGTAATACGTCATTTTGTGGCGGCGGCCATCTTGGACCGATTTTCATCAAACATGGCTAAGAACACTCCTGACTAATTCACCTTTAAACAAAAAAAAAACGCATTCAAATCGATTCACCCGTTTTAGCGCTACGATGGAACAGACAGACACACACACACACCCACATACACGCACACACACACACACACACACACACAGACCCCGTCGTTTAAATTGCGTCGCGGGTTAAAAAATTTGTTGTCTTTTACAGACGATAATTATTATACGTGATAACTTCATATGTAAACAATGCGTTCTCTATCGCTTGTTCCACGCTCTCGCTTGGACGCGGTACGTGACAATGAGTCATGCTTTTTCGTGCGTGCGGCCGGCGTTCATCGATTTATAAGACGTTATCACATCAAAAATTCGCAGAAACTTCATAACGTAGGTACTTAGTTTAAAGAAATACGTATTCCTATAACAGTACTTAGCTTCTCAATATACCCTGGGTAAAAGGGGACCACTGTGGCTAATTCTGTTGTACACAATTCTCTAAACTAAACTAAAATGACAGGTTTAAAAATAGTGCTATCCCCTTCAGCAGGGAGGATTGTGAAAGAGACAGGAATATATTTAGACCTGTCATTTTAGTTTAGATTTAGAGATTGTGTACAACAGAATCGGCCACACTATCGAACTACTTACACAATAAAGAGAATATAAAATAAAACCGGCCAAGTGCGAGTCGAACTCGCGCACGAAGGGTTCCGCATTATAATTTTTTTTTAATTCCGTACTAAGTATATCTATAAAAACGGCAAAAAAATCATGTCTGTTGTATGGGAGCACCCCTTAAATATTTGTTTTATTTTAATTTAATTATTTATTTTTAAAGGGAATAAGTATATTATAACTAAATATTCAGTGAATATTTCAAGCGTCTACCTGTTGCTGTTATCAATATTGAGCAAAAACGAGCAAAAAATCACGTTTGTTGTAAGCAGCCCCCTTAAATATTTATTTTATTCTGTTTTTTAGTATTTGTTGTTATAGCGGCAACCGAAATACATCATCTGTGAAAAATTCAACTGTCTAGCTATCACGGTTCATGAGATACAGCTTGGTGACAGACGGACAGACAGATGGACGGACGGACAACGGAGCTTTAGTAATAGGGTTCCGTTTTACCCTTTGGGTACGGAACCCAAAAAAATATTATGCTACAGCATATTTATTAACATTATTATTTAGTCTGAGAGCCCGGTAAAATAATGTGAAATAAGTAATTTATTACATACCTTCACAGTATGGCCGGCCGATACGACATTAATACATAATAATACAGTGAATAAAATAAACGAAAATAAACTGTTAAAATTGTACATTTTTATATCCTATGTTACAATCGGGCGTGTACTTTCATCGATTTTTGTTTTTGTAATGATTTTCCTGTAATTTTCACCGATTCCCACGGATCGACGACGTCCACTGATGCTGGGGACGTCACGGGGGATGTTTTATAGGGGCTCTGATTGAAAAACTATGGTAATGAACGGGGTAGGTCGGGGTGAGATCGGTGAGGCTGGCAAATATTTGTTTTCATTTAAGTATTTAATTTACTTTTAAATATTTAAGTACTTAGAAATTTTTCTACAATGTACTTCATCATCATCATCATCATGATCAACCCATTACCGGCTCACTACAGAGCACGGGTCTCCTCTCAGAGTGAGAAGGGTTTTGGCCATAGTCTACCACGCTGGCCAAGCGGATTGGCAGACTTCACACACCTTTGAGAACGTTATGGAGAACTCTCAGGCATGCAGGTTTCCTCACGATGTTTTCCTTCACCATTAAAGCAAGTGATATTTAAATACTTAAAACGCACATAACTCCGAAAAGTTAGAGGTGCGTGCCCGGGATCGAACCCACGACCTCCGATTAGAAGTCGGTCGTCCTAACCACTACACAATGTACACAATGTAACACAATGTACTTACTTAGTTTAAATAAGTTTTTAAGTAAATGCCAATGATTAACAACCATATGTTGCAGGAACAAATAGGTATAGCTTAAAATGGCGAAGGCCGCGTCAACACTCTGTTAATGCGTACTAGCGACATGCACCATATTTTTTTTTTTGATGAAAGCTCCCAGGCGACTTGACTTTTTCCGACATTTTCTCAATTATCGTCATATTTCAACCAATTTACACAAAACCTTAACAAATTATACACTTAATGAACCACTATTGGCGAAAACTGCATAAAATCCGTTCAGTAGTTTTTGAGTTTATCACGGACAGATAGACAGACGCAGCGGCGGACTTTGTTTTATAATATGTAGTGAAATAAAATAAATCTTTATCACTACATAGTATAAAACAAAGTCGCTTTCTCTGTCCCTATATCCCTATGTCCCTATGTATGCTTAAATCTTTAAAACTACGCAACGGATTTTCATGCGGTTTTTTTAAATAGATAGAGTGATTCAAGAGGAAGGTTTATAAGTAGAAAAATTGGACCCGGTAGGTGGCGCTAATAGCGGGCAGGACGACGTCTGCCATGCCGGGTCCGCTAGTACAAGTATAAATTAAAAATTTAAATAACCCACGACATTCGCCATTTTGTGGCGGCAGCCATCTTGGATTTGCATAGTGATATTCTACTAGTCAAGCCCTTTCATTTGATATCCATATTAAGGAAGTTGTGAAAAAATATCTAATCCGCCATTTTGTAGCGGCGGCCATCTTGGATCGATTTTCATCAAACATAGCTAACAACACTCTTGACTAATTCACCTTTCAAACAAAAAACCGAATTCAAATCGGTTCACCCGTTTGAGCGCCACAGGGGAACAGACACACACACACACACACACACACAGACACGTCAAACTTATAACACCCCGTCGTTTTTTCGTCGGGGGTTAAAAATAAATATATAAAGTAAATCTTTATAAAATTCCCGATTTGCCCCAAACTCCCCAAGGCTTAAAGTGTTAGATGGGCAAATTGAAACAAATGTTGTGTACAATAATTATCTGACTCGACTCTCGATCTAATATGGGTTTATTTTATTTACTCCTCTATTTATAAACATGTGGGTAGATATAGAATACGTATCTGGATATTATATACCAGCAATTCGCCCCGACTTTACACGGTTGCAATTTAGAATTGCCTGCCTCGTTCGCAAAATCGGTTCAGTAGTTTTCAAAATATGGACATTTTTCCATTGTAAGTTTATTCTTTACAAGCGGATACCCGCAACTTCGTTCGCGTGGATATTGGTTTTTAAAACCTAAAAGTTCACTGGCGAATGTTTAGGTACATCAAAATGTAAACATCCACCACTGAAAGTCCCATCAAAATCGATCCAGCCTTTCAGGGATCAGCCGGTAATCTTTAAAGTATCTCCTTTCTATCAAAAAAAGAATGAATGAAATCGGACCATGCGTTAACGAATTACAGCTAAGTACACATTTTAACTTTCATCCCCTCTCCCAAGGGAACCGTGCTGATTTGCTGAATTTCGGGATAAAAAGTATCCTATGTTATTCCGTAGTATGAACTTAAATCATGCCAAATTTCATTTCAATCCATCCAGTAGTTTTGCGTGATGCGCGCACAAACATACAAATAGATAAACAGACAAACAGACAAAAATTTCAAAAATAGGTTTTTTTACATTCTAGAATCTATTACTTATAGGTACCTAACATCCCCCAGTTATTATTTTGCAAAAATCTTTAATGTACAGATACTGCAAGTCTACGATTTTATTATATGTATAGACTAGATGATGCCCACGGCTTCGCCCGTGTGGATTTAGGTTTTTAAAAATCCCGTGGGAACTTTTGATTTTCCAGAACAAAAAGTAGCTTATCTGTAGAAACCAGTCCCCAAAACGGAAAAATCCCGTGGGATCCCCACGATTTCGGAATACAATTCCTTACAGCATCAGGGTTGAGGAGTTGGATATGTACCTACTCGAGTTCATTCAACGATAAAGTCTTTAATTGGTACCCCCAATATCAATTTAAATAACCGAAAATTTCTAAAACCCATTAGTTTTGGGGATTAGGTCCCCTACAGCATCAGGATTGAAGAGTTGGAATCCAAATTTTTTATAGAACAGGGTCGCAATGTTTCTCTATCGATTAAAAAAAAAATTACGCAAATCGGTTCAGAAATCTCGGAGATATCGGTGTACATAGGTAGAAAAACACAACTCCTCCTTTTTTGAAAGTCGGTTAAAAAAGTAGCCTATGTTACTCCCTGGTTAATTCTCTACTTGTATGTGAAGGTCCCGTCAAAATCGGTTCAGCCGTTCCGAAGATTAGCCCGTTCAAACAGACAGACAGACAGACAGACAGACAGACAAAAATTTCAAAAACGTGTGATTCGGTTATGGTAGTGTTCAAATAACCATATGAGCTTAATATGAGGTAGTTATTTCGATATTTTACAGACAGACACTTCAATTTTATTTATTAATATAGCTATAGAAGATCTAGAAGATATAGTATAGATTTCGGTATAGGTATTGAAGTCGGTTAAATTTTTCCTGCAAGAATAAATTTAAAATTTAAAAAACCCCCGACATTCGCCATTTTGCGGCGGCGGCCATCTTGGATTTGCATGGTGCTGTTCTACTAGTCGAGCCCTTTCATTTGATACCCTTATTAAGGGAGTTGTGAAAAAATATGTAATCCGCCATTTTGTAGCGGCGGCCATATTGGATCGATTTTCATCAAACATAGCTAACGACACTCTAATTCACCTTTCAAACAAAAAAAAACCGCATTCAAATCGGTTCACCCGTTTGAGCGCTACAGGGGAACAGACAGACACACACACAGACACGTCTAACTTCTAACACCCCGTCGTTTTTGCGTCGGGGGTTAAAAATAGGTAGGTATAGCTTGTTGTATTTACGGAATAAATAGAAGGTGACCTACTGATGAGCTAACACTTACGAGGTAAAACCACACGAGTAGATAAGTACAGAGGGGAAGCTTCTACAAGCGGCCCGCTGTAGGTACACTCACACAAACACTCACCAACGGTTCACGGACGCCCGCTCGGTCCCCCAACCGGTACAGTTGGGTGACAAACGTGCGCATTATGTGTGAGTGTAGTGTGTACCCACAGCGGGCCGCTTGTAGAAGCTTGCCCTCTGTACTTATCTACTCGTGTGGTAAAACATGTAAAGCCATAATACCTACTTATGCTCAGCAATTCATCCTAACGAGTCATTTAGATTATCAAAGCAAGCGCGAATTGAACGAACGGCATTATGCATTGTCGAAACACGATTAAAAATATTATTACGTATATAGTTTGATTTTTAATTCGGTGGAATTCTGACAGTTGTCATTAAAAATAGAATGAGTTATTTGTATGAAAAACTTGGTTACCACCTGAAGTTCGATTTTACCCCAAACAAAAGTACCTGAAGTATCTGTCAGGCATTTGTCATATCTACATGTAGCATTTGATTTTCATTTAAATGCATTTTAAATGTAAGTTTTGAATTTATTATCTTTTTTGCGGGACCTTTTTTTTTTTTTTTTTTTTTTTTTGACGCTGGGAAATGCATTTACGCACACCCTCTGGAAGCCTTACAGCGAACTGCAATGCTTCCGGAAGGTAGTGTGGGACTCAGGCAGGCCAAGAAGTGGCCAGAATACCCACTAAAACCCAGCGATGTTCCTCCGTGTCGCCTGGTGGCTGGGTTACGGGTACACTTGCGCAATCATCCGCGACCCAGCCGGCGCCGTCCGCCGAGGCAGACCCTCCACCGGGGGACCTAAAGGCCCCCTAACACCGTCTGAGGCGCACCAGGAACATAGTGGTGCGCCTCCCGACCCGAGGCGTCTCAACGGGCGACGGATACGCGATTCCATCACCCGGAGTTCCTCGCCAGAGGCAACCCTCAAGAGGTTCACCCCTCGTGTAATTTTTTATAGAGGTTTTCTTCCTCGCGGCCCCTCGCTCAGTGCGTGGGGCCCCCGGTTCCGCTCAGTGCGGATTACGGGTTGCCCGACGGTGGCCGAAGCCAGCGCCCACCGGCCACAAAGACCAGCGGACCCGCCGCGCAGGGCGTTTCCACCCCCTCCGGTAATTTTTTAACGAGGTTTTCTTCCTCACGGCCCGAAAGCCTCCCCCCCAATTGTCGCCGCCCGGAGTCTCCACAGTCCACTCTGATGAACAGAGAAGTACCAGGAGCCTCCAATCGGCAACCCCCTGCTGGTTTTGGTCCGCGCCGGGTTTCCCCGGTACCTCCCATATCTGGGAGGCGTTCCCCCATCCGCCACCGGGGGGACGCGCCCGATGGGGGAACAGCAACCCCACACGGGATCACGAGATCATCTCTGGTAACATTAAGAAATGTCAGAATTCCACTGAATTAAAAATCAGAGTAATCTATTGTCTATAATATCTTTTGTCTTGATTTTTCTCTTTTTTTCTCTCCTACAATTTTTTTTATATCGCAAGCTATAGCAATCTCTAAATGGGTCTACATTACAGCATTATTATTTTTTCAATAATATTGTCAGTTTACTAATGATTTTTTTGTAATCTATTGATTGTCTTTTTGAGTAAATAAAAGTAAATAAATAAAAATTATTATAAAACAATAACAATAACAAATAATTAAAAAAAAAACAAGTGATAATTCTAAAAGATTGAAAGTTAAGCCGACTTCACCACGCGCGTAACAGTCCATATCTTGAAAATTACTGAACCGATTTTGATAAAACTTGTACTTTTTTCTAAGTTGAAGTAAATGTAAGCCAATAAAAAAATAATGGTCACAATGCAATTTAAGGTTTCCGAGAAATTCGCGGAAAAACAAACAACAAAAACACAAACACCTATGAAATTTTGTTTAATTGTTTGGAAGCCAGGTATCATATGTGAATATTTTGCAGTTCCAATAATATTAGATAACTACATACATACTATCGAATTGATAACCTCCTTTTTTGAAGTCGGTTGATAAATAAAACACTCTCCGATTGGCTATTCTTAAGTAACAAGTGTAAATTGAAAATTTAAAAAACACCCGACATTCGCTACTTTGTGGCGGCGGCTTGGATTTGCAATAATGCTATTCTACTAGTCAAGCCCTTTCATTTGATACCCATATTAAGGGAATTGTGAAAAAATATGTAATCCGCCATTTTGTAGCAGCGGCCATCTTGGACCGATTTTCATCAAACATAGCTAACAACATTCTCGACTAAATCACCTTTCAAACAAAAAAAACCGCATTCAAATCGGTCCACCCGTTTGAGCGCTACAGGGGAACAGACAGACACACACACACACACACACACACACACAGACACGTCAAACTTATAACACCCCGTCGTTTTTGCGTCGGGGGTTAAAATAGTAGAAATTGTACAGTCAGTACGGTGAATAATAATAATATGGTCGTCGCAATGTACTTAAAGGGGCATTTTCATTTTAAATGACACATGTTTTAAATTTGATTCATTTAAAAAAAAAATATTAAGTAAGTAATTATGGCTGCAAAAACTGTACAGAATACAATTTTTTTTTTTTATAAAAGTTTATTAAATAAAATTATATTTCTTGCTTAAATTGATATTTTTGCGGTCAAAAATTGTCGTGTTTTGTAGCGAAAATGAAATCGTCATAAAAATAAAATAAACATGTTTCTAGATATCTGTCAGTCAGCACATAAGAGCTGTCATTTACGGACCAGTTAAGATTGAGCTGTCATTTTCGGACGTTCGACGTCCTGGCGCACTAAGGCATAAGCACATCTGCGTACATCAGGGATAAAACCCGCTGAATTATGTCATTGTGAAGTCGACAGCTCGCAGGATCGGTGCAACTTTTGGATCGGATTACTGGACAATATGCGTGAGTTGCATTCATTTCTGTCTATAACTGCCCCGTTGTGGTCTAGCGGTTAGCATATTCGATAGATCACGACGACGTCCCGGGTTCGATTCCCGGATCGGGCAAATAATTATTGTTAGGTATTGGGTTTTTCTGTCAAGAAATTCTCTTCGGAGTTGGAAGTTGGCGGTGTCTCACCCCCGTGCCTCGGAGAGCACGTTAAGCAGTCTCGGTTATTATCACTATCATGTGACAGCTGTAGTCGTTAAAGCACGCCAACTCCCATTGGTGCAGCGTGGCGGGTCTAAGCTCTAAGTCCCTCTCTCATTCATATGAGAGGCCTGTGCTCAGTAGTGGGACGTTAGGCTGTAGTGGTCGTGGTGTTGGTGGTGGTGGTGGTGGTGGTGGTGGTGATAGTGGTGGTGTTAATGGTGGTGGTGTTAATGGTGGTGGTGTTAATGGTGGTGGTGTTAATGGTGGTGGTGTTAATGGTGGTGGTGTTAATGGTGGTGGTGTTAATGGTGGTGGTGTTAATGGTGGTGGTGTTAATGGTGGTGGTAATTGGTGTTAGACGACGAAGTCGCGGGTATCAGCTAGTAAATATACAATATCCTTCGTGGTTGGAAGGTCAAACATGCGCAATAGATTAGTACCTACTTAAGGCCAAATTAGACGGTTCATTTTTCGAGACTTTTGCTTTCATTTTCGAGTCTTTATCGGTGAATCATCGAAACTGAACCGTCTAAATACCGACCGTTCATCGTTCACAGGCACTTTGCCATAGTAAATATCGTATCGTGCATCGTTCACCGCAAAAATGAACGATGAACAGGGCACTGTCTAATGTGGCCTTTAGTTTACACTATAATATGACAGATACCATGTGTCATACGATGACACATCCGCTGTATCAAAGTTTAGAAAACAATCGCAAAAGTGCATCATCATCATCATCAACACATCACCGGCCCACTCCAGCGCACGGGTCTCCTCTCAGTGTTCAGGGTTCAGGCCGTAGTCCACTACACCGGCCGAGTGCGGTGCGGTATACTACCTACCTTTAACTTTAGTTAGTGAAGTTTAGTTATCCCTAGCCTGGGTAAAAAAACAGACAGAAGGACACAAATTCACAATAGTTAGTAATAACTAAGTAACTATTGTGAATTTATGTCCTTCTGTCTGTTTTTCTGTCGTTCTGTCTGTTTTCGTCTAATTTAAGCCGAATAAAAGTTATTTAACTTACATATAATATAAGTTATATCTCGAAATCACAGACTGAGATTTCAAATATTAATTTGTCTAGATGCCACAAGCACAACTAGTTTAATTAATTAAAAATAAAACATTTTTACCTAGTTAATGGAAGTGCAAACAAAAAAAAAAAAACAGAACTGGTTTATGGTTGCCGATGAATAAGTAAGTAATTGGTAGGTAGGTTTAATAATTATTATAAGATTATGAATCTGAATTAAATAAAAGAAAAAGAATATTTTAGGGTTCTGTACCTTAAAAGGAAAAAAGAAGCCCTTATAGGATCACTTCATTGTCCGTCTGTATGTCTGTCAAGGCCCTTTCTCTCAGGAACTCGTGGAGGTATCAAGTTGAAATTAATGTCAAATACTCAAGTCTGCAATCCCTTGGAGCTGTGAAAAAAATCAAACTTACAAAAGCCGCATAGAGAACCTACTTACTGTATACTTTTCGTTAACCTAGTATTTTTTAACCCCCAACGCAAAAACGACGGGGTGTTATAAGTTTGACGTGTCTGCGCGTGTGTGTGTGTGTGTGTGTGTCTGTCTGTTCCCCTGTACCGCTCAAACGGGTGAACCGATTTGAATGCGGTTTTTTTTTGTTTGAAAGGTGAATTAGGCGAGAGTGTTGTTAGCTATGTTTTATGAAAATCGATCCAAGATGGTCGCCGCCACAAAATGGCGGATTACATATTTTTTCACAACTCCCTCAATATGGGTGTCAAATAACTAAAAAAACTTGACTAGTAGAACAGCACTATGCAAATCCAAGATGGCCGCCGCCACAAAATGGCTAATGTCGGGGGTTTTTAAATTTTAATTTTTACTTGTTAGCTCAAGTAAAGGAGAAAATCAGAAAACTGTAAATTTGTAGTTACTTACATTAAAAAAAAATTTTGCGATTATAAAATTAATTATTTGTAGTTTGTACACTGACCGCGACCGGAGACAACATAGGTTTCGGTTAGTTTATTGATCTACTTAGTTGATCTTTTCGTTAGAGCAATGTTCGATGCTCTCATAGTTTATGAACTTCATACTACAAGTTCGTACGGAACCCTCGGTGGGCGAGTCGGACTCGCACTTGGCCGGTTTTATGCCCGCCTGACTTCAAAATACAAACAAACATTATTTATTTGACATTTCTAGTCGGTTTTAATCGACTTCAAATGCCAAATGAACGCCACTACAATATTCGCCCGACTATTGGGGTTGGACCGGAACACGTGTACAAACAAAAAGTATTTTTACTACATCCTAAAGTCGCGTTTGAAGTCGTATTTTTGGCAATAATTGCTTTGTGAGGATTTTTTTTCCCCACTAACTGCATTGTTGCCAACATAACAAGTAATTTTTTCTTTTCCAGTGAGACCACTAATATTTGGACTTCTTCTACTAACGGCGAACAGCTACCCCATAAACGATGAAGCGAATCAAAATACCGATCAGAACATATCGGAAGAACTCAAAAAAGCACTCAACGACGTAGCCTACGTCCAAAACTTTAAGCAAGCAATGGCGGACTATGTCAAAAGTCAATATAACGATTTGAGTGAACACCAAATGGACACAATCAGAGAGTATCTCGAGGAGTTCTGTCATAAATTCGCGTTAGATCTCAAGAATATCATGGAAAATGGCGTCGTTTCGACTGTCAGAGTGAAAATCGACGACGGTTTACCCGATTCGACCTTCGAGAACGTGAAGAATTGCATCAAAACGGAACTGCCGGGCGTTAGAGAGGACACTGCAGATCACATCGCGTACGTCTTGCGAAGAAATCTATTTTTGACCCGACAAAAGATAGACAAAGTCATCGGTGATTCTAAAGTTGCTGCGTTAGAGAATCTATAGCTTCCAATGTCCGTTGGTAATAATTGATATGGCCTTTATTTTATTTTATTTATTTATTTGTACTCAAGTTAGGTGAGCGATATTAATAAAATAGCGATATTGACATCGATATGGGTATCGGTGACTCATTGTCAATATTTAGATTTTCGATATTATCGACCACAAAATATCTATATTTTATAATATCGATGTTTTATTGACACTTAAGGCGCGCCAGTTTTACGACAGCAAACTATAATCAACTAAGGTAATCTAAAAATAATGTAAAAAATAATTAAGTATACTTAGACATCATATTTTTATCTGAATTTATTACAAATAACAAAGAAAACAACTTTAAAAAAGTAAAACACGCTGTTATTATTAGCGATACATGGATTTTTATTTACCTAATGACGTAATTTAGAATAGATAATGTAACGATTGTATTACTTTGAGAGAGATATATATATATATAATAGAGATATATAAATATAAATATAAATATAAATATAAATATAAATATAAATATAAATATAAATATAAATATAAATATAAATATAAATATAAATATAAATATAAATATAAATATAAATATAAATATAAATATAAATATAAATATAAATATAAATATAAATAGAGAGATATAAATATATATATAATATTTTATGACCTCTGTTATGTGTAAAATACTTTCACATTACTTAAAATATTGGATAAATAAAAATTTAACAAATAGGATATTTTTATTGACAATATCGATATTTCGATATTTGCTAGATGTGATTATCGATATAAATAAATATCAATATTTTTTTACTCTGATATCGATATTGGTGAAATATCGCTCATCCCTAGTTCAAGTTTCAACTAAGGCTCAATTTACACCGCGGCGGAATAGAATGGAAGCGACTTTTTGCAACGAAATTGTACATAGCTAAGTAAATGAACTTTATGTCAATTGCATAACATACAAATTAAATAGGAGCCAAATCGATGGAGCCAAAAAAGGTCGCGCGTCTTCCGGGGAATTCTCGCGCATTCTCGAGAATTCCCCTATAGCTACTATTTTGTATGTTATACAATTGACAAAGTTCACAATGCTTTGGGTTAGTTCCCACTAGTTCAACTGAATAGTTCAACCGTTGAACTAGTGAGACTTTTTTGTCCCATTAGTTCAACTGCATCTAGTTTTTTAAAAAGTTGAACTAATGGGACAATATAGTTGAACTCAGGTAGTGCGGGGAATTCAAGGAAATTGATTAAATTAAGTGAAATTAAATTATTTGTATGTAAAGCATATTTATTTATAGCAAGATAACGTTTGTCTACCAACACTACACCAACAGAAAAAAAAAACAAATATCACAAAAAAATTGATATTTCAGTATACATTTTATTAATAAACTAGCTTCTGCCCGCAGCTTCGCCCGCGTGAATTCCGGTTTTTCACAAATTCTGAGGGAATCATGGATTTTCAGTTCCCGTTCCTGCTCCCACTCTCTTTTCCAACCTTTATACCTATTTTCAAGGAAGTATTCTATAGTAATCTACCTATAGCTGCAGCTATAGATTTCGGTTTTTTATAATCCCGTGGGAACTGTGGATTTTCCCAGTATAAAAAGTAGCCTATGTGTTAAGTCAGGGCATAATCTCCATTCAAAATTTCAGCCAAATCGGTTCAGTAGTTGCGGTGTTAAAGGGTAACAAACATACACATACACACACACACACAAACTTTCGCCTTTATAATATTAGTGTGATTATTAATCATTCCACTACTTTTCAGTCACTACTGCAACATTTGTAGCAAAATTGGTAGCCTCACCCTAATACTGACTTTTAATCGAACAAAAAAAAAGATTCCAATAGTTAGCTTAATTAAAAATACATATTATAGTTTTTTATAAATAAAATAAATATTTGCCACGTCTATACATTGTATTTGAACTTAACGAGCTACGAGCATATATTTTACCAGCTTGGTCATGGTCTGGTCAAAACTAAATTTGAAATAGATACTTATTGCCATTTACATGAATGCCTTTGAAAAACGTCCACAGAGACAGGAAGTGGGCTTTGAAAAAGCTGATGCATAGCTGATCCATAGCTGATGCACAAGAAATCGGTAGTAACCGAAAAGAAAAAAAGGAGGATACACAACTTACAAAAGAAATGAGATCCAAGCAAAAACATAACGTATATGAAAATACGTAAATCATAACGTATATTATGATAATACATGTATGGAAACAAAAATACAGTAAGGGCCTATTCAATTCCATTCAATTCAAAATTCAGTTATTCAAAGTAGGTAGGTACACTGTACACTTTTTAAACGTCAATATATAAAGTACATTAAAGTGATGTAATGGTGAATCAATGCTTTCAATATATCTTTTCAGTATAATATATATATAATATTATATAAATGTTTCATTCGAAATCAATATGAAAAAGTTATTAAATATTTAAAAAATAGTATACGTACAGCAGACAGCACACAGGTGAGCTACGTGATCATGGCTATTAAACGCTATTATTAATATATATATATATATATATATATATATATATAAATTAATTAATTTCAATTTTGACTTAATTTAATCTGATGAATTCCCCGCACTACGCACTACCTGAGTTCAACTATATTGTCCCATTAGTTCAACTTTTTAAAAAACTAGATTCAGTTGAACTAATGGGACAAAAAAGTCTCACTAGTTCAACGGTTGAACTACTCAGTTGAACTAGTGGGAACTAACCATGCTTTGTACAAAAAATTCGCTTCCATTCCATTCCGCGGCGGTATAAATTGGGCCTAAGAATGGGTTTTTTAGTTGAAACTTGAAACGTACTTTTGTTATTAAAGCTGATATTATAATCCCTGTTTTAGTCTACGGCGCTGTTAATTCCCGAATAAATGATTATTTATTTATTTATTTATATTTAAGTTACCAGATCCTACTTTAGATTTTTTAATAATAAATAAATCACAATATAATTAATTTTTTATTTATTATAGCTATTAGTCCGCAAGATCTACAGATCATAATAGATAGTGTTTATGTGTGTATTAGAAAGTCGGGTCTAAACATGAATCTCTCGATGACTAAGTTTATGCTAGTATCAAGAAATCAGCAACAATTACAAAACCCAATAATAACTATCGCAGGCCAAACACTCGAAAGAGTTTCAAAGTACAAATACCTTGGTACATGGATAAGAGAAGAATGGGATCCAGATCCTGAAATAAAGACCCGGATTGAAATTGCCCGTGCATCTTTCATGAAAATGAAAAAAGTACTATGCAATAAACTGCGTATGAGAATGCTCCATTGTTACATCTGGCCGATAGTTCTCTATGGTTGTGAGACTTGGACAATTAAAGACAATACTCACAAGAAACTAGAGGCCTTTGAAATGTGGTGCTACCGAAGAATGCTGCTCAGAAGTTGGGTCCAAAAAATAAGAAACGACGAACTGGTACAAACATAGACCTAATTTTGACTATCAAACGCAGAAAGGTCAGTTATCTGGGGCATGTACTCAGACATGATCGGTACCGTCTTTCTTCAGATTATCATGATGGGCAAAATTGAGGGAAAGAGAAGCGTCGGTAGAAGAAGAAAGTAGTGGCTTAGAAAGTAGAAACATCCGAGAATGGACTGGGATAGCCAACGTAGCACAACTTTTCCGTTTGGCGAAAGATAGAAAGTTATATGACGAGATGACGGCTAACCTCCAATAGTGGAGAGGCACGAGAAGAAGAAGAAGAATTAATTTTTAAAAATTATTAATTAAGTATAAAGGCGAAAGTTTATCAAGTGTTCATAATTATGTACGGAACCCTAAAATAGCAAGGCCCGACTCGCACTTGGCTGATTTTTAATTTTTTATACCTACATCAATAATTATTAACTAGCCAGCCAACAAAGTGAAATAAATAACCTCTTTTCAACTTTATTCTTATGTTAAGTTTAGGTTCTTATTTTCTAAATCCATACTAATATTGAAAATGCGAAAGTAAATCTGTCTGTTACCTTAACAGGGCTCAACCGCAAATCATAACTAATATGTAGGGACCCACGGCGGCGGTCACAAACGAAATTAAGAGTACAACTATGTATTCAAAGAGACAGACATAGGATGATTTTTATCCCGGAAAATAAAAGTGTTCCCACGGGATTTGCCTAAAACCTAAATCCACGCGAGCTAAGTCGCGGGCTACAGCTAGTAAAAATTACAAATGTTATTCAAACAACAAAAAAAACCGCATTCAAATCGGTTCACCCGTTTGAGCGCTACGGTGGAACAGACAGACACACACACACAGACACGTCAAACTTATAACACCCCGTCGTTTTTGGGTCGGGGGTTAATAGTAATACAGTCTAGAATTACAACTGGTAGATATTTTTGGCCAGAAGGCCAAATTTCCGCCCTTTATCGAAGGAGGCTAGAGCTCTGTACGATTTGTACAAAAATTATTATGTAAAGCGTAGGTAGTAGCTTCGTGAGGTGACCCGATGAGGGTGGCATGTTCATAATTAATGAAAAAACCCTCAATAAATATTTAAGATAAAAAAAAGGCCAAATTTTTAGAAAGTAGGTACCTAGGGCATAGGGCATCACAGTAAGTTGGGAAGTAAGCAGGGCTTCCCAACTTACATATATACAATTCATAAAATAATAATAGTTATAATAAGTACTTAAAACATAAAATAAATAAAATAAAAACAAATTTAATACCTACATAAAATAATAATATAATAACGTACAACAACAGGGATAATCAAGGAAAACTCACGACAAATATTAGCAAGATTTTATGGTTTGGATTTTAAGATATGAGTTTAGATAAAGTAGTGTATGAAACTCTACATAATTAGGTATTAAAACACTCGTGTGATACTATTAAAAAACTCACCTGCGGCTCGTTTTTTAAACCTACACTCATGTTTTAATAACCTCTATTATGCAACCGTTTCATAAACTACTATTTTATGTTTTTTTTTTTCCAATTTAATGAAATAATAATCTATATCTTCTTCTATACATATAATAAAATCGTAGACTTGCCGTATCTGTATTCTGTACATTAAAGATTTTTGCAAAATAATAACTGGGGGATGCTATTTTTGAATTTTTTGTCTGTTTGTCTGTTTATCTGTTTGTCTGTTTGTCTGTATGTTTGTGCGCGCATCGCGTAAAAACTGCTGAACGGATTGAAATGAAACTTGGCATGATTTAAGTTCCTATTATGGAGTAACATATAGGATACTTATTATCCCGAAATTCAGCATGGTTCCCTTGTGAGAGGGGATGAAAGTCAAAATGTGTACTTAGCTGTAATTCATTAACCCGTGGTCCGATTTCATTCATTCTTTTTTTTGTTAGAAAGGAGATAGTTTAAAGATTACCGGGTAATCTCTAAAAGGCTGGATTGATTTTGATGGGACTTTCAGTGGTGGATGTTTACATTTTTATCTACCTAAACATCCACCAGTGAACTTTTAACAGTTTTTAGCAAGGTATGAGCTCAAAAGAGCTTAAGAAAAACAAAAATTTCCTGCGGGAATTTTAAAAATCGATATCCACGCGAACGAAGTCGCAGGTGTCCGCTTGTATATAATATAAACTGTACCTATATGAAATTGACTGACCTGTAGCGCTCAAACAGGTGAACCGTTCTGAATACGGTTTTTTGTTTGAATACTGAATTAGTCGGGAGTGTTCTTGGCTGTTTGATGAAAATCGGTCCAAGATGGCCGCTGTCACAAAATGGCGGATTACATATTTTTTCACAACTCCCTCAATATGGGTATCAAATGAAAGGGCTATACTAGTAGAATAGCACTATGAAAATCCAAGATGGCCGCCGCCACATAATGGCGAATATCGGGGTATAATAATGGGGTTATCGGGGGATTTTAATTTATACTAATTTTCTAATGTAAACTACGGGTAGGTACTGCATAGATACCACGATAAAAATGTTTGTTTGTTTGTCTATGTTTCGATCCAGTCACATGGACCGTGGTCACGAGGAGACTGAGAAAAATTGAGAAATATCGACAAACAAACAAACATTTTTATCCGTACTTTACGTTACATTCACTATATTTTTAAACCACAAAATAAACCTTAAATCATATACCTACAATTTTGTCTTTTTTCAGTGAGACCATTAATTTTCGGATTTCTTCTACTAGCTACAAACAGCTACCCCATAAACGATGAAGCGAATCAAAAAAATACAGATAACACATCACTCGCAAACGATTCAAACTCGAAAAACGTTGAAGAACTCAAAAAAGCCTACGTCCAAAACTTGAAAGACAAAATGGCTGAATATGTGAAGATTCAATTTAACGATTTAAATGAATATGAAATTGACTTAATGGTAGACCTTATAGAATTCTTATGCCAGGATGTCGCGATAGAATCTAATAATGTTACAGAAAATGGCGCCATTTCAACCGTCAGAGTGAAAATCGACGACGGCTCGCAGGATTTGAGCTTCGAAAACGTAAAGAATTGCATCAAAACCGAATTGGTGAAGCTCAGAGAAGATTACGAATAACAGTGGTCATTATTTATAATATTAGCTCAGGACCTCAGGATGTATAGTCTCACTTTGCACAGCTCGAAAACTTTACTGAATACCACTGATCGAAACACAATGACTGCAGAGTACAAGTATAAATTAAAAATTAAAAAAAACCCCGACATTCCCCATTTTGTGGCGGCGGCCATCTTGAATTTGCAATAATGCCATTCTACTAGTCAAGCCCTTTCATTTGTGTGTGTGTGTGTCTGTCTGTCAGTTCCCCCGTGGCGCTCAAACGGGTGGACCCATTTGAATGTGTTTTTTTTTGTTTGAAAGGTGAATTAGTCGAGAGTGTTGTTAGTTATGTTTGATGAAAATCGATCCAAGATGGCCGCCACTACAAAACGGCGAATTACACATTTTTTCACAACTCTCTTAATATGGGTATCAAATGAAAGGGCTTGACTAGTAGAATAGCACTATGCAAATCCAAGATGGCCGCCGCCATAAAATGGCGAATGTCAAAGTTTTTTTAAATTCTTAATTTATACTTGTTTTAAGGTTTGAGTTCGCCAATACATTCGATATTGATACAAATACGTACTTACCTACGTAAGCGAAAGATTAGTTATATATTACTAACTAGCTCATGCCCGCGACTTCGTCCGCGTGGTTTCATAAAAATCTCATGCAAACTTAGAATAAATAGCATGCAAACTTTCAACCCCTATTTAAAGGTTTTTTCCAATTTTCAAAAATCCTTTCTTAGTGTATACCTACTTCCATGCAATTGGCACCGGTATTAACTGACTACTCTAAAGTATAACAACTCTGGGTGCCAGCGAACATAATATTATGTTATTTTTATTTTGTAATAATTTTCTATTTTTAAATAAGTAAGTAGTAATAAATAAGACATTTAATTGCTTCTCTGAATGCTTTTCATGTATAAAAATGAGGTCGGTAGGTAAGTAGTTTATTACCTACTAGCGGACCCGGCAGACGTCGTCCTGCCCGCTATTAGCGCCACCTACCGGGTCCAATTTATCTACTTATATAAACCTTCCTCTTGAATTACTCTATCTATTAAAAAAACCGCATCAAAATCCGTTGCGTAGTTTTAAAGATTTAAGCATACATAGGTATATAGGGACAGAGAAACGACTTTGTTTTATACTAGTATGTAGTGATTAATTGCTAGAGATTTTGAAAATGTGTTTTTTCCTCACTTGTAATCGATAAAGTTAATAATTCATTAACGCTTGTTTCATTTGAGGTGTCCGCCTATAAATAAATGCTGTGCGCCTTTTAACGTCCCACTGCTGGGCACAGGCGTCTATATAATCTATATACAAAGATACATAGGTACATACATACATACACAGTTATGAAAATTTGTATATATTTTTTTGGAAACCCTCATATATTGCGTTTCTAATAATACATATTACATAAATACGTGTCGAATAGTTAACCACACCAACCGCTAGGCCTCCGAGGCCACGTCCCACTGCTGGGCACAGGCCTCCTCATAGGAGAGAGGGATTTACAGCTTAAACCCGCCACACTGCTCTAATGCAGGTTGGCGGGCTTTAACGACTATGTTCACATGATAGTGATAATAATCAGGACCGACTGCTTTACGTGCTCTTCGAGGCACAGGGGTCAAACACCGCCGACTACCAACGCCGGGCTGGTAATTTGGACAGAGAATTTCTTGACAGAAAAACCCAATATCTAACAATAATTTGCCCGACCCGGGAATCGAACCCGGGACCTCGTGATCTGCAGTCGAATATGCTAACCACAAGACCAACGAGGCAGTTTGCAGAGAAGAGGCCTCTACTAGAGATCTATACTATATTTCATAGTGACACTAATATAATGACGACCTCCCTAGCGCAGTGGTGAGCGTTGTGGTCTTATAAGTGGGTGGGAGGTTCCGGGTTCGATTCCCGGCAGTAAAAATTTGGAATTTTATATTTTCTGAATAATTGTCTCTGGTCTGGGACGCTTCGGCCGTGGCCAGTCACCACACTACCGACAAAACCGTGTCTCGTGGATCCCAGCGGTGGGACGTCAAAAGACTGTAGAGCTGGTGCTGATATTCGCCCGCTACTCACCACCACCTTTAAATATCAGTAACTTAAGTAACTCAACTTTACGACTGTTGTCATACAGTGCATAATTGAATGTTCTTCAGCGCGACAAGTTATTGTAATTATTCGGTGTTGGTTAATTACCAATCATCGGAATAGACGGTGCAATTCCGCATTATATCATAATGTGAATGAATGCCAGTTCATATTTTTTTAAATATCATACCTGGTTTCCTTACTCAGTTTTTATTACTTAGTACAACATGAAAAAGAGAAATCTCTTCGATACTGAACATAATATGAGGTAGCAAAATCGGCCAAGACGGAAATCCCGCAGTCATATCCATACTATAATGTTCCAGATAATGTTCCAGGTCATTCACCCCAAATTGCACTACCTATTCCGATCTTTGTTAGTTACTCTTGGTGTGCGCTAGGTTATTCTGTGCTAAGGCCGCTAAGTATTAGGGTTCCGTATGAAATTGTAGATTGTTACACGCTAAGTACAATATATAAAAAATACAAAGCAAAAATAAAACAACACTGATGATGTACTACGAAATGGTTTATTTTTTTTTTGTTTCAATTAATTAAAATTGAAGTTTTTTTAAATGCTCTTCTTATATTATCATAATATATTAATACATATATAATTAATATTACAAAAATTGCTACCCACGACGAAACGAAAAAGGTCTATTATAGCGTTTGCGATACTTACCCTATAAGGCAAATGGTTATTGGTATTGAATTGTGTTTAGTAAGTATAATAATAGCGCTAAGTTTTCGGAATACTCCATATACCCTGTATATTCACTCACATCCACTATTGACCTCGTTCTCATGAAACTATTCGCTAACACCGTTACCATGGACAATTAAATGACAGAACAATTAAACAAAGACAATAAGACAATTTTTAAATAATGCTGTACTGATATTGGGGCTGCCAGGCATGAATGTAGTCACTATGTTCTAGAGAGGAGGCCTTTTTTTTTTTTTTTTTTTTCCGTGGTGGAAACCTTTTATAGGTACCCCCGTTCTTTGGGCAGAACGGGGGTTATGTGGGACTCCCCCTATGGGTATACCCTAACTAAAGCGCCCAGCAGTGGGACGTTAAAAGCTTGTAGTGGATTCACTTCACAAATTCTAAGGTTGAAACTATTCGCTAACACCGTTACCATGGACAATTAAATGACAGAACAATTAAACAAAGACAATAAGACAATTTTTAAATAATGCTGTACTGATATTGGGGCTGCCAGGCATGAATGTAGTCACTATGTTCTAGAGAGGAGGCCTGCGCCCAGCAGTGGGACGTTAAAAGCTTGTAGTGGATTCACTTCACAAATTCTAAGGTTGAAACTATTCGCTAACACCGTTACCATGGACAATTAAATGACAGAACAATTAAACAAAGACAATAAGACAATTTTTAAATAATGCTGTACTGATATTGGGGCTGCCAGGCATGAATGTAGTCACTATGTTCTAGAGAGGAGGCCTGCGCCCAGCAGTGGGACGTTAAAAGCTTGTAGTGGATTCACTTCACAAATTCTAAGGTTGAAACTATTCGCTAACACCGTTACCATGGACAATTAAATGACAGAACAATTAAACAAAGACAATAAGACAATTTTTAAATAATGCTGTACTGATATTGGGGCTGCCAGGCATGAATGTAGTCACTATGTTCTAGAGAGGAGGCCTGCGCCCAGCAGTGGGTCGTTAAAAGCTTGTAGTGGATTCACTTCACAAATTCTAAGGTTGAAACTATTCGCTAACACCGTTACCATGGACAATTAAATGACAGAACAATTAAACAAAGACAATAAGACAATTTTTAAATAATGCTGTACTGATATTGGGGCTGCTAGGCATGAATGTAGTCACTATGTTCTAGAGAGGAGGCCTGCGCCCAGCTGCGGGACGTTAAAAGCTTGTAGTGGATTCACTTCACAAATTCTAAGTTAGACCTTGTTGCTCGCCGTGGGTTTTTGATTTTCGTTTTAAATCTAGTTCTCGTTCAAACATGCGATGTCGGAATCTTTTTCTTTTCTTCTTTTTCTTCTAATATTGTCGGAACTGTTTTCTTAGTTCTATCGGAATAGAATTATAATCTGCGTAGCAAAGACACATCCTGTACTTCCCGGGTGTGTTTTTCAAGCAGCCGGGTTTGGATTTGGCATCTGAAAAAAAAAAAAAACAAGTGATAGTTACTTAATCGGAAAGCAGGGCTGGATTAACCCTATCGGGGCCCCTAGGCAATGCAATTCTCGAGGCCTCTTTCCTTTCTACGTTTGTATAATATACTTCCTCCATTGAGAATTTTCTCAAAAAAAAAATTGTTAGATGAAGCTTTTTTTTACCCGACTGGGTATATGTGTTTCACCTGTGTGTATGTATGTCCATTCCTATGTCCGCTTGTAACTAATCAACGGCTCAACTGATTTTGATAAATGATACGTCATTAGATTTGTCTCAATGACGCGAGTGTTATAGGGTACCTAAATTAAAAAAAAAATCAAAATGGCGGACTTTATGCGCTTTAATGTGCGAGCTGAAAAAAATTTTTTTCTTCAAGACCCTCGAGTGGGGTATCAAAATAAAGGGATTCAAAAGGAAAATACGAAAATGTATAAATTTATATATTTGGAAACAATTTGGAGTGATAAATCGTAGAAAATGACTGTTTCCTATGTCAGTTCGTAACTACTTAACGGCTCAACCTATTTTGATAAATTATACGTCATTAGATTTGTCTTGACGGCGCAAATGTTACTGGGTACATAAAATTCATAAAAAATCAAAATGGCGAATGTTATGCACTTTAATGTGCGGGCTGGAAAAAATTTTTTTCTTCAAGACCCTCGAGTGGGGTATCAAAATAAAGGGCTTTAAAAGGCGAGTACGAAAATGTATACAATCTATATGTTTTAAATCAATTTGGAGTGACAAATCATGAAAAACAAAATAAATAACAACTACACTGTAAGTGGTACGGTGGTAGTTTATTAATTTTTTAGTTCGTTTTTTAGCATGGAAGTCGGGTTTTTTTAATTTTTAAATTATAGCTTGTTTTCTTGTTGCGTGGCCTGCATCGACTAGGGCCCCCATCGACTAGGCGCTCACGGGGCCCCCGTGGGCCCCTAGTCGGTGCGGGGCCTCTAGGCAGTTGCCTAATCCGCCTTATGGATAATCCGGCCCTGTCGGAAAGATTGGAAGTTTAAACAGCCACCACACACGGTCTATCAGAGCATGCCCCCTATTCTCTAACTCAAAGGCTATTAAAAATGTTAGCCACTGAGCTTATTTGACATATATATTTTGAAGGTTTGCTATGAAATGGTATTTTTATTTCACACAGTAAAACAGCAATGTATATCGAACTAATTCGGTGGCTATAATTTAGTGACACTTTCTTCTTTCTTTCAAGTTAGAGAATAGGGCCTATACGCCAGTCAAATTTGACATTAAAATCGCAATCGAACGGCTAGTTCTGATTTTTTAATATGTTGTTAGGACCACTACCAGTAGTCTTAATTCAATTTTGCAGCTTCGAAAGACCTGTGCTAACTTTGTAGCACTCGAAAAACCGCGAAATTTTTGCACTTTTTTTGGTTTTTTCAATATAAGTAAGTCCTAAACTATGCGTTTCTAAAACAATATTTTTCTATACCTTTTTAAAGTAAACTAATATTGCTACAAATTTAAGACCAGAACCAGCTTTTTAAATTCAATATTTACTGAGATACAGCTCTCCAAAAATTGACAATTAAGTAATTCCAAAAAAGTGAAATTTTAAGATTTGGTCAATTTTAAACCCCGATATCGGGGAATTTACTCATTTTACGGGTAAAGTTAATTGAAAAGATATTGTAGTAAATATAATTAGCTTTAATTTAAACACTGAACGACGTCTGTAGCCCATATAGTTTACTTACAAATCCTAAAAGTTTAAAAAATGGTAAAATTGCAGTTTTCACTTCAGTTTGTTTTGAATGTAGTTTGAAAGAAAAAACCATGTACATCCACAAGAAATATGTATTAAAACTATTACTAAGTATTTATAATGTTATTTATTCAAGAAAAAAATTATTTATATTATTATTGATATTTATTGATTTTTATGAAACATATTAACCTGTATTAAAAGGACATTATGAATTCCGAGCAATATAAGTCGTAAACTACGCATTTTTGTTTAATATTTTCTATACATTTTTAAAGTAGACTAAAATTGCTACAATTTCACATCAGTATCAGTTCTGTAGGTTCAATAATTTCATAACTAATTGAAAAACTGTGATAATTTTATTTTTCCGGCGGATTATTGTTCATTTATTTATCCAGTAAGTCTCTGAATTTTTGCATTTCTTAAATTTTATATTTAAGGTAAAGTCACCCAATTCGGAGGTATTCTAAAATTGGCACCCAATTCGGAGGTCTATAGAAAAACAGCGTTTTCAACCGATCACCAAGCTCCTTTTTACTGCAACATATCTTAATCAATTGATAGTTTATCATTCCATAGATAAATGACGAAATAGTTGGTTTTATATGTATATGTTTTAAAATAACCGGAAAGTTTTACACTAGCAGCCGGCCCGAACGCATGTTTCATACATTTTGGACCTTGTGCACGAAATACCTACGTTTTTTTAAGTAGTGTTTATCCATTAATTTTTAGCTATATTTGTTTCTATTTAGATATGAATATTTGAAGGACTATATTTGCAATCGAAAACAATCAACTTTTGTGAATATTTGTAAAGAAATTAAGGTGAAAATACGTTTTGAAAATACTTCCGCGTTAGGTGCCAAATATTTTAGCCGGTTCCTAACGCGGAGGTAGGTATACCGCAGAATTGCGATTTCATAGACTTAATAAGTTTTTCAATTTTTAGGGTCGTTTTATGTTAAATACGTCTTGTTTCGGTTTTGACTATTTAAATACGCTATAGGCTATAAGATCCCTAATTATGAGGTACACTTTGGCCTCTAAATTACTAATTATACCGTATCAAAGTTTACCTATTTAGGTAATTTATTGATAGATTGTATGGGAAAGCTAAAGAAAATTAATTAAAAAGAAAATTAAAGGAGAATGATCAACACTGACCCAAACATTTACACAAAATGTAATCTACTAAAAATTATCTTACGAATATATGACAATATGAAAATTAATAATTATTAATGCTAAAGCTGGTAGGTATCACGCTTGCAATTTTCATCTTCAAGTAGCAAATTAACTATTGCATAACTAATTGAAAAGTTGATAATTTTATTTTTCCGGCAGATTATTCTTAATTTATTTATCCAGTAAGTCTCTGAATTTTTGCATTTCTTAAATTTTATATTTAATAAGTAGTTATCTATAAAACAAATTTTATTGATAAAGTGTCTCGAAGTAGGCGTGAACATTTTTAGAATTTTTTTGTAGATAATTTTATGATATACAATTTTCGCCTGGACTGTTTTTTATAAAACTTACCGTTTTCAAGAAAAATCCAATAAAACCAAAAATTGTGACTTTGACCTTGAATAACTTTTTAGCAGATATGGGATTAATGGGGACTTTTGAAACTATTCCTACTGGTGTACCCAAGGTCTCTACCAAAATTCAGCTCTGTCGGAATTACTGCTATTTGATAACATTTTTACGTCTATTTTAACTCGGCTATTAAGTTCTGTGAATAGTTTACAAATTAAACGCGATAAAAATATTAATATTAATCAATCATTAATTATTGCTTACCTATATCAGAGACAGTTGAAACAGCTGATTCACAATTGGGTTTCCATTTTGGTGTTTTTGGGTGTTCAATATCACTAATTTTTGGTGTTCCCTCAACTTCCTTGTCGTTTGGCAATGCTTTTTTTACTTGCTTGTTGCATGGCGATCTTTTAGGTTTTGGAGTGATTTCGCTGTGTTTTTCATGATCAATAGTTCCAGCATCACTGTTACTCCATTCTTCATTACCACCTTGCTGTTCACTGTGGTATTTGTCAAAGACGTTTTCTGCGGGGGTCGTTTTCAATTCGTCTACTGACTCTTTGCCTGGCGGTACGCTAGATTTTGGAGGGGACTGCGGTTTTTCTGTACTTTTTACCTGTTTGAAAGTATTAGCATGATTTTTCCGCCATTCCTCATTTTCGACCTGCTCCTCACTGCGGTATTTGTGGTGGGAGGCGCGTCCGCTCTGTTTTTCTGAGTGAGTAGTTTCCGATTTTTCAACTGACACTTTGCCTGGCGGTACGCTAGATTTTGGAGGGGACTGCGGTTTTTCTGTACTTTTTACCTGTTTGAAAGTATTAGCATGATTTTTCCGCCATTCCTCATTTTCGACCTGCTCCTCACTGCGGTATTTGTGGTGGGAGGTGCGTCCGCTCTGTTTTTCTGAGTGAGTAGTTTCCGATTTTTCAACTGACTCTTTGCCTGGCGGTACGCTAGATTTTGGAGGGGACTGCGGTTTTTCTGTACTTTTTACCTGTTTAAAAGTATTAGCATGATTTTTCCGCCATTCCTCATTTTCGACCTGCTCCTCACTGCGGTATTTGTGGTGGGAGGTGCGTCCGCTCTGTTTTTCTGAGTGAGTAGTTTCCGATTTTTCAACTGACTCTTTGCCTGGCGGTACGCTAGATTTTGGAGGGGACTGCGGTTTTTCTGTACTTTTTACCTGTTTGAAAGTATTAGCATGATTTTTCCGCCATTCCTCATTTTCAACCTGCTCCTCACTGCGGTATTTGTGGTGGGAGGCGCGTCCGCTCTGTTTTTCTGAGTGAGTGGTTTCCGATTTTTCTACTGACTCTTTGCCTGGCGGTACGCTAGATTTTGGAGGGGACTGCGGTTTTTCTGTACTTTTTACCTGTTTGAAAGTATTAGCATGATTTTTCCGCCATTCCTCATTTTCGACCTGCTCCTCACTGCGGTATTTATGGTGGGAGGCGCGTCCGCTCTGTTTTTCTGAGTGAGTAGTTTCCGATTTTTTTACTGACTCTTTGCCTGGCGGTACGCTAGATTTTGGAGGGGACTGCGGTTTTTCTGTACTTTTAACCTGTTTGAAAGTATTAGCATGATTTTTCCGCCATTCCTCATTTTCGACCTGCTCCTCACTGCGGTATTTGTGGTGGGAGGCGCGTCCGCTCTGTTTTTCTGAGTGAGTAGTTTCCGATTTTTCTACTGACTCTTTGCCTGGCGGTACGCTAGATTTTGGAGGGGACTGCGGTTTTTCTGTACTTTTTACCTGTTTGAAAGTATTAGCATGATTTTTCCGCCATTCCTCATTTTCGACCTGCTCCTCACTGCGGTATTTGTGGTGGGAGGTGCGTCCGCTCTGTTTTTCTGAGTGAGTAGTTTCCGATTTTTCAACTGACTCGTTGCCTGGCGGTACGCTAGATTTTGGAGGGGACTGCGGTTTTTCTGTACTTTTTACCTGTTTGAAAGTATTAGCATGATTTTTCCGCCATTCCTCATTTTCAACCTGCTCCTCACTGCGGTATTTGTGGTGGGAGGCGCGTCCGCTCTGTTTTTCTGAGTGAGTGGTTTCCGATTTTTCAACTGACTCTTTGCCTGGCGGTACGCTAGATTTTGGAGGGGACTGCGGTTTTTCTGTACTTTTTACCTGTTTGAAAGTATTAGCATGATTTTTCCGCCATTCCTCATTTTCGACCTGCTCCTCACTGCGGTATTTATGGTGGGAGGCGCGTCCGCTCTGTTTTTCTGAGTGAGTAGTTTCCGATTTTTTTACTGACTCTTTGCCTGGCGGTACGCTAGATTTTGGAGGGGACTGCGGTTTTTCTGTACTTTTAACCTGTTTGAAAGTATTAGCATGATTTTTCCGCCATTCCTCATTTTCGACCTGCTCCTCACTGCGGTATTTGTGGTGGGAGGCGCGTCCGCTCTGTTTTTCTGAGTGAGTAGTTTCCGATTTTTCTACTGACTCTTTGCCTGGCGGTACGCTAGATTTTGGAGGGGACTGCGGTTTTTCTGTACTTTTTACCTTTTTGAAAGTATTAGCATGATTTTTCCGCCATTCCTCATTTTCGACCTGCTCCTCACTGCGGTATTTGTGGTGGGAGGCGCGTCCGCTCTGTTTTTCTGAGTGAGTAGTTTCCGATTTTTTTACTGACTCTTTGCCTGGCGGTACGCTAGATTTTGGAGGGAACTGCGGTTTTTCTGTACTTTTAACCTGTTTGAAAGTATTAGCATGATTTTTCCGCCATTCCTCATTTTCGACCTGCTCCTCACTGCGGTATTTGTGGTGGGAGGCGCGTCCGCTCTGTTTTTCTGAGTGAGTAGTTTCCGATTTTTCTACTGACTCTTTGCCTGGCGGTACGCTAGATTTTGGAGGGGACTGCGGTTTTTCTGTACTTTTTACCTGTTTGAAAGTATTAGCATGATTTTTCCGCCATTCCTCATTTTCGACCTGCTCCTCACTGCGGTATTTATGGTGGGAGGCGCGTCCGCTCTGTTTTTCTGAGTGAGTAGTTTCCGATTTTTCTACTGACTCTTTGCCTGGCGGTACGGTAGATTTTGGAGGGGACTGCGGTTTTTCTGTACTTTTTACCTGTTTGACAGTATTAGCATGATTTTTCCGCCATTCCTCATTTTCGACCTGCTCCTCACTGCGGTATTTGTGGTGGGAGGCGCGTCCGCTCTGTTTTTCTGAGTGAGTAGTTTCCGATTTTTCTACTGACTCTTTGCCAGGCGGTACGCTAGATTTTGGAGGGGACTGCGGTTTTTCTGTACTTTTTACCTGTTTGACAGTATTAGCATGATTTTTCCGCCATTCCTCATTTTCGACCTGCTCCTCACTGCGGTATTTGTGGTGGGAGGCGCGTTCGCTCTGTTTTTCTGAGTGAGTAGTTTCTGATTTTTCTGCTGACTCTTTGCCTGGCGGTACGCTAGATTTTGGAGGGGACTGCGGTTTTTCTGTACTTTTTACCTGTTTGACAGTATTAGCATGATTTTTCCGCCATTCCTCATTTTCGACCTGCTCCTCACTGCGGTATTTGTGGTGGGAGGCGCGTTCGCTCTGTTTTTCTGAGTGAGTAGTTTCCGATTTTTCTGCTGACTCTTTGCCTGGCGGTACGCTAGATTTTGGAGGGGACTGCGGTTTTTCTGTACTTTTTACCTGTTTGACAGTATTAGCATGATTTTTCCGCCATTCCTCATTTTCGACCTGCTCCTCACTGCGGTATTTGTGGTGGGAGGCGCGTTCGCTCTGTTTTTCTGAGTGAGTAGTTTCCGATTTTTCTGCTGACTCTTTGCCTGGCGGTACGCTAGATTTTGGAGGGGACTGCGGTTTTTCTGTACTTTTTACCTGTTTGACAGTATTAGCATGATTTTTCCGCCATTCCTCATTTTCAACCTGCTCCTCACTGCGGTATTTGTGGTGGGAGGCGCGTCCGCTCTGTTTTTCTGAGTGAGTAGTTTCCGATTTTTCTACTGACTCTTTGCCTGGCGGTACGCTAGATTTTGGAGGGGACTGCGGTTTTTCTGTACTTTTTACCTGTTTGAAAGTATTAGCATGATTTTTCCGCCATTCCTCATTTTCGACCTGCTCCTCACTGCGGTATTTGTGGTGGGAGGTGCGTCCGCTCTGTTTTTCTGAGTGAGTAGTTTCCGATTTTTCAACTGACTCGTTGCCTGGCGGTACGCTAGATTTTGGAGGGGACTGCGGTTTTTCTGTACTTTTTACCTGTTTGAAAGTATTAGCATGATTTTTCCGCCATTCCTCATTTTCAACCTGCTCCTCACTGCGGTATTTGTGGTGGGAGGCGCGTCCGCTCTGTTTTTCTGAGTGAGTGGTTTCCGATTTTTCTATTGACTCTTTGCCTGGCGGTACGCTAGATTTTGGAGGGGACTGCGGTTTTTCTGTACTTTTAACCTGTTTGAAAGTATTAGCATGATTTTTCCGCCATTCCTCATTTTCGACCTGCTCCTCACTGCGGTATTTATGGTGGGAGGCGCGTCCGCTCTGTTTTTCTGAGTGAGTAGTTTCCGATTTTTTTACTGACTCTTTGCCTGGCGGTACGCTAGATTTTGGAGGGGACTGCGGTTTTTCTGTACTTTTAACCTGTTTGAAAGTATTAGCATGATTTTTCCGCCATTCCTCATTTTCGACCTGCTCCTCACTGCGGTATTTGTGGTGGGAGGCGCGTCCGCTCTGTTTTTCTGAGTGAGTAGTTTCCGATTTTTCTACTGACTCTTTGCCTGGCGGTACGCTAGATTTTGGAGGGGACTGCGGGTTTTCTGTACTTTTTACCTTTTTGAAAGTATTAGCATGATTTTTCCGCCATTCCTCATTTTCGACCTGCTCCTCACTGCGGTATTTGTGGTGGGAGGCGCGTCCGCTCTGTTTTTCTGAGTGAGTAGTTTCCGATTTTTTTACTGACTCTTTGCCTGGCGGTACGCTAGATTTTGGAGGGAACTGCGGTTTTTCTGTACTTTTAACCTGTTTGAAAGTATTAGCATGATTTTTCCGCCATTCCTCATTTTCGACCTGCTCCTCACTGCGGTATTTGTGGTGGGAGGCGCGTCCGCTCTGTTTTTCTGAGTGAGTAGTTTCCGATTTTTCTACTGACTCTTTGCCTGGCGGTACGCTAGATTTTGGAGGGGACTGCGGTTTTTCTGTACTTTTTACCTGTTTGAAAGTATTAGCATGATTTTTCCGCCATTCCTCATTTTCGACCTGCTCCTCACTGCGGTATTTATGGTGGGAGGCGCGTCCGCTCTGTTTTTCTGAGTGAGTAGTTTCCGATTTTTCTACTGACTCTTTGCCTGGCGGTACGGTAGATTTTGGAGGGGACTGCGGTTTTTCTGTACTTTTTACCTGTTTGACAGTATTAGCATGATTTTTCCGCCATTCCTCATTTTCGACCTGCTCCTCACTGCGGTATTTGTGATGGGAGGCGCGTCCGCTCTGTTTTTCTGAGTGAGTAGTTTCCGATTTTTCTACTGACTCTTTGCCTGGCGGTACGCTAGATTTTGGAGGGGACTGCGGTTTTTCTGTACTTTTTACCTGTTTGACAGTATTAGCATGATTTTTCCGCCATTCCTCATTTTCGACCTGCTCCTCACTGCGGTATTTGTGGTGGGAGGCGCGTTCGCTCTGTTTTTCTGAGTGAGTAGTTTCCGATTTTTCTGCTGAATCTTTGCCTGGCGGTACGCTAGATTTTGGAGGGGACTGCGGTTTTTCTGTACTTTTTACCTGTTTGACAGTATTAGCATGATTTTTCCGCCATTCCTCATTTTCGACCTGCTCCTCACTGCGGTATTTGTGGTGGGAGGCGCGTTCGCTCTGTTTTTCTGAGTGAGTAGTTTCCGATTTTTCTGCTGACTCTTTGCCTGGCGGTACGCTAGATTTTGGAGGGGACTGCGGTTTTTCTGTACTTTTTACCTGTTTGACAGTATGAGCATGATTTTTCCGCCATTCCTCATTTTCGACCTGCTCCTCACTGCGGTATTTGTGGTGGGAGGCGCGTTCGCTCTGTTTTTCTGAGTGAGTAGTTTCCGATTTTTCTGCTGACTCTTTGCCTGGCGGTACGCTAGATTTTGGAGGGGACTGCGGTTTTTCTGTACTTTTTACCTGTTTGACAGTATTAGCATGATTTTTCCGCCATTCCTCATTTTCGACCTGCTCCACACTGCGGTATTTGTGGTGGGAGGCGCGTCCGCTCTGTTTTTCTGAGTGAGTAGTTTCCGATTTTTCTACTGACTCTTTGCCTGGCGGTACGCTAGATTTTGGAGGGGACTGCGGTTTTTCTGTACTTTTTACCTGTTTGACAGTATTAGCATGATTTTTCCGCCATTCCTCATTTTCGATCTGCTCCTCACTGCGGTATTTTTGGTGGGAGGCGCGTTCGCTCTGTTTTTCTGAGTGAGTAGTTTCCGATTTTTCTGCTGACTCTTTGCCTGGCGGTACGCTAGATTTTGGAGGGGACTGCGGTTTTTCTGTACTTTTTACTTGTTTGACAGTATTAGCATGATTTTTCCGCCATTCCTCATTTTCGACCTGCTCCTCACTGCGGTATTTGTGGTGGGAGGCGCGTTCACTCTGTTTTTCTGAGTGAGTAGTTTCCGATTTTTCTGCTGACTCTTTGCCTGGCGGTACGCTAGATTTTGGAGGGGACTTCGGTTTTTCTGTACTTTTTACCTGTTTGACAGTATTAGCATGATTTTTCCGCCATTCCTCATTTTCGACCTGCTCCTCACTGCGGTATTTGTGGTGGGAGGCGTGTTCGCTCTGTTTTTCTGAGTGAGTAGTTTCCGATTTTTCTGCTGACTCTTTGCCTGGCGGTACGCTAGATTTTGGAGGGGACTGCGGTTTTTCTGTACTTTTTACTTGTTTGACAGTATTAGCATGATTTTTCCGCCATTCCTCATTTTCGACCTGCTCCTCACTGCGGTATTTGTGGTGGGAGGCGCGTTCACTCTGTTTTTCTGAGTGAGTAGTTTCCGATTTTTCTGCTGACTCTTTGCCTGGCGGTACGCTAGATTTTGGAGGGGACTTCGGTTTTTCTGTACTTTTTACCTGTTTGACAGTATTAGCATGATTTTTCCGCCATTCCTCATTTTCGACCTGCTCCTCACTGCGGTATTTGTGGTGGGAGGCGCGTTCACTCTGTTTTTCTGAGTGAGTAGTTTCCGATTTTTCTGCTGACTCTTTGCCTGGCGGTACGCTAGATTTTGGAGGGGACTTCGGTTTTTCTGTACTTTTTACCTGTTTGACAGTATTAGCATGATTTTTCCGCCATTCCTCATTTTCGACCTGCTCCTCACTGCGGTATTTGTGGTGGGAGGCGTGTTCGCTCTGTTTTTCTGAGTGAGTAGTTTCCGATTTTTCTGCTGACTCTTTGCCTGGCGGTACGCTAGATTTTGGAGGGGACTGCGGTTTTTCTGTACTTTTTACCTGTTTGACAGTATTAGCATGATTTTTCCGCCATTCCTCATTTTCGACCTGCTCCACACTGCGGTATTTGTGGTGGGAGGCGCGTCCGCTCTGTTTTTCTGAGTGAGTAGTTTCCGATTTTTCTACTGACTCTTTGCCTGGCGGTACGCTAGATTTTGGAGGGGACTGCGGTTTTTCTGTACTTTTTACCTGTTTGACAGTATTAGCATGATTTTTCCGCCATTCCTCATTTTCGATCTGCTCCTCACTGCGGTATTTTTGGTGGGAGGCGCGTTCGCTCTGTTTTTCTGAGTGAGTAGTTTCCGATTTTTCTGCTGACTCTTTGCCTGGCGGTACGCTAGATTTTGGAGGGGACTGCGGTTTTTCTGTACTTTTTACTTGTTTGACAGTATTAGCATGATTTTTCCGCCATTCCTCATTTTCGACCTGCTCCTCACTGCGGTATTTGTGGTGGGAGGCGCGTTCACTCTGTTTTTCTGAGTGAGTAGTTTCCGATTTTTCTGCTGACTCTTTGCCTGGCGGTACGCTAGATTTTGGAGGGGACTTCGGTTTTTCTGTACTTTTTACCTGTTTGACAGTATTAGCATGATTTTTCCGCCATTCCTCATTTTCGACCTGCTCCTCACTGCGGTATTTGTGGTGGGAGGCGCGTCCGCTCTGTTTTTCTGAGTGAGTAGTTTTCGATTTTTCTACTGACTCTTTGCCTGGCGGTACGCTAGATTTTGGAGGGGACTGCGGTTTTTCTGTACTTTTTACCTGTTTGACAGTATTAGCATGATTTTTCCGCCATTCCTCATTTTCGACCTGCTCCTCACTGCGGTATTTGTGGTGGGAGGCGCGTCCGCTCTGTTTTTCTGAGTGAGTAGTTTCCGATTTTTCTACTGACTCTTTGCCTGGCGGTACGCTAGATTTTGGAGGGGACTGCGGTTTTTCTGTACTTTTTACCTGTTTGACAGTATTAGCATGATTTTTCCGCCATTCCTCATTTTCGACCTGCTCCTCACTGCGGTATTTTTGGTGGGAGGCGCGTTCGCGCTGTTTTTCTGAGTGAGTAGTTTCCGATTTTTCTACTGACTCTTTGCCTGGCGGTACGCTAGATTTTGGAGGGGACTGCGGTTTTTCTGTACTTTTTACCTGTTTGACAGTATTAGCATGATTTTTCCGCCATTCCTCATTTTCGACCTGCTCCTCACTGCGGTATTTGTGGTGGGAGGCGCGTTCGCTCTGTTTTTCTGAGTGAGTAGTTTCCGATTTTTCTGCTGACTCTTTGCCTGGCGGTACGCTAGATTTTGGAGGGGACTGCGGTTTTTCTGTACTTTTTACCTGTTTGACAGTATTAGCATGATTTTTCCGCCATTCCTCATTTTCGACCTGCTCCTCACTGCGGTATTTGTGGTGGGAGGCGCGTCCGCTCTGTTTTTCTGAGTGAGTAGTTTCCGATTTTTCTACTGACTCTTTGCCTGGCGGTACGCTAGATGTTGGAGGGGACTGCGGTTTTTCTGTACTTTTTACCTGTTTGAAAGTATTAGCATGATTTTTCCGCCATTCCTCATTTTCGACCTGCTCCTCACTGCGGTATTTTTGGTGGGAGGCGCGTTCGCTCTGTTTTTCTGAGTGAGTAGTTTCCGATTTTTCTACTGACTCTTTGCCTGGCGGTACGCTAGATTTTGGAGGGGACTGCGGTTTTTCTGTACTTTTTACCTGTTTGACAGTATTAGCATGATTTTTCCGCCATTCCTCATTTTCGACCTGCTCCTCACTGCGGTATTTGTAATGGGAGGCGCGTCCGCTCTGTTTTTCTGAGTGAGTAGTTTCCGATTTTTCTACTGACTCTTTGCCTGGCGGTACGCTAGATTTTGGAGGGGACTGCGGTTTTTCTGTACTTTTTACCTGTTTGACAGTATTAGCATGATTTTTCCGCCATTCCTCATTTTCGACCTGCTCCTCACTGCGGTATTTTTGGTGGGAGGCGCGTTCGCTCTGTTTTTCTGAGTGAGTAGATTCCGATTTTTCTACTGACTCTTTGCCTGGCGGTACGCTAGATTTTGGAGGGGACTGCGGTTTTTCTGTACTTTTTACCTGTTTGACAGTATTAGCATGATTTTTCCGCCATTCCTCATTTTCGATCTGCTCCTCACTGCGGTATTTTTGGTGGGAGGCGCGTTCGCTCTGTTTTTCTGAGTGAGTAGTTTCCGATTTTTCTGCTGACTCTTTGCCTGGCGGTACGCTAGATTTTGGAGGGGACTGCGGTTTTTCTGTACTTTTTACCTGTTTGACAGTATTAGCATGATTTTTCCGCCATTCCTCATTTTCGACCTGCTCCTCACTGCGGTATTTTTGGTGGGTGGCGCGTTCGCTCTGTTTTTCTGAGTGAGTAAATTCCGATTTTTCTACTGACTCTTTGCCTGGCGGTACGCTAGATTTTGGAGGGGACTGCGGTTTTTCTGTACTTTTTACCTGTTTGACAGTATTAGCATGATTTTTCCGCCACTCCTCATTTTCGACCTGCTCCTCACTGCGGTATTTGTGGTGGGAGGCGCGTCCGCTCTGTTTTTCTGAGTGAGTAGTTTCCGATTTTTCTACTGACTCTTTGCCTGGCGGTACGCTAGATTTTGGAGGGGACTGCGGTTTTTCTGTACTTTTTACCTGTTTGACAGTATTAGCATGATTTTTCCGCCATTCCTCATTTTCGACCTGCTCCTCACTGCGGTATTTTTGGTGGGAGGCGCGTTCGCTCTGTTTTTCTGAGTGAGTAGTTTCCGATTTTTCTACTGACTCTTTGCCTGGCGGTACGCTAGATTTTGGAGGGGACTGCGGTTTTTCTGTACTTTTTACCTGTTTGACAGTATTAGCATGATTTTTCCGCCATTCCTCATTTTCGATCTGCTCCTCACTGCGGTATTTTTGGTGGGAGGCGCGTTCGCTCTGTTTTTCTGAGTGAGTAGTTTCCGATTTTTCTGCTGACTCTTTGCCTGGCGGTACGCTAGATTTTGGAGGGGACTGCGGTTTTTCTGTACTTTTTACCTGTTTGACAGTATTAGCATGATTTTTCCGCCATTCCTCATTTTCGACCTGCTCCTCACTGCGGTATTTTTGGTGGGAGGCGCGTTCGCTCTGTTTTTCTGAGTGAGTAGTTTCCGATTTTTCTACTGACTCTTTGCCTGGCGGTACGCTAGATTTTGGAGGGAACTGCGGTTTTTCTGTACTTTTTACCTGTTTGACAGTATTAGCATGATTTTTCCGCCATTCCTCATTTTCGACCTGCTCCTCACTGCGGTATTTGTGGTGGGAGGCGCGTTCGCTCTGTTTTTCTGAGTGAGTAGTTTCCGATTTTTCTACTGACTCTTTGCCTGGCGGTACGCTAGATTTTGGAGGGGACTGCGGTTTTTCTGTACTTTTTACCTGTTTGATAGTATTAGCATGATTTTTCCGCCATTCCTCATTTTCGACCTGCTCCTCACTGCGGTATTTGTGGTGGGAGGCGCGTCCGCTCTGTTTTTCTGAGTGAGTAGTTTCCGATTTTTCTACTGACTCTTTGCCTGGCGGTACGCTAGATTTTGGAGGGGACTGCGGTTTTTCTGTACTTTTTACCTGTTTGACAGTATTAGCATGATTTTTCCGCCATTCCTCATTTTCGACCTGCTCCTCACTGCGGTATTTGTGGTGGGAGGCACGTCCGCTCTGTTTTTCTGAGTGAGTAGTTTCCGATTTTTCTACTGACTCTTTGCCTGGCGGTACGCTAGATTTTGGAGGGGACTGCGGTTTTTCTGTACTTTTTACCTGTTTGACAGTATTAGCATGATTTTTCCGCCATTCCTCATTTTCGACCTGCTCCTCACTGCGGTATTTGTGGTGGGAGGCGCGTCCGCTCTGTTTTTCTGAGTGAGTAGTTTCCGATTTTTCTACTGACTCTTTGCCTGGCGGTACGCTAGATTTTGGAGGGAACTGCGGTTTTTCTGTACTTTTTACCTGTTTGACAGTATTAGCATGATTTTTCCGCCATTCCTCATTTTCGACCTGCTCCTCACTGCGGTATTTGTGGTGGGAGGCGCGTCCGCTCTGTTTTTCTGAGTGAGTAGTTTCCGATTTTTCTACTGACTCTTTGCCTGGCGGTACGCTAGATTTTGGAGGGGACTGCGGTTTTTCTGTACTTTTTACCTGTTTGACAGTATAAGCATGATTTTTCCGCCATTCCTCATTTTCGACCTGCTCCTCACTGCGGTATTTGTGGTGGGAGGCGCGTCCGCTGTGTTTTTCTGAGTGAGTAGTTTCCGATTTTTCTACTGACTCTTTGCCTTGCGGTACGCTAGATTTTGGAGGGGACTGCGGTTTTTCTGTACTTTTTACCTCTTTGTAAGTATTAGCATGATTTTTCCGCCATTCCTCATTTTCGACCTGCTCCTCACTGCGGTATTTGTGGTGGGAGGCGCGTCCGCTCTGTTTTTCTGAGTGAGTAGTTTCCGATTTTTCTACTGACTCTTTGCCTGGCGGTACGCTAGATTTTGGAGGGGACTGCGGTTTTTCTGTACTTTTTACCTGTTTGACAGTATTAGCATGATTTTTCCGCCATTCCTCATTTTCGACCTGCTCCTCACTGCGGTATTTTTGGTGGGAGGCGCGTTCGCTCTGTTTTTCTGAGTGAGTAGTTTCCGATTTTTCTACTGACTCTTTGCCTGGCGGTACGCTAGATTTTGGAGGGGACTGCGGTTTTTCTGTACTTTTTACCTGTTTGACAGTATTAGCATGATTTTTCCGCCATTCCTCATTTTCGATCTGCTCCTCACTGCGGTATTTTTGGTGGGAGGCGCGTTCGCTCTGTTTTTCTGAGTGAGTAGTTTCCGATTTTTCTGCTGACTCTTTGCCTGGCGGTACGCTAGATTTTGGAGGGGACTGCGGTTTTTCTGTACTTTTTACCTGTTTGACAGTATTAGCATGATTTTTCCGCCATTCCTCATTTTCGACCTGCTCCTCACTGCGGTATTTTTGGTGGGAGGCGCGTTCGCTCTGTTTTTCTGAGTGAGTAGTTTCCGATTTTTCTACTGACTCTTTGCCTGGCGGTACGCTAGATTTTGGAGGGGACTGCGGTTTTTCTGTACTTTTTACCTGTTTGACAGTATTAGCATGATTTTTCCGCCATTCCTCATTTTCGATCTGCTCCTCACTGCGGTATTTTTGGTGGGAGGCGCGTTCGCTCTGTTTTTCTGAGTGAGTAGTTTCCGATTTTTCTGCTGACTCTTTGCCTGGCGGTACGCTAGATTTTGGAGGGGACTGCGGTTTTTCTGTACTTTTTACCTGTTTGACAGTATTAGCATGATTTTTCCGCCATTCCTCATTTTCGACCTGCTCCTCACTGCGGTATTTGTGGTGGGAGGCGCGTTCGCTCTGTTTTTCTGAGTGAGTAGTTTCCGATTTTTCTACTGACTCTTTGCCTGGCGGTACGCTAGATTTTGGAGGGGACTGCGGTTTTTCTGTACTTTTTACCTGTTTGACAGTATTAGCATGATTTTTCTGCCATTCCTCATTTTCGACCTGCTCCTCACTGCGGTATTTGTGGTGGGAGGCGCGTCCGCTCTGTTTTTCTGAGTGAGTAGTTTCCGATTTTTCTACTGACTCTTTGCCTGGCGGTACGCTAGATTTTGGAGGGGACTGCGGTTTTTCTGTACTTTTTACCTGTTTGACAGTATTAGCATGATTTTTCCGCCATTCCTCATTTTCGACCTGCTCCTCACTGCGGTATTTGTGGTGGGAGGCGCGTCCGCTCTGTTTTTCTGAGTGAGTGGTTTCCGATTTTTCTGCTGACTCTTTGCCTGGCGGTACGCTAGATTTTGGAGGGGACTGCGGTTTTTCTGTACTTTTTACTTGTTTGACAGTATTAGCATGATTTTTCCGCCATTCCTCATTTTCGACCTGCTCCTCACTGCGGTATTTGTGGTGGGAGGCGCGTTCGCTCTGTTTTTCTGAGTGAGTAGTTTCCGATTTTTCTCCTGACTCTTTGCCTGGCGGTACGCTAGATTTTGGAGGGGACTGCGGTTTTTCTGTACTTTTTACCTGTTTGACAGTATTAGCATGATTTTTCCGCCATTCCTCATTTTCGACCTGCTCCTCACTGCGGTATTTGTGGTGGGAGGCGCGTCCGCTCTGTTTTTCTGAGTGAGTAGTTTCCGATTTTTCTACTGACTCTTTGCCTGGCGGTACGCTAGATTTTGGAGGGGACTGCGGTTTTTCTGTACTTTTTACCTGTTTGACAGTATTAGCATGATTTTTCCGCCATTCCTCATTTTCGACCTGCTCCTCACTGCGGTATTTGTGGTGCGAGGCGCGTCCGCTCTGTTTTTCTGAGTGAGTAGTTTCCGATTTTTCTACTGACTCTTTGCCTGGCGGTACGCTAGATGTTGGAGGGGACTGCGGTTTTTCTGTACTTTTTACCTGTTTGAAAGTATTAGCATGATTTTTCCGCCATTCCTCATTTTCGACCTGCTCCTCACTGCGGTATTTTTGGTGGGAGGCGCGTCCGCTCTGTTTTTCTGAGTGAGTAGTTTCCGATTTTTCTACTGACTCTTTGCCTGGCGGTACGCTAGATTTTGGAGGGAACTGCGGTTTTTCTGTACTTTTTACCTGTTTGACAGTATTAGCATGATTTTTCCGCCATTCCTCATTTTCGACCTGCTCCTCACTGCGGTATTTGTGGTGGGATGCGCGTCCGCTTAGTTCTTCTGAGTGAGTAGTTTCCGAATTTTCTACTAACTCTTCGCCTGGGAGTCCTTAAAAAAACAAATTATTATAAATAAATTATACTTAATCGTTTATTTTGGATTCATTTGAGCGCACCAGAATAAATCTTCACCGTTTTGACTAATAAAAAACACATTATTTGTTGAAACGCAAAGCTAACAAATTATTTTATACCCGGAGCCGGAACGGAAACGATATACTTATCTTCCTCATTAAACTCCTGTACCGTGATTCAAAGCCTACACATATACTGAGATAGCATCTGCTTTTCCCTCTCTTTCTTTCACGTGTTTGTGTGTCTATTGCCGTCTCTTTCGCACACTTGTCGCGCCAGGTGGGGGCCCGCCCAGAGCGTGCTGGCACGTGCTGGGCTCCCGCCAACTTCTGATCATTGGCGTCCAGCGTGACCACATGTGGTAGATTTCTACTTTTTTGGTAGATTTAAGGCTTGTTGTGGTAGTTAAAAATTGTTGGGTAGATTTTGGTATAATTACACATTTTTGATTTTTTCTCCGATAGATTTGGTAGATTTTGGATCAAGTATATGGCAACCTTCTGTTTAGTAAGATTTTTGGGGCGGGGTTTCTCCATCCATAACAGGTCATAGCTAGTCTTGTTTTATTAATCTTCTTTGCCCGTTCGCAAGTAGGCACGTCTACCTAAACTTTTAACTTAATGTACCTACCTATATGTACGACAAGATTACGAGTACTATGAGCTGAAGAGCACATATCGAGAGCGATTTCTTTGTTTTGTAATTTACTTAATTTATCGCCATGAAAAGAAAATACGGAAGGCAATATCGTACGGAGTGGGAGCAAAACTCTTTAATTTCAAAGTGGTTGACTAAATCATCGGAAGGAGACAATGCCTTTTGTAAAGCCTACAATTGCAATATTCTTCCACGTCAACAATCTTATTTAAAATTATTATAGGCATTTTATGATTTTCTACTTTCGTTGGCCAGACTCTAATGAAATAAGTATAGTTTTATTTCATGATTCATCTCTATTTTATCATATTAGTGAGGTAGATTTGTGATAGTTTTTACCAAAACTGTGGTATATTTCGGTAGTTTTTTGAAGCTGCAGAAGTAGATTGACCAATTTAAATGTGGTCACACTGTTGGCGTCTTTTTCCCCGGCGCGAGCGGTCGACTCCACTACAGTACGGGTGATTCGACCGCTATTTGCCACGTTAGTCTTTCACTATTATTTTATTTTCAAATTATGGTTTAAACGGTGTATTGCCGTTCGAAAATTGTTTTAAATTAAAAATTGTTTTAGAAACAATTCTTTTTAGCGGCGTTACCGCTACTCTTGTTTTGATTATAATCATTTGCAATTTCGTTACATAATGCATGTCGAATTTGTTTTGAATTTATTTCAGCAATTTTATTTCAGTGTGTCTAGTTAACCTATACGGTAACATTATTACGTTCTAGCGGTAAATAATAAAATTCATAAATCATGGTATGGTATGAAGGTGGCCACTGTGCTTGTTGTCTAACAATTGCTTTTAACGGGTACTCGCTTCGGCAGTACATATACTAAAATTGGAACGATACAGAGAAGATTAGCATGGGCCCTGCGCAAGGATGACACGCAAAATCGTGAAGCGTTCCACATTTTTTCCTTACCGTTATTCTTGTTATTAGTGATGTGCGGAATCGATTATCAATAATCGATTATTAAAATGATCGATTGCAATCGATTATGATTTTGCATAATCGATCATGATCGATTATAATGATATACGTTAATTACCAAACTTTACTACCAGCTTTCTGTTATTAATTTGCTTGCTAAAGTATAATATGGTTTGGCAACCCTATCATTGCAAAAAGGGGATTCCCTCAAAGTTAGTTTTAGGCTTTGTTCACACCAAACGGATAGTCAGCTTTTTCATACATACTCAACATTTCGACCACACCGAACCGACGATACGCCTTTACCAACTGTAGTGAAATTACCCCCGCTATGAGTATCTATATATGTACAAGCTGTGCCCCGCGATGTTACCCGTGATTAATAAGTTTGTACACATAAAAAATATTTGAACAAAATCATCTAAGAGTAACTTAGCAACGAGAACGACAGCAAATTCATGCAAAAGCATACAAATGCATGCAACGACAGCAAACTATTGCAATAATTTGTTATGTGAGCGTGATGTACCTAAGAACAATCAGCGTTTAACAGCACCTATCTCGTTTTTGGAAGTCTATATCTATTTAAGTCCCTCAGGAACACTTTTCTGGGATAAAAAGTAGCCTATGTGTTATTCCAGGACATAACCTATCTCCAATCCAAATGTCAGCCAAATCGGTCCAGTAGTTGCGGCGTTAAAAAGTAATAAACATACACACATAGTACATACACACACACACAAACTTTCGCCTTAGTGTGATAAATAGGTACCTAATAGGTATGTATATTTAATTTTGATCAATTACATTATTTTTTAATTAATCTATTTAATTTTCTAATTTCAATTTCAAAAAATTTAAAAAATAGTGTTTGTTTTTCTTTTTTCAGAACAGTCTAAAAGGTTATAATATATACCCGTATTACTAATTCCCCGGAATTGTGACAGCTGTCATTGTCATTTACAGATGAGTTATTTGTATGGATAACAGGGTTAACATCTACGAAGTACGATTTTACCCCAAACTACTTTAATTCCCTGTCATCATAAAAAGCCATATGCCGCGTAATAATATTACTCGTTTCGCCTTAAAATAGAAAACACCAAGAGTGGAAACTAGAAAGTGCAACAGAAAACAAAAGAAGCACATTGAAAATATTTATTCAAAAATGGATGTCGAATGACATCATCACCATGAAGTGTCTGTCAGGCATTTGTCATATCTATATGCGGCAGTTGATTTGTATTTGCATAAATTTTGAATTTTTTATCTTTTTTGTGGGAATTGTTTTATCTCTGGTAACATTACGAAACGTCAGAATTCCAGGGAATTAGTAATACGGGTATAGATGTTGCTACTAAATGCAAGGGTTCAGAATTTTTTCCAGAAAGTAGAATTGTTTTTTCAGTTCTTTCTAAGAATTATTTCATAATCGATCAATAATCGATCCCTCCACTTCTAGGACATACAAACTAGAATTGGTGCATCGGGTTCGATGGACCGAAGCGAATCGTGTCGATTCAAGTGACCTAACAACCAGGACAGACGTAACAATGTTCCTGGTGACATACGAAAGATAGATAGATTCTATCCTTGAACACCATTCTATTACATAACTCTGTAATGACTACGTTATGCGACACAACCTTCGACTCATTGAACATTCACAGAGTAGCGTAATTTATGTGTAATATGTTACACTACTCTATATATTATATGTGGTAAAAGCTATGTCCATCCACAACCCAAAGCTTCTAAACCATGTATGACATCAAAATGTACCCCAACACTTCTGTTACTATGCTCCGGCAGAAGAGCCCACGATTTGACGCTATTGCATAATGATGTATTGTATTTTGATTGCAAATCTGTCATTCTGGCTATCTTATTATTACAATAGAATACCTAGAATAGAAAAGTTTTTTATTCAAATAAAACTTTTACAAGTACTTTTGAATCGTCAATTGAATCTACCACTGGTTCGGAATGCCGTTCCGTTTAGTTGGTATTATGATTCTAAAAATTGACACGTTTGACTATAAATTCGAAGACGTCAAGGAGGACTCACCTCTCCGGACCTTTTCAACGTCTATATCAACGGTCTGATTGAGGAACTGAGAAGCACCAGGATCGGCTGTCATCTGGGAGATGTTTGTGTTAATAATCTCAGTTATGCGGATGACATGGTGCTGCTCAGTCCCTCGATCGGAGGGCTGAGGAAGCTGGTTTCAATCTGTGAGCGTTATATTAAGGATCACGGATTGAAATATAATGTCTCCAAGTCGGAGATGATGGTATTCAGATCGGGGAAGGGTCCGGAGAGGGTGCCACCGGTTTATTTGAATGGCTCTGCAGTTCGGGAGGTGCGGCAATTCAAATATCTAGGGCATGTGGTCGCCGATGACCTTAGGGATGACTTAGACATAGAAAGAGAGAGAAGAGCATTGTCGGTTCGGTGCAACATGCTCGCGCGCCGTTTTTCAAAGTGCACTACTGACGTCAAGATCACCCTGTTTCGTGCATATTGTCAATGTTTTTACACTTGCCAATTATGGACGAAATTCAGGCGAACGACAATGAGCACCATGAGGGTGCAGTATAATGATGCATACCGCATCCTCATGCGGTTACCGAGGTATTGCAGCGCGTCGGGCATGTTTGCCGAGGCGGGAGTCTCCGATTTCTATGCGATTAGGCGCAATCGAATAGCTTCCTTTTGGGAGCGATTGTGCCAGTCGAATAATGTCATCCTTAGGGTCATCGGTGAGGATATGTCCAGTGATATAATTAATCACTGGCGTTCTGTACACCGAGACGCAAATAAGAAATAAGAATGGAAGTGGTTTTATTAAATAGCTTAAGGTATTTTTCTACTTGCTGTTTTTATATGTAAAAATTATTCCTTTTTCAAATCCGTTGATTTGAAATACACAATTGTATTTATGTACCTATTGATTTTACTTATGATATGATTTATGTATTGTCACTACTGGTTTAGGCTGTTCATATGCCGATTAACTAATTGAAATTCCCCACATATTAAGCTGTCTCTGTTCGCACCTTTATGATTTGCACTATGTATGTATTTAAACTTACATAGACCTTAAATCTAATCTATCTAATCTATATGCATATTGTTAAGGTTGAATAATCAAAATATTTCGGACAAAACATATTCCGTTATAAGTCGCCTTTACAATCCAAATCACATTGGCGTCTCGTCCCGCCAGGCGATAATAAACAAATCTCAGTATATGTGTAGGCTTTGAATCACGGTACAGGAGTTTAATGAACGTGTTTTACCTCACAATAAAACACATATTAAACTACTTACCTGATTCAAAGCCTACAAGGTGATTTCTGCCTGGCTCCTTGGTCAAAAGAGTCAATAATCAGGAAGTTGGCGGGAGCCCAGCACGTGCCAGCACGCTCTGGGCGGGCCCCCACCTGGCGGGACAAGTGTGCGAGAGAGACGGCAATAGACACACAAACACGTGAAAGAAAGAGAGGGAAAAGCAGATGCTATCTCAGTATAGTGTAGGCTTTGAATCAGGTAAGTAGTTTAAACGTGCGTCCAGACTTGAACATTTCACCGAACCGAACAGCGAACATTTCGGCGAACTTGTTACGCTCAATGTGGACGGCGCGCTTGGAGCGCTTGAGATGGGTTACTGCGTAACAGTTCGGCGAAACTTTCGCCGAACTGTTACGCAGTAACCCATCTCAAGCGCTCCAAGCGCGCCGTCTTTCGCCGAACTGTTACGCAGTAACCCATCTCAAGCGCTCCAAGCGCGCCGTCCACATTGAGCGTAACAAGTTCGCCGAAATGTTCGCTGTTCGGTTCGGTGAAATGTTCAAGTCTGGACGCACCTTAATGTGTTTTATTGTGAGGTAAAACACGTTCATTATTATATTTTACTAGCGGACCGCCCCGGCTTCGCCCGTGGTACATAATATATAGCCTATAGCATTCAAGAATCACGTACCTACATATCCAACGGTGAAAGAATTTTTGAAATCGGTCCAGTAGTTCCTGAGATTAGCGCGTTCAAACAAACAAACTCTTCAGCTTAATAATATTAGCATAGATTTACTGATAAACTATAATTGAGCTGATTTTGATGGCATTTTTGCATTACACATACAATAATTGTGTCCTCAGAGCTTGTTTTAAGATATTTTTCATGGTTGTAGGCCATCATGGGGCAAACGTATTCAAATACGAAAATGATCTACAATGACATAGTTAGCTCGCATTGTAGTGGGCCTTGTCAATCTCGAAAAAATTAAAAAAGTTTCGGTACCTAAGTAGGTATATGAAAGTAAACAAGTGTAAATTGAAAATTTAAAAAACCCCCGACATTCGCCATTTAGTGGCGGCGGCCATCTTGAATTTGCAATAATGCTATTCTACTAGTCAAGCCCTTTCATTTGATACCCATATCAAGGGAGTTGTGAAAAAATATATCATCCGCCATTTTGTAGCGGCGGCCATCTTGGACCGATTTTCATCAAACATAGCTAAGAACACTCTCGACTAATTCACCTTTCAAACAAAAAAAACCGCATTCAAATCGGTCCACCCGTTTGAGCGCCACAGGGGAACAGACAGACACACTCACACACACACACAGACACGTCAAACTTATAACACCCCGTCGTTTTTGCGTCGGGGGTTAAATAGACAGCGTGTGCGACCTATGATCACGTAGCTCAACCGTGTGCTGTATGGAAACTATTTTTTTTAATATTTACTTAAGTAATAACTTTTTTTTGACATCGATTTCGAGTTAAACAGTTATATACTTACTGAAATGTTTATACTTAATATTGTCTTTCATGTCATGTCCGCAAAGGGACCCGTGCTGAATTTCGGGATAAAAAGTATCCTATGTCCTACCTCGGAGTATAATCTCAAATCCAAGGGCGGATCCAGGGGGGGGGGGGGTCATGAGGGTCATGACCCCCCCCCCCCCCCCCCCTGGGCTGCGTCATACAACATAATGTTTTTTTTAAATTCTTGTCACAATATAGTTAGTTTTTAAATAATAAAAACCTGTATATTTTATTCTAAAAAATCTTCCCTTAAGGGTAGTAAAATAGGGGTTGAAAGTTTTAATGGGAAGTTTTAATTATATTATTGTTATTATCAACTTGAGATTTGGAAGGTAGGTTCATTCCAGGGCTTAGATATCAGCCTAGAAAAGATTTTAGGAAAATCCTCCCCTAAGGGGTAAAATGGGGGTAGGCAGGTTATATGAAAGTTCTGTTTTTGAAAAAGAACAAACAAAAAACAACAAAACCTGAAGTTATTCTGGAAAATCTCCCCTTAAGGGTGGTAAAATAGGGGATGAAACTCTTTATGTGAAGTTTTAATTACTGTCATTATTAACTTAAAATTTGGAAGGTAGGTTCTTTCTAGGGCGTAGATATCAGCCTAGAAAACATTTTACGAAATTCCTCCCCTATGGGGGCAAAATGGGGGTAGAACGGTTATATGAAAGTTCTATGTTTTTGAATTCACAGATGCGAAAATTGGCATGTAAGCTATTAGTTTTAAATAATAAAAACCTATTTAAATTATTTTGGTAATTCTCTTCTTAAGGGTGGTAGAACAGGGGATGGAAGTTTGAATTATTGTTATAATTAACTTAAAATTTGGAAGTTAGGTTAGTATCACGACATCAGTTTAGAACTTAAATATAATAAAACATGGATCTTGTACTAATTATTATTTATCAGACATAACTACATATTGACGTAATTTTTTGCAGTTGATTTTTTTTAGTTGAAGACCTGGAGTGTGACAGACTACTATTTTATCCCGGGAAAACAGAGGGTTCCCGTGGGACTTTTGAAAAATCTAATATCGCGGACGAAGTCGCGGGCAACAGATTATACGCGAATGGTATTTATTATACTTATCTATCTATGCCTTTGAGATATAACAAACAATGTATGGTAGGATATATTATACATACATAATATAGCGGATAGTTACTACTCGTGCGAAGCCAGGACTGGTCGCTAGTTCTATGGATAAAAGCGTGTATTTCACGATGATGTCAATAAATTTGTTTCGTGTCGCTCGATAATACAAGTATAAATTTAAAATTTAAAAAACCCTCGACATTCGCCATTTTGTGGTCGCGGCCATCTTGGATTTGCATAGTGCTATTCTACTAGTTTCATTTGATACCCAATTAACGGAGTTGTGAAAAAATATATAATCTGCCATTTTGTAGTGGTGGCCATCTTGAATCGATTTTCATAAAACATAGTCGAGAGTGTTGTTACACTCTCGACTAATTCACCTTTCAAACAAAAAAAACCGCATTTAAATCGGTTCACCCGTTTGAGCGCTACAGGGGAACAGACAGACACACATAACATAACAAAACCAAAAAACCAAGTGTGTCGAGTTTCTATTGCCCAATACAAGGGTTACTAGCAAAAATTTAAAGATAAGTGGTGAGCCATTGAAAACTGAGGACACAACTGTGTTCTTGGGAATAACCCTAGATGCAAAGCTTCAATGGGGCACCCATATAGCAACACTTGCTGGCAAGCTCAGCTCTGCTGCTTACGCTGTTAGGAAGATTCGACAGATAACAGATATAGAAACTGCAAAAATTGTTTATTTTGCATATTTCCATAGTAAGTATTATGTCGTATGGACTCATACTATGGGGTAAAGCGGCTGATATTGAAAAAATTTTCGTTTTACAAAAAAGGGCAATTCGCGCAATTTATAATTTAAAACCGCGGGATTCCCTTCGAGAGAAATTTAAAGAAATAGGTATTCTTACGGTAGCTTCTCAATATATCTATAACAATATAATTTTTGTTAGGCAAAACATTCACAGTTACATTAAAAAGTGCGAATTACACGACAGGCAATTAAGAAATAGAAATAGGCTCGTGATTCCTCAGTTACGCCTCAAAAGGGTCCAAAGGTCATTTGTGGGAATGGGCGTAATGTTCTATAATAAAATTCCACAAGCAATCTTAGACTTGCCTTTACACAAGTTTAAGAACTCTATTAAAAATATGCTCATAAAAAAAGCATATTATACAATTGAAGATTATATAAATGATAAAAAAGCATGGAGCAATTTCTCAATGTCTTAAACCGAGTATTTGATTATTGGTGTTCAATTCGATGCTTTGATCATGGGTAGCCTAAGTATGTCACGCTCTCTTTAAACATTTCTGTGGTGGTGTCGTGTGGTGCGGGTTGTTACGTTCCCTCGAATATGGTTGAGCGAAGCAATGGCTGGATCATGCGTCATGCTCGTGAACGGGTGCCACCGTCGGAAATGGGGCTACTTTTGTCTGCCCTTCTTCACATGTGTAGAATTGTAAGCACCATTCCGAACCTGTGGTAGATTCATTTGTCGATTCGTAAACGCTTCCGAAAGTTTATCTGAATAAAATTATGATTACTTATATAAATGATAAAAAGGCGTGGATTTGACTCGTTCCAGCAATGCGCGAGACGGCAATTCAATCATGTACTTACCATAAAATTGTTATATTGATATTGTAAATTTGGAAAAGAGCAACCGCCGAGTTTCTTGCTGGTTCTTCTCGGTTGGAACGGCATTCCGAACCAGTGGTAGATTCATCTGACTATTCAAAAGCACTTGTAAAAGTTTATTTGAATAAAAAACTTTTCTATTCTATTCTATTCTATACACACACATACACACACACACACACACACACAGACACGTCAAACTTATAATAAATACCCCGTCGTTTTTGCGTCGGGGGTTAAAAAGTTCAACCAGTATCTCACTTATATCGCAAACATCGCGCGCAGCACGATGCGCTCGGTCGTATGTCTATTTTTATTCTTCACGGCTTCGTTCTGTGATCTAGATTTCTATTCGAAGGTGGGAAATTTCAGCCTCGAACTGTGGTATCGCACCCTGCAAGAGTACGATGACGTGGTGATATCACCATACGCCGTTTGGTCTCTGCTGACAAGCGTCGGATACGAAACCTCGGGAGTCACCCGGGAACAAGTCGAACAGGTATTTCCATTGACGGACAGAAGCGAATTCGTGGAAGAGTTTCGGAAGCTGCGATCGTCGATGCTCGTGTTCGGGGACGGTGTACACGTAACATTGAACAATTTCCTGTTCTACGACGAACGTTTAAAAGTACATTCGGAGAGCATTGGAAGATTGCGAAGCGACTTTCTCTTCGAAACTGATCACCTCCGTTTTGATGATCCGAAACTTGCGGCTGCGTCGTCAATACAAGCGATGAGGTCGCGAGTCACTCCCATGTCATTTCTGAGGGGCGCGGATTTCGCGGACACAACCATGATTATGTGCAACGCGATAACGTTTAACGCGTACTGGGCGCAAGATTTAACGTTTAACGTTATAACGTTAAATGTTACGGACGCGATTCAAGAGGACTATGTGGATATAAACGATGATTATGATGTGGGCGCTGTGGAATGGGATGATCGAATCAGCGTGGTTTATGTGAAAGCGCGATTGCGTTCGAGTTACTTTGAGTCTTTGCACGCTTCTGTCACCGAGTTGCCGTATGAAAACGCAAAGTACTGCATGCTTGTGGTGCGACCTCACAGCGGGTAAGTATTTATTTATAGACAATGAAAAGTGAATATAAATAGCAACACACTTTTAGACCGAAGCACTTAAAAACCGGCCAAGTGCGTGGCGGGCCACGCGCAGTGTAGGGTTCCGTAGTTACAATCCTCGAAAAACAGATATAACTCCTTAACCTGTGAACCCTACTTAGCCATGATAGTTTTCCTTTAAAATTGATTATATAATATATATACTACTACTGTGAATTTTTTCAAGTTCCTATATACTGCCATTTGGCTGATAGAGGGGGGGGGACACTTGACTCTAATAAAAATTAGCACTTTTTTAAAGTGCTAATTTTTATTTACAAACGGTTTTTTTTTAAATTTATTTACATCATATTTTACAAACGGATCTATAAATTGAAAAACGATGTTACCACACCCAAAGTATTTTTAAAAGACCTATTCAAGGATACCCCACACTATGGGGTAGACGAGAAAAAAAAAATATTCATCCCCACTTTACATGTAGGGGAGCTACCCTAAAAAAATATTTATCAAAATTTTATTTCACCACTTTGTCGGCGTGATTAATATTTATACCCATGCCAAATTACAGATTTCTAGTATTAATAGTCTCTGAGATTAACCGAGGACGGACGGACGGACGGACAGACAGACAGACAGACAGACAGACGGACGGACATGGCGAAACTATAAGGGTTCCTTGTTTACTGCAGAACCCTAAAAATTGGACCCTAAGTAACTAGACGCACGGAGTGCGTCAGGCAAGTTCCGGCCTTGTTGCATGCAGTGTGTATACCTATTTACACGAAATATTTCGAGCTGTTTTGATTATAATTAATATAAAGGATAAAATTTTCAAATGTGTTATCGAAAGATAAAGTATTCTAGTCAATAACTGTCAACAAAACTTGTCATAAAGTTTGCAGAAGAGCATTCTAGGAGAAATTACTTTACTTAAGTATAATAAATTGTAAATTTTGAAGTTAGGTATAAGTACTTCTTTAGGCTCATTATGAAAATTTTTATGATGTCCAGGGTATGATGTATAGGGTGACACGAAAAACGACACGTTGAAGTTAGCAACAGTCGAGAGATTAGCGAGCAACTCGACTGTCAGACGCTTCGCAAACAAACATGGTCGTCTATCGCGCCAATGTCGCGCCATCTAGTGTCTGATTGTAATTATTTGCATGCACAGAAATATCGCTGCTTAAATCGAAAAGGGCCACAAGTCAAAATTTCACTTTCTTACAAGAGAGCCATTCAAAGTTTTGGAATTTGTTTTTAGTCTATAGTTTTGTGTTTTTCTTGCCAATTATATGCATGTTATATACCGATAAAAGCGTATTATAAAGCTGCATTTAATGATAAGTACTAAGAAATATATTCTAAGTGTTGTCTGGAAAGATATATTAGCAGATAAGTCCCTTTTGTATATAAAATAATTGAATGTTTTGTGGTAAATAATTGAAAAATAAGACACAAGTCAAAATACAAAAGTTTAAAATAAATATATTTCTCAACTTACTTAGGCAATCTAAAACATTATAACATAAAAAAATTAAGATGGCCATGCCACTTTATAAAAAACAATTGAAATAATTATTACTTGACTGAAAAGAAAACTATTTGCTTCAAACACAAAAAAATAATTAAATAATAAATAAAAATAAAAAAATATTAAAAAAATTTGCCCATAAGTGCCATATTTCAAAATATGGCACTTTTGATTTAAAGAAATAGGGATATAATTATGGATAAGGACGTGATTTTTCAGTGCAAAATGGACGTATTCCACAATATGGCACTTTAACTCATAGAAAACGTGCGTTTTCTTTATAAAAAGTGTTGAAACAAGGGCGCAACTAAAAAACGTCGGTTTTGCTCATAACTTTTGCTTAAAAACTCGAAAATGTAAGAGAGGCGTTTGTGTTTTTTCGTATCAAAAATGCAAAATCAATAGGAGTCTTCTTTGAATATAAAAATATGACCTAGGTATTTACATCGCTTTTTTGAAATAAAAACGATTTCGCATTTTTTTGATTTGTGGCCCTTTTCGATTTAAGCAGCGATATAAGTAACATCTTATGCGTGTAGGTACATAGCTCACATATTTTTTTGTAATTTTTTTAGGTATGACGTCAAACAAGTGTCCAGGAATCTCAGGCTAACATCATTGAAGGAGATCTTGGAGCGACTTGAAAGCGACGCCAGTCAGTTCGGACTGAGAGAGGTAGAGGTGAAACTACCTGCTGGGATAACTTCACACGTTGTTCTAAACGCACCGCTATCTGTTATGGGACTGTCTGGTGTGTTCGACGAATACTCGGCCGATTTTGATAATCTTGCCGAAGATACGATGTTTATAGGTGAAATTGCGCACAGAGTGACCGTCAAAATCTCTGAATACAACACGGTAGTCCATTCCGCGATACCGGCGCGGGCGTACGAGTTCAAAGGACGAACGAATCCAAAGGAACTAGTTGCAAAGGATTCGTTTATTTTTTTTATAGTAGAAAAAACCACCGCTACTATACTCTTCGGTGGGTCTTATTCTATAACAAGTGATAAATAATAAATCTAAGGGCGTGTTTCACCACATGATAAGTGTCGGATAACCTAAACGTTCTGTCACTTTCTTACTCAACGTCAAGTGACAAAGACAAAATATTATGTGAATAAACTATCCGACACTTATCGGAAAGTGGTAAAACAGGCCCTAAACCGACTTCACCACACACATACGATACGAGAGAGAAGATCTTGGAAACTACTGAACCGATTTTGACAAATGTGTTCTGTTCCCTAAGTTGAAGTAAATGTAAGCCAATAAAAAAAGAATAATTTCAGAGAAATCTGCAGTATATATTTGCGAATTGAATTTATTATAACCCCCGCACGTTGCTATTGCGCTGGAACCTTGTCACATTAACTTCAGCGTGACGTCAGACGAAACGAAAATGTCCCGTCGGCAACAAAATTTTTTTTTATAAATAAATCAAACCGAATGAACAAATACCTAATTTTCAGCTTTTATAGATTTTAAATGAAGAAATTATCCTAATTCTTCAACTCTACTGATGTAACACATTCACATTCTTCTAATTCGGATTCGGATTTTTTTTCAAAGACTGTTGTGTCTGAATCACTATCATTTTTTGTTAATAATAAATAACTCGTCATCTCGTCTTTGCGCCCGTATTAAACAACAATAACAACAAAATTGTAAAACAATAATTATTCAAAACTCGATACGCGTACTCTGCCAACAGTTTTTGTCAACGGTACCGACGTCTGTCTAGTGCTGACGTCATGAAAATGGCGGCCAGGCGCAATACCAATTGGCGGGGCTTATATATTTTGTGAATTTGCAATAATTTTCTTGTGCGCCTACATCATAAAAGGAAGCTACTGTGAAAAATTCAAGTTTCTAGCTTCAGTGGTGTGACGACTAATGTAAATCTATACTTTATCTATCTACCTATCTATCTATCTATCTATCTATCTATCTATTATTAATAATATAAAGTAGCTTGTCCTGACTGACTGACAATCAACGCACAGCCAAAACCACTGAAGCTAGAAACTTGAAATTTTCACAGTAGCTTCCTTTTATAACGTAGGCGCACACTAAGAAAGGATTATTGCGAATTCCACCCCTAAGCGGGTTAAATAGGGGATGAAAGTTTGTATGAAAGTCCGCCATTTTTCAAGTTATATCCATGAAAATTGGTATTTAGGTTTTCGGTTAAAAATAAAGAGTTACCAGATTAAAAAACTTTGGAAAAAATACCCCCAAGTGGGTTAAATGGGGGATGAAAGTTTGTATGAAAGTCCGTCATTTTTAAAGTTATATCAATGAAAATCGGTATTTCTACTGTCGGTTAAAAATAAAGAATTACGTGTTTCAGGATTTTTGGGAATTCCACCCCCAAGTGATATTCATAAAAATCCACGCGGGCGAAGTCGCGAGCATCAGCTAGTAATAATAATATAAAGTAGCTTGTCCTGACTGACTGACAATCAACGCACAGCCAAAACCACTGAAGCTAGAAACTTGAAATTTTCACAGTAGCTTCCTTTTGTGACGTAGGCGCACACTAAGAAAGGATTATTGCGAATTCCACCCCTAAGGGGGTTAAATAGGGGATAAAAGTTTGTATGAAAGTCCGTCATTTTTCAAGTTATATCCATGAAAATTGGTATTTAGATTTTCGGTTAAAAATAAAGAGTTATGAGCTTAAGGAATTTTGGAAAATCTACTCCCAGGTGGGTTAAATGGGAGATGAAAGTTTGTATGAAAGTCCGTCATTTTTAAAGTTATATCGATGAAAATCGGTGTTTGTATTGTCGGTTAAAAATAAAGAATTACGTGTTTCAGGAATTTTGGAAATTCCACCCCCAAGTGAAATTTATAAGAATCCAAGCGGACGAAATCGCTGCTGGCATCAGCTAGTAATAATATAAAGTAGCTTGTCCTGACTGACAATCAACGCACAGCCAAAACCACTGAAGCTAGAAACTTGAAATTTTCACAATAGCTTCCTTTTATAACGTAGGCGCACACTAAGAAAGGATTATTGCGAATTCCACCCCTAAGCGGGTTAAATAGGGGATGAAAGTTTGTATGAAAGTCTGTCATTTTTCAAGTTATATCCATGAAAATTGGTATTTGTACTGTAGGTTAAAAATAAAGAATTACGTGTTTCAGGATTTTCGGGAATTCCACCCCCAAATGGGTTAAATGGGGGATGAGATTTGTATGAATCCACGCGGGCGAAGTCGCGAGCATCAGCTAGTCTATACTTCTATACTTTTTAATAAATAAAATTGAAGTGTCTGTCTGTAATATCGAAATAACTACCTCATATTAAGCTCAGTGTGCTTAGTCTAAATCGGAGCACTCGAAAACGAACTCGAAAACTATTGATCGATTTCAGAGTAAAATAGACCTAAAATGGCTTGTATTAAGGTTTGAGTTCGCCAATACATTCAGCATTCGAATGCTGAATGTATTGGCGAACTCAAACCTTAATACAAGCCATTTTAGGTCTATTTTACTCTGAAATCGATCAATAGTTTTCGAGTTCGTTTTCGAGTGCTCCGATTTAGACTAAGCACACATATGGTTATTTGAACGATACTATAACCGAATCACACGTTTTTTAAATTTTTGTCTGTCTGTCTGTCTGTCTGTCTGTTTGAACGGGCTAATCTTTGGAACGGCTGAACCGATTTTGACGGGACTTTCACATACAAGTAGAGAATTAACCAGGGAGTAACATAGGCTACTTTTTTAACCGACTTTCAAAAAAGGAGGAGTTGTGTTTTTCTACCTATGTATACCGATATCTCCGAGATTTCTGAACCGATTTGAGTAATTTTTTTTTTAATCGATAGAGAAACATTGCGACACTGTCCTACAAAAAATTTGGATTCCAACTCCTCAATCCTGATGCTGTAGGGGATCTGATCCCCAAAACGAATGGGATTTAGGCACTGTCGGTTATTTAAATTGATATTGGGGATACCAATTAAAGACTTTATGGTTTAATGACCTCGAGTAGGTACATGTCCAACTCCTCAACCCTGATGCTGTAAGGAATTGCATTCCGAAATCGTAAGGATCCCACGGAATTTTTCCGTTGGTTACTATTTACTACAGATAGGCTACTTTTTGTTCTGGAAAATCAAAGTTCCCACGAGATTTTTACAAACCTAAATACACACGGGCGAAGCCGTGGGCATCATCTAGTATTAATATAATAAAACGGAAGAGTTTGTTTATTTGAACGCGCTAATCTCGGAAACTACTGGACTGATTTCAAAAATTCTTTCACCGTTGGATATGTACGTGATTCTTGAGTACTATAGGCTATATATTATTATGTACCACGGGCGACGCCGGCACAGAGTAGATGAGTACAGAGGGGAAGCTTCTACAAGCGGCCCGCTGTAGGTATACTCACACATATGCGCACGTTTGTCACCAATTACTGTACCGGTTAGTGGAACGAGCGGGGGTCCGTGAACCGTTGGTGAGTGTGTTTGTGTGAGTGTACCTACAGCGGGCCGCTTGTATGAAGCTTCCTCTCTGTACTTATCTACTCGTGTGACGCCGGGGCGGATCGCTGGTATAATAATATAAGTAGATTATATAAATAAATGACATTGACACGACACGTAGATGGCGCCACCACATTCTGTGAGTGACAGCCAGGGACGTGCGGCCTGGCTTGTGAAGTAGATTTACAAATGGTTTAGGCCAGTGGCGGGGCAAGACCTAAATTTTATGTGGGCAAGATATATGTATTTTGCGAGGCCCTCTGAAATTTTCATTCATACAAAATCATATTAAGTATCTACTATACTGTAGGTAACCTCTAGGGCGCGAGGCCCTCCGAAGCGCGAGGCCGTGGGCCTGGGCCCACGTTGCCCACGCCTTCCGCCGCCTCTGGTTTAGGCTGTTCGTTAACGATCAGTCAGTCTGTCTGGACAAGCTTCTATTTATATTATGTATTAGTATACTAGATTGTGTTAAGTTGCAAATAAAAATGTTCATCTCACCGGTATCTGGTTTCTTTGGAGGGTGTTTGACAGTGACAGCAGGTGATCCGCTTTGTGAATCGTGTGGTTTCTGTGGTGATACGGGTTTGGTCTGTGGCAGTTGGGTGCCTTCTTGTGGGCTATAACCCCCATCTAAATGTATAAAAAGACAAACAATGTTCATTGCCTTTGTGCATACATAACTTATGCTTCAAGTAGGTATTTCTATTTGAAAGAAGGAAGGAAATTTAATTCCTTTTAAATATCAAAATCAATCACAATAATATTATGATTTCTTTCTTGATTCAGATTTTTGATTCGTAAGTAAATTACTGTGTATAACTATAAAACAAGTAAGTGGTACGTACCGCTCGGTGATTCAGGTCGTTGGGGTTGTGGTTGTGGGCGTCCGTGTTGCGGTTGTGGGCGTCCGTGTGGCGGTTGTGGGCGTCCGTGTGGCGGTTGTGAGTGATGGGGGCCTCCCGGTTGTGGGTGATGTGGGCCTCTCTTTTCTGGGTGATGTGGGCATGGTTGTGGGTTATGTGGGCCTCCCTTTTCTGAGTGATGTGGGCCTCCCGGTTGTGGGTGATTTGGGCCTGGTTGTGGGTTATGTGGGCCTTCCGGTTGTGGGTGATGTGGGACTCCCTTTTCTGGGAGATGTGGGCCTCCCTTTTCTGGGTTATGTGGGCCTTCCTGTCGCTCAGAGTGCGGGTAGTTCAGCGATTGTCCTGGTGCATAAAAGAGTTCAGTGTTGCCATAATCGTAGTTTATATTTGGGCCCCTGGGTGGGCGGTGGTGGGGTCCCCTCGGCGGGATACCTTGATGAAGATATGTCGGTATTAATTCAGGCTCAGGTTCATATACGAGACCTGTTGAGTGAAACAGCTTAATGATAATAACGGTGTTTGAAGTTGAAATCGAAATTTTTTTTGGCACTTGCATTTATAAATGAGTCCCAGAAAGCCGCGCTCGGGAAGGGCGGGTGTGACTCGAACAATTCTGATTAATTATATTCCAGAGATTTTCGCGTTACAATCCTTGGAGATGAGGGACAGGGGGACACCGGGGACACCGGGGACAGGAAGAGGGGCCGCGGCGCAGGATGATCCGATCACAGACCAGCAAGCTACACAATTACAGGTGCCGCGCGCAGTTATTTCGAACTAACTGTACGATAATTTTGAAAGTGTTCAAGTTCATCAAGTTACTCAATAATTTCATCATCTAGGGTGTGGCAAGCGGCCACCTCTCCCCCTTTCCCACTACCCCACCATGTGTGTGCGTGTGCCACTGGTAAATAGTTGTACCATACCCTAATAATAATAATGTCATCTCGACAGAATTTCGGCCATGGCAGCCAAGCTCTACCGAGGCGGAGAGTAGCCATCCACGCAGGAGATATTATAATCACAAGTGTGTGCGCATACACAGGTGCACTCTCTATTCCCTCACTCTCATATTCTGATGGGACGCCAATGCGACACGACGGGAGAGAGATCAGACGCAGGACCGACGGCTTTTCGTGCTCTCCGACGCACGGGGGTATCTACCACCGCCAACTTCCAGGCTGGCACTGAGATTTTTTTGACAGAAAAACCCAATACCTCATAATTTATTTTTTTGGACCATGATCCACAGTCGAACGTGCTAACCACTAGACCAATGAGGCAGCCAATGTACCATACCGTACCACGTACCTGATAGAGGGTACGCTACCCCACCATCGCCTCACGTACCGCGCCGTACCACGTACCTGATAGAGGGTACGCTGCCCCACCACCGCCCCACGTACCGCACCGTACCACGTACCTGATGGAGGGTACTGCGGCCTGCTCGGCGCCGTCTGCGGCAAGAGGAACGCGTCGTCCACCACGGGCTGGTACACGTGCCTGTGCGCCGGCGCCGGCACCAGCACCGGCCTCAACTCCTCGCCCGGCTGGTACACCTGTTACCCCGCTGCCCCACCACCGCCCCGCGTACCGCACCGTACCACGTACCTGATGGAGGGTACTGCGGCCTGCTCGGCGCCGTCTGCGGCAAGAGGAACGCGTCGTCCACCACGGGCTGGTACACGTGCCTGTGCGCCGGCGCCGGCACCAGCACCGGCCTCAACTCCTCGCCCGGCTGGTACACCTGTTACCCCGCTGCCCCACCACCGCCCCGCGTACCGCACCGTACCACGTACCTGATGGAGGGTACTGCGGCCTGCTCGGCGCCGTCTGCGGCAAGAGGAACGCGTCGTCCACCACGGGCTGGTACACGTGCCTGTGCGCCGGCGCCGGCACCAGCACCGGCCTCAACTCCTCGCCCGGCTGGTACACCTGTTACCCCGCTGCCCCACCACCGCCCCGCGTACCGCACCGTACCACGTACCTGATGGAGGGTACTGCGGCCTGCTCGGCGCCGTCTGCGGCAAGAGGAACGCGTCGTCCACCACGGGCTGGTACACGTGCCTGTGCGCCGGCGCCGGCACCAGCACCGGCCTCAACTCCTCGCCCGGCTGGTACACCTGTTACCCCGCTGCCCCACCACCGCCCCGCGTACCGCACCGTACCACGTACCTGATGGAGGGTACTGCGGCCTGCTCGGCGCCGTCTGCGGCAAGAGGAACGCGTCGTCCACCACGGGCTGGTACACGTGCCTGTGCGCCGGCGCCGGCACCAGCACCGGCCTCAACTCCTCGCCCGGCTGGTACACCTGTTACCCCGCTGCCCCACCACCGCCCCGCGTACCGCACCGTACCACGTACCTGATGGAGGGTACTGCGGCCTGCTCGGCGCCGTCTGCGGCAAGAGGAACGCGTCGTCCACCACGGGCTGGTACACGTGCCTGTGCGCCGGCGCCGGCACCAGCACCGGCCTCAACTCCTCGCCCGGCTGGTACACCTGTTACCCCGCTGCCCCACCACCGCCCCGCGTACCGCACCGTACCACGTACCTGATGGAGGGTACTGCGGCCTGCTCGGCGCCGTCTGCGGCAAGAGGAACGCGTCGTCCACCACGGGCTGGTACACGTGCCTGTGCGCCGGCGCCGGCACCAGCACCGGCCTCAACTCCTCGCCCGGCTGGTACACCTGTTACCCCGCTGCCCCACCACCGCCCCGCGTACCGCACCGTACCACGTACCTGATGGAGGGTACTGCGGCCTGCTCGGCGCCGTCTGCGGCAAGAGGAACGCGTCGTCCACCACGGGCTGGTACACGTGCCTGTGCGCCGGCGCCGGCACCAGCACCGGCCTCAACTCCTCGCCCGGCTGGTACACCTGTTACCCCGCTGCCCCACCACCGCCCCGCGTACCGCACCGTACCACGTACCTGATGGAGGGTACTGCGGCCTGCTCGGCGCCGTCTGCGGCAAGAGGAACGCGTCGTCCACCACGGGCTGGTACACGTGCCTGTGCGCCGGCGCCGGCACCAGCACCGGCCTCAACTCCTCGCCCGGCTGGTACACCTGTTACCCCGCTGCCCCACCACCGCCCCGCGTACCGCACCGTACCACGTACCTGATGGAGGGTACTGCGGCCTGCTCGGCGCCGTCTGCGGCAAGAGGAACGCGTCGTCCACCACGGGCTGGTACACGTGCCTGTGCGCCGGCGCCGGCACCAGCACCGGCCTCAACTCCTCGCCCGGCTGGTACACCTGTTACCCCGCTGCCCCACCACCGCCCCGCGTACCGCACCGTACCACGTACCTGATGGAGGGTACTGCGGCCTGCTCGGCGCCGTCTGCGGCAAGAGGAACGCGTCGTCCACCACGGGCTGGTACACGTGCCTGTGCGCCGGCGCCGGCACCAGCACCGGCCTCAACTCCTCGCCCGGCTGGTACACCTGTTACCCCGCTGCCCCACCACCGCCCCGCGTACCGCACCGTACCACGTACCTGATGGAGGGTACTGCGGCCTGCTCGGCGCCGTCTGCGGCAAGAGGAACGCGTCGTCCACCACGGGCTGGTACACGTGCCTGTGCGCCGGCGCCGGCACCAGCACCGGCCTCAACTCCTCGCCCGGCTGGTACACCTGGGGTGAATTTAATAGAAATAATTATAAGTATACACGGATTTTCGTCGGTCACGAGTGATAAAATAACAAGAAATGGGCAGATAGGACGCGATATAGCTGGTAAAATAAAGGTAGAAGCAGAGTGCCTGGACTACGTCGATGGTAGCAGCTAAGAAGATTAGCACGGATCGTCGGGGGTTGACCGTTAGGTGCTGCGTTGTGCTGTGCAGTGTGCTCAGCTAAGCTAAGTTTCTGGTGGTAAGTATGTTTTTCCAAAAAAACAACAACAAAAAAAATATCGGAACTGCTGTTTTAATTCAATGTCTAGATGTAAAAATTGCAAAGTATGTGACGTCACAATAAGGAGGGGGGGTCTCACAAATGTGACCTGCTGTGACAAGAACGGGGGAGGGGGACAAACATCATGAAAGTGTGATGTAATTTAGGGATGGCTCCCAACCCTACGAAATCAAATATAGGTACTAAGTACAAGTATAAATTAAAAATTTAAAAAACCCCCGCCATTCGCCATTTTGTGGTGGCGGACATCTTGAATTGGCATAGTGCTATTTAATTCTACTAGTCAAGCTCTTTCATTTGACACCCATATTGAGGGAGTTGTGGAAAAATATGTAAAGCGCCATTTTGTGGTGGCGGCCATTTTGGACCGATTTTCATCAAACATAGCTTAAAACACTCCCGACTAATTCACCTTTCAAACGAAAAAAAACCACATCAAATCGGTTCACCCATTTGAGCGCTACGGTGGAACAGACAGACACGTTTTTGCGTCGGGGGTTAGGAATAGAAGTCACCTGTGGCGCGTAATGCGGCTGCGCGTACTCGTAGTACACCTCGGACTCGCGGACGGGCGGCAGCGGGCGGTAGTGCGGCTGGGAGTACAGTGCGTGCGGCGGCGCGACCACCTCGTAGCCCGGCAGGAGCTCGTGGAAATGCGGCGGGAAGCTGCCGCTGGACGACCCTGCACGAGTTCAAACATTAGTCATGTTCATCGTGGCTATAACCCCCGGCAAATAAATCGACCGGTGAACTTCAAGTGCGCGCAGCGTCGTACGAGTGAGCGGGACACAATACGATTGGAGAGCCAATCAGCGCTTACGAGGGATCCGCGAGAGCTAATCAGTGCTTACGAACGATCCCCACGCCCTCCCCGCGACCCGCTCACACCCCGAGATACCTCATTTTCGACTTCTGCGCATTGAAGGTCACCGCTCGATTTATTTGCCGTGACTTGTAAGTAGGTAATATTCTTTTTAAAAAAGAAAAAAAATGTTTCTTCGAGACCCCTTGCCTTGTAGTTGTATAGATGAATAAACTACTGCAGTGGTTTACACTCCCTGTGGCTGGGAGTAGGAAATATATATAGAATTGTTCTGTACGTGTGTTTGTCACCTAGCTCCTCCTAAGCGGCTGGACCGATTTGGATGAAATTTTGGGTGTATATTTCAATGTGTTCCTGCATGGTTGAAAATACAATTGCACCCGGTACGTGGCGCTGAATATGTCGGTATGTCATCGGGCAGGACGACGATGACAACAGAAGAATTATATGAGTAAACTAGCTTTTGCCCGCGGCTTCGCCCGCGTGAATTTCGGTTTTTCACAAATCCTGAGGGATAAGAGTAGATTTCTTGTCCACCCGCCCCCCGCCGCGTGGCGGCGTACCGCGGTACCGCGTACGGCGGGCGCAGGGCGCAGGGGCGCGCGGCGCGGGGAGTTCCGTGCAGCGCGAGCGTCGGCTGTCGCGCGCAGCGAAAATACCTATCAGGGCGTTTTTTAACATAGGTACTTACCGATTTCAACACAACTCCTTTTTTGAAAGTCGGTTAAAAAAGTAGCCTATGTTACTCCTTGGTTAATCCTCTACTTGTCTGTGAAAGTCCTGTCAAAATCGGTTCAGCCGTTCCGAAGATTAGCCCGTTCAAACAGACAGACAGACAGACAAAAATTTTAAAAACGTGTGATTCGGTTATGGTATCGTTCAAATAACCATATGAGCCTAATATGTGGTAGTTATTTCGAAATTACAGACAGACACTTCAATTTTATTTATTAGTATAGATATAGATTAAGATAGCATAGCTTGGAGGACGGCGACTAAGTCAAGAACTCTCGCAGTGGCAAACATAGAGCATTGCAGAAACGTGGCTGATAGGATGCGGAAAACGTTACCATACTGTATCCCTGTATCCTAAGCGCATGCTACCCACCTGAAGAGTAGCTGTAGCCGTCACTTGAGCTGGAAGACTCTGACTCCTCATCTGATATGGAGCTCAATAAAAGTACGTACATAAGTGTGGCACGCGTTTCCTCCCACCTAAACCTAGAGTACCTACTGCAGATACTTGGCTACCTCAATAGGATGCGACAAGCGTTAAAATACCTGCATCCTAAGCGCTTACTACCCACCTGATAAGTAGCCGTAGTCGTCGCTTGAGCTGGAAGACTCTGACGCCTTATTCGATACGTAGCTCCACTTGGTGACTGCCCCCTTGCCGTCGTCCACTTGACCGGCGTTCTCTTTCCTAGCGCTTTCCGCGGCTTCGTCTCTGTTACTAAAAGCGTCTACTATCTCGTAGTTCGTCGAGTACCGCTGTTGATTGCCTTTGGAAACTGGTTTGGCACGCGTTTTCCTCCCACAGGTCAGGTCTAATATATTTCTATGGTTATCATACTGTATCCTAAGCGCTTACTACCCACCTGATAAGTAGCCGTAGTCGTCGCTTGAGCTGGAAGACTCTGACGCCTTATCCGATACGGAGCTCCACTTGGTGACTGCCCCCTTGCCGTCGTCCACTTGACCGGCGTTCTCCTTCCTGGCGCTCTCCGCAGCCTCTGCTCTTTTTCTAGAAGCTTCTACTGTCTCGTGGTTTGTAGAGTACTGGGTCCGACCGTCAGGCCCGACGGATTGCTGTTGGTCACCTGCAACAGATAGCCCCATAGATAGAAAATCAAAGAAAATCAGCGCTGTATGATGTATCTTCTTGTGCCTGCGGCAGGCATATGAGCTGGGACCATTTTTAACCCCCGACGCAAAAACGACGGGGTGTTATAAGTTTGACGTTTCTGTGTGTGTGTCTGTCTGTTCCACCTTAGCGCTCAAATGGGTAAACCGATTTGAATGCGATTTTTTTTTGTTTCAAAGGTGAATTAGTCGGAAGTTTTGTTAGCTATGTTTGATGAGAATCGTTCCGAGATGGCCGCCGCCACAAAATGGCGGATTACATATTTTTTCACAACTCCCTCAATATGGGTATCAAATGAAAGGGCTTGACTAGTAGAATAACACTATGCAAATCCAAGATGGCCGCCACCACAAAATGGCGAATATATGGGGTTTTTAATTTTTAATTTATGCTTGTTCGGGTTGTGCCTCCCCGATGATGTCATCCCGGTGCTTCTATCGCTTGGGGAGTCACAATTTGTTTGAGTGCACAAGTGTTGAAAGCGTCGGGGGTGATTTACTTTAAATCGAATACAGAATCTCCTTTTTTGAAGTCGGTTAGAAATAAAACATAATATTCAATCAGTATAGTTATACCTCCAAAACTTTACCAAATACTACGGCTCCCATAAAATAGACATGATTTTTTTGCCGGTTATATAGACAAATGTGCGGAACCCTTCGTGCGCGAGTCCGACTCGCACTTGGCCGGTTTGTTTCTCACCTTTCGATGAACTGTAGGCGTCGTTTGATTTGGAAGCAGCGGATTTTGTGTCCGTCACAGACTTCTGGTAGCCCTTTTTGGCGCCATCGGTGAAAACTTCCACGTCCTCATCGCGTTTCCCGTTGGAGGCCTGAGCGCTGTCTTTGGTGGCGCCTGTGTTCTTATACCTCTGTGAGTATGTAATCCAGCCATTCGGTGATCGATACAGGCGATCGTCTTCTGCAATTAATACAAGAATAAATTTAAAAATTAAAAAAACCCCGACATTCGCCATTTTGTGGTGGCGGTCATCTTGGACCGATTTAAATTCATCAAACATAGGTATAACCCCCGGCACGTAAGTCGAGCGGGGACCATCAAGTGCGCGCAGCGTCGTACGCGTGAGCGGGACTCAATACGATTGGAGAACCAATCAGCGCTTACGAGGGATCCGCGAGAGCTAATCAGTGCTTACGAACGATCCCCACGCCCTCCCCGCGTCCCCCTCACGCCCGGAGATACCTCATTTTCGACTTCTGCGCATTGAAGGTCACCGCTCGACTTATTTGCTGTGACTTGTAAGAACGCTCCCGACTAATTCACCTTTCAAACAAAAAAAAAAATAACCAGCATTGTCGGTATTTTGCCCATCCAATTTTGCATTGGCCCATCTGTTTTCTTGCTGCAGTCCTCACTAGAACATCAAAGCCGATGTTGGGTATACAAATTACAAACCACCGTTGGCCTGTGTTATTGCTGTCGTTGGTTTGCTGTACGTATTAGTTGCGGTTGGTATTGGAGTACTGTGCGCGACTGGCCGGCTGGCGCGGGCGTGGCTATTGTCTTGTCTGTTGGTATATGCGTTGGCCCACCTTTTTGTCTTTTTTTCTTTCTTCTGAGGAGCTGTCGCTTGAGCTCGAGCTGGAAGAATCGGAGCTGCTGTCGGACTGTGTCCACCGTTGGGCCTGTTTGTCGCCGTCTCTGATTCGCTGCACGTATTCCTTGCGATGAGTGTTGGAGCTCTCGTGTCTGTTGGCGTTGGTCGTTTCTCTCTTACCTTCTGAGGAGCTGTCGCTTGAGCTCGAGCTGGAAGAATCGGAGCTGCTGTCGGACTGTGTCCACCGTTGGGCCTGTTTGTCGCCATCTTTGATTCGCTGCACGTATTCCTTGCGATGAGTGTTGGAGCTCTCGTGTCTGTTGGCGTTGGTCGTTTCTCTCTTACCTTCTGAGGAGCTGTCGCTTGAGCTCGAGCTGGAAGAATCGGAGCTGCTGTCGGACTGTGTCCACCGTTGGGCCTGTTTGTCGCCGTCTCTGATTCGCTGCACGTATTCCTTGCGATGAGTGTTGGAGCTCTCGTGTCTGTTGGCGTTGGTCGTTTCTCTCTTACCTTCTGAGGAGTTGTCGCTTGAGCTCGAGCTGGAAGAATCGGAGCTGCTGTCGGACTGTGTCCACCGTTGGGCCTGTTTGTCGCCGTCTCTGATTCGCTGCACGTATTCCTTGCGATGAGTGTTGGAGCTCTCGTGTCTGTTGGCGTTGGTCGTTTCTCTCTTACCTTCTGAGGAGCTGTCGCTTGAGCTCGAGCTGGAAGAATCGGAGCTGCTGTCGGACTGTGTCCACCGTTGGGCCTGTTTGTCGCCGTCTCTGATTCGCTGCACGTATTCCTTGCGATGAGTGTTGGAGCTCTCGTGTCTGTTGGCGTTGGTCGTTTCTCTCTTACCTTCTGAGGAGCTGTCGCTTGAGCTCGAGCTGGAAGAATCGGAGCTGCTGTCGGACTGTGTCCACCGTTGGGCCTGTTTGTCGCCGTCTCTGATTCGCTGCACGTATTCCTTGCGATGAGTGTTGGAGCTCTCGTGTCTGTTGGCGTTGGTCGTTTCTCTCTTACCTTCTGAGGAGCTGTCGCTTGAGCTCGAGCTGGAAGAATCGGAGCTGCTGTCGGACTGTGTCCACCGTTGGGCCTGTTTGTCGCCGTCTCTGATTCGCTGCACGTATTCCTTGCGATGAGTGTTGGAGCTCTCGTGTCTGTTGGCGTTGGTCGTTTCTCTCTTACCTTCTGAGGAGCTGTCGCTTGAGCTCGAGCTGGAAGAATCGGAACTGCTGTCGGACTGTGTCCACCGTTGGGCCTGTTTGTCGCCGTCTCTGATTCGCTGCACGTATTCCTTGCGATGAGTGTTGGAGCTCTCGTGTCTGTTGGCGTTGGTCGTTTCTCTCTTACCTTCTGAGGAGCTGTCGCTCGAGCTCGAGCTGGAAGAATCGGAGCTGCTGTCGGACTGTGTCCACCGTTGGGCCTGTTTGTCGCCATCTTTGATTCGCTGCACGTATTCCTTGCGGTTGGCGGTGGAACTCTTCGTGCCGCTGCTGGCACCGGCACCGCTCTCTTGTTTGTTCACGTAAGTTTGGCTGCCGTCGGCATTTTGGGTGTACTCTCCCCCGTTGCCTGTACCGAGAAAGATAAAGTTCAGAAACATATTATTGTAAGTAAGTAGGGAGTTTCGCCGCGGTATTGCGCTACCTGTATCCAGCGGCTCCGCTCTGAAGATTTTCACTAAAAAATGGGACCGACCTGGGGGGTTATTCTGTAACTTAGTTAGCAACTGAAAATAGTTGCCAACGAATTAGTTCGATATACATTGCTGCTTTACTGTGTGAAATTATGAAAACACTTTATATTTCCCACAGTAAAGCAGCAATGTATATCAAACTAATTCGTTGGCAACTATTTTCAGTTGCTAAGTTACAGAATAACCCAGCAGGTCACAATATTAATTTCTTTACTAATCTATATATACAGGGTGTAAATGACATCTTAATGAAAACTTTGAGGTAAGGTTGCATTTAATGTGTTATGTGAAAATACTGAATTCATTTATGTCAGAAATGATTGGTTTCAAATATTGCCATTTTTGAGCGCGCAATGTATTGCATACAACGCGATTACAACGCACGCAACGCTCCGCACAAAATTCACAATATGAGACTTTTATGAGTTAAAGCGTGGCCTTGACGTCGCGCGCCCGGCACTTATTTTGACTGTGCCGCGAGCCTCATTATAAATTCAAGGCCAGTACGAATGTAGGTTAACGACCTGTATTCACACTAGTTCACTAGCAATCAGCTGTTCGACGAAAATCTTTTTGATAACATTACCGTTTTAAGTGAAAATAATGAAATAATTACTTTTTCATTTATAATTGCGTTGAGACAGATAGTAATAATGATTTTATACAGTATTCAGTTAAAAAAGAGGTAAAAAATATCGGAAATTTCATGGGAAATTCGACGAAAAATTTCACCACAGGGGAACCTAGAATCATGTACTGAATCCGTGGGACGCGTTTTGGAAAACATGTCTGACACACCCTTTATAAAACAAAGTCGTGTTAGTTCGAACACTTATAACTCGAGAACGGCTGGACCAATTTTCATGGTTTTTGATTTGTTGTATTTGTCTCCATCCAGAATAGCATAATAAATATTAAAAACATTAAAAAATTGACGAAAAATTAAAATACGAGAAAAAACATTTTCCCATACAAAATGTTCACGGGTTTCGTAGCTGTCAAACAATGTCATCCCGTCGATACGGTAAACTCTCACCCGTACCTACATAATATATATTATTATTCTTCTGTACATGTGTTTGTCACCTAACTCTTCCTAAACGGCTGGATCAATTTGGATGAAATTTTGTGTGTATATTTCAATGGGTTCCTGGATGGTTTGAAAACACAATTACCGGGTAGGTACAGGTAACCTACCGGGTCTCAGTAAGTGGCGCCGATGTCGGTATGTCACCGGGCAGGACGAAGTCTGCCGGGTCCACTAGTTATTATTAAAAGTACCTACTGTGTGGAAGAACGCTTATTTTTCGATAATATAAGAAATCGGTTATAATTACTACGTATAGGCAGTGGTACCTTAAGGAGAAGGTACCTGCTGAAAGGCAAAGTGACCCCTAATCTAGGGATTAGTGACCCCTACTCATGCATAAACGAAAATTTTCCCCTGGATAATACTGGCTTCGTTTTTCGATTTGCCGCTCTCATCTGACTCGTCGTTCGACTATTGATCACCTTTATCGCCAGAATACTGGTTCGCTCATCTTTTCATTTTACTAAAAGCTACTATGTATCATGAAAGTACGGTTCTTTTTCGTATAAAGATTCGTTAAAATTACTATGACGTTGCCTTAATCTAAGAAGAATGAAGATGACTCCTGCTTAAAGGAAAAGTGACCCCTACTGAAGAGAGTAGTGACCCCTACTCAAAATAACCGACCCCTTACTCGTAGTTAAATGAAGGTTTTCACCTGCAAAATTATACTGGTAGCTACTGACACCGCTCTCGGATTTGCCGCTGTCGTCTGACTCAGCTTTCCACTGCTGACCCGCAGTGTCAGTGTCGCCAGAGTACTGGTCGTGTTTTCGTTTGGAGTTCTCCTCCTTATTGTTCAAGGTGAGAAAATTCTTGAAGGCGTTCTTCTTACTGAACGGTTCGTGGGTCAGGTCAGCGTCTTTTTTCACAATAGATGCCCCTACTCTAGAGAGTAATGACCCCTACTCCAAGTAATTGACCCCTACTCCAGAGACTATAGTAACCCCTACTTAAAATAACTGACCCCTACTCAAAAAACTAACCCCTTCTCCAGAGAAAGTGACTCCTACTCAAAAAACTGACCCCTACTCTAGAGAGTAGTGACCCCTACTTGAAATAATTGACCCCTACTTTTACCCCTAGTCTACAACGAAGATTTTTACCTGCAGAATACTGGTAGATACTGGCTCCGCTTTCGGATTTGCCGCTGTCATCTGTCTCGGCTTTCCACTGCTGACCCCCAGTGTCGCCAGAATTCTGGTCGTGTTTTCGTTTAGAGTCCTCTGCCTTATTGTTCGATGTGAAGAAATTCGTGAAGGCGTTAAATTTATTCACAATGGGTGTGGTTACTTCTGTGGTGACAAATAATTAATTAGGATACTACCATAGAGTATTTATCATCATCGTCATCATCATTATCACACCATTAGGCTCCTTATTCAAACACGTTTTTTTTTGCCGTGAAAAATTACGGTTAGTTCGCCGTGTGTAGACACGGTCGTCAGTGATGTATGGAGTCAATGAAAGATTGTTCACACGCACGGCGGCACTAGGACCGTGTGTCTGTACTCTGTGCAACCGCCGAGCGAATTAACCGTAATTTTTCACGGCAAAAAGACGTGTGTGAAAAAGATGCCCGTTACAGGGCCACGACAGGGCACCAGCACAGTAAACAGATTACAACCAGTAGTGAAACTACCCACAAACGTTCGAAACGGCTCACTCACACAAACATGCACAAGGACGAGACCCCTACCGGGTTTTCGCGTGAATGTCAGTAGCGACATTTGATTTGATTTGATTTGATTCGACTGCGGCTAAATGGTCTCGTCGATGGGCATGTTTGTGTGAGTGAGCCGTTTCGAACGTTTGTAGGTAGTTTCACTACTGGTTGTATCTGTGTACTGTGGCACCAGTCTCCTCTCAGAATAAGAAGGGTTTAGAGTAAGTGAAGTCGCCTAACAGTGTCAGACATATGAAAGCGCGATAATTACATTTTCTGCCAAATTTTGAGGTCTCCCCACGCGGCCCACGTGATTATAATCATAATTAATCGTTATTGCTTGAAAAAACTCGTCGAGTCTTACTTTATAAAGTAAATAAATTATTGTACTTATTTGAAAAACTTACTGTTTATTAATCTACCAAAACGTCCTCTAATATCTGAAAAAAAAAAAGTTTAAAAAATTATCTTTAATACTACTTACTTACACCGAAACTTATAAGTAAGTAGGTAATTATAAGCCTAGTCACTACTGACCTACAAAATCTAAGGCATGTGCATCAATTAAGAAAATGTTTCGAGAAAACCTCTAAGGGGGTGAAATGGTGGTTGAAAGGTTATTTTAAATCCTGTTTTTGAAGTCGAAGACAAAAAATTAAAGTTATCTGCAGTTTTTATGCGGCCAACTGATCAGTTATATTGATACTGTACTATTGTATTGTTTTAGTATACTTAAGTATTTTTTGTGAAAAAAAAAAATAACAAACAGCTTTACTTTTAATCATTTTTAGTCCATATTTAGAAAACTACTAAACCGATTTTTATGAAACTTTCACTGATCCCTTAGTTGAAGTAAATAAAAGCCAATAAAAAAAGAATAAGTAGTCACAATCCGATAAAAAGTTTCGGAGAAATCCGCGGACAAACATACATTATGTACATACAGACATAAATTGAAATTTTGTATAGTTGTTTAGAAGCCCAAAATGCTATGCAATGGAAGTCAGTTCCAATGAGTGTGCCGAATTGATAATCTCCTTTTTTTGAAGTCGATTAAAAAATATATTATGTACTCACCTTCGTTTGGCGCTGCATGGGTACTTAGCGTCTGTAGAAAAAAAAAACAATATCAGGCAACGGAAACCAGAGGAAACTTCATAGCTTTCAATTATAGTGTACTAGCTGATGCCCGCGACTTCATTCCCGGGAGAATTCTTTTCTTGGATAAAAGTATCCCACATCCATCTCCAGGTAGACAGGACAGGATGTCTCAGCTCAATCGGATAATATCATCATCATCATCATGATCAACCCATTACCGGCTCACTACAGAGCACGGGTCTCCTCTCAGAGTGAGAAGAGTTTTGGCCATAGTCTACCACGCTGGCCAAGCGGATTGGCAGACTTCACACACCTTTGAGAACGTTATGGAGAACTCTCAGGCATGCAGGTTTCCTCACGATGTAAATTCCTTCACCGTTAAAGCAAGTGATATTTAAATACTTAAAACGCACATAACTCCGAAGAGTTAGAGGTGCGTGCCCCGGGATCGAACCCACGACCTCCGATTAGAAGTCGGTCGTCCTAACCACTAGGCCAGGGATGGCGAACCAATGGCACGCGTGCCATTGATGGCACGCACCACAATATTTTGGGCACGTCATGGATCACAAAGTTCACCATGAAGTTTCACCATACTACGCTGTCCCAAAAATATCCGACCTACGTTGATATGTTCGCGCGGAGAGATTCTCTGGAGGGCACGAACGTCACAGTGTTGCGCAGCTCCGCCAGCCTCCATACAGTCCTGATATAGCTCCCTGCGACTTTTGGCTGTTTCCTCGATTGAAAATGCCGCATAAGGGACATTGATTCGACAATAAACAGACTGTTGAAACTACTTAATACGACGAATGCACTAAAGGCGATTTCGAAGTCTGACTTTCAAGAGTGCTTTAATAAGTGGAAACATCGATATGAGCGTCTTGTTCAATCAAATGGGGACTACTTTGAAGGATGCCACCTCCCCGATGACGATGAATAAATCAAGCGCCGAGAAATCGAGGCAGGTCGGATACTTTTGGGACAGACCTCATATAACTTTAATTTGAATAACACGTATAACTGATTTTTACACATTTTAACATTACTTGATTATTATTTCATTATCAGTTTTGAGTAAGTATTTAGTACTTAAAATTATTTTCCCAATAATCATGATGTCAAAATTATTTCACGGCACGTCTATACATTTGTTTAGAAGAAAATGACACGTTGATACATAAAGGTTCGCCACCCCTGCACTAGGCTATCACAGCTTTATATTTCGTAAAATGGACAAGATACTCTGCGATCGCAATCTCAGCATTCCACTTCGCGTAAGAGTCGCACGCTGTTACGTTTTCTCTGTTCTTCTATATGGGGTCGAAACCTGCAGGGCGATTCAGAACACTTCGATTCGGTTTCGGTTTCGACAACTACCCTGTCGATACGGTTATTCTGAACTAAAAATACATCTTATCGTACGGTAAGTAATTCAGAACACTTCGATAACGTAATTATCGATCGATTCGGTAAGTTATCGTACGATAAGATGTATTTTCAATTCAGAATAACCGTATCGACAGAGTAGTTGTCGAAACCGAAACCGAATCGAAGTGTTCTGAATCGCCCTGCTGGACACTTACGGAAACTCTTTGTAAAAAGATAGAGGCTTTCGAAATGTGGGTACTTATATAGAAAAATGTTGAGAATTTCGTGGGTTCAGCGTGTCAAAAACACGACTGTACTACAGAGGCTACACAAAGACTTAGAAATCATGAAGACTATAAAAGTGCGGAAGCTAGAGTACTTTGGCCATATTATGAGAAACACCAAATATGACCTCCTGCAGCTCATAATTCGGGGCAAAATAGCCGGAAAAAGACCACCTGGCCGTAGAAGAACGTCCTGGCTAAAGAATTTACGTCAATGGTACGAGAAAAGTACTCGATCTCTGTTCCGTGCAGCAGCATCCAAAGTACAAAGAGCCCTAATGGTTGCCAACCTCCGATAGGAGACGGCACTACAAGAAGAAGAACAATATATCGGTATAATGGACGTATATAATGAACGTATAATGTATGTATTTAAATCTTCTTAACAAGTGCCTAAATATACAAAGCTTCATGGTCCGTCCATCATTATCTATCTTCTATCTATATCTATCTATACATCTATCTATACATATAATAAAATCGTAGACTTGCCGTATCTGTACATTAAAGATTTTTGCAAAATAATAACTGGGGGGTGTTAGGGATAAGTAATAGAACGTAAAAAAGCTATTTTTGAAATTTTTGTCTGTTTGTCTGTTTGTCTGTTTATCTGTGTGTCTGTTTGTCTGTATGTTTGTGCGCGCATCACGTAAAAACTACTGAATGGATTGAAATGAAACTCGGCATGATTTAAGTCCATACTATGGAGTAACATATAGGATACTTTTTATCCCGACATTCAGCACGGTTCCCTTGGGAGAGGGGATGAAAGTCAAAATGTGTACTTAGCTGTAATTCGTTAACGGGTGGTCTGATTTAATTCATTCTTTTTTTGTTAGAAAGGAAATACTTTAAAGATTACAGGCTTATCTCTGAAAGGCTGGACCGATTTCGATGGGACTTTTAATGGCGGATGTTTACATTTTGATCTACTTATACATCTGCCAGTAAATTTTTTAACAGTTTTTAGCAAGGTATGAGCTCAAAGGAGCTTAGGAAAAACAAAATGATTCTCACAGTATTTTAAAAACCAATATCCACGCGAACGAAGTCGCGGGTGTCCGCTTGTCTATACATATAAATAAAATCGTAGACTTGCCGTATCTGTACATTAAAGATTTTTGCAAAATAATAACTGGGGGATGTTAGGGATAAATAGTTAAAAGAACGTAACGTTTGTCTGTATGTTGTGTAACTTGCTAACAGTTTTTAGCAAGGTATGAGCTCAAAGGAGCTTAGGAAAAATAAAATTATTCCCACGGGATTTTTAAAAACTAATATCCACGCGAACAAAGTCGCGGGTATCCGCTTGTCATCAATAAAATAACAGACTCCCATTTTAACTACTAGATTGCAATAATACCTATATTTCTGATCATAGATATTATATAGTTACCTATACCCGTATTACTAATTCCCTGGAATTCTGACGTTTCGTAATGTTACCAGAGATAAAACGATTCCCACAAAAAAGATAAAAAATTCAAAACTTATGCAAATCCAAATCAACTGCCGCATGTAGATATGACAAATGCCTGACAGACACTTCATGGTGATAATGTCATTCGACATCCATTTTTGACTAACTTTTTCAATGTGCTTCTTTTGTTTTCTGTTGCTGTCAGTGTGCACTTTCTAGTTTCCACCAAGGGCGTCGCCAGGTAGGGGCAGGGGGGGGCAGCTGCCCCCCCCTAGAGGTTTGAAAAAATATAGATATGCTATATTTTGCACTAGATGATGCCCACGGCTTCGGCCGTGTGGATTTAGGTTTTTAAAATTCCCGTGGGAACTTTTGATTTTCCAGAACAAAAAGTAGCTTATCTGTAGAAACCCGTCCCCAAAACGGAAAAATCCCGTGGGATCCCCACGATTTCGGAATACAATTTGTTACAGCATCAGGGTTGAGGAGTTGGATATGTACCTATTCGAGTTCATTCAACGATAAAGTCTTTAATTGGTACCCCCAATATCAATTTAAATAACCGAAAGTTTCTAAAACCCATTAGTTTTGAGGATTAGGTCCCCTACAGCATCAGGATTGAGGAGTTGGAATCCAATTTTTTTATAGAACAGGGTCGCAATGTTTCTCTATCGATTAAAAAAAAAGTTACGCAAATCGGTTCAGAAATCTCGGAGATATCGGTGTACATAGGTAGAAAAACACAACTCCTCCTTTTTTGAAAGTCGGTTAAAAAAGTAGCCTATGTTACTCCCTGGTTAATTCTCTACTTGTATGTGAAGGTCCCGTCAAAATCGGTTCAGCCGTTCCGAAGATTAGCCCGTTCAAACAGACAAAAATTTTAAAAACGTGTGATTCGGTTATGGTAGCGTTCAAATAACCATATGAGCTTAATATGAGGTACCTAGTTATTTCGATATTACAGACAGATACTTCAATTTTATTTATTAGTATAGATTAATTATCTAAATTAAACCTGGCGCAAATGAAAACGAGGTCAGTGAAAAACTCTAATTCGAAAATAAATTAAGAGCTCGTAACCAGCTTAAAATGCTCTGGACTGTACCAACAATACTTTGTACTTTTCCCATACTATAATATCATCAACTTGCCCCCCCTCTTGGCCATCGGCTGGCGACGCCCTTGGTTTCCACTCTTGGTATTTTCTATTTTAAGGCGAAACGAGTAATATTATTACGCGGCATATGGCTTTTTATGATGACAGGGAATTAAAGTAGTTTGGGGTAAAATCGTACTTCGTAGATGTTAACCCTGTTCTCCATACAAATAACTCATCTGTAAATGACAATGACAGCTGTCAGAATTCCGGGGAATTCGTAATACGGGTATAATAAGTAACATATATATTACATTATCTTAGATAAGTAATTTAAATAACAAAAGTTGAAAATCTTATTTTAAAAAACAAAACACGATGGGGATTATATCAGCAGCGATAGAGTGGACCTTGGAAAAGGACATCAGGACAGACATAGGACATTCTGTTGCGAATAAAAGACTTGAAGGGGTCGAAATAGGGGATGAATGTTTGTATGAACTATGAATACACATCATTTTTCACGTCACTTTTCAAGTTCATGAAAATACTTAGTTATTATAGGCTTTCGGTTGAAAATAAAGAAATATATAAAAAAACAGTCCCCGTTATAGTTAGGTTTTTTTTATACCACAAGTTAGCCCTTCACTGCAATCTCACCTGATGGTAAGTGATGGTGCAGTCTTCTTAGACTGGAAGCGGGCTAACTTGGAAGAGGTATGCACTATGCATACCCCTGATCGGTTTCTACACGGCATCGTACCGGTACGCTAAATCGCTTGGCGGCACGGCTTTGCCGGTAGGACCAGACCAGACCAGAGACATTTTAGAAATTATAAAATATTAAATTGTCCCTGCCGGGAATCGAACCCGGGACCTCCCACTTATAAGACCACGCCCTCACCACTGCGCCAGAGAGGTCGTCAAATATAGGTACTTAGAGGCGATAGAATACGCAAAGGGAGTTTACATTCCTGCGGACCTCTGAGTCCTTCCAATGAGCTGGTTTCTACTTATGAGCTACGTAGTATACTTAAAGCGAGAGAAGAGAATACAAGAGAAGAGAGTACGAGAGAAGAGAAGATAAAGTAATACTCACACAGAGCACGCAGAATAATAGCAGAATATAAGTGAGATTCATCTTATAGACCTTAGGACTAAAGTCCTTAAAAGGCCAACGAATCAACTATGAGAAACATTTGGTCTCCCCCCGTTTTATACCTTCCACGATGCTTGGGTAAACACTGTTCATTTTCTTGAGACTTATTTGTTTAATTGACAATAAATTATCCAATAACATCTGCATAAATAATACCATTGTCGATTTAAGTATAATGCGGTATGAAACTCTTTCAAAATGCAACTTACACGGTCTGGTTAAGTATAACTAAATACTTCATGACGTAGGAGTTAGGACCTATGAAGGCATTAAATTACAAGTTTAAATTAAAAATTAAGAACCCCCGACATTCGCCATTTTGTGGTGGCGGCCATCTTGAATATGCATAGTGCTATTTCTACTAGTCAAGCCCTTTCATTTGATACCCATATTGAGGGGGTTGTGAAAAAAAAATGTTATCCGCCATTTTGTGGTGGCGGCCATCTTGGACCGATTTTCATCAAACATCAAAACAACATAGATCAACACTCCCGACTAATTCACCTTTCAACCAAACAAACCGCATTGAAATCGGTTCACCCGATTGAGCACTACGGGGTAACAGACAGACACACACACACGCATACACACAGACGTCAGACACGTCAAACTTATAACATCCCGTCGTTTTTGCGTCTTGGGTTAAAAAAATATTCCGACGAATTGAAAACGAAGTATAGAACCTCCTCCTTTTTTTAAGTCGGTTAAATTTTTAAAACACACACCGTAAGTAATGTGCAGCATTCTAATGGCATTCTTATAGCCAACATAATAATCCATGATAATCATACTTCAAAAGTTCACACTAATATGTATGTGTGTGTATGTTTGTTAGTTACTATGTAGTTAACGCCGCAACTTCTGAACCGATTTGGCTGGAATTTTGAATGGAGATAGATTACTTATACTTATGCTCTGACTTAACACTGATATGTTTGTTCTGCCGACCAAATTTCGATAGACGGATTAGACGGAGACATACGAGATATTATAGAGCATAAGTGTGTGCGCATGCACTCTATTCCTTCACTCTCATAATCCGATGGGGTGCCAATGCGACATGACCAGAGAGAGATCAAGTATAGGAGCGACAGCTTTACTTGCTCTCCGAGGCACGGGGGTGTATCTAACACCGCCAACTTCCAACTCCGGGCTTTACGCATTTACGCAAAAAATAATAACCTAGTTTTTTTACTTTCGGCAGTGTACTGTAGGTACTTATATAATTAATATTAATTTATACTACGATGTTAATAATTACAATAATAGGTATATAGCGCCGACGCGACGTCAAAGCGTCTGCAAATAATATATAATTTATAATAAACCATTTATTCAATTTGACAGAATTTGCACAGGTGCTTAACAATTAGTAAGTTTACTTAGAGGTTAAAAACAATGAAATGTTCGTTCATTTATGAGGTCGCACACGGCCGCAAAATCCGCATGGGACGCAAGACTTATAACCCCCGGCACGTAAGTCGAGCGGTGACCTTCAAGTGCGCGCAGCGTCGTACGAGTGAGCGGGACACAGTACGATTGGAGAGCCAATCAGCGCTTACGAGGGATCCGCGAGAGCTAATCAGTGCTTACGAACGATCCCCACGCCCTCCCCGCGACCCCCGAGATACCTCATTTTCGACTTCTGCGCATTGAAAGTCACCGCTCGACTTGTTTGCCGTGACTTGTACGAGAGGCGCAGATGACGCAAGAATACTAACTAAAACGTAAGGCTTATGGGACGGCAATAAGAGACAACCTACCATGCACTTCATAAAGGCAGAAAAGCACTGCATACCTACCCTGAAAATTTAACCAATGCTTAGGTAAAACGATAAGAAAAGAGCAGTAGAAATTTTAATACTACCGATTGCATATCCTGGCTTCAAACGTTGTGCAAGATACTGGACGCAACTGGACAGAGGTCAGGCGCTCTCCGAGGCGGGTGTATTTAACTTCGCCAACTTCCTACTCCGGACTGCTACATATGACGCAAGACTCACAGCGTAAGAGGCGCAAGACTCACGGGACACGCAAGACTCATGGGAGTCACAATACTCATGGGAGGCGCAAGACTCACAGGAGGCGTTAGATTCACGGGAGGCGCAGATGACGCAAGAATACTAAAACGCAAGGCCAGAGGCGTCTTTAGTCCATGTAGCGCCCGTGTACAATCGTTACCCTAGCTACCCTAGCGTCCTCTAGTTCATTGAAAGTGTCGAGGCCGGCGCCCCCTAACTCCGCTGCGCCCGTGTGCACCGCACACCCTACATCATAGGTAAAGCCGCCTCAGCGCAAGGCTTATGGGACTTCATACGACACAACTGGACAGAGGTCAGGCGCTCTCCGAGGCACAGGGGTGTATTTAACTTCGCCAACTTCCTACTCCGGACTGCTACATATGACGCAAGACTCACAGCGTAAGAGGCGCAAGACTCACGGGACACGCAAGACTCATGGGAGTCACAATACTCATGGGAGGCGCAAGACTCACAGGAGGCGTTAGATTCACGGGAGGCGCAAATCACAAGTGAGACGCAAGGCTCATGGAAGGTGCAAGTATTACAAGAGGCGTGAGTCTCATGGGAGGCGCATAAGGTGCAAGACTCACAGGAGGCGCAGGTCACAAGGGAGCCGCAAGGCTCATGGAAGGCGCAAATCTTACAAGAGGCGTAAGTCTCACGGGAGACGCAAAACTCATGAGAAGAGCAAGACTGACAAGAGGTTAAAGAGGCGTAAGACCCACACGAGGCGCAACGGGCGCAAGACTCACGGGAGGCGCAAAAGGCGCGAAAACTGTATTTTCACTTTTCAGCGATATCACACTAATATTATAAAGGCGAAAGTTTGTGTGTATGTATACATATGTGTGTGTATATGTGCATGTTTGTTACACTATAACGTCGCAACTACTGAACCGATTTGGCTGAAATTTTGAATCGAGATAGATTATGCCCTGACTTAACACACAGGCTACTTTTTATCCTGGAAATAATCCACGATTCCCTCGGGATTTGTGAATCACGCGCGCGAAGCTGCGGGCAGAAGCTAGTAAATAATTAATTAATTAACCACGGCGCGGCGGCCGATCTCACCGGAAAGTCTATGTGGTCTAGCCATATTATTATAGAGCACAAGTTTGTGCGCAAACACAGCTGCACTCTTTATTTCCTCACTCTACAGCGTCTTATACCTATGAGATCTATAATATTTGTTCCACCACCACCACTACAGCCTTTTTACGTCCCACTGCTGGGCATAAGCCTCCTCTCTCATAGGCGAGAGGGATTAGAGCTTAGACCCGCCACGCTACTCCAATACGGGTTGGCGGGCTTTAACGACTATTGTCACATGATAGTGATAATAACCGGGACCGACTGCTTAACGTGCTCTCCGAGGCACGGGGGTGAGACACCGCCAACTACTAACTCCGGGCTGGCACTGAGAAATTCTTGACAGAAAAACCCAGTAGCTATAATAACAATTAGTTGCCCGACCCGGAAATCGAACCCTGGCCCGCCCACTTAGACCACAACGCTCACCGCTGCGCCATCCCAGGTCGTCGTCGTCAAAAGTTTCATTCGTTATTGACCATTGTGCCTAGGTAGGTATAAGTAGCCTGTAGCACCTAAATTATGACTAGGTACCTATAGAAGTGCGTAAGAAAACGATTGTATGCTAATTAACACTAATAAAACTCAATCCGTACATCCATGCCACGTAAAGGCTAAAAGGTGCTCTTCACCGTCGCCGATAAAATCGCCGGCAGTCGTCATGATCACCGCGCAAGCATCCACACGATCGTCCGTGATCGTTTATTGAGCGGCTAGCGGCGCGAATTCCCTTTGATGCGCGCCCGAAAACCGACAAGTCGTCGATCGCTACGATTGCTCACGATTGTGACGGCAATGATCGGCGACTACAGGCGACTGCAGGCGATGAGCCTTCCACACGATCGTGCACGCGTGTAATCGTGTACAGTCGCCGATTGTGAACAGGAGGCTTAATATAACAAACAAAAATATTTAAAAATCATGACGTTATCTCATCGTCAAGTATATGGACGTGATTTGGCTGCCCACCAGTCCATAATCCATTGACAAGCGTTTCCGGTCACCCGTATTATGATTTCATCGATTAGGGGCCATCCATAAATTACGTCACACAAAGGGCTTTGAATATTTTTATATCGAGCCTGTCTAACCTACCAGTCCGCCATTTTCCTTTTTACTTTTCAAATTAACGGCCACGCATAAAACCTGGATAAATAAATCAATAGCTGGCATGAATAGTGAATACAAACAACTATTAAAGTAATTAAAATAAGAAAAACACGTCATAATCAGCCATCGCCCCCCCCTCTTTCAACCGATTCAGCGACCCCCCCTCCCTTTCCAATTTTTTCTGGGATTTTTTCGTCACCCCGTATGCTTCTAGCGCCCACAAGTGGGCGTTATCGCCCACATTGAGAAAGCCTGCGCTAGAACGACGTGGTGTAGACTGTAGTGATTTATTTGACACAAGCGGATACCCGCGACTTCGTTCGCGTGGATATTGATTTTAAAAATTCCGTGGGAATCATTTTGTTTTTCCTAAGCTCCTTTGAGCTCATACCTTGCTAAAAACTGTTAAAAGTTCACTGGCGGATGTTTAGGTAAGTAGATCAAAATGTAAACATCCGCCAGTGAAAGCCCCATCAAAAACGATCCAGCCTTTCAGAGATTAGCCTGTAATCTATAAAGTATCTACTTTCTAACAAAAAAAGAAAGAATGAAATCGGACCATACGTTAATGAATTACAGCTAAGTACATATTTTGACTTTCATCCCCTCTCCCAAGGGAATCGTGCTGATTTCGGGATAAAAAGTATCCTATATGTTACTCCGGTCCGTAGTATGAACTTAAATCATACCAAGTTTCATTTCAATCCATTCTGTAGTTTTTGCGTGATGCGCGCACAAACATACAGATAAACAGACAAACAGACAAAAATTTCAAAAATAACTTTTTTACATTCCCTAATACTTATCCCTAACATCCCCAGTTATTATTTTGCAAAAATCTTTAATTAAGCCCCGACGCAAAAACGACGGGGTGTTATAAGTTTGATGTGTCTGTGTGTGTGTGTATGTGTGTGTGTGTGTGTGTCTGTCTGTTCCCCTGTGGCGCTCAAACGGGTGGACCGATTTAAATGCGGTTTTTTTGTTTGAAAGGTGAATTTGTTGAGAGTGTTATTAGCTATGTTTGATGAAAATCGGTCCAACATGGCCGCCACCACAAAATGGCGAATGTCGGGGGTTTTTTAATTTTTAATTTATACTTGTGTACAGACAAACTTAGCAAGTCTACGATTTTATTATATGTATAGACTAGCTGACCCCCGCGACTTCGTTCGCGTGTTTTTCTTTGCTACAAAACCTCACGGAGCCCGAGACCTTTCCAACGAATGCAAAACCGTGGAAATCGGTTCGTGCGTTCTGGAGTTATAGCGTCAGGAAGGAAAACCCGACTTATTTTTATATATTAGAAGATAGATAATACTTATAGCTGTTTTATCTTAACATTCAATGCGTGTACACAAGTACCACACGCATAACAAAGCTGAAGGACGTTCGAGCATTGCCATTTGCAAATCCAGTTGCGGGGAAAATACCGCCGTGACGACATCCCTGGCGCCTGGCGCAGTGCTCACATGAGGAATATACGTACAGAGAGGAAGCTTCATACAAGCTGCCCGCTGTAGGTACACTCAACACATAGCGCACGTTTGTCATCCAACTGAAGCGGTATACTCTGATTTTTAATTCCGTGGAATTCTGACAACTGTCATTGTCATTTACAAATGAGTTATTTGTATGGAGAACAGGGTTAACATTTACGAAGTACGATTTTACCCCAAACTACTTAAATTCCCTGTCATCATAAAAAGCCATATGCCGAATAATAATATCAGTCGTTTCGTCCTAAAATAGAAAACACCAAGAGTGGAAACTAGAAAGTGCACACTAACAGCAATAGAAAACAAAAGAAGCACATGGAAAAATTCATTCAAAAATGGAAGTCAAATGGCATTCTCACCATGAAGTGTCTGTTAGGCATTTGTCATATTATCTACATGCGGTAGTTGATTTTTATATTTACATAAGTTTTGAATTTTTTATCTTTTTTGTGGGAATTGATTTATCTCTGGTAACATTACGAAGCGTCAGAATTCCAAGGAATTAGAAATCAGAGTAAGTATAGGAAGTCAGACGCGGGCGTCCGTGAACCGTTGGTGAGAGCTCATGTATGAGTGTACCTACAGCGGGCCGCTTATAAGAAGCTTCCTCTCTGCACGTATATAATCTACTCATGTGATAGTGCTATTTAATTCCATACCGAACCGAACTATATTCTTAAATATATATTCTTCTGTACGTGTGTTTGTCACCTAAATCCTAACACTGGACCGATTTGGATGAATTTTTTGTGTACATAGGTATTTCAATGGGTTCTTAAATGGTTTGAAAACACAATAATTACTGGGTAGGTACAGGTAACCTACCGGGTCTCGGTAGGTGGCGCTGATGTCGGTATGTCACCGGGCAGGACGATGTCTGCCGGGTCCGCTAGTTTCGAATATTCTAAAATGGAGAATGTTCACTAATTTTGACTTTTAACAGTATTAAGTATTTGTTAAACAAGGCTGCAAAGTTATTGTCCGGCGCGAATGCTTGTATTGAATACCGAGCAAGCGAAGGAAATATTGAACCACGAGCGAAGTGAGTGGTTCAACAAGTATAAATTAAAAATTTAATAAACCCCTGACATTCGCCATTTTGTGGTGGCAGCCATCTTGGATTTGCATAGTGCTATTCTACTAGTCAAGCCCTTTCGTATGATACCCATATTGAGGGAGCTGTGAAAAGATATGTAATCCGCCATTTTGTGGCGGCGGCCATGTTGGACCAATTTTCATCAAACATAGCTTAGCTAACGACACTCTCGCCTAATTCACCTTTCAAACAAAAGAAACCGCATTCAAATCAGTCCACCCGTTTGAACGCTACGAGGGAACAGACAGACACACACACACACAGACACGTCAAACTTATAACACTCCGTCGTTTTTGCGTCGGGGATTAATAAAAGAATCCTGAGCGTGGCGTGGGATTCCAGGCACGGGAGGCAAATAATTTTGCAGCCGTGCGAAACACACAACTTCTCATCGCACAACAGCGCGAAGCGAGGAATATTCCTAGAAGCAAGAAAAACAATTCAATATAGTTAACTGATCAGCGTTTAATTATAATTTAACATAATGCAAAACATTGGCAAAACATAATGCAGAATAGAACATAATTATAGTTAGCTGATATTAAAAATTAAACGTAATTTATAGTTGGAATTACTTTCCACGCGAGCGTTTAAAGTAAGCTTTTGCACGAAGATTTATAAAGAATAAAGAAAGCTTTTCTATACATCGAGCAGTTTCTGAGATACGAGTAATTATCTCGCTTGTTCGCCCTGGAAGATATTGCAAAAAATCCTATTAAAACTTACCTACTTAGTTAATCCAATTTTTTTAATTTTTGCAGTCAAACGAGCAAGCGGGTCACTTGATGTTAAATGATGTATAGATCGACCAGAATCTCATGAAAAATACGGAAATTAAATTCCAAAGTTAGCAACACTACGACTGCCCCAGCGATAAACAAAGTAACTGACATTTTTTGTGAAATTGACTTTTTTGCATTAACAAAAGTTTTATGTCGAGTAGTTTTTTAACACAGTTTAATATTTCACATAACTTGAACCGTTTACTGAAATTTGAATTGCCCAAACAAAGTAACTGCACACACTAACCCAGAATCTAAATGTAAAAACCAAGTAAACAACAAGCACAACACAAAAACAAAGTAATTGGATGTTGATTACTTTGTTTTTGTATTTAAAATGCAGTTGTTTAGATTTTTCGTTTCGCGAAACGATCCCAGGTAAGGTGTTCTGAATGTAATTACTTTGTTTATCACTAGGGCAGCGGAGTTAACCTAGTGTTGCTCACTACAAAATTTAATTTCCCTATTTTTCATGAGATTCTGGTCAACCTATACATCACTTGTAAATGTTCATGGGCGGCAGTAGGTCTATTGCCGCCAAATGAACATTTACAGCACCAGAGGAGGCACAACATTAATATGCGTTGTCGGCTTTTGTGGATCCGCCCCTTGAATAATCATAAAGGGTCAAAATTACGTAGAAACACCTCGGGGGTTGGCATCGCAGAAGAGTCGCAGGGAGCCACTGGATACAAGCGGTGCAAGTCCGCGGCGAAGTCCCTACAAGAGACCTATGTTAAGCAGTGGACGTCTATGTCTTGACGTCTCCTTAATAATTACCTTTACTAAAGACATGTTGCGGTACATAATGTTAGAATATTATAGTTAAATTAAAGTGTTATTATAATACTAGCGCTCCGTCTTGGCTTCGCCCGTGGTACATACTATATAGCCTATAGCACTCAAGGATCACGTACCTACATATCCAACGGTGAAAGAATTTTTGAAATCGGTCCAGTAGTTTCCGATATTAGAGCGTTCAAACAAACAAACTCTTCCGCTTTATTATATTAGTATAGATTAGTATAGATTATGCTGTAAGATCACGTCATTCTATCAGATCTAAAATTGCTATATTATGTAAAAGTAATTTATTATGCAGGTCAACCTTAATTGCACGATATCGAGACAAAATAAATAAATAAACGTGAGATACCTATATAGGTAGGTAGGTACTAGCTACCAAAAAGCTTATTTATAGTTTAAGTATATTAAACAATCTTGTAAATAAATTGATCCATAATAATTCAGGGCTCAGGCTATGATATTTTCTTAGAATTCTGTTCTTCCTTGCACTTTTGAGCGTAAGTTTTAGCTAGCAACACTAAAAGTCTTTTTATACCTTCAGATATTTCAAGTTTGAGGTTGTACTTTTAGGAAAAGCTAAAAGTTTTATTATTCTACTAGCGTAAATAATAGTATGTGCCTACGACTAGAGCTTCCAAAATTACGGATTTTCCAATTCCATAACTGGTTACGCATTTTAATGCTCTAATTACGTAATTACGTAATTACGTAACTGAATTTTGTAATTTTTTTTCAACAATGAAAATGAAATGAAAATTCCCAAAGTAGCTTATAAATAATCTAAATCTACCATTAGGGATTGAATTCGTCCTGAAAGGGGTCTAGGTCAATAATAAAATGAATTGTATGAAACGTAAATCGCTATTCTAGATCCCATTCAGTCAGACCGTCACCAGAATTTTGGTTACAACAACTTGTTAGGTAAGTATCTATGTTACTTAGTACTTTTGGAACATTTACAATAGAAATTGAGACGCACGGAGTGCACCAGGACATTAAAAATTGGTAAAGTACGTACGTACCATTTATTTTTTAAATTTTCCATTACAGTAAACCTAACAAAGTTAGTAGGACTATGTCAGCTTCAAAAACATATTTTAAGTTAGAACTAGATGTCTGTGACTTCATCCGCGTGGAATTAGGTTGCTGAAACTCTTTGTTTTCCCTAAGCTCCTTTATGTAATGTTTTCTTTATGTAAATAAAATTTTCCGCAAATTAAACATTAAATTAAGGCTGTGCGATGTAATTTCAGTGTACATATATAATCCATTCGTTCTTAAATGGTAATAATAAATTAGTATGGAAAACGTACCACCTTAAGGCTGTGCCGTCCTGTCCGTCGTCTATCTGTAATATCTGAACTACAAAACCAATAACCTTGAAATATTGACGGAACAATTTCTAAAGAAATTCCTTTATAACAATAATTACGTAATTGCGTAATTACGTAATGGAAGCTCTACCTACGACTTAAGAGCCCTCTCCATGGGCGCGACAAATCGTTGGTGAGTGGAGTCTAAAACAGTGATTTCTGCATTTAGAGAGCGAGACGTCTTCAGTATAGAATAGTACTAAAAATATATACATAAACAAATAATAAATTAATTAAATAAATAAATTTTGCTTGAGATATCATGATTTTTAGTGAAAAACGGCAAAGTAAAAAGATGCAAATCAAGGTTTGGAATTTCGCCTATTTTAGCAAATATTTGGCAATTTTTTATATGAACTAAAGACATTTGTAATTATTATGAAGTAACCTATGATAAGACTTCAGTCGTTTTTCAATTTTCTAGTTTCTTATATAGTTTACTAGCTGATGCTCGCGACTTCGCCCGCGTGGATTTTTATGAATATCACTTGGGGGTGGAATTCCCAAAAATCCTGAAACACGTAATTCTTTATTTTTAACCGAAAGTACAAATACCGATTTTCATTGATATAACTTTAAAAATGACGGACTTTCATACAAACTTTCATCCCCCATTTAACCCACTTGGGGGTATTTTTTCCAAAGTTTTTTAATCTGGTAACTCTTTATTTTTAATCTAAAACCTAAATACCAATTTTCATGGATATAACTTGAAAAATGGTGGACTTTCATACAAACTTTCATCCCCTATTTAACCCGCTTAGGGGTGGAATTCGCAATAATCCTTTCTTAGTGTGTGCCTACGTTATAAAAGGAAGCTATTGTGAAAATTTCAAGTTTCTAGCTTCAGTGGTTTTGGCTGTGCGTTGATTGTCAGTCAGTCAGGACAAGCTACTTTATATTATTATAGATTTACTACGCAAAATAAGCCAAGGGTATACATAGGTATATATCAGTAGCAGAGTTCATTGATTTCAGACTAAAAGTGTTAAAAAAAATAATTATAATAGTTTAATTCCCGCTTTCAAATATGTAAAAACCATTAGATAAGTGTCTTTCTTGTTTTTACGTTTTCTGTTGATTTCTATTTCTACGTTATTTATAACCAGTCAATGTCTAATTAACTACAGAATATCCACATGCACTTATAGTTACATCTGATTTGCGGAAATGTGTCTTTCTTTACAATATTATTCAATATTATTCTTTTCCTTTTTTGTAGTGATTTGTTTTAAAAGTGTTATGTTATGTTCGCTTTTTGATATCTGTAAATAAATAAATAAATAAAAAATAAATTATATTCCACGGACAAACTTCTTGTTAGACAACAGTATGCTGACTACCTACTTTTACAATGAAAAAAAAAAAACTGTAAAAATACTGAGAATAGCTAATAATAATGTTATCCTGACCTGATTTGGGCCACGGCAGAGTCTGACTAGGGGCTATCAAACTAAGTAGGAGATATTATTGTGCACAAAATAATATTATGTACATGTGCAAACTTACTAAGTATCTATCTTAGTCAAACCTTTACTAGAATATTAATAGAGATATGGGGATGTGCATACAAAACCAATTTAAAAGATCTTCAAATAGCCCAGAACAAATTGTTAAAAGTTTTATTCCAACTTGACTACCGCTTCTCGACTAAAGAACTAGGTATATAACAAAACTGACACGCTATCCATAAGTCAATTATACAAGTACAAAGCATGCATACTAGTAAAAAAATACTTTTAGATTCGTTGCACACACAAATCACTTTTAAAACAAAAACATATAAATACTCTTCTACACGACACAAACATAAGTTACAATTAACAAAAGCTAGGACTAAGACTTATGGTGCTAAAACTGTACAGTTTGAGGGAGTGCTACTGTACAACAGCCTACCAAAAGAAATACTAGAAGAAAAATCGTTTTCACAGTTCAAATCTAAATTAAAAAAATACTGTCAAACACAAAATATTACGTAATTTTAATTGCCGTATTATGTAAATTTATTTGGTTAATTTATTTTGATTTGTTTAAAGTCACCATATTAACTGTAAATTAGTGTAAAATAATAATAACTTTAGATTAAGTTTCTCTGGAAGCGAACTTTTGTTCTTTGAGAAATAAAACTCTTAAACCTGATCTATTGCCTCGACCCTCACTAGCATTTCTCAACAGCTCCAGACTATTACAGAAGAATTTGTTTACAGAAAAACGTATTTCAATCTCTTTTGGTCCTATAAGATCCTTAGTCCGGCCTTATTCAGCCGTCATAGATCAAAAACAGTATCGTATATCGTAAGGCAGTCGTAGGATAGTCGTGGCATGTAAGCATACCTTTTCAAACGTCAACTTCAAAAACCGCAAGATGGCGGATCCAGAAAATGCCATAGAGATAATAATAATAAGTAGAGTAGGCATACCTACCTTAAAAACGTGCCAAAAATACACTCACACACGCACAATCCTGTAACATAAAATGGCGCGTGTTCATTGTGATGTCTCAAGTTGTGCGTGTGTGAGTGTTCATGTATACATTTTAGGGAGGCCATCTTAAGGGAAGTTGCAATAAAATTTCTGCCACGATCTGTTTTATTGTTATGTTTAAAAATGTAGTGTTGTCTCTTACACACTTATGAAAATTTTGATAAGCTTAAGCTATTTTCCGATCCACTATTTTCTATAGGACATTATGCCAAGTCCTCTTCTATAGGTTCATGGAAAATGCGAAATGTCACATTTTGTTTTTTTTAGCTTGTTTTTTTAGCCAAGCGCTCGCTGAACTCGTGCGCACGTCATAGTTTGCGAATTAATTATCATTGCGAATAAAAACAAGTTTCCCAGAACTTATGGCGAAGTGATTGTGGTTACGGTGTGATCTAAAGGAGTGCAGTGAAAGTTGGTGCACAAAACTTTGAATTTGGAACATTTGAACACTGAAATTTTCAATTTGGCTGGGTTCCGAGTTGCGACGTAATTTAAAATCCTTATGAGGTACATATACATAGGCGTTCTATTTAATTTATTCTTATAATTTTCCTTGTAAAACCATATTCATCCATTGGCAGTGTTTAGTAGATGTACTTGTAAACTTGTTTTCGAGTTTACCTTTACAAGTGACTATCGTAACTAGGTTTTTTACCGCGAAACTATTCGCGTGGTAAATATTTTTTTAAATTCAAATACAGAAGTACCTATAGAAAAAAATATATCAATTTTAAAGTTCAGTCCACAGTATTTCAGTACAGTTGTTTGATTCCAGACCTACAACTGGAGTCAAAAGAATTGTCTATACCTATGTACGAAATACATAAATGTATTTCTTTACTACCTTGTTGTGTGTACAGCTTACTGGCAAGAAATCACAGCTTACCTACTTCTACCAGCAATATAGCACTTTATAAGGTTTTAATAAAACCCATCTAGAACTATGAAGTAAAAGTCTGGGATACAGCTAGCAAGTAATTCCTTGACCAAATTCCAAATAAGGCAATGCGAATTGTGTTATGCTATTGTTTTACGTTTACTATTTGTCCTAAATTACTAATAAAAATATACTTATATCATCTAAAGGTGGGTGTTTATACGAAAGCATATAATATAAGCACGCTTATTAAAATAAGCACAATAGCATGTTAATTTAAAAAAGTCCATTATTATTCAATTGCTTATTTTAATTGTGTTGATTGCTTATTTGCTTAATGTTATTCAACTTTTTATTGTTTATAATTATTGTAATCAGAGCAGAGCAGAGCCATCTAGGATAAATAGTTGTAAAATGTACATAAAATCAATAAACTTTTAAGTATGCCTGAATATTACATTAACTCACTAGTCACTAACCGTTAAATTATTAAGTTGAGCAAACAGCGAAAAACATATATATAAGCAAATAAGCAGTTATTAAAAGTGACTTTTGAAAAATAATAAAATGAAGAAGTCTGTTTATCATTTTAAGCAATTTTGCCCACCTCTAATATCATCATTATCTTCTTGGGTCTTTAGTCTTTTTGCTATAATCAATTTGCTATAATCTAACAATTTATAGAACAATCTATACTAATAAATAAAATTGAAGTGTCTGTCTGTAATATCGAAATAACTACCTCATATTAAGCTCATATGGTTATTTGAACGATACTATAACCGAATCACACGTTTTTAAAATTTTTGTCTGTCTGTCTGTCTGTCTGTCTGTCTGTCTGTCTGTCTGTCTGTCTGTTTGAACGGGCTAATCTTTGGAACGGCTGAACCGATTTTGACGGGACTTTCACATACAAGTAGAGAATTAACCAGGGAGTAACATAGGCTACTTTTTTAACCGACTTTCAAAAAAGGAGGAGTTGTGTTTTTCTACTTATGTACACCGATATCTCCGAGATTTCTGAACCGATTTGCGTAATTTTTTTTTAATCGATAGTAAAACATTGCGACACTGTCCTACAAAAAATTTGGATTCCAACTCCTCAATCCTGATGCTGTAGGGGATCTGATCCCCAACACTAATGGGATTTAGGCACTGTCGGTTATTTAAATTGATATTGGGGATACCAATTAAAGACTTTATTGTTGAATGACCTCGAGTAGGTACATGTCCAACTCCTCAACCCTGATGCTGTAAGGAATTGCATTCCGAAATCGTAAGGATCCCACGGAATTTTTCCGTTTTGTGGACGGGTTACTACTTACTACAGATAGGCTACTTTTTGTTCTGGAAAATCAAAATTCCCACGAGATTTTTACAAACCACACGGGCGAAGCCGTGGGCATCATCTAGTTTATTAATATTTGTAATAAGACTAGCAGCTTTCGCTGATACGTCTATATCAGATGTGCTCCGAGTTCTTTCTATATTTGTCTAATTGGTTTTACTACTATTTTTACTACTTTATATAACTATTTTTTTCCCCCAGTGTAGTGGGCTAAACCTTTCTCATTCTGAGAGCAGATCTGTGCTATGTAGTGGATGGGTAATGGGTTGATAGAATAGAATAGAATAGAAACACTTAATTGCATACCAAAATATAAATAACACAAAGAAAGAATACAATAATTATTCTAAGTACGGTAGCATGCAAAGGCGGCCTTATTGCTAAAGCAATCTCTTCCAGGCAGTTGATAATGATGAATGGACATAAATACTTCTGTAGCCTCCCCTATTCTGTGTAACACTGTGCTTATTCGGTATGTGTTCTTTCTAAAGTGGTAACAAACATACAGACAAAATGTTTAGTTAGCAGGAAGTAGGAAAACCAGACAACCAAAATAACAAACTTTGGGAGGAACTATTCTAATAAATAATTAATTTAATTAATATGTGGTTGTTGTAATCTATCTATATTACAACATTACTACACTGTCCCAAAAGTATCCGACCTATGTTCATATGTTCGGAATTTCGGATTTCGGAATACAATTCCTTACAGCATCAGGGTTGAGGAGTTGGATATGTACCTACTCGAGTTCATTCAACGATAAAGTCTTTAATTGGTACCCCCAATATCAATTTAAATAACCGAAAGTTTCTAAAACCCATTAGTTTTGGGGATTAGGTCCCCTACAGCATCAGCATTGAGGAGTTGGAATCCAAATTTTTTATAGAACAGGGTCGCAATGTTTCTCTATCGATTTAAAAAAAAATTACGCAAATCGGTTCAGAAATCTCGGAGATATCGGTGTACATAGGTAGAAAAACACAACTCCTCTTTTTTTGAAAGTCGGTTAAAAAAGTAGCCTATGTTACTCCCTGGTTAATTCTCTACTTGTATGTGAAGGTCCCGTCAAAATCGGTTCAGCCGTTCCGAAGATTAGCCCGTTCAAACAGACAGACAGACAGACAGACAGACAAAAATTTTAAAAACGTGTGATTCGGTTATGGTAGCGTTCAAATAACCATATGAGCTTAATATGAGGTAGTTATTTCGATATTACAGACAGACACTTCAATTTTATTTATTAGTATAGATAGAGGGTGATGAAAAGTAGAGTGTATCACTCGGGCGCAATATATTTTTGGCTCGGGCGACGTACTTTGAATCCCTCGCTACGTTCAGGATTGTACTAAAGAATATTCTACTATACAATCCTCCTCACTTCGCTCTGGATTCAAAAAGCGCCCTCGCCGTAAAAATATTATTTTGCTCCCTTATGATACAATCTACTATTGTCCATAGTAATTAAAGTAAGAGATTATGTTGTCTACGGCCTTAAAATGCAAGAGCAACAAACTTAGCAAAAGTTAGTGCATCTAAACCGAATTTATCAAGTTTAAAATCGAATGTAAAAATGAGGTACTGTTTCCAAATATGTTTTGTCCGTGTGAGGTGGTGTTTCAGAACGTAGTCTGTCCAGCTGTCAGCAAAATAACAATTTATTATGGTCTGTCTAAGGCGGCAAACTACGATTATTTAAATAAGTAATTAAACAAAATTGTTTTAGTATTGTTGTATAAGCATGGAACAAGGAATCCTAGTAGGGAATCATTCAGTTAGCTCAAGAAATAAATTAAAAATTTAAAAAACCCCGACATTCGGCATTTTGTGGCAGCGGCCATCTTGGGTTTGCAATAGTGCTATTCTACCTACTAGTCAAGCCCTTTCATTTGATACCCATATTAAGGGAGTTGTAAAAAAATATGTAATCCGCCATTTTGTAGCGGTGGACATCTTGGATCGATTAGGTACATATTTTTCACAACTCCCTCAATACGGGTATCAAATGAAAGGGCTTGACTAGTAGAATAGCACTATGCAAATCCAAGATGGCCGCCGCCACAAAATGGCGAATGTCGGGGGTTTTTTAAATTTTTAATTTTAAATACTTGAGGAGCGTTGTTTCAAATCGTATTTTGTCCATAGTAATCAAAATAAGAGATTTCGTTATATATGGCCTTAAAATGCAAGAGTAACTAACTTAGCAAAAGTTAGTGCATAAAAACCGAATTTGTCAAGAAAATAATCGAAAATAATCAAAATGAGGTGCTGTTTCAAAATATGTTTTGTCCGTGTGAAGTAGATATGAGCGCCGATGGCCAATTCCACGGCGGCGGCGTGATCTGAAAATTTTCACGGCGGCGGCGGCGTCGCGGCGGCGTGGTCGTGGGCCTTAAAGTTTTTATCAGGGATCGATTTTTTTTAAATATAATATTAAATTATATTAAATAGGTTTAAAAAAGGCGTTATAATATTCTTCTTATACAGGTACGTGGTACAAAAACAATGTAGGTAATCGTTAATTCTTACATTTTACTTTCTTAGCAACAACAAATCACACTTTTAATCAAAAGTTTTATTTTTGCAAACAGTTAAGTATATTCTTTACCTGCATTTAATTATTAACTACTTTTATAAGCAGTTACAATTCTCCATAATAACATAACGTTAATTTAAATAGGAGCGCTTTGCTTGAATCTGTCTTAAATTTAAAAATATATAAAAAACAAAATTTATGCATCACAATCACGAAGAACAAATACTTAGTTTTTCTTTGATAAAGTTGAAAAACACAATACAAGCGAGCAAAATTCTCTATCCTAACATAACATAAATCTTAATCAAAGTTTCAAAATCAAATCAACCCGCTTAGTTTGAATCTGTCATAATTGATGACAGACTGTCATTTAAACTTTCATCCCCTACTTAACCCACTTGCGGATAGAATTTCCAAAAATCCTGAAATTCATATTTTTTATTTTTTATCGAAAGCTCAAATACCAATTTTCATGGCTATCTCTTGAAAAATGACCGACTTTCATACAAACTTACATGCTCTATTTAACCCCCATAGGGGTGGAATTTCCAATAATCCATTCTTAGTATGCGCCTACGTTGAAAAACCTTACGAATTCAATGTACCTCTGTAATTATGTGTTTCGTCGACTACAGTAAGGCCTTTGACTGTGTGAACTGGAAGCTCCTACTTATGTACTTACAGTTCTCCAGGAAATGGGACTCCCAAAACATCTGGTAGAAGTGCTTCAAGGCGTATACTCAGATAGTTAGGGGGTAGTAAAAACCGACAAGACGATATCAACACTTTTCCCGTTTGGCAAAGGAGTTCGTCAAGGATCCATCGTATCTCCTATTCTGTTTAACATCTACGGAGAGAGAATCATACGCCGGACCTGCGAAGACTTCTTTGATTTCTTCGGCTATATCGCTCGTAAACCCGGCGATAACCTACAAAACTTATAGTTACCGGGAAAATGAACAGCAAGTGATCGAGAGGTAGGTAGAGGAGTCCAATTCACTGGACTGACCAGATCTGTCCACTCTCAACATGAAAGTTGCCGAAGCGGTTCACGTCGCTGAAAGCCGGAACAGATGGCGCAACTTTGTTCGTGGGAAATTAATTCCCTGATGGATCACGAGCCACGACAGTATTGGGGGATTGACGCAAGGAGGAGTGTGTGCCTGCATCATAAAAGAAAGCTACTGTGAAAAAATTGTTAAATAAGGGATGAAAGTTTGTATGAAAGTCTGTCATTTTTCAAGTTATATCCATGAAAATTGGTATTTGAGCTTTCGATAAAAAACAAAAAATATAAATTACACTGTGTGTAATTAAAATAAAATTCCCGACAGTATGTATGTATGTATATACTTTATTGCACACCACATAAGAGAAGAACACAAAGGACATGTTATATAAAAGAAAACTTAAAACGTAGGTCCACGGCGGTTCTATTGCTAAGTAATGATTTCTTCCAGACAACCTTAACGCTAAGGAGAAGATGAACAAGTGGACAGTGGGAGTGGGAGTGGAAAGTACCGAAAGAACTGGGAATCAAATTTGATTTCCCGGTTCTTTTTTACTGACAAAACAACCGGTACTTTCAAGATCGGGATTTCCCGGTTCTGAACTCTGTGTACCTAATAAATAAGTGCGTGCGAGCGGGAAAGCAAGTTGCAACTTGGCACGACGGCGCGCCGCATGTTTCAGTCGGCGGCGGCGCGCCGTGTGATATCACGGCGACGACGGCGCGCCGGCGCGGCGCTCATATCTAGTGTGAAGTGGTGTTTCAGAACATAGTCTGTCCACCTGTTAGCAAAATAACAATTTATTATGGTCTGTCTGTGGCGGCAAACTGTACGATTATTTAAATAATGGCCTGTTTCACTACCTTCTGATAAGTAAGTTAAGTATCTACAACTTTTGTCTTTGTCATTTGACATAATCCGAAAATCCGACACTTATCAGAAGGTGGTGAAACAGGCCCTTAGTAATTTAAACAAAATTGTTTTAATATTGTTGCACAAGCATGGAGCAAGGAGTCCTAGTAGGAAATCATTCAGTTGGCTCAAGAAAAAAAGACACAAAACACCAAAAGAAAGAGGCGAGGAATATTTAAATTATCGTTTTATTGTTTCTTTGTACTATTATACGACTCTTCTGTATTTTGTCGGCAGTTATAAGATTCTGGCTACAATATGAATTTATTTTGTTTCAGTTATGATAATTATAAAGGAACCTGAACTGAACAATTTTGTCATTCATAATTCCATGCATTCATAGTAAATCAAGATTCGACCTGTTATCGACACAACACGACATCGACACACAACACGACATCGACACAACACAACACTTGTTATGTTGTGCTATATATAAATTTGATTTAATACAGTGAAAACACTATTTTATGCATACTCTGTGTATAAAATATAGACCATAAGCGTTTTTTTTATTTTTTAGTAGGTATTATTGGACAAAATATGAATCATTTCTTTGTACATAATATGCTTTGAAAATAAACCAGTGTTTCAAAATGTATTGTGTCCATAAACCAGTGTTTCAAAATGTATTGTGTCCATACAAATGGTTCAAAACATATTTTGTTTAATATTTATGCTTAATTAACTTAATAAAATCAGCCAAGTGCGAGTCGGGCCTCGCTCTTTCAGGGTTCCGTACATAATTATGAACAATATAATATTTTGGGTCTAAGAAATATTTAATTTCCGAGCTAGACATCGCAACAAACCGTGAAAGAAAAACCCAAAAAAATGTTCGTTTATTTTGGTCACAGCTTATAAACTATTTAATAAATCGTTGTTTTCAGTATTTGTTGTTTAAATAGAGCATATAGTACATAATATACTGAAATATCATATTCCCAACTAGTTTAGTTTTTGAGATAGCCCCCGTCACAAAAATGGTCTAAAACTGACAACTTTGATGGCCTCCCATTCCCTTATTTTTTGAGATAAAAATTAAAAAAATATATATTTGTACTCTACTTAATGAGCTCTAAATAATGATACCCCACAAGCTAGGGTAAAGAAAAAAATTTTTTTTCCGGCTCCTTTTTCATGTATGGGAGCCCCCCTGAAAAATAATTTAATTCAATTTCTAATTCAATATTTGATTTTGGGTTAACGTTTTACACTAAATACCAAAATTTCAGGTTTGTAACTCATTTCGTCTGCGAGCTAGAGACCTGTGACCGGCGGACAGACGGACAGACAGACAGACAGACAGACAGACAGACAGCCGAGTGACATTAATAGGGCTCCGTTTTTTACCCTTCGGGTACGGAACCCTAGAAAAATTATAGAACACTATTTGTATTTTTATTCAGACATGCTATACTATGCTTTATATTTGCCATGGTAAATTTATTTCTACATATAATTTTAAGAAAAAGGCATAAATTAAAAACGGCTATTTTTGAAAAATACACATTTTTGGATAAAATGAGTTTTGAAAAAACGCTCCTCACTTGTCATTCTTATGTACGAAGTTACGCACATACATGTACCCATATGTGACTAATATTTTTGATTTATACACCGATTACTCTGAGATTGCTGGCCCGAGGTCGGTTTAATTTTTGCAAAAAAATAGCTTGTTTTGTTTTGTCTATTTTGTCACATGTACTTCACATTGCTAATAGTGCGAAGCGCGGCTCGCACTTTGCCGAAGCTAAGTGATGATCACTAAAACAAAAACAACATAGAGAGAGCCTTGAGTAATATTAACCCCTTAAGGTGCGTCCAGACTTGAACATTTCACCGAACCGAACAGCGAACATTTCGGCGAACTTGTTACGCTCAATGTGGACGGCGCGCTTGGAGCGCTTGAGATGGGTTACTGCGTAACAGTTCGGCGAAAGTTTCGCCGAACTGTTACGCAGTTAATGTTCAAGTCTGGACGCACCTTTACGTGCGTCATCTTATTTTTATGCAACCGTGCATGCGTCAGCGTTATATGTAGTATCCTTATCAATAGACAGACCTGTGACATTTGTAACATAAAAATTGTTTTTATAGTTTGACTAGCTGTTGCCCGCGACTTCGTCCGCGTTAAAAAAATTTAAACGGGAACCCTTTGTTTCCCCGGGATAAAATAGTAGCCAGTCACTTTCCAGGTCCTCAACTAAAAAAATGCAACTGCAAAAAATCACGTCAATCTGTAGTTAAATGTCCGATAGTAATAATATGTCGAAAGTAAACCATTTTACCCCCCTTGGGGTGGATTTTCGTCAAATTTTTCTTAGCTGATGCCTACCCCCTAGAAAGAACCTAACTTCCTTTCAAGTTAATAATAACAATAACTAAAACTTCACATAAAAAGTTTCATCCCCTTTTTTACCACCCTTAAGAGGATATTTTCCACACACTACCACACTACACCACACCACCACAACTTATAAAGGTTTCTATTTAAAATTTATAATGTAAATGCCTATTTTCATATCTGTAACTTCAAAAACATAGAACTTTCATATAACCTTCCTACCCCCATTTTACCCCCTTAGGGGAGGATTTTCGTGAAATCTTTTCTAGGCTGATATCTAAGCCCTAGAATAAACCTACGTCTCAAATTTCAAGTCGATAATAACAATAATTAAAACTTAACATAAAAACTTTCAACCCCTATTTTACCACCCTTAAGGGAAGATTTTTCAGAATAAAATATACAGGTTTATATTATTTAAAACTAATAATCTAAATGCCGATTTTCAGGTCTGTAACTTTAAAAACATAGGACTTTCATACAAACTTTCTACCCCCATTTTACCCCCTTAGGGGAGGATTTTAGGGATACTAAATAGCCTATAACCTTCCCGGAAAATTGTACTACCAAATGCAAAAAGAATTTTTCAAATCCGACTGGTACTTCCAGAGATTAGCGCGTTCAAACAAACAAACTCTTCCGCTTTATTATATTAGTATAGATTTTTAATTCGGTGGAATTCTGGCAGTTGTTATTTTAAAAATAGAAAATACAATATCTTTGAAATAGAATGAGTTGTTTGCATGAAAAACAGGGTTAATACCTGGAGTTCGATTTTACCCCTAACTAAAGTATAGGTCGACCAGAATCTCATGAAAAATACGGAAATGAAATTCCAAAGTTACCAACACTGCGGCTGCCCTAGCGATAAACAAAGTAACTGACATTTTTTGTGAAATTGACTTTTTTGCATTAACAAAAGTTTTATGTCGAGTGGTTTTTTACCACAGTTTAATATTTCAAATAACTTGAACCGTTTACTGAAATTTGAATTGCTCAAACAAAGTAACTGCACACACTAACCCGGAATATAAATGCAAAAACCGAGTAAACAACAAGCACAACACAAAAACAAAGTAATTGTATGTTGATTACTTTGTTTTTGTATTTAAAATGCAGTTGCTTGATATTTCGTTTCGTGAAACGATCCGTAAGGTGTTCTGAATGTAATTACTTTATTTATCACTAGGGCAGCCAAGTTAACCTAGTGTTGCTTACTACAAAATTTAATTTTCCTATTTCCTATTCCACTATATGTCAGGCATTTGTCATGTCTACATGCGGCAATTGATTTTCATTTAAGTTTTGAATTTATTATCTTTTTTGTGGGAACTGTTTTATTTCGGGTAACATTAAGAAACGTCAGAATTGTACGGAATTAAAAATCAGACTATAAATTATAGTCCGGCAGCCGAGGAACATTTTTTTAGTGATTAATAACAGGCTGAATCTTCGTGAGTAGGTTCGTTTCGACGAGACGACCAAGTTTTCCTCTATGAAAATTCTCGATGGAGGTAGCTACTCGAGTGCGCAGATGTTAAACATTTCGATTCGCTCGGGTGGGAAATCGTTCCACTGTTGTAGGACTATGTGGCCATTGCATTATACAACTATTTACTAACCTGCATACAAAAAATCAGCTTCTGATTTCAGCTTTCTTTTGAAAGACGGTTTTACGTGCTCTTCGAGGCACGGCGGTGTATCTAACACCGCTAACTTCCAACTCCGGGCTAGCACTGAGAATTGCTTGTTAGAAAAACCCAATATCTTTTAATTTTCGGGCCGATACCAGGACCTCATGACCCGCAGCAGAATAAGTCATCCACTAAATATTATCTTATCTGTGTGTCTGTCTGTCTGTGGTATCGCAGCTCCGAAACGGATGAAGCGATTTTGATTTTATTTTTGTTTGTAAGGTGACTCGATCGAGAATGTTTTTAGCTATATGATTCAAGAAAACCTATTCTGCAATTTGAAGATCAGCAGCTCTTTAAACAATCCTTTGAAATATGTCTAAAAACTCTAAAATGCCTAATGCAATAAACCGCATCAAAATCGGCCCGGTTCTTATGTTCATATTTTCATGAAAAACTTCAGGAAAATCCTACTAATCCTACTAATATTATATAAATGTGAAAGTGTGGATGTTTGGATGTTTAGATGTTTGGATGTTTGGATGTTTGTTACTCAATCACGTCGAAACTACTGCACCGATTTGGCTGAAATTTTGAATGGAGATAGATTATGTCTTGACTTAAAACATAGGCTAACATTTTTATTCCGAAAAATCAAAGAGTTCCCACGGGATTTTGAAAAAACCGAAATCTATAGCTGCAGCTATAGGTAGATTTCTATAGCAAACTTCCTTGAAAGTAGCTGGTATAAAGGTTGGAAAAGGGAGCGGGAACGGGAACCGGAAATCCACGATTCCCTCGGGATTTGTGCAAAACCGAAATTCACGCGGGCGAAGCCGCGGGCATTCTCTAGTGGGAACATAAAAAAACACTACAATAACATATATACTGCCATTTGGCTGATACTTGATAGAGGAAGGGACACTTGACTCTAATAAAAATTAGCACTTTAAAACATCATATTTTACAAACGGATCTAGAAATCGAAAAATGATGTTACCACACCCACAGTATTTTTAAAAGACCTATTCAACGATACCCCACACTATGGGGTAGACGAGAAAAAAATATTCATCCCCACTTTACATGTAGGGGAGCTACCCTAAAAAAAAGTATTTATCAAAATTTTATTTCACCACTTTGTCGGCGTGATTAATATTTATATCCATGCCAAATTACAGATTTCTAGCACTAATAGTCTCTGAGATTAACCGAGGACGGACGGAGGGACAGACAGACGGACGGACATGGCGAAACTATAAGGGTTCCTTGTTTACTACGGAACCCTAAAAAGAGGTGGCCAACGCTATACATATAACGCCCGTGGAACTTTCCACATGTCGTCACCGTAAAGACTGCCGTCTTTTTGCGGCTATAGTATAGTACCGCTATAGCACCGCTATCCTAGGAAACCGGAGCTTTAGCCGCTCATTGTCCGCCTAGTGGGGACACAGCTTTAGACGTGTTTACGCTTTATCAGACCCTGCGTATGTGTCAGCTAAATATAGTACACCCGTTATCACCGCTGTACTGCGACCACATGAGTAGATATACCTACAGAGAGGAAGCTTCATACAAGCGGCCCGCTGTGGGTACACTCACACAAACACACTCACCAACGGCTCACGGACGCCCGCGTCTGACCTCCAACCAGCTCAGTTGAGTGACAAACATGCGCTATGTGTGAGTTTACCTACAGCGGGCCGCTTGTAGAAGCTTCCTCTCTGTACCTATCTACTCGTGTGACATGAGTAGATATACGTACAGAGAGGAAGCTTCATACAAGCGGCCCGCTGTGGGCACACTCACACAGCGCGACTCACGCACACATGAGCTCTCACCAACGGTTCACGGACGCTCCGCTGGGGCTCAGTTGGGAGGCAAACGACAAGTATGGGTCGTGCGCATTAAATCAATACTGAGAATATTAAGTGTTTGGCGAGAGATTAGAGATTGTGTAAATTTTATTAAAAAAACTAGCGGATCCGGCAGACTTCGTCCTGCCCGGTGACATATATGTCTACCCGGTGATATATATATAGGCTGCCTGCCCGATAGCAGAGCCACCTACCGAGTCCCGGTAGGTTATCTGTACCTACCCGGTAATTGTTTTCAAACCATTCAGGAACCCATTGAAAAATACACAAAAAATTCATCCAAATGGGTCCAGCCGTTTAGGAGGAGTTACGTAACAAACGCACGTACAGAAGAATTATATACATAAGTACGAGTGAGAGAGTTTACCGTATTGTCGGGATGAACATTAAATGTTTGACAGTTACGAAACCCATGAACATTTTGTATGTGAAAATATTTTACCCTTTATTTAATTTTTTCGTCAATTTTCTAATCTTTTTAATAGTTATTCTGCTATTCGGGACGGAGACAAATACAACTAATCAAAAATTATGAAAATCGCTCCAGCAGCCGTTCTCGAGTTAAGTGTTCAAACAAACACGACTTTGTTTTATATATTAAGATGGACTTACCTAAGTGTTGTGTTTAGATAAAAATGCCTAACCATTGTACAGTTAACAGTATGATTAAATTCACACGCAACAGGTGACAACCCTATGAGAATAGGTATAAATGGACGTTGTTAAAAAGTTTCCCCTCTTTAGGGATATTTACTCATGTGCTACGAGTCAGGCGAACGCATCACGCAAAATATATTATATTGAGCGTGCTCTGAATTCACTCATACTTAACTCAGACAGACGAGACAGGTTTACGTCAGAGATATGTTTGTGTACCGTTTTAAATCTGTCTGCAAGTCTGAGTAAAGTCTGAGTACGCTGTATCAGCACTCAGCAGAGCTAAGCATTATGGTAGGGGAGCTGAGGATGCTAAATGTGGATTTACTCCAGCGTCGTCGGGACCTATTACATTTTGTAGATTAGTTGATAGCAAGAATAAAATCTTCTATAGGTATCTTCTATTCTATCTTCTATACATACATATTATAATAAAATCGTAGACTTGCCGTGTCTGTACATCAAAGATTTTTGCAAAATTGGGGATGTTAAGGATAAGTAATGGAACGTAAAAAAGCTATTTTTGAAATTTTTGTCTGTTTGTCTGTATGTTTGTGCGCGCGCATCACGCAAAAACTACTAAATGGATTGAAATGAAACTTGGCATGATTCATAACTATGGAGTAACATATATGGTAGGATACTTTTTATCCCGAAATTCAGCACGGTTCCCTTGGGAGAGGAGATGATAGTCAAAATGTGTATTTAGCTGTAATTCATTAACGCGTGGTCCAATTCCATTCAATCTTTTTTTGTTAGAAAGGAAATACTTTAAAGATTATTTCGTAAATATTTCAAGGTCATCGGTTTTGTAGTTCGGAAATGACAGCCATCACAACCCTCAGTATTCCATATAACTTGGAGTCCGCATTGTAAAGGAAACTTTTAACATCCGGATTGTTATTATCTGGGCTACATTAAAATTTATATTTGTCTGTCTCCGAAATGCTGAACCGATTTTGATGGGACTTTCATTGGGAAAACATTGGGAAAAGTGATGGGAAAGAGCTATTAAAAATTAATACTCATTACTGTATAGTTCCATTTTAATGTGCGACTCTTAACAGTATGATCTCAAAGGAGCTTATGAAAAACGAAGAGTTCCCGCGGGATTTTTAAAAACCCTAAATCCACGCGGACGAAGTCGCTGGCATCCTCTAGGTTCGTATAATATAAATCGGTTAAACGGATAGACCTTTAAAACTGGGTAAAAATTGTTCTATTATAGCAAAAAGGTTATCGGATATGAATAGGGTTATTAAAATAATAAAGAATTGTATATTTCGTTGACAAACATTGTAATTAAAAAATCATCCGATGTAATTAAAAACGTTATTACTAATGATAGTGCTCATTTTGCGTTTGGTAAATATTTGATTAGGTACATTCACAAGTTGTTTTGCACAGCGCAAAGGCGTGGTTAAAAGTTTTCATTGGTCCATTTAATATATCGATTTCTCTCTATAATTATATAAATGAAAATTAGTAATTACTACTTTTGAAAGTTTATCTCTATGCTATAATTAGGTGTGTTGTGTTTGGAAAGTATCGTTTTGTGAGTATCACGTGGTATCACTACATAGTAATAGTACCTAGTACCTATAAAACAAAATCGCTTTCTCTGTCCCTATGTCCCTATGTTCCTATGTATGCTTAAATCTTTAAAACTACGCAACGGATTTGATGCGGTTTTTTTTAATAGATAGAGTGATTCAAGAGGAAGGTTTATAAGTAGAAAAATTGGACCTGGTAGGTGGCGCTAATAGCGGGCAGGGCGACGTCTGCCGGTGCCGGGTCCGCTAGTCGCGTAATAGTTATTTATGCGACTGTTATGGGTAGTGTTTTAATAGAATAGAATAGAATAGAAAAGTTTTTTATTCAAATAAACTTTTACAAGTATTTTTGAATCGTCAATTGAATCTACCACAGGTTCGGAATGCAGTTCCAGCCGAGAAGAACCTGCAAGAAACTCGGCTGTTGCTCTTTTTTAGGGTTCCGTAGTAAACAAGGAACCCTTATAGTTTCGCCATGTCCGTCCGTCTATCTGTCCGTCCGTCCTCAGTTAATCTCAGAGACTATTAGTGCTAGAAATCTGTAATTTGGCATGGGTATAAATATTAATCACGCCGACAAAGTGGTGAAATAAAATTTTGATAAATATTTTTTTTAGGGTAGCTCCCGTACATGTAAAGTGGGGATGATAATTTTTTTTCTCGTCTACCCCATAGTGTGGGGTATCGTTGAATAGGTCTTTTAAAAATACTGTGGGTATGGGAACATCATTTTTCGATTTCTAGACCGGTTTGTAAAATATGATGTTTTAAAGTGTAAATTTTTATTAGAGTCAAGTGTCCCCCCCCTCTATCAGCCAAATGGCAGTATATAGGAACTTGAAAAAATTCACAGCAGTAGTATATATAATCAATTAAGGAAAACTATCATGGCTAAGTAGGGTTCACAGGTTAAGGAGTTATATCTGTTTTTCCAGGATTGTGACTACGGAACCCTACACTGCGCGTGGCCCGCCACGCACTTGGCCGGTTATTTTAAAAATAACATTATAACAATTATTATTATTAATGTACATGATTGAAATGCCGTCTCGCGCATTGCTGGAACGAGATTCTATTAATTAAAACGTGTAATTTAAAACGGATGTTATAATGTTGTACTGAATTTCATAATAACACTCCTTTGGCTCTCTAAGGGTCTGTTTCACCACTTTCCGATAAGTGCCGGAGAACCTAAACGTAAGTTTTGTCACTTTCTTCTTTTATGTCAAGTGATACAGATAAATGTTGGGAATAAGCTATCCGACACTTATCAGAAGGTGGTGAAACAGTCCCTTAATCAATTACTTTCTTGCAAATCTTACTAATTGATTTACATATTTGGGAATAAGTGAATCAAGAATAAAGAGCTATGCTCGGAGTTTCTCTACGCGATCAAATCAGAAATGAGGAAATCCGTAGAAGAACCAAAGTCACCGACATAGCTCAGCGGGTCGCGAAACTGAAGTGGCAATGGGCGGGGCACATAGTTCGGAGAACCGATGGACGTTGGGGTCCCAAGGTGCTGGAGTGGCGACCTCGCACCGGGAAGCGCAGTGTTGGTAGACCCCCCACTAGATGGACCGACGACATCAAACGAGTCGCAGGGAGCCGCTGCATACAAGCGGCGCAAGACCGTGGCTTGTGGAAATCCCTTCAAGATACCTATGTCCAGCAGTGGACGTCGATTGGTTGATAACGACGACGACGAATCAAGAATATAAATCATTCCTTGTTTTCCGAAACAAAACAGTTAATAAGAAACGGAAATAGAGTAGGTACTATCATTGTTGATTCGTATTTCGACGAATAAAATGTTTCTTATCACGAAGTGATAACGGAAGGGACTGTTTATGAACTTGGTAACATTAAAACCGATGATATCACCCAGATATATGTTATTGACAATTGCCTGACCCTGAACCTGATGTAAAATAATTAAATTATTGTTAGGTATTGGGGTTTTTCTCTACAAAAATTCTCAGTGCCAGCCCGGAGTTGGCAGGTGGCGGTGTTTCACCCCCGTGCCTCGGAGAGCATGTTAAGCAGTCTATATAGCTGTCTATAGCTGAGCTGTAGCTGTAGATTTCGGTTTTTTCAAAATCCCGCGGGAACTGGATTTTTCCAGGATAAAAAGTAGCCTATGTGTTAAGTCAGGGCATAATCTATCTCCATTCAAATCTCACTTCAGGCAAATCGGTTCAGTACTTGCGGCGTTATAGAGTAACAAACATACACACAAACTTTCGCCTTTACAATATTAGTGTGATCATCAACCATGTCCATGATTTTTTGTCATTAAAAAATCTTTTACGCTATAAATAAGATTTTTCAATTAATTTGCGTTTTATACAAGTATAAATTAAAAAATTTAAAAGCCCCCGACAATCGCCATTTTGTGGTGGTGGCCATCTTGGATTTGGAATAGTGCTATTCTACTAGTCAAGCCCTTTCATTTGATACCCATATTAAGGGAGTTGTGAAAAAATATGTAATCCGCCATTTTGTAGCGGTTTTTTGTTTTGTAAAAAAACCGCATTCAAATCGGTCCACCCGTTTGAGCGCTAGGGGAACACACACACACACACACACACACACACACACACACACACACACACACACACACACACACACACACACACACACACACACACACACACACACACACACACACACACACACACACACACACACACACACACACACACACACACACGCACGCACACGCACGTTAAACTTATAACACCCCGTCGTTTTTGCGTCGGGGGCTAAAAAACCTTGAACGGCGGGACGAAAACGAAAATGATTTCATTATTACGACGAAGACGAAGAAATGTTTCTTATCACGAAGTGATAACGCGAGGGACAGTTTATAAAGATAACCAGTTGTGATAGGAAGTGATGATGTCACCATGATTCTTGGTTATTAATGACAATGGCTTGACCTTGAACTTGCGTACCACGTGCTCTTAGATGTCCCGGTTTCCAGGGGTCGGTGGATACGTCCCGATTTTTTATTTTACTATAGGGACGCCTTTCAGTGTCCCGATTTTGAGCGATTCACAGTTTGGACATCTTTACTGCGGTCCGTTGACTAAAAAGCAGTGTGCTTAGTCTCAGTAATTCAGTATGGAGCGCTCCAAAACTTTATAGTATACTAGCGGTCCGCCCCGGCTTCGCCCGTGGTACATATATAGCCTATAGCACTCAAGGGTCACTTACATATCCAAAGGTGAAAGAATTTTTGAAATCGGTGCAGTAGTTCCTGAGATTAGCGCGTTCAAACAAACAAACTCTTCCGCTTTATTATATTAGTATAGACTATAGATCGAATCACAAATGACTTCAGAGCAAAATGAACCCAAAGACTCTTGTTTTAAAGTCGTAATTCAATAGTTTGAATATTTATTTTACAACATTTCTGCTTGGAGCGCTGGCTGTTTTCGAATGCTGAATGTATTGGCGAACTCAAACCATAATATAAGCCATTTTAGGTCCATTTTACTCTGAAGTCATTGTCATTCGATCAATAGTATACTAAAAAGTTTTGGAGCTCTGCAAACTGAGACTTAAGCACTTTAGCCCAAAGTTGGTCGTTTTTGACGTGATAAGTTGATGACGTCTTATATACTGATGAACGCCGGCTGCACGCACGAAAAACTGAATCATTGTCACGTTCCGCCAGAGCCGAGCGTGCAAGCGAGAGCGAGGAACAAGCGATAGAGAGGCACGATCGGCTTAAGCGTTCGGCTTCATCAATGTTTTCTTATGTCGTTATCACGTAAAATTATCGTCCTTAAACCGACTTTACAGACAAGTTATTTTTTTGCATAGTTTTTTTATCAGACTTCATAAACAGAGATTATATTATCAGTTCGACACGTTTATTCAGTATGTATAGGTATGTGATATTATTGAAACTGCAATTTATTTTCTTAAGGTATAGTAGGTATATAACTAAAAATTATTAAAATAATATTTACAAAAACTATACACCGTTCACTTCAGGACTTCCAATTGATGAAGATTGTGAGCATTTTTCTTTATTGGCTTACATAATTGCTTACAGTTATAGAATAGAATAGAAAAGTTTTTTATTCAAATAAACTTTTACAAGTACTTTTGAATAGTCAATTGAATCTACCACTGGTTCGGAATGCCATTCCAACCGAGAAGAACCAGCAAGAAACTCGGCGGTTGCTCTTTTCCAAATTTACAATATCAATATAACAATTTTATGTTAAGTACATGATTGAATTGCCGTCTCGCGCATTGCTGGAACGATTCAAATCCACGCCTTTTTATCATTTATATAATCTTCATATATATGTACACCTAATACTTCATATATGTACAACTTCATATATGTACATTTATATATGTACACCTAAGGATGTGGACGCGATCAGCAAAATACTATTTATACATACATATACGAACGATAAGAGATACAAGGTCACCCTGCCTCACAGACTCGCATCATTCGCAGAAATCTAAATGTGGACGCGTTGACTTATATATATATATATATATATATATATATTACTTCGTTATTTGATATATATATTACTTCGTTATTTACATCAACGTGTGGACGTGTTATTGTTGCGACTTTGCGAAATTCGTTCGTTCGTCTCAACCAATAGACGTCCACTGCTGGACATAGGTCTCTTGCAAGGATCGCCACAGCACACGATCTTGTGCCGCCTGATTCCAGCGGCTGCCAGCGACTCGCTTGAGATCGTCTGTCCAACGAGTGGGGGGTCTACCTGCGCTTCGTTTACTGGTGCGAGGTCGCCATTCAAGCACCTTGGGACCCCAACGTCCATCGGTTCTTCGAACAATGTGCCCCGCCCATTGCCACTTCAGCTTCGCGACTCGATGAGCTATGTCGGTAACTCTGGTTCTCCTGCGGATCTCCTCATTTCTGATTTGATCCCGCAGGGATACTCCGAGCATAGCTCTCTCCATCGCCCGCTGAGTGACCCTGAGCCTTCTTATGAGGCCCATTGTCAGCGACCATGTCTCAGATCCGTAAGTCATCACTGGCAACACGCACTGTTCGAAGACGAAAAGACATCTCGAAGTTTCCCGAACGGCTCGGCAGCGTTCGGGAAACTTCGAGATGTCTTTTCGTCCAATATCCCTCAGTGTCTGAAGACTTTGCGAAATGTTGGTGCATAAATATTTATTAGCTTCTGCCCGCGGCTTCGCCCGCGTGTAGTCGATTTTTCAAAAATCCCGAGGGAATCGTGGATTTCCGTATCCCGTTCCCGCTCCGTTTTCCAACCTTTGTAGCTACTTTCAACGAAGTTTGCTATAGTAATGTAATGTACCTATAGCTGTGGCTGTAGATTGCTGTAAAAAGTAAAAAAAGCCTATGTGTTATTCCAGGGCATAATCTATCTCCATTCCAAAATTTCAGTCAAATCGTTTCAGTAGTTGCGACACAATTGCGACACAAAGATTAACAAACACACACACAACATACAACATTTACCCAATAACCGACTTACAAGTATTATTCGGTAGAGTGTACCTACAGCGGGCCGTTTGTATGAAGCTTCCTCTCTGTACCTATATCTACTCATGTGGTTTTACTTTTGTTGGCCGATTTTGGTGCAGTTTTGACGCATATTGCAAGTTTAATAAGGAAGTGATAAGAAAGCAATTCTTAGAATCCACTGAATGACGTGATCCATTGATTAAATCCAGAAGTGACGTTGCAGAGAGATCCAGTAGCGGTGAAGACCTATAAATTAAAAATTTAAAAAACCCCCGACATTCGCAATTTTGTGGTGGCGGCCATCTTGGATTTGCATAGTGCTATTCTACTAGTCAAGCCCTTTCATTTGATACCCATATTAAGGGAGTTGTGAAAAAATATGTAATCCGCCATTTTGTAGACAAAAAAAAACCGCATTCAAATCGATTCACCCGTTTGAGCGCTACAGGGGAATAGACAGACACACAGACACGTCAAACTTATAACACCCCGTCGTTTTTGCGTCGGGGGTTAAAAATTACGGTGTGCGTTGTTGTACTGCCTCGTTGGTCTAGTGGTTAGCATATTCGACTGCAGCTCACGAGGTCCCGGGTTCGATTCCCGGGTCGGCCAAAAATTATTAGGTAGGTATTGGGTTTTTCTGCCAAGAAATTCTCAATGCCAGCCCGGAGTCGGTAGTTGGCGGTGTTTCACCCCCGTGCCTCGGAGAGCACGTTAAGCAGTCGGTCCCGGTTATTATCACTATCATGTGACAATAGTCGTTAAAGCCCGCCAACCCGCATTAGAGCAGCGTAGCGGGTCTAAGCTCTTAATCCCTCTCTCCTAAGAGAGAGGAGACCTGTGCCCAGCAGTGGGAAACTTAAAAAGGCTGTAGTTGGTGGTGGTGCGTTGTTGTTATTTGTACTAATGCGCCTCTAAAACGGCTTGACCGATTTTGATGGATTTTTTTTGTACTAATGGGGTCACGTGTTGGTCACAGGTTGCGCTGTTGTCAACGTCCAGATAATAAATAGGCTGATGTCCACGATTATTCGACGATTCCTGGACCAAAAAAAAATGAATGTTTGTTTGTTTGTCCTCTATGCGTTCCTAAACCACACTATAGTATATATGGTTAGAGTAATGACACTCGCGTCACAGAGTACCTACAGAGGGGAAGCTTCTACAAGCGGCCCGCTGTAGGTACACTCACACATATGCGCACGTTTGTCACCAACTGTACCAGTTAGTGGAACGAGCGGGCGTCCGTGAACCGTTGGTGAGTGTGTTTGTGTGAGTGTACCTACAGCGGGCCGCTTGTGGAAGCTTCCTCTCTGTAGATTTACTACTCGTGTGCTCGCGTCGCGTCGTGAGTTCGTCACCCCTTTTGCGTTAATCGTATAATAATTATTTATTGATTGTTATTATCATAGGTATGATTAATAATGCAATGGGGTCAGGGGTTTCCGACAAAGTTACAGACAGACTTTTATGTATCAATCTGCACATCACACTTAATATTATAAAGGCGAAAGTTTGTGTGTGTGTGTTTGTTACTCTTTAAGGCTGTGCGATGTAATTTCAGTGTAAATATATAATCCATTCGCTCTTGAATGGTAACATGAAGTTAGAATGGAAAACGTAACACCTTAATCGGGATTTTAAGATATGAGAGTAGATAAAATAAAAAATAAAATTGATGTTCTTTAATCAAATCGGCTAAATCCTACTAATATTATAAACTAGCTTTTGCCCGCGGCTTCGCCCGCGTGAATTTCGGTTTTTTTTAATGCAAGCTTATAAAAAGAGTAAGTGCCTACCTAGATAAGTATCTAGGTTTAAGTAAACCTTTAAGTTGGAATTAACGTCTGTACCTACCTACTAAAAATAAAAATAAACTTTGGTAGGTAGGTAGTAGGTACTACCTACATACATACTACCAGCTGTGGCGCGAGCGTTGGCCGCCCGTCGCGCGCAGCGAAACATACCTACTTATGTGCTATACCTACAGGGCGTTTTTTAACATAGGTACTTACCGATTTCAACAACTCCTTTTTTGAAAGTCGGTTAAAAAAGTAGCCTATGTTACTCCTTGGTTAATCCTCTACTTGTCTGTGAAAGTCCCGTCAAAATTGGTTCAGCCGTTCCGAAGATTAGCCCGTTCAAACAGACAGACAGACAGACAAAAATTTTAAAAACGTGTGATTCGGTTATGGTACCGTTCAAATAACCATATGAGCTTAATATGTGGTAGTTATTTCGAAATTACAGACAGACACTTCAATTTTATTTATTAGTATAGATGTGAAAGTGTGGATGTTTGGATGTTTGGATGTTTAGATGTTTGGATGTTTGGATGTTTAGATGTTTGTATGTTTGGATGTTTGTTACTCAATCACGCCGCAACTACTGAACCGATTTGGCTGAAATTTTGAATGGAGATAGCTTATGCCCTGACTTAAAACATAGGCTACTTTTTATCCCGGAAAAGTATTCCTGTGGGACTAAAATAGATATAGACTTCCAAAAACGCGATAGATGGCGCTGACTGTTCTTAGGTAAATCACGCTCACATAGCACATTATTACAATAGTTGCATGCATCTGTATGCGTATGCACTTTTTATCCTGGAAAAATCCACAGTTCCAACGGGATTTTGATAAAAACGATATACAGTCAAAACCGTTTATGGCGACATCGTTTAGAATAACATACCGGTTATATTAACCGTAATCAAAGGTCCCGGCTGAATGCTATATTGTTTTTTACGACATTGGTTACTTCGACATACCGCATTAAACGACCACATTTGACCAATATTTTCGGAGAATTGTATCTCTACAGGTCGTTCTACAACGACCAGCTTATCTGTATTGTAAACAAAGAATAGGCATAGTATAATGGTCAATGGTTATTATCGTAAAAATAAACACGTGTCGAGTTTAGGGTCTTTTGTAATTCTTAGAAAACAAAACACGTGCATGCCGTAGTCAAGTCAGTTCTTCAAATTTCTTCAGTCAGTTTCTTACTTTTCTTACTTAAAACATATTGTTGAATTAATTGTGAAACTTTTAAGCTATCGGAAACAAAAAGAAAGCAAATTAATATGGAAGAAAAATCGCGTATTATTTCAAAGCTACAAAACGGAGTTCTAAACAAAGACTTGGCAAAAGAATATGGTGTTGTTTGGTGGAACCGGTTGTTATAACTATCGGTTTTTACGACTTAATATGAGTAGTCCCTTCGATGTTGTTATAACAGATTTTGACTGTATATATATCTACAGCTATAGGTAGATTACTATAGCAAACTTCCTTGAAAGTAGGTATAAAGTTTGGAAAAGGGAGCGGGAACGGGAGCCGGAAATCCACGATTCCCTTGGGATTTGTGAAAAACCGAAATTCACGCGGGCGAAGCCGCGGGCAGAATCTAGTCAATAATAATCATAGAAAATAATATTAGGAAGTAGGTATGTAAATTGTAATTTTTCAATTTTAAGTGAAATTTGTTCTATGTTTTCTTCTTCAAGTGTGGATTGTAAGATTTTCTGATTAGACTAAACTAATTATTATTAAAATTAATATTTCATAAAATCTTTCTTTGGTCGTGTCTCTGTCTTTATTATAATAAAATTCGCAAATGCAACTTGAACTAAATAATAAAGATGTGTCATAAACACATACAGAAACAGACACTCTTAGAATAAATAGGTAAAGAAAGGCAGTCGTCGACGCGGCGATAAGCCGTTTTTAGCAAGCCTTAAAGGCTAGCTACGTCTATCGTCGCGTCAGTGCTCAAGGTACTCATGCGCTTGTGTGCGTGTCGGCAAATGTAATTACAGGGCACACATGGGTTGGTTTATAGCTTACGTTTCGAGCGGAAAGTTAGAAACTTCCATTCTAAGCGTAATATTTCGATGCAGCCACTATTTCTTGATACTGGAATGGACCCCTTTATGCGCAAATTAAACTTGAACTTGGCTGGTTCTTATTATACAATTATTAGACATCATTAATTGCAGATAATTTCAATAGTTGCGAGTGTAGTGGCCTAGAAACAATAAGGCAGTTAAGAATAATCAAGGCTCGGGCACTTTCAAACATTTTTCCAAAAAATCAAACTGCTCCTCTACAATACAACCTGACAAATCCCAGCTAGTATTTTTTTATAAGTTGTCAACATCCTGCGAATAGTTATCTATATCTATACTTCTATACTTTTAATAAATAAAATTGAAGTGTCTGTCTGTAATTTCGAAATAACTACCACATATCAAGCTCATATGGTTATTTGAACGATACCATAACCGAATCACACGTTTTTAAAATTTTTGTCTGTCTGTCTGTCTGTTTGAACGGGCTAATCTTCAAAACGGCTGAACCGATTTTGACGGGACTTTCACAGACAAGTAGAGGATTAACCAAGGAGTAACATAGGCTACATTTTTAACCGACTTTCAAAAAAGGAGTTGTGTTGAAATCGGTAAGTACCTATGTCAAAAAACGCCCTGATAGGTATTTTCGCTGCGCGCGACGGCCGCGTACGCGGTACCGCGGTACGCCGCCGCGCGGTGGGGGGCGGGTGGACCAGAAATCTACTTATCCCTCAGGATTTGTGAAAAACCGAAATTCACGCGGGCGAAGCCGCGGGCAAAAGCTAGTTACATAATAATACTAATCACTAATGTAATATTCAAATGATGAGCTGAATATTGTTTTGTATCCACCTCACATTACTCATTTGATGTTCCATTAACGGAAAACAATACGTGTTTAAAATTAGACATCCAGTCTTGGTAACAATAATGTAATAAAGTAAAAAATTGTATAGCATAAATAAAATTGGTCATCGTCATCATGTTCAACTCAGCCGGCTTCATCACCGGCCCACTGCTGGCCACGGGTGTCCTCTCACAGTGTGGCGGGTTCAGGCCGTAGTCCACCACGCCGGTTGAGTGCGGTGCGGCACACGAACACGCCGCGTTACTACATTACGGAACTTTCAGGTGTGCAGGTTTCCTCACGATGTTTTTCTTCGCCATCAAAGCGCGATATTTATAGCAATATTTAATAATCTTGTGTATATATAAAATTTAATCCCTATTTTCCTTGGTCACGGCATCAAGCGTGAACAGCTGGACCGATTTTGACGAAAGGTATAGACGTATACGTATTACTAATTCCCTGGAATTCTGACGTTTCGTAATGTTACCAGAGATAAAACAATTCCCACAAAAAAGATAAAAAATTCAAAACTTATGCAAATACAAATCAACTGCCGCATGTAGATATGACAAATGCCTGACAGACACTTCATGGTGATAATGTCATTCGACATCCATTTTTGAATACGTTTTTTCAATGTGCTTCTTTTGTTTTCTGTTGCTGTCAGTGTGCACTTTCTAGTTTCCACTCTTGGTGTTTTCTATTTTAAGGCGAAACGAATAATATTATTACGCGGCATATGGCTTTTTATGATGACAAGGAATTAAAGTAGTAAAATAACAGGGTAAAATCATACTTCGTAGATGTTAACCGTGTTCTCCATACAAATAACTCATCTGTAAATGACAATGACAGCTCTCAGAATTGAAGCGTTATTTACAAAAAGAACCAATGTCCATTTTTCGGATTTTTTTTTTTTAATGATTACAATACTTTGAAATGATATGCATTGACCTGTATACATCGTTTTTGCAATAAAAGCCTAGGTCCCGAGATATTTGACGTTGAAATTTTGGTAATTTTACAAAAACAGCCAAGGTTTGCTTAGCCGACGTAAAAATTTTACAAGAAGAACCATAGTCCTGAACATAGGCTGTATTTGTAAAAAAAAACTGCCTATGACGTTTGTGACCTTGGCTCTTTATTGTCACTTTTTTTTTCTCTGTGATTTTATGAGGTTATTTGCTATAATCAAGGATGATTTTAATAGTAGAATATTAATTTGCACTAAACTTTGATTACGATGGATTGTATTGAGAAAAGTGATGTGGATTCCTAATAATACTTAATATACTACTAATAAAATTATACCTAACTAGCATCTAGCGGCTTCGCCCGCGTGAATATCGGTTTTAAACAAATCCCGAGGGATTCGTGGATTTCCGGTTCCCGTTCCCACTCTCTTTTACAACCTTTATACCTACTATCAAGGAAGTTTGCTATAGTAATCTTACTTAATTATAGTTGTAGCTATAGATTTAGTTTTTTTCAAAATCCCGTGGAAACTGTGCATTTTTCCATGATAAAAATTAAACAGTATGTGTTGCCCATGTGTTGCCAATGCCTGCAACACAGTTAACTATTGCAATAATGTGTTATGTGAGCGTGATTTACCTAAGAACAGTCAGCGCCCTCTATGGCGTTTTTGGAAGTTTATATCTATTTTAGTCCCACAGGAATACTTTTCCGGGATGTGCCTGTGTGTTAAGACAGGGCATAGTCTATCTCCGTTCAAAATTTCAGTCAAATCGGTTCAGTAGTTGCGGCGGAGAAGAGGAACAAACATACACATATACACACACACAGTCAGACACACACACAGACAGACACACACACACACACACTTTCGCCTTTATAATATTATTGTGATTATTGTGATAATCCTTGAAAAATATAGTTGATCTTCTATTAAATTGAGTTTAATTTGACAATTTATTGAAAGAAAACAATAATTAATTACAAAAATAACCTTTTTTCGGGCAGAATTTTACAAAAACAACCACTGTCCAGGTCGACTAGATTTTGAAGGCTTTTTTCAGTATGTATAGTATTTATACCTCCAAAAAATATAATTCCTACAGGTCAAATGGATATTCTAGTTTAATTTTACAATCCTTACTTTATTAATGAGAGCGTAGGAAAAAAATATAGAGTTTTTTTGTCCTCCTGAAAACTTTCTGATTCAGGACATTGGTTCTATTTGTAAATAACGCTTCAATTCCGGGGAATTAGTAATACGGGAACGGGTATAGACTAGGTCTTGGAGAAGGGTGTAAGCTACTTTTTATCCTGGAAAATTATAAGAGTTCCCGAGGGGTTCCTTAAAACGCGGGCGAAGTCGCGGTCATCAGCTAGTAATTGCATAAAACGCATTAAACTCGGAAAAGTTGAAGTGCGTGCCGGGGATCGAATCATCGAACTCGTTCCCCTCGAAACGGAGGTCGAAGTTTTAACCACTAGGCTACCACCGCTATAATCGCTCTAGTGAATATTCTCTCAATCGATCTAGCTAGGTTTCATTTTTAACCCCCGACGCAAAAACGACGGGGTGTTATAATTTGACGTGTCTCTGTGAGTGTGTGTGTGTGTGTGTGTGTGTGTGTGTGTGTCTGTCTGTTCCCCTGTAGCGCTCAAACGGGTGAACCGATTTGAATGCGGTTTTTTTGTTTGAAAGGCGAATTAGTCGAGAGTGTTGTTAGCTATGTTTGATGAAAATCGAACCAAGATGGCCGCCGCTACAAAATGGCGGCTTACATAATATTATTTCTGAAACTGAACAATATCATTACAAGTATAAATTTAAAATTTAAAAAACCCCCGACATTCGCCATTTTGTGGCGGCGGCCATGTTGGATTTGCATAGTGCTATTCTACTAGTCAACCCCTTTCATTTGATACCCATATTGAGGGGGTTATGAAAAAATATGTAATCCGCCATTTTTTGGTGGCGGTCATCTTGGATCGATTTTCATCAAACATAGCTGTTGTTAGCTATGTTTGACTCTCGACTAATTCACCTTTCAAACAAAAAAAACCTCATTCAAATCGGTTCACTCGTTTGAGCGCTACAGGGGAACACACACACACACAGACACGTCAAACTTATAACACCCCGTCGTTTTTGCGTCGGTGATTAAAAATACAAAGGTAAAGGCCACTATCTACAAGGTTATAAAAGCTCAGGTGGAATATCGGGCGGTCCCGAAACCTTCTAGAAGACTTCGGTTGGAATTAATAAGTAATATCTTCTAGCGGATTCGATAAACTTTTTTCCTTTTCATTTAGCTGTTTTACGCAAATCACGGTTCGACTTAAAAACATCTTATTAAGTACTAGCAGATGCCAGCGACTTTGTCCGCTTGGAGTCTTATAAATCTCACTTGGGGAATCTCAATTGGAATTTCTAAAATTCCTGAAACACGTAATTCTTTATTTTTAACCGACAGTACAAATACCGATTTTCATTGATCTAACTTTAAAAATGACGGACTTTCATACAAATTTTCATCCCCCATTTAACCCACTTGGGGGTAGTTTTTCCAAAATTTCTTAAACGCGTAAGTCTTTATTTTTAACCGAAAACCTAAATACCAATTTTCTTGGATATAACTTGAAAAATAACGGACTTTCATACAAACTTTCATCCCCTATTTAACCTCCTTAGCGATGGAATTCGCAATAATCCTTTCTTAGTGTGCACCTACGTCATAAATTTCAAGTTTCGCTAGTACGCTACTGTGAAAATTTCAAGTTTCTAGCTTAAGTGGTTTAGGCTGTGCGTTGATGATCAGTCAGGACAAGCTTCTTTATATTATTATAGATAGATAGATAGATAGGTAATAGGTAGGTATTATATCACTACATAGTATAAAACAAAGTCGCTTTCTCTGTCCCTATATCCCTATGTCCCTATGTCCCTATGTACGCTTAAATCTTTAAAACTACGCAATGGATTTTGATGCGGTTTTTTTAAATAGATTGAGTGACTCAAGAGGAAGGTTTGTAAATTGTAAGTGGAAAAATTGGACCCGGTAGGTGGCGCTAATAGCGGGCAGGACGACGTCTGCCGGGTCCGCTAGTTAAGTATAAAAACCAACAAAACACTAAAATAATTTTACTTTGTGCGTCAACTTGTGTCCCTGCACATGTAAGTATGTTAGCTTCACACACGCGCACGCGGTCAAACACAAAATAATATGCAACTTTCATGTGTAACTGTCATTGCCGTATTGTGTATTTCGTTATTTTTAACCCCCGACGCAAAAACGACGGGGTGTTATAAGCTTGACGTGTCTGTGTGTGTGCGTGTGTGTATACATGTGTGTGCGTGAAGTGTGTGTGTGTGCGTGCGTGCGTGCGTGCGTGTGTTCCCCTGTAGCGCTCAAACGGATGGACTTATTTGAATGCGGTGTTTTTTGTTTGAAAGGTGAATTTGTCGAGAGTGTTGTTAGCCATGTTTGATGAAAATCGATCCAAGATGGCCGCCGCTACAAAATGGCTAATGTCGGGGGTTTTTTAAATTATTAATTTATACTTTAAGATTTGTTTAAAGTCACCATATTAACTGTATTAGTGTAAAATAATAATAATTTTAGATTATGTTTCTCTTTCTCTCTAAGTGAACTTTTGTTCTTTGAGAAATACATAAACTCTTACCTTAAACCTCACACCCCGGCGTCACATAAAGCATATTCGTTATTTATGCAACTGTTGTATAATAAGGGGTATTAAAACAGGAATGTGGGTTTATCACACGAGGCGAAGCCGAATGTGATAATAGTATCACATGAGTGTTTTAATACCTAATGATCAACAGTTGCAGACAAGACTTTATCTACACCCATAATATGAATCCTCTATAAAAGATTCTGAAACAGTTAGCTTACTGCTAACATTAACACAGCCAGTCTATTAAACATAATATCATCCAAAGGAGTGTTATTATGAAAACGGATGATATAATGTTGTATTGAATTTCATTTTAACACTCCTTTGGATGATGTAATGGTTATTAGGACATTGTGTTAGGGTTAGGTTAGGGTGTTTTAATGTTGGCAATAAGCTATTTCAGAGGCATTGCTGATCCCCCGTCTGCGTTTGTCGGTGCGGTACCGCGGGACCACAGTGTGTGTGTAATAAAGAATTTCTTGTTACAGATGCAGGAAGGGCTAGAAGCCCTATAGACTCACCCTAACTATGGGCAGTTCCAAATACCTCATACTACAAAACACGACTATGGCTGAAGGGAAGCAGTCCATAAAGAACAAATTCATCAAACCGTTCGTCGCCCTGTTCCGGAAGAACAAGAAAGACAAGGAAAAGGCGAACGAAATCGCAACAACAAATAAAAATGCAACAACAAGCAGAAGTGCAACTGCAAACAGAAATGCAACTACAAATCAAAGCGCAACAATAAACGAGATACACGAAGAAGCACCGTACGACAATCTTCTGAAGAAGCTCGAGGAATTAGAGATTAATAAGAGAGCGAGATTAGAAAACGCCACATCAAACATCGACAGTGACTCAATCTGTGACTCCGATAGTGAAGCCGACAAAGGGATTTGCGAAAAATTCGATAAGGAACCAGAAAATGATGTTACAACACCACGCGACGCAAGAAATGATGTTACAATACCACACAAAACAACAAATGACGATTCAGCGTGTGACTCGGATGACGACCACGCGGAGCTCTTGGAGAAATTCAACCAGCTCGAGATTGTGAAGAAGGAAGTCACACAGATTGAAGAAGATGAGGAAGAATTGAAGAAGTTCTCCACTAAAATCGTGCCGGATGACGTCAGGACGCTGAGAAATGATTCGCAATCTTCTCAAGATAGCGGCTTCGCCGAGAAGAGCTCTGCTATTGGATCCGATGAAGAGAATCTTGATAAAGATGTTGATAGGATAGAAGAGAAAGGCGTAGAGGGTGAGTTTATCTTGCATTACATCCAGCTTTAGGGTTTCTTTCCACTGAAGCGGAGCGGAGAGATGTGCTCCGCGGACCAATGGCATTATAGATAGATGACGTGATTAAAATTATTGCGATATTTGATTTCGATTGTTCTGCTAAAGCTCAAATTATGATGGTTAATTTTTCGAGATTTTTACTTTCATTTTCGAGGCTTCATCGATGAGTCATCGAAAATGAACCGTCTAAATACCGACCGTTCATTGTTCACAGGCACTTTGCCGTAGCAAACTTCGTATCGTGAATCGTTCATCGCAAAAATGAACGATGAACGGGGCACCGTCTAATTTGACCTTAAGCTAAGCTAAACGTTTCCGCTCCGTTTCAATGGATAGGCATCCTTAGGGACCGTTCAGATAGACCGGCGCGGAGAGCATCGGAGAGCATTTCTTTTTTCACACAGACCGGCCGTTCAAATTTGCTCTGCTCACCGCGCCGGTCTGTGTGAACGGACACGCGGATGCGTTCGGAGCCGAGCGTACGCTCTTGGGCCGGACGGCAGAGCAATTCGGCCTACGGTCGGATGCTCGAGCGCGAAAGAGCACAAGCATGGAGCAGCCGACCGGCTTGACGAGCAGCCGAGCGGCTGCTCTTAATATTTCACACAGAGCGTATTGGGAGCATCCTCGAGCATCCTCTTATCATAAAAGAGATGAAATGTAAAAATAAAGCTTATTTCAATGTCTTAAGATTCTATTTTAAATGCGATTAAAAGCTCTGCTCTCCGCGCCGGTCTATCTGAAAGGTCCCTTAGACTTTGATGTACACGTCACACTGCTTTGTATATAAATATGTGGAGAGCATTAAAGTTGAGATAATGATTTAGAAAATCTAAGCTCTAAATTCCTCTCTCCTATGAGAGGACGCCTGTGCCCAGCAGTGGGACGTTAAAGGGCTGTAGTGGTGGCGGTGGCGTGCCTCAAAGTCTGCCTTAAGGATGCCTTTTCAATGAAGCTGAGTGGAGTGAATACGTGTTCAGCAAATCAATAACATTATTAAGCTATGACGTGATAAAAATTTTACGTCATCTTACAATAATCCTATTTCTATACGTCTTTCTCCGCTCCGCTTGTCTCCGCTGCAGTGGAAGCGGACCCTTAGGAGACCTAACCTAACTTATGAGTGGATATCGTCAAAAAAATTTTTTTTTAAGTTTGTTCGTCAAATAAAGCTCTCTTTCTTCCCATCCACAGAAGAGAAGAAAGAAGGAAAGAAACAGAAGAAGCTGCAGAAAGCGTACCTGAAGAGGGGACCGGTTAAAAGCAAGAGGTCTCAAGCCAGGCCCTCCGCCCCTTACGAGGTATTCACTGTTAAATAACTGTTTGTTGGTCTAACTCTAGCGGTTAGCATATATACGACTGCGGATCACGAAGTTCGCAATGTAATGCAATCAGCTGATGCCTAAATACCTATAATGGAAGAATACTTGCTGTCTGCCTATTAAACATTAGCTTCTACCCGCGGCTTCGCCCGCGTGAATTTCGGTTTTTCACAAATCCCGAGGGAATCGTGGATTTGCGATTGCGGTTCCCTTTGCCGCTCCCTTTTCCAACTTTTATACCCACTTTTAAGGAAGTTTGCTATAGTAATCTACCTATAGTTGTAGCTATAGATTTCGGTTTTTTCAAAATCCCGCGGGAACTGTCGATTTTTCCAGGATAAAAGACTTCTTAACACAGACTGTGTTAAGTCAGGGAATAATCTATCTCCATTCAAAATTTCAGACAAATCGGTTCAGTAGTTGCGCCGTTAAAGAGTAACAAACATACACGCACAAACTTGCGCCTTTATAATATTTTTTAAGACTGCAGGTCACCAGAGGGTGTTGCAATCAGTGTATTTTTTTAATTTCTAATTTTGTCTCGTTTCAGATAAATCTTAACCCCCAACACCACTGCGGCGGTCAAGTGATATTCAACGCGCAGCCCGACTTTGACTTGACTTTGGAAGGTCTAAATATAGTTAGTCTCTTTTCCGAAGACTCCACTTACGAAAGTCTTATAAATAGTGTCTTGTCCAAAGACGAGATCAACAAATGTGTGAACGCTTTACAATACGACCTCCAATCTCAATTCGACCCCATTTTCAACTCAAATTCATCCCCAAGCCATTTCAACTTGATTTCAATCCCTCAGTTGAGCATTCCAGAGGTCGAGCTACCCCCCCAATATGAGGACATAAACGAAAACGTCCTGAGGGATTTGGATCCGTACGTTTTAACCCCCCCGAGCTCTGTCAACAGCCAGCACATGTATGAACCCCAAAATCGGAATATAGAATCGCCGCTGAAAAGCATCGACACACCGGAAAGTCCCGCTTTGTCTTTGAATGAAAGCCTCGAACAATTCGGGGAAATCGCTTCGAACGACCAATACTTTACGAACTCACCCACTTTTGATCCCCAGACGGAGGGGACAACCCCCCAAAATACCCTGGAATCCCCCAAACTTGTCTACGAAAAGCTGAAACACTACAAGGACCGTCAAATGGAGTTGGCCAAACTGTTCTCCAAAATGGAGTGTTGCCAGATAGTTCTGAAGCCTTGCAAGGAGATTTTTAACGAACACTTGCAGAAATTGCAAGAGGGTGACAGGAAGAAGTTGTGCTACAGTGTTGCCAATTTGGAGCTGCAGTTCGCATTCGGGTATGTGTGTTTGAACAACTTACAAGTATAAATTAAAAAACCCCAGACATTCGCCATTTTGTGGTGGTGGCCATCTTGGATTTGCATAGTGCTATTCTACTAGTATATATATATATTGAGGGAGTTGTGAGAAAAATATGTAATCCGCCATTTTGTGGCGGCGGCCATCTTGGACCGATTTTTATTAAACATAGCTAAGAACACTCCCGACTGATTCACCTTTCAAACAAAAAAAACCCGTACTCAAATCGGTTCACCCGTTTGAGCACTACGTTATACACACACACACATACACAGACACGTCAAACTTATAACACTCCGTCGTTTTTGCGTGGGGGATTAAAAAATTGGTACTACTGTTTATTACTTACTACTTTTTATATTACTTTAAAATTAGTTATTACTAATCAATAATTTAACTGACGGAGCACTCAATTGGCTGCTGGAGACAGGGACACTCACACATAGACACGCACACACACACACACACACACACACACACACACACACACACACACACACACACACAAAAAAAAAAGACAGAGAGAAAAGAAAAAAAAAAAAGCAAAAAAAAAATCAACTTATCGACCATCGTGAGTTGTTCCTTTTTTCAGAGCAAAATTCGCTACAAAAAGGTCTCTGACGCATTGTCAGAGGATAATTTGAGTGCGAAACATAAAAAAAAAAATTAAAAAATTGGTTGTCTATAAAGTCGGTTTACGGACGATATTTTACGTGATAACGTCATAAGAAAACAAAGAGAGATAGATGCGTCACAAGCCGAACGGTTAGGCCGATCGTGCCTTCTCTATCGCTTGTTCCGCGCTCTCGCTTGCACGCGGTACGTAACAGTGAGTCATGCTTTTTCGTGCGTGTAGCCGGCGTTCATCGATTTGTAAGACGTTATCAAAAACTATTGTTTTCCAGCGTGCTGATGAACGCACTGTCGGACCTGTCCAAGAGCGAGCAGGCGGAGGACGTCAGGATGGCGCTGTTCTGTCTGGTCTGTGAGAAGGTGCTGTCAGCGCAGAAGACGCTCTTCGTTGAAGACTTCGGTAAGCTTCTGACACCTTCTACACCTATACAAACTTTTATAAATTTCGTAAACTAAAACCCGATTACGCTTAATAATAATTTAGTGTGCAGAAAGCGCGGGGCAAGCAGTTTGTGGCGCCATCTGTTATGTCTATCCGAAACTAATTTCACAATCTAGAAAGCCGCGCGAAGGTCACTTCTCGATTTTTTCGTAAGTAAAATGTAGCCTATGTCACTCGGACCATAACAACGAATCAATAGACACCTCGTATATCAAAATCGGTCCAGTAGTTAGGCGCTACGGTGGTACACACAGGATCTCATACAAAAATCGGATACAAAAATACATACATACATAGACTGCTAAAATCATAACCCTGGCATTGCTGTAGTCGGGTAATAATCGGATCATTAGCATTACCAGGTCTGAGGGGACCGATATCAGATACGAAGACAACTATAACTGCTCATCCACACGTTCGCCAACATGCTGGCCCATCTTATGGCCCAATATGTTGGCCCAACGTGTAGAGCGGGAGTTGGAAGGTATTGGAACGATGGCCCGCAAGTTGGCACGAGATCCATTTCGTGTCGGTACATCAAAGGGTTTGGGACAGAGTTTGGCCGCACCATCCACACGTTGGAGGCAAGTTCAGTTTGCTACGAGCTCTCAGAGTGATCGCACGCATGCACGTCTTTTAAATTTTATATTCACGCGTCGTAACTAGTATAATGTCCACATAATGGCAGTGACAATGACCAATGAAGAAACTTTTTGCTTTATAGAGCCCTACTAAGCCGAAAATTGTTTGTGGAACCCAAGAAATAAAATCACAAAAATAAAAAAATACAATTTTCGTATACACATTCACGTAGTCGCGGTATGCTGTGAATAATTAAACCGCAGCAGATGTTAACGTCTCAATATTCAATTTAGTAAATACGTCCGCACATTGGCCCTAACCGGAGCATACTGAACGACCTTCCAACTTGTGGACGCGAACACAAACTCCTCGCCCAACACCTTCCAACATATCCGCCACCATGTTGGCCAACGTGTAGAGGCGCCTTATGGGCGCTTAATAGGTATCGCCAAACAAATATTCGTCTCTGAGCTTCGTGCGAGAGCGAGCTCGCGCAGGTTCGCGCTAGCTCCGTCCCTTTCTGTCCGTACACTGATACCTACAACATGCTATTGCGACGCGCCTTGCGGTTATGTTCAGAGGCGAATATTTATTTGCCCATAATAGTAGTGATGATTAATGACAAGATACTAGTCTTGCGCATAGTAGTTCTCGACCGGGAGCGGTCAGTTTAGTTCCCGGTTCCTTAGTGAACTAGGTCGCTCTTTTAGTTCACTAGTTCTCGTTTTGAACCAGAGAACGGCAGATCTTTCGCTTACTTTGTCACTTACTGCCGCACGCTTTCTTTTAATAAAATAGCTATCTTGTTATTTTTAACTTGTAATTAATTAATTTTAAATAACATTGAACTTGTAGAACATAATTATCTCTTGTAGAAATAAGCTCCTATGTACACATCGCCTTTATTTGGTGTATGCCCCGTTGACCAACCGGCCTGACCAACCAGTTGGTCAAAGGGGAATTGTTCTGTTTTTGTAACTACAATAATTTGGTACATGAATAATAAATAAATAATAAAAATACTATAATAAATAATATAAACTTGTAGAATTTTAATTTTTATGTTTTTTTTTTTTCATTTATTTATTAGTTAAAAAAAACATCTAATTTTTACCGAGACATTAAACAAACACAACAGGGTGAGTACATGCAGTAAGTCATGCAGTAGCTCGGACGATGCCGCGCTCTCGCTCACTCGCTAACGAACTAAAGAGCTGCGCGGATATACCAATCTGGGAACTAGGTCGCGTAGTTCACATAAAGGAGCGCTTAGGAACTAGTTCGTTCGTGAACTACACAAGACTACAAGATACCGCAAAAACCGCGAAAAAAAATATGTCTGCGTTTGTACTAGAGAAACAGCCAAATTGGTTCAGTCGTAGCGTTAAAGAGTAACAAACATACACACATACATACACATATATGTGTATGTTTGTTACTCTTGTTACTCTTTTTATGTATATATACATACATATACACACAAACTTTCTCCTTTATAATATTAGTGTGACAACAAAAAACAATTTCAAACCTCGAAATGTCTCACCCTGTTATATTATTTATGCAAAGACATAATTCGCAGTTTCTAAACCAAAGCTAAACTACCGTTGTATGAAAACTATAGAACGTGCGACTCTTAAGCAATTTTAGATCGTTCACCTTAAAAAAAATCTATTGTATTTATAGTACAGCTAGCTTTTATGTTTTGTACACAAAATATTATACGAAAAAGGAAACAACAAAAATTGTTCCTTATTCCTAAGTATCAAAGAACGGAGAGCGAGCGAAAAGTTACGTACTGTAAAAAATTATGTAATCATTTACGTAAGGTTCGTTGACCTTTTCCATGGCAACGAATCGATCTCTGCATAGAGCGATCGTAGTCTGTATATAGAACAATAAAAAAATGTCTGTCTGTGATTTCGAAATAACTACCTCTATTAGAGCTCATACAACGTTAGTTTTACTTGAAACAAAACCTGAAAGTAGTTTGCTCAGAATCACTAACAGAATCGAATCCGACTATTTTTATATTGTGTTATAATTTTTTCCAAAAATATTCTAAAATCCTGCAAGCTTAGGCACAGTGGTTGAAACGCGCATCAGATGACGATCGGCATACAGCGCGCGGTCATTCAACTCGCGAGTCGAGGTGACGATGGCTTGCGAGTTGGGGTGAACTACTATAACTATATGATTTTGAACTTTTTTCCAAAAATAGAAGTTCTCAATACGACGCGTATGTTTTTAACTGATTTCAAAGTGTACATGTACATTATACATAATATCATCATCATCATCATGATCAACCCATTACCGGCTCACTACAGAGCACGGGTCTCCTCTCAGAGTGAGAAGGGGTTTGGCCATAGTCTACCACGCTGGCCAAGCGGATTGGCAGACTTCACACACCGCGTGAGAACGTTATGGAGAACTCTCAGGCATGCAGGTTTCCTCACGATGTTTTCCTTCACCGTTAAAGCAAGTGATATTTAAATACTTAAAACGCACATAACTCCGAAAAGTTAGAGGTGCATGTATAAGTTCATGAAATTATTTCAAAATAAACCAATAAACCAATTTTGATTTTTCTTAATTTCTTAATCTACACACTTTCAGGAAGGTTTTAATTTATATAACACTTAGTTATCACTCTTATGTACGAAGTTAAACGCATAAATGTACACTTAGCGGCACGGAAAGTGGCCCAAACGCACTCTGTGGATTAATTTCAAAATAAAACGCGAAACAGGTGTTTTTTTTTCTTTGAAAACCTTTATTGTTTATTCTAATCTTAAATGCAAATGATTAATTAAAAAAAATGTGGTAACTGTATAAATTTTTTACTAAATAAAAAAAAAGGACATTAAACTCTAAATTTAACAAATGTTTATGAACTAATTTTACAAATTAAAGCTAATCTTACTTACCATTAGTAGCGGGTATTTCCACCTCTGGCCCTGATAACCGCCTGCATGCGGTCAGGCATGCTGTGAATTATGTTTTTGATGTCCACTTGGGGTATTTCTACTCAAGCGGTCACCAGAGCGGCTTTCAGAGCACTGAGAGTCTCTGGAGGGTTAGGACTCGATCGAATGCGTCTTTTAAGCATGTCCCAGACGTGCTCTATGGGATTCATATCTGGGCTTCGTGCTGGCCACTCCAGTTTTGATATTCGCACCTCCGATAGATAATCAATAACGCATCGTGCGGTGTGCGGTCGTGCATTATCGTGCATTAATTTAAAAGCTTCGCCCCCAATGAACTCTACATAGGGTAAAACATGATCTTGGAGGATCTCTTCGATGTATCGCCCTGCTGTCAAACGACCTTCAACGACCACCAACTCAGTACGTGCGTCTGTACTGATCCCTCCCCAAACCATAACAGATCCACCGTGAAAACTTACCGTTTCCTTGGTGGTGATGGGCAGAAACCTCTCTCCACGCCTTCTCCATACACGTTCACGGCCGTCTGGAGCTCTTAAGGCCACTCTGCACTCATCAGTCCATAAAACTTTACTCCACTGCTCATGAGTCCAATTTACGTGCTCGCGAGCGAATCGAAGGCGAGCTACACGATGTTGCCGGAGCAGTTCTGGTCCTCGCGCTGGTCTTCGAGAACGCAGATCCTGTTCTTCCATTCTCCTTCTTATCGTCCGCTCACTAACGTTGACCCCCCTCGCCGTTTGCAGACGTTGCCTTATTTCAATCGCAGTAAGGAACCGATTCCTTAAAATTGCAAGGTTGATGAATCGGTCATCCTGCGCTGATGTACATCTTCTCCCGCCACTTCCTGGTCTCCTCGTATACAGGCCGGTCTGATCGTACCTTTTTAAGGCATATCTAAGGGTTGTACGCGGTACATTTAAAACTTCAGCAATTTCTCGCTGCGTTCGCCCTTGATTTCGAAGCAAAACAGCTTGAGCAACTTGAGCTGGAGTTACAGGCATTTTATTACAATTCTGAAAGTAAAAAAAGACTACTCATTAATTAAGAAACAAAATGAATAAAGATGCACCAACAATAAAATGCACCATCATTTGAATATTGAATTTTTAACTCACCTATGTTTCGTGCGTTCTAACGACAAACTGACGTTAAGCTTCAAAAAAGTTAAACAAATTAACTTTTTTTTGTACTTACCCTTTTAAATCAACTAAAACAAACGTGTTGACAAGCTGCCACTTGAAATTCTCATTCACGATACCAAAATCGCCACTTATCGATTTGTTTATGTTTGGGCCACATTCCGTGCCGCTAAGTGTATCTACAATATGTCACTAATATTTTTGATTGGTACACCGATTTCTCGGAGATTGCTGGACCGAAATCGGTTTGATTTTCCTGAAATATAGCTTGTTATAAACTGCATATAATTTACGAGATTTTTAGCTAGCCCGCGGCTTCGTCCGTGTGAATTTCGATTTTTTCAAAAATCCCGAGCGAATCGTGGATTTCCAGTTCCCGTTTCCGCTCCCTTTTCCCACTTTTATACCTACTTTTAAGGAGGTTTACTATAGTGATGACAAAATCTCGCGGGAAGTGTGAATTTTTCAGGGTGAAAAGTAGCCTATGTGTTAATTCAGGGCATAATCTATCTCCATTCAGCTCAATCGGTTCAGTAGTTGCGGCGTTAAAGAGTAACAAACATACACACACACAAACTTTCGCCTTTATAATATTAGTGTGATTGTGATATTGTGATTGGTTCCCAGGTCTGAAGTTACTGAAGTTCGCGGTACTGCGCTGCTACAAGCGGCCGGTGATCACTCGCTATCTAGTGGAATGCGTGCGCGTCGTCACGCGCAGCGCCGCCTACCGCCCAGAGAGTGACATCGTTTTCACTGAGGTATGTAACCGACCCCCCTGGCGCAGTGGTGAGCGCTGTGCCCCAGGTTCGATTCCCGATAGGGGGCCATCCATAAAATATGACGTCACACAGATTTCATATAATTTTTTACGCCTTCCCCCGTCCTTGTCACAGCAGTCCTCCCCCCCCCCCCTAGTGTGACGTCGCATATTTTGCAACTTTATATCTAGATATTATATTTATATTTTTAATATTTCGTGTTTTAATAGTACCTACTTTAAATATAATAGATTTTGAAATGTGACGTCACATTTAGGGCTCCTCCCACCCCCTTGTCACACAATGTCACAATTCGTCAACCCCCTCCCTTCCCCTTAACGCGTGACGTAATTTATAGATAGCCCCATTAGGGGTAATTTGGCAATTTATAATTTCTAAATTTACTGTTTTACTGTTACACACATCACCAGAGAAACAGGTTCCAGTTCCATAAGGCCTGTGCGTGCGAGCGAGAAGTCCGATAAAAATGGTTTATGACTCAGTTCGCACGTTTGTAGTGTCCCAATTATAGTGCGTAACGGATAGTGTTTGTGTCGCAGGTGGACGCGCTGGGCGACAACCTGCTGATCGCGTGCGTGCGCGAGGGAGACAAGTGCGCAAGCGCGCTGCGCGAGCTCGTGCGCCGCGGCGACCGCGACGCGCCGCTGTTCGACGTGCACCACGTCAACACCGAGGGTGAGCGAGTGCGGGCCGGCGCGGGCGGCGCGAGCGAAGCGAGTGCACTTTACCCGCTTCATTTGTATAGACTCGCCTGATTGAACATTATAACGTGAGATGCAGCCTGGTGACGAACGGACGAACAGACAAACAGAGGGACAGCGGAGGCTTAGTAATCCTAAAATCGATAAAAAAAAGTGTGGATTTGACTCGCTTCCACAATACGTGAGACGACAATTTATAGCTGTAAAGAAAAAACGCCATTCTAGCCTTCGTAGAAGAGAGAATGTAAAAAATTTATTATCAGATAATTATTTTAAAAAGAGCAACCGCCGAGTTTCTTGCTGGTTCTTCTCGGTAGGAACGGCATTCCGAACCGATGGATTAAATTACGATTCGAAAGCACTTGCAATATTAGTAGTATTTTTATAAAAAAACTTGTATTGTATTCCTGTGACTTTGTAGAGTGGTACTGAATACATTGTTGTGTGTGTGTGTGCGCAGGGTACACGGCGCTGCACGTGTGCTGCGCGGGGCACGGCGCGCGCACGCCGCGGGCGCACACGCTGCACGTGCTCCTGCAGCACGCGGCCGCCGACCGCCGCCGACAGGTGAGACCCCACAGCCCACACGTCCCCACCCACAACCCCGTTCTTTTCCCCTCTCCTTCTTTTCCCTCATTTCCCTCTCCCCCGTAATCCCCCTTCCTTAACCCCATTTCCCCAATCCTTCCCCTTTCATTTCACCCTCACCCTTCCTTTCCCACTTTCCCCTTCCTTTCCCCAATTTCCCCCTTTTCATTTCCCCTCCCTCTTCTTTTCCCTCATTTCCCCAATTCGCCATTTCCTTCTCTCCTTTATTTCCTAATTCCCCCCTTCCCCTTCCTTTTCACCATTTCCCCTCACCCTATATTTTCCCCTTTCCCCCTCACCCCTCCCCTTCGATCCTTGTCCGTGTACCGTATAGGTACTCTGTACGACTTTACGCACTTCGACAACCTTGATACACTTCCCGAGTATCGAAACACTCGTCGTGTCAAAGGGAAATGAACCTTAACCGCCCATAATTTTAAGGCCTGAGTTCGTCTGTAGGTTTACAGCCGGCACGCCCTGCACGGAAAATTATTAGCGAAATAATAATCGAAAGTATGAATTTGCGACTACAATAAAGTCGCTTTACGCTGACGTTATAGCGTCTCAATCAACGAAGCACGCGCGCTAAAATCGGTGTATCTGCATTGAGAACCTTTTCCTTTTTTCGCTAGCATAGAGATAATAATAATAAATAGAGTTGGCATAACTACCTTAAAAACGTGCCAAAAATACACTCACACACGCACAATCCTGTAACATAAAATGGCGCGTGTTCATTGTGATGTCTCAAGTTGTGCGTGTGTGAGTGTTCATGTACACATTTTAGGGAGGCCATCTTAAGTCACGAGTCTGCCGCAAACTGTTTTATTATTATGTCAAAAATGTAATGTTGTCTCTTTCACACTTATGAAAATTTTGATAAGCTTGAGCTATTTTCCGATCCACTAATTTCTATAGGACATTATGCCAGCTCTATTTATTTATTATTATTATCTCTATGTTCGCTAATCCGTTAAAACGGCGTTTGTGTTGTCAGGACCGCAAGGGCGGCGAGACCCCCCTGCACCTGGCGGTGAACTCGGCGCAGTGCGAGCTCGACATGATCCTGATCTTCTTCCTGCTGGACCGGAAGGACTGGTACAGCCTGGCGCACATCGAGAACAGGAGGTATGGCCGCACAGATCATCTAGTATAGGTCGGCCAGAATCCATGGAAAATTAAATTTTGTAGTAAGCAAACACTAGGTTAACTCGGCTGCCCTAGTGATAAACAAAGTAAGAATCGACCAACGTCAACCAAACAACCAACCAAGTCCAACCTAGTTAACTCAGAGACTTAAGTTAGAGCTTATTACACCTCAAGAATCTATACTTACCTACTAATATTATAAATGCGAAAGTATGTCTGTCTACTTAAGTCTTCACGCACCATCTGTTTACTTGGTTTTTCATTTATATTCCGGGTTAGTGTGTGCAGTTACTTTGTTTGGGCAATTCAAATTTCAGTAAACGGTTCAAGTTATTTGAAATATTAAACTGTGGTAAAAAACTACTCGACATAAAACTTTTGTTAATGCACAAAAGTCAATTTCACAAAAAATGACAGTTAAAGATCGACCAGAATCTCATGAAAAATAGGGAAATGAAATTCCAAGGTTAGCAACACTACGGCTGCCCTAGCGATAAACAAAGTAACTGACATTTTTTGTGAAATTGACTTTTTGCATTAACAAAAGTTTTATGTCGAGTAGTTTTTTACCACAGTTTAATATTTCAAATAACTTGAACCGTTTACTGAAATTTAAATTGCCCAAACAAAGTAACTGCACTCACTAACCCGGAATATAAATGCAAAAACCAAGTAAACAACAAGCACAACACAAAAACAAAGTAATTGGATGTTGATTACTTTGTTTTTGTATTTAAAATGCAGTTGCTTGATTTTTCGTTTCGTGAAACGATCCCAGGTAAGGTGTTCTGAATGTAATTACTTTGTTTATCACTAGGGCAGCCGAGTTAACCTAGTGTTGCTTACTACAAAATTTAATTTCCCTATTTTTCATGAGATTCTGGTCGATCTCTACTTTGTTTATCGCTAGAGCAGCAGCAGTGTTGCTAACTTTGGAATTTCATTTCCGTATTTTTCATGAGATTCTGGTCTATTACTTTTAATTTATTTCTTTAATGAAAGAAAAATTGGTTGTCTATTGATTGAAAAAATTAAACCTTTTTTATTACATCGTGTTTTGAAGTTTTAAATTGTTTTGATTCTTCATGCATTAATTTCTCTCCACAGCGGAAAAAAACCTCTGGATTACGCGAAATTTGGAAAAAAATCGAGACCGAACTACCCACCGGAAATACTGGATTTCCTCAACAGATGCCGCAAGTGAAGCTGAATAATAATAATAATAATTATTATTATTATTATTTTCAATTAAATAAGTAAATATTTTTTAAACACATTCGTTTCTCGTCATTTACCCAAAACGCCCGCTCTTATTCATAAGAAGTTATTTTTTGTTAATAGAGTACACACGTATGAATATTTTCATTGAAAAATATAATATTTTTTAGTAGGTAGGTATAACTCCCGGCACGAAAGTGGAGCGGTGACCTTCAAGTGCGCGCAGCGTCGTACGAGTGAGCGGGACACAATACGATTGGAGAGCCAATCAGCGCTTACGAGGGATCCGCCAGAGCTAATCAGTGCTTACGAACGATCCCCACGCCCCCCCCACCACCCCGAGATATCTCATTTTCGACTTCTGCGCATTGACGGTCACCGGTCGACTTATTTGCCGTGACTTGTATAATATTTTGATAAAAATAACAATGTTTTTTTTTAAATAGGTATATGAAAGTTTTAAGCTAGTGTTGTGAAGTTTTCCGCGCTAAATCATACTCACCAAGCGCTGACCTGAAATGGTAAACAAATAGCAAAAATCTTCTCGGAGAAACGCGTAAGTAACGCTCTTTCCCCGGCGCTTTAGACATTCGTGTATTTGAATTTTCACCTAAATCATGACTTCATGTTGTGGTCGCGTTACTTACGCTTTTCTGAGAGAATGGACTTGTTTAACTTTTACTTTTACTTTTGTAGAGTATCCCACTTCTATAGGTTATAAATTATAATACATCTTTTGGGATAAAAAATAACATGGTTAAAAAAATTACTGCAATCATCAATTGGGTTAATGATCTCATCAAACTGTTTTTTAGGTATCTTATTAACAAAAAATAATGTTACAGAGATTTATCAGTCATCTGATTTAGCCATATATTAATTGTTAATAGAGATGACATTATTTTCCATACAAAATGTGGCGGCCATTTTGAGGCCGATACGCCATTGTCATACATCCATAAAAACGTGCATATATATAACACACACACGCACAAATTTGAGACATCATTATGGACATATTTGTGTTGTAGATCTGCGATTCTATATTAACACAAGTATCGACAAGTTTAAAAAAAAGTTATGCCATGTCTACTCTCTAGATGTCTATGGCTATAGCAGCAAGGCTTTAAAGCCACAGACTTAATAGTCGTCATAGAAAGAAAAGAGTCACAATTTGTTTGATGAAAACTTGTTGATGATCTATCGAACAAATAATCGATAATTTTTTGACATCCCTATGATCCTGTATCTTTAATCTATGGTCTAGTACATGGATCATGGATGATAATATAACATCTCTATGGATTAGCTTTAATTAATAAACTGTCATTTTTAAAAATATGTCGTGAATACATTTTTAATTCGTTAGTAGAGATTAAATACATAAAGTCCGGTCGCGCTAAAGGAAGAAAATCGTACAATGACCTCTTGGCCTGCTGACAGTGGTCACAAACATTTTTCTATTAAGTGCGGTTTTTGAAGGAGAAAAAAAAATACTAGCTTATTAAATAGATTCTTTATTTTGATTTAAGTGTGAAAACAGTTATATCACAGTCAAATGATTTATTCAAAATCTATACATATAATAAAATCGTAGAATTACCGTATCTGTACATTGAAGATTTTTGCAAAATAATAACTGGGGGATGTTAGAGATAAGTAATAGAACGTAAATAAGCTATTTTTGAAATTTTTGTCTGTTTATCTGTTTGCCTGTTTGTCTGTATGTTTGTGCGCGCATCACGTAAAAACTACTGAATGGATTGAAAATTGAAATGAAACTCCTTTTACCTGCAAACCTTACGTTTGCAGGTAAAAGGTTTACAATCCCCGAAAACAGCGGTCATTGCATCTGTGCGAGCGTGACGCATTGTTTTAACGCGGGAGTGACAGAGACAGGTAGTAACAGGTTAATGTACGAAATTCTTCCTCTAGCGCGGCCGTACTATAGTTTAAATGATTTTACTATATTTTTTTATATGAATTAACTAGTAGCAAGAGTGCCTACTCTGCTTTTCAACTAAGAAGTTATGTCGCGTCTTGAATTCGAGATTTATTTTTGTTTTCTTTATTGGTGAGTTACTTGCGACTTTGGATGGTTTCAAGTATATTATTAACTTTATTCAATGCAATATGCTCTTCTTAATTGAAATGCAATAGTACCTAACTACGTAATTTTCAAGAATAAGATGTAAGATATATATTATGATTTAAGAACAGTATGTTTTTACATTCAGTACCTACATAGTGCCGAAAAGACTCAATTTACATTTTAGTAATATACGTATAGTGTATACATTTGATAAAAGGTTTTTTTTTACTTTTTTTTAATGAAAAAAGGATTTTTTCACTGTTTATGAACCTTTGTATTGATTGCTGAAATAAATATTTTTGTTGTAAGTATAAAAATGTTATGTATATATTCTGTATATGTATATGTGATTTATATAGGTACGTATATACAGTGAGGTGTAATAAATACCGTATATTATATAAATAAAATTATACAAGGTCATTCGGAAAGGGGGGTCCTAACCACACGAGTAGTAAATCTACAGAGGGGAAGCTTCTACAAGCGGCCCGCTGTAGGTATACTCACACAAACACACTCACCAACGGTTCACGCACGCGCGCTCGTTCCACTAATGACTAACCGGTACAGTTGGTGACAAACATGCGCATATTTGTGTGAGTGTACCTACAGCGGGCCGCTTGTAGAAGCTTCCCCTCTGTCAGGGCCGGATTAAACCCTATCAGGGCCCCTAGGCAATGCAATTCTCGAGGTCGCTTTCCTTTACCCTTTTCTTACATTTTAAAATATATTTTTTCTATCACAAAAGTCGAGTCGATCAGATCGACTCTTTTGGTATACTGTTACTTCAATCTCTTCTACATCTACACTACCACACCCCCCTAGGCCCCTAGTCGGCGTGGGGCCCCTAGGCAGTTACCTAATGCGCCTTATGGATAATCCGGCCCTGCCCTCTGTAGGTACTCTGTGTCCTAACTCTACTCTTCGCTTTGGTAGATAACAATATATAATGTACTCTGTGGTAGATAACTTAGCCTTAAACGTTTGTAAGTGTGGGACTTCAAAGCAACCTCGAATCGTGTACCACAATCGTCAGTGCCTAGCATGGACGTACTATACTATAGTAGATACGTCTATGGTGCCTAGTGGGAGATTTTTTACTTATTTTTTCGTGATAAAGTTAACTACGATTTGTATGAAATTGAAACAACGCCATCTAGTGACAACATTGCGCGAAATTGTTTCAATTTCACACAAATACCGAATTAGTAAAAAATCTCCCATTAGGCACTCTGTTCCATACAAAAATGGCATAATAAACAAGTAGATAAATAAAAACTAAAAAAAATTACCCAAAAAAAAAACTAAAATGGCAATATCACTCGACATGAAAACATTAAGACTTTCTTCACAAAGGTTTGATTCTATATTAAATCTTGTTTATAATGATGAGTCTAATAAACCCCCTTTCGGGTTAGAATCCCCCCTTTTAGACTTCAATGTTCGTGTTATAAGTATGAAAAGTTATGAGCAACGCTCCGTAAATTCTTGTCTGTTCGGGGCGTGGCTGCCTGCCTCAGCATTTTAATAAGATCTACTCATGAATGACTCTTAGTTTACATTTTTTGTGTCATAAGCTTTTTTAGCTGAAACCTGTTGTTTCGTTTTTTATTATACAATTGTATTTGAGAAAAACATTAAAAATGATCCGTTTCGTTTTAAATAATGTTGTTTTATTTATTTTACATTAATACCTAGTTACCTATCTTGACTGAATGATACGTGACGACCCCTGATCTTATGGGTGGTCTCGGGTTCGATTCTCGGCAGAGGCAATTTGGAACTTGCAGGGGCGGTGGCCTTGTAAGTAGGAGGTCCCGGTAGTGAAATGGGAATTTATTTTTTTCCGGTCCAGTTCTGGTGGAAGTCGGTGGAAATAGAAATCCTAACAATAAGAAGGAATTAAAATTATGATAAAAATAAAACAAACAAATTGAGAGTTGCAACTTTAATGTCTCTGATTCGAGATTTCGTTATTTTCACGCCCACAACATTCATAATAATTATACAGTTCAAATTACTGTGCGTTTTCAATAAGAGGACCACCGCTGTTAATATTTCCACACCAATCAAACTTGCGCAACTGACATGTTTATACTTTATGGTCGGATTATACTTGTGCGAGTGAAAAATTCGACACATTTTGAAAGTACTAATCTACACCCATGCTTTAAATCCTCTATAAAAGATTCTGAAACAGAATTAGCTTATTGCCAACATTAAAACACCCAATGTCCTAAATCCTAATAAATAATCATAACATCATCCAATGTTATTATAATAATAATTGTTATGTTATTTTTAAAAAGAGCAACCGCCGAGTTTCTTGCAGGTTCTTCTCGGCTGGAACTGCATTCTGAACCTGTGGTAGATTCAATTGACGATTCAAAAGTACTTGTAAAAGTTTATTTGAATAAAAAACTTTTCTATTCTATTCTATTCTATTAATGTTAGCAGTAAGCCAACTGTCTCAGAACCATTTATAGAGGATTCATATTATGGGTGTAGATAAAGTCTTGTATGCAACTGTTGATAAATAATTAGGTATTAAAACACTCATGTGATACTATTATCATACGAGGCGAAGCCGTGTTCTCAACCCACATTCGTGTTTTAATACCACTTATTATGTTGCATAAATAACTATTATATCGCGTCTTCTCTCTAGAATTATATTATGTGATGGTCTTCTTAGTTGAAATGCAAGTTCCACGCGCGCAGATCAGACACACAAATATATTACAAGATTTATTCAAAAAGGTTTCAAGTAAATGCAGGTAGAAAACTAAACAGATGTTCATGGATATGTTAGTTTAGGGCTCCCACAGACTACAGACATACTTTTGATCGACCGTTAGTTTTATCAGTGCGTTGATACAATAAAAATAAAAACTATTAGCCCTTCAAAAGTCAGTAGTTTGCGAGGGCCCCTATAAGAGTTAAATATTACAAAAATTATATAACAAATTCAATACGTAAAATCTTACTGATAATTCATTTAGATTTTAGTCGGTTACAATATTAACGGCCTGTTTCACCACCTGATAATAATTGTCGGATAACCTAAACGTAAGTTTTGTTACTTTCTTACTTAAATATGTCAAGTGACAAAGACAAAAGCTATCTGATACTTGTCAGATGGTGAAACTTATGTTTTAAAATAACATTTTGTAATAAATAAAATAAAATACAAATTGATTTTTTTGATAGTTTTACACGTTTAAGCTGCCTTTAAACAAAACAAAACAGACTATTGCATGAATTCTTAAATTGCACCAGATTTTTTTTTTTCATTAAAAAACATGCACCATTTTTTTTTTTTTTCGACGATATATTTAATTAAAAATATTGCTTAGGACTGATTTTTCGAAACGTTATCTATAAGCCTAGCCGGTGACAAACCTAACGTAAAAACGCCAGTGAAATTTCGAAAGCGGGAACAAAGCCAAGTTCCAAGTCGTTTGTTTTTTTGTATCGAAAATATGTCAAAATTATTCCTCGGTTAGGTTTATGTAACGATTGAAAAATCACCCCTCAGTAGAATATTAGATTAACCTAAAAAATCATTGGATTAAAATTTGATTAGATTTTTTTTTAATATAATATATAAATAAATATTTTTAGCTATGACATATTCTTGATATTCTAGTCGCGTTGATAAAATGCGTTAAAAATATTTTCTAAATTATTATTGTATATAAATGACTAGCTGTTGCCCGCGACTTCGTCCGCGTTAAAAAATTTTAAACGGGAACCCTTTGTTTCCCCGGGATAAAATAGTAGCCTGTCACTTTCCAGGTCCTGAACTAAAAAAATGCAACTGCAAAAAATCACGTCAATCTGTAGTTAAATGTCCGATGATAATAATATGTCGAAAGGAAACCATTTTACCCCCCTCGGGGTGGATTTTCGTCAAATTTTTCTTAGCTTATGCCTACCCCCTAGAAAGAACCTAACTTCCAAATTTCAAGTTAATAATAACAATAAATAAAACTTCACATAAAAAGTTTCATCCCCTTTTTTACCACCCTTAAGGGGAGATTTTCCAGAACACCTTATACAGGTTTTTATTATTTAAAATTTATAATCTAAATGCCTATTTTCATATCTGTAACTTCAAAAACATAGAACTTTCATATAACCTTCCTACCCCCATTTTACCCCCTTAGGGGAGGATTTTCGTGAAATCCTTTCTAGGCTGATATCTAAGCCCTAGAATGAACCTATCTTCAAAATATCAAGTTGATAATAACAATAATTAAAACTTAACATAAAAACTTTCAACCCCTATTTTACCACCCTTAAGGGAAGATTTTTCAGAATAAAATGCACAGGTTTATATTATTTAAAACCAATAATCTAAATGCCGATTTTCAGGTCTGTAACTTTAAAAACATAGGACTTTCATACAAACTTTATACCCCCATTTTACCCCCTTAGGGGAGGATTTTAGGGATACTAAATAGCCTATAACCTTCCCAGAAAATTGTACTACCAAATACAAAAAGAATTTTTCAAATCCGACTGGTACTTCCAGAGATTAGCGCGTTCAAACAAACAAACTCTTCCGCTTTATTATATTAGTATAGATTCACAAAATACACCGCGCACTCGCAAAGTTGGTAAAAAAACAATATCATTCGTAAAAGGTGTTTATCACATACAATATTTTGTACATATGTGCCTACAAAATCTAAGGGCCTGTTTCACCACCTTCTGATAAGTGTCTGATAGCTTATTCACGACTTTGGTCTTTGTCACTCGACATAAAGTAAGTGACAAAACTTACGTTTAGGCTATACGACATCCACAGGCCCTAAATAAAGTAACAGAAATTCAATCTGCCAAATCAGCTATAAATCGGAAAACCACTTATATCATGAGAAATTGCACCGTCTATTCCTATCATTGATAATAAAGCATGACAATGCTTGAAATCGCGCCCATACAATGGAATTTGTTGGCATTAAGGCCGGGCCCGCACTGCGAAATTTATTCGCGCGATTTTTTTCGCAAAATTCTGTGACATATGGAAATGTATGAAGCTGCACGCACATGCGGTTTAAAATTCGCCAGAAAAATATATTAAAATGCGGAATATAATCCGCGCGAATAAAAATCGCGTGAATAATTTTCGCAGTGCGGCCCCGCTCTAAAGGTTGATTGACGAACCAATAGCGCAGCACACCAGCCGTCATACAGGTCAGAGTAAGCTTTTGACGGCAGCCGTACGCACTGGATTTATAATCCAGGTTATCAATTTAAAAAAAAAAACTTTTCAAATTTCCCTAAAAACACCCCTTTTTTATCGCGAATCCAAGGTATTTTACGAGGCGAATATTCCCCCTTAAAATTCCTTAAAGGCTGATAAATAAACTACTTTATATGAGTTTTTTTTGTTTTCATTTTCGAAAATATTTCTTTAATTTTGCACCACGAAACGATAACCAAGTTATGAAATAATAAAATAAAAGCTTTTAATAAATTGAGGCCGTCAGCGCATAAGCGGCCTAGTCCACATTTTTTTAAGTTCTTACTTATAGACCTGAACTGATTACAAAGATGATAATTCTTTGCCTAAAACTGGCCTAACTATAGTTATCCTGTTATGTAATAGATGGCGTAACAAAATCCATTTTTGTATTTAACTAGCTGACCCCCGCGACTTCGTTCGTGTTTTTCTTTGCTATAAACCTCACGGAGCCCGATACCTTTCCAACGAATGCAAAACCGTGGAAATCGGTTCGTGCGTTCTGGAGTTATAGCGTCAGGAAGGAAAACCCGACTTATTTTTATATAGTAGATTATTTTCGTCTTTTATTTGAGCAAAGATGGCCTAACCCGCCACTAACTAATACTGTCTCAGGTTTAGGCCATTATTTTTGCGCTAACGGCCTCTTATATAAACCCACAGACCAAAGTATTACAAAATATTTAATAGATAGCTCAGTATCGAATCTATTAAATATTTTACTGTTTAAAGGTATAACTTCCTTAAGACACTCATTTATGACGACAAAAAATTTTGTAAGTTTATTTTTTTATCTTTAATAAAAAAATGCGAAACGGAACGGAAAATTATTAATGACACTGAAACCCAAAACCATAAACCCAGTTAAAAAAAACTACACTCTCCTTTTTCTTTGGTCTGTGGTATTAAGTATGGAAGTTATAAAATGTAACTTTCTTACATTATATACAATAAAATTGTACAATACCTTAATTACTATAACGACCACGAAAGAAAAAACATATAATTACCTGAGATCGTTTTTTTATGATTTTTTTCAATAAGTTTGTATTTTTTTTTTTTAATATTTCATTTCATTTCATATTATTAAACTAGTACAGAATAAAGAAAACTTATCAATTATTATTATTATCGTTATTTATAAAATATTGAAAATGTCGATATTTTTTTTCCCAAATTTTTTACATTAGAGCTAACATTAATAATTTTGAAAATTCACACGCAATGTAATTATTTCAACCAGTGGTAATAAATAATAATTTTACTGTCCGTTTTTTTAAATTCCATTATAAGTTAGCGTTCAGTAATATGGAAGGATTACGGCAATTTATTAAACATAATACAACTGATCGGTTTCTATGCGGCATCGTACCGGAACGCTAAATCGCTAGTCGCTAGCCACGACCGAAGCCTCCCACTAGTTGATATGATTACCCTGCGTCGAATGTTAGTCAGTAACAGATAAAATATATTACAAATAATAATTAATCACCATATCATAATACTTTGTAAAATTAATAATAGATCTGTAATAAACAGATAAAAAAAGACCAGTTTAATTTTAGTTCTAATACGCCCAAATTAGTACTTAGAATATTTTTTTCGGACCTTAATTAAAAAAATATCGGTGGTTTTTTTTTAACTTTTTTCTTTTCTTAAAGTTCACTCGCTCACACAAACACACAACTAAGACGACATATTAACATAATATGGAATTTCTTTTTTTTCTCGTTTTTACAAAAATCACAGTACGAAAGCTATGCTAAGTCGCGGGGGCAACGCGTATTTGGCGCCAAGAAACTAAGTGCGTAATTTCCGGTTGGAAAACCGAGCAATATGATTTTTCCCAAAAATTGTATTATTTTTTATTAATTATGAAATAATCTTGCTTATGTACTTTTTTATGTAGTCACCTGTATAATATTGCGCCATTCCCTTCCAACTCAACGGTTTCATATAAATTACAACACTTTTACCAATTAAAAAAATTAAAAACAATTTTTTTTTAAATTCATATTGGCTATCCAATATTCCAACGGTCGTACGCAACAAAGTTGTTTATTTTCTCTTAAAAAGTAAAAATTATTAATAATAAAGCTCCCTTTACTGATAAAACGGGTTGCAAATACGCGCTGCCCACGTCCATGCTCCTCTTATTAAAAAAGTAAAATAAAACTAACCAAAAAAAAATAAAAAATTACACCAAACTCTTTGAATTCCAAGCCGGTTTTTATTTTTGAATATCGTATCGAATCTCTCTCTATTCCCAGCATTCCCAGTCAATACTTAAAACTACATTTACAAAAAAAAAAAAAAACGATTTTCAAAATTCGAATTAAATTTTATTTTAAAAATATCTCGACATTATTTATAAAAGGTTGTGATTTTAGCAGTACCTATGTTTATTTGAATTTTAGCATGTATTACTTAGTTCATAGACTGCTTCGACGTAATTACAAAATCGATTTATTAGATTTTAATGAAATGTTTGATTTTGTTCTTGGTAAGGTATTTATAATTATATGCTGTTATATCAGCAGCAAGTCGCTTCACATCCTTGCCAAATTAAAATGTTTTTTTTTTTAAATTGTAAACGTAGTTTTGTTCCCATACATTGCGGATCACGTGATTTTGACTCAATTCAAAAGCGGGATCTCGGCAAAACGAAAAATCTACTACATTTCACTACTTTGAACATTTCTACTACGACTAATAATTAGATAATGGCAATTTCCAATTGTTTAGGCTCAAAGCAGCTAAAATTCAGAGGTGTAAAATTACACTAATAAAAAAAATTATTGTCTTTGTGCATTAAAAAAAAAATAGTGTGGCAGTCTTAGGTAATAAAACTTTCAAATATTTGAGTAAAAATGTTTATTTGTTTTGCAAGATAATGGAAAATTATTATTATAAAATATAGTCACATTTATAATTGCATGAAGCAAAAAGATGCAATAATATCAGATAGGTAAACTTTTTAAATTATTATCAATTCACTAACCTCTATATAAATGTCCACTTAGTTATAAGAAGATTAATCATTAAAATCGTTAATGTATGCATTTATAAAAATGACCATAGACAAATAATTAATTTTAAATGCGCCAAAATGTTTGTCTATTATCTAATTATTATGTCAACTTATCCGAGCACGCGAAGTCGCGTGAATAGCTACCATTTTTTTAATTAAGATTTGTTCCTACAGAGCAAAGACCACGTGTTTATACAGACTAGGTATAAAATATAAGTATTCGAAAAAAGTCATAAAAACTGTTTTTTAACTTGACACTTCATACTAACTGCTAAAAAGTAATAAAAACTTTCCAAGCAGTTAAAATATGGTGTCTATAGTTTTTCTGCCGACATTTTTAACTACAATATATTTCAACTAGCCTACATATTGAAATTACTTTTAAAAATATTATTTTTTTTTTAATTTTGTGATTTATTTATTATATTTTATTTCAACTTTATCGTCAATTTGAAAAAATTGAGCCGATTCTTTTTTTTTTTTTTTTCGAGACAACAAATGGAAGGCAGAGGTGTGAAAATATTCTTCCTATTTCTCTTTCTTTTTTTTAAGTGACGAGTTCGGCCAATTTTTTTTTATTGACAGCCAGTGTGGTATAATATAAAGAGATGTGTTGAACCAAAGTTAGTTAGTAATTAATAATAATAACGCAGCCCGTTTTAAGGCGGGCAATGGTCGAGACATTTTCACCGGATTTTTTTCTTTCTTTTCTTTCAAAAGACATTTGCGCCGGATTTTTTTTTCTTTTCTTTCAATGGTAGTTCTTTAAATGGTAGTATTGTTCGCGGATCGTTGCGGTGCCGGGTGTCAGTTGTCGCAGTAGACGGGCAGAACCGGGCTCCGGGGCCAGTCCGAGGTTTCTTCGCTCTCGCTGCTTTCGCTTCCCGATCTGTGAAAACAAACTAGTGATAATCTAAAAGATTGAAAATTAAACCGAATTCACCGCGCACTTAACAGTCCATATCTTGAACACTATTGAACCGATTTCGATGAAACTTGCACTGTTCCCTAATTTGAAAGTAAATGTAAGCCAATAAAAAAAATGAATGTCTGTAAAGTCGGTTTACGGACGATAATTTTACGTGATAACGTCATAAGAAAACACTGCCTCTCTATCGCTTGTTCCGCGCTCTCGCTTGCACGCTCGGCTAGGCGGTACGTGTCAATGAGTTACGCTTTTTCGTGTGTGCGGTCGGTGTTCACCGATTTATAAGACGTTGATGATGATGATGATGGTGGTGGTGGTGGTGATAGTGGTGATGATGATGGTGGTGGTGGTGGTGGTGGTGATGATAATGGTGGTGGTGATGATAATGGTGGTGGTGGTGATGATGATGGTGGTGGTGATGATAATGGTGGTGGTGATGATGGTGGTGGTGGTGATGATGATGTAAGTCACCTGTTTCGCTTGGGCGTGGTGTCGGCGGCGAGGTGCTGCTCCTCGATGGTGGGCAGCAGCGAGGTCAGCCGGTCCGTCGGCCGCAGCACCTGCTCACCAACAACACATTCAATACACATATAACTGCCGGCACGTAAGTCGACCGGTGACCTTCAAGTGCGCGTAGCGTCGTGCGAGTGAGCGGGACACAGTACGATTGGAGAGCCAATCAGCGCTTACGAGGGATCCGCGAGAGCTAATCAGTGCTTACGATCGATCCCCACGCCCTCCCCGCGACCCCCTCACCACCCCGAGATACCTCATTTTCGACTTCTGCGCATTGAAGGTCACCACTCGACTTATTTGCCGTGACTTGTACTTGTAATGTAAAAAAATCATGACGTAATTTATGTGACATAATTTATGGATGGCCCCTTAGCTCACAATATAATTTTCAATTCAGTTGCTCGAAAAATGCACTTACAGAGCCAGTCAACAGGCGTTGTAAATTCAATTTACAACACTCCGCCCGAGGCGCTTATGGCGCTGAATGGCCTCTTGCCGCCTAAATCTCGCGGCTTATGATAATTAATTTTATAGCAAGGAAGACCTCAAAAACAAGCCAAATCATTTTCAGAAAATGTTTTCATGACTTATTTCCACAAATTAAGCGGCAAGTATAAGCCATCATCGTTGTGGTCAATATATTCGATGCTTAAAAGTACTTTTAATTCTTTGGTCTAATCTACTATATAAAAATAAGTCGGGTTTTCCTTCCTGACGCTATAACTCCAGAACGCACGAACCGATTTCCACGGTTTTGCATTCGTTGGAAAGGTCTCGGGCTCCGTGAGGTTTATAGCAAAGAAAAACACGCGAACGAAGTCGCGGGGGTCAGCTAGTCTACTATATTTATGTTTTCTCACAAATGAATTGAAAAACGTCGCGTGATATACGAACGTTAAGGTTATTAGTCTCGTAACCATGGTAAACTCTCGCCTGCGGTTCGGGCTTACAAACGTCATCTCGATCGTAATAACCTAATTACCGTCCTTGTATCACAATGTTACTATTATTTAGACACAAACAAAAAAAAAGCTGTGATAGCATAGTGGTTAGGACGACCGACTTCTAATCGGAGGTCGTGGGTTCGATCCCGGGCACGCACCTCTAACTTTTCGGAGTTATGTGCGTTTTAAGTATTTAAATATCACTTGCTTTAACGGTGAAGGAAAACATCGTGAGGAAACCTGCATGCCTGAGAGTTCTCCATAACGTTCTCAAAGGTGTGTGAAGTTTGCCAATCCGCTTGGCCAGCGTGGTAGACTATGGCCAAAACCCTTCTCACTCTGAGAGGAGACCCGTGCTCTGTAGTGAGCCGGTAATGGGTTGATCATGAGACATAAACTTAGGTGTATACACATGTGTATGATGGGTGTACCTTGAGCGTGCGCTCGGAGAGGCGCCACACGAGGCGCTGCCGCTGCGGCGCCGCCTGCCGCGCCTCGTAGCGCGCCACCACGCCGCGCACCGCGCTCCGCGTGCTGAGCAGCGACGCGTCCGACATCTGCCAATCATACACGGTACAAGGGGACCGCTATCCAAAACTCAGCGCTATTATTACACTACCAGCTACCTGGGGGGTTATTCTGTAACTTAGTTAGCAACTGAAAATAGTTGCCAACGAATTAGTTTGATATACATTGCTGCTTTACTGTGTAAAATTATGAAAACACTTTATATTCCCCACAGTAAAGCAGCAATGTATATCAAACTAATTCGTTGGCAACTATTTTCAGTTGCTAACTAAGTTACAGAATAACCCAGCTGAACATAATTGGGTGCCGCTAGTTGGCGCTGATGTCGGTATATCACCGGCAGTGGGGTGCACAAGGTTCGAAGTCAGGGCACAGAGTACAGAGGGGAAGCTTCTACAAGCGGCCCGCTGTAGGTGCACTCACACATATGCGCACGTTTGTCACCAACTGTACCGGTTGGTGGACCGAGCGCGCGTCCGTGACCCGTTGGTGAGTGTGTTTGTGTGAGTGTACCTACAGCGGGCCGCTTGTAGAAGCTTCCTCTCTGTAGATTTTCTACTCGTGTGGTCAGGGTTTGCAAAAGCAGTGGCTTGCGCTGAGTTCAACACCTGATGGTGCTCGCCAAATGACATTGGAGCAGTAGGGTTGGTCTAAGCTCTTAAACCTCTCCTGTAAGCGAGGAGGCCTACGCCCAGCCGTAAGAAGTTAAAAGTAGTGGTATAACCTACATCACGTATAAGTCGACCGCTGACCTTCAAGTGCGCGCAGCGTCGTACGAGTGAGCGAGACACAGTAAGACTGGAGAGCCAATCAGCGCTTACGAGGGATCCGCGACAGCTAATCAGTGCTTACGAACGATCCCCACGCCCTCCCCGCGACCCCCTCACACCACGAAATACCTCATTTTCGACTTCTGCGCATTGAAGGTCACCGGTTGACTTATTTTCCGTGACTTGTAGTAGTGGAAATGTCTAGAATAGCTAGTTTCGTAGAGTATGCAGTGTTTATTTGCATACATGGACTGCACGCCACTGGTCACCGGGCAGGACGACGTCTGGCGGGTCCGCTAGTAGTGTTTTTTTTATTCAACAACAAGTTAGCCCTTGACTGCAATCTCACCTGATGGTAAGTGATGATGCAGTATAAGTTGGAAGCGGGCTAACTTGGAAGAGGTATGCATACCCCTGATCAGTTTCTACACGGCATCGTACCGGAACGCTAAATCGCTTGGCGGCACGGCTTTGCCGGTAGGGTGGTAACCAGCCACGGCTTAAGCCTCCCACCAGACCAGACCAGAGACAATTTAGAAATTATAAAATCTCAAATTGCCCCTGCCGGGAATCGAACCCAGGACCTCCCACTTATAAGACCACAGCGCTCACCACTGCGCCAGGGAGGTGTATAGTGATAAATGCACTCACGTGGCAGTGCGCCTGCAGCTGCGCCGCGAACTCGTACAGATAGTACGCTTCTTCGGGGACCGTGTGCGCGTCGGCGACCCCGTCCGCCGCCTTGCGACTCAGCTCCACCAGCTCTTTTTCTACGAAAAACAAAAAAATTGGTTGTTTTAAAAAAAAACCCAAAAAAAAGTTTTCTCAAATCCCCGATTATTTGAACAATACCACTGCAGCAACAGGACCGAGGAGCTGAGAGCCGGAGTTCAATGATACAGTCTATACTTGGTAGTTGGTACCAACCGAATCTGAATAAAAAATATGTCTTAGACTTGCCTTTACACAAGTTTAAGAACTCTATTAAAAGTATGCTCATAAAAAAAGCTTATTATACAATTGAAGATTATATAAACGATAAAAAAGCTTGGATTTAACTCGTTCCAGCAATGCGCGAGAGGGCATTTCAATCATGTACATTAATAATAATAATTGTTATAATGTTATTTTTAAAAAAAGAGCAACCGCCGAGTTTCTTACAGGTTCTTCTCGGCTGGAACTGCATTCCGAACCTGTGGTAGACTCAGTTGACGATTCAAAAGTACTTGTAAAAGTTTAATTGAATAAAAAACTTTTCTATTCTATTCTATTCTATTCAACAATATAAATTCATAGTGGACAGTTCCCATATGCCATAGTTGAGGTTAACCTGCAGCTTCAGGATTGAGGAGTTGAAGCGAAAAACTTTTTTCTGTTACCATTTCGTTAATTTATTGTATGTAAGTATGTACAAGTATATTTCGTAAACTAAAATCCGACTACGCTAAATAATCCTACTAATATTATTATAAATGTGAAAGTGTGGATGTTTGGATGTTTGTTACTCAATCACGCCGCAACTACTGAACCGATTAGGCTGAAATTTTGAATGGAGATAGATTACGCCCTGACTTAAAACTTTTTATCCCGAAAAATCAAAGAGTTCCCACAGGATTTTGAAAAAACCGAAATCTATAGCTACAGCTATATGTAGATTACTATAGCAAACTTCCTTGAAAGTAGGTATAAAGGTTGGAAAAGGGAGCGGGAACGGGAACCGGAAATCCACGATTCCCTCGGGATTTGTGCAAAATCGAAAATCACGCGGGCGAAGCCGCGGGCATTATCTAGCTTTATAATAATTTAGTGGGCAAAAGCGCGGGGCAAGCAGCTAGTACCGCCATCTGTTATGTTACTTATCTGATAATTTCATCTGTTATGTTACTTATCTGATAATTTTATAATCTAGAAAGCCGCGCGAAGGTCACTTCTCAATGTTTTTCGTGAATAAAATGTAGCCTATGTCACCCGGACTATAACAACGAATCAATAGACACCTCATTCGGCTCATCAAAATCGGCTCAGTAGTTTAGGCTTTACGGTGGAACACACAGAATCCGATACGAAAATCGGATACAAACATACATAGACTGCTAAAATCACAACCTTTTGGCGTTGCTGTAGTCGGGTAAACAATATACAGGGTGACTGGTAACAGGATACATTCCTTGCAGGGGTTTAAAGTAGAGCTCATTTGCAGCAAATGTTTTCATATAATGTCCTATCCGAAACTTAGTCGTTTCTGAGTTATAGGTTTTTAGCAAAAAATTCCAGTTTTAAAGATAAAATTAGTTGCTGAAGAAAATCATACCAGGTTTTGTTGGTTTTTTTGTTGTTTTCTGATAGAAAAACGTTCAGAAACTCAATCAAAATCAAAATAAGCTAGAAAATACTGTTAACTTTTTAGTTAAGGCCTAAAAACCACGTATTATTTTTAGGGAAAAAAAAACGAATTTGGCGTAAAGCAATAGTATTTCTAAAAAAAAAAATGTATGGAACGTTACGTACAAATTACTGAAATAACTTCCTTGATTCATTAGCTATCCAGCAGCTAACTAACAGATGCCTACAACTTATACCTAGGTATCGTACCTAGCTGGGGTGCTACCGTGCTAGCCAGGTAACCTCCAAGTGTGCCTGGGTGCTGCTGGTCCTCTTGGATACGTCCGAGGGGAAGAGCAGTATTCGGGCCGGTGCGCCCCGGTAACATGGTTAATAATTTTCCTACGGGGATATTGTTAGCCATGGCCAATGACCTGGCGGAGGGAGGTTTCTCCGCGTGTCCCTCTGATTAGCAGAGCAGAGCAGAGAGGGGGCAGCGATGTCAATCGCGGGAGGAAGAAAACCTCGTCAAAAAATTACGGGAGGGCGCGAGCCTCTGGAGGGACAGCCCAGAGGCGAGCGGGAGCCCCAGCTGGGGCGGCTGCCGGACACCTGGGATGCATACTTTGGGTTCCCCAGGCGTCCAGCACAGACAGCACGAGGGTCATGCCGTGGTGGTTTTAGTGGGTATACCCGGTTGGAGTCCCACATAACCTTCGTTCTGCCGCATTCGGCCGCAGAACGGAGGTACCTATAAGGGACCTTTCAGATAGACCGGCGCGGAGAGCAGAGCAAATTTTAATCGCATTTAAAATAGAATCTTAAGACATTGAAATAAGTTTTATTTTTACGTTTTATCTCTTTTATGATAAGAGGATGCTAGAGGATGCTCCCAATACGCTCTGTGTGAAATATTAAGAGCAGCCGCTCGGCTGCTCGTCGAGCCGGTCGGCTGCTCCATGCTCGTGCTCTTTCGCGCTCGAGCATCCGACCGGCTCCGTTCGCGTGCTCTTTCATGCTCGCACAGCCGACCGTAGGCCGAATTGCTCTGCCGTCCGGCCCAAGAGCGTACGCTCGGCTCCGAACGCAACCGCGTGTCCGTTCACACAGACCGGCGCGGAGAGCAGAGCAAACTTAAACGGCCGGTCTGTGTGAAAAAAGAAATGCTCTCCGATGCTCTCCGCGCCGGTCTATCTGAACGGTCCCTAAAAGGTTTCCACCACGTCAAAAAAAAAAGGTATCGTACCTAGCTGGTGGTAGAGCAGCACGAGCGCCAGCTCGCTGGTGCGCGCGTTGACGCAGGCCGCGTCGCACACGGCTATCTCCAGCAAGTTGATCAGCTCGCTCTCCTGTACACACAACACCGCTCTTAGACTACGATTTTTTTAAATTCATTTCCGGCACACGCTTGACCACACTCACACCTAAGAGAAGGTTATGATGTGGCCTATACTCTGATTTTTAATTCGGTGGAATTTTGACGAATCCACTTAATTATGTGCGGTAATGTTGAAAGTGTTTAATTGCGTGCGGTAATGTTCAAAGTGTTTAATTACGTGCGGTAATGTTGAAAGTGTTTAATTACTTGCGGTAATGTTAAAAGTGTTTAGTTACGTGCGGTAATGTTGAAAGTGTTTAATTATGTGCGGTAATGTTGAAAGTGTTTAATTACGTGCGGTAATGTTGAAAGTGTTTAATTACGTGCGGTAATGTTGAAAGTGTTTAATTACGTGCGGTAATGTTGAAAGTGTTTAATTATGTGCGGTAATGTTGAAAGTGTTTAATTACGTGCGGTAATGTTGAAAGTGTTTAATTACGTGCGGTAATGTTGAAAGTGTTTAATTACGTGCGGTAATGTTGAAAGTGTTTAATTATGTGCGGTAATGTTGAAAGTGTTTAATTACGTGCGGTAATGTTGAAAGTGTTTAATTACGTGCGGTAAGGTTGAAAGTGTTTAATTATGTGCGGTAATGTTGAAAGTGTTTAATTACGTGCGGTAAGGTTGAAAGTGTTTAATTATGTGCGGTAATGTTGAAAGTGTTTAATTATGTGCGGTAATGTTGAAAGTGTTTAATTATGTGCGGTAATGTTGAAAGTGTTTAATTACGTGCGGTAATGTTGCAAGTGTTCGGTCGGTGCACTCACCGGCAGCTGGAGCGCCTGCAGACGCAGCTCGGCGGCCGCGTCGGCGACGAGCGCGCGCAGCAGCCGCAGCCAGTGCAGCGCGGTGACGCGGCAGCGCCCCGCCAGCGACAGCTTGTCCGCGATCACGCGCGACATGCGCGCCACGTCGCCCGCCGTGCACGCCGACTGCGACACCGACACTAAGACACACATCATCATCATCATCATCATCATCATCATCATCATCAGCGACCTACTACAGGGCACGGATCTTCTCTACACCGACTGTGACACACATACATCGTCATCATCATCATCACCAACCCGGCATCATCAGCGACCTACTACAGGGCACGGATCTTCTCTACACCGACTGTGACACACATACATCGTCATCATCATCATCATCAGCGACCTACTACAGGGCACGGGTCTTCTCTACACCAACTGTGACACACATACATCGTCATCATCATCATCATCAACCCGGCATCATCAGCCACCTACTACAGGGCACGGATCTTCTCTACACCGACTGTGACACACATACATCGTCATCATCATCATCATCAGCGACCTACTACAGGGCACGGGTCTTCTCTACACCAACTGTGACACACATACATCGTCATCATCATCATCATCAACCCGGCATCATCAGCCACCTACTACAGGGCACGGATCTTCTCTACACCGACTGTGACACACATACATCGTCATCATCATCATCATCAACCCGGCATCATTAGCGACCTACTACAGGGCACGGGACTTCTCTACACCAACTGTGACACACATACATCGTCATCATCATCATCATCAGCGACCTACTACAGGGCACGGGTCTTCTCTACACCAACTGTGACACACATACATCGTCATCATCATCATCATCAACCCGGCATCATCAGCGACCTACTACAGGGCACGGATCTTCTCTACACCGACTGTGACACACATACATCGTCATCATCATCATCATCAGCGACCTACTACAGGGCACGGGTCTTCTCTACACCGACTGTGACACACATACATCGTCATCATCATCATCATCATCAGCGACCTACTACAGGGCACGGGTCTTCTCTACACCAACTGTGACACACATACATCGTCATCATCATCATCATCAACCCGGCATCATCAGCCACCTACTACAGGGCACGGATCTTCTCTACACCGACTGTGACACACATACATCGTCATCATCATCATCATCAGCGACCTACTACAGGGCACGGGTCTTCTCTACACCAACTGTGACACACATACATCGTCATCATCATCATCATCAACCCGGCATCATCAGCCACCTACTACAGGGCACGGATCTTCTCTACACCGACTGTGACACACATACATCGTCATCATCATCATCATCAACCCGGCATCATTAGCGACCTACTACAGGGCACGGGACTTCTCTACACCAACTGTGACACACATACATCGTCATCATCATCATCATCAGCGACCTACTACAGGGCACGGGTCTTCTCTACACCAACTGTGACACACATACATCGTCATCATCATCATCATCAACCCGGCATCATCAGCGACCTACTACAGGGCACGGATCTTCTCTACACCGACTGTGACACACATACATCGTCATCATCATCATCATCAACCCGGTATCATTAGCGACCTACTACAGGGCACGGGTCTTCTCTACACCAACTGTGACACACATACATCGTCATCATCATCATCATCAACCCGGCATCATCAGCGACCTACTACAGGGCACGGATCTTCTCTACACCGACTGTGACACACATACATCGTCATCATCATCATCATCAGCGACCTACTACAGGGCACGGGTCTTCTCTACACCGACTGTGACACACATACATCGTCATCATCATCATCATCAGCGACCTACTACAGGGCACGGGTCTTCTCTACACCAACTGTGACACACATACATCGTCATCATCATCAACCCGGCATCATCAGCGACCTACTACAGGGCACGGATCTTCTCTACACCGACTGTGACACACATACATCGTCATCATCATCATCATCAGCGACCTACTACAGGGCACGGGTCTTCTCTACACCAACTGTGACACACATACATCGTCATCATCATCATCATCAGCGACCTACTACAGGGCACGGGTCTTCTCTACACCAACTGTGACACACATACATCGTCATCATCATCATCATCAACCCGGCATCATCAGCGACCTACTACAGGGCACGGATCTTCTCTACACCGACTGTGACACACATACATCGTCATCATCATCATCATCAACCCGGCATCATCAGCGACCTACTACAGGGCACGGATCTTCTCTACACCGACTGTGACACACATACATCGTCATCATCATCATCATCAGCGACCTACTACAGGGCACGGGTCTTCTCTACACCGACTGTGACACACATACATCGTCATCATCATCATCATCAGCGACCTACTACAGGGCACGGGTCTTCTCTACACCAACTGTGACACACATACATCGTCATCATCATCATCATCAACCCGGCATCATCAGCGACCTACTACAGGGCACGGATCTTCTCTACACCGACTGTGACACACATACATCGTCATCATCATCATCATCAACCCGGCATCATCAGCGACCTACTACAGGGCACGGGTCTTCTCTACACCGACTGTGACACACATACATCGTCATCATCATCATCATCAGCGACCTACTACAGGGCACGGGTCTTCTCTACACCAACTGTGACACACATACATCGTCATCATCATCATCATCAACCCGGCATCATCAGCGACCTACTACAGGGCACGGATCTTCTCTACACCGACTGTGACACACATACATCGTCATCATCATCATCAACCCATCACCGACTCTCTACATGCCACGGGTCACCTCTCAGAGTGAAAAGGGTTTAGGCAACTCCTGTTAGCGGACTGACGGAGAGGTAACTACAGACTAGCTCTCGGCTCGTTCGAACCTAAGAACTTGCTGAATAAACATCATCATCATCATCATCAACAACAACCCATCACCGACCCACTACAGCGCACGGGTCTCCTCTCAGTGTTCAGGCCGCAGTCCACCACGCCGGCCGAGTGTGTTGCGGTACACGAACACGCCGCGTCACGAGGTTTTCCTTCACCGTTAAAGCGATATTAATTAATTGCTTCAAACGAAAACTCCGAAAGTTACATCGATCGCGGTCCCACCGAAACGGAGTCCAAAGTCTACCACTAGGCTATCACCGCTGCAAATTGTACAAAGAGAATATTATGTAATGTTTACGAGAAATATGTCTTCCCAACCAAACTTCAACGGAGGCGGAGACTAGTTAACTACGCAGGAGGTTCTACACAAGTGCAATCTCTGTTTGTCGCTCGCTTCGCTCGCGCCACTCACCCAGCTCCTCGACGGAGACGTGGCGCGGCAGCTTGGCGGCGGCCGCGTGCTCGTCGATCGCGATGTTCATGCAGGACACCGTGATGCAGGGCACGTGGCACGGCCGGACCTTCATTTTCGTTAGGAAACTGAAAACCAATAAATTGTTATTTATGCAACTGTTGTATAATGAGGGGTATTAAAACACGAACGTGGGTTGGGAACTCGAGTGTTTAATACCTAATTATTATCAACAGTTGCATACAAGACTTTATCTACACCCATAATATGAATCCTCTATAAAACATTCTGAAACAGCTTACTGCCAACATTAAAACACCCAATGTCCTACTAACCATAATATCATCCAAAGCAGTGATATCATGAAAACGGATGATATAATGTTGTACTGAATTTCATAATAACACTCCTTTGGATGATATTATGGTTATTAGGGCGTTGGGTGTTTTAATGTTGGCAATAAGCTAACTATTTCAGAATCTTTTATAGAGGACTAGCGGACCCGGCAGACGTCGTCCTGCCCGCTATTAGCGCCACCTACCGGGTCCAATTTTTCTACTTATAAACCTTCCTCTTGAATCACTCTATCTGTTAAAAAAACCGCATCAAAATCCGTTGCGAAGTTTTAAAGATTTAAGCATACATAGGGACATAGGGACATAGGGATATAGGGACAGAAAAAGCGACTTTGTTTTATACTATGTAGTGATTTAAAGCATAGGCGTAGATAAATATAACATTACGATACTCGGGCGGTAAGTAGGTTTATTATAAACGAGTCGACGTATGGGCTCGGTATTTATACCATCGCGACGAGTTTGTTATAACTATAAAAAGCACAGGCCACTTTGGGAGCGAAGCGAAACGGAACGAGGTTCGTTTTGCTTCGCTCATATCACTGGACCATGAGAGCTCGCTGCATTCATTCAGCTCTGTAGTTGGCGGTGTGAACCGAACCATGAAAAGACGCGGTAGTGACACGAGCGAAGCGAAACGAACCTTGTTTCGCTTCGCTTCGCTCCCAAAGTGGTCTACGCTTGACGCCCGTGTTTCACGGCTCTTCAGGAACTTGTTTACCCGCCCCTTGAATATTGTAGTTTTGAGTGAACACAGCTGGTGGCATCTGGTACCATAATCTGATGAGGCAGCAATGATCTTTGTCCTTGACTTCAAATACATTCGTGAGAAAACATTATAAATAAATTAAGAATACCCATTAAAAGAAATCCCGAGTGGAGTAGAGCGGAATTGATCAGTGCTGAGTGGAGTGGAATGGAGTGAAGCGGAATGGAATAGAGCGGAAGAAAGTGGAATAAAATAGAGCGGAAGAAAGTGGAATAAAATGGAGCGGAGTGGAATGGAGCACAGCGGAATGGAGTGGAGCTGAGCGGAGTGGAATGGAATGGAGTGAAGCGGAATGGAATGGAGCGGTGTGGATTGGAATGGAACGGAGTGGTGTGGATTGGAGCGGAACGGAATGGAGTGAAGCGGAGTGGAATGGAGACGGCATATATTTCATTCGATCTTGTTATCTAGTGATAATACTTTTATCATGTCGTCGACCGATAGACCAGAGTTGGACATCTGAGACACTGTCACTCACCGGTCGAAGAGGCTGATGGCGCCGATGAGCACGTCCGCGGGCAAGTCGAACCACACCTTGAGACAGCGCAGCACGTGCGCGGCGCCGTCGCGCGCGCCCGTCGTCACCTCGCCGCTCTGTCGCACAAATATATACTCTGTTATAATCGATATAAGGTTTTAAATCGCTTAGCACCAGTTGCACTTAACGCGGTAAGAGTATAGTCACTGTTAGAATAGATATAATAGAATAGAAAAGTTTTTTATTCAAATAAACTTTTACAAGTACTTTTGAATCGTCGATTGAATCTACCACAGGTTCGGAATGCCATTCCAACCAGAGTAGAGAAGAACCAGTTAAGGGTAAACTTTGAGGTATGCGACAGTTATACAAGTGTCCCGTGTCGCGGTCGTATACCTCGCTGTTTTTTTATTCATCAATAAGTTAGCCCTTGCAGGTGCGACGCAAAAGTGTTTCCTTTTTCGTAAAGATGATTTTTAATCTGTGCCTCTAGAGAGATTTCTTAATCGATTTGCGTGATTTTCATTAAATCGTTAGTTAAATATGTAATTCGATTTTGACATGTTTCGATATTCGGGACACAGTACACAGATAGAACCAGTAGTGAAACTACCTACAAACGTTCGAAACGGCTCACTCACACAAACATGCGCATCGACGAGACCCATACCGGGTTTTCGCGTGGATGTCAGTAGCGACTGCCGCCAAATGGTCTTGTCTATGCGCATATTTATGTGAGTGAGCCGTTTCGAACGTTTGTAGGTATAGATTGACCAGAATCTCATGAAAAATAGGGAAAATAAATTTTGTAGTAAGCAACACTAGGTTAACTCGGCTGCCCTAATAAACAAAGTAATTACATTCAGAACACCTTACCTGGGATCGTTTCACGAAACGAAAAATCAAGCAACTGCATTTTAAATACAAAAACAAAGTAATCGACATCCAATTACTTTGTTTTTGTGTTGTGCTTGTTGTTTACTTGGTTTTTGCATTTATATTCCGGGTTAGTGTGTGCAGTTACTTTGTTTGGGCAATTCAAATTTCAGTAAACGGTTCAAGTTATTTGAAATATTAAACTACCACAGTTTAATATTTCAAATAAAAAATTACTCGACATAAAACTTTTGTTAATGCAAAAAAGTCAATTTCACAAAAAATGTCAGTTACTTTGTTTATCGCTAGGGCAGCCGTAGTGTTGCTAACTTTGGGATTTCATTTCTTTATTTTTCATGAGATTCTGGTCGATCTATAATTTCACTACAGGTTCTATCTGTGTACTGTGTTCGGGATGTGCAACCGCGCACTAAGCCTCCCGACCTCGGCGCCGCACATTTGCATAGTTCGAAGGTTGGTACAGTGTGTCGTCACACGGTCGCTTCGAGCGCTGTTACCGCCTTTTGCAATGTCTATTGTTTACACTGTTCTCAAAGGCCGAGGACCCATCATTAAGGCAGGCAATACACGTCCGATTTGTTCATCAGGTTGTAGGATCAGATAGTCTGATCCGGCTATCGGAAGGCATATTTGGTATGAACGTTCTACCTGCCCCACACACGTCCGATAGTCGGATAGGACGTCAGAGTCGGATACGATCGTTTACGATTTTACTGGAACTCAGGCAATGACGAGTATGATGAGTATGTGATCCGAAAGTCGTTTGTGGGAATGGGCGTAATGTTCTATAATAAAATTCCACAAACATTCTTGCCTTTACACAAGTTTAAGAACTCTATTAAAAGTATGCTCATAAAAAAAGCATATTATACAATTGAAGATTATATAAATGATAAAAAAAGCATGGATTTAACTCGTTCCAGCAATGCGCGAGACGGCATTTCAATCATGTACATTTAAATTTGTTATTTTTAAAAAGAGCAACCGCCGAGTTTCTTACTGGTTCTTCTCGGTTGGAACGGCATTCCGAACTGGTACCGATTCCGAGTGGTAGATTCAATTGACGATTCAAAAATACTTGTAAAAGTTTATTTGAATAAAAAAACTTTTCTATTCTATTCTATGATGACAGACAAAAGAAAGATTTTGGCTTGGGAAGATGTCTGTAAAGAAATCTTTTTGCTCCGCACGTAAGCAATCGAGATGATAGCTCGGGAACGATTGAGTCAGGAAAAGCCTGACTCAAGAATAGGACGTGTATCGATCGAGTCAATCCGATCAGACAGTCGGAAGCAAAATCTGACGTGTATTGTCTGCCTAAATAATTTATTTAGGCCGACGATCTATCATTAAATCATTCATTTTACAAAACAAGTTGTAATATACTGGGTTAGATCTACCATAAAAGCTTAACCTATCAACTGTTGGTTTAAACGAAACTAGGTTCGTGTCGCTTCGCTCATGTCGCTAGACTGTGAGAGCTCGCAAGTCCGCATCGCTGGCTTCGTTCAGCTCTGTAGTTCGCGATGTGAACCGAAGTATGAAAAGCGAGCGAAGCGAAACGTACCTCGTTCCGTTTCGCTTCGCTCCCAATGCTGTCTGCGCTTGACGCCCGACTCTTGAAGAACTTGTTTATCCGCCCCTTGAATAGCCTTATATTGTATTTTTGAGGGAACACAGCTGGTGGCATCTGGTACCATAATGTGACGAGCAGCAATGAATGATCTTTGTCCTTGAATTTTTCAGTACATTCGTGAGAAAATACTATAACATAAACCAAGAATACCCATTAAAAGAAACTCCGAGTGGAGTAGAACGGAGTTGAGTGGAGTGCAGCGGAGCGGAGCGGAGTGTAATGGAGCGGAGCGGAGTAGGATGAAGTGAAGCACAGTGGAATGGAGCGCAGCGGCTACCGGCATTAATGGCGAAACATCGTGAGTAAACCTGCACGCCTGAGTGTTCTCCATAATATTCTTAAAGGCGTGTGAAGTCTACCAATCTGCACTCGGTCAGCGTGGTGGACTAATGCCTAAGCGCTTCTCATTCTGAAAGGAGATCTGTGCCTTGTGGTAGGCCGATAATGGGTTGATAATAATGAGGGTATTTTGTTTATTCAACTAGTTCTTAGGTTCGAAAGAGCCAAAAGCTAGTCTAGAGTTACCCTCTCCGTTAGTTGGTAAAGGCGTGTGAAGTCTACCAATTCGCACTCGGCCAGCGCGCAGCGTGGCGGATTACTGCCTAAACCCTTCTCATTCTGCTAGGAGACCCGTGTCCTGTAGCTGGCCGGTAATGGGTTGATAATGATGACAATAATTATTCGGTAAGTTCTTAGGTTCGAAAGAGCCAAGAGCTAGTCTGTAGAGTTACCTCTCCGTCAGTCGGCAGACACAGGCGCGGCTGGAACTTGTGCTCCAGCTGCAGGTACTCGGCGAGCGTCGCGTGCAGCTGCCGCGCGCGACAGTCGCGCTCGCCCGACGTGGACGCGCCTCCGTCAGCATCCGGGTGTCTCGCGCCCGACCTCAACATGACCGGGCTTTGGCTCGAGCGGAGAGCTAGTCTGTAGTTACCTCTCCGTCAGTCGGCAGACACAGGCGCGGCTGGAACTTGTGCTCCAGCTGCAGGTACTCGGCGAGCGTCGCGTGCAGCTGCCGCGCGCGACAGTCGCGCTCGCCCGACGTGGACGCGCCTCCGTCAGCATCCGGGTGTCTCGCGCCCGACCTCAACATGACCGGGCTTTGGCTCGAGCGGAGAGCTAGTCTGTAGTTACCTCTCCGTCAGTCGGCAGACACAGGCGCGGCTGGAACTTGTGCTCCAGCTGCAGGTACTCGGCGAGCGTCGCGTGCAGCTGCCGCGCGCGACAGTCGCGCTCGCCCGACGTGGACGCGCCTCCGTCAGCATCCGGGTGTCTCGCGCCCGACCTCAACATGACCGGGCTTTGGCTCGAGCGGAGAGCTAGTCTGTAGTTACCTCTCCGTCAGTCGGCAGACACAGGCGCGGCTGGAACTTGTGCTCCAGCTGCAGGTACTCGGCGAGCGTCGCGTGCAGCTGCCGCGCGCGACAGTCGCGCTCGCCCGACGTGGACGCGCCTCCGTCAGCATCCGGGTGTCTCGCGCCCGACCTCAACATGACCGGGCTTTGGCTCGAGCGGAGAGCTAGTCTGTAGTTACCTCTCCGTCAGTCGGCAGACACAGGCGCGGCTGGAACTTGTGCTCCAGCTGCAGGTACTCGGCGAGCGTCGCGTGCAGCTGCCGCGCGCGACAGTCGCGCTCGCCCGACGTGGACGCGCCTCCGTCAGCATCCGGGTGTCTCGCGCCCGACCTCAACATGACCGGGCTTTGGCTCGAGCGGAGAGCTAGTCTGTAGTTACCTCTCCGTCAGTCGGCAGACACAGGCGCGGCTGGAACTTGTGCTCCAGCTGCAGGTACTCGGCGAGCGTCGCGTGCAGCTGCCGCGCGCGACAGTCGCGCTCGCCCGACGTGGACGCGCCTCCGTCAGCATCCGGGTGTCTCGCGCCCGACCTCAACATGACCGGGCTTTGGCTCGAGCGGAGAGCTAGTCTGTAGTTACCTCTCCGTCAGTCGGCAGACACAGGCGCGGCTGGAACTTGTGCTCCAGCTGCAGGTACTCGGCGAGCGTCGCGTGCAGCTGCCGCGCGCGACAGTCGCGCTCGCCCGACGTGGACGCGCCTCCGTCAGCATCCGGGTGTCTCGCGCCCGACCTCAACATGACCGGGCTTTGGCTCGAGCGGAGAGCTAGTCTGTAGTTACCTCTCCGTCAGTCGGCAGACACAGGCGCGGCTGGAACTTGTGCTCCAGCTGCAGGTACTCGGCGAGCGTCGCGTGCAGCTGCCGCGCGCGACAGTCGCGCTCGCCCGACGTGGACGCGCCTCCGTCAGCATCCGGGTGTCTCGCGCCCGACCTCAACATGACCGGGCTTTGGCTCGAGCGGAGAGCTAGTCTGTAGTTACCTCTCCGTCAGTCGGCAGACACAGGCGCGGCTGGAACTTGTGCTCCAGCTGCAGGTACTCGGCGAGCGTCGCGTGCAGCTGCCGCGCGCGACAGTCGCGCTCGCCCGACGTGGACGCGCCTCCGTCAGCATCCGGGTGTCTCGCGCCCGACCTCAACATGACCGGGCTTTGGCTCGAGCGGAGAGCTAGTCTGTAGTTACCTCTCCGTCAGTCGGCAGACACAGGCGCGGCTGGAACTTGTGCTCCAGCTGCAGGTACTCGGCGAGCGTCGCGTGCAGCTGCCGCGCGCGACAGTCGCGCTCGCCCGACGTGGACGCGCCTCCGTCAGCATCCGGGTGTCTCGCGCCCGACCTCAACATGACCGGGCTTTGGCTCGAGCGGAGAGCTAGTCTGTAGTTACCTCTCCGTCAGTCGGCAGACACAGGCGCGGCTGGAACTTGTGCTCCAGCTGCAGGTACTCGGCGAGCGTCGCGTGCAGCTGCCGCGCGCGACAGTCGCGCTCGCCCGACGTGGACGCGCCTCCGTCAGCATCCGGGTGTCTCGCGCCCGACCTCAACATGACCGGGCTTTGGCTCGAGCGGAGAGCTAGTCTGTAGTTACCTCTCCGTCAGTCGGCAGACACAGGCGCGGCTGGAACTTGTGCTCCAGCTGCAGGTACTCGGCGAGCGTCGCGTGCAGCTGCCGCGCGCGACAGTCGCGCTCGCCCGACGTGGACGCGCCTCCGTCAGCATCCGGGTGTCTCGCGCCCGACCTCAACATGACCGGGCTTTGGCTCGAGCGGAGAGCTAGTCTGTAGTTACCTCTCCGTCAGTCGGCAGACACAGGCGCGGCTGGAACTTGTGCTCCAGCTGCAGGTACTCGGCGAGCGTCGCGTGCAGCTGCCGCGCGCGACAGTCGCGCTCGCCCGACGTGGACGCGCCTCCGTCAGCATCCGGGTGTCTCGCGCCCGACCTCAACATGACCGGGCTTTGGCTCGAGCGGAGAGCTAGTCTGTAGTTACCTCTCCGTCAGTCGGCAGACACAGGCGCGGCTGGAACTTGTGCTCCAGCTGCAGGTACTCGGCGAGCGTCGCGTGCAGCTGCCGCGCGCGACAGTCGCGCTCGCCCGACGTGGACGCGCCTCCGTCAGCATCCGGGTGTCTCGCGCCCGACCTCAACATGACCGGGCTTTGGCTCGAGCGGAGAGCTAGTCTGTAGTTACCTCTCCGTCAGTCGGCAGACACAGGCGCGGCTGGAACTTGTGCTCCAGCTGCAGGTACTCGGCGAGCGTCGCGTGCAGCTGCCGCGCGCGACAGTCGCGCTCGCCCGACGTGGACGCGCCTCCGTCAGCATCCGGGTGTCTCGCGCCCGACCTCAACATGACCGGGCTTTGGCTCGAGCGGAGAGCTAGTCTGTAGTTACCTCTCCGTCAGTCGGCAGACACAGGCGCGGCTGGAACTTGTGCTCCAGCTGCAGGTACTCGGCGAGCGTCGCGTGCAGCTGCCGCGCGCGACAGTCGCGCTCGCCCGACGTGGACGCGCCTCCGTCAGCATCCGGGTGTCTCGCGCCCGACCTCAACATGACCGGGCTTTGGCTCGAGCGGAGAGCTAGTCTGTAGTTACCTCTCCGTCAGTCGGCAGACACAGGCGCGGCTGGAACTTGTGCTCCAGCTGCAGGTACTCGGCGAGCGTCGCGTGCAGCTGCCGCGCGCGACAGTCGCGCTCGCCCGACGTGGACGCGCCTCCGTCAGCATCCGGGTGTCTCGCGCCCGACCTCAACATGACCGGGCTTTGGCTCGAGCGGAGAGCTAGTCTGTAGTTACCTCTCCGTCAGTCGGCAGACACAGGCGCGGCTGGAACTTGTGCTCCAGCTGCAGGTACTCGGCGAGCGTCGCGTGCAGCTGCCGCGCGCGACAGTCGCGCTCGCCCGACGTGGACGCGCCTCCGTCAGCATCCGGGTGTCTCGCGCCCGACCTCAACATGACCGGGCTTTGGCTCGAGCGGAGAGCTAGTCTGTAGTTACCTCTCCGTCAGTCGGCAGACACAGGCGCGGCTGGAACTTGTGCTCCAGCTGCAGGTACTCGGCGAGCGTCGCGTGCAGCTGCCGCGCGCGACAGTCGCGCTCGCCCGACGTGGACGCGCCTCCGTCAGCATCCGGGTGTCTCGCGCCCGACCTCAACATGACCGGGCTTTGGCTCGAGCGGAGAGCTAGTCTGTAGTTACCTCTCCGTCAGTCGGCAGACACAGGCGCGGCTGGAACTTGTGCTCCAGCTGCAGGTACTCGGCGAGCGTCGCGTGCAGCTGCCGCGCGCGACAGTCGCGCTCGCCCGACGTGGACGCGCCTCCGTCAGCATCCGGGTGTCTCGCGCCCGACCTCAACATGACCGGGCTTTGGCTCGAGCGGAGAGCTAGTCTGTAGTTACCTCTCCGTCAGTCGGCAGACACAGGCGCGGCTGGAACTTGTGCTCCAGCTGCAGGTACTCGGCGAGCGTCGCGTGCAGCTGCCGCGCGCGACAGTCGCGCTCGCCCGACGTGGACGCGCCTCCGTCAGCATCCGGGTGTCTCGCGCCCGACCTCAACATGACCGGGCTTTGGCTCGAGCGGAGAGCTAGTCTGTAGTTACCTCTCCGTCAGTCGGCAGACACAGGCGCGGCTGGAACTTGTGCTCCAGCTGCAGGTACTCGGCGAGCGTCGCGTGCAGCTGCCGCGCGCGACAGTCGCGCTCGCCCGACGTGGACGCGCCTCCGTCAGCATCCGGGTGTCTCGCGCCCGACCTCAACATGACCGGGCTTTGGCTCGAGCGGAGAGCTAGTCTGTAGTTACCTCTCCGTCAGTCGGCAGACACAGGCGCGGCTGGAACTTGTGCTCCAGCTGCAGGTACTCGGCGAGCGTCGCGTGCAGCTGCCGCGCGCGACAGTCGCGCTCGCCCGACGTGGACGCGCCTCCGTCAGCATCCGGGTGTCTCGCGCCCGACCTCAACATGACCGGGCTTTGGCTCGAGCGGAGAGCTAGTCTGTAGTTACCTCTCCGTCAGTCGGCAGACACAGGCGCGGCTGGAACTTGTGCTCCAGCTGCAGGTACTCGGCGAGCGTCGCGTGCAGCTGCCGCGCGCGACAGTCGCGCTCGCCCGACGTGGACGCGCCTCCGTCAGCATCCGGGTGTCTCGCGCCCGACCTCAACATGACCGGGCTTTGGCTCGAGCGGAGAGCTAGTCTGTAGTTACCTCTCCGTCAGTCGGCAGACACAGGCGCGGCTGGAACTTGTGCTCCAGCTGCAGGTACTCGGCGAGCGTCGCGTGCAGCTGCCGCGCGCGACAGTCGCGCTCGCCCGACGTGGACGCGCCTCCGTCAGCATCCGGGTGTCTCGCGCCCGACCTCAACATGACCGGGCTTTGGCTCGAGCGGAGAGCTAGTCTGTAGTTACCTCTCCGTCAGTCGGCAGACACAGGCGCGGCTGGAACTTGTGCTCCAGCTGCAGGTACTCGGCGAGCGTCGCGTGCAGCTGCCGCGCGCGACAGTCGCGCTCGCCCGACGTGGACGCGCCTCCGTCAGCATCCGGGTGTCTCGCGCCCGACCTCAACATGACCGGGCTTTGGCTCGAGCGGAGAGCTAGTCTGTAGTTACCTCTCCGTCAGTCGGCAGACACAGGCGCGGCTGGAACTTGTGCTCCAGCTGCAGGTACTCGGCGAGCGTCGCGTGCAGCTGCCGCGCGCGACAGTCGCGCTCGCCCGACGTGGACGCGCCTCCGTCAGCATCCGGGTGTCTCGCGCCCGACCTCAACATGACCGGGCTTTGGCTCGAGCGGAGAGCTAGTCTGTAGTTACCTCTCCGTCAGTCGGCAGACACAGGCGCGGCTGGAACTTGTGCTCCAGCTGCAGGTACTCGGCGAGCGTCGCGTGCAGCTGCCGCGCGCGACAGTCGCGCTCGCCCGACGTGGACGCGCCTCCGTCAGCATCCGGGTGTCTCGCGCCCGACCTCAACATGACCGGGCTTTGGCTCGAGCGGAGAGCTAGTCTGTAGTTACCTCTCCGTCAGTCGGCAGACACAGGCGCGGCTGGAACTTGTGCTCCAGCTGCAGGTACTCGGCGAGCGTCGCGTGCAGCTGCCGCGCGCGACAGTCGCGCTCGCCCGACGTGGACGCGCCTCCGTCAGCATCCGGGTGTCTCGCGCCCGACCTCAACATGACCGGGCTTTGGCTCGAGCGGAGAGCTAGTCTGTAGTTACCTCTCCGTCAGTCGGCAGACACAGGCGCGGCTGGAACTTGTGCTCCAGCTGCAGGTACTCGGCGAGCGTCGCGTGCAGCTGCCGCGCGCGACAGTCGCGCTCGCCCGACGTGGACGCGCCTCCGTCAGCATCCGGGTGTCTCGCGCCCGACCTCAACATGACCGGGCTTTGGCTCGAGCGGAGAGCTAGTCTGTAGTTACCTCTCCGTCAGTCGGCAGACACAGGCGCGGCTGGAACTTGTGCTCCAGCTGCAGGTACTCGGCGAGCGTCGCGTGCAGCTGCCGCGCGCGACAGTCGCGCTCGCCCGACGTGGACGCGCCTCCGTCAGCATCCGGGTGTCTCGCGCCCGACCTCAACATGACCGGGCTTTGGCTCGAGCGGAGAGCTAGTCTGTAGTTACCTCTCCGTCAGTCGGCAGACACAGGCGCGGCTGGAACTTGTGCTCCAGCTGCAGGTACTCGGCGAGCGTCGCGTGCAGCTGCCGCGCGCGACAGTCGCGCTCGCCCGACGTGGACGCGCCTCCGTCAGCATCCGGGTGTCTCGCGCCCGACCTCAACATGACCGGGCTTTGGCTCGAGCGGAGAGCTAGTCTGTAGTTACCTCTCCGTCAGTCGGCAGACACAGGCGCGGCTGGAACTTGTGCTCCAGCTGCAGGTACTCGGCGAGCGTCGCGTGCAGCTGCCGCGCGCGACAGTCGCGCTCGCCCGACGTGGACGCGCCTCCGTCAGCATCCGGGTGTCTCGCGCCCGACCTCAACATGACCGGGCTTTGGCTCGAGCGGAGAGCTAGTCTGTAGTTACCTCTCCGTCAGTCGGCAGACACAGGCGCGGCTGGAACTTGTGCTCCAGCTGCAGGTACTCGGCGAGCGTCGCGTGCAGCTGCCGCGCGCGACAGTCGCGCTCGCCCGACGTGGACGCGCCTCCGTCAGCATCCGGGTGTCTCGCGCCCGACCTCAACATGACCGGGCTTTGGCTCGAGCGGAGAGCTAGTCTGTAGTTACCTCTCCGTCAGTCGGCAGACACAGGCGCGGCTGGAACTTGTGCTCCAGCTGCAGGTACTCGGCGAGCGTCGCGTGCAGCTGCCGCGCGCGACAGTCGCGCTCGCCCGACGTGGACGCGCCTCCGTCAGCATCCGGGTGTCTCGCGCCCGACCTCAACATGACCGGGCTTTGGCTCGAGCGGAGAGCTAGTCTGTAGTTACCTCTCCGTCAGTCGGCAGACACAGGCGCGGCTGGAACTTGTGCTCCAGCTGCAGGTACTCGGCGAGCGTCGCGTGCAGCTGCCGCGCGCGACAGTCGCGCTCGCCCGACGTGGACGCGCCTCCGTCAGCATCCGGGTGTCTCGCGCCCGACCTCAACATGACCGGGCTTTGGCTCGAGCGGAGAGCTAGTCTGTAGTTACCTCTCCGTCAGTCGGCAGACACAGGCGCGGCTGGAACTTGTGCTCCAGCTGCAGGTACTCGGCGAGCGTCGCGTGCAGCTGCCGCGCGCGACAGTCGCGCTCGCCCGACGTGGACGCGCCTCCGTCAGCATCCGGGTGTCTCGCGCCCGACCTCAACATGACCGGGCTTTGGCTCGAGCGGAGAGCTAGTCTGTAGTTACCTCTCCGTCAGTCGGCAGACACAGGCGCGGCTGGAACTTGTGCTCCAGCTGCAGGTACTCGGCGAGCGTCGCGTGCAGCTGCCGCGCGCGACAGTCGCGCTCGCCCGACGTGGACGCGCCTCCGTCAGCATCCGGGTGTCTCGCGCCCGACCTCAACATGACCGGGCTTTGGCTCGAGCGGAGAGCTAGTCTGTAGTTACCTCTCCGTCAGTCGGCAGACACAGGCGCGGCTGGAACTTGTGCTCCAGCTGCAGGTACTCGGCGAGCGTCGCGTGCAGCTGCCGCGCGCGACAGTCGCGCTCGCCCGACGTGGACGCGCCTCCGTCAGCATCCGGGTGTCTCGCGCCCGACCTCAACATGACCGGGCTTTGGCTCGAGCGGAGAGCTAGTCTGTAGTTACCTCTCCGTCAGTCGGCAGACACAGGCGCGGCTGGAACTTGTGCTCCAGCTGCAGGTACTCGGCGAGCGTCGCGTGCAGCTGCCGCGCGCGACAGTCGCGCTCGCCCGACGTGGACGCGCCTCCGTCAGCATCCGGGTGTCTCGCGCCCGACCTCAACATGACCGGGCTTTGGCTCGAGCGGAGAGCTAGTCTGTAGTTACCTCTCCGTCAGTCGGCAGACACAGGCGCGGCTGGAACTTGTGCTCCAGCTGCAGGTACTCGGCGAGCGTCGCGTGCAGCTGCCGCGCGCGACAGTCGCGCTCGCCCGACGTGGACGCGCCTCCGTCAGCATCCGGGTGTCTCGCGCCCGACCTCAACATGACCGGGCTTTGGCTCGAGCGGAGAGCTAGTCTGTAGTTACCTCTCCGTCAGTCGGCAGACACAGGCGCGGCTGGAACTTGTGCTCCAGCTGCAGGTACTCGGCGAGCGTCGCGTGCAGCTGCCGCGCGCGACAGTCGCGCTCGCCCGACGTGGACGCGCCTCCGTCAGCATCCGGGTGTCTCGCGCCCGACCTCAACATGACCGGGCTTTGGCTCGAGCGGAGAGCTAGTCTGTAGTTACCTCTCCGTCAGTCGGCAGACACAGGCGCGGCTGGAACTTGTGCTCCAGCTGCAGGTACTCGGCGAGCGTCGCGTGCAGCTGCCGCGCGCGACAGTCGCGCTCGCCCGACGTGGACGCGCCTCCGTCAGCATCCGGGTGTCTCGCGCCCGACCTCAACATGACCGGGCTTTGGCTCGAGCGGAGAGCTAGTCTGTAGTTACCTCTCCGTCAGTCGGCAGACACAGGCGCGGCTGGAACTTGTGCTCCAGCTGCAGGTACTCGGCGAGCGTCGCGTGCAGCTGCCGCGCGCGACAGTCGCGCTCGCCCGACGTGGACGCGCCTCCGTCAGCATCCGGGTGTCTCGCGCCCGACCTCAACATGACCGGGCTTTGGCTCGAGCGGAGAGCTAGTCTGTAGTTACCTCTCCGTCAGTCGGCAGACACAGGCGCGGCTGGAACTTGTGCTCCAGCTGCAGGTACTCGGCGAGCGTCGCGTGCAGCTGCCGCGCGCGACAGTCGCGCTCGCCCGACGTGGACGCGCCTCCGTCAGCATCCGGGTGTCTCGCGCCCGACCTCAACATGACCGGGCTTTGGCTCGAGCGGAGAGCTAGTCTGTAGTTACCTCTCCGTCAGTCGGCAGACACAGGCGCGGCTGGAACTTGTGCTCCAGCTGCAGGTACTCGGCGAGCGTCGCGTGCAGCTGCCGCGCGCGACAGTCGCGCTCGCCCGACGTGGACGCGCCTCCGTCAGCATCCGGGTGTCTCGCGCCCGACCTCAACATGACCGGGCTTTGGCTCGAGCGGAGAGCTAGTCTGTAGTTACCTCTCCGTCAGTCGGCAGACACAGGCGCGGCTGGAACTTGTGCTCCAGCTGCAGGTACTCGGCGAGCGTCGCGTGCAGCTGCCGCGCGCGACAGTCGCGCTCGCCCGACGTGGACGCGCCTCCGTCAGCATCCGGGTGTCTCGCGCCCGACCTCAACATGACCGGGCTTTGGCTCGAGCGGAGAGCTAGTCTGTAGTTACCTCTCCGTCAGTCGGCAGACACAGGCGCGGCTGGAACTTGTGCTCCAGCTGCAGGTACTCGGCGAGCGTCGCGTGCAGCTGCCGCGCGCGACAGTCGCGCTCGCCCGACGTGGACGCGCCTCCGTCAGCATCCGGGTGTCTCGCGCCCGACCTCAACATGACCGGGCTTTGGCTCGAGCGGAGAGCTAGTCTGTAGTTACCTCTCCGTCAGTCGGCAGACACAGGCGCGGCTGGAACTTGTGCTCCAGCTGCAGGTACTCGGCGAGCGTCGCGTGCAGCTGCCGCGCGCGACAGTCGCGCTCGCCCGACGTGGACGCGCCTCCGTCAGCATCCGGGTGTCTCGCGCCCGACCTCAACATGACCGGGCTTTGGCTCGAGCGGAGAGCTAGTCTGTAGTTACCTCTCCGTCAGTCGGCAGACACAGGCGCGGCTGGAACTTGTGCTCCAGCTGCAGGTACTCGGCGAGCGTCGCGTGCAGCTGCCGCGCGCGACAGTCGCGCTCGCCCGACGTGGACGCGCCTCCGTCAGCATCCGGGTGTCTCGCGCCCGACCTCAACATGACCGGGCTTTGGCTCGAGCGGAGAGCTAGTCTGTAGTTACCTCTCCGTCAGTCGGCAGACACAGGCGCGGCTGGAACTTGTGCTCCAGCTGCAGGTACTCGGCGAGCGTCGCGTGCAGCTGCCGCGCGCGACAGTCGCGCTCGCCCGACGTGGACGCGCCTCCGTCAGCATCCGGGTGTCTCGCGCCCGACCTCAACATGACCGGGCTTTGGCTCGAGCGGAGAGCTAGTCTGTAGTTACCTCTCCGTCAGTCGGCAGACACAGGCGCGGCTGGAACTTGTGCTCCAGCTGCAGGTACTCGGCGAGCGTCGCGTGCAGCTGCCGCGCGCGACAGTCGCGCTCGCCCGACGTGGACGCGCCTCCGTCAGCATCCGGGTGTCTCGCGCCCGACCTCAACATGACCGGGCTTTGGCTCGAGCGGAGAGCTAGTCTGTAGTTACCTCTCCGTCAGTCGGCAGACACAGGCGCGGCTGGAACTTGTGCTCCAGCTGCAGGTACTCGGCGAGCGTCGCGTGCAGCTGCCGCGCGCGACAGTCGCGCTCGCCCGACGTGGACGCGCCTCCGTCAGCATCCGGGTGTCTCGCGCCCGACCTCAACATGACCGGGCTTTGGCTCGAGCGGAGAGCTAGTCTGTAGTTACCTCTCCGTCAGTCGGCAGACACAGGCGCGGCTGGAACTTGTGCTCCAGCTGCAGGTACTCGGCGAGCGTCGCGTGCAGCTGCCGCGCGCGACAGTCGCGCTCGCCCGACGTGGACGCGCCTCCGTCAGCATCCGGGTGTCTCGCGCCCGACCTCAACATGACCGGGCTTTGGCTCGAGCGGAGAGCTAGTCTGTAGTTACCTCTCCGTCAGTCGGCAGACACAGGCGCGGCTGGAACTTGTGCTCCAGCTGCAGGTACTCGGCGAGCGTCGCGTGCAGCTGCCGCGCGCGACAGTCGCGCTCGCCCGACGTGGACGCGCCTCCGTCAGCATCCGGGTGTCTCGCGCCCGACCTCAACATGACCGGGCTTTGGCTCGAGCGGAGAGCTAGTCTGTAGTTACCTCTCCGTCAGTCGGCAGACACAGGCGCGGCTGGAACTTGTGCTCCAGCTGCAGGTACTCGGCGAGCGTCGCGTGCAGCTGCCGCGCGCGACAGTCGCGCTCGCCCGACGTGGACGCGCCTCCGTCAGCATCCGGGTGTCTCGCGCCCGACCTCAACATGACCGGGCTTTGGCTCGAGCGGAGAGCTAGTCTGTAGTTACCTCTCCGTCAGTCGGCAGACACAGGCGCGGCTGGAACTTGTGCTCCAGCTGCAGGTACTCGGCGAGCGTCGCGTGCAGCTGCCGCGCGCGACAGTCGCGCTCGCCCGACGTGGACGCGCCTCCGTCAGCATCCGGGTGTCTCGCGCCCGACCTCAACATGACCGGGCTTTGGCTCGAGCGGAGAGCTAGTCTGTAGTTACCTCTCCGTCAGTCGGCAGACACAGGCGCGGCTGGAACTTGTGCTCCAGCTGCAGGTACTCGGCGAGCGTCGCGTGCAGCTGCCGCGCGCGACAGTCGCGCTCGCCCGACGTGGACGCGCCTCCGTCAGCATCCGGGTGTCTCGCGCCCGACCTCAACATGACCGGGCTTTGGCTCGAGCGGAGAGCTAGTCTGTAGTTACCTCTCCGTCAGTCGGCAGACACAGGCGCGGCTGGAACTTGTGCTCCAGCTGCAGGTACTCGGCGAGCGTCGCGTGCAGCTGCCGCGCGCGACAGTCGCGCTCGCCCGACGTGGACGCGCCTCCGTCAGCATCCGGGTGTCTCGCGCCCGACCTCAACATGACCGGGCTTTGGCTCGAGCGGAGAGCTAGTCTGTAGTTACCTCTCCGTCAGTCGGCAGACACAGGCGCGGCTGGAACTTGTGCTCCAGCTGCAGGTACTCGGCGAGCGTCGCGTGCAGCTGCCGCGCGCGACAGTCGCGCTCGCCCGACGTGGACGCGCCTCCGTCAGCATCCGGGTGTCTCGCGCCCGACCTCAACATGACCGGGCTTTGGCTCGAGCGGAGAGCTAGTCTGTAGTTACCTCTCCGTCAGTCGGCAGACACAGGCGCGGCTGGAACTTGTGCTCCAGCTGCAGGTACTCGGCGAGCGTCGCGTGCAGCTGCCGCGCGCGACAGTCGCGCTCGCCCGACGTGGACGCGCCTCCGTCAGCATCCGGGTGTCTCGCGCCCGACCTCAACATGACCGGGCTTTGGCTCGAGCGGAGAGCTAGTCTGTAGTTACCTCTCCGTCAGTCGGCAGACACAGGCGCGGCTGGAACTTGTGCTCCAGCTGCAGGTACTCGGCGAGCGTCGCGTGCAGCTGCCGCGCGCGACAGTCGCGCTCGCCCGACGTGGACGCGCCTCCGTCAGCATCCGGGTGTCTCGCGCCCGACCTCAACATGACCGGGCTTTGGCTCGAGCGGAGAGCTAGTCTGTAGTTACCTCTCCGTCAGTCGGCAGACACAGGCGCGGCTGGAACTTGTGCTCCAGCTGCAGGTACTCGGCGAGCGTCGCGTGCAGCTGCCGCGCGCGACAGTCGCGCTCGCCCGACGTGGACGCGCCTCCGTCAGCATCCGGGTGTCTCGCGCCCGACCTCAACATGACCGGGCTTTGGCTCGAGCGGAGAGCTAGTCTGTAGTTACCTCTCCGTCAGTCGGCAGACACAGGCGCGGCTGGAACTTGTGCTCCAGCTGCAGGTACTCGGCGAGCGTCGCGTGCAGCTGCCGCGCGCGACAGTCGCGCTCGCCCGACGTGGACGCGCCTCCGTCAGCATCCGGGTGTCTCGCGCCCGACCTCAACATGACCGGCTTTGGCTCGAGCGGAGAGCTAGTCTGTAGTTACCTCTCCGTCAGTCGGCAGACACAGGCGCGGCTGGAACTTGTGCTCCAGCTGCAGGTACTCGGCGAGCGTCGCGTGCAGCTGCCGCGCGCGACAGTCGCGCTCGCCCGACGTGGACGCGCCTCCGTCAGCATCCGGGTGTCTCGCGCCCGACCTCAACATGACCGGGCTTTGGCTCGAGCGGAGAGCTAGTCTGTAGTTACCTCTCCGTCAGTCGGCAGACACAGGCGCGGCTGGAACTTGTGCTCCAGCTGCAGGTACTCGGCGAGCGTCGCGTGCAGCTGCCGCGCGCGACAGTCGCGCTCGCCCGACGTGGACGCGCCTCCGTCAGCATCCGGGTGTCTCGCGCCCGACCTCAACATGACCGGGCTTTGGCTCGAGCGGAGAGCTAGTCTGTAGTTACCTCTCCGTCAGTCGGCAGACACAGGCGCGGCTGGAACTTGTGCTCCAGCTGCAGGTACTCGGCGAGCGTCGCGTGCAGCTGCCGCGCGCGACAGTCGCGCTCGCCCGACGTGGACGCGCCTCCGTCAGCATCCGGGTGTCTCGCGCCCGACCTCAACATGACCGGGCTTTGGCTCGAGCGGAGAGCTAGTCTGTAGTTACCTCTCCGTCAGTCGGCAGACACAGGCGCGGCTGGAACTTGTGCTCCAGCTGCAGGTACTCGGCGAGCGTCGCGTGCAGCTGCCGCGCGCGACAGTCGCGCTCGCCCGACGTGGACGCGCCTCCGTCAGCATCCGGGTGTCTCGCGCCCGACCTCAACATGACCGGGCTTTGGCTCGAGCGGAGAGCTAGTCTGTAGTTACCTCTCCGTCAGTCGGCAGACACAGGCGCGGCTGGAACTTGTGCTCCAGCTGCAGGTACTCGGCGAGCGTCGCGTGCAGCTGCCGCGCGCGACAGTCCGCGCTCGCCCGACGTGGACGCGCCTCCGTCAGCATCCGGTGTCTCGCGCCCGACCTCAACATGACCGGGCTTTGGGCTCGAGCGGAGAGCTAGTCTGTAGTTACCTCTCCGTCAGTCGGCAGACACAGGCGCGGCTGGAACTTGTGCTCCAGCTGCAGGTACTCGGCGAGCGTCGCGTGCAGCTGCCGCGCGCGACAGTCGCGCTCGCCCGACGTGGACGCGCCTCCGTCAGCATCCGGGTGTCTCGCGCCCGACCTCAACATGACCGGGCTTTGGCTCGAGCGGAGAGCTAGTCTGTAGTTACCTCTCCGTCAGTCGGCAGACACAGGCGCGGCTGGAACTTGTGCTCCAGCTGCAGGTACTCGGCGAGCGTCGCGTGCAGCTGCCGCGCGCGACAGTCGCGCTCGCCCGACGTGGACGCGCCTCCGTCAGCATCCGGGTGTCTCGCGCCCGACCTCAACATGACCGGGCTTTGGCTCGAGCGGAGGGTGAATCGGCACCTGGGAACATACAACAGGCTTATATGTACATCTGGATAACGTTCTTAAATTTCGAATACCGAAACACTGAAGCGCAGGCAACATTGGGAGCGAAGCTAAACGAAAAGAGGTTCGTTTCGCTTCGCTCATGTCGCTAGACTATGAGAGCTCGCAAGTCCGCATAGCTGACTTCGTTTAGCTCTGTAGTACGCGGTGTGAACCGAAGTATGTAAAAGCCGCGGCAGCGACATGTGCGAAGCGAAACGAGGTTCGTTTCGCTTCGCTCATGTCGCTAGACTGTGAGAGCTCGCAAGTTCGCATCGCGAGTACATCGCATGTAGTTCCGCGAACTACAGAGCTAATCGAAGTGAACCGAACAGTTAAACAGTGAACCGAAGTATGAAAAGCCGCGGTAGCGACATGAGCGAAGCGAAACGTAACGAGGTATGTTTCGTTTCGTTCGCTTCGTTCCTAACGTGGCCTGCGCTCGAAATGTCAAAGTAAAACGAACCTAAATAATGTTGTGTAAGGTTCAAGTTCGGCCATAGAGATAACGCGTCAAGTGGGAACTTTGGAATAAAATAATCAGTAGACCAAATTTTGAACAATTAAGTATCACTCGCTTTAACGGTGAAGGAAAACATCGTGAGGAAACCTGCACGCCTGAGAGTTCTCCATACTGTTCTCAAAGGCGTTGGAAGTCTACCAAAGTCTTGAGGTCTACTTTACTCCTATGTTATTGGGTATCGAGTTTCGAAACTGTCAACATTGTCGAAATCTACAAACTCGTATTGACTGAATAATTTGGTATGATCAGCTCTAAGTACGCATTGCGTACGATCGATCGAAGCAAATATTTTTTTTTTGAACGAAGTTCCTTATCGCGCGTTGCGAAAGGGGGCTAGACGGAAAAAATTAAGACCAAAAGTTGTAACGACACTTTTTGCTATAGTTGTAAGCCGTGCGGCGTGCGCGTGTTTCTCTGTCTGTCTCTCTCTCTCTTATATTTTCGTTTCGCCTTTCTATTTCGCATTGAACAGTGTGGAACTTCGTTCCATCCGGGTGTCCTTTGAGTTGACACCTCTCAAGTTTTTTTCTATTTGACCGCCGGTCGTTTATATCCGCCCGTGTGCGCCTACTCTATTATGCTGGGGCTTCATTAGCGGGATACGTAACGGCGAATATTCGCATTGTCGCGACAAGTGTGGTCTTGTAGTTCGTCGCATCGGGGTGTATTCGGGCGCAGACGATCGCTCATCGCGGCACTGTCGGTAAACGGGCGCGCATCAAAGGGTTTTGTAGCTGACTGCGTAGATGTAGATAAGAACATCGCGTTTATCCGTAGACGATGTTTTTGGCGCGACAACGCGACATCTTTCGCCCGCTAATGAAGCCCCAGCATTAGGGGAGCTGGCCACAATCCAAATATTTAACAGGGTCAAAAAACTTAATCAAATTACCTGCCATAATAATGTACACACTTCCAAGGTTTCGAAATACCCTATAGTATAAGAATAGAGAACATTAATGATGTAATTTCCACTTACGCATTTCACGGACGTCTGTCGACGTTGCGTCACGTCAGTAGGGTTATGCCGAGTCTGCACACCTCGACAACCATACTAGATTTCGAATATCGAAATAATCATAATAATATCAAAATGGACCCAAAGCTTCTTATTAAATACAGTAGTTCCAAATTTTAGTTTGCAAAATTTCCGCTTGGGGCGCTAGTGCTTGCGCTGTATGGACGAACTTTTAAACCTTAAACAAGCCAGTTTAGGTCTATTAAGGCGCCTCTACACGTTGGCCAACAAGATGGCGGATATGTTGGAAGGTGTTGGGCGAGGAGTTTGTGTTCGCGTCCACACGTTGGAAGGTCGTTCAGTATGCTCCGGGCCAACCTGCGGGCCAACTTGCGGGCCATCGTTCCAATACCTTCCAACTCCCACTCTACACGTTGGGCCAACATATTGGGCCATAAGATGGGCCAGCATGTTGGCGAACGTGTGGATGAGCAGTTAGATGTAAATTGAAATTACTTTGCAATTCTTGCATCGATACTCGAATTCGATCAACGTTGCCGAAATGTGTACACTCGGCATAACCCCACAGAAACTCAAGGGGAGGGATTATTTTAGGCGTATGTTTACTATCGCTATTCGCTCGTACAATGGTCTGTTTGTTTGTTCAGTTGGCCCTTACAGCGAGGACTTTTGAGGACGAGCGAGGACAGAGGGCCCTATGGCCTACATACTGTGTGTACATTAGAGCGAGTTATCTATCTTTAACATCGATGATCTTTATACTTATAAAATACATACATGTCCTGGCTGAATGATTGACTGAATGATCTTATCAACCAACATTCTAAGCCACATGCCAGCCAGAAACTTGAAATTTTGACAGTAGGTTCCTCTTGTGCCAAAGGCGCTCACTAAGAAAAGATTATTGGAAATTATATCCCTAAGGGGGTTGAATAGGGGATGAAAGTACCAAAGTCCATCACTTTTTAAGTGACCATGAGATCCATGAATGAAAATGGACTTCTTCTAGAATGGTCTGTTTGTCTGTTCCTTGGGATAGAGGGACATGTCGCCTAGTAGTTGTGACGGCGTACTACAGACGATCACGCTGGTTGAGCAACGTTGATTGGCTTAACGGGCTTAAACAATAAAAATGAAGTCATACGCTACTAGATTGGTCCATTAGCCTAGTACCTAGTTTTGACAGCATATATCGGACGATCACGTTGGTTGAGCAACGTTGATGGCTTAACGGGCTTAAACAATAAAAATGTCGTCATACCTAAGCTAGCGCCGAGCAATCAGCGGCAGGTGTGTCCTTGTTGGTTGCCCGCACCGATCCCCCCACGGCTCGCCGCGTCGACCCGACGGTATTGACGACCGGGCGCGAAGCCCCTAGTACCTGACCACAACACAGAGCTTGAGCAACGCACAGCGGCCGAAAATGGCCACCGATGGTTGGTACGATTAAAGGTCTTGTTGGGATCGGATGGATTTTCTTTCAAGGTTTATTTATGGGAAGAATATGAAGTTTGACTGAGAGATTTACGTGTCTTGGGGATTAGATAAGGATTTTAAAATAGGAGCTAGATGATTTTGTTTTGGACAGAAATCGGAATTTGAACAATTAGTAACTGAGGATTTTTTTAAGGTGTATTTATGAGAAAAAGTGGAACTTTGACCTAGAGATTCAGGCGTCTTAGGATTAGACGAGGATTTTTATAGGAGCTGGATGATTTTTTCGAGGGGATAATAGACAGAAATCGGAATTTGAACAATAAGTCACAGGATAGGTACTGATGGTCGACTGTAGGTCTATCTGGAACTAGATGAGGTTGGAAGGATTTTTTCAAGTTATTTATGGGAAGAAGTTGGAATTCGACCGAGTGATTCGAATATCTTGGGATTGGACGAGGGTTATTACAGCAAACGGATGATTTTTACGAGGGGATATGAGGACCAATCAGTCACAGAGGACAATGATCGTCGATTGTAAAGGTTAAGTATACTTGGTGCGAGATAAATTGAGATTCCTCTCGTAAATATAGTGTATGGTTGGATGATCCTTTATGGGATCAAATCGGGTTTCGGGGATTAGAATGATGGGTGCTAGGAAGGATGCAAAAAAGGGTGCAGTTCTCAGGTTACCGGGTGCAATGCCTTGTTGAAAGACAATTGCCCAGCCGCCTTAGCTCTCGAGTCAGATACCCACAACAGTGGTTGAACACTATTGCAAGGGCTGGCACTTGCTAAGTATATTTTGTGTCAAAAATATAAAAAAACGCCACGGTCGACAACCCTGACCCAACAGTACACACGGGATTTGGTAATCCTTCGTACTTTATGAACTCTCGAAAGTTCCTCGCTGCAAAGCGATATGGGTCTCTTGATAGGGTTGGCAATTTGTCTTAAAATAAGTTAGGTACCTGTAAAATTAGCACATTATTAAAATAAATTAGGGTTTCGATGAAGTTTCTTGGCAAGGGGTCGTGGGTTCGAATCCTGGTTGTAAAAAATTGACTATTATTCAGTCAATTAACAGTGAATGTTAAGCATAATACACACATATGTCTAACAAGCGCACAGTGAAACATGATTTTTATTACATTAAAAATGGAATTCGATTCAAGGCTACTTTTAACCTAGATAAAGACACAAAAAGTAACGATAAAAACTATTCATGCGAAATAATATCTATAATTAACATAAAAATATCTAATAACAAATCGTAAACATAGGATACAATAATATACTAATTTACATAAGTTATAGTTACGAACATAACAATTTTAAATACGAAAAAGAGGATACAATCAATATTATGTACCTATGCAAAACTTGTTTTTTTTACGTAGATTATTTAAAAAATACCTATAATTTACTTATACCTAATATAATATGATTTTTAATCAACCAATGTCGTTCGTTGTAATTGTAAACAAATGAACTAGGTATAAACTGTTAATAAGTATGAAGGTTGTTAGCGGCGGAAACGATTGTCTAAATAAATAATTAACACCTGTTGATTTCATGTATTATTTAAAAAAAAATCATAACTGACTCCTCAGTCAGTTATGATTTTTTTGTTTTTTTCGGTTTTGGGACGAAAAGACGTCAGGGAAAATCCCGACCGCTGCTGAAGTTGGATTCGGTGGTTTGACATCCTTATCGAAATTAGAACCACGTATGGGCTAGCTAGTCCGTGTTTCTGAGGTATAATATAATAACATCTTCAGAGTAGTGTTGGGATTGCCTCCATACTGTAGTGCGTCCGGTATGTTTGCGGAGAGTCGAGTGGACGGCTTCCAAGCAATCATACGGAAGAAAATCGCCTCCCTTAAAAGTAGAGTTGAAAGCAGTTCCAACATTATTCTGAAGGTGCTAGCTGACAGGCAGGATAGTGCTATTAAGAAACACTGGATGTCAGCTATAGTAAATAGTTATATTAATTACATAAATTAAATAAACTAACATAGTTAATAAGTATACAATTGTAACTAACACCTGAGGGTCTACCATCAACTATAATCGCGACTCAATTAAAGACCTAAACTGAACTGAATCGCTATTTCGTACCATGAACTCTTTTATCCGATCAATAGACGTCATGACGTCATGAAAGAAACAAAAACCTAGTATAAAAATATAGAAACAAAAATATACTTCATGGTACGAATTCAATGCGATTTATTTTAAGCGCCGATATTGAATAGCATCGGAATTGGATCGTTAGATTAAAGATTGTAGTAGGCCTTCTGGACCTATGTTGTCTTTTAATAAATAAATACAATACAATAATACCTCAGACACACGGACTATAACACGGACTGAATAAATTCTATCCTATTCTATTTCATGTTCAGGCACTGACAGATCTTGGACAAGAATGACATCTAAAAGCTTCCCGAACGCTGCCCAGCCGCGTCTGTTATCAAAGCCGTATTATTTATTATCAGCTATGCACACTACCCGCGACCTAAGCAATAAAAATAGTTCGAAAAACAAGTTCGTGATATATTTGAATGTTTTGATTCGAATAAAATTCTCGTTCTCTAGAATTTTCGATAGGTGTTCTTTCAAGTTTCAAATGAATAAAAAATGGCCAAGTGCAAGTCGGGCTTCGTTCTATTAACTCTATAAATAGAGTCTATGAGCTAGAGATTCGTGACATACGGACGGACAGACACACATCAGTGTGACAATACTTAATAGGGCTCCGTTTTGGCCTTTGAGCACGGAACGGGTTTATTCAAAAAATCTGTTGAAAATAAAGTAATTCTATTCATGGATTCTCCACCCCATCCCTGTATAGATATTTAGTATCCTCGACAATACGTGAAAAGGCAGCCTTATCTCATGAAGCCACAGACACTAATATGAAGCCGATAACGCGAAAACAACAAGTAGTGCCAAACAGCTGCAGTTGTTGTTTTCAATATAGCTATCTTATTTCCACGCATATAAATAGAAAGAGAGAAAGCGTGTTTACTAGATAAAAAACAACCGACGCTATTTTCGATACAGCTATCTCCATTCCACGCGTTCAAATAGAAAGAGAGAAATCTTGTTTACACGATAAATGAATTTGTTGATTATTTATACTCGTCGCTAAGTAGATAGAGGGGTAATCAAAATAAACTAATCTATAGCAAAGTCATTGAACTGAGGACTTTAGGCAAGTAATTACAACTACTATTTTATGCCTGCATCTTCGCCCGCGTGCAATTAGGTATTTTAAAGCATATCCGTCTCCGAGATGAAGCCATCGCTGTGTTAATTTCGTCGAAATCGACTCAGCGATTAAGCCGTGAAAATATATTGTCGGTTTAGAGGTAAAATTCATTAAATGCAAAAAACTAGTTTGGAGTTATAAGCGATATTAATTATTTTTTGCAAAAGATTGCATTTTGCTCTAAGTTCTTAAATGCAATCCTGTTGAGTTTGATCTTGTTTTTAGATTATTAGGTTTCTGTTGTAACTGCTTTGTTTTTTTAGAATTAGAGTTGGTAGATTTTTATATTTAAAAAAAAATATGTTTTAATGAGTTATACCTCTTTTGAATTTCTGCTTATATTAGTCAGATAATGAACTGTCATTCCTAAATAAAAATTTATAAGAAAATTAAATAAGTCCTTTTATTAAAATTTTGCTTTACATACAAATAACAAAACATAAATCTCTGATAGAGCGATAGTTTAGATGTTGGTCAAACCCTGAATTAGACATGGATTAATAGACAGCATGCATTAATAGCAGCAGGCCCGCCATCCCGTATTGGAGCAGCGTGGCGGTTCTATGCTCTAATCCCTCTCTCCTATGAGAGAGGAGACCTGTTCCCAGCAGTGGGACATTAAAAGGCTGTAGTGGTGGTGGTGGTGGATAATAAACAGATCTCTAAATCACAGACACACGATCTGCGATACTTTAACACCGAACGTATTAAAGAGACCATCGAGCGCAACAAAGGTTCAAAGGTGTTCGCGAGAGATCTGTCTATCGGACAGAGTCAGCTGACGCGACTGAAGACCGACAGCGGTAGTCTCATTTCATCTAAACCTGAGATTTTGAGAGAGGTCGAGAAGTTCTACGGACAGCTGTATACGTCAACACAGAAGCCTGTTGAAGATTTGGCTACAGATCCCAGAGCCAAATTGACTCGACACTATATAGATATCCCGGACGTCAGCCTATACGAGATGGCTCTCAAACAACTTAAGTACAACAAGGCGCCAGGTGATGACGGAATCACAGTGGAACTCCTGAAAGCAGGTGGAAAACCGGTTCTTAAGATCTTTCAGCGACTGTTCAATTCCGTCATCGAAGAGGGTATAACGCCCGAAGCATGGCACAGAAGCGTGGTGGTTGTTTTCTTCAAAAAAGGCGATAAAACCCTGCTGAAGAATTATAGACCCATCTCGCTGCTGAGTCATGCCTACAAGTTGTTCTCAAGAGTCATTACGAACCGTCTTGCTCATAGGTTCGACGACTTCCAGCCTCCCGAACAAGCCGGGTTCCGAAAAGGCTTCAGTACCATAGACCACATCCATAAGCTGCGGCAGGTTATACAGAAGACCGAAGAGTATAACCGGCCACTTTGCTTAGCGTTTGTGGACTATGAGAAAGCCTTCGATTCGGTGGAAACTTGGGGTGTATTGAGATCACTGCAGAGATGTTGGATCGACTATCGGTACATCCAAGCGCTGAAGTGTTTGTACGAAAATGCCACTATGTCAGTCCGTATACAGGACCAGACTACGAGACCAATCCAATTGCAGCGAGGAGTGCGTCAAGGAGATGTTATCTCACCGAAGCTATTAACCGCTGCGCTGGAAGACGTCTAAGCTTCTGGACTGGAACGGACTCGGCATCAATATAAATGGCGAGTACATCGGTTACGGTTGCCGATGATATAGACATTAGTCGTTATGGCAGAGACTCTGACCGGACAGAGACCTCAATACAATGCTCAATGATCTCAGCAGAGTTTCTCAACAGGTGGGCCTTAAAATGAAGATGATTAAGACGAAGATCATGTCTAATGCTCATGTTCCGCTTCACCCAGTAATTGTTGAGAATTCGGCACTCGAAATTGTAGTAGTAGTGAATAGAGTATATATACCTGGGACACATGGTCCAGCTAGGTAGGTCCAATTTTGAGAAAGAGATCAACCGCCGAGTTCAACTCCAGCCCAGCCGGGCAGCGTTCGGGAAACTTCGAGATGTCTTTTCGTCCAATATCCCTCAGTGTCTAAAGACGAAAGTCTTGTTGTTGAAAGTTGAACAATGCGTGTTGCCAGTGATGACTTGGTCGCAAACAATGGGCCTCATAAGAAGGCTCACGGTCACCAGCGGGCGATGGAGAGAGCTATGTTCGGAGTATCCCTGCGAGATCAAATAAGGAGATCCGTAGGAGAACCAGAGTTACCGACATAGCTCATCGAGTCGCGAAACTGAAGAACTCGAAGAACTGATTGGAGTCCCAAGGTGCTTAACTGGCGACCTCGCATCAGCAAACGTAGCGTTGGAAGACCCCCCAATAGATGGACGGACGATCTCAAGCGAGTCGCTGGTAGCCCATGGAAACAGGCGGCACAAGATCGTGTTCTGTGGCGATCCTTGCAAGAGACCTAAGTCCAGCAGTGGACGTCTATTGGTTGAGACGACGACGACGACGATTATTTGCTTTTGTCAAATCTACTAACTGTTTTCAGACAATAACTGTTTTCATGCACAAGTAGGTAATAATTTTCTATTTCTCGTAACAATAATGACAAAAACCGATGAATACAATTTTGGAGGTAAAGAACATCAAAGTCACCGTTTAACAAGTGACAACTGTGACGGATAATGTTGCCACATAAAACTCACCAAGCACTTACTGAGAATTACTTGACAGCAATTGTTTTATGTGTTCTTGTTAATTATGTCAGGTAAAAATCAGTATTTAGACTGATGAGTTTTTCCTGCCACGAATATTTTAATGCGTCGCATTTGCGGATTTTTGTTCAACAGGATCTCCAATAAGACTGACAATACACACTTAATGATTTTTTCTTGGCGTAGATATTGCCCTGGTGAGACCGTTTCACGAATTTAATGAATTTGATCAATTATGTCACTTAATGAGTTTTACCTCTAAACCGACGATATTACCCCTAATTTTTTTCACGCGGGAACCCCTAATATTTCCGGGATAAAAAGTAACTTGGATCACTCGTATAATCCTCTAGCTGCCTGTGAAAATCGGTTCAGCATCGGTCCAAATCGATTCAGCCGTTTTAGCCCGTACAAACAGACATAGACAGACACACGAAAACTGGGTATGTAGCTATTTATGTTACCTCTGCACAGGCCTTCCATCTTGTAGGTGAGAGGGATTTAGAGCTGAGAGAGCCTAATAGAAAAACCCAATAGTTGACAATTTTTGTCCCGACCTGGGATTTGGGAATCGAATCCGGGACCGCCGTGAACCGCATTCGAACATAGTAACCGCCAGGCCAATGCGACAGTTACACACATACCTAAATATTATTATAATGTGAACGCGTACAGGCTACAGCGAAAGTGGCCATCGATGTGGAACAAATAATATGAAATCGAGACGCATATCATGAAACGATAAAGCTATTACTATTTACTGTACGATTGGACGACGAGCTATTGTTTTAAACCGACTTCAAAACAAGGGATAAAGTTCGTAAACTAAAACCCGACTACGCTTAATAATTGAATTTAATATAAAATAATAATTTAGTGTGCAGAAAGCGCGGGGCAAGCAGCTAGTAGCACCATCTGTTATGTCTATCCGAAACTAATTTATTATACAAGTTTAGCCGCGCTACGGCTACTTCTCGATTTTTTGTACATATAAACAAGTATAAATTAAAAAATTTAAAAACCGCCGACAATCGCCATTTTGTGGCGGCGGCCATCTTGGATTTGCACAGTGATATTCTACTAGTCAAGCCCTTTCATTTGATACCCATATTAAGGGAGTTGTGAAAAATATGTAATCCGCCATTTTGTAGCGGCGGCCGTCTTGGATCGATTTTCATCAAACATAGCTAACAACACTCTCGACTATTATTCATCTTTCAAACAAAAAAACCGCATTCAAATCGGTCCACCCGTTTAAGCGCCACACGGGAACAGACAGACACACACACACACAGAGACACGTCAAACTTATAACACCCCGTCGTTTTTGCGTCGGGGGTTAAAAATCGGCCCAGTAGTTTAGGCGCTACGGTGGAACACACAGAATCTGATACAAATACAAACATACATAGACTGCTAAAATCACAAGCCTTCGTTTTGGCTTTGCCGTAGTCGGGTAATAAACGGCGAAAATTTGAGGAGGAATTCGTACACAAAAGGAAGAGTAGGTATGTTGTGAATTCCCAAATCGAACTAGGGCCCTCCCAGCTCAGATTTATAATATTGGCGTATCATTTTCGTTACCACGCCGGTGCTTCGTTATAAAGTTGAAATAAAATTTGGCACGGCAGATGTTTTGGACAGCTGACCGTGCGTGGGGCTCGCGGCCGCTGCACGGGAGGCCGTAAAACATGTCACGCCATCTGTTTGTGGAAAGTGGGTTTCAAAAAAACACATAATATACACTAGCTCATGCCCGCGACTTCATCCGCGTGGATTCATATATTAAATCCTTTCTTAATATTATAAACGCGAAAGTATGTAAACATGGATGTATGGATATAATATTGTTTGTTACTCTTTCACGCATAAACCACTGAACCGATTTGGCTGAAACATACAAAGCTTATAACCTGGAATAACACATAGGCTACCTTTTATTCTGGAAAAATCCCGCGGTATTTCGGAAAAACCGAAATTTGCTATACCAGTCTACAGCTATAAGTTAATATGGCAAACTTCCTTGAACGAAGCCGGGGGCAAAACCTAGTCTTCTTTAGTTAATCTTTTCTACGACAATCGATCAAAACAAGAACGAAAGATCACGAAGCGATTATGAACCTTAATACCTTGTCATACATAAGGTTCTCCTTAACAATACAATAACTTTTTCATGTTGTATTTTTTACCTCCACCGCGGGTGCAACGACTGATGCTCACTTTACTGATTTCCCGGTCTATCAGTGTATTGATACTCGATTACATTGCAGAGTCAGTGCCAACTGCCAAGCATACTGTATGCTTACTCTAACTTTGCACACCTCGAAAACTTTACTAAATACTACTGATCGAAACACAATGACTTCAGAGTAAAATGTACGTAAACTAGCTTAATTTAGGGTTTGAATTCGCTAATACATTCAGCATACCTTTAAATCCAGCGCCCCCAAGCAGAAATGTAAAATAAATATTCGAAGTATTGAATTATGATTTTAAAATAAGAGCCTATGGCTTCATTTTGCATTAATTGTAAGTATGTATTACAGTTTTTCGATACGTAGTATTTGGTAAAATTTTGGAGGTGCGCAAACTCAGAATAACTATACAGGTTTCACATAGACTAACGAAGCCAACGATACAAGCCATTGTCTCGGTAAAAGTTACAGTTATTGTTTAAACTTATAGTAATGATTCATACCTTAGATACTAATTAGTGATTATTTCTCACGCGCGTGAATTTTAGAGCTCGTGTTGGTAAACTAGAAGACTAGAATTTAGAAACCTAGCATCAACTTCAGAAATATAATTATGTAGCACATCGGTGTATGCCAACTAGAACAGGGCCTGTTTCGCTACCTTCTGATAAGTGTCGGACAGCCTATTCACATTGTCCTCACTCTCATAGTCCGATGGGACGAATGCGACACGACCGGAGAGAGATTAGGCGCAGGACCGACGGTTTTACGTGCTCTCCGAGGCACGGGCATTCAAACAAACAAAAAGTATATTCTGTTTTTGAGACGTCGAATAATGTAACCGAATAAATATTTATACATTGTAGAGTCTAACCCCCGACGCAAAAACGACGGGGTGTTATCAAGTTTGACGTGTCTGTGTGTGTGTGTGTGTGTGTGTGTCTGTCTGTTCCCCTGTGGCGCTCAAACGGGTGGACCGATTTGAATGCGGTTTTTTTTGTTTGAAAGGAGAATTAGTCGAGTGTTGTTAGCTATGTTTGATGAAAATCGGTCCAAGATGGCCGCCGCTACAAAATGGCGGATTAAGTACATATTTTTTCACAACTCCCTTAATATGGGTATCAAACGAAAGGGCTTGACTGGTAGAATAGCACTATTGCAAATTCAAGATGGCCGCCGCCACAAAATGGCAAACGTCGGGGGTTTTTAAATTTTTTAATTTATACTTGTTCATAATAAGTTAAAAACTATGCGGCTTAAAAGAAAGCAAAGCCTGTCAATTTGGAATGTGTAAATTTAGACCTTTCAAAATATGTTACCCTTGACTTAATGATCCCACTTTAAAATTTCGATCCCCCTAAATGGGGGATCGAAATTTTACCTCTTTTGCAATTTGTAATTTTTTTTTCTTTTGCACGAAAGTTAGACGTAAGCGTTATTAACTACTAGCTGATGCGCGCGACTTCATCCGCGTTTTTAAGAATCCCTCGGGAACTCTATAATTTTTCGGGATAAAAAGTAGCCTATGTCCTCCTCCAAGGCCTAGTCAACCCCTATAGAAGATTTATTCCATATTTCAAACCAATAGATAACATCGATGTGTAGTTAATGAAATAAGACGTTTATGAGTGTGACAGATGGACAATGTCGCATTTACATTTACTTTCTTTATCGTTTTGTTACGGAACCCTAAAATCGAATATCGAGGAAAAAGCCGATCGCTGTATGCTGTTGTGATTTGTATGTATGGTCAGTCGGTAAATAGTCGACAAACAACATGGCTACGAGCCAAATTAGTCTGTTGTTTTTTTTTAAATAAGAATTTTTAAAAACATGTTTATGTTAATGTTAATTAGGTAATGTACATAAATAGAGTCCAATTAATAACTATTCACTGAATTCTATAATTATGTATATCTACTTAAGAGAAGTCTCTCTCGAGCCCGACCTCTCTTGGCGACCCTTTTGACGACCTCCCTGGCGCAGTGGTGAGCGCTGTGGTCTTATGAGTGGGAGGATACCTTCCGACCACCACCACCAATACAGCCTTTTAACGTCCCACAGCTGGGCACAGGGCTCCTCTCTCATAGGAGAGAGGGATTTAGAGCTTAGACCCGCCACGCTGCTCCAATGCGGGTTGGATAACAAGTGTAAATTGAAAATTTAAAAAACCCCCGACATTCGCCATTTAGTGGCGGCGGCCATCTTGAATTTGCAATAGTGCTATTCTACTAGTCAAGCCCTTTCATTTGATACCCATATCAAGGGAGTTGTGAAAAAATATATCATCCGCCATTTTGTAGCGGCGGCCATCTTGGACCGATTTTCATCAAACATAGCTAAGAACACTCTCGACTAATTCACCTTTCAAACAAAAAAAACCGCATTCAAATCGGTCCACCCGTTTGAGCGCCACAGGGGAACAGACAGACACACACACACACACACACACACACACACACAGACACGTCAAACTTATAACACCCCGTCGTTTTTGCGTCGGGGGTTAATAAGTTACTTACCACATTCTAACAAGTGTCGGATAGCTTATTCATAACTTTTGTCTTTGTCACTTAACATAAAGTAAGAAGTGACAAAACTTCCATTTAGGCTATCCGACACTTATCCGAAGGTGGTGAAAAGGCCTTAATACATAGTAGGTATAGATAGAGTAGAAGAGAGAACACATCATCCTAGGTATAGAATTACCCTTGCGCATTAGTATTAAATCATCAGTTAAAATAAAATATAATATTGAGGCAAGGCCGCGCGGTATCGTATTTTAAGCCGCGTTATACGGTTTGAACTTGATTGGAGCGAGGTTAACCGATTTTGATGAGCCAAGAGTGCGTCATTAGGACTTGCTAAATAGAATCAAACCGTTGGTTAACTTGCGTTGGTTAACATTTAACAGACGCGTAAAAAATTTAACGTCTAGTAAATAATTCACTAATTTTAGTAATTTTATCACTAACTAGCCTGCGACTTTGTCCGGATGGATTTAGGCTTTTTAGAAATCCCTTGGGAACTCTATGATTTTCCGTGATAAAAAGTAGCCTATGTCCTTTTCCAAGGTCTAGATTATATCTGTAATAAATTTCGTAAAATAGGTTCAGCGGTTTAGGCGTGAAAGCGTAACAAACAAACAAACTCACTTTCGCATTTATAATATTAGTTACGATGTAGGTACATAATGTGGCTAATTCTGTTGTACACAATCTCTAAACCTAAACTAAATTGACAGGTTTAAAAATAGTGCTATCAGCAGGGAGGATTGTGAAAGAGACAGGAATATATTTAGACCTGTCATTTTAGTTTAGATTTAGAGATTGTGTACAACAGAATCGCCCACAATGTATAGATAAACCCGTAGGCGTAAATCGTTTCGACTTCCATGTAAAAAAAATCGAGAACACTGTCAAAGCCATGGCCGTGCGCCAGTATTTTTAGTACTGACTGACTAAATGATTATTTATTATTTAGTAATTATGCAATTTGAGGTAAACGAGTGAAGTAATAATAAATAATTGTTTTCGAGTGCAAAGTGTCAAGGTCATTTCACCGCTGCGTGTGACGTGATTTTCAACATTAACTCTTAATTCTTATCAATCCATATCCATACTAATCCATACTCCATAGGTACCATACTAATAGCTATTATAAATACGAAAGTAACTTTGTCTGTCTGTATGTTACACTTTCACGCCCAAACCGCTCCATGCAAGTAGGACATAGGCTACTTTTTAACCCCCGACGCAAAAACGACGGGGCGTTATAAGTTTGACGTGTCTCTCTGTGTGTGTGTGTGTCTGTCTGTTCCCCTGTAGCGCTCAAACGGCTGAACCGATTTGAATGCGGTTTTTTTTGTTTGAAAGGTGAATTAGTCGAGAGTGTTGTTAGCTATGTTTCATGAAAATCGATCCAAGATGGCCGCCGCTACAAAATGGCGGATTACATATTTTTTCACAACTCCCTTAATATGGGTATCAAATGAAAGGGCTTGACTAGTAGAATAGCATTATGCAAATCCAAGATGGCTGCCGCCACAAAATGGCGAATGTCGGGGGTTTTTTAAATTTTTAATTTATACTTGTTATGAATCGGGATTTTTTAAAACCTAAATCCCTGCAAGCGAAGTCGCGGGGATCTGCTAGTAATAAAACTTATTAATAGTCTGTAATCGAAATCTTTCTGTTCGCGATAAACTCAAAAACTACCTACTAAACTGATTTTCATGCGGTTTTCAGTTTTCACCAATTTCAAGACAAGAGTGATTCATGAGGAAGGTTTAAGAGTAGATATTATAATTTGTTAAGGTTTTGTGTAAATTGGTTGAAATATGACGAGACACTAGGTAGGTACATGGATAAATTCAGGGACAAATCACGTTTTCATTAGAGCGGTTGCCATGAAACAAACTAAGGATAATTGTTGTCCCGTAAATAGGACAAAGTCAGCAACTCGAGACTGATGCTCGAGGTTACGCGACCTATGATTGCTCTCGATTCAATCCTACTATCCTACTAATATTATAAATGTGAAAGTGTGGATGGATGTTTGTTACTCAATCACGCTGCAACTACTGAACCGATTTGGCTGAAATGTTGAATGGAGAAAGATTATGCCCTGACTTAAAACATAGGCTTTTATCCCGAAAAATCAAAGAGTTCCCACGGGATTTTGAAAAAACCGAAATCTATAGCTACAGCTATAGGTAGATTACTATAGCAAACTTCCTTGAAAGTAGGTATAAAGGTTGCAAAAGGGAGCAGGAACGGGAACCGGAAATCCACGCTTCCCTCGGGATTTGTGCAAAACCGAAATTCACGCGGGCGAAGCCGCGGGCATTTTCTAGTGTAAAATAATAGGAGGCTGTGCGCCCGTAGCAAATACTACAAAAATATAGAACAGATAAAAAACTATAGTTAGGGCCTGTTTCACCACCTTCTGATAAGTATCGGATAGCTATCTACAACTTTTGTCTTTGTCACTTGACATAACGTAAGAAAGTGACAAAACTTACGTTTAGGCTATCCTCCACTTATCAGAAGGTGGTGAAACACAGGCCCGGATCTAGGGGGGGGCAGGCCGGGGCCCGTGCCCCGGGCGGCAGATTCAGAGGGCGGCAAATTCAAATGCTGAGTACAGCATTATCGCAACTTTGCGATGATTGAACGCGCAGTATAGTAGTAAAATAATCTATAGGTCTATGGCGGATTATCCTTAAGGAAAACTAGGCACGTGCCTAGGGGCGCGAGATAAGAAGGGGCGCCAAAATTAATTGAGCAGGTGCAGGAGCAAAGTTAGCACAGGTCTTTCGAAGCTGCAAACTTAGATTAGTATAAATACCTATATTCTACACGACTTTTATTGGTCCTAAGTCCTAACAACATAATATTAAAAATCAGAACTAGCCGTTAGTTCAGCCAATCAGGGGCGCCGATAAGGTGCTGCCTAGAGCGCTGTCGACATCTAATCCGCCACTGTATTGGTACATACATATTTCAAACTATTAGGTACAGGTCATATTTTGTATTACATTGAAAATATTTTGAAAATACTTTTGGATGGCACTGTATAATCGATACGGAACCTAAAGGCTAAAACTGTAATTTGTTCATTTTTGTCTGTCTGTCTATAATCTTGGCCACGAATCCCGTCGAATCTACTACCTACGCCAGTCAAATCTTACATTAAAATCGCAATCAAACGGCAAGTTCTGATTTTTTAATATGATGTTAGGACTACTACCAGTAGTCTAAAATCTGATTTTGGAGCTTCGAAAGACCTGTGCTAACTTTGCACGACTCAAAAAACCGCGAAGTTTTTGCACTTTTGGATTTTTCATTTTCAATATAAACCTAAACTATGCGTTTTAAAAAAAAATGATACAATACTTTTTTAAAGTAATCTAAAATTGCTACAATTTAAGTCTAGAACCAGCTCTGAAAATTCAATATTTACTGAGATAGGTACAGTTCTTCAAAACTTGACAATTATTTCCAAAAAAGTTAAATTTTAAGATTTGGTCAATTTTAAACTCCGATATTGGGGAAAATACTCATTTTACAGGTAAAGTTAAATGAAAAAATGTTGTAGTAAATATAATTAACTTCAATTTAAACGACGTCTTTAGGCCATAAAATTAGTTTAAAGGTTGAGGAGGAAAGAGTATACTTTTTTATATTACATTAATTTCGGGGGGGGGGGGGCAACTACTCGTCTTATATGTTTGTACCTACTGGTAACCGATACTGGTATATCGAAAATATTGGTGGGGGCGGCATTTTACAGTTTTTGCCCCCCCTCGAAAAAACTGAAGATCCGGGGCTGGTGAAACAGGCCATTAGGGTTCTGGTTATAATGGTTATAATAGCGTTTGCTGCTGTTTAGGAACAATGGATATTTTTTTAGCTTTAACTTGCTCTAATGGGAAAATAGTTTTAAAATAAGGTAGCATTTTAGCACTAAAACGCTAATATCGATAATAATAGAACAAAAAAAATAGATGGAGTGCTGACTTTTACGTGACCCTACGTGTTTTTGAGCTAAAGAGTTCTTTATATTCGAAATTGATACATTGTACACTTTTTGAATGTCCAATAAAATATTTACAAATAGAATAGAATAGAAAAGTTTTTTATTCAAATAAACTTTTATGAGTAGGTACCTACTTTTGAATCGTCAATTGAATCTACCAATAAGTGAGTTAACGGTGAAAGCTAAAGCTACGAGGGTTCCAAACGCGTCCCGGTCTGAGAAGAACCCACAACAAGGATCAATTTTATGTATTTGTATATTTGTTTATAAATAGCTATTTATACGAACAGATTAGGTATGATTACCTCCTTATGCCTACTATTCACGGGCGCACCAATCCGCCGGATTTGTCGCTGGCGACAAGTCCGTCTATCTCTGTACTAAATTTCATCAAAATCGGTTCAGCAGTTTAGACGTGAAAGCATAACATAGGTACAGACAAACAAACATACAGTTACTTTAGCATTTATAATAATAGTATGGATTGGTATACTGTACACTTTTTGAAACTACGAGGGTTCCAACCGCGCTCTGCTGGGTTATTCTGTAACTTAGTTAGCAACTGAAAATAGTTGCCAACGAATTAGTTTGATATACATTGCTGCTTTACTGTGGGAAATATAAAGTGTTTTCATAATTTTACACAGTAAAGCAGCAATGTATATCGAACTAATTCGTTGGCAACTATTTTCAGCTCCTAACTAAGTTACAGAATAACCCCCCTGGCCTGAGAAGAGCCCACAGCAATCTCAGCCGGGTTTTTGTTTTTTTATTATCTCTCAATGATGCTATATGTACAGATTCCTAGGTATGAATAGATTATATGGATACTTAGGTACCTACTTTACCTACATGACACTGATTTGTTCCGAGTGTCGACGCGTTATCTCAAGGTGTAAGTGTAGTAAAGCAGTCCGCCTTGAAGTTTTTGCGCGTAAAGAGGCCACACGGTGTTCCAGCCTTTTTTTTACATACTGACTTTTTTTTTCCTGCGCGCTAGCAAAGACTGGGTGAAAAAGATATAATAAAAAAAACACGACTGCCCTGCCAAAAAAAGCGGCTGTGTGCAATTCACGCAGCAGACTTGTATATTCTAATTTTTCGAATGCTCCATATGTAAATATTATATTAAACACTAGATGATGCCCACGGCTTCGCCCGTGTGGACTTAGATTTTTAAAAATCCCGTGGGAACTTTTGACTTTCTAGGACAAAAAGTAGCCTATCTATAGTAACCTGTCCCCAGAACGGAAAAATCCCGTGGGATTCCAACGATTTAGGAATGCAATTCCTTACAGCATCAGGGTTGAGGAGTTGGGTATATACTCGAGTTCATTCAACGATAAAGTCTTTACTTGGTAGGCACCTCCAATATAAATTTAAATAACCGACAGTTTCTAAATCCCATTAGTTTTGGTGGTCAGGTCCCCTACAGCATCAAGATTGAGGAGTTGGAATCCAAATTTTTTGTAGGACAGTGCCGCAATGTTATCTATCGATAAAAAAAATTACTCAAATCGGTTCAGAAATCTCGGAGATATCGGTGTACATAGGTAGAAAATCACAACACCTCCTTTTTTGAAAGTCGGTTAAAAAAGTAGCCTATGTTACTCCCTGGTTAATTCTCTACTTGTATGTGAAATTCCCGTCAAAATCGGTTCAGCCGTTCCGAAGATTAGCCCGTTCAAACAGACAGACAGACAGACGGACAAAAATTTTAAAAACGTATGATTCGGTTATTGTACCGTTCAAATAACCATATGAGTTTAATATGAGGTAGTTATTTCGAAATTACAGACAGACACTTCAATTTTATTTATTAGTTACATAGAAGTATAGATTAAAACCTTGTTTATGTTTTTTAAATATTTGGGTTCAAAAACAGAACGTAGGCGGAGAGCGGAAGCGGAGCATGGAAACCGACAGTATTCTATCTCATTCTCTCACAGGTTAAATCGTATGTGAATATACATATTATGTATGTTTGTCCATCTCTGTCACTCGTGCAGAGCCTGGTAACTCAAACGACCCCCTGTCACCTTATGGACTCCTGGTACGCAAGAGGTGATTTTGGTGTCGCTTTTTCGTTTCATCGATTTTCAAATGCATCGAAATTCAAATACGAATACTGATGATGTAAGGATTCTAACAATACCCCACACATCCAAATCTGTTGGAGCACTTACAAATTATGGTGGAATAAAGAAGCTCACACACATACACAAACCCTACACTCACATTGGAACATTACACTCCTTTTTTTGGCGCAGTCGTGTAAAAAGAAATCTGGCTACGCATGTGGGATTCTGTATCGAGCTAGGCTCAAAGCATTAAAAGGGCTATGTGCATTTTAAGCAATCAAATATCTCTCGCAATAACGGTAAGGGAAAACATCATGAGGAAACCTGCACGCCTGAGAGTTCTCCATAATGTTAAATTCTTTATCTACACCCATGCTTTAAATCCTCTATAAAAGATTCTGAAACAGTTAGCTTATTGCCGACTTTAGAACACCCAATGTTGTAACAACCATTACATCATCCAAACGAGTGATGTAATGAAATTCGGTACAATATTACATCATCCGTTTTTAACGTGTCTGTGTGTGTGTGTGTGTCTATTCCCCCGTAGCGCTTAAACAGGTGAACCGGTTTGAATGCGGAGGTGGGAATGGTGGCGTGGGCGTGGGCGTGATTTGGGCGTGGGCGTGGGTTGGGCGTGGGTTGGGCGTGAGTTGGGTGTGGATGCGGTTGTGGGGGTGTGTGTGTGCGTGTGGGGGTGTGTGTGTGCGTGTGTGTGTGTGTTGTGTGTGTGTGTGTGTTGTGTGTGTGTGTCTGTCTGTTCCCCCGTAGCGCTCAAACAGGTGAACCGGTTTGAATGCGGGGGTGAGAATGGAGTGTGGGTGTGAGGGGTGGGTGTGGGCGTGTGTGTGTGTGTGTCTGCTCCCCCGTAGTGCTCAAACCGGTTTGAATGCGGGGGTGGGGATGGGGGTGTGGGTGTGGGTGTGTGAGTGTGTGTGTGTGTGTCTGTTTGTCTGTTCCACCGTAGTGCTCAAACGGGTAAACCGATTTGAATGCGTTTTTTTTTTGTTTGAAAGGTGAATTAGTCGGGAGTGTTCTTAGCTATGTTTCATGAAAATTGGACCGCCACAAAATGGCGGATTACATATTTTTTCACAACTCCCTCAATATGGGTATCAAATGAAAAGGCTTGACTAGTAGAATAGCACAATGCAAATTCAAGATGGCTTCAACACAAAATGGCGAATGTCGGGGGTTTAGCAGTAAGCTAACTGTTTTAGAATCTTATGGAGGATTCATATTATGGGTGTAGATAAAGTCTTGTATGCAACTGTTGATAATTAGGTATTAAAACACTCATGTGATACTATTATCACATTCGGCTTCGCCTCATGTGATAAACCCACATTCGTGTTTTAATACCCCTTATTACACAACAGTTGCATAAATAACTATAACATGTGTAGAATTGTAAGCACCATTCCGAACCAGTGGCAGATTCATTTGTCGATTCGAAAGCATTTGTAAAAGTTTATCTGAATAAAAAATATGTCTATTCTATTCGGCTTTGCTTCAGCTGTCCACAAGATAGTTAAGCTACTTGTAACAATTTTGTTTTGAAAAGAGTTTCTTGCCGGCTGTTCTCAGCAGAATCAGCATTCCGAACCGGTGGTAGATTCTTGACATGTCATAAGAGCCACAAGTTGGCCTACATGAAATAAATGATTTTGAATTTTTGAAATGTTGTAACCGGGCGTGTGAAGTGTACCACACTGCACTTGGCCAGCGTGGTGGACTGCGACCTGAACTCTTCTCACTCTGAGAGGAGACCCGTGCCCTGTAGTAGGCTGGTAATGGGATGATGATGAAATTGTACATACCAAGGAATTTAGTACACACTATTTCGCGTGATAATTGACAATAACGACTAAGAAATGACTCTCATATTATTTTGTACCTAAAATATGTTGTTGATAAGAAATAATAAATTGCGCGTAATTTGTAGGAATAATTTAACACAGCTGGCGACGAATTTGGTTCCATGGTCATGCGTCAAATCGAAACAAAATTTATACCATAAATTGGTAGTCTGTCTGTGATTTTGAAGTATCTGACTCATTGACTGACTGATTTATTCATTTACAAGTTAGCGGTTGACTGCAATCTCACCTCACCTGATGGTAAGTGGCGATGCAGTCTAAGATATAACTCCCAGCACGTAAGTCAAGCGCTGACCTTCAAGTGCGCGCAGCGTTGTACGAGTGAGCGGAACACAATACGATCGGAGAGCCAATCAGCGCTTACGAGGGATCCGCGAGAGCTAATCAGTGCTTACGAACGTCCCCACGCCCTCCCCGCGACCCCCTCACCACCTGAGATACCTCATTTTCGACTTCTGCGCATTGAAGATCAACGCTAGACTTATTTGCCGTGACTTGTAAAAGCGGACTAACCTGGAAGAGCTATGGCAATTTTTACTAAAATCATACCCCTGTTCGGTCTCTACATGGCATCATACTGGAATGTAAAATCGTTTGGCGGCTGAGGCATTTTGAAGCCTCCCGCCTGACCAGATCAGAGACAATTTAGAAATTATTACATAAGTCCAAAATTGCCTCTGCTAGGAATCTAACCCGGGACCTCCTGCTTACAAGACCACAGCGCTCACCACTTAGCATGGTGTGGAAATGGATAAAAGGATCACGAGTAATCAAAGGGGATAAAATTCCTGCAAGATTTTTAAAGTCCTATTTTAATGTTAATGTTAAATTGTTTTAATTTAAAATCCACTCACAACATGGACCCAGTGCTCACAGATTTTGCAATCCTATCTACAAGAGACAACCTATTTTCTGTTATCAACATGTCCTCAATAGATATTGAATGCACATTTAAAATAAAGTGTAAACTCGCCTAACTACACTGAAGCAGTGTGGTGGATGTAAGCTATAAATCTTTCTCTCCTACGAGAAAGGAGGCCTGTGCCCAGCAATGGAGTATTAAAGGGCTGTAGAGGTGATCATAGTGGCGGTAAACTCTTTTGCTGTGTCTTAATAAGTGGGAGGTCCCGGTTTCGATTCCCAGCAGAGGCAATTTGGGAATTTATATTGTCTAAATTGTTTCGGGTTGGATCTAGTGGGAGATTTTAACCTTACCTAGTAACAGGGTTCGAAAATATCCGATATTTATTATAAATACCAAAATATCGGATATTTATGATATATATCCATTTTGTATGAAAGCCATATTTTTTTTATTGTATTATTTATGAATTCTATCTGCTATGTTACTTAAACATACTAAAATTATCTAGCAATTACTTTCTTTGTAAAAAATAATAGAATAATCAAGAAACACGTATTGCAATATATTATTTTTAAAAAACATTTGATATATATCAGATATATATCCATTATTGATATATATCGTCGAACCCTGTTCGATATATTATATCGGATCTTGATATATGTATATCCATTGATATATATCTTCGAACTCTGCCTAGTAACCACCTTACTGGCAAAACCATGTCGCAAATGATTTAGCATTCCGGTATGATGCCACATAGAAACCGATCTATGTGGCACGCATCCAGGTTATGGGTTCAATAAAAACTTCCATACCTCTTCTTGGCTAGCCCACTTCCATCTTTAACAGCATCATCACTTACCATATGGTGAGATCACAGTACACAGCTAACTTGTGATGAATAAAATAAAACCTTTTTCAAACTTTTAAGAGTAAGTTCATAGTTCCATGGGTACATTGTGACATATCATACTGGAGTTGTGAAACTTTCTGCAGGTTCAAACAAGTTCATGAATCATGATTACTCATTCAATAAGTTCAATGCAATTTTTATGAAAACTGAATTAATTCTTAGTAAAACAGCTGTAAGAATATACCTACGTCAATTCATCGAAAGTTATGTATGTAAAAGATCCTTTATTTACCTTAGATATAAGCTATCTTTAGGGTTAGGATTTTTAGGTAATGTTGCGAAAATGGCAAAAATTTGGTAAACAAAACATATTCCAAGCAGAAGACACTGGTTGACCTAAAAAAAACGGGTATCCTCCGAGACAAAGTAGGTTATGTATGGAACAACTTTAGTTGGTACATTTATGTTCGTTTTAGCCCACAATTTGATTGTATACTCTTGATGTTTGCATTAAATCAATAGTTTGAACTTACCCGGATGCTTCCGTGGTGGATTTGGCGTGGAAAACCGCCAATGATACGAGAAATTTTATTTTACACTTCACACGAATAAATTCACAGAACAAAAAAATAAATTCCAAAGATCTCGCGAAATTACTGTCAAATTTGGGAAACATTCAAAGATGGCCGACAATTACGTCATACGGCGGGAAACTCAAACTATTATACTTCGTAATAAACAATTATTTTCTAAAATAAAATAATATTTAATTTATTTATAAATAAACTTACCTCATAAAGTACAGATGGATGTGAAAATTTCAGGCTTCTATAAGTTTTCTAATACATTTGGAATAGCTTGATTCAGTCCGATTCCGCGCGCTGTTGCCAAACCGTTATTGCGTCAGAAAATGAATAATGTTCACAATCACACATTTCAAAGCGCTTGTTCATAACTTTATTTATGCTATTTTATTAAAATTTATATTATGTACAGTAACTTTATTTATATAGTTTTATTTAAAACAAAACCATGCACTACGAAAGCTTCACACACGAAGAGCGGCAACGTCGCTCACTTTGGGCACTGGACAAAGAACTTCTTTGAAAGTAGGTAGGTATATATATATATTATTTCACTACTAATTAAATAAACACAGTAAAATAAATGTATGTTATGTACATGAACACTACTTTTCGATTACGAGGTGATTTTTGGACTAGCTTTTAATTTTATAGAACTTGTTGTAGCGCGTTAAGTATAAATAATAGTAAACTGTAAACAAGTAATCAAAAGAATGAGACAGTGTTGCCATGCTTTCCAAATTGGTAGAATATTTCTACTACCAACATTATAATATTTTCTATGTTTACATTTTTTTACATAATGTATTTTAAAACTCCTCTACACAATGGGCAACTATGAAGGGGCGTAGTGGCATCTGATGGCATAAAGCACGTGCGATGGTCTTGGGATGGCGTCAGTGTCGTTTTTCGCACATCAAAGGATAGTGGGCAGTGGCCCAGAAAGTATATTGAATATAACCAGTGGCCCACAACTCAGTGTTTGTTCGAACGTGATTGAGTACTGACGTGATCAAATTTCGAAACTATTTAAGGTTTATTGAAAATTGGTTCTTATTGAAAGCATAATATGGAATCTCAAACATAAATAATCTCGTTCACTTTATGAAGTAATATAGTACGCGCTAAATTGACGCAGCGGCGATTGCTTCCACATCCGTTTTGTTACAACTACTAATGAACAATGAACGCTCATCGACATCTCGTGGTCTTCCTCGCAGACCCTCACGGGTCTCGATGTGTCCGTTTAGGGCGTAGTATGAACGCTTAGCCATCTCATCGTCCATTTGATAGGCCAACAATGGCCCATTATGTAGAGCCATTAAATATTCCCACCTTATACGGTTAACTGACCTTGCATAAGCACAATATGCACGTGCAATTTAAGATGTATTTGAAGGGAAGATGCTATAGAACGTGCAGAGTGAAAACGAGTTAGCAGGAAAGCAGCCTGCTTTTAGCTGGGGCAAATGCTTGGCAAACTATAATAATTATTCTCGTACTATAATATTCATTACTACATTAAAAACTATAAATTACACCTTCCAGAATGTTATTACGTTATACTGAAGAAAATGTCACTCTTATGAATATTATTATTTTTAATTTATAAACTTAGTTATTAATTTTCAAAGGTCACTTGAAACTTAAAAGGTCTTAAAAGAGAAACAATGATTAATACAATTTTAAAATTTATTCGTTCAAAATGAAACAGGCACTTAATACTTAATAATTATGTATAAATATTTAGAAATAATCTAACAATGCTAAATGTTATTTAAGTTAAAAGTATTGATACTCGTAATCTTATTTCATACTAGTTAATATAAATACAGTAAATGAATTCAAAAAACATAGAAATTGGACACATCACGAAAAATATTTTATCTGGGAGCTCGGCGAGCACGGCAATGCTCCCGCTAAGTCGAGTAAAAAACAAAAAGCAAAGGTACAGCCATACTATCTTTTCTCGAAGTATTTCAGGCCATTTTCGACCCCCTGTAACTTCATTTTGGATAAAGCTAAAAGCCTATACCAAAATTACAATTAATTCGAACCTGTAGTTTAAGAATTATTGCAAGTCAAAATTCCTTAGTTTTGTAACTGACACACCACCGATCATCAAAATCCTAGTAAAGAAAAGTACTTCTAGCAGACACACAAGCTTCAAATTTCGAACACACGTGTTTAGACTATAAACCAAGAAAAAATTCAAACATATCGCAATTTCAGTCCCGTTTTTTTAGATATACTGACTGCAAAAGTAACATTGTAATCCTATATAAATATATGTCATTACAAAGTTATTTTTGCAATTTATACTTTTTCATCATTTACGCTATCTATCTAAATAGATAATAATGGCCTTCTGACCTAAATTCGGCCACGGCGGCCAATCTAAACCAAACATTAAAATTCTGATAGTAAAAACTGGCCAATCAAACCGCGGAGGGAGATCAATAAAATGACTTGGCCATCGCATAGCAACTTAATCACATTTTAAATTTAATTTATTTTTTTAATAGTGCTAGCAAGACAAATGTTCACAAACATAAAACGCTCAGAGCACTAACATTAGAAAATTTTTGTTGAACGTAGATTCTATAGCCGTGTACGATTGCCAAGTTATTTTATTTATAAAAGACATAAAGATGACTACGGACATACGGTAATTATAAAACTTTGTTATTTAAGTTATTATTTAGGTAACAATTATTTATGACAAAGTTGTTGAATAGATGCTCTAATAGATAGATACTGAATAAATTAAACGACTTGGTTTTACATTATATCTCATGACTTTTTGTGGTAGAAGAACTGCATTGCGAGACTTGCATTTATTCTACATGTTATGTTTTTTATTCAATTTCGGTTTTCAGCGATATTTTAAAGAAATTGGCAATGGATGTCTGTTTTAAATTGTCACACGATTTTTCAGATTTTATATTGTATTTCCTTTTCATCGGTGTAACATCAGTATCAGGTCGAGCAATGCAATCTTTTGTAGATGTTTTTTCTGTCGGATACTTCAAAACGTATTGTTTCAATATTTTAGGATTCTCTTTTTTGATACTTCTACCTCGTTTTTTTGGTTTAGAAATTTTCAAATCCAGCTCTTCGGATTTGAATCTTATTTTCAGATTAATATTTCTGTTGCGAATCGATAATTCCGTGTTGTGATTGTTTTTATATTTCCGTTTTTTATATTTTTTCTTTTCACCATTACACTCCGTGCTATCAAATTTATCTTTAATTTTATCATGGTCTGATCGTTTTTTATATCTCCGTTTTTGATCGGATTTTTCATCATTATGGGTTTTATTACGATTTTTGTCATTGTTACGGTCATTAGGTTGTTTTTTGCTTTTTCGTACCATTTCGGTAGTTTTTCGCCTTTTATTGGCAACATTATCACTGGTTGGTAGCTTTCGTTTTGGCGGTTTTTTCAAACCGTCTAAAGCAAAATCGATATCAGTGCTTAATTTGGCTGGGCTCTTTTCTGATTCTGAAAGATTATGTTCGAATTTGCAAATAAATTTCTTATCTACCTCATTCAGATAATGATTCTTAAAACTTTCCAAATCGATATCTAGATTTTTCTCTAAGATATTTTTATTTAGGGGACTCAGTTTAAACGCGCATTTATCCGGCACTTTGTAGTCTTTTAATGGTTTATTTTCACCTTTAACCAAGTCTATGTTGACGATTTGATTATTTTCTGATATTTCCATAGAATCATTTTCGATGTTTATTTTTTTCAATTTCTTAGGTGTTTCAATTATCGGCGTACTGTTGCTTGATTCGGCTATAAACTCTGGCGGCAGTTGAAAGGGGCTGCTATTGCTACTGCTACGTGAGTTTTCTTCTAAAATTTCCTTTTTCTTTGGTGTCAAACTGGCATTCTCACATATAATTAGCTTTTCCAGAGTACTTAACTGCAATATATTTTCCTCTAAAGGTTCCGAGACTTTGTGTTTTCTAAACTGTACACCAGAACTTGAGCTATTTTGTTCTGAACATTCCGAGACATGTTCTGGAAGTTTTGAGGTATAATATTTTAAAGACAGATCTTCTTTTTTCAAACTACAAGATATTTCGCCTTTTTTTGGCGTAAAATTAGTATTTCCACATATAATTAGTTGTTCGACAATACTTGACTGCAATATATTTTCTTCTAAAGGTTCAGAGATGTCTTTTTCTGATATATCTGGGACATTTTCTGGAGTCATAGAGACATCGTGCATTGAAGAGAGATCTTCAGTTTGAATTTCACCTGAATTTTTCATCTTTAAGTCCAATATATTTTCTTTATTTTCATCGGTTGTAGCTTCTTTGATAGGTTCCTAGAAAAATAATGGTTGCATTAATTTTTTTTTGTAACTTTATAGATTAACGGTGAAGGAAAACCTCGTGAGGAAACCTGCACGCCTGAGAGTTCTCCATAGTGTAGTGAGGCGGCGTGCTCGTGTGCCGCACCGCACTCGGCCGGCGTGGTGCACTACGGCCTGAACCCGCTACACTGTGAGGAGACCCGTGCGCTGGACTGGAACGATGATGAGTTAATAATGATGATGATTAATTATTATTACCTTAATTTTTTCCGTAGAGTTCATACATGTTATGTTTTCCTCATTCGTGATATAGTCAAGAAGTCCTTGCAGAATCTCGCTGGAACAAAACAGATTGCGAATGAGCTTTTATAATTGAAAAAATGTCTTTCAAGCGCGCCTCATACAAACAAAGTTTGTTCAAAAGTTTAATTTCCATTTGAACACAAGCTAATATCAAACGATATTGTTTTTATAACAAGGAACCGCTATTACTTCCCGAATGAAATGTAGCCTATATCGCTCCTTGTATTTCTCTACGTGCTTGTGAAAATCCCGTTAAAATCAGACAGAAATTTAAAAAGCGTCTGTGTCGGTTATGCTATTGCTTTGATAATAAATAATCATACGTATATGAGCTTATTAAGAGGCAATCGTGCACTTCCTCACTTGCTTATTATAATTGAAAAATTATTTACTGACATTCAAAAAGTGTACAGCAGAGCTTTAAATACTGTTAAAAATTGGAAACGCAAACTCCGCTCAACGGGATTAACGTTAATATTAAAATAACGGTAACAAAAAAGGAATTTTGTTAAGTTATACCGGTATATCGTTTTTACGTTAATTTTACCGTTAATAAAGGTAACTTTGTAAGTTTTAAATGACTAAAAATCCTTTAACGCACTAAAAAGCACGTGCTTTTACAAGCAGTTCTAAACAATCGACTCACCCGACGATTCTCTTTTTAACGCACGCGGGTTTAGGTATTTTGAACTTTTCCCTCATCTCTTCCAATATATTGCGATCTAATATAACTCTCTCCACCTCGGTTGACGGTATCCTATCGTGCAACCCCTGTTTTAGGAGTTTCAGCGGCGATGACAGTTCGTGCTCCGGATGTTTTACGAGTTCTAGTGGTGATGACGATGATTCTGTTGTTTCTAGTTGTTTGTGTTCGGCGGGCGCAGTGGTCGGGGGCCGTTTAGGTGTTTTCAGGTTCAGGTCTTCACGGCTGAGGTCTGTGTTGGATTTTACTGTAAATAAAAAATTGTTTATCTGTAAAGTTGGTGATAATATGTGATAATATGTATGGTAATGTCGTAAGAAAATATTGCCTCTCTATCGCTTGTTTCGCGCTCTCGCTTGCACGCTCGACTAAGCGGTACGTGAGTCATGGTTTTTCGTGTCTGCGGCCGGCATTCATCGATTTAGAAGACTTTATCACGTCAAACGAAAAAAAAAACTAAATAACACCGAATTACAATCTAAAAGATTGAAATTTAAACCGACTTCGTTGTATAAAGGCCCTTACTTTAAAGAATATTTTCAATATTTTTTCAATATGTTTTCTGTCAAGAAATTCTCAGTGCCAGCCCGGAGTTGGTAGTTGGCGGTGTTTCACCCCCGTGCCTCGGAGAGCACGTTAAGCAGTCGGTGCCGGTTATTATCACTATCATTTGACAATAGTCGTTAAAGCCCCCCCAACCCGCATTGGAGCAGCGTGGCGGGCCTAAGCTCTAAATCCCTCTCTCCTGTGAGAGGAGGCCTGTGCCCAGCAGTGGGGCGTTAAAAGACTGGCGATGGTGGTGGTATAGAGTATGGATATTAAAAAAATTACCTGCATTTATTTCTGCTTCAGTCTTTATGTGTAAATTTTGTGATGAACACGATGGCCTGCAAAATTAAGAAGCGATTAGTAAAAAAATTTATTCTAAAATGCTACTACTACTAATAACTTAAATGCAATATACTAAAATGCTACTACTACTAATAACTTAAATGCAATATACTAAAATGCTACTACTACTAATAACTTAAATACAATATACTAAAATGCTACTACTACTAATAACTTAAATACAATATACTAAAATGCTACTACTACTAATAACTTAAATACAATATACTAAAATGCTACTACTACTAATAACTTAAATGCAATATACTAAAATGCTACTACTACTAATAACTTAAATACAATATACTAAAATGCTACTACTACTAATAACTTAAATGCAATATACTAAAATGCTACTACTACTAATAACTTAAATGCAATATACTAAAATGCTACTACTACTAATAACTTAAATACAATATACTAAAATGCTACTACTACTAATAACTTAAATGCAATATACTAAAATGCTACTACTACTAATAACTTAAATGCAATATACTAAAATGCTACTACTACTAATAACTTAAATACAATATACTAAAATGCTACTACTACTAATAACTTAAATGCTAAAATGCTACTACTACTAATAACTTGGCGCAAAAAAAAATAACCAGTCCTCCAGTGACACGATAGAAATCAAATACACACACTCACGTATACAAAGTATGTTTTTGTTTCGTCCGTCGGAGCGACATCCGACTTGGCATCACGGGGCCGGACGGCGGTCGTTGCGGGCTTTGATCATGCGATGGCAGCGACACTGAAAAATGATAAGTATAAATTAGAAAAAAAAATTGTTTATCTGCAAAGTCGGTTCACGCTTGGCTCAGGCGGAACGTGACACTTTTTCGTGCGCGCAGCCGGCATTCATTTCTGTATTCTCTTGTGACATACCTAGGTAGTGACAATTATTTCGACGTGATAACGTCTTATAAATCGATGAACGCCGACTACACGCGTGAAAAAGTATGACTCATTGTCACGTACCGCGTGCAAGCGAGAGCGCGGAACAAGCGATAGAGGCAACGTCAGCCTAAGCATTTGGCTTGTGAAGCATCTATCTCTCTTTGTTTCTTATGACGTTATCACGTAACATTGTCGTCCGTAAACTGACTTTACAGACAATCAATTTTTTTTAGCTTGTTTGTTGGTTTGTCGTGTACTCACCGGCGCTGATGGCCGCCAGGTGCGTGGTGTCGGGCGCGGCGGGACCGCAGACTGCGCACACGTAGAACTCCGCGGTCAGGCACTCCGCGTGCGAGCCCGGCCCGCCGCACAGCACGCACAGCTTTATGTCCCAGCTCCTGAAAAATATATATAATTAATTCAATATATTTCAATTTAATTAGAACGGACAAATATCCAGTAAGACAATTTTTAGGGTTCCGTACCCGAAGGGTAAAAAACGGAGCCCTATTAATGTCACTCGGCTGTCTGTCCGTCTGTCCGCCGGTCACAGGTCTCTAGCTCGCAGACGAAATGAGTCACAAACCTGAAATTTTGGTATTTAGTGTAAAACGTTAACCCAAAATCAAATATTGAATTAGAAATTGAATTAAATTATTTTTCAGGGGGGCTCCCATACATGAAAAAGGAGCCGGAAAAAAAAATTTTTTCTTTACCCTAGCTTGTGGGGTATCATTGTTTAGAGCTCATTAAGTAGAGTACAAATATATATTTTTTTAATTTTTATCTCAAAAAATAAGGGAATGGGAGGCCATCAAAGTTGTCAGTTTTAGACCATTTTTGTGACGGGGGCTATCTCAAAAACTAAACTAGTTGGGAATATAATATTTCAGTGTATTATGTACTATATGCTCTATTTAAACAACAAATACTGAAAACAACGATTTATTAAATAGTTTATAAGCTGTGACCAAAATAAACGAACATTTTTTTGGGTTTTTCTTTCACGGTTTGTTGCGATGTCTAGCTCGGAAATTAAATATTTCTTAGACCCAAAATATTATATTATTCATAATTATGTACGGAACCCTGAAAGAGCGAGGCCCGACTCGCACTTGGCTGATTTTTGATCATGACTAATATTCCCCTTTGCCCTCCAAACAAGCCAAAGCTTGTGTTAGGAGTGGGTATGACAATAGTATAACAGGTGGGGTTTGAACAGTTCGGGTGAGGTTTGAACAGTTCGGGTGAGGTTTGAACAGTTCGGGTGAGGTTTGAGAGGTTAGCGAGCAACTTGAAGTTACTCGGATAAAGCAGTTATGCTGCGTTGCTATTTCATCAAACGTGATGTACATATGAATGATGAATAAAAAATATTGTAAAATTTAAACTAATAAAATGTATCTTCTTATGGTCACGTTGCTATATCGCATACGTGACCATAACTTCAAAAAAATTAATTAGAAGAGTGAATCACCCCGAGTCGGCATCGAACTCGCGACCCTTCGCGCAGTAGCACACGTTCGCGAGGCACACCGCGGGGCGCTCGTATATCTCCGAGAACGCGTTCTGCTCCAGCTCCCACGCCGCGTCTCTGGAATATAATAAACCGTTTGTCTTATTTTTAAAAAGTTCGCAACATGTGTTGATTTTCTTAATAAAAAGCAACAAGAAATATGATATACTAGCTGATGCTCGCGACTTCGCCCGCGTGGATTCATACAAATCTCATCCCCCATTTAACCCATTTGGGGGTGGAATTCCCAAAAATCCTGAAACACGTAATTCTTTATTTTTAACCGACAGTACAAATACCAATTTTTATTGATATAACTTTAAAAATGACAGACTTTCATACAAACTTTCATCCCCTATTTAACCCGCTTAGGGGTAGAATTCGCAATAATCCTTTCTTAGTGTGCGCCTACGTTATAAAAGGAAGCTATTGTGAAAATTTCAAGTTTCTAGCTTCAGTGGTTTTGGCTGTGCGTTGATTGTCAGTCAGTCAGGACAAGCTACTTTATATTATTAATAGATTTCGGCAAAATAAACACGCGTTCTTGCCATAAAATTGAATTAAACTTTAAACATTTATTTATTCCCGCGAAAACGCTATCAGCCATTTCGGTGACGTAATATTGATAGTACAAGAAGGTTATAAGTATACAGAGGGTGTCTTTTTCAAGGTCTTCTTGCGGTTACGCACTAGTCTACACTACACACACTAGCGGTTCCCTTACAATAGAATAGAATAGAATAGAAAAGTTTTTTATTCAATTAAACTTTTACAAGTACTTTTGAATCGTTAACTGAATCTACCACAGGTTCGGAATGCAGTTCCAGCCGAGAAGAACCTGTAAGAAACTCGGCGGTTGCTCTTTTTTAAAAATAACAATATAACAATTATTTATGTACATGATTGAAATGCCGTCTCGGGCATTGCTGCATTTATATAATCTTCAATAGTATAATAAGCTTTTTTTATGAGCATACTTTTAACAGAGTTCTTAAACTTGTGTAAAGGCAAGTCTAAGATTGCTTGTGGAATTTTGTTATAGAACATTACGCCCATTCCCACAAACGACTTTCGGACCTTTATAAGTGCTATACACCCTGTATAGACAAATCTAATACAAACGGTTGGACACCGTAACAAGACAAATGGTTATTGGTGAAGGATTATGTTTAAGTAGTATAATAACAGCGCTAAGTTTTCCATAGCAGTCCCCTTATACCCTGTATAAGTCCCCTTATACCCTGTATAAGTCCCCTTAAACCCTGTATAAGTCTCCTTATACCCTGTATAAGTCCCCTTATACCCTGTATATTATCGTGTATAATCACCTGTCGGGTATGAAGTATCCCTGCTCGAGTATTGCACTGGAGAACGTCTGTTTGTCGTTGCACAGCGGACACTTGAGGTAGTGCATCCCCGCACTAAGCGCCATACGCTGGAATACAAAACATTATCATCGTGAAACTACATAATCAATACGGACATAATTCATCAATTAATCATAAAATAACTAAATCTATATATATACACAAGTATAAAGTTCGTAAACTAAAACCCGACTACGCTTAATAATTTAATAATAATAATTTAGTGTGCGAAAACGCGGGGCAAGCAACTAGTGGCGCCATTTGTTATGTCTATTCGAATTAATAATAATTTAATAATCTAGAAAGCTGCGCGAAGGGCATTTCTTAACTTTTTTCGTAAATAAAATGTAGCCTATGTCACCCGGACCATAACAACGAATCAATAGACACCTCATTCATCAAAATCGGTCCAGTAGTTTAGGCGCTACGGTGGTACACACAGAATCTCATACAAAAATTGGCCACTAACATACATATATATGCATACATAGACTGCTAAAATCATAACCCTTCATTTTGGCTTTGCCGTAGTCGGGTAAAAAATGAATCCCTATTTTCCTTGGTCACGACATCACGTGTGAACGGCTGGACCGATTTTGACAAAAGGTATAAAGGTAGATTAGATCCTGGAGAAGGACACAGAGTACTTATCATCGCGGAAAATTATAGAGTTCCCAAGGGATTTTAACAACCTAAATCCACGCAGACGAAGTTGCGATCATCAGCTAGTAAAATATAAAAATTGACTCCACTACTTACCTGTAAACAACTCCTATGGAACCAAGCATCCCTCGCACAGCAAGGTGGCCAAAACGTCTCTGTAGTGGGGAACCCGTCTACTGACTCATAACATATAACACACACACACTCAGATTCCTCAGTGCATTCTAAAAAAAAATTGTTACTTAATGTATCAACTTAGTACTTAATAATTTTGACAACCTTCCTGATGCAGTGGTGAGCGGTGTGGTTTTATTATTGGGAGGTCCAAAGATAGATTCCTGGCAGAGCAATTTGGAATTTTTAACCTCCGACGCAAAAACGATGGGGTGTTATAAGTTTGACGTGTCTCTGTGTGTGTGTCTGTGCGTGTGCGTCTGTCTGTTCTCCCGTAGTGCTCAAACGGGAGAACCGATTTGAATGTGGATTACATATTTTTTCACAACTCACTCAATATGGGTATCAAATCATTATGCAAATTCAAGGTGGCCGCCACCACAAAATGGCGACTGTCGGGGGCTTTTTAAATTTTTATTTATACTTGTGTTACTTGTCTCTGGTCTGGTCTGTTCTGGTTCGGCTTCGGCCGTGGCTAGTTACCACCCTACGGCTAAAGCTGTGCCGCCACACGGTTTAAGTCGCCAAATCGATTGGGGGTAGGTATAGATTTGACAAAAACTGCCATAGCTCTTCCAGACCGGTACACATCCATCTTAGACTGTATCGTCATTTACTGTCAGATAAGATGCTTACTTGCCATTTTACCATCAAGGCCTAGGTTGTAGATGAATAAAAATAAAATCTTACTAATATTATAAATGTGAAAGTGTGGATGGATGTTTGTTACTCAATCACGCCGCAACTACTGAACCGATTTGGCTGAAATTTTGAATGGAGGTAGATTATGCCCTGACTTAAAACATAGGCTATTATTTTTATCTATATATTTTTATATATTTAGCTATATATTTAGCATAGCTATATATTTTTATCCTGAAAAAATGCACAGTTCCCACGGGATTTTGATAAACCCGAAATCTATAGCTACAGCTATAGGTAGATTTCTATAGCGAACTTCCTTGATAGTAGGTATAAAGGTTGAAAAAGGGAGCGGGAACGGGAATCGGAAATCCACGATTCCCTCGAGATTTGTGCAAAACGGAAATTCACGCGGGCGATGCCGCGGGCATTCTCTAGTTAATACATAAGTGTGATAATGAAACAATTTGTGGGGCTATTTTCTAACTTAGTTACCTAACAGTGAATGATTGCTAACCAATTAGTTCGACATACACTGCTGTTTTAATGTTTGAAAATATGACAACATAAAGGAACTCTCCTTACCTGACTTTTTGGATTTATCTTTATTTTTAGAGGTTTTCAAATTCCGCATAGATTTTTCTCGATTGCCTTTGCTTATTGCATTTAGACGGGACCTTGCTTTTGACATGATCACACTTGGTATCTTTTGCTTGGGCGCATGCTTCTCACAGAATGACCTGAAAATGAAAAAAGTAATTTTTTACTTTTTATTATTTTACGTGATAACATCATAAGAAAACTTTATGGAACACATATATAGGCCGATCGTGCCTCTCGATCGCTTATTCTGCGCTCTCGCTTGCACGCTCGGCTCAGGCGGAACGTGATAAGACAATTATCACATCAAAAAAATATTTCTGAATTTTTCATCTTAAAATTTAAAATTCTTCTGTACATGCGTTTGTAACCCTATTCCTAACTGGCTGAACCGATTTGAATAAAATTTGGTGTATGTATTCCAATGGGTTTCTGAATGGTTTGACAACACAGTTGGACCCGATAGGTCGCGCTGTTGTCGATTATTTTTTCTGTTCGTTTGTCACCTAACTCCTCCTAAACGGCTGGACTGATTTGGATGAAAGTATGTGTGTATATTCCAATGGGTCCCTGGATGGTTTGAAAAAACAATTGGACCAGGTAGGTGGCACTACTGTCGATTTAATTTACTGAACACCTATTTTAATTTGCTGAGCACACACACATTATGGGGATTTGGGAACTGTGAATTCATGTTGTAAGTACCAAGCATAGGGCCTTTTTCACCACCTTCTGATAAGTGTTGGATACCCTAAATGTGAGTTTCGTCACTTTCTTATTTTATGTCAAGTGACAAAGACAAAAGTTGTGAATAAGTTATCTGGCACTTATCAGAAAGTGGTTAAACAGGCCCTTAGGTAGATAAATAGGGTATTTGACAACATTGAAAATATACTATTGATTGTGGTCATCTTATCAGATAATAGCCTAAAAAAGACATATTTCACTCAATCAAACTAAACTATGTAATTTTACGCGATATTTTGCACGAAATAAAACATAATAATTTTTGAAATTTTATCAGGAACGTTAACGCTCTGGGATTGTTTATGACGTCACTCGATTGCACGTAACTTGGTTGTTATAATTGAAGTTTATCAAGTAAACCGAAACTAAACTTTATACATGAAAGAATAAGATTGATATTAAAATGAGTAGGTATAACAATTTACAACATTACGATACAGCAGTCGCCTTGCGTAGCGTCTCTGTCGCACGCACCGAGTTCCGAAAAGGAGCGAGCGAGAGAAGTGACTTGCATAGCGATTTGTGACGTCACGCGTATCATGTGATCAGAAATGTCGTTTTTGGCGTGGTTTTCAAAACTTAAACTTTATCATTGATTTAATTCTTAATACTGTAGATATTGCGAAAAATATCAATGTAGTGTGTTTTAATAAGTAATAAAGAATAATTTAAAACAATTTCCAAAAATTAGTCAAATACCCTATTGTAGATGATACAAAGTTCACCAGATCCTCTAGTCTAAGTATCCTTACCAATAATATAAATGCAAAAGTTTGTAAACATGGGTCAGGCTGGATGGATGTTTGTTCACGCAAAACCTACTGAACCAATTTGGCAGTTTGGAACAGAGACAGATTATACCCTGGATTAACACATAGGCTACTTTTTATCCTGGAAAATGGAAGAGTTCCCGCGGGAACTAAAACACCTCAATCCATGCTGACGAAGTCCCTGACATCATCTAAGTAATAAATAATAATCTAGTAATAAATAAATAAAAACAAATTCCACAGGTCACTTTAATTTACCCTTGTCATAAATTAAAAATTTTAAAAATGGCGAATGGCGGATTCGCCATTTTGTGGCGGCGGCCATCTTGGATTTGCAATAGTGCTATTCTACTAGTCAAGCCCTTTCATTTGATACCCATTTAAGTGAGTTGTGAAAAAATATGCAATCTGCCATTTTGTAGCGGCGGCCATCTTGCACCGATTTTCATCAAACATAACACTCTCGACTAATTCGCCTTTCAAACAAAAAAAAAACCGCATTGATATCGGCCCACCTGTTTGAGCGCCACAAGGAAACAGACAGACACACACACACAGACACGTCAAACTTGTAACACCCCGTCGTTTTTGCGTCGGGGGTTAAAAAAAGATGAAATTATCGGAAAACAAGCTGTATACTTACTTATAATTCCCAAAATAAAGGGAGACAGCTTTTTTCTCCCTCCCGCAAGGCAGGTGGAACTGTTTCTTGCACTGTGCGACGCTGCATCCCAATGTTGCACCCTCCATGCCACAGAATGAGCATCTCTGCAAAGTTAGCTAGCAATTAATAAGTTCAATCACTACAAATTATAAAACAAAGTACCCCACTGCGTCTGTCTGTCTATTCACAATAAACTCAAATACTACTGAACTTGCTTGAAAATTTTCATGCAGTTTGCACCAGTAGATAGAGTGATTCATGAGGAAGATTTAGGTGTGTAATTTGTTAAGGTTTTGTTTTTTTATTTATTTATTTATTGCATATGACACAACATAGGCCCCGTCAGGGCATTGCAAATCATTCTTAACTTAGTTATTTTCTTATATTAAACACATAATAATATGAAATATAAATATTACAATTAAATTTAATAGCTACAAATATAGTTAATTAGATTAGAATTACAAGATTACAATTTACAACAAGAATTAACAAATATTACAATTAAATTTACTAGCTACAAATATAGTTAATTAGATTAGAATCGATAAAATTAAGTAAGTGTAGTTAAGTTGCAATATTGATAGGTATGATAAATACATAAGTCCAGTATAGTCTAAAGTAATTTAAACAGTCTAAAATAGTCTAAAGTAGTCTTAAATAGTCTTAAATAGTCTGAAATAGTCTGTCGTGCTATTGAGGTTTTAGATTTTATTATGTGATTTAACTGGAAAATAATTCGGCAATCTTATAAAAACAATTTTGTGTAAATTGGTGGAAATATGATGATAATTGTTGAAGGTGTATAAATTGTTAAGGCTTTGTGTATAAAGCCGCCTGGGAACGTTCAACAAAAATGCTCCCTAATCACTTTGAGATTCCTCAATTACGCCTCAAAAAGGTCCGAAGGTCGTTTGTGGGAATGGGCGTAATGTTCTATAATAAAATTCCACAAGAAATCTTAGACTTGCCTTTACACAAGTTTAAGAATTCTATTAAAAGCATGCTCATAAAAAAAGCATATTATACAATTGAAGATTATATAAATGATAAAAAAGCATGGATTTAACTTGTTCCAGCAATGCACGAGACGGCTTTTCAATCATGTACTTACATAAATTGTTGTATCGTTATTTTTAAAAAGAGCAACCGCCGAGTTTCTTACTGGTTCTTCTCAGTTGGAACGGCATTCTGAACCAGTGGTAGATTCAATTGACGATTCAAAAGTAGGTACTTGTAAAAGTTTATTTGAATAAAAAACTTTTCTATTCTATTCTATTCCATGAGATATAACAAAACAATGCATGGTGTGACAGTAACAGGTAATTACTATCTATGTAAACCATATGGTACCACATGTATTGTACACATATGGAACATGCATGAATGAAGTTAATTACAATGGTTTACCTCATCGCCTCTATTGTTTGAGACGACAATGTAAACCATGGTATAACCAGCGTATAAACATCGAACGCTGAACGAAACGTGGAGGGGATAGCTGCATATGGGAACTGTCATGCACATAATACAATAGCTTACCCCCTCCACTTTCCTTCAGCGTTTGATGTATGTGGTGCGGGTTATAACTAACTTCATTCATGCATCTTCATTCCATATGTGTACAACTCTGCTAAGGTGTGCCATAGAATTTATCAATACCATCACAGCTTACATGCTTTTTGCTCCTCTCAACCTCTGCCAGAATGTCTGGATACATGAATCCAAATAGACCCTCCTCATCATTGCCCTTTTGTATGAGGCAGCAGGATAGCAACTGGAAGTTACAACACCATAGTCACTACATAGTATAAAACAAAGTCGCTTTCTCTGTCCCTATATCCCTCGTCGTCGTTCGTCCTTTCAACCAATAGACGTCCACTGCTGGACATAGGTCTCTTGCAAGGATCGCCACAGCACACGATCTTGTGCCGCCTGACTCCAGCGGCTGCCAGCGACTCGCTTGAGATCGTCTACTCGCTTGAGATCGTCCTATATCCCTATGTATGCTTAAATCTTTAAAACTACACAACGGATATTGATGCGGTTTTTTTTAATATAGTGATTCAAGAGGAAGGTTTATAAGTAGAAAAATTGGACCCGGTAGGTGGCGTTAATAGCGGGCAGGATGACGTCTGCCGGGTCCGCTAGTGATTTATAAATCACATACATTACATCACAATACATGTATACATTTTTATGAATATTTGCTACACTGTTTTCCTCAACCAAGAAACATGATAAATTTTGTAAGTTTAAAATAGGCTTTTTATTATAACTCAAAGATTGTTTAGCCTGCCTAGATATCAAAACAGCGATCCTTAAATAAAAATGAATGCGATCTATGCCATCTTGGAAGCCAGAAGTCTTTGCTTACATGTTAATATAGGTAATGCTTACATGTTAATATCACTACATAGTATAAAACAAGTCGCTTTCTCTGTCCCTATGTCCCTATGTATGCTTAAATCTTTAAAACTACGCAACAGATTTTGATGCGGTTTTTTTTAATAGATTGAGTGACTCAAGAGGAAGGTTTGTAAGTGGAAAAATTGGACCCGGTAGGTGGCGCTAATAGCGGGCAGGACGACGTCTGCCGGGTCCGCTAGTAGGTAATAATTAAATATGTACAAAATATACTTACAACGCAAAAATAGTGGCAGTGAATGTCACCAATGCTGTATAGTTTCCCGTATAATGTTTCTTCGTCGACGTTTCTTTTGCAGAAGGCACAGGGGGCATTCTTTTCAGCTAGCTTAGCGAGATATTTACCACCTTTCATACATTTTCTCCCAGCCATGATTACGAAGTTTTGTATGAGATAAATCACAGCACAAAATATTATTAACAGCTATGAGCTTAGTAATTAAACTGAATTAAATAAAACAAAAACTATGCACGACCGGAAAGCACAGCATCATCACGGCATCTTTCTTTTCGTTAACTGCCAAGTGCCAACTGGGCAGGTTAGGTAGCTACATATAAATACTACGAGAAAGATGAAATACATGAGGGAATCATTTAAGTTATTTATATTTATCTGAAAATATTACATTTTAATATGTGAAATTATTATGATAAAGTACACTATCTATTTTTTCATTTTGCTTTGATGCTTCCCAATTTGATTTCCAATTAATTGTAAATGTCAAAACTCAAATTATGTCAACAAAAAATGCTTTTGGCGGGAACACCACAAACATTCTTGATTCTTTTCGTTTAAAAACAACTATTAAGTAGATCTATGAATAGGTAATTCATTAAAAGTCAATTTCATATCATGAATTTGATATTTACTTTTACGATAATTAATTTGAATTAGATATGTACATAATACGTTTAGAATATCAATAAGTACCTACCTATAATATGGGTACAATAATAATATTTTAATACTGTATTTATTACAGTCTTGTCTATGGTATCCTAATGAGATAACGTGATTTCATTCGAAAGTCGATGACGAACATATTATGAAAGCGAAATTCCAGTTTTTGAAAAGGAGTTTTTTTTTGCCAAACCAAGGATATTAATTTATTGGTAAAGTGCACCCTTTGCACCCATAAATCCCAAGGGCGTCGCCAGCCGCTGGCCAAGGGGGGGGCAAGCTGGTGATATTATAGTATGCGAAAAGTGTAAATTGGCCAGTCATATTTTTCAAGTGCTGCAAAGTTAGCAGTTAGCACATGTCTTCCGAAACTGTAAAAATTGGAGACTACTGGTAGTGATCCTAACAACATATTAAAAAATCAGAATTTTCTTTTCAAACTGTAGCATATTTATATTTTCTCAAATCTCTAGGGGGGGCCAGCTGCCCCCCCCTGCCCCTACCTGGCGACGCCCTTGCCTATAGTACCTTACCTACCACGGAAGAGAAAAAGCAGCCTTTCATTTTATCTATGGTACCACAGAGTACATTATATATACTTTATTATGGTACCTACAACTAGGAACAATTATACTATGGAAACGACATATTTTAGACGAAATCAAAGCATCTCTTGACTCATTCACTCGTACCGATTTTAAGCATAAGAAAAAAAGAGAAGTTTGCTACTATCACTTGTTCTACTTTAAACAAAAATAACCACTTTTTCCTATAGTGGGAGATCCCGTCTTAGAAATTTATACCCTCATCTGTTATTTAATTATGATAGAGATTATATTATGCTAGATAATTCATAGATTGATACATTGCACTTTGGTTGCCTGGCTAAATTTGGTGCCTATGATGTTAAACACAAAAAAATGTAATCAATTTTTTTCGATCTGCTTCCCTCATCTGTTATTTAAACGAATTATATGTCAAATGAAAGATTATTTTATTCCCAATCGAACCGTATTTGGTTGCAATCCAAATAATATCAAATAATATATAATAAAAAATAATTTCAATCCATTCAGTAGTTTTTGCGTAATACATGCACAAACATACAGACAAACAGACAAAATTTTCAAAAACAGGTTTTTTACGTTTTATTACTTATCCCTTACGTCTCTCACTTATTTTTTTGCAAATATCTTTAATGGACAGGCACAGCAAGTCTATGGTTTTAATCTATGTATAGACTAAGCACCTGCCGAGTGCACGCCTGCCTCACTGCATCTTTGTCTGTCAAATGGAATTGCGCGCGCAACACTTTTCTGTCACTTTCAACACTCGCACAGAAAATTTTATATCTTAAAATCCAGACAACCATGATTTAGCACCACTTTTGACCAGGCAACCAAATACGGTTCGATTGGGAATAAAATAATCTTTCATTTGACATATGTATAATTCGTTTAAATAACAGATGAGGGAAGCAGATCGAAAAAAATTGATTAAATTTTTTTGTGTTTAACATCATAGGCACCAAATTTAGCCAGGCAACCAAAGTGCAATGTATCAATCTATGAATTATCTAGCATATAATCTCTATCAGAATTAAATAACATATGAGGGTATAAATTTCTAAGACGGGATCTCAGACCACTAGAGTTTGACGTAGTTTAGCAGAAAGGATCCAATCCACAAAATGGTAAAAATGAGTTATACAGGGTATAAGGAGACCGCTTCCGAAAACTTGTCGCTATTATTAGACTACCTAAACACAATCCAGAATAACCGCAATAACCTTATAGCGTAGGTATCACGCGCAACAACGTGACTGCGCGAGGTCAAGGTAACGCAAAATTCGCTGTCCTCCAGCGTCAGCTGATTTTATTTGGATTATTTTTAACTTTAAAAAAATACAGGCAATATTTTTTTTATTTCCCAAAAACGGGAATTGCACAAAAAATGAATTTTTTGTAAAAACGACTTTTTTCACATTTTTTTTTATAATATCTTATCAGTAACCTTTGGACACGTCTCCCAACGTGAGAATGACTCCATAGAGCGACTTGTCGTACAGGGCAAAGTAGAGGGCACCAGAGGGCGAGGAAGGTCGCTTATTCAAACCGACCAAATCAAATCAGCTGTGGGCGGTCCCTTGCACGATTGCACCAGACTGTCGGCCAGCAGGGAGAAGTGGCGAACACTCGTGTGGCGCATAAATCTGCCCTTAAAGACGTCAATTCTGGATGACCACGACCGCTCTGTTAAGAGTGAAACGAAGAAGAAGATCAGTACTTATCAGTACTATCACCTATCTTCGTTTTCGAGAGCGTTTCGCATACACCTATTCAAAGAGATCCTAAAGGTTGTTTCTTTCACTCAGAAAAAAAGATCCCTGATCCTACAATGTTATCATGGTTTTTTATGTTATGTTTAATTATGTGTGCGTTGGGCGTTTGGGCGTGCCTAATAAACTCGTATGTTTGCTACGAGAATTTCTTATAAATCATACCTTCCGTTACCGCCTGGACCAAGAGCGTCACCAGCTGATGGGCAAAGGGGGGGACTAGATAAATAATATATATGGAGGATGGAAAGAAAAATGAATTTTAGGTCCAGTCGAGAGGTTATGAAGGTGTAAAGCAAGTATTACAAGTTCTTGAATTGACCTGAAAGTAGTTATTAATTATAAGTCAAGTGAGTGAATTTAGGACTTTGTTTGCATTTGGCTATACTCTGATTTTTAATTTGGTGGAAATCTGACGTTTCGTAATGTTACCAGAGATAAAACAATTCTCACAAAAGAGATAAAAAAATCAAAACTTATGTTAATAAAAATCAACTGCCTCATGTAGCAAGTGCCAAGCGGGAGCAAATAGAATCTCTAGGGGGGGGGGGGGGGGGGCAGATGTCCCTATCTGCTCCCGCTTGGCAACACCCATGGCCTGGACGGCATCTTATCATCTCCGAGACCACTTGGTGCTTGAGTCCCCCGGCAGTGCTGTTTCCTCTCTTGTATGCGCTATTTACCAGCGACATACATTGCTCCCCAGATGTTATGTTAGCCTAGTTTGCGGACGATAAGATGACATATACGACCCATACCCAATTCGCGGTCATTCGATCTCGACTCCAAGTTACGGCTAGTCAACGGTGAAAAAACGGAACTGTGCTTTTTACAGGAAAGCGTGGTAGCAAGTACTCCGGCAAACGTGCCGAAATAATTTCTATACGGCGTTCTTTTCCCCTGGCAAGACAAAGCCAAATATCTAGGTGTGAACTTAGACGATAAGATGAACTTTGCCGCTCAAAGACGTAAAGCCCCAAAAGGCAGCATTTGTGCTCAAGTTGTGCATTGTGATCGACCAAATAACCTGTATTCGCTCAATAATGTCGTACACATGCATAGTATTTGCACATATCCCTCCCTTCTCGATTAAAGCAGACTAGGTAGTTTTGCAAACACTGCAGAATAAGTTTCTGCACACGGCAATGGGTGCCCCGTGGTTTGTGAGCAATATTGATCTCCAAGATCTCGATCTCCCTGTTCTAGCCCAACACTTTAAGCAGTTTTCAAAGAATTACCTTGAGAAAGCTGCCCGCCGTGACGTGACGTACTTTGACGTGAATCCCTTCCTCTGTTACGGGGACGTATGGATTAGTCTATTGCAAAACTAGCATTCCAACGTCACGTAAGCCGTGTTTCGAGACTCACAGGAGACGCCCTTAAGACGATGTTCTCCTCGATTTTTTTCGAGCCCTTGGGCTCTAGCTCCGCTGGCAGAGTTTCTGCGCTTGCTTCCCTCTAAGGGCCTAAACATTCCGAAATAAATCATTTTTATTTAAAAATATCAATTTGTTTAGAAAGTTTTGTTTTTAGTTCCTTTCTGAGCATTAAGAAAAATACCCCGTAGTGTTAAAACCAATTTAGCAGAAACGACTCAAACCCAAATTTTCCCCGATAACCGTAAGATACGTCAGTCTTTGAAGTACAATAAAAATATTAGTATTTTTGCCCATATTTGACAATATTTTCAACTATTCCAAAGACAATATCATTGCAGCAATTACCATCCAAACTTCAAACCTCGAAGTAGGGTAAAATTGGGAGTTCTGGATCAAATGTCTAGATGAACGCACCGCGCGTTCGCGACATTTGACCCAGAAATCCCAATTTTACTACGTCTACTCAGTGATTACAATCGTTCAGCAGATTATCGCTTAGCCTGTTATTGAAACTGGATGCGCAATGCCTCGACTAATGTAAATACGATTTTATTGTTTATCATTCTAGGTACATCGAACGATAATCAGTAACAAGAGAATGATCTGGTTGTTACTAACTGAACGCGCAATGTCTCAACCAATTTAAATGTATGATTTTATTGTTTATCATTATCACTCTACATTGAACGATGATTCAATAGTTGATCGTTCAATGTAGAGTGCATATGAGTAGAGCACATTCTTAAGCGCGATATTATATTGATAGATCCTGATTCCTGACCAATGCAACTAGTTAGGGTGTCGATTTGGAAAGTTTTATAAGATCGCTATCTGTCATACTTTCCATCCATTACTATAATATAAGAATTTATATTTTTGTACAGAAACCCTTATCTGCATAACGTAAATAATATAGCGCACATCTCAATTTATGGCAAATGGTGTCAGTTTAAGACGAGAGCATGCTAACTGGACCAGGTACCTAAATATGTGATATGTTACTTTATTAAATTAATAACCACACTCCTTTATTGGATGGTTAAAATACCTGAACGGTTCGGGTTTACCGAAGATGCTAATAAATAATCAATTTTGGCTGAAGCCTCTCAGATCGAATCAGTACCAATTTTTAGAAATAAGAAATCTCTAATCGTTCTGTTTCTTTAATCTTTTAGAATGGAGTACTATTCCATAAACAACTTTAACAATTTTCTAAATAAATTAAATATGGTTGTAAAATCATTTAGACGGAATTGACATGGTTGTGATGTGTGTACTTTTTATTCTCTAAATAAGAGATAATTTTTATAAAATTATTAATCCATCCGCTTTTGGTAAGTACTGATGAAATATTATTATATAATATTTTAGCATTACACTACTTCAACTCGTATGAACACTATTATATAGTGCTTAAATATGCATTATGTTAAATACAGTACAGACACAGTAGGTAAGTATTAAAAAATAATAGCAAAGCATAGTTGGGATCCTTAATGTGTTAACTAAAAGTAATTCGTTTTCGGTGTCTAATGTCTCAAGGAATGCATATTTACAGTATGTTTCCTAATAGGGAATCTTAAAAGTGTATGCAACATCTTACGTATGTATGTAATTAGAGACCTATAAATCTCATTCTAATTACTTTATGTTTAAGAGTCATTGTTCTATGATAATACTATGAACTTTTGACTTTTTGGTAGACTATTAGAAGATATTAACTTCTGTAAGCAAAGTTTTCACTACGCATTACTCTTGTGACCACTCCAACGAGTATACGTTTCCTAAACACAATATTTTTTTTAAAATTCCAAATAAGCAGTTGTTCAATAAGCTTCAGTATGTATGTATTTTTTATTCACTTTTATTTTTTACAAATTTTTTATAAAAGTTGTATAGCGAAACATTTTTTTTTAAATTGTTTTTGTTTTAAATTAGCTTCCCCCTAATAATATTTTTAAAAAGTAAGATTATTGTTTTAATTAATTTACAGTAAAAAATCTTTAATTGTTCTAGAAGTAGTTAATACTATGATGTAACATCATTTATAAAAATGTTTTTTTTCTATGACAGGGCTTCAAACTTCAGTAGTAATCCTTTTAATTCAGATGATGAACCTATAGTTCCAACTTCAAAGCGTAAATCACTCAATAAATTGAAGAAATTAAAAAGTCAGCAGTCAGATACAGAATCTGAACCGGATCCACCTGTGAAACGTAAGAAAGCACTTCAGAAAAAGTCTGTCAAGGTTGCTGCACGTCCTTCATGGGATTCTGAGGTGAGTTATTACAGTTTATTTCTACAGTAGATATTATTATTCAAAAATATAAAATTTTATTTTTATATTTAAAATTGTGTAACATTAATTAAAATGTGTAATATTACATTACATATTACACATTTTTGATAGTAATATTTTTTACATTATTTAAAGTGTTGTCAGTTTAATTATTCAAGTATTAGTTAGTATTAGGCTAGTATGTTTGAATATGGATTGAAGTCCTCGGGCTTTGAATCTCGGACTGAAGAAAAAAAATAGCTATTGGGGGTTTCCGTTAATAAATTCTTGCCAACAACCCGAAGTTAATGTTTGTTAACTGATTTAATGTTTATAGTAATTAAAAATATTATTTTTCTTTTTCAGGCTGAAGAAGAAGTGGTTCAAAAGCTTGAACCGCTTAAAAATTTTATTACTAGGAAAACAGCATCTGGGTATTCTACCCAGAAAAAACCGGAGAAGTTAATAACTGATAGTGATTATTACTTAGAACTTCGTATCTATAACGCCGCTGAAGTATCAAAAATAAGCCCGGGTAATAGATGGCGTCACGCGCTTTTTACTTTTAAATCAAGCATGGATACAAACTCAGAAATTTGGCAAGCAGCGAACCGTTTGGTCGTCGCTGCTAAGGAAGATTTTAAAGGGGTTAAACCCACACTATATCCAGCTTAAATATTTTAACTGCATTTAACTAATTTCAAATACTTTGACAATATACTCGTAAAACGATTATATACTCATAATGGTTTTTTGCGATATTTGTAATATTACTGTACCAAAATACTTTTCACATAAGAAAAGTTTTATTCACAAGTCTAATTGTTTACTCCGTACAGAATTTGATAATGTTCAAATAATTGCAACTGCTTTTAAGAACAGGATAATAAGCTATCGTGTATGTCCAGCAAAAAAAATTTTGCTGCCTGAACAATTTTTATCTGATGTTGTGAATACGATATGTAATTTAGTAAAAAGAAGTCTTGACAAGCATAATGCTCTAAAAATAAATTTTGAACTATTTGCGACTTTCATATTACCAAAAAATAATGAAAAATCTTTAAAATCTTTTAACACTAAATATATACAAGTTTTTCAATCTACAAATATAAAGACTATATATTTAGAGTGTGTAAAAAATCTACTCACCAAATTATCAGAATTTGAACTTTCAGAGTCAGGCTGGTCTTTTGACTCTTTGAATAATTTGGAATTAAACATTAATAAATACAATCCTTTAAGAACAGGGTCCTATATTCCGCTACCTTTAAAAATCCTGAAAACTAAATCTTGTGTAAATATTAAAAATAATGATGATAAGTGTTTTTTGTGGAGTATATTAGCACATATGTATCCCACCAATAAAAACTGTAACAGAGTTATTTCATATCCTCATTATTCAAAAGTTTTAAAAACAGATGGTATGTCATTTCCACCATCTTTTGAGGATATTACAATATTTGAAAAAAATAATTCTAACATAAGTGTTAATGTATACAGTTTAGAAAAAAATGGTGATATTAACGGACCTCTATACAAAACCAACAAGCGTAAACTTGTACATGTTAATTTGCTTTATATTACTAAAGGTAATAAGAGACATTTCTGTTTGATAAAAAACTTTGAACGGTTGGTTCATAGTCAACTTACTAAGAATAACTCTAAAATTTTTTTGTGTGAGGAATGCTTCATTTATTTTAATTCAGAAGAAAAATTATGCAAACATAATTGTGCTAGAATTAAAACTGTTCTTCCAGATAAAAATAGTAAATTGTATTTTGATAATTATGAAAGAACTCAAAGAATACCAATTGTGATTTATGGTGATTTTGAAAGTTTGTTAAGAGAATATTCTGATAAAAGTAAATCTGAGCATACTGAAACCATACAGGTTCATGAAGCCACATGCTTCGCGTATTATATTTGTTGCGAGTCTAAACCTGAACTTAACGAATTGGTTTCATACATAGGAGCTAACTGTGCTCAAAAATTTGTGGAAACAATTTCAAATGATGTAAAACGACTACATGCAATTTTGTTAGAGAATAATTCAATGAAACTTCTTACTGAAAATGAAAAGATATGTTTTCATAATGCAAAAGTTTGTCATATATGTAAACAAAAATTTACATCCACAGATAAAATTGTAGCAGATCATGATCATTTTACAGGGGAATATAGAGGGGCAGCTCACAACATTTGCAACTTGAGTGCAAAGAAATGTTCTTTTATACCTATTATATTCCATAATTTAAGTAATTACGATTGCCATCTCTTTATTAAAGAGTTAGCAAATATTGACGGTCGTATTAATATTATTCCAAAAAATAAAGAAAAATACATATCATTCACGAAATTTATATCAGTTGATTCAAAAACTGTTGCTCAACTTAAATTCATTGATTCTTTTAATTTTCTTAGCTGTAGCTTAGATAAATTAGCTAGATCTTTACATCCAGACGACTTCGTAAACTTACATAGATATTACAGTGATCCATCTTTATTTGATTTGATTTGCAGAAAGGGTGTGTACTGTTATGATTATATAGACTCTTTAAAACGTTACGATGAAACTGAGTTACCAAATAGAATACATTTTTTTAACAAACTTACTTCAGAACCTGTTTCAGAAAAAGATTATGAACATGCTTTGAAAGTTTGGAAAACCTTTAAAATAAAAAATTTAGGTGAATATACAGATTTATATTTAAAATGTGATGTACTCTTACTGGCAGATATTTTTGAAAAATTCAGAAAAATTAGCTTAACAACCTATAGCTTAGATCCATGCTATTATGTTTCTTCACCTTCCTTAAGTTGGGATGCAATGCTTTTGCATACTAACGTAAAATTAGACCTCATATCTGATGTCGAGATGTATCAAATGATTGAAAAAGGTATACGAGGTGGTCTAGCTCAGTGTTCTTTAAGATATGCTAAAGCAAACAATAAATATATGTCTGACTATGATATCAACAGATCAAGTTGCTTTTTGGTGTATTTAGACTGTGTGAACTTGTATGGTTATGCAATGATGATGAAACTTCCTACAAGTAATTTTAAATTTTTGAACCAAGAACAGATTGAAACTTTTGATATTGATTCTGCTACTCTTGATAGTGACATTGGTTATATACTCGAAGTAGATCTCAGTTATCCTTCTGAAATACATGATGCTCACTCAGATTTACCTTTTGCTGCTGAAAAATTTATACCTTTTGGTCAAAAAAATGCCAAGCTTATTGCAAATTTATACGACAAATGTTGTTATGTTATTCATTACATTCATTTAAAAGAATGTCTTAAGAACGGTCTAAAATTGTTAAAAATTCATAGGATTCTATCATTTGAACAAAAAGAATTTTTGAAACCATATATTGAATTGAATACCTCGTTGAGACAAAAAGCAGAGTCTGAATTTGAAAAAGACTTTTTCAAAAAACAAAACAATGCTATATTTGGTAAAACAATAGAAAACAAACGAAAACAAGTAAATGTAAAACTTGTTAATACATGGACAGATAAGAATAATAAAACAAACAGGATTATTGGTGCTGAAAAATATGTCAGTGCTCCTAACTTTAAATGTTTGTCGATATTTTCAGATAATTTGGTTGCAATCCAATTAGAACAAACAAAATTAGTTTTGGATAGACCAATTTATGTGGGTTTTACTGTTTTAGAGTTAGCTAAAACACATTTATATAAGTTCCACTATTCTATAATGAAACCATTATATGAAGAAAATATTGAACTTTGTTATACTGATACTGATAGCTTACTATATCGCATATATACTGATGATTTTTATTCTGACATGAAGAAGAATATCAAATATTTTGATACCAGTAATTTTAGCGAAAAAAATGTTTACAATATCCCTCAAGCAAATATGAAAATTCCAGGGTTTTTTAAAGATGAGATGGGTGGAGATATTATTGTTGAATTTGTTGGTTTACGAGCAAAATTATATTGTATTGAGTCACAAAAAATGTCTATTAAAAAGGCTAAAGGAGTGACAACATCTGTTACAAAAAGATTGGATATAAATAAATATAAAAACGTTTTATACTACAATCAATCAGTCAGAAAGAATATGTGTGTTATAAGATCTAAAAATCATAATGTATATACCCAAAAAATTAATAAACTGGTATTAAATAGTGAAGATGATAAAAGACAAATTTTAAAAAAGCAATTTAAAACATTACCTTGGGGGCATTATAGTACTATTTTGTAGTTAATAATTTTTACTAGATTTTATGTTATTCATTTTTGTACACTTTTATTATTCATGTACAGCAAATATGTTTTTCTATATTGAAAATAAAGATTTACTACTCATAAATATTTGTATTATTATTTTACCTTTTAATTTTATATTTATATTTAATAAGAGTGATGGTGGTTTCATATTGCGTGATGAAAATATAAAATTCTAAGATGGAACGTTAAAAATTTGCTCATATAGAGCATCAATTACAATATTATATCCTTATCGAGAAATTAAAGTGAAGTTATATTAAGCAAAACTTAAAAATAACTTCACTTTTAAAGGAATCGAACCCTTGAAAAGTTTGAGTAAACGTAAAAAAAATTTTTTTAATATTAGTTAGTTAAATTATTTATTTGAAATAAAAGAAAATAGTTTTGTTCTATAAACCACGTTTTAATAAGTAATTGATTCATGCTACAGCTCCTTATTCTAGAAAAACACTATTTTATTAATTAACTAACACTATAAATTATATCATGATAATAACAAACAAATTATACATATTTTAACATTAGTTCACATGTATGTACAGGAGTGAGTAATTTTTGTCATTATTTTTCCAATCAAATTTTCTGTAGCATCCATAACTTCATCGTAATTATCCTTGACTACATACTGAGCACTAACACTAGGAGTATCACTATTTATATTTTCATCTTGCTCTCCACCGCTTAGTCCGTAAATATTTATTTTTATTAAATGAAGCCGCCTTCCAGTTGCTTGACAACTAACATAGGATGTTGATGTAGATGTTGGGGGTGGAACAGGCTTCAATAGTGATAAATTGCATTTTTTCTTCTTTTTCATATCCTTACTCGTTGCTTGAGCTGATTCTGCTGCTTGTTTTTGGGCTAAATCCTCGCAAAGTTTCTGAAATTCAGTTTCCACGAACCCGTTCACGTCTTGCGCGTAGTAAAAAGGGTTTGTTGGATTTTCGTTGGGTAAGATAGGATTCGACATCATTCTGAAACAAAAAGAAAAATAGTTAATAAATAAAATCTATGCTATATTTAAAACAACACATTTTTATAAAATAATATACTTACCAAGTACAAAAACTCGATATTTATTATGATAAAATGGACTAGAAAAATAATCACGTATATCAACTATGAGTACTACTGTTCTCTTCGGGAGCTGTAGCAGGAATGAAGTTTCAATAATTAATCTTAAATATTGTCTTGTGATCTGAAACGGTGTAATTTGAGCAAAATAAAAACATAGCGCTTCACATTCCATTCGTTTTTTTCCGAGAGCTGTAACAGGAATGAACACGCATCGATAATCTTAATAATTTCAAATGATGTAATTTGAGCAAAACGAAAACAAATCTTCAGTGACACAGCAACGCATTCCGAGCTTACACGTGTATGGTATCATTTCTTTAAATAGACTATGTTTTAGTTGTTTTATATAAAATATAATATGTAGATTTTATTACAGGACTTTATCTTTTTTCAACAGAGATGAGTGACAATGAAGTTGATCAAACAACCAGTAACATTAGAAATTAACAATTTAAATATAGAACCACCATCAGTACAAAAAAGACATAGTTCGCTGTTTCCTAATACAATTCGCTGTATAATATGTGGACCATCAAATTGCGGCAAAACAAATACAATGTTAAGTTTATTACTACATCAAAATGGACTCAAGTTTCAAAATGTTTACCTATATTCTAAAACAACATTTCAACCAAAATATTGTTTTTTGGATAAAGTTTTAAGCTTGGTTCCGAGTGTTAAACTATTTATGTTTAAAGAGGATAAAGATGTTATACCTCCTACTAAAGCGTTGAAAAATTCAGTGTTTATTTTTGATGATGTCACTTGTGAGAACCAAATAAATATACGAGATTATTTTTCTATGGGTAGACATAAAAATATCGACTGTTTTTATTTGACTCAAACATATTCTAAGATACCAAAACAATTAATTCGAGATAACGTAAATTTTTTAATAATTTTTAAACAAGATGATATAAATTTGAAACACATTTATAACGAACATGTTAATTCTGACATGACTTGGTCTGGCTTCAAAAAATTGTGTTCAGATATATGGCAAGATCCATACACATGTTTAATAATAAACAAAGATTGTGAATTAAATAACGGCAGATATAGAAAATCTTTCGACGTTTTTGTAAAATTTTGAATAAAATGATTTAAGCAGATTGTAATTTAAATTTAGTTTCATTTTAATTTTCACTGCATTGTTTAATGGTTGTGTGTTTTTAAAGGATTAAAAAAATGGAGGCAAATTTAAAAAAAGAGTTAATTAAATCAGTAAAGGCTATTAAAAGTAAAGTAAAAAGATTGCGTGATAAAGATGAAGAATTCGAATTGAGTCAACAAAAAATATTTAAACCGCTGTCTGATCCTTTGAAAGCAATTGTTACACTAAGTAAAAATGCTTCAAACAAATCTCATAATGAAACTAATTATAATAAAAATACAAGTATTGGCAATAATCAAGCACCTGAAATTCCGAATATATGCTCAAAACAAGATGATGATATTGGAATGACTCATACCGATAATAATTTTGAAGAAAATCTGAAACAAATAGGGGAAATGCCTGAAACTTGTGAAATTTTAAATGATGATGTTAATTTTACCGAAAAGTTGGAAAACAATGACGATCTGTTTGGTGAGCAAAGCAATGTATCTATACCGTTTGGGGTACGACGCATTAATAAAAAACTGATGATAGGAAATACCCCCGTAAAATTTTCAATTGTAGATGATTTGTCTTCGAACAAATTAACTATTATTACCATTGGTGATAAAAGTTATGAACTTACTGCAGGGTTGATAGAACTTTTACTAAGAAATAAACCAAACCTTAATATAGTATCCGAAAGTGATAAAATCACCTATAAAGATATCTTAATTAGTACTAGTGTTCATAAAAGGGATTATAATCCTGCAAATCAAATTAAAGGTGATAAAGGAAAAAAATATTCTCAGATAATAAAACCATTATTTTTTGAAAAGGATACGTGTGAAATAAACAAAGTAAAATATGGTGGTAGGTTACCGGTTTTAAAAAAATACAAAACTAATACTGATCTTATCTATTGGGATGATCCTAATGAGTTGATTGAAAGATTAAGGTTGATTATTGCATCAAGAGATGCGGGTAACACTAACCATGATAATGAAATTATTTCAATTATTGAAGAATTAAAAGAAGCGGGTATAATAAAAGAATAAAAGAAGGCATATTTATGGAGCTTGTTCAGTATTACTAAGGAGGTTGAACATGAAAGTTGATAAGTTTGGACATCATGTAAATAAGATGCGAAGAATTAAATGTGTGTTACTAGAATGTGCTTTGAAGTGTACAAATAATAATTTGGATGCTCAGCATAAAATACTCAAAAATCTTGCGCAACCGGTTGATTCTAACGATTGCGTTACAAAAGAATACGTTGATGATTTGGTAGAGAATCTCTCAAAAAAAATATCATTAATAAATCAGTGGATTGCAGAAATAAATATTAAAATTAGTAGTTTAATCGAAACCGCTGAGGCTAATAAAGTGAAACATGAGCAAAAAGAGCGTCGTAAATGAAATACATAAAAATGCAAGATTAAACTTTCCTCGTCGACACGTTGTCATGAAAGATATAGACGATTTATGGCAAGCTGACTTGATTGATATGAAATCTCTTTCGAAACAAAATTCAAATTATAAATATATTTTAGTAATAATTGATACATTCTCAAAATATATTTGGACATATCCAATAAAGTCTAAAAATAAGGATCAAGTTTCTAAAGCTTTTGAATTTATATTGAAGAAAGGACGTATTCCAAAAAATTTACAAACAGATTTTGGCACTGAGTTTTACAATGATTATTTCAAAAAAATAGTCAAAAAGTTTAACATCAACCATTACTCTACATATTCCACTAAAAAAGCTTCTATAGTTGAAAGACTTATTAGAACTTTGAAAAATAAAATGTATAAGCAATTCAGTTTACAAGGAAACTACACTTGGACTAAAGGTGTCCTAGAAGAAATAGTTGAAAATTATAACGACTCTACACATAGAACGATTGGTTTATCACCTAACAAAGTCACAGAAAAAAATAAGAATCTTATACTTCAAAGATTTAATATAGAAAAACCATTAAAATTCATTAAGAAGAATAAATTTAAAGTTGGAGATTTTGTGCGTATTAGCAAGTATAAAGGTATTTTTGAAAAAGGTTATACTCCTAATTGGTCAACCGAAATATTCCAAATTAGAAAAGTACAGAAAACGAATCCAGTTACTTACTTAATAGAAGATGCTAAACATCAGCCAATTTTAGGCTCATTTTATACAGAAGAACTTCAAAAAACAGAAAATCCTAGTGTCTACCTTATTGAAAAAGTTTTGAAGAGAAAAGGAAACAAGATATTTGTAAAGTGGTTGGGATTTCCATCGAGTGAAAACAGTTGGATAGATCGAGCCAATATTTTATAATTAAGCATTTTCTATTTAATTTTCATTATTTAAGTATTAGTATAGTTATTTTCATTCATTGTAATAAAAGTAATGAAAGAGAGCAGTCTTCTTAATTGGTTTATAAATCACTTACCATTTGAACTTCATCTACCTGGATATAATTACTGCGGAGCTGGTACAAAATTGTATAAAAGGCTTGCACGAGGTGATCAAGGTGTAAATAAATTGGATGAATATTGTAAACAACACGATATCGCATACGACTTGTCCAATTCATTAAGTGATCGTCATAAGGCTGATAAAATATTGATGAAAATGGCGAAACAACGTGCTTTAGCGCCTGATGCATCTTTGGGAGAAAAAATAGCAGCAAATTTAGTTAATAAAGCTATGATAGCTAAATTGTATACTGGCTCGGGGATAACCAATAAAGTTAGCAGCCATAAAAAAGTGTCGACAAAAAAATCCACCACAGGTATTGGTTTGAAAAAACACTTTAACCATGTTGTTGGTCACACGAAAAAGCATTTACAGAAAATAAAACCCAAATGTAAGAAAATGGCTATAGAATTAGCTATAGCAGCGGCTAAAGAATTGACTAAAGATTCGTCAATAAAACTTCCTCGAATCATACCTATTCCAAAAACCGGTGGAGTACTTCCTTTGATACCTATTTTTGCGGGATTATCCGCTGCGGGCAGCTTAGCTGGTGGTGCTGCCGGAATCGCTAAAGTTATAAACGATTTGAAAGACGCCAAAAAACGTTTTACGGAATTAAAGAGACATAATGAGAAAATGGAAGCCCTCCATATAGGGAAAGGTTTACATATCAAACCGCATAGAGATAGTTTAGGAATTTACATTTCAAATGAAAAAAACTAAGACGGAGGCTACCCAAACGAGCGCTCACCAATATCGACATCATTAACTATTCGCGAGATATTCCTTATTTTCGAGGGGTGTTTATGAGAGATGAGATGCCGAAATATCCTTTTCAAAAAGAATGTGGTATTGTTAATTTGGATAGCTCCAACAATCCTGGCACTCATTGGGTGGCCTATGCAAAAGTAAATAATGATATTCAATACTTTGATAGTTACGGGAATTTAAAACCACCTAAAGAGTTAATTAAATATTTAGGAACTGGTATGAGTTATAATTACAAAAATTTTCAAGGTAGTCATCCTTATAATTGTGGTCATCTATGTATAAAGTTTTTAAGAAATTTTTGGAATACACAAAATAAATATAAATAGTTCAGTAAAATAGATAAATATTTAGTTTACAATCATGTCTACAACAATTACCATTACCGGACACAAATCTATGTTGGAATTATTTTTCCAACCTCCTCTTATTCTCGATGGTGAATATGAATGTGGTTTATTACATTTTTCTGCTCTAAACTCAATACCAAACATAAATCATAGCAATAACATATTTGCATATGGTGATAAATGTGAATATTTAAAAATTCCGCATGGTACTTATGATTTATATGACATAAGAGAATATCTTGCGAGTAAATTAGACAACTGTGAAATTGAAATAAAACCAAATAATAACACCTTAACATGCTCGCTTTTTTGTTCCAAAACTGTAAACTTTGACGTAGAAAACAGTTTAGGGCGCTTACTTGGTTTCCCAAATGTTAAACTTGAAGCAAATAAATGGCATGAGTCTGTTAATCCAGTTAACATTCTTCCATTGTCTGTCATCAGGATCGAATGTGATCTTATATTCGGATCATATCATAATGGATATGCATCACATATAATTCATGAATTTATTCCAAACGTTCCGCCTGGATATCAATTTATAGAAATTCCAAAAAACATTATTTACCTTCCTGTCAATAAGAATAATATATCATCTATAACTGTGAAAATTATTGACGAAAACGGTAATAATATTGATTTTAGAGAAGAAAATATTCAATTGAGACTTCATTTACGCAGAGCACGATGATAATATTTAATAAAACGCCTGGGTATGAAGTGAAAAGAATCAATCATTTGCCTACTACTAGAGCGCGTACACGTATTAAAGCAAATCGTAATATTGTCACAAAAAGAAACAAAGATTTTCTTCGATCACTCGGATTCAAAGTATGAATATTCTAAATATTAATAACACCCCAGAATTCGATAATTGTATCGAAAGTTATGAGATCCATACTTACAATCCATACAATAATAGCTTTAAAGAAAATGATGAAATTCGCATTCCAATACATCAGCAAGATATATACATATTACCATGTAATAGTTCAATTTATGTTGAAGGCTTTGCCACAGTGACTGGAAAAGATCAATCTGGAACTTCAATAAAGAAACCAGTAAACTTTACTAATAACCCTGTTATGTTTCTATTTCAAGACATCAGGTATGAAATGAACGGTATTGAAATAGATCGTATTAGAAACCCTGGAATAACCACAACATTAAAATCATACATATCGATGAATGAGGGGGATAGCAAAGTTGCCGCATTGTGGGGTTGGCAAATGGATGGTTTTAAAATGAAAGAAGGATATTTTAATGCTGTTTTACCATTAAATAAAATAATGGGGTTTGCTGAGGATTATAATAAAATTATTATAAATTGTAAACATGAACTTATTTTGAATAGAAGTAATAGTAATTTAAATAGTGTAAAAATTGATAAGGATGATAATATTCAGATTGAAATACAAAGAATTCAGTGGCGTGTGCCACATATAAAAGTATCGGATCGTGAAAGACTTTCACTACTTAAGTATTTAGAAAAAGACAAACCTATTCAAATAGCATTCCGAAATTGGGATTTGTATGAATATCCTTTACTTCCTAAAACTACAAAACATTCGTGGTCAATAAAAACTACTTCTCAACTAGAAAAGCCTCGATATGTCATTTTAGGACTACAGACGAATAGAAAAAACAGCAAGACAAATGATAGTTCTATATTTGACCACTGTAAAGTAACAAATGTAACACTATTTTTAAATTCGCAATATTACCCGTACGATTCGCTTAATTTGAAATTTGATGAAAACAAATACAGTATATTATATGAAATGTATACTCAATTTCGTCAGTCTTATTATAATCTTCCTGCAGATCCGTTGTTTGATCTGAACACATTTAAAAACAAAGCACCGCTGTTTGTTATTGACTGTTCAAGACAAAACGAGAATTTAAAGACTGGACCTGTAGACGTGCGTTTAGAAATTGAAAGTTCGGAAGATATCCCGGATAACACATCAGCATATTGTCTTATAATAAACGATCGTCTAGTAGAATATAAACCCTTGAGTAATATAGTTCGCAAATTATCATGAGTGTCATCATTGATGTGCAAGGATTCAAGACGGATTCCAATGAATTTATAGTAAAAGAAATAGCTATATTATGTGATAATCAGATCCAGACTTATTTGATCAAGCCACCATTTCCATTTTATGATTTAACAAAAACAGAAAGAAAACAAGTTTGTTGGATAGAAAGAAACAGAGGAATACATTGGAATGAAGGATTTATTCCATACTTAAATTACAAAGGATACGTTATTAAATATTTAAATAATAAATGTGTTTATGCTAAAGGTGTAGAAAAAGTGCAGTGGATATCGAAAATGTTTGGTTGTGATAGGGTTTGTAATTTAGAAGATAAATCTTGTCCTAGATTATTAAGTTTGTATGAACAATACAAAACAGATAGTGATGTATTTAGTTGTTTATGTCATCCTTCAATATGTGCATTAAAAAATGTGCTTATTTTAAGAAGATGGTGTCTTGATAATAAAATCTTGTAAAAAATATATACGTAGTAGTTTTTATTTACTGTCCTATTGTTAGGGGTTAATTAGTAATTTAGGTATGACTATTAAAGTACCATTGCCATTTTATTAGACATTATTAATTAATATGTCTTTAGTATATTTCATTATATTCTCTAAGCAACTCGCTCCCTCCCAAAATACAAAAAGTATAATAAAGCAAAGAAAAATGATATTAAAAGTTAACGATTTAGTTGAAGTTGTTATTAAAAAATGGAATTTGTATGGGTTGCATAATGTAAATATATTAAACTATGAGGAATACGATGGTATTTTAATATCAACGATGTCAAAGAAATCCAAAATTTATTATGAAGGTCTTAAAGTTTCCGCACGTGTGTTAAGAATAAATAATAAGTCTGTTGATTTGATACCATCTGATTAATTACACAAAAACCTTATCTCAAATTGAAGAATTTTTTAGTAATTTGCTGAACGATTGAAATAAATGAGTAGATAAGTAGGGTAAAATTGGGAGCTTCTAGATCACGTCTCGAGAACGCCAGAGCGTTCATCTAGAGACGTGAGCTAGAACTCCCAATTTTACCCTACTCCTCGATTACTCAGAATAACTTTTTATGGGTTGGGTCATTTCTACTAAGCTACGTCCAGTTGACTGTCAATTTCTCGTAGGGTAAACGGCAAGTATTAACGACCCCCTTAAGATAATTTTAAAATCGATATCAATTATTAACAGTAGTATATTACTAAGTAAATTACAAAATAGCACTAGCTTTCACATTTTTATTTGTTGTTTATGTTATTTTATGTTACTTACGCATTCTATAGTTTATTTGCACTACCTTAAATGCTTTTAAATATAAGATTACCGTATAATAAATATCCATATGCCTATTTTTAGGTACTAACTATAACATGTACTAATTAAAAAGCGGTGATAGCCATCATTTGCTGTAACAGTGAAGAAAAACCTGCATGCCTGAGACTCTGCATAATGTTCTCAAAGGCTACCAATCCACACTTGGTCAGCATGGTGTACTACGGCATAAACCTTTCTCATTCTGAGACGAGACTCGTGCCCTGTAGTGGGCCGTTAAGGCGTTGATAATGATGATGATGATGAATTATAACGTGTCTGAGAAGTAGTCTTTAATAGAATCATATCGCGTTTGAGCATTAGTGAAACTTAACCGCGTGTTATTCTCTCATAATACACCTATTCGACTTTTACAGCGAAGCTGCATAAACCGTGACTAATTAAAAAAGGGATTGTCAGATAAAAAATTTCGCACAACAAAGCACTTAGAACTTAAAAAATTACAAAATAACGTAATTTTACTTAGTTGTGTGGATGCTCTATAAGTCGGCAGTTTAACGTCTGTGTCACGTTTAAAAATTCGTAGACATGTCAAACGAAGTAATTTCAGTACAATATTTTTTCTTCTAATACTTGATTCTTTTGACTTTCGAGTCAACTAATAGTATTTGCTTTTTGTATAAAGAAGTAATTTTTAATTTATTTAAAAAATAAGTACTAATTTGCCTAAGCTCGGCACCTTTGTGCCTTTTTCCAGCATTTGTGTCCTCAAAGTCGGCCCTCACGTGTCTGAAAGAAAATCATATTTTACCCGCGACTTCGTCCGCGTAAATTAATGTTTTTCTTAATATTTATAGGAACTCTTTTCTCGTTTTCATTTTATTTTATTTTCCCGCCAAATAAATACCCTTCTCCAAAATTAATAGAACTTTTGAAGAAATGGATAGAATTTTTTTCAACAATCAGACAATTTTTTGTATAGACAACATCAAGTTTATCCAATAGGATAAACAGGATACCTCATATTGGATATAGGATACATAGGATAGGATACCTTAGAAATAACCCAAATTCTAAAAGGTGGCACCCCCTGCCGACCCCAGGTACCTCATATTACTGGTTTTCCTTAATCTAGCGGCACGCTATGATGGCCGGTTTGACACATTACAATAGTGATGTGGAATGTCAATTTATTCTCGAACAAAAAACAATTAAGTTTTGTTTTTGTACCTGATTAAATAGGTTTAATAAAACAAAAATGTATATGTTTATTTAATTTATTTGAACGAACTGAATATTTGAACGAAAATGAATATACATACTTTATATGCACACAAGAAACATATGAATACAAAAGATACCAAAAAAGGTGCCACAAAAGGCCATAATTAATCAGATTCGTTTATACTACTATTTTCACTGTCGTCACTGCTATCATCACATACATTAATAATTATATGTTCGTTTTCTATAATATTATCTATTTTCACATCTCTTTCATAATCTTCCCTTATTAATTTAACAGTTCTATTCACAACCTTTTCCCAGTCTCCTTTAGTCACATGTTCACAAGCTTCTTCTAATAATTTTAGCATTTTTTTTGTGGTAAATGGGGGTTCTGTATTGTGTCTTGCAGCATATCCCTTAATTTGAGCCCACACCAAACTCAATCGCATTATACTCACAATGGTAAGGCGGTAACCGTATAACTCTGTGCCCATGTTCTAATGCTATTTCGTCAATGACGTATCGGATCTTGGTTGGTTTGTTTTCTTTTAAAAGACGTACTAATTCCGCTTTTAACATATTCATGTTTGCATCTACGCCATTTTTACGAAGCCATGCGACGATATCAGCTTTCTTTTGGGATTGGGCAGGTGGCTTGTCAATTTGCATCGAGTGGTATGGGGCGTTGTCCATAATTATAATAGATGGTTCAGGGAGGCTACACAACATTGAGGTAAACCATTCAGTAAACTTTTCTCCATTCATGTCTTCATGATAGTCTCCAGTGGTTTTTGACGCAAAAGCCATGAGAGAACCTTCGACAAACCCGTTGATGGTTCCGGCGTGACAAATTATAAGTCGCGATCCTTTTCCTACAGGAACTTTGGAAGTAGATGCTGCTGTGTCATCGTTCCAAGAACGGCCTACAGTATGGTTAGCATTAAGCCATGTTTCATCCAAGAACACAACATTTTGCCAATTTTTGATTTCTTTCACTTGCCGTAAAAAAGTATACCTTGCCATCGCTGTATCAAATCTTTCCATCAATATTTTGCGTTTGTTACATTTTTTGTATCGAAATCCAATGGTCTTCAAAATCTTCGTTAAAGAACTTTCCCCACCGAAGAATAATCCAGCTTCCTTCAGTGAATGCACCAACTTTTTTCTTGTTGGATACTCCTTCTGTAAATAGTAGCCGTAAACATGTCTTCGGATAGCATCGGCATCAAAGCTATCGATGCCTACGACTGGTTTTGCTCGTTTTCTCTTTTTTGGTGTGTGAAGTTTATTTTCTTCTGTGCCAGTCTCGCCATATTTTTTTTTAGTTATCCGTCTAACAGTTCGTTGTCCAATATTAAGCGCATCAGCTACGCGTTCAACCACTGACGTTATAGGTAAAATTGGCCCTCCATTTTGAGCTTCACGATCGAAATAGTTACGAAGGCGTATTACGAACTCACGTGTCTGACTATTTAGAACAGTTCTCTGCGTACGTTCGGTCATATCGACGAAATCCACAACAAAGGGCTTGAACAGAGTCCAAATTAACGAGCAAGGGTCAACAGTAATGCAGTATCAATATTTGAAATCCAAAGCCAGGTCAAAACTATATCACAATCGCATTGCACTGACAGTTTATACTTTTCGAAGCAACGTCAATTCGAAACTGCTTTGTTTTGCATTGAGCATTGACGCGAGTTTGCCGGAGGTAGTAGTTGTGCTAGCCAGCGATCCTATGTGACGATCGTATTAGATTCCATTTTTAAAAATTTATTGATATTTTTTTGCGATTTCAGAGGTTTGTCCACATAGTGAAAATTGTTCATATTCACAAGTACATTCACCCCTTAAATGGTGCAAACTGATTTTTCTACACTTGTATACATTTAAGAAATCAATTTAATAAATAAATTTTGAGTCCTAAACCTAAAACTACATTCGATAAAATTTATGAATCTCTGCACATCACTATCGTCAATAAAGTAATACAATTATTTCCTTCAAAGTCGTTATCAATTAATACGGAACTTCATGAGCGGACAAACGTCAAACCGGCCATCATAGCGTGCCGCTAGAGTAGTCCACCACCCTTGTTTTTCTTTAAATACGTAAAATAATCGTGTTATACTACTATTACAAGACATCAAATATTATGACAAATTAAATTGCAACAACAAGTCTTAAATATTATTCATACGTAATTTATATCTTGTCAAACGACGCTCGGAAAGCAGAAATTTTATAAGAAATTAAGCGATTTACGCACTTGCACTCGTTCTAAGCGATAATTGAGGGATAGGGATGCAAAAAAATGCTGCCTTATTTTAAAACTATTTTCGCATTAGAGCAAGCTATATGTACACATAAAATACTCAGTGTGCCTAAGCGGCACCAAAATGTTAATATTTACAAACAGAACTGAGTGCCGACTTTTGCTGGGCGGCTTTAGGAGCATCCACCCTATCACCAGACGGTTAGCAAAATACAAATTTCTTATCAATCTGTCTTTCAAGATGACACTGAAATTATATTGCGATCTTTTTTTGGACAGTGCATATTGTCGTAAGCAAAAACGAAAGATATAATAACTATTTCTTCGTTTTAAATACGCGGGGTCTAGGAAGAAGAAGAAGACTGATACTTTGTCTTAGACCTACAATACGTATCTTTCGCAGGAAGTGAAGGTATGTTGTCTATGGATAGAAGTGAATTTTCTTTTTCATTAAAAATAATGAGCAATTAGTGTCAAACATGAAGCAACACTAATGTTTATAACGTCAAAAAAATGCGAAAAAAAGCCGCAAGGCAACGGTTGTAGTTTTTATTTTGTTTTTATAAAGTTATTTGTGTTTAATTATTGTTGTTAAAGCTCTAAAAGAGTGTACCAATAATTTATCTAGTCTTAGGCATAAACATTTAAGTTTGCTGGCGAAACGGTAGCCATGACTATTTTTCCTGTGCCATTAAATTATAAATCGATGGTTCTTTGTTGTTAGAAAAGTGGTTTCTGGTGCTTATATTGCGTTTTTATCCCGTAAATACTCGGGGAAATACTCGTGCAACATTTTAACATGTACAGGATGCTAAATAAATGATATATAATCTTTTTGTGCGAAAATCCCGCCAAGAAAAATTTGGTGTAAAAATTGCATAAAAAAATTGTAACATACTTTTTAGTGTTGCATCTTTGGAAATGGAGAAATTCCTGTTTAAAAGCACCGAACACGTCAGTGCTGCTGCAATAAACAGTTGGTGAAGGAGTTTCAATAACATTCTTGTTGAGAAAATGTCAACCGTGCAAAATAGTCTTTGGACTAAATTACCTGCTGAGACCTTGGATTCGAAATACGAGAAATGTAGGAACATCACAGAGGAGATATATAAGAGGATCAACATTACATTTCAAATTAAAAAGCTTGAGACAAACACACAAAGTGATTTGTCAGACTTCAGGTGAATATTATCTTTTATATTTATATTTCCACAAGGTCAAAAGTAAGCAATAAGCACTCTGTGTTAAAGTGGCGAATTTCACTTCTGCTTTAAATGCCATACAATGGACAAGTTATTGTGGAGTTTCAGCATTTTTTTTTAATGGAATTCCATTAATAGACACTAATGGATTATCCAAAAATTATTGCTACTCGGTGAACAGTCACATTTGCCTCTCATTGGCCGTTAATCTCTCGCAATTGGCCAAAATGCATTGTTGCGGCAAACGTGCCATAAATTCAGTCAATCACTACACATGAGATTGTATCAATGATTGATACATACATAAATCTTGGATTCTACTTCTTTAGGTGCCTCTCCAACTAGCGAAGGTTGTCTGTCAGAATTTTATATTTTGCCTTGTCTCGTGCGAGGCTAAACAGCCAGGCGGTACTCACGATCCCAGTCCACTGCCTGATTTTTTGCAATCAAGACTTCCTCTTGCGACCAATGTGCCTCTTACCTGCCACTTTGCCTAACATTATATGTTGCAGGAGTCTGTCATGCCTAAGCATGTGCTCTAGATAAGCAATCTTTCTCTTTTTAATGGTTTGCCAAAGATCTTGAAAAATCTTGGATTATCTGGTGATATTACATGTTCATGTTTATGATAATTATTTTATTTTGCACCAGTGACCAAATAGACAGTAATGAACTCAGCAATGAGACGGACTTGTTTGCATGCGACAAGTCCTCGATATCAAGTAGTACGGAGCTGGAAACTTTAGAGCAAGGCAGCGCTGCATGCGAGAAGTTCATTAACAATAACAACAATGAAGAGAAAGTCAAGAAAGCCACCGTTGCTTGCAAGAGACCTCGGAAGAGGTAAGAGGATACAATGTGACTATACTTTGACTTTGAATTTGATGCAGTAAACTGCTGCTTTGATTCAATGTCTAGATATAAAATTGCAAAATATGTGACATCACACTAGGGAGGGGGGGGTCTCACAAATGTGACCAACTGTGACAAGGACCGGGGAAGGGGTAAAAAACATAAAATTAGTATGACTGTCAACTTACATTATTCTTCTACTAATTTAGATGATCATCAAATTGATCAATCTCTCAAATTTCTTTATAGGTTCAGAAAACGAGTAAAGAAGCAGCAGTCTGCAAAGAAAGATTCTGACGGATCAAGCGATGAAGCCATCCCTTTGAGTCGAGTGGCCGTCGTGGACAATAGAGCTACAAAGTCACCTTTACACTCGTTTATGGGAGTACCCAATGTTGTGATCACTCCCATTGGTAAGTGTAACTTGTGTTAATTAAAAAAAAAATCAGTTTTCACAGACAGATTCCACCAACAGCAAATAAAAAATTTTTTTCTTTATTTTTTGACAATGCTATTATGTTATTATATTAGGGTATTACGTTGCCCCTGTAAAACAAATTAACTTACATTTATGGTATAATGCAACGTATATACGGTATAATACGTATACAAATTAAAGGTACACAGGCACTTTGTATGGAAATCGTATCCACGGAGGACATAAACTAAATTAACAGTATGTATTCAAATACGACAATGATCTACAATGACATAGGTCTCATGTTGTGGGGCCTTGTCAATCTTGAAAAAATATAAAAGTTTTGGTTTATGAAAATGCTTAGCAAAATAGACCGCATATGCGACTTATGATCACGTAGCTCAACCATGTGCTGTCTGCTGTAAGGAAACTATTTTTTTTTTAATTATTTAATAACTATTTAATACTTAAGTCCATTTCCCTTTATAGCTTAAAACTTAATGAAACTTGTATAGAGGTTGTTTACTTACACAATGCTTTTTCTTCTTTTGAATGTCAAATTTTATTGATGACGGAGAGAGAGACAGACAGATGAGAGAGAGAAAGTCACCCACTATGGAACATTTTTAATAAGGCCTTAAGTGCATAGACGGATACTGTTACAAGACTTATGGCCTGTTTCACCACCTTCTGATAAGTGTCGGATAGCCTAAACGTATGTTTTGTCACTTTCTTACTTTATGTCAAGTGACAAAGACAAAAGTTGTAGATAGCTATCCGATACTTATCAGAAGGTGGTGAAACAGGCCCTTAAACCAGCAAATGTCCGTGTTGCATCTATACTAATAAATAAAATTGAAGTGTCTGTCTGTAATTTCGAAATAACTACCACATATTAAGCTCATATGGTTATTTGAACGATACCATAACCGAATCACACGTTTTTAAAATTTTTGTCTGTCTGTCTGTCTGTTTGAACGGGCTAATCTTCGGAACGGCTGAACCGATTTTGACGGGACTTTCACAGACAAGTAGAGGATTAACCAAGGAGTAACATAGGCTACTTTTTTAACCGACTTTCAATGAAGGAGTTGTGTTGAAATCGGTAAATACAGATGTTAAAAACGCCCTGATAGGTATTTTCGCTGCGCGCGATCGCGACGGCCGACGCTCGCGCTCCCCGCGCCGCGCCACGCGCCCCTGCGCCCTACGCCCGCCGTACGCGGTACCGCGGTACGCCGCCGCGCGGCGGGGGGCGGGTGGACCAGAAATCTACTTATCCCTCAGGATTTGTGAAAAATCGAAATTCACGCGGGCGAAGCCGCGGGCAAAAGCTAGTTTACAAATAAAATTAACAAATTGTTTTTTAGATCTGAAAAAACTGAAACTACCCACACCGGATGGCACTGCAACAAAAAAAGAGCCAAAACATACACAAAAAGCCAAAGGTGAATCCCCTAAGGAGAAAGTCATAGACAAAACTCCAGAAGTGAAAACAAGCATAGACAAGCCAGAGACATTTTCAGTGAAAGAGAAAAGTCAGTCAGAATGGAACTGTACATTGTGCAGTTTGTCTTTCAAAGGAGAACGAGGGTTGAGGTAATTATCTATACATATAATAAAATCGTAGAATTGCCGTATCTGTACATTGAAGATTTTTGCAAAATAATAACTAGGGGATGTTAGGGATAAGTAATAGAACGTAAAAAAGGTATTTTTGAAGTTTTTGTCTGTTTGTCTGTTTGTCTGTTTGTCTGTTTGTCTGTTTGTCTGTTTATCTGTTTGTCTGTTTGTCTGTATGTTTGTGCGCGCATCACGTAAAAACTACTGAATGGATTGAAATGAAACTCGGCATGATTTAAGTTCATACTATGGAGTAACATATAGGATACTTTTTATCCCGAAATTGAGCACGGTTCCCTTGGGAGAGGGGATGAAAGGCAAAATGTGTACATAGCTATAATTCGTTAACGGGTGGTCCGATTTCATTCATTCTTTTTTTGTTAGGAAGTAGATACTTTAAAGACTACTGGCTAATCTCTGAAAGGCTGGACCGATTTTGATGGGACTTTCACTGGCGGATGTTTACATTTTGATGTACCTAAACATCCGCCAGTGAACTTTTTACAGTTTTTAGCAAGGTATAAGCTCAAAGGAGCTTAGGAAAAACAAAATGAGTCACACGGGATTATTAAAATCAATATCCACGCGAACGAAGTCGCGGGTATCCGCTCGTCTAAATATATAAAAGGAAAAGGTGACTGACTGACTGACTGATCTATCAACGCACAGCTCAAACCACTGAACGGGTGGGGCTGAAATTTGGCATGCAGATAGCTATTACAGTAATGTAGACATACGCTGAATAAATATGTAATCCGCCATTTTGTAGCGTCAGCCATCTTGGATCGATTTTCATCAAACATAGCTAACAACACTCGACTAATTCGCCTTTCAAACAGAAAAAACCGCATTCAAATCGGTCCACCCGTTTGAGTGCTACAGGGGAACAGACAGACACACACACACAGACACGTCAAACTTATAACACCCCGTCGTTTTTGCGTCGTTAAAAAAGTTGAATTAACCTCGTACATGAAATCAATATAAATAAAACATATCCATTGACATTTTCAGACGCCACATGACCATGTCGCACATAATATGTGCCGACGAAGAGAGAAAACCCAGTAAAGTCCGCGAGGAGACTTAAATATGGTAAATCATGTTTTACTTTAACAAAAACTTTGATAAAAAAATATTCTTATCATATATATTAAGTACTAGATGATGCCCGCGACTTCGGTCGCGTGGATTTAGGTTTTTAAAATCCTGTGGTAAAAATAATAAAAAAAAAAACTTTTATCTCGGAAAAGTAAAAACTATGTATTTACTTTTCCGAGATAAAAGTTGCCGATGTCAATTTCAGGGACGAAAGCTACCTCTGTACCAAATTTCGTATAAATCGGTTAAACGGATGAATTTTCAAGAATCCCGTGGGACCTCTTTAATTTTCCGGGATAAAAAGTAGCCTATGTCCTTCCCTGGGATGTAAGCTACCTCTGTACCAAATTTCATCAAAATCGGTTACACTGTTGGGCCGTGAAATGCTAGCAGACAGGCAGACTGACATACTTTCGCATTTATAATATTAGTATGGATTTATATACAGCAACCAAGAAATATTGCAACAGATTTCCAAACGGCATTACTTTTGCTATTTTGATGAAGAAAATTCTGTCGTGTCTGTCCATCTGTCTGTCTGTAAACTCTGCAAATTCAGGTCTTTCCCGTATGGCATGAATTAAATATACAGCGTATAAGGGGAATGTTACCGAAAAGAAAGCGCTATTGTTATACTACCTAAACTGAATCCAATACCAATGACTTTACTATGTTTTTAACCCCCGACGAAAAAACGACGGGGTGTTATAAGTTTCACGTGTCTGTGTGTGTGTGTGTGTGTGTGTGTGTGTGTGTGTGTGTGTGTGTGTGTGTGTGTGTGTGTGTGTGTGTGTGTGTGTCTGTCTGTTCCCCTGTGGCGCTCAAACGCGTGGACCGATTTGAATGCGGTTTTTTTTGTTTGAAAGGTGAATTAGTCGAGAGTGTTGTTAGCTATGTTTGATGAAAATCGATCCAAGATGGCCGCCGCTACAAAATGGCGGATTACATATTTTATCACAACACCCTCAATATGGGTATCAAATGAAAGGGCTTGACTAGCAGAATAGCACTATTGCAAATTCAAGATGGCCGCCGCCACAAAATGGCGAATGTCGGGGGTTTTTTAAATTTTCAATTTATACTTGTATACTTGTAATATTAGTGGTTTAGTATTTAGTATTTTTCAAACCGGCCATGTATTGCGTGCACAGCTTGGGGTCACCTAAAGATGTCGCCGGCCGCCCGCCACTCGCGGGGCATTGACCCCGAGTTGTGCATGCTGCGCATTGCCGGTTTGAAATACTTAACCACTTATACTACAAGTATAATAAATTTGTGTTTAGGTAGTATAACAATAGCGCTAAGTTTTCTATAGCTGTCCCCTCACACCCTGTATAGAAAAATTGAAATTATCTTTTTTTCTCGTAGGTAAAGTCCATAGAAATGGTTGAACGCAGTTCGACAGTGTACAGGAAATTAAAAGTATAAGGGCCTGTTTCACTACATCCTGATTAGTGTTGGATAGCCTAAACGTAAGTTTTGTCACTGTTTTACTTTATGTTGAGTGACAAAGACAAAATATGTGAATAAGCTATCCGAAACTTATCAGAAGGTGGTGAAACAGGCCTTAAACGTTACGTCACATTCGATTGGTGACGTCACGTGTCGGTGTATTTTCAAAAATATTGTTACAAAGTCGATTATATTTTAGAACACAACAGTCTCCTTATTAGTAGTCTTGCCCCAATTTTTTAGTGAATTTTAGACGGAAAATATTCGGTGAAAGTCCACCATTTAATCTTTGAATATGTTTTAAAATAACAAGTATAAATTAAAATTTTAAAACCCCCGACATTCGCGATTTTGTGTGTGGCCATCTTGGATTTGCAATAGTGATATTCTACTAGTCAAGCCCTTTCATTTGATACCCATATTAAGGGAGTTGTGAAAAAATATGTAATCCGCCATTTTGTAGCGGCGGCCATCTTGGATCGATTTTCATCAAACATAACAATATTAAAATAACACTCTCGACTAATTTAACTTTCAAACAAAAAACACCGCATTCAAATCGGTCCACCCGTTTGAGCGCTACAGGGGAACAGACAGACAGACACACACACACAGACATGTCAAACATAACACCCTGTCGTTTTTGCGTCGGGGGTTAAAAATCAATATTCGGCTTAGGTATGTCCGATTTTCGTCCAATAGACATATGAAACACTTGCGATAGTATGAAACAGTCAGTCTGCATCATAACGTTCAGTTTACTAGAATGAAAATTCATTCATTCATGAAATAAATACAGCCAATATATATAGGAGTCAAAAGCGTCCATAATCATGACCTAAGCATGATAATAGATGACTATCAACTTTTTGCACCAACAACATTGGTCCATGTTCTAGAATGTATTTGACTTTGTCGTTTCTCACATAATACAGCCAATATATATAGGAGTCAAAAGCGTCCATAATCATGACCTAAGCATGATAATAGATGACTATCAACTTTTTGCACCAACAACATTGGTCCATGTTCTAGAATGTATTTGACTTTGTCGTTTCTCACATAATATATTTGTAGGTATTAATAAATATTGAAAATTAGCTAATAAATGACACTGCGCGTCGAATAGAAACGCATTGAGCGCGGATACAGACATACGTTCGTTTCGTATATTATATGTATGTGTCTATAATCTATAGATTTATTTCCTAGCAACGTTGTTATTGTCCAAAAAATCCCATACAGTTTATGACAAACAAATAACATTGCTAAATAACTTATCGATAGATTACAGATGGAATTCAGAAAACGGATGTTAGGTGCAAGGCACATCGCTGAGTGCATTGGCCGAGCGCGTTGGGTAATCGTGTATAAACAGCGGCACGAAACTCGAGCGCTGACCTTCAATGTGCAGAAGTCGAAAATGAGATATCTCGCGGTGGTGAGGGGGTCACGGGGAGGGCGTGGGGATCGTTCGTAAGCACTGATTAGCTCTCGCGGATTCCTCGTAAGCGCAGATTGGCTCTCCTATCGTATTGTGTCAAGCTCACTCGTACGACGCTGTGCGCACTTGAAGGTCACCGCTCGAGTTTCTTGCCACTGTTTATTTTGAACGTTCGTGAGAGATCTATTCGCCGCGTAGTACGTATAGATAGTTAATTGATGGATTTGGAATTTTGGAGGGTAGGTCGATAAAATGAATTTCGGATGCGCGATGTGTTATCGTTTGTTATCATAGTACAGTAACAATACCACCGCTTTTATAAGTTAGGTGTAGTTACGTTGAACTAACTACTAAAGAACGATTGTAAACCAATGAAACACAGGTGTTGTATTTCAATGGTGGCGAGGCCACCATGACGCGTGTAGAAACCAATAGCGTACTATGTCTCGTGCGTAAATGTAGCGCGATATTGTTGCATCGGACCAAAAAGGATTTCATCTGCGTGGGTATATCGTTGTAACTTATAAAAGTGGTAACACCGTAACTCAGTATAAATAGAGTTTTGGAAACGGAGTGAATGTATTATGATAACAGGGATACAGGAGGCAGGGTCAAAAATCTGTGATCAGCGGTATAATTGTGATTGTATTGTAGGGTAGTCCGAAAACAAAAAAACAAAAAAAAATGCTCATGTTATGGTCCTTTCCGAATTCTCGCTTGGAATATGCTAAAATTTAATTTGCTGCTGCTGGAATTTAAATTGAAATACGATTATACGCCTTATACGGTGAATATACAAGGGTGTAATTTGAATCCGCATCTGTTTCTGAATCCGCATCACTGAGAAGTAGAGTAAGGGTCTGGTCATACTAGCACAGAGTCGAACCGCGTCGAATCGTCAATCAAAAAATGTTCATGGCATATTGGCACCTATCTCTACAAAATAAGGCACAACGAGTTCGTACGAATTCGCTCGTTTTTTTTTTTGATAGGTTATGCCTACTTTTGTAAAGATAGGTGCCAATATGTCGTGAATTTTTTGACGTTTGACGATAACGTCTTATAAATCGATGAACGTCAGCTACACGCACGGAAAAAGCATGATTCATCTGTCACGTACCGTGCGCGTAACGCGTTCCACGCTCTCGCTTGCGAATGACGTTATCACGTAAAATTATCGTCCGTTAATCAACTTTACAGACAGTCAATTTTTTTTCGATTCGCTTCGATACGCTTCAACTCTGCGCAAGTATGCCTCGACCCTTATAAATATATACTTCCGAAAAGTTTCGTTTGGGCCTTTGTGATTTGACGAGGGGTAAATCCATAACATGAGCATAAGTATGAATAGAAAATCGATTTCGAACAATCTTCAACAAAAAAAAAGAAAAGAAAATGGCCACCACTTATTTTTCTAAAATACGAATGAGTGAATGAAATACTTTGTAAAAAATAATGTTTATTTACAATTGAATATGCAATTTCGTAAAGGGCATAGCACGTATATTTTCATAACACCATTTCTCTCGTAAATGTGATGAAAATAATAATATCTCCGCACCTATTTATTCAGAAAATAAATATATCACAATACACAATATTATATTAAAACAAGTTTAATATAATATTGTCAGCAGCATTATGGTATATACAGCAATAATTTGAAAAAATACCAAACACTTTTCTTAATTATGAGCAAAAACGGTATTGTCAAATTATACGAAATGTTCTTTTCGAAATTGTATATTTAATTGAAATTTCATTATCTTGAAAACATGTTGGCCATTTTCTTTTTTTTTTCAACATCTGAAGTTGAAAAGTCTCGTTAAGAAAGTGTTGGGGTTTTCAGAAAGCAACTCGTGAGTACAAAATTTTAAGGTGTAGTTCTTGAAAAATTATCTCCTTCTTCGTAGTTAATAATAATAAAAAGTTTTCCACCGTTGCGTATAGATGTACTAGCTTACTAGAAGAGACATTTGAAATGTAGTACAGTAGTTGTATCTTATTATGTAACAGTCAAAGTCAAATGAAATTTATTCAAAATTGGTACACTATACATTTTTTAGTAAAACGAGTTTATACATCATCATTACAGAAGCAGGATATCATTTAATCTTTTAACTAAATCAAACTATTATTAAAATATCTGCGTTTATCACCCGCACAAACTCAATATCGAATCAGAGATTAGTTTAACTGAAATGTCTTTTCAAATCTATTTTATACTAATTAATTAATTACACACAGCAAACCCCAAAATGGCAACACTTATTCAATTACCTGTGATTGCTATCGCAACACTCAATCAAATATCACGACCTAGACGCTGAAAGCACACGAGTAGATAAGTACAAAGGGAAAGCTTCTGCAAGCGGCCCGCTGTAGGTACACTCACACATAATATGTGTGAGTGTACCTACAGCGGGCCGCTTGTTATGCACACACACACATTATGCGCACGTTTGTCACTCAACTGTACCGGTTGGTAGACCGAGCGCGCGTCCGTGAACCGTTGGTGAGTGTGTTTGTGTGAGTGTACCTACAGCGGGCCGCTTGTGGAAGCTTGCTCTCTGTACCTATCTACTCGTGTGCTGAAAGCATCTACTAATCGGTTGAGTCTCTAGAGGAGACTGAATTTGTAGCTTCAATCTACCCATATTTATACCAATAATTCAAGATGGCGGTTCGGCGCCACTGAATTAATCAAATGTCAGTTTCCTGAAATTAATAATCTGTAAAACATTTCTAAAAATTTACATCAATTTTCAGCAATAATCTGACACGAGGTTCAGATACTTTATTGCCAACATTTTTGTAATGGATTGAGACTGCCCTTATGCCCCATGTCTATTCTAGCACGCTAGTACGTATATATTGCAATGATTTCTCCATGATCTTTTTAAGTGTTTAAATAGGAAAAAACCATAGTCTATCAGTAGTTGCGTAAAGCGTAGGATAATTTTAAAAAGTCATTTTTATTTTATTTTTTGTTGCTGGCGATGACTGCCAAAAAAATCTCGAAAATTTTAATTTTTAATGCAAAAATGTGTTTGAAAATATGTAACTTTTAAAAAATGCTCTACAAAAATGCGTTTGCGTTACCTGTGTATTGTGAAAGTTAATAAATTTTTGCATTAGAAAAAAATAGTGTGTAAGAAAATTGTTTTATTTTCTTTTATTTGTCGTGTTTGTGCTTGTTTTACTTTTAATGAGGTGCTAAAATTTAATATATTATTATTATTATTATATTATAAATTATATAATGTAATACGTGAAATATTTTATATTATATTTAATAATTAATTAAAAAGAAAAGCTCGGCTCTATACAAGTCCTAAGGACACGTTTATAATTATTTTCAAAAATTAAGAAATGTATGTTTTACAAAAACTAAAATTTTATCTACTACTACTATTCATATTTTTTATATACAAAAAAAAATCATTTTGGCTAACAATAAGTTCAGGAACTTTTACTTCGATCTAATAAATTTATTAGATTGATAATACCTAATATTATGTATAATCTTTTTTTTATCTGTGAAAAAAAAATTTACGGCAAAACAAATTTAATTTTAATCCAAAATTTATACATATCATAAAAACAAGATGTGTGCTGATTCTGTTGTATATGAATCTTTAGACTAAATTGATACCTGTATTTATGTCTGTTTAATCTTTTTTTTAGGAACATCACGTTGGGTCCTTAGAGTGCCTTTCCACTAGAGCGGAGCGGCGCGGAGCTTGGAAAGTACCTTTATATTGATTAATTGTAATACTTTCCAAGCTACGCGTCGCTGTCCATTGCAGCGGAGCGAAGCGTGGACGTATTCGGCGGACCAATGACATTACTGAGAAATGATGCGATAAAATTATCTGGTCATTTATTAATGACCTGGTTGGTCTGCTGAGCACGTCTCCACTCTGCTCCGCTTCAGTGGAAAGGTACCCTAAACGCATCAAATTAATTTCTCACCTTCAGTGGACATGACTTCAAAGGAGTGGAGATAAGTTTCATACATTATAATAATATTTTACATACATTTCAATACCGTGGAATGTATGAAAAGCTGGGTAGCGGCAAAGAATACTAAGTATGACTGCGTAAAAAATGAATGACGTGATAAAATTATCGCGTTGATTAATTAGTTGATTGGTGAACGGAGCACCTCTCCGCTCCGTTTCAGTGGATAGGCACCCTATGAAGTGTGTATTTTCAGATACGTCAATTTAATTTAGCGATCCGTATACAACCGAATTACATTAATAGATACCTTATTATTAATCATATTTATTATTGCCTGTTTGTTTCCTTTAATTAGTGTTTAAGAAATTGAGAAGTTGTGGCGTTCACATTTATAATATTTCTTTCTTTTTTTTTTTTTGTTATGTTTGTATTATGTGTTTCCAAAGTTGCCCCCTATAGGGTAGACCCCTAGACGTTTTGATGTCGCAACCTCTACTGTTTTTCGACCCTCGTTGCGTTCCGACCACTGTAACATATAATGGTACGAATTCTGTTGTCTCGCTTATCTCTAAACTAAATTCAAATTTCATTTATTCAAAGTAGGTACACTGTACACTTCTTGAACGTCAATATTTATAAAGTACCTACATGAAAGTGATGTAATGGTGATAATTACTACGGAAACTTAAAACTAAAACTACGAGGGTTCCAAACGCGCCCTGGTCTGAGAAGAGATTAAACAGAGATTAGCTCTAAACTAAACGAACAGCTCTAAAGGTAATGCTATCCTTTGCCGCACGGAACATTGTGAAAAATATCTATACTCCGACTTTTAATTCAATAAGAGAGAGAGAGTACAATACCTTTGAATCGACTATAAATCTATTCCTATCTCTTTCACAATGCTTCGTACGGAAAATGATAGCACTATTTTTAAACCTGTCAATTTACTTTGGAGACTGTGTACAAAAGAATTGGTACCATTATAGAGTTTAAAATATTATTATTGTAAATATTTTCATTTTTTGTTAAACACGGTGATCTCTGTTGTGTCATTTATATTATTTTATCATACATTATTATCTTTGGTGCAATTGTGGGTGTTGCCATATTATAAATAATAATAAAAAATATTATGATTAAAATGGTGACTTTTATTTCATTTTTCTTATTGTATGTATGTAAGTCTGTCTATCTAATTATATAAGATTTTATTTTATCATCAAACGCTCAGAGAATACCGAACTAAAATAAAGTGAAAAGAGCACCTACTGTATACAGCAGGGCGATTCAGAACACTTCGATTCGGTTTCGGTTTCGACAACTACCGTGTCGGTACGGTTATTCTGAATTGAAAATAAATCTTATCGTACCGAAATCTTACCGAATCGATCGATAATTACGTTATCGAAGTGTTCTGAATTACTTACCGTACGATAAGATGTATTTTCAATTCAGAATAACCGTATCGACAGGGTAGTTGTCGAAACCGAATCGAAGTGTTCTGAATCGCCCTGCAGTTGAGGTCAGGCCTAAGTGAAAAGTCGCTGATCTCTATAACGACGCGACGTAAGAAAACGTATTTGCTCATTCGCTGCAAGTAGTAAAAATGGCGTAAGTAGACTGAACAGATTTCAGTTAGAATCAGATTTTTTAGTTGGAAATTTTTAGTTAATAAATATAAAACATAACATTCTTTAATCTTTACAATCTTCATCGTAATCATCGCAAGGTGTCGTCGGCGTCGTCGGTTCCAATTTTTTCGGATATTTTGTCACCTTTGGAGATTTTGTTGAACCTAGAAAAATAAATACCTTGCATAAGTGTAAAAACCGACCAAGTGCGAGTCGGAAGGGTTCCGTACCATTATCTATAGAAACGGCAAAAAAATCACGTTTGTTGTATGGGAGCCCCCTTAAATATTTATTTTATTCTGTTTTTGCTTGTGGGGTATCATTGTTTAAAATCATTCAGTGGAGTACTATAATATATTATAACAGTTCGCGCAGGCCGCTCTTCAGATTGCCAAACGTGTGCCTTTTGTCTGAACGAAACCAAAACCTCACCGTCCATAGAAGCCACGTAAACGCATGGCGGTCGGAAGATCCTCGCCTGTCGCAACAGCACGGTGCTGTTGCTGAAGTCTAGCCGCCACCTGTCGAACAGTTCGCGCAGGCCGCTCTTCAGATTGCCAAACGTCTGCCTTTCGTCTGAACGAAACCAAAACCTCACCGTCCATAGAAGCCACGTAAACGCATGGCGGTCGGAAGATCCTCGCCTGTCGCAACAGCACGGTGCTGTTGCTGAAGTCTAGCCGCCACCTGTCGAACAGTTCGCGCAGGCCGCTCTTCAGATTGCCAAACGTCTGCCTTTCGTCTGAACGAAACCAAAACCTCACCGTCCATAGAAGCCACGTAAACGCATGGCGGTTGGAAGATCCTCGCCTGTCGCAACAGCACGGTGCTGTTGCTGAAGTCTAGCCGCCACCTGTCGAACAGTTCGCGCAGGCCGCTCTTCAGATTGCCAAACGTCTGCCTTTCGTCTGAACGAAACCAAAACCTCACCGTCCATAGAAGCCACGTAAACGCATGGCGGTCGGAAGATCCTCGCCTGTCGCAACAGCACGGTGCTGTTGCTGAAGTCTAGCCGCCACCTGTCGAACAGTTCGCGCAGGCCGCTCTTCAGATTGCCAAACGTCTGCCTTTCGTCTGAACGAAACCAAAACCTCACCGTCCATAGAAGCCACGTAAACGCATGGCGGTCGGAAGATCCTCGCCTGTCGCAACAGCACGGTGCTGTTGCTGAAGTCTAGCCGCCACCTGTCGAACAGTTCGCGCAGGCCGCTCTTCAGATTGCCAAACGTCTGCCTTTCGTCTGAACGAAACCAAAACCTCACCGTCCATAGAAGCCACGTAAACGCATGGCGGTCGGAAGATCCTCGCCTGTCGCAACAGCACGGTGCTGTTGCTGAAGTCTAGCCGCCACCTGTCGAACAGTTCGCGCAGGCCGCTCTTCAGATTGCCAAACGTCTGCCTTTCGTCTGAACGAAACCAAAACCTCACCGTCCATAGAAGCCACGTAAACGCATGGCGGTCGGAAGATCCTCGCCTGTCGCAACAGCACGGTGCTGTTGCTGAAGTCTAGCCGCCACCTGTCGAACAGTTCGCGCAGGCCGCTCTTCAGATTGCCAAACGTCTGCCTTTCGTCTGAACGAAACCAAAACCTCACCGTCCATAGAAGCCACGTAAACGCATGGCGGTCGGAAGATCCTCGCCTGTCGCAACAGCACGGTGCTGTTGCTGAAGTCTAGCCGCCACCTGTCGAACAGTTCGCGCAGGCCGCTCTTCAGATTGCCAAACGTCTGCCTTTTGTCTGGACGAAACATTAAATGAAAAGCATATCCCGTCAAAACTGCAAAAGTAACTTTGTAACCACATACATTTATATAGGATTACAAAGTTACTTATGCAGTGAGCATATGTAGAAAACGGAACTGAAATTACAATATTATGTTTGAATTTTTCCTTGCTTTAAGTAAGTATAGGCCAAACACTAATTGTGTTCAAAATTTGAAGCTTGTGTGTGTGCTAGAAGTAAGTACCTACCTATAAAGAATATTGATGACAGTGGTGTGTCAGCGACAAAACTAAAGAACTTTAACTTACAATAAGTAGTTCTTAAAATACAGTTTCGAATTAAATGTAGGCAATTTGGGTATGTGCCTAGTTATGTTTAGTTCCCTTTGGCACTGAAAATCTTCAAGGCTTCTAGCTTTATCTACGGACTACGACGAAGTTACAGGGGGCCGAAAATGGCCTCAAATGCTTCGAGAAAAGATAGTACGGTTGTGCCTTTGTTTTTTGTTTTTGCTCGACTTGGCAACTTGATAGAGCAAGAGCCCACAATGGCCAGACCTTCGTTATTCTATAAAAGCTGAAAGTTTCTCTGTGTATTGTCCCCAACACTGGGAGGAACGATCAGCGACTATGAAGTTTTTTTTTATATTTTCTTCGGAATAGTATTAGAAATCACGTCATGCAATTGCCAGACATTTAGTGTCATAGCAACCCCCTGCCAGATGCCCTTGAAGTTTTAAACTTTAAATAAACGCAACGGTCGTCGGGCATGGATCGAAAACCGAGAGGTCGACGGTTCAAACCTTACCCGTTACACTATTGTCGTACCCACTCCTAGCACAAGCTATACGCTTATTTGGAAGGGAAAAGGGAATATTAGTCATGTTCATCATGGCTAATATCCTTTATAAATATATTGTATTACCTTTAATGATGACGTTGAACAACATTTTAATCGCACTGACGTCCCACCGGAAGAAGCGCAAGTTCAGGTTGCTTATCTGATACAGTATGGAGTAGATGTCGTCCCTGCTATAGGCTGTTGTGTTCACTTTTAGAAGGGAAATCAGTCTGTAAAAACCATAGACTAGAGTGTATGTGGTACATGATATGGTGGTAACATGATATCAACACCTCCATAGGTGGATAATTAAACTATTTTACGATATGATCACTACTTATAAAGTTATAATATTTGACCATTTCAAGGCTGGCCATTCATGTGGTCGAACATTTCATGAAACGGTTCTGTTTCATGTAATGATCGGCCATATAATGAAGTGATCAATTTTAAAATATGGTCACGACATGTGGATGCGAAAAATATTTTCGGTAACAACTATCGATAAAACTTTTACCTACCTCAGAACTGTAGGATCATTTGAACCAAACACTTTAGGACTGCTTATATTTATTTTCGCCCCAGTGAGGAAAGGCGTTATAATATCTTGACAATGCACCCACTCGAGGTGTTTTTCGAACATTTCCTTATTGTAAATTCTTCGATAAAAAATCTCCAACGGTACTTTGGCTTGAATTTTCTTCCTATGAATCCTTTTTTGCGAACGCAAACGGCCGAATGTTTTGTTACCTTTGCCTTTGCCGCCATCTTGAGATTTGTCTATGGCTGCGCCATTTTTACCGTCAAATACAGATGTTAGAGCGCGAGATTTGTATTTTTTCGTCCTTGCCACAATGGGGGTAATTGGTAATCGTTTGTTTATTTCATAATCCAAATCCTCTTTTGACGAGTCTTCAGTGTCTATAGGGTCTATTAAACTTGATCGATTCGTTTTCGAACGTATTTCTTCGATTATTTTGTGCCTCAATATTTTTATTCTTTCCCTTTGACTTAGAGTAGTTGTTTTGAAACTTGATTCGGTTACGCATTGAACTATTTAAATAAAATGTGTAAGGCTATAGAACATCTCGCGTTTGGAAAGCTAATACCTAGGTAGATAGAACGAGTAGCATTTCCGGTAGGGTCAATGAGGATACTTATAATTTCTAAACTGGGTCATGTCCGGTCCGGTGAGAAGTTTCGGCCATAGTCGCGGCCGAAACTTCTCACCTAAGGACATGCTAAGGACATTGTCAAAAATAGCCTCTTTTTTAAGAGCCAAGAGTACCTACCTAGTTCTAATACCCAACAGATAAACATACATCATCGTCGTCATTTCAACCGATAGTTGTCCGCATCACATAGGTCGCCACACAACACGACCTAGTGCCGTTTGTATTCAGCGGCTGCCAGTGACTCGCTTGAGATCGTCCGTCCACCTACCAGGGGAAGGGCCTAAGGACATTGTCAGATTCAAAATACAATATATTCAACAAAAAGAGCAATAATTCTTACCGAATAAAATATATAATACTGCTTTCATATTCCCAAAATAGCAACATTCATACTCTACTAATACCAACCGCTAAAAATCCGACAATTTTTTTATAAAACCATAACTTTTGATTAAAATCATCCGACCGTTATTAAGCAAACGATTTTATATCAATTGTATTTTTGTCGCCATTTTTTAGCGTGCTTTCGTATCATTACATTGCCTCATACTATAGGTCTACCGTCTAGTGGTTAGCATATTCGACTGCAGATCACGAGGTCCCGGGTTTGTATCCGGGTTGAGCAAAAAATTGTAAGGGTTTGAATTTCAAAGAAAGATTTTAATTCTCAATACGATCCGTTACTTATACTGGACCCACATTGATATGAATATTCTTAAGGGTATCTTAGTTATATAAAAAAATCTAGAGAATAAACAAACTCGCATTTAAAAGAAGTTTTTTTTATTTCCAAGTAGCTACATTTTTATTACTTCAGAAGTGATTCGCATATTTTCATGTCCACTTTTCGGAATTCTGAAAAAATAAATGTTGTTTGTAAAGTCGGTTTACGGATGATAATTTTACGTGTTAACGTCATTAGAAAACAAAGAGAGATAGATGCGTCACAAGCCGAACGCTTGAACACACTAAATTAGTAGTTGGGTTTTAGTTCACGAACTTTATCCCTTGTTTGCCATCCCATTCCATCAGCCTGTAGACGTCCACCGCTGGACAAAGGCGTTATCAAGGACCTTCCTCATCCACCCGCTCCCCGCCGCCTTCTTGAAGTCATCGGTCCAGTGGGATGGAGGTCAACCTACTGTGCTTGCCAGTACGGTCTCCACTCCAGAGGCCTTATGCCGACTTTTTACATAGTGGAAACGATGATAGAAATTCGAGTATCGACACGACTTCAGAGAAAAATGAACCCACAGACTGTCATTTTAAAGTCGTAATTCAATAGTTAGAATAGGTATTTATTTTATTTACAACATTTCTGCTTGGGGCGCTGGCTGTTTTCGAATGCTGAATGTATTGGCGAACTCAAACCTTAATATAAGCCATTTCAGGCCAATTTTACTCTGAAGTCATTGTGATTCGATCAATAGTATACTATAAAGTTTTGGAGCTCTGCAAAGTGAGACTAAGCATACGAAACGCGTCTGCTCCATCGGCAGGCCCCAAGGCATTACTTTCCAAAAACCAAACCTCACCTTCTGGATAACCTCTACAACTCGCCCGGTCCATAACACATTCGTTCATGAACATCGCGACTTGGTTGTGTTTGGATCCGACACCACAGATCGGATCCAACTCGTCGGGACAGACGGTCGGACAGCCGAGTCGTAGGAACATCACGTACTGAGCGCAGTGTTTAGTGTCGACTATATCGTATTCTGTAACATGAAAATTATTTCGGAAAACCATCTTCCCCACCGCGTGGGAGGAGTGAGGGGATTAGAGGAGGTGGGTGGTGGCGAAGGGGAGGGGGGGGGGGGGGTAAATACACTCTGGAACCACTTGAACCGCATGGACCGTCTGTTCATTATTGTCGTGGTGTGGGAGGAGTGAGGAGATTTGGGGGAGTTAGGGGATTAAAGCTTTTAAGACAAAGCAGTCAAATTTGTGACATACATACCTCTTACTTTATTACGTCGGGGAAGGGGGAAGGAGGGCGTAAAAATGCGACTTACTCAGAGCTCCTCGATACTTAGCGCACAAATTGTTCAGTATGACGTGACATGCACTCTGGAACCACTTGAACCGCATGGTCCGTCTGTTCATTATTGTCGTGGTGTGGGAGGAGTGAGGAGATTTGGGGGAGTTAGGGGATTAAAGCTTTTAAGACAAAGCAGTCAAATTTGTGACATACATACCTCTTACTTTATTACGTCGGGGAAGGGGGAAGGAGGGCGTAAAAATGCGACTTACTCAGAGCTCCTCGATACTTAGCGCACAAATTGTTCAGTATGACGTGACATGCACTCTGGAACCACTTGAACCGCATGGTCCGTCTGTTGAGGCCGCACGCGCGCTTGTGGTAGTCGTTGCAGTGGTGCGGGTCGCAGTAGTCCATCCACGCCGGGTGGTGGGGCTGTTTGTAACGGTTCGCCCAAGCTTCAGCCATTATTGGCTTCCATATTTTATCTATTCGAAGAGTTAAAGGTAAGAGGAAGGTTATTTATCAGTCAACATAACGTAACGGTGACTGAAAACATTGTGAGGAAACCTGCACGCCTGAGGCCCTTTGTTAACACGCCGTGGAAACTCACGTTTTGTATGGATAACGCGCCGGACGGCGATATTGGTAACAAGTATAAATTAAAAATTTAATAAACCCCCGACATTCGCCATTTTGTAGCGGCGGCCATCTTGGATTTGCATAATGTTATTTTACTAGTCAAACCTTTTCATTTGATACCCATATTGAGGGCGTTGTGATAAAATATGTAATCCGCCATTTTCTAGCGGCGGTCATCTTGGACCGATTTTCATCAAACATAGCTAACAACACTCTCGACTAATTCACCTTTCAAACAAAAAAAACCGCATTCAAATCGGTTCACCCGTTTGAGCGCTACAGGGGAACAGACAGACACACACACAGACACTTCAAACTTATAACACCCCGTCGTTTTTACGTCGGGGGTTAAATATAGTAAATCTAGGTATTACCTACCGCGATATCTATTCGGGCTGAAACTGGGATTGCTATATTTAGGAGCCGGTCTGAAAAAAGAGATAAAGTTCGTAAATTAAAACCCGACTACTCATGTTTGTTATATGGGAGCCCCCTTAAATATTTATTTTATTCTGTTTTTTAGTATTTGTTGTTATAGCGGCAACAGAAATAGTACATCATCGGTGAAAATTTCAAGTAACTATCACAGTTCATGAGATACAGTCTGGTGACAGACTGACAAACAGACAGACAGTGGAGTCTTAGTAATAGGGTTCCGTTTTACCCTTTGTGTACGGAACCCTAAAATAATATTAATAATAACTTTTCTTATTTTTGCTTACTTTGTGAGATTGAATCGTTTTTTATATTTAATCTTCTTTGTACCTGAAATAGATACAAGGCAAAGTTTAAAAGACGCTCAGTTATTCGTGGGTTATTTAAATTAATGACCCGCGAAAAACTTCATCCCCTGAGGTCATAATAGACCTCACGGGGACGTGCAGTTTTTCGCGGGTTAACAATAAATAGTATATATGAGAAACTTCCGGCCTGAGGTGATACCTATACAATACAAAATACCGCATCAAAATCCGCCCAGTAATTTTTAAGAAAAACGTGGTAGGTATAAGCAGTAAAAAGTTAAAAACGCGATTAGGTACATCGCTACCTTTTCCGGCCTTAACAAGTACCTAAGTAGGTACTGTGGCTAATTCTGTTATACACAATCTCTAAATCTAAACTAAAATGACAGGGCTAAATATATTCCTATCTCTTTTACAATGCTCCCTGCAGAACAGGATAACACTATTTTTAAACCTGTCAATTTAGTTTAAGTTTAGAGATTGTGTACAACAGAATTGGCCACACTGTTTTTGTTAAAATATGATATATGTAGATACATAAGTAATTCTGTTGTACCTACTTACAAAAATAATTAATACTTAGAGGTTTAAAAATAGTACTACTATCCCTTTCATAATGTTCCCCGCAGAAAAGAATAGCATTAGATTTAAAGATGCCAATTTAGTTTCGAGATTTACAACATATTCCAAAAGATAGGTACCTACCTACTAAAATCTAAAATGTAGAATTAACACTTACTGACAAAATAAAAACCGTAGCATAAGATTATGAAAAATAACGTAAAATACGTTTTTATAAACATAACTAATTAATTATATCAACTTCTCAAACACCGTTGCTGAAGTCAAGATAATTAAAACTTATTAATTACTAATTTGGTAGGTACATAGGTACTTAAACTTAATTACGTCAATTAGCAAAATTAATAGTTTTTTTATTACTTCCATTTTACGCGATGGACCTTTATGTTACGGGCAAAATCCAATGTGTAGTGGAAGTCGACACTGTCTGGGCAGAAATTATTGTCTTTCCGACCGATTTCGGCCACAGCGGCCAATCTCAACAGAGGCGGAGACTAGCCAACTACTCAGGATATTATTATAGTGCACAAGTGTGTGCGCATACACAGGTGCAGTCCCTATTCCCTCACTCTCTTAGTCCGATGGGACGCCAATGCGACACGACCGGAGATCAGGCGCAGGATCGACCGCTTTACGTGCTCTCCGAGGCACGAGGGTGTATCTAACACCGCCAACTTCCAACTTCGGACTGGCACTGAGAATTTCTTGAGAGAAAAACCCAATATTATATTTCATAATTTTTTTTACCCCGTCCCGGGAATCGAACCCAGGACCTCGTGACCCACAGTCGAACGTGCTAACCGCTAGACCAATGAGGCAGAATTAACAATTACAACTGCACTCTTTACGCATATTAGTTCTCAACTAGGCAACTAAATTATCGATTCAAAGTCGACAAGTAAAATAAAACTAAGTGATATAAAATATAGTTCAATTTTATTTTATCACATAATTCAAAATATTCAACTTTAAAATTAAACATTAAAATTACAAATTTATCTTATTGCATTAAAAACTTAATAGGTAATATACAGTATAGGTACATATTACATTTTATAGTTTGTGTCGTTTTCGACTTTACTAAATTCGCGAGCAAATAATCTGCTGTTGTTACGATAAAAGAAAAAAAATCGGCTTAGTAAAAAATTCATTACCTAAGTACATTTAAAATAGACATAAAACAAAATAGAACATCTGTAATGTTTGTTATGTTGTAAATAATTAAGTTGCGATTTGTTTAAAATAATATTATCAATGCTGATTTATTATCTGTGACTATTGATGCTACAGATCTGTTGCATATGTTTTATCTGTGGTGTCGAAACTCGAATTGTACTTCTTCTATCTTCTCTGGCTCTCGTGGGCTCTCTGCTCTCTGCCTCGGCGTCCCGTCGGCCATTGGTGTACAGTGCTAATTAAAATTAAATATAATGATCTACGGAGAATCCTCTTTTATTCCCAAGATGTTATTGGTTGAAAACATCAACCTCAAGATAATCAGTTTCAATTAATAAAAAACAAATAAATTATGCTTAAAAGCTTACAAAAAAAGTATGATACTTATGTAGTATATAAATTGCATTTTTAGATATCTAAGATAAAATTCAACCAAAAATTGTGCTATTTCATAATTCATATTATGTTTCATTTGCTGATCTAACTTAAACAAAAAAATAACTAAAAATTCAAAAACCTATTATTTCATTGGCTTCATTGTAAAAAATACAGCGAATGCCAAATAAGTTGTTACAATCGTTTTAGAGATATATCAACGCAAAAAGTCATCAACCAAACATCAACCTCAACAGTTGATCATCAACTTTTTTATCTACCCTCGTTTTTTTAATTTCTTTTTCAAATTCCACTTCACTAGTCCGCTTATTACATAATTCAATAAACCTATTCGGGAATCCAACAATTTTATCGGGCGATAAATAATTAACGAAATAATATATTTCTTTTCTACTGCAGTGTGTAGCGAAACACACGTCCATCCTCGTCGGCGTCACGAGATCGACTGAAGAAATGTCATTCAAAACATTGCGCCATTTCATAGCTGAGAGGTAGACGTATAAAAACTTTCGGTTGTTGTCCCCTATACACTCTTTATGGGGGGTGTTTTCGTTTTTATGTCTGCATAGATGTATCTTCGTTTCATTTTCATTATTCGTCACGCCTGGTACTAAATTTTGTATCGTACTGAAAAAATAAAACAATGATTTTCTGAACCTGTGGAGAGGGAATTTTTAATGGAAACATGGCATTACAGCTCTTGGTATTAATATTTTGTTAACATTTGGAGTTGTGAAATCACAACATTTATTTTTCGTAGTTGGTACAGAGATATAAAAAGAAGCTATATTTTAGGAAAAATTAAACCGATTTGAATATATGTACCATAAATTTGAAGACTTCCCTCCAGGATCATCTGGGAAGTATACCCATTCAAACAAAAGACCAATTTAACAAATCGATCCAGGCATCTTTGAGTAATACACGAGGGAACATACATAAACTAAATTGAGAACTTCTTCCTTTTTTTGAAGTCGGTTAGTGACTATTTGAGCATTTAATTTATTTATCACTATACATAGTATAAAACAAAGTCGCTTTCTCTGTCCCTATATCCCTATGTCCCTATATTGTATGCTTAAATCTTTAAAACTACGCAACGGATTTTGATGCGGTTTTTTTTAATAGATAGAGTAATTCAAGAGGAAGGTTTATAAGTAGAAAAATTGGACCCGGTAGGTGGCGCTAATAGCGGGCAGGACGACGTCTGCCGGGTCCGCTAGTTTACTATAAAAGGTTTCATAGCTGTAATAAATGGCATGTTGGGCCCAATTTCCCAGGAGATGTAATCAAAATCGATTGACAGGTAAAACCGCGAGCAAACGCTAATAGAAAAACTCACCTATACAACTTCCATTTGTACGCACCAACGTACACTTTGACTCCCAATTGCTTATATATTTCATTGAAAACAAATTCATAACCATATTTAGCTGGTGTATAAATAGCTACAGAATTATTACTATCACAATTCAACCATTTTTTAACATTGAATATTAATTTATCGACACTCTCGCTGCGTTTTGGAAAATTTTCATATTCAAAATTAATGAATGTGGTGTCGACGTATAGAGCATTCAATTTTATGGGTGCACCATTCTGTTGCAACGAAGTGTACTTGGGTAAATCGTTGCAATTGATTCTGAAATCTCCAGTGAATAATATTCTCTTTGAGTCAGTTGTGAATAGGAACATGGTTGACCCGGCGCAGTGTCCCGCCGGTATTAGCGTTACTGTTATACAAATACTTTCTGGAAATTTTTCAGTTGCCGGTAAAGTTATCAGAGTGGAACCTAAAAAACGAAAATATATTTAAACAAGCTATTCTTTTTTTTTTTTTTTTTTGGGAAAAATTATACGGACTTTGGTCCGGCAATCTGAAAAATCAGTGTACCAATCAACTTAGAGGGTACATTTATGCGTATAACTTCGTACAGAGGAATGATAGCTAAGTGTATTTACACTAAAATCTTCCTCAAAATATGTAGATTACGTTGTGAAAAAATCATCAAAATCGGTTCATTGGTTTTTTAAATAATCGCGACCATAAATACATACATACATACATACATACATATGTACATACATACATATGAATCGAATACAGATAACAGAACCTCCTTTTTTGAAGTCGGTTAAAAACTATAATCGTCGTCATCCAACCGATAGTTGTCCACTGCTGGACAGTCTCTTTCTCTATCCTGCTTACTTGAGATCCTCCCTTTTCCTTATAGGGGGTCTTCTAACGCTGTAATCCCTGGTGCAAGGTCACCATTCGACCATCATTAGACCCCAACATATAGCAGCGTAACATTGCATCAATTCACAAGTATAAATTAAAAATTAAAAAGAAACCCCCGACATTAGCCATTTTGTGGTGGCGGCCATCTTGGATTTGCATAGTGCTATTCTACTAGTGAAGCCCTTTCATACCCATACTAAGGGAGTTGTGAAAAAATATGTAATCCGCCATTTTGTAGCGGCGGCCATCTTGGATCGATTTTCATCAAACATAGCTAACAACACTCCCGACTAATTCACCTTTCAAACAAAAAAACATCATTCAAATCGGTCCACCCGTTTGAGCGCTACAGGGGAACAGACAGACACACACACACACAGAGACACGTCAAACTTATAACACCCCGTTGTTTTTGCGTCGAAGGTTAAAAATCAACAGTTCCTGAAACCCTAAGAATATAGCATATGTATGTATGTTATATACAATGCATGGTTTAAAGTCTTTACATACTCTGATCGCGAACGATTTGCTCTTATTCATTGAAGAGTTCCATCGGAGATGAAGCTCCGAAGATGTTCATCAGATCTTCACCAAATTAAAATAGGACCAACCTGACCATATGCTCTTTCAAATAAATAAAAAATTAATTAAATCGGTTCAGGTTTGATGGAGTTATGGAGTAACATCGCAAAAAATAAAAAATTTAAATATGTCGAATATGTTGAACCTCCTCCTTTTTAACCCTCGACGCAAAAACGACGGGGTGTTATAAGTTTGACGTGTCTGTGTGTGTGTGTCTGTGTCTCTCTCTCTCTCTCTCTGTGTGTGTGTGTGTGTGTGTGTGTGTGCGTGTGTGTGTGTGTGTGTGTGTGTGTGTGTGTGTGTGTGTGTGTGTGTGCGTGTGCGTGTGCGTGTGCGTGTGTGTGTGTGTGTGTGTGTGTGTGTGTGTGTGTGTGTGTGTGTGTGTGTGTGTGTTCCCCTGTAGCGCTCAAACGGGTGGACCGATTTGAATGCGGTTTTTTGTTTGAAAGGTGAATTAGTCGAGATTAGCTATGTTTGATGAAAATCGTTATTAGCTATGTTTGATGAAAATCGGTCCAAGATGGCCGCCGCTACAAAATGGCGTATTACATATTTTGCCACAACTCCCTTAATATGGGTATCAAATGAAAGGCCTTGACTAGTAGAATAGCACTACTGCAAATCCAAGATGGCCGCCGCCACAAAATGGCGAATGTCGGGGGTTTTTAAATTTTTAATTTATACTTGTATGAAGTCAGTTAAAAAGATTTTGATATTTGTGTGTACCTGTTTTAAGACCTGTAACATACTCCATCACTCTTGAATCGCTCTTCTCAAAATCAATAATGGCAGCCGTCAGTTCACTTGTATAGATTTTGGCTTTTGTTTTCTCCAATGATTTCAGCAAGTTATCTGTATGTAGTCCCTGCAAATATGTCAACTCTTTGATTTTCCAGAAAAGTAGGCTAGCAAGTTATCTCTTTATGTATTTGTTTTGTAACTTCTTTCAGATTGGTTCAAAGTTAGGCTGTGATTTGTGAAAATGTATTAAGGCCAATTCGCACATATCAGTGAAGCATCAGTGCCTGCACAGTTTCTGCACAGTGAAAAATATTCTTTCACATTCTCTATGAACGCGTTCACACTTGTCCGTATTGGCGACGAAGGAGTGTTTCAGTATCAGTACATAGAGAATGTATGAAAGAATATTTTTCACTGTGCCCGCACTGAAGCTTCACTGATATGTGTGAATGGGCCTTTAACCTATACATATGTGGCATTATATAAACAGTTCTTATGTTACCTACTCCTTGTATTATCTACTTTGTACTTACTAATTAATATAAAAAGACGGAAGAGTGTGTTAATTTGTTTGTTTGCTTGAACATACTAATCTCTGTTAATATGTACATATCAGTCAGATTTCAACCAACCAACCAAAAGACCAAAGTCACCGACATAGCTCAACGGGTTGCGAAACTGAAGTGGCAATGGGCGGGGCACATAGTTCGGAGAACCGATGGACGTTGGGGTCCCAAGGTGCTGGAGTGGCGACCTCGCACCGGGAAGCGCAGTGTTGGTAGACCCCCCACTAGGTGGACCGACGACATCAAACGAGTCGCATGGAGCCGCTGGATACAAGCGGCACAAGACCGTGGCGTGTGGAAGTCCCTTCAAGAGACCTATGTCCAGCAGTGGACGTCAATCGGTTGATTACGACGACGACGACGACGACGAGTCAGATTTGAAAAATTATTTTTGCATTTGATACCTCAATTCTTGTGGCATGGATTCATGGAACCTTATAGGCATGGAACTTAGGCTTAGGCTTTGATGGTTATTAAGTATTAGAGATGCGCCGAGTACTCGTTTATTACTCGGTACTCTGCATACTGAGTCTTTTTTTCAGTAATCATACTCGGCCGAATAACTGGATTTCAGTGACCGAGTATTTGATTAGAGTTAAATCCTGTACACCACTCAAATGGACACTGGTCTCAAGGCAAGGCACTGGTGCTCGGTTTGACAAAAATAAAACCGAATAATACCTACTCGTTACTGGGTTACCCGGTAAATGTAGTACTCGGCCCATCTCTAGTTAATATTCAACGTTACAGTTCAAACTTTAGAAGCCAGACAAATTAAAGGAAGAAAGTAAGAAAAAACGCTAAGCGAAAACGAAGCAATAGCAATGCGATGCGGTGGATCGCAACGATCGTGTTCTAACTTCTACACGAAAGACGATATTTATAATTCCGGATAATCAAAGAGTCCCACGGTTTTTTTAAAAATTAATATACACAGACGAAGTCGCAAGCATCAGCTAGTTATGTATAATTGTATGTAATTCCAAAGATTAACTTGAACAAACATACGGACAGACAGGTGTGTAAATATTTTAAAATATGTATCTTGGTTATGCTATCATTCAAGAGCATATATCACAGACAGACACTGTTATATTTTATTTGTACATATTTGTGTAGTAGTGGAGTAGGCAAATTAAATTACAAGTACCTGTACATGATCGGAATGGTAGTGGCTTAGAAAATATGCTCGGGCCGAAGTATTATCAGCATTCTCAAAATTATCAGCATAAATGCCGGGTATTTCATCGATTTTACCGTGAAAAGAGCTTCGTATATGACACATTGCTGCGTTTGTTATGTACAAAATAATCACACAAGAATTGGGAATAACTGGAAACAAGAATGACGGAAAAGAAAATAATTAATAAATAAACAAACTTATACAAAAAACAACAAAACAATAATAAACAAAATGGCGGGAAAGACATTTTAAAATAATGACATTGACATTTGACATAGTGATAGTCACAGATTAAAAATTTACAAAAAGTCATAGACAACTAGAACTTATTCTATTATTGGCAACGTTCAGAAAGTAAATTGACAACGTTGGACGAATGTCACTGCATGGAGCGACATAGGTACCACAGGCATCGTACAGGGTCACTGCATGGAGCGACATACCACAGGCATCCTACAGGGTCACAGACGTCCAAACAGAAGCAGACCTAACATCACAGCTCTAGCCCGATCGGCGACCAACTTCGGCCAGCTACCACCAGCCAAGCCAAACAGTACACGCTAGTGCTTGTGAAGTGTGAACGCTAGCCGTCACAGAACAAAAATACTCTCTAACGAGAGTATAGTATATAGTATATAGTATAGAGTAGGCCGTAGTTGGCCCAGCATGTAAACGTAGGGCACAGACGTAGGGTTATGAAGAGGTACCTACCACAGAGTAGGTACATTATATGAGGAGCGTTGTTTCAAAACTCATTTTGTCCAAAAATGTGTATTTTTCAAAAATAGCCGTTTTTAATTTATGCCTTTTTCTTAAAGTTACATGTAGAAATAAATTTACCATGCTAAATATAAAGCATAATATAGCATGTCTGAATAAAAAAACAAATAGTGTTCTATAGTTTTTTATTAAGTTAATTAAGCATAAATATTGGACAAAATATGTTTTGAACCATTTGTATGGACATAATACATTTTGAAACACTGGTTTATGGACACAATACATTTTGAAAAACTGGTTTATTTTCAAAGCATATTATGTACAAAGAAATGATTCATATTTTGTCCAATAATACCTACTAAAAAATAAAAAAACGCTTATGGCCTATATTTTATGCACAGAGTATGCATAAAATAATGTTTTCACTGTATTAAATCAAATTTATATATAGCACAACTTATATTAAACCTTGAGTTATTATGAATGCATGGAATTATGAATGACAAAATTGTTCAGTTCAGGTTCCTTTATTTCATAACTGAAACAAAATAAATTCATATTGTAGCCAGAATCTTATAACTGCCGATAAAATACAGTTAGAGTCGTATAATAGTACAAAGAAACAATAAAACGATAATTTAAATATTCCGCGCCTCTTTGTTTTGGTGTTTTGTGTCTTTTTTTCTTGAGCCAACTGAATGATTTCCTACTAGGACTCCTTGCTTCATGCTTGTGCAACAATATTAAAACAATTTTGTTTAAATTACTAAGGGCTTGTTTCACCACCTTCTGATAAGTGTCGGATTTTCGGATTATGTCAAATGACAAAGACAAAAGTTGTAGATACTTACCTTACTTATCAGAAGGTGGTGAAACAGGCCATTATTTAAATAATCGTACAGTTTGCCGCCACAGACAGACCATAATAAATTGTTATTTTGCCAACAGGTGGACAGACTATGTTTTGAAACACCACTTCACACGGACAAAACATATTTTGAAACAGCGCTTCATTTTGACATTCGATTATTTACTTGACAAATTCGGTTTTTATGCACTAACTTTTGCTAAGTTAGTTACTCTTGCATTTTAAGGCCATATACAACGAAATCTCTTATTTTGATTACTATGGACAAAATACGTTTTGAAACAACGCTCCTCATTTAGGGTACCTACCATCCAAGTATTTTTGTTCTGTGCCTACCATAAACAAGGAGGGGGGGAATCACTCGTTTTTAAACTTTTGTCGAGTTTTGTTTTGCTCACAACTAAACATATTTATATTACAACTTAGCAACTAAACGATTCTATAATTTCGTTTCAACTTTCAAGTATTTCTTTACTGTTAATGATTATTTACCCAATTAATGAATCATAAAGACTTGTAATGCGAGCCTTAGTTTAATCAGTGTCGTGTACTTGTACCGATAACTTGTAAATTAAAACTTCAGTGCAAGTCAAGTGAAATTGTAAACTTGAAATTTGAAACTCTACCAGGGTTTTCCCTATTTTACGTGCCCTACCAGTTCCGTAGATAGTTGTAAAGAGTAAGAAAACATGTTATTTTGGTCTCTCATTAGTTTTCTGTTTAATATTTTCGTTATAGTTGTCCTATTTGTGATTTTATGTCATTTCACTGTGTATTTCGTTGGGATCCAACAGCCTTTGTAAGATTTTTTTATAGTGCTTCTTCCAGTACAATTTGATTTTATTTTATAAGTATAATTAGTAGAAGTTCTGGTATTTAGTAAGTAGATATATTAATATATTTCGAACTTTTAATTTCGGACTAGCATTATGGCTGTCCCATCTTAATAATTAATTATAAACCCAGTAACCCATAAGTGATTTTAACTTAATCTTACAGAAGAGCAAAAAACAAAGGTTTTGTTTTTGCGTTCAGAAAAGCTGAAACACAAAATATTTTTATTCTAATAATGTATTTTTTTTATCAACAGTAAAATATGAAAACTGATTAAGTAATAAGCTAGATTTGTTAGTTCGTTCGTTCTTTGAGGAAAATCATAATTACCAAGCGCCCATAGTCAAGCAATTACAGTCGCCGCAAGCCTTAAATACAGAACATATTAATTGTAAGTTTTTTTTAGAAACATGTCTAACACTACGGAGGATGTGACATCTGATGACAATGATAATAATCTACCTGAAATATATGTCGATGAGCACATTCTGAAACCAATAGTGTTGGATTGTATAAGGGAAGACCATAAAATCCAACCAATATATGATAAAGTTTACGAAATCAATGGCACTATTTTCCGTGAAGATGTTTGGGAGGACGAGGGCACACTGTCAGTGTTTGAAATACACACAACTAATACGGTCAATGGTGAAACGGAAGTGACAATTCACGAAGCCACAGGTGAGTTGCAACGATAAATATTAATAAGCCTTTCATCATCAAAAGTATATATATTTTAACATCACATCCTTTAAAACACTTCTTAACAAACAGAGTTGTACACATGTGCAAAAAATTACCCGAGGATGTAGTGGCGTGGCATCAAGCTCAATAAATGAATTAGATAACAAATTACAGCTTAAAAAATGTTTTAATGACAAAAATCCATGGACATAGATTGCTCTAAAAGCCAATGGTTCAAATTATTTTTATGGCTATACCATATTGTAAGATAGTTATAATAAAACAAATAAACCCGACTGAGTTTAATGTAGGCTTTTCTCAGACCAGGGCGCATTTGGAACCCTCGTAGTTTTAGTTTTAAGTTTCCGTAAGTAATTATCACCATTGCCTGTTCCTAAATTGATGTTCAAAAAGTGTACAGTGTACCAATTTTGAATAATGTTTATTTGATTTGATTTGTTTACACTATACATATTATAAACAACTCTGAGTTCATTCGATATAGGCATGCTAAAGCTGCTAGCCTATTATAAATTATAATAATAATACTAGTACATAAAATAGATATAGCTTCAAATTTCTTATTAAATATTTACTGCTGATATGCATCCAAAGGCGTCCAAATAAGTTATGAGACATGTTCACTTATTTTTACTTTTAAAACTTAAAGGCTTAAAGAACTTTGGAGATAAATGTATTTCTGCTTGATTCTTGTAGGTGAGAACATATTATTTTTCACAGGTACTTTTTTTTACATTGCATTCCGAACCTGTGGTAGACTCAATTGACGATTCAAAAGTACTTGTAAAAGTTTATTTGAATAAAAAACTTTTCTATTCTATTCTATTCTATTTTCAGATATACATTTACCGATATGCATTCAAGAAACTCCTTATGGGCTTATAATAAACTCTAATGTGCTACTGACAGTCAATCAGTGGAACACTCTAGTAGATCAGGACGATACTCATAAATGTATAGTTTGTGATACTAAGGTCGATGGAACCATTGAACATATAGAGTCGAATACACATTTGAGGAATCTGGAAAAATATCAACCGTTGCAGCAGTTTGACTTGAGCATCACAAGATTAGTGAGTTGCTCTATTAATATAGAATTATAACGATTTATAGCCTCAATAGCGCAAGGGTTGTCAGGCGCGGATCAAAGAATGCAAGGTCGACAGTTCAAGCCCCACCTGTTACACTATTGTCATACCCACTCCTAGCACGAGCTTTCACTTAATTGGAAGGAAAAGGGGAATACATATTAGTCATATTCACTATGGCTAATATTCTACTGTTGTACCCAATTGTAGTACAAGTTTACTCTTAATTGGAGGGGAAGTGAAGAAGAATAAGTAGGAGGTCCCGGGTTTGATTCCTGGCAGGAGCAATTTAGGAATTTATTATTTCTAGATTGTCTCCGGTCTGGTCTTGTAGGAGGCTTCGGATATTTTGGCGATAATTTGGCATCATACACATTTTATTTTCATATACAGATTCATATTCTACCAGAAATCTTTCATATTTTGGTCTGCTTGTAAATCTTTTTCTTTATTCATGTACAAGTTCGCTCGCTGTCTTGCTCGCTGTCAAGGGCTATCTTAGCTAGCTACCCTAGCAAGACAGCGAGTGTTACAGCACTTAGCTGACAAGCAAGACAGCACTTAACATCTCTCCTGATGTTAAGTGATGATGCAGTCTAAGATGAAAGCGGGCTAACTTGGGAGAGGTATTATTAATTCTATAACACTCATTGGTTGCGGATGAGAGAGATTGGAGAGGATACATTAGATTTATCACTAATTTACTAATTGTTAATTGACTATTGAAAAAGTATCAATTTTTTTTCTAGATTGATGACATGTATCATTGCGGTGTTTGCAACGAATGCTTCGCCACAAACGCAGACAACGAACACTTTGACAGTCAAACCCATGAGGAGAGAATGCTTTTCGCGACTAACAGAGTGTCCGATGTCATGTACGACTTCAACTTATATGACCAAAACAGAAACAGGTGAGTACACATGTAATTATTTTAATGTTTTCATAGTGATAATAATCATTTATTTGCTTGATTCTGGGTATACATAAGATGTTACATAATATTAATGATTATAACTCTTAGCCACAATCTCTGCCATACTATGCTTATATAAATTAACTAGCTGACCCCCGCGACTTCGTTCGCGTGTTTTTCTTTGCTATAAACCTCACGGAGCCCAAGACCTTTCTAACGAATGCAAAACCGTGAAAATCGGTTCGTGCGTTCTGGAGTTATAGCGTCAGGAAGGAAAACCCGACTTATTTTTATATAGTAGAATAGGAATTAAAATAATAATAAATTCCTTTTTCCAGAGGATATTCTTACATAATACATACCAATCTACACTAATATAATAAAGTGGAAGAGTTTGTTAGAAAATGCTAATTTCTGGAGGTACCAATCGGATTTGAAAAAATATTTTTGCATTTGATAATCCAATTCTTGAGGAAGGTCATAGGCTATTCAGAATCATGGTGCCACGGGATTTTTAAAAACCCAAATCCACGCGAGCGAAGTCGCGGGCAACTGCTAATATGTATAATAAAATGAGAAAGTAACTCTGTCTATCTGTCTGGCTGTTACATTTTCATGGCACAACCACTGAAAGAATTGTGACGAAATTTGACACAGAGATAATTTGCACCCTTGAGATAGAGGACAGATATGTACTTGTACACAGACTGCTTTTCATCCCAGAGAAACGATGAGTTCCCAATGGATTTTTAAAAACCTAATTCTACACAGACAATTATTGTCAGCTAGCTATAATAATAGATTTCTTTTCATTTCACTATAATAACACAATTTTATTTTTCAAACAGTGATAACGGAAACACAGATAACGGAAACAAAAATAACGACTGTTACCATTTCAATAGAAATCGAATATTGAGTTTGAGTGATACAAGTGGTTTCGACAGCGCCGAGGGATTCTACGATTACGATTTTGATGATAACATCCCGTGTGTTTCCGAAATCGACAACGAGAGTAACGATAACGAATGCAGCGGTAACGATAACGAGGGTAACGTTATCGATAACATCGAGTACAATGAACCTAACTATGTTTCGTACGCGTCAATAGCTAAGAAAGTTGAAGCCACGCCGAATTATGTTTGTAAGTGTTCAGTTTTACATCGGAACGGAAATGGTATAATGTGTTGAACGTTTTAACCACTTTAACCTACAAAACGGTAAATGTACAACATAAAGTATTGGGCCGATTTTAATGCAGTTTTTTACTTTTGAGTATGTATTGCTTCTAAGCAGGTTCTTAGATATGTTTTACGGCTACAGGTGATATCGTGTTTCAAATTGTTTTCTACATTACCATCTTCTCTAAAAACTAATGGGCCGATTTTGATGCGGTTTTTTATAGAAGAAACTTCTTAAATATATTTTAAGGTTTTGGTCTACCAGCAGCAGCGCTGCAGCAATGTCTTTACTGTTTAATTTTTCACATGATCAATAAATTCTATTGAACTATTGTATTATTTTTTTTTCCACAGATCCCTGAAAATTGTATAAGATATTTGTTTGTTTTTCAGATGTGACAATATTTGACAAAAAAATGAAAATGAAATTCGACCACTGGCATATGATTAGTACTTTCAAATCGTATAAAACAAACCAACTCTACTGTATGGTGTGCAAAAAATACTGGCCAATAACACAAAAAGCGCTACACTGTGCGGAAAAAGCGCATTTAGATAAACTTAAATGCTACAAATTCGTTGAAGAGTACAAAAATTACTTTATAAGGAAAGTAAGTTTATCATTCGTTCTTATATAATATATTCGTTCTATATCATTCATTCACATTTATACTTTTTTCTTCATCATCCACTGCTCACATAGGTCTCTTGTATGGACAAACCGCGGTCTTGAGCCGTTTGTATCCAACAGCTTGCTGCAATACTACTGTTGTGCGTAAATAAACTACATTAGAAATAACAACATTGCACAATTAACAAAGTGGTGTTATACTTTACTTAATAATAAGTTATATCCAATGTACTCCACCTCCACCACCACTAGTCTTTTATCATCCCACTGCTGGGCACAGGCCTCCTCTCTCATAAGAGAGAGGGATTTAGAGCTTAGACCCGACACGCTGCTTCTATGCGGGTTGGCGAGCTTTAACGACTATTTTCACATGTTAGTGATAATAACCGGGACCGACCGCTTAACGCGCTCTTCGAGGCATCGGGGGGTGAAGCACCGTACTCATTTGGTTTTAAAAAATAGGCATTGAATAGTTTTGTATAAATTAACGTAACAACAAACGTTGATTTGCCTTATCAAAACATCGGGCTTCTCGCTCGGTATGTCCCGCCCGATGCGGAGTGAAATAGCTATATACTCTCACACACAACTTTAAGCTATCGAAGATAGCCAGCTTGCCAGATATTGTGGCTGATTTTTTGGTTTAAAAAAATATTGCTATCCTTTTCCGCAGGGAGCATTGTGAAAGAGATAAGAATATATTTAGACCTGTCATTATAGTTTAGTTTAGATATTGTATAAAATAGAATTAGCCCGAATATCTATAGTTTCTGTTTTGATTTCACAGATTGACTTCAAATATTATCACTGTGGTTTATGCAACAACATACAACTTGTAGACGAGATGAGCCAACATATAACAGCGAAACACAAAAAGAACGCTATATCAGCCCTACATTCCGAAGTCGCTCCGAAAAAGAGTAAAAATAACGATGATAGTGCAAAGAATACAAGAAATACGATTAACGATGTTACGTTACCACTGTTGAAGGAACCGCAAACTATCAGAAACACCGATGAGACGCTGTTAGACGCAGGAAATGAGAACAACGGAAACCTAGCCACTATAGCAAACACTACTAACGACGACCAAACAGTTACGGCGGCAACAAATAACGATAACGAAACCGCTGTAAACGCTAGAAATGTGGATAACGATAGCCCCGCATTGAAATACCAAGATAACGATAACGAATACGTAATAAACAACGAATCGCCGAGTATTTACAACGATGTCATAATAAACCAGTACGGTTTTAGGATTCGAGTGTCATTTATCTCATATAATGGTGTTGTTAAAAGACAAAGTGACTACTATTGTGTTTTATGTTGTATGGAGGCGTGTGATGCCGATATTAAATGTCATATCCAAGACCCAAATCATATAGGAAGGCTGAGGTGTATACCATTTCAGGATAGCTACGGTATTCATTTGATAAGAATGGTTAGTACACAATCTTTTTAAGTGACCTCGTAAAAAGGAGGATTCGACATGTATGTATAGTTCGTTCGGTAACTTAGTGTCGGTACAGGCGCAGGTGCTCTTAGTATTCTTTTATTTTTATTACTTTTTTTCTATTCTAACAGAATCTCCGAATAGTCTGCCAATCCGCACTTGGCCAGCCTGGTAGACTATGGTTAAAATCCTTCTCATTTTGAGAGAAGACCCGTGTTCATGAGAATATTATATTTTATGTTTATGTTTATATTGTAATAAATTACGAATATAAAAAAATATAAAAAGGAAAGAGAATTTTAATGAAAAAATATGAGTAGGTATAAAACGCCAAAACCCCTTGTGCCTGTACATCCCGCGCGGCATGCTTTGAAGTCACGGCGGTGTCTTTGGCAAAACACCGCGCGGCGGAGGCGGCTAGACACAAAAGGCGACCGTAAGAAAACGAACAGACTATATACATAACGGGTGTATGGGAAACGCTCTCGGAAATAAAGACAGTTGATAGTACTGATGATTACTGTTATGATACTATTAACAAACATGAAAAAAAATAGTTTTTACAAAAAAATTGCACTTTTTGTGCAATACCCGTTTTGGGGGGGTTAAACAGAAATGTAATTGCAAAAAAAAATATTCCCTGTTTTTTTTTAAAGTATGCATTTTATCGAATTCTTTTTTCACTGACTTACATTTACTTTAACTTAGGGAACAGTGCAGGTTTCATCAAAATCGGTTCAGTAGTTTTCAAGATGTAAACACTTCTCCCTATTTTGTTGTTGTTATTTTAAAAAGAGCAACCGCCGACTTTCTTGCTCGTTCTTCTCGGTAGGTTGTAAAAAGAAAGTTTTTTTTGATGGTGATAACGTCTTATAAATCGATGAACGGCTACACATACAAAAAAAGATGACTATGTCTTGCGTATAATAGTTCTCGACCGGGAGCGTTCAGGCCTCAGGTTAGTGCCCAGTTCCTCAGTGAACTAGGTTTTTTTTTACTGTACTTTTTTATTTTATTGTGTGACTCACTTTATCACTTGCTCCTGCACGCGTTCTTTTCATAAAATAGCTATCTTGTTAATTTTAACTTGTAATTAATGAATTTAAAAGTTCAATGTTAACTGAACTTGTAGAATTTTAATTTTTATATGTTTTTTGATGTAATAACCAATCAATAAATCATTTATTTATTGCATATTTGGGCTAAATACAGGGTGGTCTTTTTCTAATACAACTGTATCTAACCCAAATATGCAATAAATAAATGATTGATTGATTGATTGATATCAACTCCGGGCCGGCACTGAGAATTTCTTGACAGAAAAACCCAATACCTAATTAATTATTTTCCCGACCCGGGAATCGAACCTGGGACCTCGTGATCTGCAGTCGAATATGCTAACCACTAGACCAACGAGGCAGTTGTCCGATTTGCACTTGGCTGGATTTTCTATAAAAATATGAACCGTTGGTCGGGTTTTAGTTTATGAACTGTTTGTATGTGGTGATATGCCTTTTTGAACTTTCTTTTCAGGTTGGTTCCCTAAGTCATTGTGCTGTATGTAATGTTGCATTTAATAGCGGACAAACAAAAGAACATACCCTTACCGCCGATCATATAAAGATGCTCTCCAAGGGTTTGGCGATTAACAATTTCCAAGATCATCAAAACCGTGATTTCAGAATTAATTTAAATCAACACTCAATACCTCCATTTGCATTGGGTGTGAATCAGCACGCGATGCATCAGCCCGCAATGGCTATGAATCAAACACCGATACCTGCACCGATCATGGGTATGAATCAGTGGCCAACGCTTCCGCCAACGATTCGTATGAATCAACCGCCAATTTTTCCACCAAGAATCGGTACACCAACTATCAATATGCACCAAAGGCCAATGCATCTGCCAACAATTGGAACGCAGCCGGGTCCGTCTGGAATGGTTTCGAATCAGCCTAATACATACAAGAATCAAACAAAAACTGATATGAAACAACACGCAAATCATCCAAGGAAACATTCCGCAACGAATCTCACTACAACATACATAAATCAACGCACAACCAGCATGCCTAACCTGGATATTGATCAGTCAAACATTGGTATGAATCAACCCACAACTATTGAGCCCAACAACAATAAAAATCAAGACCAATCAGATATGAATCAATCTAAAAAGGGCACGAATCAACGCGCAACGAATCAATTCAAAATGGAAGACGACCTTTGCACGGTAGAATCGACTATGCAAGATATGCTCGATTCGAATTTGAATGAATCATTCGAAGACGTTGACGACGATTTGGAATACTTCAAGGAGAGCTTTGTATATTTGAAGTTCAAAAAAACGTTTATCCAAGTCGGACTGGCGTCTTACAATAGTTTGATCATAATCGGCGACGGCACTGCGCACTGTTTCGTGTGTTCGTTGCGTGTCTACGGCTCTATGAAGGGACACATAGACAGTAAGGCCCATGCTGACAATATGGAACAGTGCAAGTTTGTCAGCAAATATGACAGACATCTTTTACGGCAGGTGAGTGCATTTTTGTAGTTTAGTGGAACTTAAAATAAAGCTTGATTTACACGCATTAAGTTGTCAAGTAGTTAACTAAATTTTTACTTAATTTTAAGTGATATAATGCGTGTAAACATTGATTTTAGTAATAAGTTGCTAGTTAAAATTTAGTGTGCAAGTGAACAAGTAGAATAGAATTTTGTCTATTTTTCGGTTAGGTAGACGCGCGCTCCGCACCCCGCGCAACCCTCGCCGGTGACTAGAGTTGCTATTTTGCGCGGGAAAGTTTTTTTTTTTTCATTTAAAATTTCATTGTTAATTTCTTCCGTGACTTCACTGAGCACTTATAAAATTACAGAGTTTATTATTTTACTAAATAACTTGTCTGGTTTCATGAAAACGCTAAAATTAAGTCGCTTAAAATTAAGTTAAAATTAAGTTAACTACTTGACAACTTAATACGTTTAAATCAGGCTTAAAACTAAACTTAGTAGTAAGAAACTAAATTTATTAGTTTAGTGTATTATACGAGGAGAACGCTCTCAGAAACGAAGACTGATGACTGATGATGATTACTGATAAGATACCTTAAATGAATGTGGAAAAAAATCGTTCAAAAATAGTTTAGCCGTTTATTACAAAAATTACATACATACAGACATTATGTAGATGGCGTTTGAATCTTTAATAAAATATTTAGGCATAATATATAATGACAAAAGCTGTGATAGCCTAGTGGTTAGGACAACCGACTTCTAATCGGAGGTCGTGGGTTCGATCCCGGGGCACGCACCTCTAACTTTTCGGAGTTATGTGCGTTTTAAGTATTTAAATATCACTTGCTTTAACGGTGAAGGAAAACATCGTGAGGAAACCTGCATGCCTGAGAGTTCTCCATAACATTCTCAAAGGTGTGTGAAGTCTGCCAATCCGCTTGGCCAGCGTGGTAGACTATGGCCAAAACCCTTCTCACTCTGAGAGGAGACCCGTGCTCTGTAGTGAGCCGGTAATGGGTTGATCATGATGATGATGATGATGATATAATGACACGGCGATATACATTTTACCTTCGGCATATCGATACCTCTGGGCTCAAAGGGCGTAAAGCACATTAAGGCTCTGGGCTTTACGCCCTTTGAGCCCAGAGGTATCGATATTACATAACAGCGAGCGTTTATAAACAGACCTCTCCGTATGTAAACGGCGGATTGGAACAATATGCCTGCGACATGTATAAAACGGTTGAACCTTTTCGTTCACAGATGTTCCTCAACTACCACTGCAGCATTTGCAACGTCGTATTCACAAGGAAAGACATAAACAAACACATAGTGTGGCCGCTGCACGCGCAAGACAACAAGACTGCGAAGAAAGCGAGGTAAATAAGGATAATAATATTTGTATGTATAGCTTTCCTCATTGTTGATGATAACCATAATAATCACAATGGTGGTGGATTTCTTATAATAATCACAATGGTGGTGGATTTCTTATAATAATCACAATGGTGGTGGATTTCTTATAATAATCACAATGGTGGTGGATTTCTTATAATAATCACAATGGTGGTGGATTTCTTATAATAATCACAATGGTGGTGGATTTCTTATAATAATCACAATGGTGGTGGATTTCTTATAATAATCACAATGGTGGTGGATTTCTTATAATAATCACAATGGTGGTGGATTTCTTATAATAATCACAATGGTGGTGGATTTCTTATAATAATCACAATGGTGGTGGATTTCTTATAATAATCACAATGGTGGTGGATTTCTTATAATAAATCACAATGGTGGTGGATTTCTTATAATAATCACAATGGTGGTGGATTTCTTATAATAATCACAATGGTGGTGGATTTCTTATAATAATCACAATGGTGGTGGATTTCTTATAATAATCACAATGGTGGTGGATTTCTTATAATAATCACAATGGTGGTGGATTTCTTATAATAATCACAATGGTGGTGGATTTCTTATAATAATCACAATGGTGGTGGATTTCTTATAATAATCACAATGGTGGTGGATTTCTTATAATAATCACAATGGTGGTGGATTTCTTATAATATTCACAATGGTGGTGGATTTCTTATAATAAATAATCACAATGATGGTGGATATTGTGGATGGGCGTGACGTTCTATAATAAAAATCCAAGGTTCCACCCCAGTTTTATATCACATGATTTTAGTAGTCTATGTAGTACATAATATTATGTATGTATGTATCTGATTTTGTATCAGATTCTGTGTGTTCCACCGTAGCGCCTAAACTACTGGGCCCATTTTGATGAGTGAGGTGTCAATTGATTGGTTGTTATGGCCCGGGTGACATAGGAAACATTTCATTACGAAAAAAATCGAGAAGTGACCTTCACACGGCTAAAGTTGAATATTAGGTTAGTTTCTTGTAGATATAACAGATGGCGACACTAGCTGCTTACCCCGCGCTTTCTTCCGTTCGAATTCTACATTAGTATGCAGTTGAATACACGTTTTTCTGCACGTAGTCGGGTTATTTACGAACTTTATCTCTTGTTTAAAGGCAGAGAGACCTGAAGTCAGGCAAAAAACCGTTAAATATCAATTTCCAAAATGAAACCATATACCTTAACGAGAAGGAGCCGGAAATAAAGGTGTTGCTCAAAGTGGAGATCAGAGCCAACTGTCAGAGTGTGGAAAATTTACAGAAAAAGAACAAAATCATAATCCACGATAAGAATGTGTTGAAGATCTCGTGGGACGCCTACCATGGATTATGTAAAAACAAGTATGTATATTGAAATTGAATATTTAATATTGAATATTGTTACATTTTAAATTTTAATATGATTTTCTTCAACATTAAAATGTTTTTTTTAAGATAAGTTTGCTCGAACATATTATGCTACCATTTCAGCATATTTTTTTTAACACTGAATGTTTTTGAAAATTTATAATATTGCTGTTCAAATACGAGGTACAAACAAGTATATATACTACTTGATTGATTGATGACTGGCCTGTTGGCGCGGTTGGCAGTGACCCTGCCTTCCGCTCCGGGGTCGCGGGTTCGATTCCCGCCCCGAGTCTGGGTGTAATAATATGTATGTATGTATACCTTTATTAAAATATATTATATGTATTTATATTATGTAAATACATATGTCTATCAGTCGGCTGTTACCTATAACACAGGCATTAAGTTGCCTACTTTAGGAACAGACGACCGTGTGTGTATGTGTGACTATTTATTATTATTATTATTACTTGCTCTAAATGTAAAAAAAACATCTTTACTGTTTAAAAAAATTAGCAAATGCATGAATGAATCAAACTATTTTTACAACACAGGCAACAGACAACAGAGCGAGCTAGTAAAAAGCTCGTAAAGCTTTTTACTAGCTCGCTCTGTTCACATTTTTTTTTTCGTCTAAATTGGCCTTATTAATTCATATTTGAAAAAAATAATTGTGTGTTGTTGCCAGGAGCGGGCACAGGTGTGTGTTGTGTCAGAGTGACGTCAGAGGCTACGAGCTCAGCGCGCACATCGGCGGCGAGTACCACAGGGAGCTGCTCGACAAGTTCCAAACACAACACTTGCCGCACTTGCTCAGAGAGGTGAGTGTCTTGTTGCCAGGAGCGGGCACAGGTGTGTGTTGTGTCAGAGTGACGTCAGAGGCTACGAGCTCAGCGCGCACATCGGCGGCGAGTACCACAGGGAGCTGCTCGACAAGTTCCAAACACAACACTTGCCGCACTTGCTCAGAGAGGTGAGTGTGTTGTTGCCAGGAGCGGGCACAGGTGTGTGTTGTGTCAGAGTGACGTCAGAGGCTACGAGCTCAGCGCGCACATCGGCGGCGAGTACCACAGGGAGCTGCTCGACAAGTTCCAAACACAACACTTGCCGCACTTGCTCAGAGAGGTGAGTGTGTTGTTGCCAGGAGCGGGCACAGGTGTGTGTTGTGTCAGAGTGACGTCAGAGGCTACGAGCTCAGCGCGCACATCGGCGGCGAGTACCACAGGGAGCTGCTCGACAAGTTCCAAACACAACACTTGCCGCACTTGCTCAGAGAGGTGAGTGTGTTGTTGCCAGGAGCGGGCACAGGTGTGTGTTGTGTCAGAGTGACGTCAGAGGCTACGAGCTCAGCGCGCACATCGGCGGCGAGTACCACAGGGAGCTGCTCGACAAGTTCCAAACACAACACTTGCCGCACTTGCTCAGAGAGGTGAGTGTGTTGTTGCCAGGAGCGGGCACAGGTGTGTGTTGTGTCAGAGTGACGTCAGAGGCTACGAGCTCAGCGCGCACATCGGCGGCGAGTACCACAGGGAGCTGCTCGACAAGTTCCAAACACAACACTTGCCGCACTTGCTCAGAGAGGTGAGTGTGTTGTTGCCAGGAGCGGGCACAGGTGTGTGTTGTGTCAGAGTGACGTCAGAGGCTACGAGCTCAGCGCGCACATCGGCGGCGAGTACCACAGGGAGCTGCTCGACAAGTTCCAAACACAACACTTGCCGCACTTGCTCAGAGAGGTGAGTGTGTTGTTGCCAGGAGCGGGCACAGGTGTGTGTTGTGTCAGAGTGACGTCAGAGGCTACGAGCTCAGCGCGCACATCGGCGGCGAGTACCACAGGGAGCTGCTCGACAAGTTCCAAACACAACACTTGCCGCACTTGCTCAGAGAGGTGAGTGTCTTGTTGCCAGGAGCGGGCACAGGTGTGTGTTGTGTCAGAGTGACGTCAGAGGCTACGAGCTCAGCGCGCACATCGGCGGCGAGTACCACAGGGAGCTGCTCGACAAGTTCCAAACACAACACTTGCCGCACTTGCTCAGAGAGGTGAGTGTGTTGTTGCCAGGAGCGGGCACAGGTGTGTGTTGTGTCAGAGTCAGTCAGATTTTTTTCTTGTTCCGTACTCAAAGGGTAAAACGGGACCCTATTACTAAGACTCAGCTGTCCGTCTGTCTGTCTGTCCGTCTGTCCGTCCGTATATCACCAGGCTGTATCTCATAAACCGTGATAGTTAGACAATTGAAATTTTCACAGATGATGTATTTCTGTTGTCAATAACAGCAAATACTAAAAACAGAATAAAATAAATATTTAAGGGGGGGGGGGGGCTCCCATACAACAGACATGATTATTCGCCGTTTTTAAAGATAACGGTACGAAACCCTTCGTGCGCGAGTCCGACTCGCACTTGGCCGGTTTTTTTTTTGAGTACAGAATACAAAGAAATCTTAAAGTTTTTTTTTTTTTAATCTGTTCACAGATCAACGAAACAACAGTAAACTGCGTAATATGCAACGCGCAAGTAGCAAACAAAGAGCATATAATTGCCGACCACGTCAACGGCAAGAAACACAAGAGAACCTACGAGGCAATACTAGTCGATAGCGGCTCCGCGGACGGCTACGCTGATTGCAATCACGACGTTTTGAATCTATAGTTTTTGAATATTAAAAAACCAAAAATTTAAAAAGTTTTTAGAAGAAGAGAAAATTTTAAAAAGCATTTGTTTGAATCGTTATTTTTTTAAATCTTAAGGCGTTGCATCACGACGTTTTGAATTTATAATAGGTAGTTTTTGAATATTAAAATATAAAAATTGAAATAATGTTTTTAAAGAAGAGAAAAATTTAAAAAAGCATTTGTTTGAATCGCTATTTTTCTAAATCTAAAGGCGGTTTCTAATTACGTTTTGAATCTATAGTTTTTTCAATATTAAAAAACCAAAAATAGAAATAAGTTTTTAGAAGAAGAGAAATTTTTTTAAAGCATTTGTTCGAATCGTACTATTTTTTTAAATCTAAGGGCGGTTCATCCGATCCAGATCCGTGAAAATACGTTATTACGTTCCGGAGTAGTGTTAGAACTATTTGTATGGTAGTTTACGCACTATACTCTGAATTTTAATTCGATGCAGTAAACTGACGTTTCAAACTGTCATTCCGTAAAATGATGTTGTCAACCTAATCTCAATAGTGATGTATCACGTCACTCATTCATTTCATTTATAATTTTAATCATAAAATCGTTTGACTGTTACATAATAAGATGTTAAAATCTTAAAATAATTGTATTTAGTAGCAACAGTCTACCTCTAACAGGGATACAATTTATATAACGTTTTAAAGACTACAATTTCATAGAGTTTATTTCATAAAATTTTAAAGCTACATAATTAGAAATTTATTACAGGTATCTATAACTAATCTATCTAACACTATCTACCTCTAAAAAATAAATCTTGTACTGTAGTGAATAAAGATAAAACAAAATAATTAGGGCCTATTTCACCACCTTCTGGCTCCTGGATAGCCTAAACATAAGTTTTGTCACTTGCTTTGTGTCAAGTAACAACGACAAAAGTTGTACATAGCTATCCGATACTTATCAGGTGGTGAAACAGGCCCATAATGTTGTGATGATGTGAATCATTCGCATTATTCACTTTTACTCCATCCCTATTTTTTTTTTTCGTCAAAAAGTAGCAACCCATGAAACGTCAGTTTACTGCATCGAATTACTGTTTGTATGAATGCTTTCGCATTACCTCGGATTCAAATCGGACACATCCGCGCAGCGCAACTCTAGATCCCTATTTTTACGAATTCGAATCGGATGCAGTGCGAAAAGCAATGTCTGAATCCAATCCGTTTTTTTACCGTATTTCCACGGATTCCGATTAGCGCCACCTACCGGGTCCAATTTTTCTACTTACAAACCTTCCTCTTGAATCACTCTATCTATTAAAAAAAACCGCATCAAAATCCGTTGCGTAGTTTTAAAGATTTAAGCATAAATAGGAATATAGGGACAGAGAAAGCGGCTTTGTTTTATACTATGTAGTGATTATATGGTAGTAATACTATTATTAATAATAGTAAACAATTGTTACTTGTTACATTAACGTCCACATTTTAAAGCTGCTTGGAATCTATATTTTTGTAACGATATTATAATAAGGAACTATGTATTATACAGGGTATAAAGGGGACCGCTATCAGTAACTTAGCGCTATATACTACCCAAACATAATCCAATATTAATAACCTATTTGTCTTATACTTGTAGTATTATTATAGTATTTTTCAAACCGGCTATGTAATGCGTACGCAACACGGGGTCAATGCCCCCGAGCGGCGGTCGGTCGGCGATAACTTTAGGTATTATTTCATTACATTTCGAACTTTTAACAAGTATAAAGTTCGTAATAAAACCCGACTACGGTTAATAATTTAGTGTGCAGAAAGTGCGGGGCAAGCAACTAGTGGCGACATCTGTTATGTCCAGTGGCGTAGCATACCTTGGCGGGGCCCCGTATAAAAATTTGTTTGGGGGCCCATATGAAGGGTAAGGATTTCTCACAAATAAAAAAAATGTTTGCATAAAATTAAAAGCAATATTTTTTATTCATCATAATTATTTATCTGTCACTTTTTCTAAAATTTTTACAAACAATTCAAATTAAATATATACTCTCCTTGCCTTTTTTTCTGCAAATTGATTTATTAAATTAAATCATTTATAGCTGATGATGACTTTAGTTTTTCTAAAGATTCTGCCTCTATGGACAACTTTTTGGACAACATTTTTTGACTTTTGTCATTTCTGAAATAAACAAAAATATGAGTTTTTGTTAATTTTTGCTTACGCACGTCGGGGGCCCCCATGGCTTGGGGGCCCCGTATAATTGATACGGCATATACGGCGGTAGCTACGCCCCTGGTTATGTCTATTCGAAGCTAATTTAATAATCTAGAAAGCCGCGCGAAGGTCACTTCTCGATTTTTTTTTTCATAAATAAAATGTGGCCTATGTCACCCGGACCATAACAACGAATCAATAGACGCCTCATTCATCAAAATCGGTCCAGATGTTTAGGCGCTACGGTGGTACACACAGAATCTCATACGAAAATCGGCTACAAACATACATACATGCATACATAGACTGCTAAGATCATAATCCTTCCTTTTGGCTTTGCCGTAGTCGGGTAAAAAATACATGAAATATTTTTATTTTTACGCGTGTTTTTTTTTTTTTGTGGTATCTTGTCAGTAACCATCACTACTGTTACCTGTCTTTGTTTCCGATACCAGTCCCCTTACACCCGTTAATTAATTAATTATTAACGAAAAGAAAAATACGCGCCGAACCGCCTCCTTTTTGGAAGTCGGTTAAAAAGAAAAGATTATGTATGTGATCAGTCATTTAGTTACACTGATTAGTGATTATAACGACGATATTATTAAGATTGATCTCTTGGAGTTTTTAATACGCCGCCTAGTTAGTAGTAGTTTTAGGGTGTTACCAGACCAATCGATCGATCGTCGATCGACGGTAGAATGGATTAGTCGGCGACGATCGATAGTTTCTACCAGACCAATCGATCGATTGTCGATCGATGGTAGAATGGATTAGTCGACGTCGGTCGAGGTACTTGATTAGGTCGATCAACGTCGACCGATGCCATCGACCAGCAGTCGATCGATTGGTAAGTCGAACGGTATCCGTCGATCAATTAAAGCTACTAGACCAGATTGCTTAGTCTCAGTTTGGAGCGCTCCAAAACTTTATAATATACTATTGATCGAATCACAACGACTTCAGAGTAAAATGGACCTAAAAAAGCTTATATTAAGCTTTGAGTTCGCCAATACATTCAGCATTCGAAAACAGCCCGCGCTCCAAGCAGAAATGTTGTTAAATAAATATTCGAACTATTGAATTACGACTTTAAAATAAGAATATTTGGGTTCATTTTGCTCTGAAGTCATTTGTGACTCAGGCGATCAACTTCGATCGACGTTGACAGTTGCCGTCGATACACGATCGATTGATTAGTCTGGAAACACCCTTATACGTGTAGCGTTGTCATTGCCATTATAGTTGAGGCATTACAAACGTGCGAACTGAGGCATTAGTCGAGAACTGGCTGCCTCGTTGGTCCAGTGGTTAGCATATTCGACTGCAGATCACGAGGTCCCGGGTTCGATTCCCGGGTCGGGAAAATTATTGTTACGTATTGGGTTTTTCTGTCAAGAAATTCTCAGTGCCAGCCCGGAGTTGGTAGTCGGCGGTGTTTCACTCCCGTGCCTCGGAGAGCACGTTAATCATTCGGTCCCGGTTATTATCACTATCATGTAACAAAAAACCAGAGAATCAGGTTCCAGTTCCATAAGCCCTGTAAGCAGGGACTGAAAGCGGTAGAGCATACCGGTACATACCACCGTTATCATACCGGTACAAAATAGGTACCAAAATCTCAACCTTTATAAAAGATACCTTTATTTAACCGCTTTGCGATTTCGGTACCGAAAAAATACGAAAAGGTGCGCGGGGGTGAAGAATTTGGCCACGTGCCGCGCGCCGCGCGTCCACCGCTTCCCGTCGGTTCCTGTGTTTGTTAAAACGTAAGGATTTTAAGAAATTCCAAATTCTAAATCTAAAAATAAGAATATTAAAGAATAAAGAATGCCGAAGTGGTGGGATTCATTCAACGGCACATCAAAGTAAATTAAATTAGATAAAAATAAATTAGATAAAAATATCGATATAAATAGCGGTACCGAAATAAAACTATATTTTTTATTTCGGTACCGCTAAACTGAAATATAAAGGTACAGAAATAAAGAGGTACCGAAATGAAGCGGTGCCGAAATTATATGTATTTAAACAATTCGCTACTTTTATTAAAAGGGTAGGCCCATTACTAAATAAAACTAACTAACTTCGCTAAATAAAACTACCATTAAATTCCGGTTATTCAGTCCCTGCCTGTAAGTGCGAGCTAGCTAGGTCCGATAAAAATTATTTATAGCTCAGTTCGCACGTTTGTAATGGATCAACTATAGTAGGTGGGATTGTATGAAGTGTCGGGGGTGCTAATACTAAGGGTGCTACTCACACGAAGGGAAAATGGACGGTGGAGAAATATTATTTTTTATGTGTAGTTAGATAAAATGTGATATATTGAAATTAAGCAAATTGTGATATTGAATTATCTCATTGATATTATAATCTTGAATAGGTATCTGGTGAAAGAGATACGAATAGTGTCATTTTCGCTTAGATATTGTTTTATAAAATAAGGTAATTAAAACTAGAATAATACCTACCATTAAAAGACAATTTATTAAGGATATTACTTTGAAATAATTTTATAGGTAAGTAGGTGATAACTTAGTTTAAAGTTTTTTAACCAAATGAAAAAGACTTATTAGTTTAGGATATGCCTAGTTACTGACTTAAGTATACTTTGAAAATACCTAAATAAAGATTCAAATATATATAAATATTTATATCGTTTTATTTTACCAGCTCCTGTTTATTTACCTCTTGATACAACTACAAGTAAAGTCTGTTGGGGGGTGTTACACTATCAGTATTATCACGCGATCCGCGATACGCGATCCAATTATTGATGGTTTGGCCGCTTTTTTGCGTCAATACTGATGGATTTCCGGATGGTCTTGAAATCCGCGATCCATGGATCGCGATACGGTATTGATAGTGTGACAGGCCCCGTTCGTTTACTTACGGTCGCCTTTGTGTCGCACCGCCTTCGCACGCGCGGCGTCTTGCCAAAGGCACCGCCTGTGACTTCAAAACATGCCGCGCGGGTGTACAGCCACAAGGGATTTTGGCGTTTTACATCGAAGCGCCGTAGTTTAGCTACCTACTCATATTTTTTTTATTAAAATTATCTTTACATTTTTTATTTATATTCGTATTTTATTAAAATACTAGAATCTGCTCGCGGCTTCGCCCGCGTGGATTTCGGTTTTAAACAAATCCCGAGGGGAATCGTGGATTTCCAGTTCCCCTTCTCGCTCCCTTTTCCTTCCTTTATACCTACCGACTTTCAAGAAAGTTTGCTATAGCTAATCTACCTACAGATGTAGCTATAGATTTCAGGTTTTTCAAAATCCTGTGGGATTTGGGAACTGTGCATTTTTCCAGGATAAAAAGTAGCCTATGCGTTGCCAATGCATGCAACACAGCAAACTATTGCAATGTGTTGTGTGAGCGTGATTTACCTAAGAACAGTCAGCGCCCTCTATGGCGTTTTCGGAAGTTTATATCTATTTTAGTCCCACAGCAATACATTTCCGGGATAAAAAGCCGTAGCCTGTGTTAAGTTAGGGCATATAGTCTTATCTCCATTCAAAATTTCAGCCAAATCGGTTCAGTAGTTGCGGCGGAGAAGAGGAACAAACACACACACACAAACTTTCGCCTTTATAAATTAGTATGATAAACATAAAATATAATATCATGAATGTGAGAATTGACTTTTTATTTAGGCTGTTAGGCCTCCACGCAACTCACTAATAAATAAAACACATTTTTAACTTTCACAATATAATTAAACGTACGCCATTATTTCAGCACAGACTACAACAACTGAAATGTCAAAGAGTAATAAACAAAATAGATGTAACGCCATATGTCAGAGACATCAATAACAGCATAGATAGATGGAGCAATATTCTAACATTCTCCCTCGATTTTTAGTAATTTAATAAAATTAAATTGATGAAAATCGGAACATAAATGTACACAAAATTACTAGACATTTTCTACTATAGAAATATAATGTATTTTAGTTATATTAAACAAAGGCAAAATTTTAAAAACAGAATTACAATTAATACTTTTCACTAACCAATTGTTCAGGTTAATGTTTCTATAATATTACATATTTATGTGAATTTAGGATAGTTGTAACATTTTTTAAACAATATTTATTTATCAGTATTAACGCAATACAATATTATTCTTTTTCCTTTTAAGGTTAAAGTTAAACTGACCTTAATCTTATAAAATTATATATATTAATAATGTTACATATTTATTCAAATTAATATAATTCAACTTATATTTAGCATTGAACGCAAACGTACAAAATTTTCTTTAGTTAAGCTTTTAGTAAATAAATCTGCATAGTTTTGTTGTGAAGATACATATTTTATTTCAAATTCTCCCTTGTTAAATGAGTCTTTTATAAAATGTAATTTAATGTCAATGTGTTTAGCACGTTTACTGTTTTCATAAGACTTACATAGTTCTATAGCACCTACATTGTCCATATATAAAATACTTTGCACTTCACTGTCTCTATTAAAGTTCTTATACAGTCCTTTCACATTAATTAAATCGCATACACTCACTGTAGCAGCTATGTATTCCGCTTCGGCTGTTGAGAGGGCTACACAATTTTGTTTTCTTGATATCCATGATATAATATTGCCATTGTATAATGTAATTGAGCCACTTACACTTTTCCTGTCATCTTTATTTCCAGCCCAATCTGCATCAGAGTATGTTTCTATACAACTATCATTATTTTTGTAATATATCAACCCATGTGTTCGAGTACCTTTTAAATAACGGAGTATCCTTTTTGCCTGAACCCATAAGTCTTTTGTAGGTTTTTCTAAATATTGTGATAGGAAAGATGTTGCATATGATATATCAGGTCGCGAAGTTGTAGATATGAACATAAGTCCTCCAATTAGTTGTCTAAATGGTATGTCATGTATGATTTCATCATTTTTATTTACTTGATAGCCTTTGGTCATAGGTGTCTCTGTAGTATTGCAATTTTCCATTCCAAACTTCTTTAGCATTTTGTCTATCTGTCTTGTTTGTGTAATTTTTATTGTATCCATTGTTCTTGTTACTTCCATTCCTAAAAATAATTCTATTTCACCCATATCTTTTGCGTTGAACTCTTGTTTTAAATCTGATATTATTTCATTCAAATTATTGTTACTGCCGGTAACTAAGATGTCATCTACATATAGTACTAGCCAGATGTTTTTCATACTATTTTTATATAAACAGAAATCATTTCTTGATCTTTCAAATCCTTTCTCTTCTAGATAATTATTTAATCTCTTGTTCCAGCATTTTCCACTTTCCCTCAATCCATATAAACCTCTATTTAGCTTTAACATGTTGCCATCTACCACTTCTACTCCTTCCGGTGGTTTAAGATATATTTCTGATTCTAATATCCCGTTTAAATATGCTGTTGGTACATCTAATTGTCTTATTGGCCAAGAATTTTGTATTGCTTGTGCTAGAGTAAATCTTACAGTTGATATTCTTGCTACTGGTGTATAGTTATTATTCCCAAATTCATCATTGTCTTTTAACTGGAACCCTTTTGCAACCAATCTTGCCTTCTTTATTCCATTTTCTTTTGTTTTGAATATCCATTTGGCTTCTATTGCTTGTTTGTTTGCTGGTAATTTAGTTTCTGTCCAAGTATTCATTCTTTTAAGTGCATCTAGTTCCATATTTATTGGTGATGACCAACCTTTTTCTATAGCCTCTTGATATGTAACTGGGTCATCTTCGCTGAAAAAACAATAAGCCTGAAAATTAAGATGGTAATCATTAAGATGTTCTGGTAGTTTGATTTGTCTACCACTTCTTGTTGTCGTTGGTTCTGTTGTATCTATTTCATTTTGCTCTGGTATTGTTTTCTGAGTATTATCATCATATTGTACTTCTTGATCTTCTTCATTCCTGATTATTTTATAATTAACATTATTTTCTTCATCATTTGTGTTCATTTCTTCTACAGTATATCTTATATCCGACTCATCAAAGGTGACATCTCTTGATACTATTATTTTATCAGTTTTCGGATTCCAAAGTTTCCATCCATTTTTAGCATATCCAACCATTCTTGTTGCTATAGCCCTGTTTTCTAATTTATTTGTTCGGGGTAAAGTTACTGCCCATGCTTTGCATCCAAATATTTTTATTTTATCTAACATCATATCTCTTTTAAATCTTATTGCAGGTATATCATTAAATATTGCTTTTGACGGTGATCGATTAATCAGTAATGTAGCTGTCAAAACTGCTTCGCCCCATAAGTGTTTGGGTAAATTAGACTCACTCAAAATTGTTCTTGCTTTGTCTAATATAGTGCGATTCATCCTTTCAGATTTTCCATTCATTTGCGGACTATATGGTAAACTATACTCAATTTGTATTCCTTTATTTTGACAAAAATCCTTTAAATAGTTTGAACTGTACTCTCCCCCGTTATCACATCTTATTCTCTTCACTCGTATTCCTTTTTCAGTTTTCAACATTTTTATATAGTCAACTAAATTTTGTGCTGCTTCTGATTTATTTTTCAACAAATATGTATATGTAAAATGTGAGTAGTCATCTATAATTGTCTGATAATATTTTTGTCCTTCATTGGTAGTTGTGCTCATTGGTCCTGCTATGTCAGAGTGTATTAAATCACCTATAGCCTCTGATTGAGGTTTTGTAACAGTATAAAATGGTTTTCTTGTAGATTTGTTAAGCATGCACTCATTACATATTTTGTCACTATAGGGTAAGTCCATAATTTGCAAACTTTTTCTATTTAAATGTCCTAGTCTTTTATGCCATATGTCATTCTTGTCTATAGCTTGATTGCATTGTTCATTTTGTTTAATTAACATCCTCATAGTAAACAATCTTCCTTCTTTATGAATATAGTGTGTATTATTATTTGCATCATTAGTATATATTTTCATTTGTTCGTTGTTAATTATAATTGTCATACCTCTTTCCATCAATTTAGTGACAGATATCAAATTATGTGAAATTTCTGGTACTATTATTCCTTCAATAACTATCTTTTTATTCATATAAAATCCGGATAATTTTCCTTTCTTCTTTGCAAGTAAATACTGGCCATTAGCTATTTTAATTTTCATTGAATTATTTAATGATTCTATGTCATACATATATTTTTCATATTTTTCTTGAATGAAATGATGTGTTGCTCCAGAGTCTATTATAAATAGGATATCATTATTTTCTACAAATTCACTTTCTAAAGTTAATGCGACAAATGTACTTTGATTTTCTTCCAGTATCTCTGTTTCCATTGTGGTATGTGCTTGTCTAGAAGTATTATTATGCTGTCCTCTTCCTCTATTCATGTAGCTATTATTAGCATGTAAACTTCCTCTGTTCATATTGTTATAATGTCCTCGTCCATGATTAACGTAATTATTTTTATAATTTTTTCCACGATTCATATAGTTGTTGTTGTAAGTTTTTCCACGATTCATAAAATTATTATTATAACCTCTTCCTTGATTCATAAAATTATTATTGTGACCTCTTCCTTGATTCATATAGTTATTGTTGTGACCTCTTCCTCTATAATTGCCACCATTAATATAATTTCTACTCTGATTTATATCTTCATTATTATTTATATTACACTGATATGATTTATGACCTTTTTTATTACATTTGAAGCAAATTATATCCGAGTTTGTTATATATACATTTTCGTTTTGTTCTCTTTGACTGTTTGCTTTTAATTTCGTTTCTAGATCCAGCATTCGACTCTTCACAAACTCATATTGTAATTCTTTGTCTAATGTTTCTAAAGTATTTATAACAGCGTCATATTCAGTTGGTAATGTTATGAATAAATGTTCTACCTTGTCAACTTCTTCCATCTTTGTGCCACCACATTCCAATTCATTGATAATGTTTTCAAAATTTATAAAATGATCCTGAAGTTTCTCCGAAAAGTTATGTTTTAATGTAATTAGTTTCTTTTTCAGTTGGACCTTATTGTACGTACTTTTTCTCTCAAACACTGCACTTAACAATTTCAGCATTTCTAACGTGCTGGTGGCAGGCTTTACAATTTCTAAAAATTTATCGTTTAAACAGTTAATTATCATCGATCTTCCTTTAGCATCATCCTTCTTGTAATTCTCGTTTTCTAAATTTTCTTCCTTCGTACTTGTTAATACGTAGTCTATGCCCTTTTCTTCGAACAAAATTTTTAATCTAAATTTCCAATTACTAAACTTACTCTTTTCGTTGAGTTGTGGATAAATCTCGTTAGACATCATTCTTCATAAGTATTATGTATGAATTACACAGTAAAACAGAAAACTTTTCTCAACTTTATGTGGGGCCTAGGCGTGGCGTCGTAATTTTTCCCATCAACTTTTTCATTATATAAAATAACACTACGCATAACACAGATGTACAGAGGTCCGTGGATGTGAGAATTGACTTTTTATTTAGGCTGTTAGGCCTCCACGCAACTCACTAATAAATAAAACACATTTTTAACTTTCACAATATAATTAAACGTACGCCATTATTTCAGCACAGACTACAACAGGGTGCGTAAACTTAGTATAAAAAACAGGGAAATGCTTTGTGTACTATACTGTAAATTTACATAGTGCACTCAACTGCAAGTCTGTTAGTAATTCAACAAGTATTTTTAATTTAGCAGAATTATAATCATGTAGTTCATAATTCTTAATGCAGAGGGGACTAGTATTGCGTACGTTTTGAAAAGTCTTCGCTAGATGGCGTCGACTGTCATTTTGAGAAAATTACCAGTTCAAAAATAAAACTACTAAATTGGTATAGATCGACCAGAATCTCATGAAAAATAGGGAAATGAAATTCCAAGGTTAGCAACACTATGGCTGCCCTAGCGATAAACAAAGTAACTGACATTTTTTGTGAAATTGATTTTTTGCATTAACAAAAGTTTTATGTCGAGTAGTTTTTTACCACAGTTTAATATTTCAAATAACTTGAACCGAAATTTAAATTGCCCAAACAAAGTAACTGCACTCACCATGGGCGTCGCCCCGTCTACTCCAATGCTCATGAGATGAGGCTTTTCAACCTGGCAGAGAGTTGGAGAAAGGAATGGAAGGTGTCCGGTGGGCCAGCGAACCTCGTCTCCGACCCCACAATAAAACCGAAGGGTTTCCAGCTACCTCGTAAGTTGTGGTGCCGTCTGAATAGATTACGAACAGGGCATGATCGCTGCAACTACCTTTTGCACAAATGGGGTTGGAAACCTTACGCTATCTGTGACTGTGGCGAGGAGGACCAAACCATAGATCACATCATACAGCGCTGTCGTACCCACTCTTACCAGGGTTCACCTAAAGATCTTTTTGACCTCCCCCCTCAGTTTGTCTCCTGGCTGGGGAACTTGGGTATTGACTTATAAGTCTTTTTTAACATAACTAGTATATTTATTTGTAAGATAATCTGACATACATTTAAAATATTGACATAAAATTTTGAAGAAACATTTTCTCAACACACGCTTATTTATTAAACGCCATACGAAAAAGATGGGCGTCGCCAGGTAGGGGCAGGGGGGGCAGCTGCCCTAGAGATTTGAAAAATATAGATATGCTATATTTTGCATTAAGTATCTAAATTAAACCTGGCGTAAATGGAAACGAGGTCAATGAAAAATTCTAATTCAAAAATAAATTAAGAGCTCGTAACTAGCTTCAAAAGCTTTGGACTGTACCAAAACAAAGTAATTGGATGTTGATTACTTTGTTTTTGTATTTAAAATGCAGTTGCTTGATTTTTCGTTTCGTGAAACGATCCCACGTAAGGTGTTCTGAATGTAATTACTTTGTTTATCACTAGGGCAGCCGAGTTAACCTAGTGTTGCTTACTACAAAATTTAATTTCACTATTTTTCATGAGATTCTGGTCGATCTATAACTTTAAAAAAGTAAACAAAGTCTGATTTTTAATTCGGTGGAATTCTGACAGTTGCCATTTAAAAATAGAATGAATTATTCTAGAGTTATTTGTATGAAAAACAGGGTTAACACATGAAGTTCGATTTTACCCCAAGCTAAAGTACCTACCTGAAGTATTTATCAGGCATTTGCCATATGTCTACATGAGGCAATTGATTTTTATTTATAAATATGTAAGTTTTGAATTTATTATCTTTTTTGTGGGAACAGTTTTATCTCTGCTAATATTAAGAAACGTCAGAATTCAACGGAATTAAAATCAGAGTATAATTAGTTTTTAAATAATTATAATTAAGAAAAACTAGTAAAATGAAGTAAATATTAATGTTATCAATAATTTTTTCTTAGAATTTTATTTAAGATGTTTTTAAAATCTTATTCTTATACTTAAGTCTTAATTAGTAGGTATTATTTCTTTAAATCAGGCAACACTTAGACACTGACGAGTGACCACCACGTGATTAGCACGTGATCACTGAAAATGTCAAGAAAATTCAAAATGTCTGCCAAAGTGCCATTTTGGTTATCGTAGATATTTTTTGGATTAAATTCTAAATTGTTGTGTGAACTGGTCGTTGATTTGAGCTTTAGTTCCTCCGGTTAAGTTTATTACAGTGATATTCGTGCAACTGAGAAAAGACTTGTGTTAAGAGATAAGACTTTATATTTTAGTGTATTTTTATTTGGTAACTGAGACAGGACTCTTTGTATTCTTTATAGTTAATGATTAGTGTATTATAGATAAATTACTACTGCTTAGTTAATGCATAGAAAAAATAAATATTTTTTTGAAATAACGTTGTTTTATTTCATAAATTAATCAGGATACGTAGTAGGTACGTATAGAATATATAATATATATGTATATATGTAGGTACTGTACCTACGTATTTATATAAGTAGGTATGTATAGATTCAACGTTAGTTTCAAATGTCGAATCCAGAGGCGCTAGCGATGCATTTCCAATTTTAGGCATAGAGTTCGGTCTCTATTTCATATATAGACAAAGTACTCTGTGGACTACAACAACTGAAATGTCAAAGAGTAATAAACAAAATAGATGTAACGCCATATGTCAGAGACATCAATAACAGCATAGATAGATGGAGCAATATTCTAACAATGAACACGGGTCTTCTCTCAAACTGAGAAGGATTTTAACCATAGTCTACCACGCTGGCCAAGTGCGGATTGGCAGACTAAGTATTCGGAGATTCTGTTTTATTCTTAGAATAGAAAAAAAATTACAAAGTGTAAAAAAATAATAAAAATAAAAGCAAAATAATAAGAGCACCTGCGCCTGTACCGACACTATGTTAGCGAACGGACTAAGTATATGTACTTCACTGGCTTTTAACTGAAGCAATTTGATTACTTGTGGCGCTGATCGCTAAGAAAAGTGAGCGAGGATCTTGGAACTAATGTAAACTGTGACAAGCTATAAGTACCTAGTTATCGACAAGTACAAATTCAAAATTTAAAAACCCCTACATTCGCCATTTTGTGGCGGCGGCCATCTTGGATTTGCATAGTGCTATTCTACTAGTCAAGCCCTTTCATTTGATACTCATTGAAAGGTGAATTAGTCGGGAGTGTTCTTAGCTATGTTTGATGAAAATCGGTCCAAGATGGCCGCCGCCCCAAAATGGCGGGTTACATATTTTTTCACAACTCCCTCAATATGGGTATCAAATGAAAGGGTTTGACTAGTAGAATAGCACTATGCGAATCCAAGATGGCCGCCACCACAAAATGGTGAACGTTGGGGGTTTTTTAATTTTTAATTTATACTTACTTGTTGAAGTCGGTTAATAAATGAAGATTGATTTGATTTTATTTTTATTTGAATCGACCTAAGCGTCATTGAACACTCGGTACTAGCTCGGTACACATATAAGCGGCGGTTTTGGCTACATTGTCGGTGTACCGCCGCGCTTGCTTCGACTTCTGCGCGTCTGTCAAGCTTTTGAGGACCGAGGCGATTTCTAATTCGTACATCATGAACGCTAAGGTTAATAATAAATAAAGTTCGATTTGATTTTATTTTTATTTGAATCGACCTAAGCGTCATTGAACACTCGGTACTAGCTCGGTACACATATAAGCGGCGGTTTTGGCTACATTGTCGGTGTACCGCCGCGCTTGCTTCGACTTCTGCGCGTCTGTCAAGCTTTTGAGGACCGAGGCGATTTCTAATTCGTACATCATGAACGCTAAGGTTAATAATAAATAAAGTTCGATTTGATTTTATTTTATTTGAATCAACCTAAGCGTCATTGAACACTTGGTACACATAAGCGGCGGTTTTGGCTATATTGTCGGTGTACCGCCGCGCTTGCTTCGACTTCAGCGCGTCTGTCAAGCTTTTCAGAACCGACGCGGTTTCTATTTCATACATCGCGGACGGTTTGCCGCTCCTCAAATTTATTACTTCGGGTTCTGGAAAAAATTGCTTGTCTGCATAAAGTCGGTTTACGGACGATAATTTCACGCGATAACGTCAAGAAAACAAAGAGAGATAGATGCGTCACAAGCCGTACTGTTAGGCCGATCGTGTCTTCTCTATCGCTTGTTCCGCACTTTCGCTTGCTCGCGGTATGTGACCGCGAGCACGAGTCTTGTCTTTTCGTTCGCGTAGCCGGCTTTCATCGATTTATAAGACGTTATCGCGTCAAAAAGCAGTAAATAAGCATGTACTTATATACGTAACTATAGCTGACCCCCGCGACTTCGTTCGCGTGTTTTTCTTTGCTATAAACCTCACGGAGCCCGATACCTTTCCAACGAATGCAAAACCGTGGAAATCGGTTCGTGCGTTCTGGAGTTATAGCGTCAGGAAGGAAAACCCGACTTATTTTTATATAGTAGGTACCTAGATAGATTTAAGAAAAATTAAAGCGACTTCAATATATTATACCGAAATAAAGAATAACATAAGGGGAAAATTGTTCCTAACTTGAAAACTACTGAATCGATTAGTGACATTTAGTCTCCTCTCGGAATGGGTAGGGTTTAGGCCGTAGTCCACCACGGTTTACGCTGTTCAAGTGCTGATTGGTAGACTTCACACGGCTTTGAGAACATTATGGAGAACTCTCAGGTGTGCAGGTTTCCTCACGATGTTTTCCTGCACCGTTAAAGCGAGTGTATTTAAATACTTAAGCTGAGATCTATAACGCGTTCTCTGACTCTACTCAGGTCTCAGACACAGGGCAGAGTTAAAACGGGACATAAATCTGTCTCGTTTTAACTCTGTCTTGAGTCTGAGGAGAGTCAGAGTATGTTCTATAGATCTCACCCCTAAAACGCACATAACTCCGAAAGTTGAGGTGAGTGCCGGGCCTCTGACTCGGTCCCCCCGAAAGAGACCCAAGTCTTAACCTCTAGGCTATCAGTGCTTATCGTATTCGTACCCTTACTGCCTCGTTGGTCTAGCGGTTAGCACGTTCGACTGTGGATCACGAGGTCCTGGGTTCGATTCCCGGGTCGGGCCAAAAAAATATGAGGTATTGGATCTTTCTGTCAAGAAATTCTAAGTGCCAGCCCGGAGTTGAAAGTTGGCGGTGTTAGATACACCCCTGTGCCTCGGAGAGCACGTAAAAAGCCGGTCCTGCGCCTAATCTCTCTCCGGTCGTGTCGCATTGGCGTCCCATCGGCATATAGAGAGTCCTATGAGAGTGAGGGAATAGAGAGTGCACCTGTGTATGCGCACACACTTGTTCACTATAATATCTCCTGCGTAGATGGCTAGTCTCTGCCTCGGTTGAGATTGGCCGCCGTGGCCGAAACTCGGTCAGGAGGACATTATTATTCGTACCCTAATGCCCGATCCAGACTCTCCATGAGACTACACGAGGCAACCCGAGTGCGAGAGTGAGGACGGTGCGCTCGTGTCCCCTCGTCTTCCCTCGCCTCGCCTCGCCTCACCTCGCCTCGACAGCGAGGCGAGGAGGAGCGAGGAGGATCGAGAGTCTGGATGGCTGGCACACCTGTAGCTCGCGAATACTCGTGCCGAGAGCCTCTAGGAGGCGCCTCGCGAGTGTCTGGGTCGGACAAAGAATAACTTACTTATATTGTACTTGTCCATTTTCGATCTAAAACTCGGTTGAGCATCACCTGGCATCATGAAAGACGTCACTACTTGTTTTAGATCAGTCCAAATGTTGTTTACTGTATTTTCCCGTCGGCCATGTTGTCTCCCTAATTCGTTCTTCCCGTCTTTTGCATCTGCTTAATAGAAATGTTGCGAGTAGGCACAAGTGGAAAATTATGCAAACACGATGCTCTCCAACTCGGCGCTAGCTCGAGTGTTGGATTTGTACTGTTTGTAGTTTGTGAACCGTAGATTTGTCTCTACGAGTACCTACTTGGTTGGTAGACACGTAGGTAATAGTGATCAAGGTTCTGAGTTCTGACTTTTGGAGCAGGTGGGACGTCGCAGGTTTTCCCACAGGTCGGGGGTTATTTAAATTTTTATACTCTGATTTTTAATTCCGTGGAATTCTGACAGCTGTCATTGTCATTTACAGAGTTATTTGTATGGAAAACAGGGTTAACATCTACGAATTACGATTTTACCCCAAACTCCCTGTCAACATAAAAAGCCATATGTCGCGTAATAATATTAGTCGTTTCGCCCTAAAATAGAAAACACCAAGAGTGGAAACTAGAAAGTGCACACTAACAGCAATAGAAAACAAAAGAAGCACATTGATAAAATTTATTCAAAAATGGAAGTCGAATGACATTATCACCAACAAGTGTCTGTCAGGCATTTGTCATATCTACATACATACGGCAGTTAATTTTTATATACATAAGTTTTTTAATTTTTTATCTTTTTTGGGGGAATTGTTTTATCTCTGGTAACATTACGAAACGTCAGAATTCCACGGAATTAAAAATCAGAGTATAATTAAGATACAGTTATTAGGTACTTACCATTAGTTTTGATCGCAAGCACGATGCTTTCCAATTCGTCGCTAGCTTCAGTCTTGGGTTTGTAGTTTGTGAACAGTTTGCGAGCCGCGCCGGGTATCCTGTCAGCAGGCAGTTTGCGGGTCGACGCGTCGTCATCGGAGCGGTTGTCACCTTTGCGAACTTGGAGCACTACGTAACCATTCATGAGGTTTACCGTCGCTAGACCTGAAAGTTTGCTCATTTGCAGGGCGTACCTACTTAAATAGCCCGGCCAAGTTCAAAATTCAGCTCTGTCGGAAATACTGCTAATTGAAATGTCTATTTTGACCGGGATAGTAATTTAAATAAAAGAAATTACTTACCAATTAAAAAATGTGCTATAATCATGTCAGAAAAATATTTTATTTTCACTGTGAACGCAATATTAATTCTGTACTTCACAAAACTAATTTGCAATAAATTACATATTGATTACTAATTTTCTTTAATTAATTTTATCATTAAACATGGTGGGCAATTGTTTTTTTATCGTAAATTAATTAATTATTTTACTACTAGGTAATCGCCTATCGAAAACTTAGCGCTATACTTACTAGGTACCAAAACATAATCCAATAGCAATAACCATTTGTCTCACGGAAGAGAAAAAACATATTCATTTATTTATCTATGATTTGTCTTTATAGACTTGTAGTAATAAGGTAAAGTCTCCTTATTCCGTGGTATTCTAAAATTGGCACCCAATTCCGAGGTATATAGAAAAACAGCGTTTTCAACCGATCCCCAAGCTATTTTTTACTGCAACATATCTTAATCAATTGATAGTTTATCATTCCATAGATAAATGACGAAATTGTTAGTTTTATATGTATATGTTTTAAAATAACCGGCAAGTTTTACACTAGCAGCCGGCCCGAACGCATGTTTCATACATTTTGGACCTCGTGCACGAAATACCTACATTTTTTTAAATAGTGTTTATCCGTTAATTTTGAGCTTTATTTGTTTTTATTTAGATTTGAATATTTGAAGGACTATATTTTCAATTGAAAACAATCAACTTTTGTGAATATTTGTAAAGAAATTAAGGTGAAAATAGGTTTTGAAAATACCTCGGCGTTAGGTGCCAAATATTTAAGCCGGTTCCTAACGCCGTGGTATACCGCGGAATTGCGATTTCATAGACTTCATAACTTTTTCAATTTTTAGAGTCGTTTTATGTTAAATACTTCTTGTTTCGGTTTTGAATATTTAAATAGGCAATAAGGTTACAGAGTCCTAATTACGAGGTACACTTTGGCGTCTCAATCACTAACTATACCGTGTCAAAGTTTACCTATTTAGGTAATTTATTGATAGATTGTATGGGAAAGCTAAAGAAAATTAATTTAAAAGAAAATTAAATTTATACATATTTCGATGCAATTTTGAGAGAGTATTGTACATATTTATGAAGATAATCTAATTAAGCTTTAAATTATTTGTTTATTATGGAAAAATCTTTTCTTTTTTAACACTCGGAATTAGGAAACGTGTTTTTTGTTACAAAACTCAATTCCGTGGTATTACCTCGGAATAAGGTTCTATGAGCCCCTAATTACGTGGTATGGATAGAAATACTACCTCGGAATAAGGTTCTATGAGCCTCTAATTACGTGGCATGTATAGAAATAAAATACAGGATGCTCACAATATTTCAGTATGGTTTCAGTTACACCAAGTATCATTCGCGTTCAGTCACGCAAACATTCATATTCTAAAACGTTTATCTTATTATTGCTCGTGCGATTCATTCACTGACTCACTCATTGATCACCCCTCCTGTAAAATTTTGTATAAAAAATTTTTTTTTCACTAATGATTCCGTATAGAAGACAAAAATTCATTCGGAACAAAAATATGGAGAGAGCTGATGATTGAGGATTTCGGAGACGGGTGAACAGCACTCTTAAGGTATTGAAGATAGGAGGGGGGTGCTTGAGCAAATGTCATTCAAAACGTCATCCAATTGGCAGTGAGCTGAAAAAAATTCAAAATGGCGAAAAAAAGATGGCCGCCATACAAATTTCGTCGGTGTCCACCTCGAAGGGTAAAAAAATGGAAGAGTGGTTTCCTAGCAACAGATGATCAGGATCCAAAGGTCTATTCGATGAATAGAAAAAAAACCAAAATGGTGGAATTTATTTTTCCATAGAAAATGTATGGCGAATATTGAAGAGACTACAAGTTGTAAACTATGCAAGGCTTTGATGTGGTTTTTTGGAGAAATCTCAAAAAAAATATGGGAAGATATGATGATTGAGGGTTCTGAAGATGGTTGAGGAGCCCGGGCAGGGTATTGTAGATAGGTGGGAGGTGCTCAAGCAAAAATTACTCGAAACCTCATCCAGTTGGCACTGAACTGAAAAAAACCCCAAAATGGCAGATTCAAAATGGCGGCTATACTAATTTCGTCGATGTCTCACTAAGTATAAAAGATGGAAGAGTATTTTCTGGGCAAAATATGATCAAGACCTAAAGATCTACTAAATGGATAGAAAATAAATCAAGATGTCAGAATTTATTTTTCCGTACAAATTGTTTTTTCATTGATGGTTTCGTATAGAAGACAAAAAATCATGCGAAGGAAAAATATTGAGACAGCTGATGATTGAGGATTTAGGAAATGGATGCACCTATTGAAGATTGGTGGGTGGTGCTCAAACAAATATCACTCGAAACATCATCCGATTGGCAGTGAGCTAAAAAAACGCTTGTACAAATGTAAAATTAGTTTTTTTTTTAAGAAATCTCATCCTTACAAATTATTCGGAGCAAAAATACGGAGAGTGATGATGATCGTAGGTTTGAAAGATGGGTGAGGGGCACAGCCAGGGGCACATTCTAGATAGGTAGGAGTATATATATATATATACAGTAGTACAATATTATACAGTAGTAATACAGAGTACAATATTATACTGCCTGCCTTCCGGTCACCCGTGGACTCCACGAGACGGGATGACAGGCCCTTAAAAAAGGACCTAGCATCCTCGCCCTACGAACCCATGGTCTCCTCCCCAAAAGGCACAAATATGAAATTATTTTCTATATTTTCATATTTGCGCCTCTTGGCCCTTTCCGCCTTAGTGGCTGCTGCTCCGGCCGCCACGGAGGTCACCTGTATGTGAGACAATGCCAGTGTATCCACACACGTGGCATCCCATCCAAGCTACCTCCTTTGCTTCCATGGAACAAGAGTCACACCGTCATACCTAAACCTGTCATGTTATCAAATCTAAGATTTTTGTCGAACAGCTGATTGCTAACCTAGTGAGTACAGAGGCCTTATGCCGAATTTGTACATTGGGGAAACGATGATAGAAATTCGAGTATCGAAACACATTGACTAACATGACTTGAGAGTGAAATGCAACTAAACTGGCTGGTTTTAAGGTTTGAGTCCGCCAATATATTCAGCCATTCGTCTACGCTCCAAGCAGAAATTTTTAAAATAAATATTCGAAGTACCCTACTACATTATGATTTTATAATCTTATTTGATTGTAAGAGCATTAGGGTTAATTTTGCTCTGATATTATAGTTTTTCGATATTCAAATCTAGTACCGTTTTCGAAGTGTGCAAGCTCGAACTAACCATACAGGTCGTTAACTTACATTCGTACGCACCGCCTTGAATTTATTGAGGCTCGCGGTACTGTCAAAGGAAGTAAAGGCCACGCGACTTCAAGACCACTATTTGACTCCTATTAAGTTTTGATCATCTTTTGCTAAAAAAACTACTCTTCCATCTTTTATACTTAGTGAGATAATCACCGACGAAATTTGTATGGCCGCCATCTTGTATCCACCATTTTGGGTTTTTCTTCAGCTCAGTGCCAATGGGATGAGGTTTGAGTAATTTTTATTTGAGCACCTCCCACCTATCTACAATACCCTGCCCGGGCTGCTCAACCGTCTTCCAAACCCTCAATCATCATGTCTTCCCATATTTTTCTTTGAGAGTTCTCCAAAGAGCCGCATCAAAGGCCTGCATTGTTCACAACTTCTCTCTCAATATTCGCCATACATTTTCTATGGAAAAATAAATTCCGCCACTTTGATTTGTTTTTTCTATTTATCGAATAAACCATCGGATCCTGATCATCTTTTGCCAAGAAACCACTCTTCTATCTTTTATACCTTCCGAGATGGAGACCGACGAAATTTGTATGGCGGCCATCATATTTTCGCCATTTTGACTTTTTTTTCAGCTCACTGCCAATTGGATGACGTTTCGAGTGACATTTGCTCGAGCACCCACCTATCTTCAATACCTTAAGCGTGCCCATCGCTCGTCTCTGAAATCCTCAATCATCAGCTCTCTCCATATTTTTGTTCTCAATGAATTTTTATCATCTATACGAAACCATTTGTGAAAAAAATAATTTTCATACAAAATTTTACAGGAGAGGTGATCAATCAGTCAGTCAGTCAGTGAGCGAATGAATCAGCACGAACAGCTATATATATATTAATAATATACATATATTAATATTTTAAACACAAACATAATTAAACAATTCATACGTATCGAATTGATTTTGAAATCTATTAATAAATACAGTTCATTTTTGAACACCATGTAGAATTCATTCTACTCGTTTCCCTTTGAATTTTGTACCCTCGGAATTAGGAGCCATTTGCCTCGGAATTAGGATTTTTACCTCGGAATTGGAGCATTCGGACTTTCTTCATATTTAATTTAATTTTACATTTAAATCAAGTTGTAATTGTTGTCCTTTTAGGATATTTCAAGAGTTAAATAAATAACGCTTCTGATAAAAATAGCCAGTTCTTCAGAAAGGTGTAGTAAATGCTTAATTTTTGACGTTCTTTCGAGTTTTTATGAAAATACCACGGAATAAGGGGACTTTACCTTAGTAGGTTAGTATTTTGCAAACCGGCAATGTAAAGCGTGCACATCTTGCGCTCAATGCCACGCGATCGGCGTCCGGCCGGAGAGAACTTTAGGTATTTAGGCGTCAGCTGATTGCATTACATTGCGAGCTTTTAAAAAGTACAGGAAATATTTTAATTTTTTTTATGGTATCTTGTCATTCATCATTACATACTATTTACCTGTCTTCGTTTTCGACAGCTGTCCCTTATGTGTACCTATGTTAGCAGTGGTTAGCATATTCGACTGCAGATCACGAGGTCCCGCGTTCGATTCCCGGGTTGGGCAAATAAAATTGTTAGGTACTGCGTTTTTCTGACAAGAAATTCTCTGTGCCAGCCCGGAGTTGGAAGCTTGGAAGCTGGTATCTCACGTTCACCCCCGTGCCTCGGAGAGCACGTTAAGCAGTCCGTCCCGGTCATTATCACAATCATGTGACAATAGTCATTAAAGTCTACCAACCCGCATTCGAGCAGCGTGGCGGGCTCTAAAACCTCTCTCTCCTATGAGAGAGAAGGCCTGTGTCCAGCAGTGGGACGTTAAAAGGCTGTAGTGGTAGAAATCTCAACAACCAAGGGATTAATAAAACACTAAAAACACGTCTTGATTTATATACATTTTATTCACATCAATGTTTTTTACAATTATTAACTTGTAGATATTGTGGTCAATTCTGTTGTACACAATCTCTAAACCTAAACTAAATTGACAAGTTTAAAAATAGTGCTATCTTTTTCCGCATGGAGCATTGTGAAAGAGGTAGGAATATATTTAGTGCTGTCATTTTAGTTTAGGTTTAGAGATTGTGTACAGCAGAATTGGCCACATTGCGGCTAATTCTGTTGTACCTACACAATCTCTAAACCTAAACTAAAATGACAGGTCTAAATCTATTGCTATCCTTTTCTGCAGTGAGCACTGTGAAAGAGATAGGAATAAATTTAGACCTGTCATTTTAGTTTAGGTTTAGAGATTGTGTACAACAGAATTGGCCACGATTATCTACTTATTTAAATTTTCATAATGTTCTGGTGATCGGCATACTTACGCTGGAAACACACTTAAACGGCGCGCCGCGACACGTAAGTGTGTTTTCGGCGTTAGTACGACTTTGCATACTACTTATGTATATACAAAGTATAAGGTCCGGCACACACCGAGCGCAGCGCAGCGCATTTCTGAAAACACTGAATAATTAACTTTACGACTATTGACATACGGTCGCGCGGTACGGTAGGCGCGAGCACGCGCGCGCGCTTTTATTCTTGGAATGAAATACATATTGACCGTAGTCCGTATGTCAATAGTCGTAAAGTTCATTATTCAGTAATCTCAGAAAATGCTCTGCGCTCGGTGTGCGCCGGGCCTTAGGAGATTGCTTTCGTAAACTAAGCGCTAATATTATACTACCTCGCAATCCAATACCAATAACAATTTGTTTTATTTTCCCCGGAATTTCTAATAGTACGTACAAGTCACGACAAATAAGTCTAGCATTGACCTTCAATGTGCAGAAGTAGAAAATGAGGTACCTCGGGGTGTGAGGGGGTCGCGGGGAGGCCGTGGGGATCGTTCGTAAGCACTGATTAGCTCTCGCGGATCCCTCGTAAGCGCTGATTGGCTCTCCAATCGTAGTGTCCCGCTCACTCGTACGACGCTGCGCGCACTTGAAGGTCAGCGCTTGACTTACGTGCCGGGGGTTATATCTTGTCAGTAATCGTCACTACTAATACGTCCTGTGTTTGTTTTCGATAGAGGTCCCTTTACACCCTTTATATATAAGTATTTCTTAAATTACTCGCTCGTCGATTGCTTTATTTCAAGCCCAGGGGGGTTATTCTGTAACTTAGTTACCAACTGAAAATAGTTGCCAACGAATTAGTTCGATATACATTGCTGCTTTACTGTGTGAAATTATGAAAACACTTTATAATTTCCCACAGTAAAGCAGCAATGTATATCAAATTTATTCGTAGTGTGTACACTAGTGTGTTGCTGCCCAGGTCAGCTCACAGTGAACAGAATAGGTACCTAGTGTGACACTAGGTACCTATTCTGTCCACTATGAGTTTTCATATGCCTAGACAGCCTAGATAAATTTATTTTTTGCATTTTAATTTGTTCTGACAAACCTCACAAGAATACTATTCTGTCTCCAACTATATATAAGTATTTTTATGTACAAGTTCTTCGGACAAACGCCACAAGCAAAAAGGTTTATCTATTTCCGGCAATATGTAGGTACCTTTAATTTACGTTTTCTTTAATTTACCCCTCCGGCACAGTACACAGACACAACCAGTAGTGAAACTACCTACAAACGTTCGAAACGGCTCACTCACACAAACATGCGCATCGACGAAACCATTTAGCCGCAGTCGCTACTGACATTCACGCGAAAACCCGGTAGGGGTCTCGTCGATGCGCATGTATGTGTGAGTGAGCCGTTTCGAACGTTTGTGGGTAGTTTCACTACTGGCTGTAATCTGTTTACTGTGCCTCCGGTGTGATTGACATGACATTATGTGCGATTTTAATGTGCTTTTAGTTGCAAATCTTCTTTTACACAGGTCACAAGTAAAAGGTTTTTCTCCAGTGTGAGTCTTCATGTGCTCTGTCAAATTACGTTTCTGGGTAAATTTTTTCTGACACACGTCGCAAGAGACAGGTCTCTCACCAGTGTGAGTCATCATGTGCAATTTTAAACTACCCTTCTGTGTAAATTTTTTCTGACACACGTCACAAGAATTCGGTTTTTCGCCAGTGTGAATCCTCATATGCAACGCCAAACATTGTTTCTGTGTAAATGTCTTCTGACATACGTTACAAGAGAAAGGATTATCATCACTATAGTGAGCGATCATGTGTTTCGTCAGAGAATTTTTATGTTTAAATATTCTCTGACACAGAACACAAGAGAAAGATTTCTCCTTATAAGAGTGAGTATTCATGTGAGTGGTTAAAAATATTTTCTGTTTGAATTTTTTTTGGCACACGTCGCAAGAAAAACGTTTCAGACAAGTTTTGTCCCTCACGTGATTCGTATAACAACCTTTAATTTTAAATGTTTTCTGACACAGCTCACATCGTAACGACTCCCCACCGGAGTCCAGCGGAGGGGTATCTGAAAGGGGTAAAAATATTTTTTATTTTATTTTTTATTCTCACTTATAGAACTAACGTCACTAGACTCTGAACTACTAGAGTACAGAGACGTCTGACTAGAGAACTAGCGTCACTATACCCGTATTACTAATTCCCCGGAATTCTGACAGCTGTCATTGTCATTTACAGATGAGTTATTTGTATGGAGAACAGGGTTACCATCTACGAAGTACGATTTTACCCCAAACAACTTTAATACCCTGTCATCATAAAAAGCCATATGCCGCGTAATAATATTACTCGTTTCGCCTTAAAATAGAAAACACCAAGAGTGGAAACTAGAAAGTGCACACTTACAGCAAAAGAAAACAAAAGAAGCACATTGAAAAAATTTATTCAAAGTAAGAAAAGTATGAGTCATTTGGCGCCGACTCCAAAAAATTATATATTATTTGAGTTAGGTAGTTTAATCGTCAATCTAAATAAATAAAAAATATTTTAAACTAGTTCGAATCTTTTGAAGTCGGTTCATTTTTCTTTGAAAAAAATTATTTTATGCTTTTTAGTGATTTGTTTTCTTTATATTCATAATAATATAAATGAGAACTATGTTAAATAGATTATGACCTATATATTATTAATTATTATTAAATATCCTGTGACATATATGCATTTTATGTGTCATACTAAGTATAGGTGAATGGTTTTATGATGTTCTAACCCAACCTAACCTACCTTCCGATCTATACAAGATTAGTTTATATGCGTACTACTCTTGTATAATTTGGAAGACCTAGACTAAAAAGTAATTTACAATCTATACGCAACCAGTTTCACACCCGTGCGGTTTGGCTTTGTATAGCATGGAAATACACGTAACCGTGCACAAACTCCAAGGAATCACTCTACAGTACAGCTGTACTGACTTCGGCCCAAAAGTTTTTGCAAAAGGTCAATGTTACGTAGGCGTAGCAGAGTGAAGTCTTTAGACAGAATAGCTATATTAGACTTCAGCAATAGGCCTGGCAATATCAGAGAACATATTAGTGACATATGTATAGATTTATGCTTATAACTTCGTAAGTAAAAATGATAACTCGATGTGTTATATACTAAAACCTTCTTGAAAGTATGTAGATTACGATAGTGAAACAATCATCAAAATCGGTTCATTAGTTGCGGAGATAATCGCGAACATACTTACATACATACATACATACATACGGGTCGAATACAGAACCTCCTTTTTTTGAAGTCGGTTAAAAATGGATGTCGAATGACATTATCACCATGAAGTGTTTGTCAGGCATTTGTCATATCTACATGCGGCAGTTGATTTGTATTTGCATAAGTTTTGAATTTTTTATCTTTTTTGTGGGAATTGTTTTATCTCTGGTAACATTACGAAACGTCAGAATTCCAGGGAATTAGTAATACGGGTATAGACTCTGAACTACTAGAGTACAGACACAGAGACGTATGACTAGAGAACTAGCGACTTTGATCTCGTAGGGCTGCTTCAAAAATGAATTATCCTTAATTATATCTTCTAACAAGTTCGTAAAATTAAACCCGACTACGCTAAATAATTTAATTCAATATCTATATCTTCTATCTATCTATATCTTTTTCTTCTATACAATATAATAAAACTGTAACAGATCCAATTCTGTACATTGAAGATATTTTGAAAATTTTTATTGAGAGGCACTATAATCGATACTGAAGCCAAAACTGCAATTTTTTTCATTTTTGTCTGTCTGTATCTTGGCCGAACATCACACCGAAATTACTGAATGGATTCGAATGAAACTTGGTACGATTTGAGTTTATACTCCGAGGTAGGACATAGGATACTTTTATCCCGAAATTCAGCACGGTTCCCTTGGGAGAGGGGAAGAAAGTTAAAACGTGTATTTAGCTGTAATTCATTAACGCGTAGTTCGATTTTTAAAACTCATTCTTTTTTTGTTAGAAAGGTAGTACTTTAAGTATTGTCCCGTAAATATTTCAAAGTCATAGGTTTTTTAGTTCAGAAATGACAGACATTTATTGGGTTCAAATAACTTGGGACCCGGATCTTTGAACGTACGTACGTAATGTACCGTTCTTATAATGTTACCAGAGATAAAACAGTTCCCATAAAAAGATATAATGAATTCCAAACTCACATAAATAAAAATCAATTGCCTCATGTAGATATTATGAGAAATGCATGACAGATACTTCAGGTACTTTAGTTTAGGGTAAAATCGAACTTCAGGACGTGGTAACCCTGTTTTTCATACAAATAACTCATTCTATTTTTAAATGACAACCGTCAGAATTCCACAGAATTCAAAATCAGAGTATAATCTGAAACTGAGTAAAACTATTTATCACACAACCACTGAGTTTCCTTTTAAAGTTTGTATGTAAATGAATAATACAAACTAATTACATTTTAAGAAAAATTAAATAAACTTCGGTCCAGCAATTTGAGAAATCAGTGTACCAATCAAAAATATTAGTGCCATGGGTACTTACATTTACGCGTGTAACTTCGAATATAAGAATGATAATAGGTGTTATATATACCTACTAAAACCTTCCTGAAAGTGTGTAGATTACGATAGTGAAAAAATCATTAAAATCGGTCCATTGGTTTTTCAAACAATCACGAACATACGTATACATATGTCATCATCATCATCATCATCATGATCAACCCATTACCGGCTCACTACAGAGCACGGGTCTCCTCTCAGAGTGAGAAGGGTTTTGGCCATAGTCTACCACGCTGGCCAAGCGGATTGGCAGACTTCACACACCTTTGAGAACGTTATGGAGAACTCTCAGGCATGCAGGTTTCCTCACGATGTTTTCCTTCACCGCGTTAAAGCAAGTGATATTTAAATACTTACTTAAAACGCACATAACCCGGGATTGAACCCATGACCTCCGATTAGAAGTCGGTCGTCCTAACCACTAGGCTATCACAGCTTATTATACATATGTGCCAAATACAAAACCTCTTTTTAGGGTTCCATAGTAAACAAGGAACCCTTATAGTTTCGCCATGTCCGTCCGTCTGTCTGTCTGTCCGTCCGTCCGTCCTCGGTTTATCTCAGAGACTATTAGTGCTAGAAATCTGTAATTTGGATTTTGGCATGGGTATAAATATTAATCACGCCGACAAAGTGGTGAAATAAAATTTTGATAAATATTTTTTTTAGGGTAGCTCCCCTACATGTAAAGTGGGGATGAATATTTTTTTCTCGTCTACCCCATAGGGTGGGGTATCGTTCAATAGGTCTTTTAAAAATACTGTGGGCGTGGGAACATCTAGATCCGTTTGTAAAATATAATGTTTTAAAGTGCTAATTTTTATTAGAGTCAAGTGTCCCCCCCCTCTATCAGGCAAATGGCAGTATATAGGGACTTGAAAAAATTCACAGCAGTAGTATATATAATCAATTTTAAAGGAAAACTATCACGGCTAAGTAGAGTTCACAGGTTAAGGAGTTAAGTATATCTGTTTTTCGAGGATTGTGACTACGGAACCCTACACTGCGCGTGGCCCGCCACGCACTTGGCCGGTTTTTTTTGAAGTCTCTTTAAAATACACTGGCTCTTACATGCGGCAATATGCGATCACCTGAACGGTTTCATGCTGTACAAATCTCAACAACCAGGGGATGAATGAAACACTGAACACGTCTTTATGTATAATCAATTTATTCAATTCAAACAAACATCCATAAATTACGTCACACTTTTTTTGAGTTTTTTTTGCCCCCCCCCCCATCCTTTTCACAGCTCAGGTGGGCTATTCTCTAACTTAGTTACCAACTGAAAATTATAGCCACCGGATAAGTTCGATATACATTGCTGCTTTACTGTGTGAAATATAAACAGTGATTTCATTTCGCACATTAAAACAGCAATGTATATCGAACTAATAAAATACCCACTGGTCACATTTGTGAGACCCCCCCCCCTAGTGTGACGTCACATATTTAGCTATTTTACATCTAGAAATTTAATTTAAACAGCTTGACTCTTTCTATTTACAGTTTTAAAGTGATTTAAACAATTTTTACATTTTCTACATTTTTTTAATTTTACAATTACAAATATTTACCTACCTAATATGTACAAGAATTTTATATTTTTTAAATATATGTATACACATTCATAATGTCCATTTATATACAAGACTAAACAATTATACTACAATATTATAATACAAGTTTAAACCTACATTTTCAGTTATCATCACTACTACTAGGTACCTGTCTTTGTTTTCGATAAAGGTCCCTTTACACCATTTATATATTTCTAATGTTACTCGCTCGTCGATTACTTTATTTCAAGGCCTTATTTTAAGGCAGCAATACACTATTCTCTCCATATGTTTTCATATGTTTCAGTTTTCATATGGCTAGATAATTTTTTTTTCTTTGATCTACGCCTCCGATGTGACATTACGTGAGATTTTAATTTGCCTTTACTTGCAAATCTCCTTTCACACAGGTCACAAATAAAAGGTTTCTCTCCAGTGTGAGTCCTCATGTGCTCTATCAAATTATGTTTCAGTGTGAATTTTTTCTGACACACGTCGCAAGACACAGGTCTCTCACCAGTGTGAGTCCTCATGTGCAACTTTAAAGTGCCTTTCTGTGTAAATTTTTTCTGACACACGTCACAAGAATTCGGTTTTTCGCCAGTGTGAATCCTCATGTGCAACGCTAAACAATGTTTCTGTGTAAATGGTTTCTGACATACGTTACAAGAGAAAGGATTGTCACTAGAGTGAGCGATCATGTGCCTAGTTAAAGAACTTTCTAGTTTAAAATTTCTCTGACACAGAACACAAGAGAAAGGTTTCTCATCAGAGTGAGTAGTCATGTGCAAAGTCAAAAGTGTTTCCCGTTTAAATTCTTTCTGACATACGTCACAATTGAAACGTTTTAGACAAGATTTAGCCCTCACGTGTTTCGTAAAACTACCTTTCACTGTGAATGTTTTCTGACACAGCTCACAACAAAACGACTTCTCACCGGAGTCCAGCGGAGGGGCGCCTGAAAGGGCAAAAAATATTTAATTTTTTTAACGCAGCAGGTGTATGGTTTCCATACAAAAGTGCCCGTTTACCTGTCTGTTTTAGCGGAGTAGGTACCTAAATACCTAATCTGAAACTGAGTAAAACTACATATCTGTCCCATGACAGCTAAAAGAGTTTTGCTTTTAAAAAGTTGTGACCGTAGCGTTTTTATAAAGGGTGTGTGAGGACCGGTATTGGAAACGAAGACAGCTGGTAATACTAGTGATAATTATTGACAAAGTACCGTTACATGTGGTAAAAAGGTGGTAGGCGGTAAAACAATTTTTTTTTTGCCTTGATAACGTCTTCTTGATATTTCTTGATAAATCGATGAACGCCGGCTACACGCACGAAAAGCATGACTCATCGTTACGGTTCCGAGCGTGCAAGCGAGCGCGGAACAAGCTATAGAGAGGTGCTATCGGACTATATAATACTAGCTTCTGCCCGCGGCTTCGCCCGCGTGAATTTCGGTTTGTCACAAATCCCGAGGAAATTGTGAATTTCCGGTTCCCGCTTTTCCAACCTTTATACCTACTTTCAAGGAAGTTTACTATAGTAATCTACCTATTATAGCTGTAGCAATAGATTTCGGGTTTTTCAAAATCCCGTGGGAACTGCAGACTTTTCCAGGATAAAAAGTAGCCTATGTGTTAAGTCAGGGCATAATTTATCTCGATTCAAAACAGCCAAATCGGTTAGTACACACACACACACGCACACACACTTTCGCCTTTATAAAATTAGTGTGAGTTTGATCAAATAGACGATTGGGCAAAAAAAAAATTATAATGTTTCCTTATTTCACTATTGAAAGTTCGTTCGCTGAAGGAGCAACAGAGGGTATGTTTGACATTTTTAAAATTGAAACTGGATTGAAAAAAAAATAGAATTTTAAAAATGTATACTCTGAGAGGGTATGGCAGGTGAACTGTATTATTATATATATAAGAATATTTATGTTTATATAGAAAATCTACTTACATAATATCAAATGAAAGTATATTTTTAATGTAATACGTAATTTTAATTGCTTCGTTAAAGTTTTTACCGCAGTTTAACAAATAGTATATTATATCTTTCCAATATTATTCCGCCGTCGATTGCTTTATTTCAAAGCCTGGGCAGAAATTAACTATTCTCTCCACTATGAGTTTTCATATGCCTAGATAATATTGATATTATACATATTATCCAATATTATTCGGCCGTTGATTGCTTTATTTCAAAGTCTGGGCAGCAATCTACTACGATTTATTCACTCCACTACGAGTTTTCATGGTTAGATTTTATTTTTTGCACTTTGCTCTGACCAACCTCACAAGAATACGCTTCTGTATCTATCCTCATATCACATATTATGTCTCGTTAAACTATATGTATACAACTTCTTCGCACAAACGCCACAAGAAACAAAGGTTTACCTCCGGTGTGTCACAGTGTGCCTTGTTAATTTACTTCTACTTACAAATCTTCTCTCACACAGGTCACAAGTGAAAGGTTTCTCGCCAGTGTGAGTCCTCGTGTGCTCCGTTAAATAATGTTTCTGTGTAAATGTTTTCTGACACACGTCACAAGAGAAAGGTTTCTCACTAGAGTGGGCGATCATGTGCCTCGTCAAAGAGCTTGCCAGTTTAAATTCTCTCTGACATATGTCACAAAAAAGACGTTTCACGCAAGATTTAGCCCTCACGTGTTTCATAAAGAAACCTTTCACTCTAAACTGTTTCTGACACAACTCACAACATAACTTCTCAACGGAGTCCAGCCGAGGATTATCTGAAAGGGTAATAAAAAAATATTTAAGTAAAAAAAAAATATCTGAGCAAGATGCTCTGTCAATCATAATCATTATACAGCCCCGCACACTGGGCCACTAGCGACGACGACTACTCTAGCGGCACGCTATGATGGCCGGTTTGACGTTTGTCCGCTCATGAAGTTCCGTATTAATTGATAACGACTTTGAAGGAAATAATTGTATTACTTTATTGACGATAGTGATGTGCAGAGATTCATAAATTTTATCGAATGTAGTTTTAGGTTTAGGACTCAAAATTTATTTATTAAATTGATTTCTTAAATGTATACAAGTGTAGAAAAATCAGTTTGCACCATTTAAGGGGTGAATGTACTTGTGAATATGAACAATTTTCACTATGTGGACAAACCTGTGATTATGAAAGAGATGTGAAAATAGATAATATTATAGAAAACGAACATATAATTATTAATGTATGTGATGATAGCAGTGACGACAGTGAAAATAGTAGTATGGACGAATCTGATTAATTATGGCCTTTTGTGGCACCTTTTTTGGTATCTTTTGTATTCATATGTTTCTTGTGTGCATATAAAGTATGTATATTCATTTTCGTTCAAATATTCAGTTCGTTCAAATAAATTAAATAAACATATACATTTTTGTTTTATTAAACCTATTTAATCAGGTACAAAAACAAAACTTAATTGTTTTTTGTTCGAGAATAAATTGACATTCCACATCACTATTGTAATGTGTCAAACCGGCCTTCATAGCGTGCCGCTAGTTTAGTGGCCGCCACAAGTCGCGGAAGAAATTTTTCATGCATTTTCTTGTGGCTCGAACGCGGGCACTCGAGCGCTCAGTGTGCGGTGGTATCATATAAAATGTATGAAAATCTCTTCCGCGACTTATGGCCGGCCACTAGTCATCGCCACCAGTGGCCCAGTGTGCGGGGGCTGTTAAGGCTTTTAATAATATTATAATAAAGTTAAATACGGGTACATACCACGATAAAAACGATTGTTTATGTGTCAACATTTCGATCCAGTTGCACGGACCGTGGTCAGGACGACACTGCGGCGCTGCGCGGGGTGAAGTTTCAGCTGTCACGGGCAGTATCGAACTACCCGCATTCCCACTGCTTTCGCAAGAACTTCACGAGCTGGCCGGCAAATCGTGATATGTACCGTGTTTTACTTCATATTATTTCAATTGGACTTTGAAATCACGTAAGCACTGACTACTCGCAATTTGTAAATTTGCGGCCGAATGATATTATTATTATTTATCACTGACTTGATATCAACATCGGGTATAAGGGGAACGTTATAGGAAACATAGCGGTCGCTGTAGACAGGTAATAAGTAGTGCTGATTACTGACAAGATACCACAAAAAAAAAGCGCGAAAAAAATTAAAATATTTTCTGTATTTTTTAAAAGTTCGCAATTTAATGCGATCAGCTGACACCTAAATACTTGAATTTGTCCCCGGTCGCCCGCCGCTCGCGGGGCATTGACCCCGAGTTGTACACGCTCACATTGCCGTTTTGAAAAATACTTAATACTAATACTACACATATAAGACAAATGGTTATTGCCAATTGGTACTGGATTTTATTTAGGTAGTATAATAATAGCGCTTAGTTTTCGATAGCGGTCCCCTCATACCCGTGTAAACAAAAACATTATTACAGGGTACCTAGACAATTTAATAATGCCAATATACCGACTTAAACGGACAAAAAAAATCGTCTTACGTAATGAGCATAAAAATCTATAACAAACTAATAACTACATTAATATAAAAAAGTCATGGACAAAACTTTTTAAAAGAAAATACTTTCAATGGTTGTATTGATAAATAATTTTACTCAGTTTCAGATAAGGTCATCGTCATCATGACGATTACCGGCCCACTACAGATCACAGGTTTTCTTTCAGAAGAGGTGTAGTAGCAATGTCGATGTAGCAAACTACATCGAAAATATTATGAAGGTAAAGGAGGAAGAGGAGAAACAAGTATAAATTAAGAATTAAAAAAACCCCCGACATTCGCCATTTTGTGGTGGCGGCCATCTTGGATTTGCATTGTGCTATTCTACTAGTCAAGCCGTTTCATTTGATAAGCAGCAGCGATCTTGGAACGATTTTCATCAAACATAGCTAAGCCCTCATACGCATTAGCGGTTGCGGTAGCGGTGCGGCTAGCCGCTTTTTATATTTTTATACTAGAGAATGCCCGCGGCTTCGCCCGCGTGAATTTTGGTTTTTCACAAATCCCGAGGGAGTCGTGGATTTCCGGTTCCCATTCCCGCTCCCTTTTCTAACCTTTACACCTACTTTCAAGGAAGTTTGCTATAGTAATCTACCTATAGTTGTAGCTAGAGATTTCGGTTTTTTTCAAAATCCCGTGGGAACTGTGGATTTTTCCGGGATAAAAAGTAGCCTATGTTTTAAGTCAGGGTATAATCTATCTCCTTTCAAAATTTCAGCCAAATCGGTTTAGTAATTGCGGCGTGATTGAGTAACAAACATCCAAACATCCAAACATCTAAACATCCAAACATCCACACTTTCACATTTATAATATTATAGTAGGATAGTAGGAGGATTAGTAGGATTAGTAGGATAGTAGGATTAGTAAGATTGGTATTGTGATAGCTTCTGCCCGCAGCTTCGCTCGCGTAAATTTCGGTTTTGAACAAATCCCGAGGGAATCGTTGATTCCCGGTTCCCGTTCCCGATCCCTTTTCCAACCTTTATACTTTCTATCAAGGAAGTTCGCTATAATAATCTACCTATAGTTGTAGATATAGACTTCGGGTTTTTCAAAATCCCATGGGAACTGTGCATTTTTTCCAGGATAAAAAGTAGCCTATGTGTTGCCAATGCATGCAACACAGCAAACTATTGCAATAATGTGTTATGTGAACGTGATTTACCTAAGAACAGTCAGCGCCCTCTATGGCGTTTTTGGAAGATTATATCTATTTTAGTCCCACAGGAATACTTTTCCGGGATAAAAAGTAGCCTATGTTTTAAGTCAGGGCATAAGCTATCTCCATTCAAAATTTCAGCCAAATCGGTTCAGTAGTTGCGGCGTGATTGAGTAACAAACATCCAAACATACAAACATACAAACATCTAAACATCCAAACATCCACACTTTCACATTTATAATATTAGTAGGATGCAACCGCTCATTTTGTACGCACTAAGCGCTCGTACGCATTAGCGGTTGCGGTAGCGGTTGCATATAAAAAATATAAAAGCGGCTAGCCGCACCGCTACCGCAACCGCTAATGCGTATGAGGGCTTAGAATACTCCCGACTAATTCACCTTTCAAACAAAAACAATCCGCATTTAAATCGGTTCACCCGTTTGAGCACTATGGTGGAACAGACAGACACAGACACGTCAAACTTAAAACACCCGATCATTTTTGTGTTGGAGGTTAATTAAGAATAAAAAGGAATTAATGTACAAATAAAAAAAGGCAAGTGTTGCCAGTTGCAGACATGGAGAACAGTAGGTGTTTTATCCGGTAAGAATCAGACAATACCCTCTAGGTGTCCATGAGGATTTCCCCTACTGTGTAGCAAACAAAAGGGAGGAGAGGGGAAGGTTGGGCTATGTTGATAAACATATCACCCCCACTCCCCAACTGCGCGCCGCTTCGCCACTTACCGCTCGTCGACGCGCAGGCTGCGGCCAAGCTCGCTTTGTCCCGCTCCAACTACAACAAACAACGGTTTTAACGAACTTCCAATAAGGAGGTTCTATATTCGACCCGTACATATTTATTTCAAAAACTATGATTTTTCACTATCATAATCTACATACTTTCAGAAAGGTTTTCTACCTACATCAGACAATATGTGACTGGTTCTTTTATCAGCAAAAAATGAAACATTCAAACAAAAAGCCTGACACAGGCGGAGGCCCTTAAAAAGACCAGTAGCCTCATTCCGTTATGACACCCCGGTGACCAATGAACTTGGTAAACCTTAATATTATGGTAGGCTGACACATTTGATTTCAGCACAAACAACTAACGCACATCTCAAAAATATTATAACTAACTCACTTTCATTTTCGCTGCATGAGATAACTGGTGCTGTGTGTGCAGTTGAGCGAGGTTGTCACTCAGGATCAGTTCTGTCTTGATAGGCATCACCATGTTCACATTGTGTTCATTCACATCACCGTCCCGCTGCGGACTGGTGTCGCACAACTCTTTCTTGGGAGTGACAAGTTCCCTGTTGTCCTCACAGTCATAGGTAATCTCTAGGTGATCTAACACTTCTACCTTGGGTGTAATAAGCTCCTTGTTATCCTCACAGTCATAGGTTATCTCCAGTTCATCTAAAACTTCCTGCTTCGGTTGGATGAGGTAGCAGGCATCGCGTGTAGCCTCGTTAGTCAGTTCCTCCATCTTGAAGTGTTCACTTGTTCAGTCAGTGCTATGTAATGTGTAGATCGATTCTATTGTGTATTTTTGCTTTTGTGTATTACGTTAATTAATAAAAAGCTAGATACAGTACTACTGATTTTCTAGGAATCGATCGGCGGTTTTGGGTAGGTCTAGGTGCATTTTTGTCAATTTTTTAAGCACAACACATCAACACATTGACAAATTGACAATTGACATTGACAGTTTCTTTTTTTGACATTGACAGTGCCACAGAACATAAATACTCTCTAACGAGAGTGGACAGTGCCGTGGGCACACCACAGAAGACAGAAACAAACCACAGAATGATAAATATCACAGAATGATAAATAAAGATATACTGGAATTTTTTTAACTATGTAGACCTGTGATGTAGACGCTGGAGACTGCACCCAAAATATTGTAGTAGTGAAGAGGAAAAAGGTCATTCACCTGGATATTTTTTGTCTCTAGATTTTTCTATACCTCCATTGATATACCTACCTCACATAATCTATAAAATATCCAGGCCAGCAGGATTCATAACACTTCGATTACGGTTCGATCCGGTTTCGGTAACTACCCTATCGATATGGAAATTCTGAATTGATAAATTGAAAATTTAAAAAACCCCCGACATTCGCCATTTAGTGGCGGCGGCCATCTTGAATTTGTAATAGTGCTATTCTACTAGTCAAGCCCTTTCATTTGATACCCATATCAAGGGAGTTGTGAATAATTTTTTTCAAAGAAAAATGAACCGACTTCAAACGATTCGAACTAAAAAGTTTAAAATAATTTTTTATTCATTTAGATTGACGATTAAACTACCTAACTCAAATGATATATAATTTTTGAAGTCGGCGCCAAATGACTCATACTTTTCAAGTCGAAAGTCCCGCGTCCCGGACAGCCTCACCCTCCGCGACTATTATGGTTCACCGCGCTCGCATTCAAAACTGGATAGTTACTCTGATTTTACTAAGATGAATTGAATGTGGTTTGGCGCCGACTCCAAAAAATTATATATCATTTGAGTTAGGTAGTTTAATCGTCAATCTAAATGAATAAAAAATTATTTTAAACTTTTTAGTTCGAATCGTTTGAAGTCGGTTCATTTTTCTTTGAAAAAAATTATTTTATGCTTTTTAGTGATTTTTTTTCTTTATATTAATAATAATATAAATGAGAACTATGTGAAATAGATTACGACCTATGTATTATTAATTATTATTAAATATCCTGTGACATATTACATACATTTTATGTGTCATACAAGTATAGGTGAATGATTTTATAATGTTCTAACCCAACCTAACCTAACTTCCGATCTATACAAGATTAGTTTGTATGCGTACTACTCTTGTATAATGTAGAAGACCTTGATTAAAAAGTAATTTACAATCTATACGCGACCAGTTTCACACCCTTGCGGTGTAGAATGGAAATACACGTAACCGTGCACAAACTCCAAGGAATCACTATATAGTACAGCTGTACTGACTTCGGCCCAAAAGTTTTTGCAAAAGGTCAATGTCACGTAGGCGTAGCAGAGTGAAGTCTTTGGACAGAATAGCTATATTAGACTTCAGCAATAGATCTGGCAATATCAGAGAACATATTAGTGACATATGTACATATACATTTATGGTTATAACTTCGTACGTAAGAAAGATAACTCGATGTGTTATATACTAAAACCTTCCTGAAAGTATATAGATTACGATAGTGAAACAATCATCAAAATCGGTTCATTAGTTGCGGAGATAATCGTGAACATACTTACATACATACATACATACATACATACATACATACATACATACATACATACGGGTCGAATACAGAACCTCCTTTTTTTGAAGTCGGTTAAAAAATATATCATCCGCCATTTTGTAGCGGCGGCCATCTTGGACCGATTTTCATCAAACATAGCTAAGAACACTCTCGACTAATTCACCTTTCAAACAAAAAAAACCGCATTCAAATCGGTCCACCCGTTTGAGCGCCACAGGGGAACAGACAGACACACACACACACACAGACACGTCAAACTTATAACACCCCGTCGTTTTTGCGTCGGGGGTTAAAAATACATCTAATCGTACGATAACTTACCGAATCGATAGATATTGGCCTATGGAACGAAGCTTATTTTTAACCGACTTCCAAAAAGGAGGAGGTTCCCAATTCGGCGCGTATTATTTTTTCTATGTATATTCACCGATTACTCCGAGGTTTGTGAACCGATTTGCGTGATTTTTTAAATTCAAATTGTTTGCGAAATGGTCCTATAAAAATTCTTTGCTTCAACTCCTCAATCCGGATGCTGCAGAGGTGCTGCCAACATAGACTATGGAGATTGGGGAAATGTCCATTATGAACAATTCATAATCTAGGTACCAAGCATAGACTGTATCATTGAACTCCAGGTCCATGTTCCTCAGTCCCTGATGCTGCAGGGTACTGCCCACCTAAACTATGGGAGATTGGAGAAATGTTCATTCTGAATCATTATATACCTCTTCCAAGCTAGCCCGCTTCCATCTTAGATTGCATTGTCACTCATCAGGTGAGATTGCAGTCAAGGGCTAACTTGTAGTTGTTTAACAAGTAACGAAGTTCGTAAACTAAAACACAACTACGCTTAATAATTTAATTTAATATAAAATAATTTAGTGTGCAGAAAGCGCGGGGCAAGCAGCTAGTGGCGCCATCTGTTATGTCTATCCGAAACTAATTTAATAAACTAGAAAGCCGCGCGAAGGTCACTTCTCGATTATTTTTCGTAAATAAAATGTAGCCTATGTCACCCGGATGTCTAAAAAAACTTTTCTATTCTATTCTATTAAAATCGGCCCAGTAGGCAGTAGTTTAGGCGCTACGGTGGTACACACAGAATCTCATACAAAAATCGGATACAAACATACATAGACTGCTAAAATCATAACCCTTCCTTTTGGCTTTGCCGTAGTCGGGTAAAAAAAACGGGGCAGCTCCGCACATAAACCGTGAAGGTATTGTCTCCCGTTGAAGTTGTCACTCCAGCCATCTAAGGTCATTCCAGCCATCTGAGGTCATTCCAGTCATCTAAGGTCATTCCAGCCATCTAGAAGGTCATTCCAGCCATCAAAGATCACTTCTGAAGCCTAGCAGGCCGCCCAGGTTGCCGAGGACTTCTTGGAGTGAGGCTGGCGATCACAGGTGCGTCTCGCGTTTTTCAGCCACACCCGCGCACAGCAGGAATACGTGCGTTGGTGTTAACAAAAACTCGTTCAGGTGTTTCCTACTTCGAAGAGTAGAAACTTGGTGTGGCAAGGTTGTACCGGTCGATGGTCCTGCTTCTGCAGAATGGTCATCCACATTTGATTGCTGACGTTCGATATGTCGTAAGACACCAATAGCTCCGTTTACCAATCCATCAGGCATCAGCGACGTCTATATTAAAAGTTACTATGTAGGGATACCCTTCACCTAATGGCAGCAAGTAGGGCAATCCATCAGTCTCTGCTACCGACATCTTGTGAACTGTACCTCGGCATTTTGCCTTTTCTTGCTCACTCGAATAACCGACCATATAATATCATGTGTAAGACAGTAGTATACTTCAGTATTGCTATAATACAGCCGGACAGCATTAGGCACGTTTGCACCAACACTCAGATTTATGTCTGAACCGAATAAGTGTGATGTTATTATCGATACTTAGTTTTAGTCCATCTCCAATTTTGTTCAGAAGAAACCTTTCATCAGTTGGACGCACAACACGAACCAGCGGAAAGTAGTCACTGCTGTGCCACAGAATTGTGTGCCGAGTTGGTTGATTGGCAATTGGCATGCTGTAACATGGAATTGCTCGTACTGGTGGCAGCTGTCTGAAATCGCCGCATAGAATCACGTGGATGCCTTCGAATAATTTTTCGTAATTCGTAAATGCCGGTAATCTTTTATGGGATCACTAGTCCTTGTTGTCATACAAGCAATCCTATTTAATGAGTGGGGAGACTTAAATAAAGCACGTCTTTAAGGTTATATTAATTTAATATCACAATATGCGCTTACATGCGTACTTAGGAGCGGTCAATCGCTCACTGGCTGCTGCAGCCTGCACATGCCGGTGCACTAAATAAGACTAACGTACATTATTCAGTGACACCTACACTTCTTCGTCTTCATTCTGGGCATGTGTTCACACATAAACCATGCAGGTATGTTGTGCGTATGCCGGTAATCTGCTGCAGTCAATAGTTGATTTTTTGGAGAATAGCTGAAATTAACATGCTGATATTTGTTTGACGCCAACGAACATGTTGTAGACTTGCAAATTCTCCTTGGATAAGAGTTTTGTCACGTGGGAAGTTGAGAGCCGAAACGCTGAATGCACAGTAGTGCCACCAAGAGGTATGGCGGCTTTACCTGTGCTGGCACAGGCAATGTAGGCGTTGTTCATCGAGTAATGCTAGCTGTTTTACGTCTCCATAAGCCACTTTAGGGTGTAAGTTTTTCCACAGCCCACTGGACCCGTGAAGAATATTTGTGGCGCTCCAGAAATGTCATCTCCGCAACCATGTAATCGATGTAGGACCTCAAGAATGATTTGTTGTTCTGGGTTGGTGGATTTTACAAGCTCGCATACTGCTGTTTTGTCATCACATTGCTGCGTTTCTTCACAATCGAGAATCCTTGTCGGGGGACGATTTGGTTAACAACATCAACTTTCTCTGCACCATCCTCTCCATCATCAACTTTCTCGGCACCATCTATTTCATCATCAACTTTCTCGGCACCATCTATTTCATCATCGACTTTCTCGGCACGATCTTCTCCATCATCGACTTTCTCGGCACCAACTTCTCCATCATCAACTTTCTCGGCACCATCTATTTCATCATCGACTTTCTCGGCACGATCTTCTCCATCATCGACTTTCTCGGCACCATCTATTCCATCATTGACTATCTCGGCACCATCTATTCCATCATTGACTATCTCGGCACAATCTATTCCATCATCGACTTTCTCGGCGCAATCTATTACATCATCGACTTTCTCGGCACCATCTTCTCCATCATCAACTTTCTCGGCACCATCTTCTTCATCATCGACGTTCTCAGCACGATATTCTCCATCATCGACTTACTCGGCACCATCTTCTCCATCATCGACTTTCTCGGCACCATCTTCTCCATCATCGACTTTCTCGGCACGATCTTATCCATCATCGACTTTCTCGGCACCATATTCTCCATCATCGACTTTCTCGGCACCATCATATCCTAACCTCCGTTGGAGAAACGCTGCTCTTGATTCTTCTTACGAATTGCTGTTATCATCGTTTTGCAAAATCATCGTTGCTTCAAGTTCCTTCATAACGTTTTCAAAGTTTAAATTCGTCTCGAATAGGCCACGGCGTTCCATAATCGTGTCTTTGTAGTCGTCAAATAATTGCAAAAATTTATTTTGATCAACAATCTCCGACATTTCGTTGCGAAACTGTACGTAAAGTAGAACCATCTCTCGTTTATAATTGTCAACTTCATCTATATCGTAGCGTCTGTGTCGTATGACTCGTCCGAGCGGTCGTCTGCGATATTCTTTTGTTGCTCTCGACTTCCTCGCTTCAGTTACAGCTTCGGAATCTTCATCGTAATCCACGTGCACATCGTCCTCTTCGTCAACGAAATCATTAGCGTTAGCATACCACGCTGCGAACTCAGCCAAACACACTTGTTCTAAGGATTCAGGTCGTTCTTCATATCGCTGTATAATATTTTTGGTCCAAACATCAGTGCTGTCTCCATCGATGCCTTCGCGGTCCATTTGTTGACGACGCTTGCGGCAGCACTGTCTCTCCGTCGGGATGTACACAACTTGGCGACTCGTCTCACTCATCGGTTGTCGCAGTAGATACCACGCCGCTTCTTGCGCTGACATCTCAACTGCATTAAGCAGTTTCATACTTAACGCTTTCAATTGTCCCGTGTAGTCCCGGTCGGGATGCTCTCGCATCATCGTGGTGAGCTCACGACGCGGGTCACCCATTCCACGGGTTGATTTGTTCACATACTCTGCGACATACTCTGCGCAGCTGTAATCATCCAAGATGAACTGAATGTCGATGCTAGAGTTGACTTCACCGGCGAGGTACGGATTGAACGTGTTCGTCATAAGTTCGTCGAAGTTTCGTTTGAACAACAGAGCCGGTCTGTGCAACGTTGACCGCACAACATCGAGGTATGAAAGGTAAGTCAAACCATTAGCATTAAGAAACTCATCCATGCATGTGTATCGACGTTCACCGAGAGAGGTACGCAGCGCCTTTGCCTTCTGTTGTAGCGTTTGGCGGCGTCCATCAGACTGAGGCATCGGAACCAGTACACGGGTCGTGGGCATAGGCCAGTACGGGACCCCGAATCTGCAAGTAGTCTCGCCTCGCTCTGTGCAAGTAAATGTATGTGTGTGTATCTGGTTGGCATAGACAGAATCGTTCGGCACGTCACCTCGAGCGACCGAACTTATTTTTTCCACGAGATCGACGGTTTTTGGCATATTTTCCGATACAGTCTCACGTGGATCGTCGTTCAACCACAATAAGATATGTGCGCGTGGGCTTCCTCGATCCTGGAACTCGATACGAAGGAAGTAATCTTTAACGGAATACTTGCCGAACGGATTGTAAGACTGTTTGGATTTCAGCATTTTCATCAAGGAACCGACGAGCCTGTAGAAGTATACGCAGCACGTAACAGGATCGTCGCTCACTAAAGTACAGCGCTCGGAAGTGTCGAGATCTTTTGCCGTTTTCCGTGGATATTTTTTGCTCAGTTTGAGAAGTATAGTGAGCAGTTTCATCCAGCGTACTTCGTTGGCACTTATAGTGAGGAAGACGGTTGGTTTACCGAGCTGACGAATTATTGCAAACAGATCTCGCTTGCGAGTGGCCCAGTATTGGACGGAGTTAGGCACTGTTTTCATGAATGCGAGGTTCTGTATGACATACTCTTTCAGAAATTCCGGGTCCTCTAACATATGTACGTCGCGTAACATTCTTCGTGACCGAAACGTTGCGAAACGTGCTGTGAATTCCATCCACCATGCGCAGTCGCAATATTTTCATTGCAACATACAAGATCTTTTGAGGCGTCGCTCCGCGTCTGTCGCGACGTCGTATCTCACTGGTCGCTATCATGTGAGGTGTTACTGAAACTCCCTCGTTGAATTCACGTGACTCCCCGAAGTATATCGATGGAAACGACAACTCTTCTGCATGACGGTCATAAATGATGTTGAGAGCTGTCGTCTGTTGTCCTGGTGGGATATTGAGACAATCTTCTTCATTCCACATCAATGTATGTTGTCTCGAAGCGAGAATCTCAGATTCAGGCGTGCTTTCAGCGGAGATATTTTCTATGCGGTTGGACGGATCGTCCTGTATGCCATCGAGAAACAGCACAGTAGGATCCAGTCTCGACAAATCCACGTCGATTTCATACAAACGATACAATGGAGAGTTCTGCAGTACAGTTAGCCACGCACTGATTGTACTTTTGGACATGTATCCGCTGATGTAGTCCGATTTGTGGGCGAGGTTTCGCTCGATGTTAACATTAATGACGTCGTCCTCATTTAATTGGCGCGGCAAACATTTAACCATCTCCTGTACGTCTACCGGTACGTTGATCGCTTGCCCTACGATTCCATGAGAGAGATCATGGCGCAGACGACGCACTTGCATAAATGGTAGACGTGGCGATATCAATCGTTCACTGATGGGATCCAACGGTGGCAGGCCCGGTGGTCGGTCCGGATATGAGAATCCATTAACTTTCGCTAGGGGCGGCATCGATTTTTTGTTCAGCATACGCTTGCACACACAAGTTTTATATTACACCGTTACATATTCCTCCCTGCACAGTGGTCGATTTTCTCCGATGAACCATTCTGAGATCACCTCCAGCTGGGCCGGAGTGATGGGTTTGAGGTCGTTCTTGAACCACAGTCTGTCGCAAACCGAACAAGCGTACCCGAAAGCGTTGTCCAGAAAAGTTAATTCGAATCTCATGATCGCGGACGCCCATTTGGTGTTCCAGGTGGACTGTGCCTTTTGTACTTCAATTTCATCAGAAGAAATGCCTGGTTGAACAGTCTGTGCTGGTTCTGCTGCTGAAGTTTGACGTTGTTGGTGTGTGAGCTGTTGTCGAGTACCAATTTGGACATTGTTTGACCTTGCCCCAGAACGAGTCGATTCTAATGAACCAGTGACGAGAGCCGACTTAGCAGCTTTGCGTAGTCTACAGATTCGCTGTCTCTCGGCATCCGATTTCCTCGCAGCTATCGCCTGTTCAGGAGTTCTGGTCGCTGCTATACGCTGTCTGTACTCGCGCACTTTCTGTGCCTTCGTTTTCCGGGCAGCGATTGTTTGTGGTTCAGCGAGTGGCGTTGCAGACGTGGCTGCGGCAGCGTCTTGCGCCTCCGTGAGCACATTACTCCTTGAAGGTAGCGGCAGGACCGTGATCCATAGGTTTGTCTGGTTGGTCTGATATGGTGGGATTGTAAGCGGTTCTGCAAAAGAAATTGTTAATATGTACTTAAAATTTATTTAAAAAATTATTTTAACAAAGAAAATGTAAGTACATTTTCTTTGTTAAAATAATTTTTTATTTATTAATACACTAGCGGTCCGCCCCGGCTTCGCCCGTGGTACATATATAGCCTATAGCACTCAAGGATCACTTACATATCCAACGGTGAAAGAATTTTTGAAATCGCTGCAGTAGTTCCTGAGATTAGTGCGTTCAAACAAACAAACTCTTCCGCTTTATTATATTACTAGCGGTCCGCCCCGGCTTCGCCCGTGGTACATAATATATAGTCTATAGCACTCAGGGATCACGTACATATCAAACGGTGAAAGAATTTTTGAAATCGGTCCAGTAGTTCCTGAGATTAGCGCGTTCAAACAAACAAACTGTTCCGCTTTATTATATTAGTATAGATAGTATATAGTATAGAAGTATAGATTGTTACTCGTAATTTGATAGATTTTTTTTTAATTGGCGTTGGATTAGATGTAAATACATTCATCTATCTATAAGATGTTATCACGTCAAAAAGACGTTTGAACTCCACATTATCGCGTACAAAATCCGCCATTTCGAATTTTGACGAATTATCGTCTTATAAATCGATGAACGCCGGCCGGACACACGACAAAGCATGACTCATCCGTCACGTTCCGCCTAGCCGAGCGTGCAAGCGAGAGCGGGGAATAAGTGATAGAGGCAATGTTTTCTTATGACGTTATCACGTAAAATTATCTGCTATAAACCGACTTTACAGACAACCAATTTTTTATGATCTAGTTGACACTCGCGCTGACATGACGAATATAACGACGTGCCACTTATAAAAATCGGCCCACGCGTTTGGTCTCTAGAGTTTCACAAAGGAACAAATATACATACATAGACTGATAAAAAAATTACCACTCCTTTGCGTCGCGCAGTCGGGTAAAAAGGTTTATCTACCGCCAGCAATACGTTGTCTTTAATCTACGCCTCAGATGTGACATTATGTGCGATTTTAAATGGCTTTTATTTTCAAATCATCTTCTTTCACACAGGTTACAAGTAAAGGGTGAGTCCTCATGTGCAACTTTAAAGTACCTTTCTGTGTAAATTTTTTCTGACACAAGTCACAAACAATCGGTTTTTCGCCAGTGCAATGCCTCATGTGCAATGTTTCATTATGGTTCACTGTAAATTTTTTCTGACACAGCTCACAACATAACGACTTCTCGCCGGAGTTCAGCTGAAGACCATCTGAAAGGGTAATATTTGTTTATTTAAGGCACATAAAACAGGTTACAACTATACAATGGTTGGAGTAAATAAATTGCAGATCAGCTCCTAGTAACAACCCCTAGTATGTGTAGTCACACACACACACACATCATGATTTTTTAAAAATAAAAATTGCAGGCAAACAAGCAAGTGGATCACCTGAGGAACCCCTAATGTGTTCTCATCTTTTAAAAAAGGGGATCGGCTATTCAGCTTGCTGGCGGAAACCATCTGATGCTTTGCAGCAGATTACAGTTGAAGTGTGGTCGCTAGCGGTGGATTTGATGTAGAATCGTACCACAAAGCGGTGATACCATCTAGATTACATTGTGTGGTATCAGGTACAACAACCCATAGAGGGGACTGAGAGCATCAGGGCCTCGTTAGCATATTGGCAGGGTGCACCGCATGCAGGTGAGGTTGACTTTGGCACCAAAATGACGAATTTGGGCCACTTATACCTCAATTAGCTGTGATAGCCTAGTGGTTAGGACGACCGACTTCTAATCGGAGGTCGTGGGTTCGATCCCGGGCACGCACCTCTAACTTTTCGGAGTTATGTGCATTTTAAGTATTTAAATATCACTTGCTTTAACGGTGAAGGAAAACATCGTGAGGAAACCTGCATGCCTGAGAGTTCTCCATAACGTTCTCAAAGGTGTGTGAAGTCTGCCAATCCGCTTGGCCAGCGTGGTAGACTATGGCCACAACCCTTTTCACTCTGAGAGGAAACTCGTGCTCTGTAGTGAGCCGGTAATGGGTTGAATGATACCTCAATTTATAATTGTAAGTGTTTATTTGAATAAAAAACTTTTACGAACTACTCTATTCTATGTTCTATTCAGCAGGACGGAGAGGGGAAGGTTGGTCATGTGGATAAACAAGTCACACTCCCCACTCCCCTTCCCCCCAACTGCGCGCCACTTCGCCACTTACCGCTCGACGACGCGCAGGCCGCGACCATGCTCGCTTCGGCGTCACGCTCCAAGTGCAACAAACAAGTTTCGTTTTTTTTTTTTCAAAAAGGATGTTGTGTATTTGATGCATATGTATTTATTTCAAAAACCTAGGAACCGTTTTTGACGATTTTTTCACTATCAGTCTACATACTTTCAGGAAGGTTTTAGTGTGTAACACACCCAGTTATCATTCTTATCTATAATAATATAAAGAAGCTTCTCCTGACTGACTGACTGACTGATCATCAACGCCTACACAGCCTAAACCACTGAAGCTAGAAACTTGAAATTTTCACAGTAGCTTCCTTTTATAACGTAGGCGCACACTAAGAAAGGATTATCGCGAATTCCACCCCTAAAGGGGTTAATAGGGGAAGAAAGTTTGTATGAAAGTCTGTCATTTTTCAAGTTATATCCATGAAAATTGGTATTTAAGTTTTCGGTTAAAAATAAAGAATTACGTATTTAAGGAATTTTAGAAAAATCATCCACAAGTGGGTTAAATGGGGGAAGAAAGTTTGTATGAAAGTCCGTCATTTTTAAAGTTATATCAATGAGAATCGGTATTTGTATTGTCGGTTAAAACTTAAAAATAAAGAATTACGTGTTTCAGGTACATGTTGTGCACAATGTCGCATAACAACCTATTAGTTACTAGAATGGGCTTCATTAATGACTTACTGTCCCTGACTGTCTGAGCCATCTAAAAAGGAAAAACATTCTGGACCTGATGGGCTATTCTCTAACTTAGTTGCCAACTGAAAATGGTTGCCAACGAATTAGTTTGATATACATTGCTGCTTTACTGTGTGAAATATAAACAGTGATTTCATTTCCACACATTAAAACAGCAACGTATATCAAACTAATTCGTTGGCAACCATTTTCAGTTGGCAACTAAGTTAAAGAATAGCCCCCTGGACAGATCTTCACTAAGGTCCTTTCTAATATGACTATCTCCACTGGGAAATAGTCGTAAAATGAGAAAATAATCAAGACAACACATCTGCTCATAGTCAGAAGGCTGATCGCATGATACAGCATAAAAAAAAAAGTTTAATAATTATTGGGACCACATGGAATATTCACTTGATGAGTCTACAAAAAGTCTGTCGCAGGCGGAGGCCCTAAAAAAGATGGGGCCTCATTCCGTGATGTCACTCCAGTGACCAACTAACTCGGTAAACCATAATATTATCATATAGCTGTAGGCTGACAGATTTAATTTCAGCACAAACAACTAACGCACATCTCAAAAATATTTTAACTCACTTTAATTTTCACCGCGTGAGATAACTGTTGCTGTGTGTGCAGTTGAGCGAGGTCATCACTCAGGATCAGTTCTGTCTTGATAGGCATCACCATGTTCACATCATTATCCCGCTGCGGACTGGTGTCGCACAACTCTTTCTTGGGTGTGACAAGTTCCTCGTCACCCTCACACAGTCATAGGTTATCTCCAGTTCATCTAAAACTTCGTGCTTCGGCTGGATGAGGTAGCAGGCATCGCGTGTAGCCTCATTGGTCAGTTCCTCCATCTTGAAGTGTTCACTTGTTCAGTTACTTCTGTGTAATGCATTCATCGATTCAGTTAATGCATTTAAATAATCGCTGGCGACTTATGCCTATTGTGTCCACACAGTAGCGGTTTCGCCAGGGTCATCGCGAGCGCCGCTAATTCTCTTTTTTAATCGAGTTCTTTTTTTAATTAAAACAGTGACCCACACATGTGGGTCACTGTTTTATGCAAAGATAATCGGAGTCCAGATCACGTCCACAATCACGAGAGTCCAAGAATAGCGAAGTAGCGATAAAAAAAAATAACAAAGCATTAAGCAACAAAACACAATTTATTTTTTAATTGCTTCGTTCAGTTTAACAGATAGTATATTATATCTTTCTAATATTATTCCGCCGTCGATTGCTTTATTTCAAAGTCTGGGCAGCAATCTACTATTCACTCCACTATGAGTTTTCATGGTTAGATTTTATTTTTTGCACTTTGCTCTGACCAACCTCACAAGAATACGCTTCTGTATCTATCCTCATATCACATATTATGTCTCGTTAAACTATATGTGTACAACTTCTTCGCACAAACGCCACAAGAAACAAAGGTTTACCTCCAGTGTGTCACACTGTGCCTTGTTAATTTGCTTCTACTTGCAAATCTTCTCTCACACAGGTCACAAGTGAAAGGTTTCTCGCCAGTGTGAGTCCTCGTGTGCTCCGTTAAATAATGTTTCTGTGTAAATGTTTTCTCACACACGTCACAAGAGAAAGGTTTCTCACTAGAGTGGGCGATCATGTGCCTCGTCAAAGAGCTTGCCAGTTTAAATTTTCTCTGACATAGATCACAAGAGAAAGGTTTGTCACCAATGTGAGTTTTCATGTGTGTATTTAACGCCCTTTCCCGTTTAAATTCTTTCTGACATACGTCACAAATAAAACGTTTCACACAAGATTTAGCTCTCACGTGATTCATAAAATAGCCTTTCACTGTAAATTTTTTCTGACACATGTCGCAAGATAACGACTTCTCACCGGAATCCAGCAAAGGAGCGTCTGAAAGGGCAAAAAATATTTAAGTAAAAAAAAAAATTGGATGTCTGTATTGGAACAGAATCCAATACCAATAATCATTAAATTGTCATAGACTTGTAGTATTAGTGGTTTAGTTTTTAGCATTTTTCAAACCGGCAATGTAAAGGGTGCACAACTCGGGGTCAACGCCCCGGGAGCGGCGTGCGGCCGGCGACAACTTTAGATATTCAGGCGTCAGCTGATTTCATTACATTATAAACTTTTAAAAAGGAAAGGAAATATTTCAATTTTATTTTTCGTTTTATTTTTGTGGTATCTTGTCAGTATCATTACATTACATAATTACCTTACACCCGTTATAAAAAAGCTACGGACAAAACTTTCTAAAAAGAAATTCTTTCAATTGTTGTGCGACAAATAGTTTTACTCAGTTTCAGATTAGGCATTCCCTCGCTCTTTATAACCTGCTATCGACTATCGACAAATCCTTTATTATTGTTACACAGAACGCCACAGAATCAGGTTCCAGTTCCATAAGCCCTGTAAGTGCGAGCGAGAAGTCCGATAAAAATGATTTATGACTTGGGTTCCCACGTTTGTAATGTCCCAACTATAGAGTAATATACTCGAATCTTATTGTTATACAATAATGCATGTCAGTAGTGTGTATTATAAACTAGCTGATGGCCATGACTTCGTCCGCGTGGATTTAAGTTTTTGGAAATCCCATGGGAACACTATGATCTTTCGGCAAACAGGGTATCAAGAGAACGCTCTCGGAAATGAAGACAGGTGATAGTACTGATGATTACTGATAAGATACTATGAAAAAAACGGGGGGAAAAAATATAGTTTTTACAAAAAAACGGAATTTTTGTGTAATACCAGTTTTGGGAAGATAAACAGAACGGTAATTGCAAACAAAATAATTATTTCCTGTATTTTTTAAAGTTCGTACCTAATTCGAATAAAATCGGCTGACGCTGGAGGTCAACGAACGTTGTGTGAGCTATTTACGTACCGTTAGGTACCTACAAACTCGCGCGCGCGCCAAGAACGATACCTACCCTATAAGATTGTGTTTAGGTAGTATAATAATAGCGGAATTTTCGGAAGCGGTCTCCTTATACCATGTATAAAGTAGTCTGTGTCAGTCGCCAGAATGCATATAGATAGATAGATAGATTGAGCTGTGAAAAGGTAGCAGACGGACAGAGCTATTTTTTACCCGACTGGGTATATGTGTTTCACCTGTGTGTATGTATGTCCATTCCTATGTCCGCTTGTAACTAATCAAAGGCTCAACGGATTTTGATAAATGATACGTCATTAGATTTGTCTCAATGACGCGAGTGTTATAGGGTACCTAAATTTAAAAAAAAATCAAAATGGCGGACTTTATGCGCTTTAATGTGCGAGCTGAAAAAAATTTTTTCTTCAAGACCCTCGAGTGGGGTATCAAAATAAAGGGATTCAAAAGGCATATACGAAAATGTATAAATTTATATATTTGGAAACAATTTGGAGTGATAAATCGTAGAAAATGACCGTTTCCTATGTCAGTTCGTAACTACTTAACGGCTCAACCTATTTTGATAAATTATACGTCATTAGATTTGTCTTGATGGCGCAAATGTTACTGGGTACATAAAATTCATAAAAAATCAAAATGGCGAATGTTATGCACTTTAATGTGCGGGCTGAAAAAAATTTTTTTCTTCAAGACCCTCGAGTGGGGTATCAAAATAAAGGGCTTTAAAAGGCGAGTACGAAAATGTATACAATCTATATGTTTTAAATCAATTTGGAGTGACAAATCATGAAAACAAAATAAATAACAACTACACTGTAAGTGGTACGGTGGTAGTTTATTAATTTTTTAGTTCGTTTTTTAGCATGGCAGTTGGGTTTTTTTAATTTTTAAATTATAGCTTGTTGCATATTTATAATTTTAGTAGATAAATATATCACCTTACAGAAGGTTTTAACTCCGGTGTGTCATTGTGTGCCTTTTTAATTTGCCTTTACTCGCGAATCTTCTTTCACACAGGTCACAAGTAAAAGGTTTCTCTCCAGTGTGACTCCTCATGTGCTCTATTAAATTATGTTTCAGTGTGAATTTTTTCTGACACACGTCACAAGAGACAGGTTTCTCACCAGTGTGAGTCCTCATGTGCAACTTTAAAGTACCTTTCTGTGTAAATGTTTTCTGACAAACGTTACAAGTAATCGGTTTCTCGCCAGTGTGAAGCCTCATATGCAATGTTAAACTATGTTTCTGTGTAAATGTTTTCTGACATACGTTGCAAGTGAAAGGATTATCACTAGAGTGAGCCATCATGTGCCTTGTCAAAGAACTTTCCAGTTTAAATATTCTCTGACACAGATCACATGAGAATGGTTTGTTATAAGAGTGAGTACTCATGTGCATAGTTAAAACAGTTTCTCGTTTAAATTCTCTCTGGCATATGTCACAAGAAAAACGTTTCACGCAAGATTTAGCCCTCACGTGTTTCATAAAGAAACCTTTCACTGTAAACTTTTTCTGGCACAGCTCACAACATAACTTCTCACCGGAGTCCAGCCGAGGATTATCTGAAATGAGAATCGGTATTTGTATTGTCGGTTAAAACTTAAAAATAAAGAATTACGTGTTTCAGGTACATGTTGTGCACAATGTCGCATAACAACCTATTAGTTACTAGAATGGGCTTCATTAATGACTTACTGTCCCTGACTGTCTGAGCCATCTAAAAAGGAAAAACATTCTGGACCTGATGGGCTATTCTCTAACTTAGTTGCCAACTGAAAATGGTTGCCAACGAATTAGTTTGATATACATTGCTGCTTTACTGTGTGAAATATAAACAGTGATTTCATTTCCACACATTAAAACAGCAACGTATATCAAACTAATTCGTTGGCAACCATTTTCAGTTGGCAACTAAGTTAAAGAATAGCCCCCTGGACAGATCTTCACTAAGGTCCTTTCTAATATGACTATCTCCACTGGGAAATAGTCGTAAAATGAGAAAATAATCAAGACAACACATCTGCTCATAGTCAGAAGGCTGATCGCATGATACAGCATAAAAAAAAAAGTTTAATAATTATTGGGACCACATGGAATATTCACTTGATGAGTCTACAAAAAGTCTGTCGCAGGCGGAGGCCCTAAAAAAGATGGGGCCTCATTCCGTGATGTCACTCCAGTGACCAACTAACTCGGTAAACCATAATATTATCATATAGCTGTAGGCTGACAGATTTAATTTCAGCACAAACAACTAACGCACATCTCAAAAATATTTTAACTCACTTTAATTTTCACCGCGTGAGATAACTGTTGCTGTGTGTGCAGTTGAGCGAGGTCATCACTCAGGATCAGTTCTGTCTTGATAGGCATCACCATGTTCACATCATTATCCCGCTGCGGACTGGTGTCGCACAACTCTTTCTTGGGTGTGACAAGTTCCTCGTCACCCTCACACAGTCATAGGTTATCTCCAGTTCATCTAAAACTTCGTGCTTCGGCTGGATGAGGTAGCAGGCATCGCGTGTAGCCTCATTGGTCAGTTCCTCCATCTTGAAGTGTTCACTTGTTCAGTTACTTCTGTGTAATGCATTCATCGATTCAGTTAATGCATTTAAATAATCGCTGGCGACTTATGCCTATTGTGTCCACACAGTAGCGGTTTCGCCAGGGTCATCGCGAGCGCCGCTAATTCTCTTTTTTAATCGAGTTCTTTTTTTAATTAAAACAGTGACCCACACATGTGGGTCACTGTTTTATGCAAAGATAATCGGAGTCCAGATCACGTCCACAATCACGAGAGTCCAAGAATAGCGAAGTAGCGATAAAAAAAAATAACAAAGCATTAAGCAACAAAACACAATTTATTTTTTAATTGCTTCGTTCAGTTTAACAGATAGTATATTATATCTTTCTAATATTATTCCGCCGTCGATTGCTTTATTTCAAAGTCTGGGCAGCAATCTACTATTCACTCCACTATGAGTTTTCATGGTTAGATTTTATTTTTTGCACTTTGCTCTGACCAACCTCACAAGAATACGCTTCTGTATCTATCCTCATATCACATATTATGTCTCGTTAAACTATATGTGTACAACTTCTTCGCACAAACGCCACAAGAAACAAAGGTTTACCTCCAGTGTGTCACACTGTGCCTTGTTAATTTGCTTCTACTTGCAAATCTTCTCTCACACAGGTCACAAGTGAAAGGTTTCTCGCCAGTGTGAGTCCTCGTGTGCTCCGTTAAATAATGTTTCTGTGTAAATGTTTTCTCACACACGTCACAAGAGAAAGGTTTCTCACTAGAGTGGGCGATCATGTGCCTCGTCAAAGAGCTTGCCAGTTTAAATTTTCTCTGACATAGATCACAAGAGAAAGGTTTGTCACCAATGTGAGTTTTCATGTGTGTATTTAACGCCCTTTCCCGTTTAAATTCTTTCTGACATACGTCACAAATAAAACGTTTCACACAAGATTTAGCTCTCACGTGATTCATAAAATAGCCTTTCACTGTAAATTTTTTCTGACACATGTCGCAAGATAACGACTTCTCACCGGAATCCAGCAAAGGAGCGTCTGAAAGGGCAAAAAATATTTAAGTAAAAAAAAAAATTGGATGTCTGTATTGGAACAGAATCCAATACCAATAATCATTAAATTGTCATAGACTTGTAGTATTAGTGGTTTAGTTTTTAGCATTTTTCAAACCGGCAATGTAAAGGGTGCACAACTCGGGGTCAACGCCCCGGGAGCGGCGTGCGGCCGGCGACAACTTTAGATATTCAGGCGTCAGCTGATTTCATTACATTATAAACTTTTAAAAAGGAAAGGAAATATTTCAATTTTATTTTTCGTTTTATTTTTGTGGTATCTTGTCAGTATCATTACATTACATAATTACCTTACACCCGTTATAAAAAAGCTACGGACAAAACTTTCTAAAAAGAAATTCTTTCAATTGTTGTGCGACAAATAGTTTTACTCAGTTTCAGATTAGGCATTCCCTCGCTCTTTATAACCTGCTATCGACTATCGACAAATCCTTTATTATTGTTACACAGAACGCCACAGAATCAGGTTCCAGTTCCATAAGCCCTGTAAGTGCGAGCGAGAAGTCCGATAAAAATGATTTATGACTTGGGTTCCCACGTTTGTAATGTCCCAACTATAGAGTAATATACTCGAATCTTATTGTTATACAATAATGCATGTCAGTAGTGTGTATTATAAACTAGCTGATGGCCATGACTTCGTCCGCGTGGATTTAAGTTTTTGGAAATCCCATGGGAACACTATGATCTTTCGGCAAACAGGGTATCAAGAGAACGCTCTCGGAAATGAAGACAGGTGATAGTACTGATGATTACTGATAAGATACTATGAAAAAAACGGGGGGAAAAAATATAGTTTTTACAAAAAAACGGAATTTTTGTGTAATACCAGTTTTGGGAAGATAAACAGAACGGTAATTGCAAACAAAATAATTATTTCCTGTATTTTTTAAAGTTCGTACCTAATTCGAATAAAATCGGCTGACGCTGGAGGTCAACGAACGTTGTGTGAGCTATTTACGTACCGTTAGGTACCTACAAACTCGCGCGCGCGCCAAGAACGATACCTACCCTATAAGATTGTGTTTAGGTAGTATAATAATAGCGGAATTTTCGGAAGCGGTCTCCTTATACCATGTATAAAGTAGTCTGTGTCAGTCGCCAGAATGCATATAGATAGATAGATAGATTGAGCTGTGAAAAGGTAGCAGACGGACAGAGCTATTTTTTACCCGACTGGGTATATGTGTTTCACCTGTGTGTATGTATGTCCATTCCTATGTCCGCTTGTAACTAATCAAAGGCTCAACGGATTTTGATAAATGATACGTCATTAGATTTGTCTCAATGACGCGAGTGTTATAGGGTACCTAAATTTAAAAAAAAATCAAAATGGCGGACTTTATGCGCTTTAATGTGCGAGCTGAAAAAAATTTTTTCTTCAAGACCCTCGAGTGGGGTATCAAAATAAAGGGATTCAAAAGGCATATACGAAAATGTATAAATTTATATATTTGGAAACAATTTGGAGTGATAAATCGTAGAAAATGACCGTTTCCTATGTCAGTTCGTAACTACTTAACGGCTCAACCTATTTTGATAAATTATACGTCATTAGATTTGTCTTGATGGCGCAAATGTTACTGGGTACATAAAATTCATAAAAAATCAAAATGGCGAATGTTATGCACTTTAATGTGCGGGCTGAAAAAAATTTTTTTCTTCAAGACCCTCGAGTGGGGTATCAAAATAAAGGGCTTTAAAAGGCGAGTACGAAAATGTATACAATCTATATGTTTTAAATCAATTTGGAGTGACAAATCATGAAAACAAAATAAATAACAACTACACTGTAAGTGGTACGGTGGTAGTTTATTAATTTTTTAGTTCGTTTTTTAGCATGGCAGTTGGGTTTTTTTAATTTTTAAATTATAGCTTGTTGCATATTTATAATTTTAGTAGATAAATATATCACCTTACAGAAGGTTTTAACTCCGGTGTGTCATTGTGTGCCTTTTTAATTTGCCTTTACTCGCGAATCTTCTTTCACACAGGTCACAAGTAAAAGGTTTCTCTCCAGTGTGACTCCTCATGTGCTCTATTAAATTATGTTTCAGTGTGAATTTTTTCTGACACACGTCACAAGAGACAGGTTTCTCACCAGTGTGAGTCCTCATGTGCAACTTTAAAGTACCTTTCTGTGTAAATGTTTTCTGACAAACGTTACAAGTAATCGGTTTCTCGCCAGTGTGAAGCCTCATATGCAATGTTAAACTATGTTTCTGTGTAAATGTTTTCTGACATACGTTGCAAGTGAAAGGATTATCACTAGAGTGAGCCATCATGTGCCTTGTCAAAGAACTTTCCAGTTTAAATATTCTCTGACACAGATCACATGAGAATGGTTTGTTATAAGAGTGAGTACTCATGTGCATAGTTAAAACAGTTTCTCGTTTAAATTCTCTCTGGCATATGTCACAAGAAAAACGTTTCACGCAAGATTTAGCCCTCACGTGTTTCATAAAGAAACCTTTCACTGTAAACTTTTTCTGGCACAGCTCACAACATAACTTCTCACCGGAGTCCAGCCGAGGATTATCTGAAAGGGTAATAAAAAATTATTTAAGTAGAAAAATATCTAAGCAAGATGCTCTGTCAATCATAATCATTATACAGCCCCCGCACACTGGGCCACTAGCGACGACAACTAGTGGCCGCCACAAGTCGCGGTAGAGATTTTTCATACATTTTCTTGTGGCACGAACGCGGCCACTCCAGCGCTCAGTGTGCGGTGGTATCATATAAAATGTATGAAAATCTCTTCCGCGACTTGTGGCCGGCCACTAGTCGTCGCCACTAGTGGCCCAGTGTGCGGGGGCTGTTAAGGCTTTTAACGAAATAATATTATAATAAAGTTAAATACGGGTACATACCACGATAAAAACGATTGTTTATGTGTCAACATTTCGATCCAGTTGCACGGACCGTGGTCAGGACGACACTGCGGCGCTGCGCGGGGTGAAGTTTCAGCTGTCACGGGCAGTATCGAACTACCCGCATTCCCACTGCTTTCGCAAGAACTTCACGAGCTGGCCGGCAAATCGTGATATGTACCGTGTTTTACTTCATATTATTTCAATTGGACTTTGAAATCACGTAAGCACTGACTACTCGCATTTGTAAATTTGCGGCCGAATGATATTATTATTTATCACTGACTTGATATAAACAACATCGGGTATAAGGGGAACGTTATAGGAAACATAGCGGTCGCTGTAGACAGGTAATAAGTAGTGCTGATTACTGACAAGATACCACAAAAAAAAGCGCGAAAAAAATTAAAATATTTTCTGTATTTTTTAAAAGTTCGCAATTTAATGCGATCAGCTGACACCTAAATACTTGAATTTGTCCCCGTCGCCCGCCGCTCGCGGGGCATTGACCCCGAGTTGTACACGCTCACATTGCCGTTTTGAAAAATACTTAATACTAATACTACACATATAAGACAAATGGTTATTGCCAATTGGTACTGGATTTTATTTAGGTAGTATAATAATAGCGCTTAGTTTTCGATAGCGGTCCCCTCATACCCGTGTAAACAAAAACATTATTACAGGGTACCTAGACAATTTAATAATGCCAATATACCGACTTAAACGGACAAAAAAAATCGTCTTACGTAATGAGCATAAAAATCTATAGCAAACTAATAACTACATTAATATAAAAAAGTCATGGACAAAACTTTTTAAAAGAAAACAAATACTTTCAATGGTTGTATTGATAAATAATTTTACTCAGTTTCAGATAAGGTCATCGTCATCAAGACGATTACCGGCCCACTACAGATCACAGGTTTTCTTTCAGAAGAGGTGTAGTAGCAATGTCGATGTAGCAAACTACGTCGAAAATATTATGAAGGTAAAGGAGGAAGAGGAGAAACAAGTATAAATTAAGAATTTAAAAAATCAGCCAAGTGCGAGTCGGGCCTCGCTCTTTCAGGGTTCCGTACATAATTATGAACAATATAATATTTTGGGTCTAAGAAATATTTAATTTCCGAGCTAGACATCGCAACAAACCGTGAAAGAAAAACCCAAAAAAATGTTCGTTTATTTTGGTCACAGCTTATAAACTATTTAATAAATCATTGTTTTCAGTATTTGTTGTTTAAATAGAGCATATAGTACATAATATACTGAAATATCATATTCCCAACTAGTTTAGTTTTTGAGATAGCCCCCGTCACAAAAATGGTCTAAAACTGACAACTTTGATGGCCTCCCATTCCCTTATTTTTTGAGATAAAAATTAAAAAAATATATATTTGTACTCTACTTAATGAGCTCTAAACAATGATACCCCACAAGCTAGGGTAAAGAAAAATTTTTTTTTTCCGGCTCCTTTTTCATGTATGGGAGCCCCCCTGAAAAATAATTTAATTCAATTTCTAATTCAATATTTGATTTTGGGTTAACGTTTTACACTAAATACCAAAATTTCAGGTTTGTAACTCATTTCGTCTGCGAGCTAGAGACCTGTGACCGGCGGACAGACTGACAGACAGCCGAGTGACATTAATAGGGCTCCGTTTTTTACCCTTCGGGTACGGAACCCTAAAAACCCCCGACATTCGCCATTTTGTGGTGGCGGCCATCTTGGATTTGCATTGTGCTATTCTACTAGTCAAGCCGTTTCATTTGATAAACAGCAGCGATCTTGGACCGATTTTCATCAAACATAGCTAAGAATACTCCCGACTAATTCACCTTTCAAACAAAAACAAACCGCATTTAAATTGGTTCACCCATTTGAGCTCACCCTACGGTGGAACAGACAGACACGTCAAACTTAAAACACCCGATCATTTTTGTGTTGGAGGTTAATTAAGAATAAAAAGGAATTAATGTACAAATAAAAAAAGGCAAGTGTTGCCAGTTGCAGACATGGAGAACAGTAGGTGTTTTATCCGGTAAGAATCAGACAATACCCTCTAGGTGTCCATGAGGATTTCCCCTACTGTGTAGCAAACAAAAGGGAGGAGAGGGGAAGGTTGGGCTATGTTGATAAACATATCACCCCCACTCCCCAACTGCGCGCCGCTTCGCCACTTACCGCTCGTTGACGCGCAGACTGCGGCCAAGCTCGCTTTGTCCCGCTCCAACTACAACAAACAATGGTTTTAACGAACTTCTAATAAGGAGTTTCTATATTCTACCCGTACATATTTATTTCAAAAACTATGATTTTTCACTATCATAATCTACATACTTTCAGGAAGGTTTTCTACCTACATCAGACAATATGTGACTGGTTCTTTTATCAGCAAAAAATGAAACATTCAAACAAAAAGCCTGACACAGGCGGAGGCCCTTAAAAAGACCAGTAGCCTCATTCCGTTATGACACCCCGGTGACCAATGAACTTGGTAAACCTTAATATTATGGTAGGCTGACACATTTGATTTCAGAACAAACAACTACCGCACATCTCAAAAATATTATAACTAACTCACTTTCATTTTCGCTGCATGAGATAACTGGTGCTGTGTGTGCAGTTGAGCGAGGTTGTCACTCAGGATCAGTTCTGTCTTGATAGGCATCACCATGTTCACATTGTGTTCATTCACATCACCGTCCCGCTGCGGACTGGTGTCGCACAACTCTTTCTTGGGAGTGACAATTTCCTTGTTGTCCTCACAGTCATAGGTAATCTCTAGGTCATCTAACACTTCTACCTTGGGTGTAATAAGATCCTTGTTATCCTCACAGTCATAGGTTATCTCCAGTTCATCTAAAACTTCCTGCTTCGGTTGGATGAGGTAGCAGGCATCGCGTGTAGCCTCGTTAGTCAGTTCCTCCATCTTGAAGTGTTCACTTGTTCAGTCAGTGCTATGTAATGTGTAGATCGATTCTATTGTGTATTTTTGCTTTTGTGTATTACGTTAAATAATAAGAAGCTAGATACAGTACTGATTTTCTAGGAATCGATCGGCGGTTTTGGGTAGGTGCATTTTTGTCAATTTTTTATGCACAACACAACACATTGACAAATTGACAATTGACATTGACAGTTTTTTTTTTTTGACATTGACAGTGCCGTGGGCACACCACACATCACAGAAGACAGAAACAAACCACAGAACAGGGACTGAATAACCGGAATTTAATGGTAGTTTTATTTAGCGGTAATGGGCCTACCCTTTTAATAAAAGTAGCGAAATGTTTAAATACCTATAATTTCGGTACCGCTTCATTTCGGTACCTCTTTATTTCTGTACCTTTTTATATATTTCAGTTTAGCGGTACCGAAATAAAAAACGGTACTTTTATTTCGGTACCGCTATTTATATCGATATTTTTATCTAATAAGGCTTTACTTTCATGTGCCGTTGAATGAATCCCACCACTTCGGCATTCTTTATTCTTTAATATTCTTATTTTTAGGTTTAGAATTTGGAATTTCTTAAAATCCTTACGTTTTAACAAACACAGGAACCTACGGGAAGCGGGGGACGCGCGGCACGCGGCACTTGGCCAAATTCTTCACCCCCGCGCGCGCACCTTTTCGTATTTTTTCGGTACCGAAATCGCAAAGCGGTTAAATAAAGGTATCTTTTATAAAGGTTGAGACTTTGATACCTATTTTGTACCGGTATGATAACGGTGGTATGTACCGGTATGCTCTACCGCTTTCAGTCCCTGCCACAGAATGATAAATATCACAGAACGATAAATAAAGATATACTGGAATTTTTTTAACTATGTAGACCTGTGATGTAGACGCTGGAGACTGCACCCAAAATATTGTAGGTAGTAGTGAAGAGAAAAAAGGTCATTCACATGGATATTTTTTGTCTCTAGATTTTTCTATACCTCACATAATCTATAAAATATCCAGGCCAGCAGGATTCATAACACTTCGATTACGGTTCGATCCGGTTTCGGTAACTACCCTATCGATATGGTAATTCTGAATTGAAAATACATCTAATCGTACGATAACTTACCGAATCGATAGATTGGCCTATGGAACGAAGCTTATTTTTAACCGACTTGCAAAAAGGAGGTGGTTCGCAATCCGGCGCGTATTATTTTTTCTATATATATTCACCGATTACTCCGAGGTTTGTGAACCGATTTGCGTGATTTTTTAAATCCAAATTGTTTGCGAAATGGTCCCATAAAAATTCTTTGCTTCAACTCCTCAATCCGGGTGCTGCAGAGGTGCTGCCAACATAGACTATGGAGATTGGGGAAATGTCCATTATGAATAATTCATAATCTAGGTACCAAGCATAGACTGTATCATTGAACTCCAGGTCCAAGCTCCTCGGTCCCTGATGCTGCAGGGTACTGCCCACCTAAACTATGGGAGATTGGAGAAATGTTCATTCTGATTCATTATATACCTCTTCCAAGTTAGCCCGCTTCCATCTTAGATTGCATTGTCACTCATCAGGTGAGATTGCAGTCAAGGGCTAACTTGTAGTTGTTTAACAAGTAACGAAGTTCGTAAACTAAAACACAACTACGCTTAATAATTTAATTTAATTAAAATAATAATTTAGTGTGCAGAAAGCGCGGGGCAAGCAGCTAGTGGCGCCATCTGTTATGTCTATCCGAAACTAATTTAATAAACTAGAAAGCCGCGCGAATGTCACTTATCGATTTTTTCGTAAATAAAATGTAGCCTATGTCACCCGGATGTCTAAAAAAACTTTTCTATTCTATTCTATTAAAATCGGTCCAGTAGTTTAGGCGCTACGGTGGTACACACAGAATCTCATACAAAAATCGGATACCTACAAACATACATAGACTGCTAAAATCATAACCTTTCCTTTTGGCTTTGCCGTAGTCGGGTAAAAAAAACGGGGCAGCTCCGCACATAAACCGTGAAGGTATTGTCTCCCGTTGAAGTTGTCACTCCAGCCATCTAAGGTCATTCCAGCCATCTGAGGTCATTCCAGACATCTAAGGTCATTCCAGCCATCTATAAGGTCATTCCAGCCATTAAAGATCACTTCTGAAGCCTAGCAGGCCGCCCAGGTTGCCGAGGACTTCTTGGAGTGAGGCTGGCGATCCCAGGTGCGTCTCGCGTTTTTCAGCCACACCCGCGCACAGCAGGAATACGTGCGTTGGTGTTAACAAAAACTCGTTCAGGTGTTTCCTACTTCGAAGAGTGGAAACTTGGTGTGGCAAGGTTGTACCGGTCGATGGTCCTGCTTCTGCAGAATGGTCATCCACATTTGATTGCTGAAGTTCGATATGTCGTAAGACACCAATAGCTCCGTTTACCAATCCATCAGCGACGTCTATATTAAAAGTTACTATGTAGGGATACCCTTCACCTAATGGCAGCAAGTAGGGCAATCCATCAGTCTCTGCTACCGTCATCTTGTGAACATTACCTCGGCATTTTGCCTTTTCTTGCTCACTCGAATAACCGAACATAATATCATGTGCGACTCAGTTGTATGCGTTGATAATTGCGCAGCCTTTAAACGTTTGAGCTGGGCACATGACAGAGGGATTTAGAGCTTAGGCCCGCCACGCTGCTCCAATGAGGGGTTGGCGGGCTTTAACGGGCGGCGAGTGGGGAGACTTAAATGAAGCAAATTAAGGTTATATTAATTTAATATCACAATATGCGCTTACGTGCGTGCTTAGGAGCGGTCAATCCCTCACTGGCTGCTGCAGCCTGCACATGCCGGTGCACTAAATAAGACTAACGTACATTATTCAGTGACAACACTTCTTCGTCTTCATTCTGGGCATGTGTTCGCACATAAACCATGCAGGTATGTTGTGCGTATGCCGGTAATCTGCTGCAATCGTTGATTTTTTGGTGGATAGCTGAACTTAACATGCTAATGTCGTCTACTAAAACAGCTTTGACGCCAAGGAGCCATGTTTTTGTAGGCTTGCAAATTTTACGTGGATAAGAGTTTTGTCACGCGAGAAGTTGAGAGCCCAAACGTTGAATGCACAGTAGTGCCACCAAGAGGTACTGCGGCTTTATTGCTGGCACAGGCAATGTAGGCGTTGTTCATCGAGTTGTGCTCCTGACTGTAGCTGTGTGTCTCCATAAGACACTTTAAGTTGTAAATTTTTACACAGCCCTCGGGCTCCGAGAAGAATATTTGTAGCTCTTCAGAAACGTCATCTCCACAACCATGTAATCGATGTATGACCTCAAGAATGATTTGTTGTTCTGGGTTGGTGGTTTTTACAAGCTCGCATACTGCTGTTTTGTCATCACATTGCTGCGTTTCTTCACAATCGAGAATCCTTGTCGGGGGACGATTTGGTTAACAACATCAACTTTCTCTGCACCATCCTCTCCATCATCAACTTTCTCGGCACCATCTATTTCATCATCGACTTTCTCGGCACGATCTTCTCCATCATCGACTTTCTCGGCACCATCTATTCCATCATTGACTATCTCGGCATCATCTATTCCATCATCGACTTTCTCGGCGCAATCTTCTCCATCATCGACTTTCTCGGCACCATCTTCTCCATCATCGACTTTCTCTGCACCATCCTCTCCATCATCAACTTTCTCGGCACCATCTATTTCATCATCGACTTTCTCGGCACGATCTTCTCCATCATCGACTTTCTCGGCACCATCTATTCTATCATTGACTATCTCGGCACCATCTATTCCATCATCGACTTTCTCGGCGCAATCTTCTCCATCATCGACTTTCTCGGCACCATCTTCTCCATCATCGACTTTCTCGGCACCATCTTCTCCATCATCAACTTTCTCGGCACCATCTTCTCCATCATCGACGTTCTCGGCACGATCTTCTCCATCATCGACTTACTCGGCACCATCTTCTCCATCATCGACTTTCTCGGCACCATCTTCTCCATCATCGACTTTCTCGGCACGATGTTATCCATCATCGACTTTCTCGGCACCATATTCTCCATCATCGACTTTCTCGGCACCATCATATCCTAACCTCCGTTGGAGAAACGCTGCTCTTGATTCTTCTTACGAATTGCTGTTATCATCGTTTTGCAAAATCATCGCTGCTTCAAGTTCCTTCATAACGTTTTCAAAGTTTAAATTCGTCTCGAATAGGCCACGGCGTTCCATAATCGTGTCTTTGTAGTCGTCAAATAATTGCAAAAATTTATTTTGATCAACAATCTCCGACATTTCGTTGCGAAACTGTACGTAAAGTAGAACCATCTCTCGTTTATAATTGTCAACTTCATCTATATCGTAGCGTCTGTGTCGTATGACTCGTCCGAGCGGTCGTCTGCGATATTCTTTTGTTGCTCTCGACTTCCTCGCTTCAGTTACAGCTTCGGAATCTTCATCGTAATCCACGTGCACATCGTCCTCTTCGTCAACGAAATCATTAGCGTTAGCATACCACGCTGCGAACTCAGCCAAACACACTTGTTCTAAGGATTCAGGTCGTTCTTCATATCGCTGTATAATATTTTTGGTCCAAACATCAGTGCTGTCTCCATCGATGCCTTCGCGGTCCATTTGTTGACGACGCTTGCGGCAACACTGTCTCTCCGTCGGCCACACCGTCGGGATGTACACAACTTGACGACTCGTCTCACTCATCGGTTGTCGTAGTAGATACCACGCCGCTTCTTGCGCTGACATCTCAACCGCATTAAGCAGTTTCATACTTAACGCTTTCAATTGTCCCGTGTAGTCCCGGTCGGGATGCTCTCGCATCATCGTGGTGAGCTCACGACGCAGGTCACCCATTCCACGGGTTGATTTGTTCACATACTCTGCGACATACTCTGCGCAGCTGTAATCATCCAAGATGAACTGAATGTCGATGCTAGAGTTGACTTCACCGGCGAGGTACGGATTGAACGTGTTCGTCATAAGTTCGTCGAAGTTTCGTTTGAACAACAGAGCCGGTCTGTGCAACGTTGACCGCACAACATCGAGGTATGAAAGGTAAGTCAAACCATTAGCATTAAGAAACTCATCCATGCATGTGTATCGACGTTCACCGAGAGAGGTACGCAGCTCCTTTGCCTTCTGTTGTAGCGTTTGGCGGCGTCCATCAGACTGAGGCATCGGAACCAGTACACGGGTCGTGGGCATAGGCCAGTACGGGACCCCGAATCTGCAAGTAGTCTCGCCTCGCTCTGTGCAAGTAAATGTATGTGTGTGTATCTGGTTGGCATAGACAGAATCGTTCGGCACGTCACCTCGAGCGACCGAACTTATTTTTTCCACGAGATCGATGGTTCTGGGCATATTTTCCGATACAGTCTCACGTGGATCGTCGTTCAACCACAATAAGATATGTGCCCGTGGGCTTCCTCGATCCTGGAATTCGATACGAAGGAAGTAATCTTTAACGGAATACTTGCCGAACGGATTGTAAGACTGTTTGGATTTCAACATTTTCATCAAGGAACCGACGAGCCTGTAGAAGTATACGCAGCACGTAACTGGATCGTCGCTCACTAAAGTACAGCGCTCGGAAGTGTTGAGATCTTTTGCCGTTTTCCCTGGATATTTTTTGCTCAGTTTGAGAAGTATAGTGAGCAGTTTCATCCAGCGTACTTCGTTGGCACTTATAGTGAGGAAGACGGTTGGTTTACCGAGCTGACGAATTATTGCAAACAGATCTCGCTTGCGAGTGGCCCAGTATTGGACGGAGTTAGGCACTGTTTTCATGAATGCGAGGTTCTGTATGACATACTCTTTCAGAAATTCCGGGTCCTCTAACATACGTCGCGTAACATTCTTCGTGACCGAAACGTTGCGAAACGTGCTGTGAATTCCATCCACCATGCGCAGTCGCAATATTTTCATTGCAACGTACAAGATCTTTTGAGGCGTCGCTCCGCGTCTGTCGCGACGTCGTATCTCACTGGTCGCTATCATGTGAGGCGTTACTGAAACTCCCTCGTTGAATTCACGTGGCTCCCCGAAGTATATCGATGGAAACGACAACTCTTCCGCATGACGGTCATAAATGATGTTGAGAGCTGTAGTCTGTTGTCCTGGTGGGATATTGAGACAATCTTCCTCATTCCACATCAATGTATGTTGTCTCGAAGCGAGAATCTCAGATTCAGGCGTGCTTTCAGCGGAGATATTTTCTATGCGGTTGGACGGATCGTCCTGTATGCCATCGAGAAACAGCACAGCAGGCACATCCAGTCTCGACAAATCCACGTCGATTTCATACAAACGATACAATGGAGAGTTCTGCAGTACAGTTAGCCACGCACTGATTGTACTTTTGGACATGTATCCGCTGATGTAGTCCGATTTGTGGGCGAGGTTTCGCTCGATGTTAACATTAATGACGTCATCCTCATTTAAATGGCGCGGCAAACATTTGACCATATCCTGTACGTCTACCGGTACGTTGATCGCTTGCCCTACTATTCCATGAGAGAGATCATGGCGCAGACGACGCACTTGCATAAATGGTAGACGTGGCGATATCAATCGTTCACTGATGGGATCCAACGGTGGCAGGCCCGGTGGTCGGTCCGGATATGAGAATCCATTAACTTTCGCTAGGGGCGGCATCGATTTTTTGTTCAGCGTACGTTTGCAATTGTTGCAAACCATTACATATTCCTCCCTGCACAGTGGTCGATTTTCTCCGATGAACCATTCCGAGATCACGTCCAGCTGGGTCGGAGTGATGGGTTTGAGGTCGTTCTTGAACCACAGTCTGTCGCAAACCGAACATGCGTACCCGAAAGCGTTGTCCAGAAAAGTTGATTCGAATCTCATGATCGCGGACGCCCATTTGGTGTTCCAGGTAGACTGTGCCTTTTGTACTTCGATTTCATCACAAGAAATGCCTGGTTGAACAGTCTGTGCTGGTTCTGCTGCTGAAGTTTGCCGTTGGTATGTGAGCTGTTGTCGAGTACCAATTTGGACGTTGTTTGACCTTGCCCCAGAACGAGTCGATTCTAATGAACCACTGACGAGAGCCGACTTAGCAGCTTTGCGTAGTCTACAGATTCGCTGTCTCTCGGCATCCGATTTCCTCGCAGCTATCGCCTGTTCAGGAGTTCTGGTCGCTGCTATACGCTGTCTGTACTCGCGCACTTTCTGTGCCTTCGTTTTCCGGGCAGCGATTGTTTGTGGTTCAGCGAGTGGCGTTGCAGACGTGGCTGCGGCAGCGTCTTGCGCCTCCGTGAGCACATTACTCCTTGAAGGTAGCGGCAGGACCGTGATCCATAGGTTTGTCTGGTTGGTCTGATATGGTGGGATTGTAAGCGGTTCTGCAAAAGAAATTGTTAATAATTATGTACTTAAAATTTATTTAAAAAATTATTTTAACAAAGAAAATGTAAGTACATTTTCTTTGTTAAAATAATTTTTTATTTATTAATACACTAGCGGTCCGCCCCGGCTTCGCCCGTGGTACATATATAGCCTATAGCACTCAAGGATCACTTACATATCCAACGGTGAAAGAATTTTTGAAATCGGTGCAGTAGTTCCTGAGATTAGTGCGTTCAAACAAACAAACTCTTCCACTTTATTATATTACTAGCTTTTGCCCGCGGCTTCGCCCGCGTGAATTTCGGTTTTTCACAAATCCTGAGGGATAAGTAGATTTCTGGTCCACCCGCCCCCCGCTGCGCGTCGGCGTACCGCGGTACCGCGTACGGCGGGAGCAGGGCACAGGGGCGCGCGGCGCGGTGCGGGGAGTTCCATGCAGCGCGAGCGTGCGTCGGCCGTCGCGCGCAGCGAAAATACCTATCAGGGCGTTTTTACCGATTTCAACACAACTCCTTTTTTGAAAGTCGGTTAAAAAAGTAGCCTATGTTACTCCTTGGTTAATCCTCTACTTGTCTGTAAAAGTCCCGTCAAAATCGGTTCAGGCGTTTCGAAGATTAGCCCGTTCAAACAGACAGACAGACAGACAAAAATTTTAAAAACGTGTGATTCGGTTATGGTATCGTCCAAATAACCATATGAGATTAATATGTGGTAGTTATTTCGAAATTACAGACAGACACTTCAATTTTATTTATTAGTATAGATATAGATAGTATAGAAGTATAGATTGTTACTCGTAATTTGATAACCTGTGATTTTTTTTTTAATTGGCGTTGGATTAGATGTAAATACATTCATCTATCTATAAGATGTTATCACGTCAAAAAGATGTTTGAACTCCACATTATCGCGTACAAAATCCGCCATTTCGAATTTTGACGAATTATCGTCTTATAAATCGATGAACGCCGGCCGGACACACGACAAAGCATGACTCATCCGTCACGTTCCGCCTAGCCGAGCGTGCAAGCGAGAGCGGGGAATAAGCGATAGAGGCAATGTTTTCTTATGACGTTATCACGTAAAATTATGTTCTATAAACCGACTTTACAGACAACCAATTTTTTATGATCTAGTTGACACTCGCGCTGGCATGACGAATATAACGACGTGCCACTTATAAAAATCGGCCCACGCGTTTGGTCTCTAGAGTTTCACAAAGGAACAAATATACATACATAGACTGATAAAAAAATTACCACTCCTTTGCGTCGCGCAGTCGGGTAAAAAGGTTTATCTACCTCCAGCAATACGTTGTCTTTAATCTACGCCTCAGATGTGACATTATGTGCGATTTTAAATGGCTTTTATTTGCAAATCATCTTTCACACAGGTTACAAGTAAAGGGTGAGTCCTCATGTGCAACTTTAAAGTACCTTTCTGTGTAAATTTTTTCTGACACAAGTCACAAACAATCGGTTTTTCGCCAGTGCAATGCCTCATGTGCAATGTTACATTATGGTTCACTGTAAATTTTTTCTGACACAGCTCACAACATAACGACTTCTCGCCGGAGTTCAGCTGAAGACCATCTGAAAGGGTAATATTTGTTTATTTAAGGCACATAAAACAGGTTACAACTATACAATGGTTGGAGTAAATAAATTGCAGATCAGCTCCTAGTAACAACCCCTAGTATGTGTAGTGCGTACACATCATGATTTTTTTTTAAATAAAAATTGCAGGCAAACAAGCAAGTGGATCACCTGAGGAACCCCTAATGTGTTCTCATCTTTTAAAAAAGGGGATCGGCTATTCAGCTTGCTGGCGGAAACCATCTGATGCTTTGCAGCAGATTACAGTTGAAGTGTGGTCGCTAGCGGTGGATTTGATGTAGAATCGTACCACAAAGCGGTGATACCATCTAGATTACATTGTGTGGTATCAGGTACAACAACCCGTAGAGGGGACTGAGAGCATCAGGGCCTCGTTAGCATATTGGCAGGGTGCACCGCATGCAGGTGAGGTTGACTTTGGCACCAAAATAACGAATTTGGGCCACTTATACCTCAATTAGCTGTGATAGCCTAGTTAGAATAGAATAGAATAGAAAAGTTTTTTATTCAAATAAACTTTTACAAGTGCTTTTGAATCGTCGATTGAGTCTACCACAGGTTCGGAATGCAGTTCCAGCCGAGAAGAACCTGTAAGAAACTCGGCGGTTGCTCTTTTTTAAAAAATAACATTATAACAATTATTATTATTAATGTACATGATTGAAATGCCGTCTCGCGCATTGCTGGAACGAGTTAAATCCAAGCTTTTTTATCGTTTATATAATCTTCAATTGTATAATAAGCTTTTTTTATGAGCATACTTTTAATAGAGTTCTTAAACTTGTGTAAAGGCAAGTCTAAGACATATTTTTTATTCAGATAAACTTTTACAATAGTGCTTTTGAATCGACAAATGAATCTACCACTGGTTCGGAATGGTGCTTACAATTCTACACGTTAAGAAGGGCAGACAAAAGTAGCCCCATTTCCGACGGCGGCACCCGTTCACGAGCATGACGCATGATCCAGCCATTGCTAGTGGTTAGGACGACCGACTTCTAATCGGAGGTCGTGGGTTCGATCCCGGGCACGCACCTCTAACTTTTCGGAGTTATGTGCATTTTAAGTATTTAAATATCACTTGCTTTAACGGTGAAGGAAAACATCGTGAGGAAACCTGCATGCCTGAGAGTTCTCCATAACGTTCTCAAAGGTGTGTGAAGTCTGCCAATCCGCTTGGCCAGCGTGGTAGACTATGGCCAAAACCCTTTTCACTCTGAGAGGAAACTCGTGCTCTGTAGTGAGCCGGTAATGGGTTGAATGATACCTCAATTTATAATTGTAAGTGTTTATTTGAATAAAAAACTTTTACGAACTACTCTATTCTATGTTCTATTCAGCAGGACGGAGAGGGGAAGGTTGGTCATGTGGATAAACAAGTCACACTCCCCACTCCCCCTCCCCCCAACTGCGCGCCACTTCGCCACTTACCGCTCGACGACGCGCAGGCCGCGACCATGCTCGCTTCGGCGTCACGCTCCAACTGCAACAAACAAGTTTCGTTTTTTTTTTTCAAAAAGGATGTTGTGTATTTGATGCATATGTATTTATTTGTGTGATGTATGGATGTATGTATGTGTGTGAAATATAAACAGTGATTTCATTTCCACACATTAAAACAGCAACGTATATCAAACTAATTCGTTGGCAACCATTTTCAGTTGGCAACTAAGTTAAAGAATAGCCCCCTGGACAGATCTTCACTAAGGTCCTTTCTAATATGACTATCTCCACTGGGAAATAGTCGTAAAATGAGAAAATAATTAAGACAACACATCTGCTCATAGTCAGAAGGCTGATCGCATGATACAGCATAAAAAAAAAAGTTTAATAATTATTGGAACCACATGGAATATTCACTTGATGAGTCTACAAAAAGTCTGTCGCAGGCGGAGGCCCTAAAAAAGATGGGGCCTCATTCCATGATGTCACTCCAGTGACCAACTAACTCGGTAAACCATAATATTATCATATAGCTGTAGGCTGACAGATTTAATTTCAGCACAAACAACTAACGCACATCTCAAAAATATTTTAACTCACTTTCATTTTCGCCGCATGAGATAACTGTTGCTGTGTGTGCAGTTGAGCGAGGTCATCACTCAGGATCAGTTCTGTCTTGATAGGCATCGCCATGTTCACATTCTGTTCATTCACATCACCGTCCCGCTGCGGACTGGTGTCGCACAACTCTTTCTTGGGTGTGACAAGTTCCTTGTCACCGTCACAGTCATAGGTTATCTCCAGTTCATCTAAAACTTCCTGCTTCGGCTGGATGAGGTAATAGGCATCGCGTGTAGCCTCATTGGTCAGTTCCTCCATCTTGAAGTGTTCACTTGTTCAGTCACTGCTGTGTAATGCATTCATCGATTCAAGTTATTACATTTAAAACATCGCTGGCGATTTATGTCCACACAGTAGCGGTTTCACCAGAAACAGCGCGAGCGCCGCTAATTCTTTTTTTAATCGACTCCTTTTCTTCTAAAAACAGTGACCCACATGTGTGGGTCACTGTTTTATGCAAAGATAATCGGGGTCCAGATCACGTCCACGATCACGAGAGTCCAAGAATAGCGAAGTAGCGATAAAAAAAAAATAACAGCAACAAAAGTCAAAACAGTAGTATTTACTGGGCATGACAGAAACACTTCTTGTTCCTGCGCGGGGGTTATTACCTATCGAGCGAAAGGTTTGCGAAAGCCGAAAATCGCGCGATCTTCGCTGTCAAACGTCACTTTCGTATTATGTAACAGCGGTTTACAGCTGACAGCGATCGAGCCCTCTGTGGAACGATTTATGAACTAAAAATGCATTCAATCCTTTGCTGTTTTAAAATATTGGTATTAGCTAAGCAAAATTTGACAGCGAAGTGACAGCGAAAGCCGACGCAAATTGACCGTTAAAGCATCAGCTTCACAGAACAAAAATACTCTCTAACGAGAGATCAGCTTAAACCATAGAGAAAATAATAATATTAAACACTGATTGCATACTGATCGCTAGTTGTCATAAATAGAAAGAAAATTTAAAATACTTACTTATTTCATTATAAAATAACTAAATATAGTATATTTAATTGTGTCTTATATGTGAAAAATTTCTTTTTTTAACGTACTAACTCTTGTTTTTTTTTAAGTTTTGAAGAATGGCACGCGCTTTTCTTCTTATGGAGGCGCTTGATGAAGAGGAAAGAAGGGCAAAATTCTTGGAGAGGGCTCGTTTACGGCGACATCTGAGAGATCAAGCGAACCCAATGGCATTGCCTGACTCAGAGTTTAAAGCCCACTACAGGCTCACGAAAGAACTGTTTCAACAACTGTGCCGTGAGCTGAGGCCACACATGAGTGAAAAGAGAAGAGCAACAAAGGTGTCCTTAGAATGTAAAGTAAGGCAACTTCATGCTTCTATTCCAGTCGATAGATGTCTAGAAATAAATATCTAATATCCAGCTTTCATTACAGGTTCTAACAGCTCTTTCGTTTTATGCCACTGGTTCTTATCAAAAACCAGTTGGCATGAGTTTTCTTCATGGATTGAGCCAACCTAGTGTGTCAAATGCTGTGAAAGAAGTCACCGTGGCACTCAACAGCACTGACATTTTGCTGAAATACATAAGATTTCCGCAGACGCAAGAGGAGAGACAAATGATTATAAATGGGTGATGTTTTTATGTATTTCCATCTTACTTTATTGCAAATCCTCAAATTGTTAATGTTTTACATTAGATATTTGTGCATGATAACTGCAAAAACGAATTATCCCTGTGGTTCAAATCTTGCAAGCAAAAAACCAGTCAACCCATATGAGTTAGTATGTGATGATGACCCAGACCTATGCAACTGCATAAGGATTAAAAGCACAAAAAAGAAAAAGGTCCAGGAAAAAAAAGGAATAAATAAGACTAATAATTAATAAATTTGCTCGCCTAACTAACAACAGTTACAATACAATATTTTTATTTTTAGATTTTATACTAAATTTGGCTTTCCTGGGGTTCTCGGCTGTGTTGATGGGACTCATGTTGCCCTGGTGAGACCCAGTGAACATGAAGAAAGATTCTTCAATCGAAAGAATTACCATTCCAGAAATGTCCAAATCGTAAGTTCAATAATATGCTGAATAATACCTATACTGAAATTACTATGAACATGCTAATCTAATTTATATTCAATATTTGACCTGCTAATAATTGTGAGTCTACGCTGCTACTGCCGGTGATGGCTTAGGATCATAATTGTTAGCACCCCTCAAACAAAAAAGTTTATAAGTTTTAGAGAAAAAACAGCAATTTATTTTTCCATACAATGATAAGATTGTAAATATTTTGCAGATTTGTGACAGTGATTTAAACATTTTAAATGTTGATGCATCATTTGGAGGGGCTAGCCATGATTCATATATCTGGCGTCATTGCGAAGTGAACCAACATATACAGCAACTATATGGTGATGGAGAAATACTTTGGCTTTTAGGTAGGTACTAATAATAATAATTAATAAGCCTTTTTCATCCAACACTTGAAATATGTACATTGTACCCATAATATAATTAGAATGTAATAAATAAATAATTAATGCCTTTGAAAAATATTTTACAGTGCCATTTATTAAATTATTTTAATTATGAGCTAATAATTTGAACTATTTATTTAAATAATAAATGTTTACTGCTGTTATTTTTTCTTTGTAGGTGACTCAGGATACCCATTAAGACCATGGCTTTTGACACCCATAGTCAACGCTGTTCCTGAGACTCCAGAGGAACACTATACAAATGTTCACTGTAGAACCCGGAACACTGTAGAACGGTGTATAGGATTACTGAAGGCCCGGTGGCGGTGTTTGCTGGTTCATAGAGTTCTACATTATGACCACCACACTGTCGCAAAAATCATCAATGCATGCTGTGTCCTACACAACATGGCCAACAGAGATGGACTTACTGCACCTGATCTATCACAAAATGAAAGGGAAGCTGAAATAAATGGGCAAGAGCCACAAATGAACCCAGTTGTGGATCAGAGTGAGTCCCAGTTGCTCCAAGATGGCCGCCGACAAAGGACAGCAATAGTTCAGAGGTTGTGGAGTAGCAGAATGTAAAAAACCAATGAACGCTTTTCATGTTGCTTGTTTTCATCAGGCTTGCTTTCTTGCTTGTTTGTTTGGCTTGCTTGTATGGTTGCTTATTTAGTTGCTTATTTGATTATCGTGGATTAGGCCTACTGGGGATACCACGTTAAAAAAAACGCGCCAAGTACACTACCTCACAGGTGGTGTGGAAATGTGTACATTGTATGTTAATGTCAAAATTAAATTAAATATTTTTTAAATATTTTTTTTTAGATAAAATGTTTAGTGAAAATCCGAAATTCAGTGCCCGTCAGAATGGCTGACGATAACTCACAAATTCAAGTGAAACCATATCTATAATTTAGTAGTTTTTTAGTAGTATTTGGTAGTTAAGATAAAATATTTAGTAGTTCAATATAACCAAAATTAAATGAAAAATAAAGTGCGCCGCCAAGCTGACGTCACGTTGGCGGGTGGAATTTTAACGGCGTACAATACTTTGAAAATATATATGTCAAATTTTAGTAGTCTTTTGGTAGTTTAATAAAATTACGTTAAATCTTATTCACGCCTTTGTTTATAGACTGGAAAATATATTTTCTTTTTCTTCATCGGAAACGCCTGTGGAAATTAAATTAGTTCTGCTGAAAGATTGCTATGATAATTTCTACAGGCGTTTCCGATGAAGAAAAAGAAAATATATTAAATTTAAATTATACTAGATGATGCCCACGGCTTCGCCCGTGTGGTTTGTAAAAATCTCGTGGGAACTTTGATTTTCCAGAACAAAAAGTAGCCTATCTGTTCTGTAGTAAGTAGTAACCCGTCCACAAAACGGAAAAATTCCGTGGGATCCTTACGATTTCGGAATGCAATTCCTTACAGCACCAGGGTTGAGGAGTTGGACATGTACCTACTCGAGGTCATTCAACAATAAAGTCTTTAATTGGTATCCCCAATATCAATTTAAATAACCGACAGTGCCTAAATCCCATTAGTGTTGGGGATCAGATCCCCTACAGCATCAGGATTGAGGAGTTGGAATCCAAATTTTTTGTAGGATAGGGACGCAATGTTTCTCTATCGATTAAAAAAAAAATTACGCAAATCGGTTCAGAAATCTCGGAGATATCGGTGTACATAGGTAGAAAAACACAACTCCTCCTTTTTTGAAAGTCGGTTAAAAAAGTAGCCTATGTTACTCCCTGGTTAATTCTCTACTTGTATGTGAAAGTCCCGTCAAAATCGGTTCAGCCGTTCCAAAGATTAGCCCGTTCAAACAGACAGACAGACAGACAAAAATTTTAAAAACGTGTGATTCGGTTATGGTATCGTTCAAATAACCATATGAGCTTAATATGAGGTAGTTATTTCGATATTACAGACAGACACTTCAATTTTATTTATTAGTATAGATTATAAACTAGATGATGCCCACGGCTTCGCCCGTGTGGATTTAGGTATTTATCCCGTGGGAACTTTTGATTTTCCGTAAAGTAGCGTATCTGTACTCTGTAGTAACCCATCCCCAAAACGGAAAAATTCCGTGGGATCCCTACGATTTCGGAATGCAATTCCTTACAGCATCAGGGTTGAGGAGTTTGATATGTATCTACTCGAGTTCATTCAACGGTAAAGTCTTAAGTACCCCCAATATCAATTTAAATAACCGAAAGTTTCTAAATCCCATTAGTTTTAGGGATCAGGTCCTCTACAGCATCAGGATTGAGGAGTTGGAATCCAAATTTGTTGTAGGACAGTGTCGCAATGTTTCTCTATCGATTAAAGAAAAAATTACGCAAATCGGTTCAGAAATCTCGGAGATATCGGTGTACATAGGTAGAAAAACACAACTCCTCCTTTTTTGAAAGTCGGTTAAAAAAGTAGCCTATGTTACTCCCTGGTTAATTCTCTACTTGTATGTGAAAGTCCCGTCAAAATCGGTTCAGCCGTTCCGAAGATTAGCCCGTTCAAACAGACAGACAGACAAAAATTTTAAAAACGTGTGATTCGGTTATGGTACCGTTCAAATAACCATATGAGCTTAATATGCGGTAGTTATTTCGAAATTACAGACAGACACTTCAATTTTATTTATTAGTATAGATAATTAAATTATAAAAAATTATTATTAAAATTTAAAGTGCGGTCATCTTGGATCGATTTTCATCATACATAGCTAACGACACTCGACTAATTCACCTTTCAAACAATAAAAACCGCATTCAAATCGGTCCACCAGTTTGAGCGCAACATGGGAACAGACAGACACACACACAGACACGTCAAACTTATACCACCCCGTCGTTTTGCGTCGGGTTAAAAAAGAAAACTAAATAAAAATAAATAGTAAGCCTTTATTTCCATACAATATAAGTGAAAAAAAATCTGTATTAGTATAATTTTGGTTGAGTCTTGGACACCCACTTGCGGTCGTAAGCCTTTTCCAATTTACTCTATCCCGTGTTAGGTCCAACTGCAGCCGATAGACTCTACGATGTCATCACACACGCACCTTCGGGCTCCCTCTTTTAAGTCTTGCGTTGCGTTATCAACCATATACCTGTTAGAACCTGTAATAATATACAATGTACACATTTCCACACCACCTGTGAGGTAGTGTACTTGGCGCATTTTTTTTAACGTGGTATCCCCAGTAGGCCTAATCCACGATAATCGAATAAGCAATCATATAAGCAAGTCAAACAAACAAGCAAGAAAGCAAGCCAAACAAACAAGCAAGAAAGCAAGCCAAACAATCAAGAAAGCAAGTCTAGCCAAATTAAGCAATTAACACTAGCGGTCCACCCTGGCTTCGCCCGTGGTCCTGGAGTGCTATAGGCTATATATGTATAGCCTATAGCACTCCAGGATCACGTACATATTCAACGGTGAAAGAATTTTTGAAATCGGTACAGTAGTTCCTGAGATTAGCGCGTTCAAACAAACAAACTCTTTCGCTTTATTATATTATTAGTATATTAGTATAGATTATTCAGCTGGATACACAATATATGGAACAGCTGTGAGGAGTTCCTCAAAGGGACGCTATTGCACACAATCTTACTTTACGAATTAAATTAAACATTATTTCGACTTTTACTTTTTAGACATAATGTCAAAAAACTTATTGAAGGCCTCTGCCTGCATGCGCATCACCTCTACCAGCACGCGCATTGACTCTGAATGCATGCGCGACGCCTCTGCCTGCACTTGTGCTGCGTCCGCCTGCACTCGCGCCGCGTTCGCTTGCACTCGCGCCGCCTCCGCTGTGATCATCGCAGCATTCGCAAGTTTGCTCTCTGCGTCAACCCTCCGCCTCTCTAGCTCGACAACCCACGATGGCTGAACTCTTTGATCTGCGAAATATAAAACACCCATTAAATACAAATTCTAGCATTGATTTCAGAATACCCACAGACCAGGGACCAGAGGCAGGAGTCGAATCCTATATTTAGTTCTTGTAATGGTTATGTAGTGCTATAAGCTATTGAAGGTTAAAGAAGTAGTAAAGTATTAATAACTCAGAACGAAAAAGACTTACCAGGTTTATAAAAATCCCGTGAAAATCATTGTTTTTCCTAAGCTCCTTTGAGCTCATACCTTGCTTAAAACTGTTAAAAGTTCACTGGCGGATGTTTAGGTAGATCAAAATGTAAACATCCGCCAGTGAAAGTCCCATCAAAATCGATCCAGCCTTTCAGAAATCAGCCAGTAAAAATATTTCCTTTCTAACAAAAAAAGAATGAATGAAATAGGACCACGCATTAACGAATTACAGCTAAGTACACATTTTGGCTTTCATCCCCTCTCCCAAGGGAACCGTGCTGAATTTCCGGATAAAAAGTATCCTATATGTTACTCCGTAGTATGAACTTAAATCATGCCAAGTTTCATTTCAATGCATTCTGTAGTTTTTGCGTGATGCGCGCACAAACATACAGACAAAAATTTCAAAAATAGCTTTTTTACTTTCTATTACTTATCCCTACCATTCCCCAGTTATTATTTTGCAAAAATCTTTAGATTTTATTATATGTATAGATTTATTTATTTAAAGTAAAACAAATGAACACAACTTAAGCGAGAGAGATAGAGGTGCATACCCGGAGGGTGGCATGCGAACCCCCATCCAACCAGATATACCCCTGAAATATGACCAGCTATATGCTATATGCCTCAAAGATGTGCGACAGAGGTTGATGTGTTAGTCATTTAAGCAATGGGCTATCACTGCTACAAATAATAATAAATACCTACCTAAGAGTCGCCCTGCTGTCGCAGAAGGTGGACGCTGCCCGTCTGGAGCTGCTGCAGTGGTCTCAGCGGTAACTGAAAATTGTATACAGTTATTTACAGGAGTGCGATGCAGCTGATCATCAGTCAGTTTCATTCAAATGTAAAATGTAAATCTTTACCCACCGAGTGGCCTTGCTGTCACAAGTGGACGTTGGCCGCCTAAAGCTGCTGCAGTAGCTTCAGCAGTAACTGAAAATTGTATACAGTTATTTACAGGAGTGCGATGCAGCTGATCATCAGTCAGTTTCATTCAAATGTAAAATGTAAATCTTTACCCACCGAGTGGCCTTGCTGTCACAAGTGGACGTTGGCCGCCTAAAGCTGCTGCAGTAGCTTCAGCAGTAACTGAAAATTGTATACAGTTATTTACAGGAGTGCGATGCAGCTGATCATCAGTCAGTTTCATTCAAATGTAAAATGTAAATCTTTACCCACCGAGTGGCCTTGCTGTCACAAGTGGACGTTGGCCGCCTAAAGCTGCTGCAGTAGCTTCAGCAGTAACTGAAAATTGTATACAGTTATTTACAGGAGTGCGATGCAGCTGATCATCAGTCAGTTTCATTCAAATGTAAAATGTAAATCTTTACCCACCGAGTGGCCTTGCTGTCACAAGTGGACGTTGGCCGCCTAAAGCTGCTGCAGTAGCTTCAGCAGTAACTGAAAATTGTATACAGTTATTTACAGGACTTTAATGCAGCTGATCACCAGCCAGTATCATTCAAATATTTTGAATAAAAATAATAAACTCATTTACATTTTTGTCAACTGTTTGTAGTTCATCAGTTTTTTAATAATAATGCATTTTGGAGCTGCATAGTGGGACTCATGAATAGCAACTTGTAACCACTCGAGCTTGGATATAACTATTCTAACTCATTTGATCTGGTGATGAGGGTCAAATGTTGCATCCTGGTGCTCTTATAGCCCATCAGTGGTTACTAGATTATTGTACTTATAGTATTCTATGAATTAATAAATTGTACTTATAGTATTCTATGAATTAATAAAAAATGATAGTAAACATGTAGGTAATTTTGTAACTTATAGTTTTATAGTTAAACTAGCGGTCCGCCCAGGCTTCGCCCGTGGTACATATATAGCCTATAGCACTCAAGGATCACGTACATATCCAACGGTGAAAGAATTTTTGAAATCGGTCCAGTAGTTCCTGAGATTAGCGCGTTCAAACAAACAAACTTTTCCGCTTTATTATATTAGTATAGAGTATAGATCTAGCGGTCCACCCCGGCTTCGCCTGTGGTACATATATAGCCTATAGCACTCAAGGATCACTTACATATCCAGCGGTGAAAGAATTTTTGAAATCGGTCCAGTAGTTCCTGAGATTAGCGCGTTCAAACAAACAAACTCTTCCGCTTTATTATATTAAGTATAGATGATGAAGATGTAAAATTAACTTACAAACACTGCTGTTATGTCCTCTGGTGGATGTGGGTATGAGTTGGAAACTTGATGGTGTATATTGTGGAGATGGTTCTGAAATAAAAACCTCTAGGTTGGTAGGTGTATCAGCACAAAACTTAGTTTTATGTAGTCAAATAGTTATCACTACTAAACTTAGATCATACTGTATGATCTAAGCTACTAAATAAGTTGTTGAGTACAGTTGCACTGAACATTATAATCTACAAACAACTCAAGTTTTGATTGAATTTGAAATTTGTCATTGCAAAAGATCTTATGCTAGGGTAGGCCCTGATCAAATTCTACTCTATTGCTACTCCAACTAGTACACACAAACATTTATCGGGAGAAACAGAACATAGTATAACAAAGTATTATGAAGGTTTTCTTTACCTGTTGTATTAACAAGCACCTCTGACGAAGCCTCAATTTCATCTTCATTAAAAGTGATGGTGCTCGGAGTCAAAGGAATTGAGGACTGTGTCTGACCAGTTCCCTGCTGCGATGAAGAAGGCTGTGAATTTTATAAAGCTTTTTACACAATGAAATCCACATACATAAATAGCTTAAATTTTTATTGTATTGGAACACTTGGTACTGATTCAAACAATCAAAGCAATCAAAGCAAGTCTCAAGTTAAATATTAGGCAATAAAGACAATTAAATATATATTAGGCAATAAATAGACATGAAACCATATATAGAAGAATCTTTTTATAGTGACGTTGAATGGAAACGTCAAATGTGTCATACTAAGAGGATGTCATACAAAGCAAGAATCTTCGGTTTTTGTTAGGTATATTATAATATGAATGTATTAATTTATATAGAGAAGAGAAGAACACAGCATAATAAATCATAGTATGACCCTATGCCCCTACGGAACACTGCCAAAGGTGTTAGGAATCATGTTGGTCACTCGAACCGGACATAATTTACTAGAAAAGTTAGAAAAGCTCAAATTGGTTACAATGAGCGGCTTGTCACTATAATGGAATACATTTGTCATTATATCTGACTTTGTTACAAAGAAATTTATATGAAAACCAAACTGCTATGAGATTACCTACATCATATTAAGCTATTGTTCACTATAGGCGGAGCCATAATAAACTAATTCTACTGTACATCTGTGAAAATAAAAGAATAAATATATTTTTTAATAAATATTATTTGCAACTTACAAAGAGTGGTACTCTATGCTGTGTGTCGCCATGCACAGCACCCTCGCCGATAATTGCCAAGATCTTTTTATCGGTCTCCGACAAATCTTTAAGGGTGGCTGGCCCACCACCAGTGCCAGAAGCTTCTTGCCTTCTTGCTGTGGCTCTAGTTTTGGCTTTGTTTTTGATGTCCGCCCAATACTTATAGGTTAACAAATTAAGCATGATTAGCATTGACCACAAACCAAACATGATATTATATATGATCAAAGATGAACGCATAAAAGAAGAATATTCATACCTTCTTCCACCGCTGGCCTGTCTTTGTTGCACCCTTGCCGTGGGCATTGAGCCTGGCAGCGAGATTGTCCCATTCCCTATCCACGTTCTCCTTCGATCTCGCTCCGAGACCAACTCCTTTAGCAAGGGTTGGGTGCGTCAAAAGGTGATCCAGCAACTCGTCCAGCTGGCTGTTAGATACTCGATGTTCCACTATAATTATTATTATTATGAGAACACGTTAGCAACAGGAAACAAACGTAGTTTTTAGTGAACTAGAGTAGGTAAGTAGTAATAATAACTTACTGTCAGATATTATGCAAATTGCAATTCCTAAAACACAAAAGCAAAACTTGAGAATATTAAACAATAATACACAAATCAAATAAAGCTACACAAGAAGCAATGAAAATTAAAAAGGAATATAATATTTGTAATTCAGATTCTAGCGCGCTGCACTTCGATCATCGAAATAGGTTAGTCCGCCAAAAAACGTTTATTTTCGTATTTTGTTTTCATGTTTTGCCGTCTTATCGCAAGTGGCGCTAGTGATCGATCGTTAAAGTGCATTTCATGTGCATTTTGCGTCAGGCGAGCGGTAGACGAACGATCGGCTTACATAATGCCATTTGTAAATGACAGCTTGCGATCGATCGCTTACGCACGGCTGATGCACTGCTACTGCTGTCATTATACGTAATACGGCCGCTGGTCTGTGCACTTCATTGTCAAACTTGGTCAATGTTGGCCAAACTGAAATGGCGGATCGCCACGTTTAGAAATTAAACCACAAATGTTTCATTAAACTTCCAACTTAAAGAGACAACTTTTTAAACAATTATTAATAAATCTTAAAAAGTTATCTTACTATATGCTGAACTGTTCAATTAAATGACATAACATTCAATTGAATTAGTCTATTTGTGCGTTCAGAAGTTTAAGTTTTAGACTAAATTAGCCTAAAACTTAAACTTCTGAACGAACACTTCAACGCGATCAGCAATGAGTCACAGAGTCTAAAGTGGTCTAAATACAAGATAAGCGCCATCCTTTGGGGAGTTGTAGAACTAAAAGCCTCCATATTCGTAGTTAATAATCTGCGCTGAGTGCTCCTGGTTCCATACAATAAAAAATTAAAAAATGTTCTTTGTCACAGTTTATTTACAAATTACGATAAATGTTCTAACTTCTATCAAAGTGCCTTTTTTAATCCAAATTCCAATTCCAACTTGATTCCAACGCAGTTCAACTATATTTTAACTGCTTACTGCAGGTCTTTTATTTTTTTTGGTTTTTGCATGTTTTGTTCAGATTACTTGTGCAGTGTACGTTAATTAAACCACATTTAAACTGGATCATTGATTAGTATCTACGCCAACATTCCAAAATGGAAAAACTGACCAACGAAGCTGCATGTGATGCCCTCTACCTCATCCAACCTAAGCAGGAAGTGTTAGACGAACTAGAGATAACCTATGACTGTGAGGACAACAAGGAACTTGTCACACCCAAGGAAGAGCTGTGCGAGACCAGTCCGCAGCGGGACGGTGATGTGAACATGGTGATGCCTATCAAGACAGAACTGATCCTGAGTGATGACCTCGCTCAACTGCACACACGGCAACAGTTATCTGACCATGGAAATGTACCTCATGTGCTGCAAATTAAGGTGAGTTAGTTGTACCAGTTTTTGAGATATGGCTTGGTTTTTTTATATTAATTGCTGGCACACTGTTTCAGTCATATTGTCATATTGGAACACTTATTGCTTAGTAGCACAGCTTTGCCGGTAGGGTAATTACTAGCCACAGCTTAAGCCTCCCAGTCTAGACCAGAGACAATTTAGAAATTAGAAATTATCAAACATGCCATGCTGGGAATCAAACCTGGGACCTCCCACTTACCACAGCGTTCACCACTGCACCAGAATAGTAGTCAAAGAGGCTAGAGTCGGTTGCTTTATTTGTAACTGAATTAGCTTTTCCTACATGCCTCAGAGAGCATGTTAAACCATCAGTCCTATTTATTATCATTAACATTAAGTGATTGAGAGTTAATTATTTTCTCAGTATGAGCAATATCTAAAAATTTGTGCGACAGAATGCCTATATGCCTTACTGGTGTTGAAAGTATGACACCTTGTGAATAAACTAACAGAGAAAACATTAAATAAAATTTTAAAATAGTTCTGCAGTTTAAAGCAAACTCATTACCATAGTCTGTTTCTATCCCCACTCACTACCAATAGAGCCTTTTAATGTCCCACTGCTGGGCACAGGCCTCCTCTCTCATAGGCAAGAGTTATTTAGAGCTTAAACCTGCCACGCTGCTCCGACACTGATTGGGGGACTTTAACTACTTTGTCATAATATGATAGTGATATAACCGGAACCAACTGCTTAATGTACTCTCCGAGGCACGGTGGTAAAACACCGCCGACTACCAATTCCGAGCTAGCACTGAGAATTTCTTGACAAAAAACCCTATACCCAACAATTATTTGCCGGCCCGGGAATCAAACCCGGAATCTCGTGAAGTCTCTCTGCAGTCGAATATGCTAACCACTAGTGACTAGACCAACGAGACAACAAAATTATCATCGGTTTCTATGCAGCGTCAAAATTATTATGATGTCAAAGTCTGGATGAATAAAAAGAAACATTGTTTGTTGCAGGGAGAGAGGGACACTGAAGCGAGCGTGGCTGCTGATCGTGCGCCGGCGCGCGGTAAGTTGCGCCACGGCGCGAAGGTCGAGAGGGGAGAGGGGGAGTAGGGAGTGTAAGACATAGTTCGTCTTCATCTTCGCACTGGGCAGGTCTTCATCTTCATTCTGGACAGATCTTCTTCAAGTGTCATCCAAGTGTGATCTAATTATTTGAATGCTCCAAAACATTATGAATACTAGCATCTGCCCGCGGCTTCGCCTGCGTGAATTTCGGTTTTAAACAAATCCCGAGGGAATCGTGTATTTCTGGTTCCCGTTCCCGCTCCCTTTTCCAAACTTTATACTTACAATCAAGGAAGTTCGCTATAGTAATCTATCTATAGCTGTAGCTTTCGGGTTTTTCAAAATCCTGTGCATTTTTCCACGATAAAAAGTAGCCTATGTTTTAAGTCAGGGCATAATATATCTCCATTCAAAATTTCAGCCAAATCGGTGCAGCGTGATTGAATAACAAACATCCACACTTTCACATTTATAATATTAGTAGGATTATTATATTAAACACAAGTGGAAACCCGCGACTTCGTTCGCGTGGATATTGGTTTTTAAAACTCCCGTGAGAATCATTTTGTTTTTTCTAAGCTCCTTTGAGCTCATATCTTGCTAAAAACTGTTAAAAGTTCACTAGCGGATGTTTAGGTAGATCAAAATGTAAACATCCACCAGTGAAAGTCCCATCAAAATCGGTCCAGCCTTTCAGAGATTAGCCAGTAATCTTTGAAGTATTTCCTTTCTAACAAAAAAAGAATGAATGAAATCGGACCACCCGTTAACGAATGACAGCTAAGTACAAATTTTGACTTTCATCCCCTCTCCCAAGGGAACCGTGCTGAATTTTGGGATAAAAAGTATCCTATATGTTACTCCGTAGTAGACGTGTGCGCCGATGCTAAAATCTCCGGCGGCGCACGCCGGTCAAAAATCGGCGGCGGCGGCGTGTTTTCGGCGTACTTTCGGCGCGGATAATTTTAATAAACTGTCTAACTTGTAGAATTATTTTTACTTAAAATCAGATAGGTACAATTAAATAAAACTTTTGCAATAACAACACCTTGCCAAATACTTTAGTAACTGTAACTTTTGCAAGTATGGGGTACCTTGCATTCAAATTTTGGCGATTTTGACGAACCGTATAGGACTAGTTTTTGATAGTACATTTTCAGGACGTTTACAATAACTTCCATTTATGATAAATAAGTAAATGATTATGATTATGATGTAGGGGCCCACTAAAAAAGGATTATTGGAAATTCTACCCCTAAGGGGGTTAAATAGGGGGTGAAAGTTTGTATAAAAGTCTATCATTTACTAAGTTATATCCATGAAAATTGGTATTTGGGTTTGCGATAAAAAAAATATACATATTTCAGGATTTTTGAAAATTCTATCCCCAAGTACGTTAAATAGGGGATGAAAATTTAATGGAGACTCCGTCACGTTGTCACGTCATTTATCAAGTTATATCCATGAAAATTGGTATTTAGATTTTTGGTTAAAAATAAAGAATTACCTAAGTGTTTAAGAAATTTTGGAAAAACTATCCCCAAGTTGGTTAAATAGGAGATGAAAGTTTGTATGACATTAAGAATCTACGCGGGCGAAGTCATGAGACCACAGTACAATGCTCAATGATCTCAGCAGAGTTTCTCAACAGGTGGGCTTAAAAATTAACATGAGTAAAACGAAGGTCATGTCTAATGCTCATGTTCCGCTCCACCCGGTAATCGTTGAGAACTCGGCACTCGAAATTGTAGACTAGTATATATACCTGGGACACACGGTCCAGCTAGGTAGGTTCAATTTTGAGAAAGAGATCAACTGCCGAATCCAACTCGGCTGGGCAGCATGCGGGAAACTTCGAGATGTATTTTCGTCCAATATCCCTCAGTGTCTAAGTCTTCGATTAGTGCGTATTGCCAGTGATGACTTACGGATCTGAGACATGGTCGCTAACAATGGGCCTCATAAGAAGGCTCATGGTCACTCAGCGGGCGATGGAGAGAGCTATGCTTAATGCTCGGAGTATCCCTGCAGGATCAAATCAGAAATGAGGAGATCCGCAGGAGAACCAGAGTTACCGACATAGCTCAATGAGTCGCGAAACTAAAGTGGCAATGGGCGGGGCACATTGCTCAAAGAACCGATGGATGTTGGGGTCCCAAGGTGCTTGAATGGCGACCTCGCACCAGTAAACGAAGCGTAGGTAGACCCCCCACTCGATGGACAGATGATCTCAAGCGATTCAAGCGAATATTCAAAAGTACTTGTAAAAGTTTATTTGAATAAAAAACTTTTCTATTCTATTCTAAAGAAGAAGACTGATACTTTGTCTTAGATTCTAATAAGTCTTCTTACCCCTCGTTAGATACACTATCGAAAGGCATGAGTGATCTACAAATCGACAAGCATAAATCCCTTGCGAGAGGATTCTCGGAAAGCCAAAATAAATGGATATTTATTTTGGCTTTTACAAGATGATGAAGCAGATGTTGTCGGAGTAAGTTTTTTAGTTAGGTAAGTTAGTTAGTTTAGTTTTATTATGAATAGGAAGGTGTAACATAGAAATATGGAATAAGAATGATATAATCGTTAGGTTATTTGGTATAGAAGAGGGTGAATGATGTTGGAGGGTGTTCTAAAACATTTAGAACTCGCGCCGATTTTACGCCGATACGCAGATCGGCGGCGGCGGCGTCCAAAAAATGACGGCGGCGGCGGCGGGTCGGCGCGGCGCACACGTCTACTCCGTAGTATGAACTTAAAGTATGCCGAGTTTCATTTCAATCCATTCAGTAGTTTTTGCGTGATGCGCGCACAAACATACAGACAAACAGATAAACAGACAAACAGACAAACCGACAAACAGATAAACAGACAAAAATTTCAAAAATAGCTTTTTTATGTTCCATTACTTATCCCTAACACCCCCCAGTTATTATTTTGCAAAAATCTTTAATGTACAGATACGGCAATTCTACGATTTTATTATATGTATAGATTAAAACCTTGTTTATGATTTTGAAATACTAGCGGTCCGCCCCGGCTTCGCCCGTGGTACATAATTTATAGCCTATAGCACTCAAGGATCACTTACATATCCAACGGTGAAAGAATTTTTGAAATCGGTCCAGTACTTCCTGAGATTAGCGCGTTCAAACAAACAAACTCTTCCGCTTTATTATATTAGTATAGATTTGGGTTCAAAAACGGAACATAGTCGGAGAGCGGTCGTCATGGAAACCGACTTGTATTCTATCTCATTCTCTAGCCGGCTGAAATGTTTGTCGCTTTTTTGTTTCATCAAATTATCAAATCACAGCGATCCTAAAGAAGATTCACTTCAAAAATCATTAATTTAGAAACTGGCTACATCAAAACTATCAATACCTGACCTTATGAATACTAGCAAAAAGTCCGCGATTTTTTAAATTCGTTTTGACGTGATAACGTCTTATAAATCGATGAACGGCTACGCGCACGAAAAAGCATGACTCATTGTCACGTACCGCGTGCAAGCGAGAGCGCTGAACAAGCGATAGAGAAGGCACGATCAACCTAAGCGTTCGGCTTGTGGCGCATCTATCTCTCTTTGGTTTCTTATAACGTTATCACGTAAAATTATCGTCTGTGAACCGACTTTACAGACAACCAATGTTTTTTTTTTTGTATGCTTTCAGACTCTACATTGCTGATAAAAAGTCCGCAGAGCCAAAGCATCGGAGCCGCTGCGAATAAGGAACTTTTCACTTGCAATGTTTGCCAGAAACAGCTCAAATACAAGAGCGCTTTAGTGTTCCACATGAGAACTCACACCGGCGAAAAACCTTTTTCTTGTGACCGGTGTCAGAGGAAATTTATAGAGAGAAGCAAATTAACGAGGCACGTTAGGACTCACAGTGGTGAAAAACCTTTCACTTGCGACATCTGCAAAAAGAGATTCACAGAGAACGGTAATTTAAAGAGACACATGAAGAGTCACAACATTGTGATGTTGGTCCTCAGTGGATTGTCTCGCTAGACGGAAATGTTGTTTGTGTTCTTACTTTAAAAAGAGATAAAGTTCGTAAACTAAAACACGACTACGCTTAGTAATTTAATCACTACATAGGTAGTATAAAACAAAGTCGCTTTCTCTGTCCCTATATCCCTATGTCCCTATGTACGCTTAAATCTTTAAAACTACGCAACGGATTTTGATGCAGTATTTTTTAATAGATGGAGTAATTCAAGAGGAAGGTTTGTAAGTAGAAAAATTGGACCCGGTAGGTGGTGCTAATAGCGGGCAGGACGACGTCTGCCGGGTCCGCTAGTGTAGGAATAATTGACTGACAACTTAATAGTAAGTGTAGGAAAAGTACATCGTACGGGTCATATGTATATGTACTTAAAGTATAATAAAAATAAATGATGTAAATATTTTATTAATCTTGTTTTTTTTTTCGTTACATTCATTATTTTTAAATTAATCCACTATCACCGTCACTACAGCCTTTTAGGAGGCGGGACCGACTGTTTAACGTGCTCTCCGAGGCACGGGGGTGAAACACCGCCAACTACCAACTCCGGGCTCGCACTGAGAATTTCTTAACAGAAAAACGCAATGGCTAACAATTATTTGCCCGACCCGGAATCAAAACCCAGGACCTGTGATCTACAGTCGAATACGCTACCCACTAGACCAACGAGGTAGTTGACCCGACTAACTACGGCAAAGCCAAAAGGAAGGGTTAGGATTTTAGCAGTTTATGTATGTATGTTTGTATCCAATTTTTAACCCCCGACGCAAAAACGACGGGGTGTTATAAGTTTGACGTGCCTGTGTTTTTCCCCGTAATACTCAAACGGATGAACCAATTTGAATGTTTTTTTGTTTGAAAGGTAATTTTTTCGGGAATGTTTTGAGCTAAGAAAATGAAAATGAAATTTTTTAGCTAAGAAAGCTATGTTTGACGAAAATCGGTCCACGATGGCCGCCACCACAAAATGGCGGATAACATTTTTCACACCCCCCTCAATATGGGTACCCCCCCTGGGCCGATTTTGATGAATGAGGTGTCAATTGATTCGTTGTTATAGTCTGGGTAACATAGGCTACATTTTATATACTTACGAAAAAATCGACAAGTGACATTCGCGGCTTAAACTAGAACATTAAGTTAGTTTTGGATAGATATAATAGATGGCGCCACTAGATGCTTGCCTCGCGCTTTCTTCCGTTCAAATAGGGTATTTGACTAATTTTTGGAAATTGTTTTAAATTATTCTTTATTACTTATTAAAACACACTACATTGATATTTTTCGCAATATCTACAGTAGGTATTAAGAATTAAATCAATGATAAAGTTTAAGTTTTGAAAACCACGCCAAAAACGACATTTCTGATCACATGATACGCGTGACGTCACAAATCGCTATGCAAGTCACTTCTCTCGCTCGCTCCTTTTCGGAACTCGGTGCGTGCGACAGAGACGCTACGCAAGGCGACTGCTGTATCGTAATGTTGTAAATTGTTATACCTACTCATTTTAATATCAATCTTATTCTTTCAAATATAAAGTTTAGTTTCGGTTGACTTGATAAACTTCAATTATAACAAACCAAGTTACGTGCAATCGAATGACGTCACAAACAATCCCAGAGCGTTCACGTTCCTGATAAAATTTCAAAAATTATTATGTTTTATTTCGTGCAAAATATCGCGTAAAATTACATAGTTTAGTTTGATTGAGTGAAATATGTCTTTTTTAGGCTATTATCTGATAAGATGACCACAATCAATAGTATATTTTCAACTAGCTGACCCCCGCGACTTCGTCCACGTGGTTATATAGGTTTTTATATAGGATCGGATTGGATCCCATAATCCTTTTGTGTACCTAAATTAAATGTAGCCTAAGTTATTCCATATAATATCACCTATCTGCCATTGAAAGTTCCATCAAAATCGATCCAGCCGTTTCGGAAATTAGCTGGAACAAATAAACAGATCGACAAACATAACTCTAAACGTACACCAGTTTAAAATAAGCCGTACGTTCAAAGATCCGGGTCCCAAGTTATTTGAACCCAATAAATGTATGTCATTTCTGAACTAAAAAACCTATGACCTTGAAATATTTACGGGACAATACTTAAAGTACTACCTTTCTAACAAAAAAAGAATGAGCTAAATCGAACTACGCGTTATTGAATTAGAGCTAAATACACGTTTTAACTTTCTTTCCCTCTCCCAAGGGAACCGTGCTGAATTTCGGGATAAAAAGTATCCTATGTCCTACCTCGGAGTATAAACTCAAATCACATTAAGTTTCATTTGAATCCATCTAGTAGTTTCGGCGTGATGCACGGCCAAGATACAGACAGACAGACAGACAGACAGACAGACAGAAAGACAGACAGACAGACAGACAAAAATGAAACAAATTGCAGATTTGGCTTCAGTATCGATTATAGAGTGCCCTCCAATAAAAATTTTCAAAATATCTTCAATGTACAGAATTGGATCTGTTACAGTCTTATTATATTATAGATGTTGTCAAATACCCTATTCTCATTAGCATGCAGTAGTCGGATTTTAGTTTTATATCTATCATTTGTATGGGATTACGGAACAGGGAGAGCGCTTTACTAATTTGTCTCGGTGGATAGGGAATTTAGCGTACATCAACGCCTCTCTCTTACTCGTTTGATGTTTCAGTCATACACAGGACGTTGGTAGCGGTGGACGAAGGACCACACAACGCAGAGACATCGAGAGTAGAGCATCGCCTATACACAGTCGGTATCGACGACGTATCGACACCATGCACGGTACGATTTTAGCATTTCACTACATCACACTTCACACTAATGTGTGTGTGTGTGTGTGTGTGTGTGTGTGTGTGTGTGTGTGCGTGCGTGCGTGAGAGCGTGAGCAAAATATATGTATATATGTATGAATATAATTGTATATAACAGTGGAACTAATGTGTTTTGACAAGATAACTTGCATAGTAATTTAAACTTAATTCAAATGAAGTAAAATAAAAGAAGCCAACACTCTTTTAAAGCATCATATATTCAATCTCTTGTTACTTTGTTATTGAATCTACCACCATTTCCAAGGGGCAAAGTCGAGAAGAAATGGCAAAACAAACTCCAGAGCAAACCCATCTTTTGAAATAATTCACATTTACAATTTACAATAACACATCATAACACAATACAATATACAATAATACATAATACAATAATAATAAAATTATCCTTAAAGTATTTAACTTTCACAGTGTCGGGCAGCCCGTCGACTCCACAAAGACTCGCAAAAGACTACTGTCACAGCACAGAACACTTGTATTTATACAATCATAAATATTACGTCATTTGCTAAAATGGATACATATTTGACTTGCTTAATAATATTCTTTTAAGGTTGGTATAATAAGCTATCATGACAAAGTACTTATTATGACAATTCAATAGTATATTGACAACGCCGTCTAACGGACACCGGTGGTGTATTGACATAATAATATATTTGTTTTATATTGAATTTGATATTTATTTAATAATTTGATGCATTTAGTTATTCTGACACAATTATATATATTTTAACATATTTTAGCCTATTTACCGTATTCCCCTCACGTGCATGCGTGTTTGACTGTTTGTTACTCTTTAACGCCGCAACTACTGAACCGATTTGGTTGAAATTTTCCAAAAAACGGAAATCTATAGGTACAGCTATAAGTAGATAGTAGATATAACGTTAGATATAAACTTCCTTGAAAGTAGCTATAAAGGTAGCGGGAACGGGAACCGGAAATCCACGATTGCCTCGGGATTTGTGAAAAACAGAAATTCACGCGGGCGAAGCCGCGGGCAAAAGCTAGTATTACATACTTAATTGTAAATTTTCAAAATTTTAATAACCCCCGAGCTGTGGACAATCTTATTGTCCCACCACGCTCCTCCAAACGTCAGACCCTTGATCACTATGACGTGTCTACCGAGCATACGTCGTGACAAATCTATAACTATAACCAAAACCGCACTCAAATCGGTTCACCCGTTTAATGGCTTAGTATTGATTTAGTATTTTTAAACCGGCTATGTGTGGCGTTCAAACCGCAGTGACAACTTAAGGTATTTACCCAACGTTCGTAGAGCTCTAGCGTCAGCTGATTGCTTTACATTGCGAACTTTTTTCTCTTTTTTTTTTTTGTGGGTATCTTGTCAGTATTCATCACTACTATTACCTGTCTTCGTTTCCGAAAGCAGTCTCCTTCCACCCGTTATGAGTATTTAATGAATTATTTTCTATTACAGATTAAGATGGATAGAGAAAATCTAATCGATGACAAATTGAAACGAAAAAGGGAATTGACTAATGCGCGTGTGAAGAGATATCGTCAAAAGAAGTGCACTGAATTACAGCAACTCAATACTTCGATACAGGACGACCTTACAAAGGCAATGCAAAACGAGCAACTTAAAAAATTTAATGCCGAACGAAAGAGAGCATTGGCCAAGGAACGTTCGAGAAGGTACCGTGAGAAGAAACGTCTCGTTCTGAAATCTGTTCATCGCGCGGTTAATGATTCAAAAATTTCTATGGAAATCCACCGCTTGTGTTAATAAATCAACGAAATGTGATTCATATTTTATGATCGTTAGAATTCCGGAACATCCACAAAGAGTATTGTTGTGTGCGATAATTTGGAAAAGGATCAGATTTTGGGCCCAACACATCAAATTACTTAATATTACAAAAATGAAAAATATACTAAAAACCTTGTCTATTTTGCTAGATTACCTACTTCATTCGAATCTTAGCCGCATATTATGCAATGGCTAACAGAGAAAATAAGTTGATTTTATTATATTCATACTGAACTGGCTCAAGCTGTGATAGCCTAATGGTTAGGACGACCGACTTCTAATCGGAGGTCGTGGGTTCGATCCCGGGCACGCACCTCTAACTTTTCGGAGTTATGTGCGTTTTAAGTATTTAAATATCACTTGCTTTAACGGTGAAGGAAAACATCGTGAGGAAACCTGCATGCCTGAGAGTTCTCCATAACGTTCTCAAAGGTGTGTGAAGTCTGCCAATCCGCTTGGCCAGCGTGGTAGACTATGGCCAAAACCCTTCTCACTCTGAGAGGAGACCCGTGCTCTGTAGTGAGCCGGTAATGAGTTGATCATGATGATGATGATAATGATGAACTGGCTTTGTGAAGGCGTTTGTTTTTTCATTCACACAGCCGTGAAAATTGGCCTCATAAAATCTCCAGGTGCAGTTGCGTCAAGCTTTGATGACAAGCACGAGTTTGTATAGAAAACAGTTTTCTCCTTTAATCAAAATAAAATTGTTAAGTACATAAGTAGGTATATTGTTTTTTTAAACTAGCTATACTTTAAAAATTAAAAAACCCGGCTGCTCTGTTAAAAAACGAACTAAATTATTAATACCATTTACTCACAGTGTAGGTAGTTATTATTTGTTTTGTTTTCTATGATTTGTCACTCCAAACTGAATTCAAACATATTATAAGTAAGTACTTAGATTGTATACATTTTCGTACTGTATTCTTAATCAGTGATAGATTCAATTGACGATTCAAAAGTATCTAAGTAAATATAAATAAGTACTACTCTGTCAAGAAAGTACCGGGAAAGGATCAATAATACACAAAATGTTAGTTATTTATCTAAATTTATTTTATCACCTTCAAAATATGCTCCTTCAGAAGCGATACACTTACGCCAACGAATAATCCAATCATCAAAACATTTTTTAAACGCTTTTTCCGGAATTGAGTTCAGTTCTCGCCGCGAATTCTCCTTTATGTCTTCTACAGAATGAAAACTGGTACCACGAAGTGGTAATTTGAGTTTAGGAAACAGAAAAAAATCGGCTGGAGCCATATCTGGTGAATAAGGTGGTTGCTCGATGGTATTTGTCGAGTTTTTGGTCAAAAATTCGTTCACAATGATGGCCTTGTGCGAAGGCGCATTATCGTGGTGCAAAATCCAAGAATTTTCTTTCCACAAATCTGGCCTTTTTCGTCGAATTTGCTCTCTTAAACGCCGCATAACGCTCAAATAATAATCTTTATTCATGGTTTGACCTTCTGGCAAGAATTCCGAATGCACAACCCCGCGATAGTCAAAGAAAACAGTCAACATGACTTTGACTTTTGATCGACTTTGGCGTGGCTTTTTCGGTTTCGGTTCACTTGGAAGGCGCCACTCCGAAGCTTGTTGACTAGTTTGCATGTCAAACTCGTACACCCACGTCTCGTCACCAGTAACAATGCGTTTCATGAATGTTGAGTCAGAATTGACTCGTTCTAGCATGTCCTCAGCGACTCTTATGCGATTGAGTTTTTGAAGAAAATTCAGGTCTTTTGGGACTAGCCGAGCGGACACATGTTTCATACCCAAGTGATTATTTAAAATGGTACGGATCGACTCGTGAGACACGGAAAGTTCAGCGACTATCTCTCTCAAACTTGAATGAGGATTTTCAGTCACTATTTCCTTCACTTTTGCGATGTTAACTACAGTCGAAGAAGTTGATGGCCTACCAGAGCGAGACAAATCTTCCATCACGTTTCGACCGCTTTTAAACGCTTTGTACCACTCATAAACACATGTTTTTGATACAGTCGATTCACCGTAAGCCTTCTGTAACATTTTTAGGGACTCCGAACACGAAATTCCATTAGCGATGCAAAATTTAATACAAACTCTTTGTTCGATGTTTTTGTGCATTATGAAATTCGCAATGCACACTAGATATGATCTAACTAAAACAGCACTGTATTTTATCTAAATAGCAGATGCTACTCAAACTCCGCGCCAAAATGGAAAACAGTTGAGCCAACTTAACACCAAAAAAAAAATAACAAAATTGAATTTGGAACCATAAACAAATTATCTATTCCCGATACTTTCTTGACAGAATGTACATTAGTACCTACCTACTTGTTCTAAAAGTTTATTTGAATAAAAAACTTTTCTATTCTATTGTATTCTATTCTAATCGCATTGCAGAAAACCTTTTGCCACCACTAAGCGAAACAAGTATAAATTAAAATTTAAAAACCCCCGACATTCGCCATTTTGTGGCGGCGGCCATCTTGAATTTGTAATAGTGCTATTCTAATAGTCAAGCCCTTTCATTTGATACCCATATTAAGGGAGTTGTGAAAAAATATGTAATCCACCATTTTGTAGTGGCAGCCATCTTGGACCGATTTTCTTCAAACATAGCTAACAACACTCTCGACTAATTCACCTTTCAAACAAAAAAAAACCGCATTTAAATCGGTCCACCCGTTTGAGCGCCACAGGGGAACAGACAGACATACACACAGACACGTCAAACTTATAACACCCCGTCGTTTTTGCGTCGGGGGTTAAAATCAACCGTCAAAGGCAAATAACAAAGGCTATAAATATTGGAAACTGTTCCCGATATAAATTAAGCTCTATTAAAAATTTCAAATCTAGTTTTGACTGCTGGACCAAGCTCGTATCGCTCGCTCGCACGCTCGTTATTCTGTAGTCCCTTTGTGCAGTGCAGGTGTTAAAAAATTTTAGCAACTGTTTGTGGAAATTCGACTACCTACCTATATAAACGCTGATTTTTAATTCCGTGGGATTTCAGGATATCAACATGAACATAAAAACATTTTCATAATTTGGCGCGAATTTTTTTGGTGTCAATTGCATAGAACAAGAGGTACCTAACACTTACAATTATTGCTTTATCGCCATCTAGCGTTGCACGACATCACTAAAGCTAAGAAAATCGCAGGCAAAAACATTTTAGCGATTGCATAGATTCCATAGACAAGAATATGACTAATGAATAAAAAAAATTAACGGATATTCCTGCGCTAATGATAGACGGTTCAAATTACAAAATACGGTCAAAACTACCGTGAGATAAAAGATGATACTATGTACTGGGCACAAAATATTACATTTGCTTAACACTCGGTAAACACAGCGACTGATTAATAGCGATTCGTTGACAATTTATGTCCACACAGTACACTGACGTAATAGTACATAGTATTATTACGTCAATGACACAGTAGCAATTTTGCCAGCGCGCGACATCGCGAGTATAGATCGACCAGAATCTCATGAAAAATAGGGAAATGAAATTCCAAGGTTAGCAACACTACGGCTGCCCTAGCGATAAACAAAGTAACTGATATTTTTTGTGAAATTGGCTTTTTTGCATTAACAAAAGTTTTATATCGAGTAGTTTTTTACAACAGTTTTATATTTCAAATAACTTGAACCGTTTACTGAAATTGCCCAAACAAAGTAACTGCACACACTAACCCGGAATATAAATGCAAAACCAAGTAAACAACAAGCACAACACAAAAACAAAGTAATTGGATGTTGATTACTTTGTTTTTGGGTTTAAAATGCAGTTGCTTGATTTTTCGTTTCGTGAAACGATCCCAGGTAAGGTGTTCTGAATGTAATTACTACGTTTATCACTAGGGCAGCCGAGTTAACCTAGTGTTGCTTACTACAAAATTTAATTTCCCTATTTTTCATGAGATTCTGGTCGATCTTTACCGCTATTTGACACGTCCCACGGCAAATATTTGGTCGCCATCGACTAAAGTCGCTACCGTGTGTACCCGGCATTATGGTCACAGATACTAATTTGTAAAATGTCAAAAAATTACCGCAATAGCGCCATCTACTGCGAAGTGGACGAACTTTATTTATAACTGATTAAAATAGCAATAAAATAGGAATTTGTTAATTCACAGATTAATGATTAGTATCTACGATTAATTGTTTTGAACTTTTGAGGTTAGGTACATATTATTTTTGAAAAAGAAAAAAGCCTGTGAAAAGCACTGAAAGCCTAACGTAGCTTACTTCGACTTTTAATTGTATGCACTAATGTGAAGTTTCGTGGGTTGTCACTTTTTAACGAAAATAAAATAGGGACGGGGTACAGGTGATTAATTTGAATCATTCAATTATTTTATTCAAATTAAAGTTTATATTTTAAGTAATTATTATATTTTATGTACAAAGTGTACCTATATATATATGTATATATATAAATACACATATCTTTAATATATAAAACAAAGTCTGGTTTGTTCGAACACTTATAACTCAAGAACGGCTGGACCGATTTTCATGGTTTTTGATTTGTTGTATTTGTCTCCGTCCTGAATAGCAGAACTGTTAAAAATAATGGAAAATTGACGAAAAAATAAAAGAAAAACCATTTTTCCATATAAAATGTTCATGAGTTTCGTAACTGTCAAACATTGAATGTTCATCCCGTCGATACGGAACTCTCTCACCCGTATGATGGGGTGACCATGGTCCCGCATCAAAGACTAAAGTTGAAAAAAAAATATCAAAAATCAGATTAAGTTCATAATCATCATCTGTTTTTTTATTCAACTACAAGTTAGCCCTTGACTGCAATCTCACCTGATAGTAAGTGATGATGCAGTCGAATACGGAAGCGGGCAAACTTGAAAATTATAAGTAGATTCCAAAAATATGTAACACTGTTCAATATATAATATTTTTTTCTAAATAACTAGTAGGTAGGTATTCTTTTAAAAATATCATTTTATAACTTAGCATGTTATGTATGACAGATATCGTCCTTATTTACAGCATAATGTTATATTTGTATATATTTACTGCACTTTGGCCGTTGTACATTAGTTTTTATTATATTTATTTTACTCCAAAAACAACCTAATAAGGCCAATGTGCCAAAGTGGCCGTTATAATATGTAATGTTTTTATATTTTTACTCATCAAATTTAGTGAAAGTTCAATTAAGTTGTTGACTCACACAATAAATATAAATTATTTACATATTTTGATAAATATATCATATTGATACTTAACTATATGATCTGGTTTTCAGTTCTATAGTCTTCACTCTTCAAAACTTATAGTTATGGACCCGTATTTAAAACGTATTGTGTTTTATTAAGAAATACCTAGTTAACAAAAGCAATTTTTTTTAAGATCACAGTTTAAAATAAAAAGAAGCTGTGATAGCCTAGTGGTTAAGACGACCGACTTCTAATCGGAGGTCGTGGGTTCGATCCCGGGCACGCACCTCTAACTTTTCGGAGTTATGTGCGTTTTAAGTATTTAAATATCACTTGCTTTAACGGTGAAGGAAAACATCGTAAGGAAACCTGCATGCCAGAGAGTTCTCCATAACGTTCTCAAAGGTGTGTGAAGTCTGCCAATCCGCTTGGCCAGCGTGGTAGACTATGGCCAAAACCCTTCTCACTCTGAGAGGAGACCCGTGCTCGAGACAGTTTAAAATTACCTAAAATTATACAAAAGTCTTTCACATTGTTTGTTAGTAAAATCACAAATTAACAAAAACAATCTTAACTGGCGTAAAAAAGCATCTCAAGAAACCAGTACACTAACGCTGAGTTGTACACTAATGCTGAGTTGTACAAAAGAAACTTCCATCCCCTCGTTCAAGGAAATCGTGCTGAACAAGATACAGACAAACAAGAATCAAAACGAGTAGTTTAGCCTTAAGTATCGATTATATATTAATTGGAAGTTTTAGTTATTTATGTAATAACTAAAAGATGATTTCAATGATAATAAACGTAACGACACGATAAAAAAATTATGCAGATTGGCCGGAAGCATAAACAAGTGTAAGTCTAATATTACCATTTGTACGTTTATTTTTACGACACATAGGCTGTTATACTGCAATAGAAAATAGTACTTCTTACTTTTTTTTTCATTTAAGCTGATATTATTAATTGTACCAATAGGATGCGTTTGCCACAAAAAAGTCAAGACGACAAAATTGTTCATTTGGCTTTTATACGTAGGAGCCATCGATTTACTTAGTAGATAAATAAAATTATGATGATAATGAGAGAGTAACTTTGAACGAAACTTTTGTGAATGAAATTGAATGAATTGAACGTATCACATCACTATAGAAATGGGGCTGGCAACATTATTTTACGGAATGACATTAGGAAACGTCAGATTACTGCAGATAATTAAAAGTCGAACTTATAGAAAAAAGTCAAGTACCTACATAAATAAAATAATTAGGTGCAGCTGCCGCACCGTTAACTTCGCCCTCAGTTGAATTTGTGCTCAACTGCTCACCGTTTCTGGCTTATTTTTCGTGCCTAAAGGCATCATTAAAATGAAGCTCTCGGTAGAGAGATACTCCTTGTGGTGGAGTCAATGTGTTAAAGATAAAGGAATAAACCAAAAAAACTAGGTTATTGGTAGAACTCCAGTATATCTTTCTGTAGAACTCTGTAGACTGTAGAACTGAAAGGCTGAGTGTGCGTGCGCTGCGCTTGGAGGTGATTCAATCAAACCTGGCACTGAGGGAAAACAATAGCATTAAAAATGCGGTGTTGTATGCCTTTCTGCAAAAATACTTCCGAAAATGTGTTCGCAGAAACCATGGGGATTAGTTTTCACGCGTGAGTAATACCTATAGTTTCGTAGACAAACTCCAAGTCCAGAATGTAAAGTAAAGACGTGAATTCATCGCACGCCGATGTCGCGTACGAATAAGTGTAGTGTGGGGCGCCCTCCAGCAAGTGGTGGCAGTCACTGGGCAAGGCCTACGCCCAATCGTGGACGTACACAGACTGCAAACATGACGATTGCACATTTTTAACTATTCACCAAAGATTATCCCCAGTTACATTGTACATGTCTAATGACTGATGCTGCACTAGCTTTGTTCAGTTATTTGAGCTCAGTTGGTTTTTAAGCATAGATACATTATTTACAGAAGTTAAATATAATATGACATCAATAACGCCAGGAACAGTGCCTTGTTGTTTTTGTCAGTTCCTGAGATGTAAGTTGTGAGCTACTAGTGTAATACTTTAATGGTAATTTGCAGATTCCCCAGTGAAGTGTGTCTCCGTGCCGCTTGGCTCAGAGCCCTAGGTAAACAAGAAAGTCACCTGCCGGACTCTGCTGTGGTCTGCTCACAGCATTTTCTGAACGATGACATTTATGAAACAGAGAATGGCTTAATGCAGATCCATACTGGTGCTATTCCTTCAACAGTGCAGGTAACTTCTCCACAATGTCACATTATGTATTGTTTGTAGCTGAAGAATTAGAAGCAGCTACAACAGTACAGTGAATCTGAATTTGACTTTTCCCTCAATATATTTTACTAGAGGATGCCTGCGACTTCGTTCATGTGGATTAAGATTTTAAAAAATCCCATGGTAACTCTATGATTTTTCAGTATAAAAAGTTCTTTATTTCAATTTCTGGGACGCAAGCTACCTCTGTACCAAATTTCATACAAACCTGTTAAACTGATGGGCCTTTAAGAATTCTGTGGTAACTCTTTAATTTTCTGGGATAAAAAGTAACCTATCCATCCCCAGGATGATCTCTATACCAAATTTCATCATAATCGGTTAACTGTTTGGCCGTAAAAAGCTAGCAGACAGAAGGACAGACAGATAGGCACACTTTCCCATTTATAATATTAGTATGGATGGAAACAGTAATGTACAATCTGTTTTTCCTTAGCTCGTAAGATGTAAACAAATTGCAAAAATCTTCTTGGAGAAAATAATATATCTTCTTGATATAGACGTATAAGCGAAAGTTGCTAGTCTTAGTACAAACTAGCTGTCCGCCCCGGCTTCGCCCGTGGTACATATATATCCTATAGCACTCAAGGATCACGTACATATCCAACGGTCAATCGGTCCAGTAGTTCCTGAGATTAGCGCGTTCAAACAAACAAACTCTTCCGCTTTATTATATTAGTATAGAAGTATAGATAATAATAATAAAAGAAACGCGTAAGTGACGTTCTTTAGATGTTCTTGTATTTGAATTTTCATTTCCTGGAATGTCCTATGCGCCGTGCAAAGCTTGTCGCTTACGCGTCTCTGCTAGAATGGATTTGTTTACCTTTTAAGAAAAGGAAAAACAGGCTTTAGGAGTAACTAGTAGTATATTTATTACAGGTTTGCATGATATGCCTAGACACTGACAGCAAGCTGTTTCTAATGAGTAAACACAAATTAGACGAAGCATATGAGCAGTTAACGGGACATGCTGTAAGTTGTTAATCAATGATCTGTAGCTATGTATTGCATACACACAGAATAGAGCCATGTACAAGTCAAGGCAAATAAGTCTAGCGTTGACCTTCAATGCGCAGAAGTTGAAAATGAGGTATCTCGGGTGGTGAGGGGGTCGCGGGGAGGGCGTGGGGATTGTTCGTAAGCAATGATTAGCTCCCACGGATCCCTCGTAAGCGCTGATTGGCTCTCCAATCGTATTGTGTCCCGCTCACTCGCATGACGCTGCTCGCACTTGAAGATCACCGCTCGACTTACGTGCCGGGAGTTATACGACACAAACTACCTCACTGCACCCTGTCAAATATTTTTGATAAATAATTTAGCAGCACAGCGAAGAACTTTTTATTTAGAGAAAGTTTGAATGGTTTAATTATATTATATTGTTTCAGTTGCATGATCCAGGAAACCTAAAACAAACAGTTTGTGTACAATGTGCGCAGAGATTGATGAACTGTAGTCAATTCAGAGACAAGAGCTTGAGAGCCCGTGCACTGATGATGGACTTAGTTGAAAAACATGAATTAGTAAGTACTTAATGCATACATGCTTTCTTACTTTCCAATAAAAAATTATATTATACTCACAATACTGCACTTGTTTTTGAACAGATAACAAGACAGCATGTAGAGATGATAAACCGCACAACAAACAAACTGACAAGCAATATTGTGGTGATAACACTAGGACCGGATCCCTGCGACTTATACATACTAGAGCACACCTCAGAGGACAAACAGACAAATTCAGAAGCAACCGTACACAGCTTTGTAGTGAAAAATGAAGAATGTTTTGATTCCATGTTGCTTGATGAAAATGTGGAAGAGGGAAATGAAGATGGTAATAGTACAGTCAATGATGAGTTTGTTGCAGATAACGATGAATATGAATACGAAACACAGGATCCGCTTAAGTACGAAAGTGCACCCTTCCAGTGTACTGTTTGTTTTGAGAACTTTGTCTATGAAAATGCATACATGCAACATATGAGTGTGCATATGCAGGTGAGATAGGCTGCACTATTGCACTTTATCAATTTCACAAGTCAATATGATTGTTTGTTAGTTGCGGAGGCTCACACAAGCCCTCGAAGGACAGAAATGTTATGTCTTTGTTTTGTATTTGTCAGAACGGTGCGGGTGATGGTGAATGTGCCGCGTCTCAAGAGTGCGAGCCTCATACAGCTGTGAGCTCAGACGCTTCACTTCTCACTGAGAGCAGGTCAGTGTACAAGCACATACAGTGGTGTGCGAGCCTCACACAGCTGTGAGCAGGCCATATGAGCAGATAAGCAGAGCATACTTTAACTAGATGTCTATTTTAATCGTTCAGTAATCTCTTTTATAGAATAACATTTTATGTGTATGAACATAACAATAGTTACTTGCGTTTTAAGCAATTAAATATCACTCGTTTGAACGGTGAAGGAAAAAGTGACAATCAGTTCTCCACAATGTAGTGACGCGGCGTGTTCGTGTACCGCACCGTACTCGGCCAGCGTGGTGGACTACGGCCTGAACCCGCCACACTGAGAGGAGACCCGTGCCACACGAGTAGTAAATCTACAAAGGGGAAGCTTCCACAAGCGGCCCGCTGTAGGTACACTTACACAAACACACTCACCAACGGTTCACGGACGCGCGCTCGTTCCACTAACCGGTACAGTTGGTGACAAACGTGCGCATATGTGTGAGTGTACCTACAGCGGGCCGCTTACTAGAAGCTTCCCCTCTGTAGGTACTTTGTGCCCGTGCCCAGCTGTGGGCCGATGGTGATGATGATAGTAACATGTTGTATATCACTCTGACATAATATGTTACAGGCGGGCCAGTCACAAGACGCGCGATGACACTCCCCCTTCCTTGCACTCGGCTCACACTCCAGGTAACTACATTATTTATTTCATTTCATATTGCAGGCCAACATATATTTAGGCCAAGCTAACTAGGCACCTAGAATATAGAGGGGCCACATACAAATCAGGTGCCGAGTTCGCTTGGTCGAGTAGTATGACTCTGACATCTGTATGTGGCATAACCCGAAAAAGGGAATCAGAAAGTTATGGCAAGAAGCAATATAGCAACAAAATCCGAAAACCGTAGTTACAGTTTTGATGACCTCCCTGGCGCAGTGGTGAGCGCTGTGGTATTATAAGTGGGAGGTCCCGGGCTCGATTCCCGGCAGGGGCAATTTGGGATTTTATAATTTCTAAATTGTCTCTGGCCTGGACTGGTAGGAGGCTTCAGCCGTGGCTAGTTACCACCCTACCGACAAAGCCGTGCTGCAAAGCGATTTAACGTTCCGGTACGATGCCGTGTAGAAACCGATCAGGGAGATGCATACCTCTTCTAAGTTAACCCGCTTCCATCTTAGACTGCATCATCACTTACTATCACGTGATATTGTAGTCAAGGGCTAACTTGTAATTAAATTTAAAAAAATAAACTCATTTGCAGTCGGTAAACTGATTGCGACCTATGTCGTTTAAGAGCTGCATTAATCATTGCTACAGTCACAATTGCGGTGATTGGCTAAGATAGTATTTTTGCTGCAACAGTGCATTTTAGCCAATAGCGAGAAAGTGTCAGCCAATCAGAGATGAATGCGATCGACACTGCATTAATCATATTTAGATAATCATGCCCCTACAAGTTTTAATAAAACCCGTACCTTAGATCGGTTTCTACGCGACATTGTACCCGAACACTTAGTCGCTTGGTGGCGTATAATATATATTAAACTACAGAATGCCCGCGGCTTCGCTCGCGTGAATTTCGGTTTTAAACAAATCCCGAGGGAATTGTGGATTTCCGGTTCCCGTTCCCGCTCCCTTTTACAATGTATATACCTACTATCAAGGAAGCTAGCCTATGTTTTAAGTCAGGGCACAATCTATCTCCATTCAAAATTTCAGCCAAATCGGTTCAGTAGTTGCGGCGTGATTGAGTAACAAACATCCAAACATCCACACTTTCACATTTATAATATTAGTAGGAAGTAGGATAAATCACTTTTTATAATAAACTAGTGGATCCCGCAGACTTCGTCCTGCCCGGTGGTGACATACCGACATCAGCGTCACCTACCGAGACCCGGTAGGTTACCTGAACCTACCCGGTATTGTGTTTTCAAACCATCCAGGAACCCATTGAAATATACACACAAAATTTCATCCAAATTGATCCAGCCGTTTGGGAGGAGTTAGGTGATAAACACACGTACAGAAGAATAATAATATATGTAGGTACGGGTGAGAGTTTACCGTATCCACGCGACAGTTACGAAACCTGTGAACATTTTGTATGAGAAAATGTTTTTACTTTTATTTTATTTTTTCGTCAATTTTCAATGTTTTAATAGTTATTCTGCTATTCCGGACGGAGACAAATACAACAAATCAAAAACCATGAAAATCGCTCCAGCCGTTCTCGAGTTATAAGTGTTCGAACTAACACGACTTTGTTTTATATATATAGATATAGATAATAATTGATATATGTAGTATGTATGTATGATAAGTTATATAATGAGAAATATAATTGGTTTCAGTGGCGCCTTCGTCCGAGACACTTGCGACGAATAACGAAAACAAAACGCGAGCTGAAGAAGCCGATACAGTCCAGAGAAGTGCAGAAGTATTCAAAATTAACAACCGATCATTAGATACCAGCAGTAGAACAAACATTGATAGATGGACGAATTGTGTTGTCAAATTATATGATGTTTTTAAAAACCCTAAGAAAGTTGTACCAATTCCAGATTCATCTTGTCACTCGCTGGTAAAAACCCAAAAAGCTATTATTTCTTGTGACAATCAGTGGCATATTGATAATGAAGACACTGAACTAGATACTGATAAAGTAAACTCTAATAATCGTAATGTATCTAGAACTTTACAAAGTAGAACAAATATTTTAAATAATGAGGTTAATGAAAGTAATTCATTTATTGCAAAGAATTGGTTTACTTGTGATGTTTGTAAAAATATGTTTGACCAAAAATGCCTGTTAGTTGAACACATAAAAACTCATACTGAAGTGAAAAGTTTCACTCGCAAGTATAACGAAAACAAATTGGAAAACAAAAACGATTTAACGACTCATACCGGTGAAAAGCCATATAGATGTAAGTTATGCAAATACAAGTTTGCTCGCAAAGATAACTTAGTGAGACACATGAGAACGCACACTGGTGAAAAGCCACATGTTTGCAAGTTATGCAATTTTAAATTTGCGCGAAAATCTCATTTGATAGGTCACATGAGAACACACACTAGTGAAAAGCCGTTTCATTGTCAGTTATGCCAATACAAATGTGGATTTAAAAGTAATTTAGTGGTACACATGAGAACACACACGGATGAAAAGCCATTTATTTGTAAGTTATGCAAATACAAATGTCGAAAAAATAGTAGTTTGGTGCATCACATGAGAACACACACTGGCGAAAAGCCATATAGGTGTAAGTTATGCAAATACAAATCTGCTCGCAAAAATCACTTAGCGAGACACATGAGAACGCACAATGGTGAAAAGCCATATGTATGTACGTCATGCAATTGTAAATTTGCGGAAAATTGTCATTTGTTGAGACACATGACAACGCACACTGGTGAAAAGCCACATACTTGCAAGTTATGCAATTTTAAATTTGCGCGAAATTCTCATTTGATAAATCACATGAGAACACACACTGGTGAAAAGCCACATACTTGCAAGTTATGCAATTTTAAATTTGCGCGAAATTCTCATTTGGTAAGTCACATGAGAACACACACTGGTGAAAAGCCGTTTCATTGTCAGTTATGCCAATACAAATGTGGACATAAAAGTAATTTAGTGGTACACGTCATGAGAAAACACACTGGTGAGAAGTCTGTCTTATGAGTCTGATTATGAATGTATTCGCCCTAAGCAGAAAATTTGAAGTAAAAATCAGGAATACTGCATATGCGACTTTAAAATAAGGTGCTGTTGGTCCATTTTACTCTGGCATTAAGTATAGTTTTTCGATATTCGAAATCAATAGTCTGATTTTTAATTCCGTGGAATTCTGACGTTTCTTAGTGTTAATAGAGATAAAACGGTTTCCAGAAAAAATATAATAAATTCAAAACTTATGTAAGCCCCGCAAATTGGTATTGCGCCTGGCCGCCATTTTAATGACGTCAGCACTGTATGAGATTGTTATTGAAAGTCCCACAGCTCTAATAATATGCTTTTTATTGCTTAATATAATAATATATAATTTTACAATATTAAAGATGGGCTGTTGCCTGTACAGAGTGCGATTCCAAAAAGGAAAAAAGGAAGATGGCCGGACAGTGTCACCATATTATGTAACGTAAATTAACAATGTTGTACATACTCACAAAGTTAGCCGCTTGTAGGTTGTATGTAACTTTGGTTTTACATATTTTTAAATAGATATTAAACAAGCACTAGACAGACGTCGGTACCGTTGACAGAACTGTTGGCAGAGTAGGTACGCGTATTGAGTTTTGAATAATAATTATTGTAAATTCACAATTTTTGTTGTTTAATACTGGCACAATGACAGATTAATTGATGAGTTATTTATTATTAACACAGAAAATTATAGTGATTCAAACACAACTCTGAAAAAAAAATCCGAATCCTAATTACAAGAATATAATGACATGACCGGAGTTGAAGAATTAGGATAATTTCTTCATTTATAATAATAAAAGCTGAAAATTATTTGTTCATTCGATTTAATTTATTTAAACAAAAATGTTTGTTGCTGACGGTATATTTTAGTCTCGTTTGACGTCACGCCGATGTTAATGTGACAAGGTTCCAGCGCAATAGCAATCTGCGGGGGTTATACAGGATATCAGTAGAACGCTTTGAATGTACTGATGATTACTGATAAGATACTATAAAAAAACGTGAAAAAAAAACTTTTTTTTACCGAAAAAAAATTGCATATTTCGTACAATACCCGTCTTGGGGGGTTAAACAGAACTGTAATTGCAAAAAAATATTAGCTTGTTTTTTAAAGTTTCTGACGTAATTCAAATAAAATCAGCTGACGCTGGAGGTCTACGAATGTTGCGTTACCTTGACCTCCTGCGTCGTCGAAAAGAAAAACAATAAAGTTTTATGTATGTTTTTCATGTGAATTACGAGACGTATTAAGAGGCATCGCCCACTGTTCACTATCCGTCTTGTTATTATTAGTTACTCATACCCGTGGTGTCGCAACTCGCAAGTAACGGTTTTAACGATAATACGAAATTATAAATCGCGGTAATTCGTACTTACATAACGTTATTGTTTTGATCTTAATTTAGTAGCGGTACCCGGTATCTTCTATATCTTCTATAATATAATAAAACTGTAACAGATCCAATTCTGTACATTGAAGATATTTTGAAAATTTTTATTGGAGGGCACTGTATAATCGATACTAAAGCCAAAACTGCAATTTTTTTCATTTTTGTCTGTCTGTCTGTCTTTCTGTCTGTCTGTCTGTCTGTCTGTCTGTCTGTATCTTGGCTGCGCATCACGCCGAAACTACTGAATGGATTCGAATGAAACTTGGTACGATTTGAGTTTATACTCCGAGGTAGGACATAGGATACTTATTATCCCGAAATTCAGCACGGTTCCCTTGGGAGAGGGGATGAAAGTTAAAACGTGTATTTAGCTGTAATTCATTAACGCGTTGTTCGATTTCACTCATTCTTTTTTTGTTAGAAAGGTAGTACTTTATATATTGTCCCGTAAATGTTTCAAGGTCATAGGTTTTTTAGTTCAGAAATGACAGACATTACAACCCTCAGTATTGGGTTCAAATAACTTGGGACCCAGATCTTTGAACGTACGGCTTATTTTAAACTGGTGTGCGTTTAAATTTATGTTTGTCGGTCTGTCTATTTGTTCCAGCTAATCTCCGAAACGGCTGAATCGATTTTAATGGAACTTTCAATGGCGGATAGGTGATGTTATGGTTAGTTCCCACTAGTTCAACTGAGTAGTTCAACCGTTGAACTAGTTAACTTAGGCTACATTTAGTGTAGGTACATAAAAGAATTATGGGATCCGATCTGATCCTATATAAAAACCTATATCTACGCGAACGAAGTTGCGGGGATCAGCTAGTGTTAAATATTTTTGTATTCTTAATATCTACCTATATAATACAATAGATACCTATCTTCGCATCCCTACATTATTGTCTTTGGTTACTAGTCCGCCATTATTTATTAGACAGGTAAATAAAAATTGACTGTAGGTATAATATAATTCTTCTGTACTGTTCTATTCTTCTGTTTGTCTCCGCCTAAACGGCTGGACCGATTTGGATGAAATTTTGTGTGTATATTTCAATGGGTTCCTGGATGGCTTGAAAACACAATTACCAGGTAGGTACAGGTAACCTACCGGGTTGGTGGCGCTGATGTCGGTATGTGATTGGGCAAGACGACGTCTGCCGGATCCGCTAGTAAATAATAATAGCGCATGTTCTTGGGAGCGATATCCTTAACACGCTACGAGTATAAAGGGTGTAATCAGACATGTTGTCCAAAACGCGTCCCACAGATTCAGTACATGATTACAGTTTCCCAATGGTGAAATTTTTCGTCGAATTTTTCATGAAATTTCCGATATTTTTTACCTCTTTTTTAACTGAATACTGTATAAAATCATTATTACTATCTGTCTCAACGCAATTATAAATGAAAAAGTAATTATTTCATTATTTTCACCTAAAACAGAAATGTAATCAAATTTAAGATTTCTGTAGATCAGCTGACTGCTAACCTAATGAGTAGGTACAGGTCGCTAACCTACATAGTAGGTACATTCGGCAGTCGGCACGTGAATAGAATTTATAATGAGGTTCGCGGCCGCGGCATTGTCAAAGGAAATGCCGCGCTGACTCCGTAATAATAATGAATAATTAGAAAGTACCTACGTAGATACTTACGTCGGTACCTACTAGGCGGCGTGTAGCGTGTGCCGCGGCACCGCCTACTAATAAAGGTCTAGTGTAAATTTTGCGCGGAGCGTTGCGTTGTGATCGCCTTGTATACAATACATTGCGCGCTCAAAAATGGCAATATTTGAAACCAATCATTTCTGACATAAATGATTTTAGTATTTTCACATAACACATTAAATGCAACCTTACCTCAAAGTTTTCATTAAGATGTCATTTACACCCTGTATAAACAAAAATCAATTGCCGCATGCCTGACAGACACTTCCGGTTGATCATGATTTATGTCATTCAACTTCCATGTTCAGTATGCTTCTTTTGTTTTCTATTGCTGTTAGTTTGCTCTTTCAACTATTAAGCGAATTCTATTTTAGGGCGACACGACAATTTATAGTCAGACAGCACTGGAACAAATTTTTTAGTGATTAATAACAAGCTGAATTTTCGTGAATAGGTTAGTTTCGACGAGACAACCAAGTTTTTTATCTATGAAAATTCTCAAGGAGGTAGCTACGCGAGTGCGCAGGTGTTAAACATTTCGATTCGCTCGGGTGGGAAATCGTTCCACTAAAGTAGGAATATATGGCCATTAATATACAGGGTGACTGGTAACAGGATACATTCCTTGCAGGGGCTTAAAGTAGAGCTCATTTGCAACAAATTTTTTCATATAATGTCCTATCCGAAACTTAGTCGTTTCTGAGTTATTGAAGATTTAAGGTTTTTAGCAAAAAATTCCAGTTTTAAAGTTAAAATTAGTTGCTAAAGAAAATCATACCCGGTTTTGTTGTTTTTTTTATTGTTTTCTGATAGAAAAACGTTCAGAAACTCAATCAAAATCAAAATAAGCTAGAAAATACCGTTAACTTTTCAGTTAAGGCCTAAAAACCACGTATTATTTTTAAGAAAAAAATCGAATTTGATGAAAAGCAATAGTATTTCTAAAAAAAAATGTATGGAACGTTACGTACAAATTACTGAAATAACTTCCTTGATTCATTAGCTATCCAAAAAGGTACAGATGTCTACAACTTTAATCAAAACCTCGATTTTATTAACAAAATTCTGAGGACTGACGAGTCTCAATTTGACCGGGATGGAATCACAAAGTATCATAATTTACATTATTGGGCGGCAAAATGAGAAAACCTAAAAAAGAAAAAGAAAGGGCACATCAACGGAGGTATTCTGTAAAAGTATGGATAGGATTAATCAATTAGACATCTAATTGGCCCGCATTTTTCCCTCAGAATTTAAAAAATACGAATTAGGTGAAAATAATATTATTTCTAAAAAAAAAATGTATGGAATGTTACGTAAAAATTACTAAATTAACTTGTTTGATTCATTAGCTATCCAACGAGGTGAAGATATTTACAAAAAACTGCAAGAACGATTTTTAATTCAATTTGAAACTTGTAGTAGTTTAATGACTAATTGATTAATTTTAGGAATAACAATAAACTAACTAATAATTATTAGTAATTACATATTTTAGGTTCGCAAAAGAAAAACTAGTTATGATTTTAATCTAAATTTTAATCTTTATTTTATTCTAAATCTTAGTGTTAATCTTAATCTTAATCTAAATCTAATTTTAAACTTGCTCTAACTGTGAACCTCTTTGTCTGATACAAGCCCAAAACCTTTTTCGTATTTCCGTTTTAGTGACTCTTGTTGGCTAATTCTTACGTATTTCATGAGCTGCACGAAGAGTACTCGCGAAGCTCATCTGTGATAATGGGGTAAGCGTACATCAAATCATTCATGTGGCCCCAAAGATAAAAGTTTCAAGGCGTTAAATCTGGACAAGGAATAGGTTCACCTATCGTTATTGCAGTTTTTTGTAGACATCTTTACCTCTTTAGATAGATAATGAATCAAAGAAGGTAATTCAGTAATTTTTACGTAACGTTCCATACATTTTTTTTTTGAATTAATATTCTTTTCACCTAATTCGTTTTTTTTAAATTCTGAGGGAAAAATGCGGGCCAATTAGATGTTTAATTGATTAATCCTATCCATACTTTTACAGAATACCTCCGTTGATGTGCCCTTTCTTTTTCTTTTTTAGGTTTTCTCATTTTGCCGCCCAATAATGTAAATTATGATACTTTGTGATTCCATCCCGGTCAAATTGAGACTCGTCAGTTCTCAGAATTTTGTTAATAAAATCGAGGTTTTGAAAAAAGTTGTAGACATCTGTACCTTTTTGGATAGCTAATGAATCAAGGAAGTTATTTCAGTAATTTGTACGTAACGTTCCATACATTTTTTTTTAGAAATACTATTGCTTTTCATCAAATTCGATTTTTTTCTTAAAAATAATACGTGGTTTTTAGGCCTTAACTGAAAAGTTAACGGTATTTTCTAGCTTATTTTGATTTTGATTGAGTTTCTGAACGTTTTTCTATCAGAAAACAACAACAAAACTAACAAAACCGGGTATGATTTTCTTCAGCAACTAATTTTAACTTTAAAACTGGAATTTTTTGCTAAAAACCTTAAATCTTCAATAACTCGGAAACGACTAAGTTTCGGATAGGACATTATATGAAAAAATTTACTGCAAATGAGCTCTACTTTAAGCCCCTGCAAGGAATGTATCCTGTTACCAGTCACCCTGTATATATAGCTGCTCGTGCTGATTCACTGACTGATTGATCACCTCTCCTGTAAAATTTTGTATGAAAAATTTTTTTTTCAACAATGGTTTCGTATAGAAGACAAAAATTCATTAGGAACAAAAATATGGAGAGAGCTGATGATTGAGGATTTCGGAGATAGGTGAGGGGCACGCTTAAGGTAATGAAGATAGGTGGGGGGTGCTCGAGCAAATGTCACTCAAAACGTCATCCAATTGGCAGTGAGCTGAAAAAAAATTCAAAATGGCGAAAAAAAGATGGCCGCCATACAAATTTCGTCGGTCTCCATCTCGGAGGGTATAAAAGATGGAAGAATAGTTTCTTAGCAAAAGATGATCAAGATCCGAAGGTTTACTCGATGAATAGAAAAAAAATTCAAAATGGCGGAATTTATTTTTCCATAGAAAATGTATGGCGAATATTAAAGAGACTACGTATAAAAGATCGAAGAGTGGTTTCTTGACAAAAGATGATCAAGACCTTTAGATCTACTTGATGAGCAGAATGATTCGAAGAAAAAATATGGAGAGTAATAATGATCGAGGATTAGGAATATGGGAGAGATAGGTGGAGGCTGCTCAAACCAAAATACCCGAAAGCAAAACCTCGCGGTCCGCTTGCGGGCCGCGCACCCACGCGCCCTACTAGTTAATATATATATAGCTGCTCGTGCTGATTCATTGACTGACTCACTGATTGATCACCCCTCCTGTAAAATTTTGTATGAAAATTTTTTTTTTCACTAATGGTTTCGTATAGAGGACAAAAATTCATTCGGAACAAAAATATGGAGAGAGCTGATGATTGAGGATTTCAGAGACGAGCGACGGGCACGCTTAAGGTATTGAAGATAGGTGGGGGGTGCTCGAGCAAATGTCACTCGAAACGTCATCCAATTGGCAGTCAGCTGAAAAAAAAATCAAAATGGCGAAAAAAAGATGGCCGCCATACAAATTTCGTCGGTGTCCATCTCAGAGGGTATAAAAGATGGAAGAGTGGTTTCTTCGCAAAAGATGATCAGGATTAAAAGGTCTACTGGATGAATAGAAAAAAAATCAAAATGGCGGAATTTATTTTTCCATAGAAAATGTATGGCGAATGTTGAAGAGACTACAAGTTGTGAACTATGCAAGGCTTTGATGCGGTTCTTTGGGGATGTCTCAAAGAAAAATATGGAAAGACATGATGATTAAGGGTTTGGAAGATGGATGAGGAGTCCGGGCAGGGTATTGTAGATGGATGGGGGCTGCTCAAACAAAAAATACTCAGAACCTCATCCAATTGGCACGGAGGCTGAAGAAAACATCAAAATGGCGGATTCAAGATGGCGGCTATACAAATTTCGTCGGTGTAGATCTCACCAAGTCTAAAAGATCGAAGAGTGGTTTTTTGACAAAAGATGATCAAGACCTTTAGATCTACTTGATGAACAGAAAAAAACAAGATGTCAGAATTTATTTTTCACACAAAAAAAAAATTTTCATTGATGGTTTCGTATAGAAGACAAAAATTGATGCGGAGGAAAAATATGGAAAAAGCTGATGATTGAAGATTTTGAAGATATGTGAGGAACACGGCCAGGGTATTAAAGATATGTAGAGGCTGCTCAAACAAAAACAATACTCGAAACCCCGCGGTCCGCTTTAGCGGGCCGCGCAGCCACGCGACCTACTAGTTTCATTATACAAGTATTTTAAAATGAACGATATTGTAAAGTGAGTGAGTGCTTAGTAAATAAATTATTTTAATAGAATTAATTCATTGTTTTATTTAATGTAATTATGCCCTTTTTTAGAACACGTAATAATCAATTACTATAGAATATATTATAGTAAACTTAACTACTATAGGTAGAATGTAGCGATGGTACCTACATCTATACTAATATAGCGGAAGAGTTTATTTGAAAGCGCTACCTAATCTAGAAATACCAGCTGGTTTTGAAAAATTCTTTTTGCATTTTGATAGCGTAATTCTTGTGGAAGGTTATAATATATAGCCTATTCAACATTACGGTACAACCCTTAGGGTGGTTTGGATGTGCGAGAATTTGTCTTTTTGCTTTACAGTTGTAGGTAGAGTGACTCTACTTTTAAACGCGATTTTTAAAATTCACGGGATATTTAAAAGTCTGAATTCGCACGGGTGAAGTCCGTGATCCTACTTAATATTATAAATGCGAAAGTGTGGATGTTTGGATGTTTGTTACTCTATAACGTAGCAACTACTGAACCGATTTGGCTAAAATTTTGAATGGAGATAGATTAGGCCCTGACTTAAAACATAGGCTACTTTTAATTCTGGAAAAATCCACAGTTCCCGCGGGATTTTAAATAACCCGAAATCTTTATCTACAGCTATAGGTAGATTACTATAGCGAACTTCCTTGATAGTAGGTATAAAGGTTGGAAAAGGGAACGGGAACCGGAAATCCACAATTCCCTCGGGATTTGTTTAAAACCGAAATACACGCGGGCAAAGCCGCGGGCAGATGCTAGTTATTTAATAAAATGCTATTTCCAAAGTATACTAGTTCCTAGCTCTATACTATTTTATTAAGGGAAGAGACAGAATATATCTTTCTAGGTATAGGGTAGTTGAAGTCGCAGGCATTTGTTAGTTTTATTTTAAGTACCTAACCTATTATTCGCTATTATACTTATAAGGTACTATTTTAAAATGGTCTTACGGTTATGCTCTAAAGTTTTGTAACCGGTAATACCGTTAAAAAATTTGTAAAGCTAACTCAGCTGAACAGGATTAACCTTGACCACCTAATACCAACCTAATCTCAAAAGAGAACTTGATATTAATCTGAGAACCTAATATGTAATGGGTAAATAAGTTTTTAATACAGTTGCTCAAAAAGTGGTACTTTTTGTAGGTGTATATCGTGCGGAAAGTTGAATTTTTCGCACTAGTGCTTTTTACTTTTCCATATAATACATACTTATAAGCTTCTTGACTTTCCCATATATTTTTTTTTTTAATTTACTTTTGTTTCAAGCCATACATCAACCAAAGAGTTTGTAAGTTAAACCATTTTTTTTTTAATTAAGTCATTTAGCATTGAAACTATAAAATATAAAAAATGCATATATTTAAAATATAAAAATTGTATACTTTACTAATTAAACAGTTATCTAATTTCAAAAATTATCCAAAAAAATTTAGAGTATTATGAATGACCGGTTAAATGAGTATTATTCGAAACCCTAAAGTGATAGCTAAAAAGTTCTTAGGAAAGACTAGTCTCCTTAGAATATATACTTATAACCTTCTTGGCGGTCTCTCAGTACCTGAGTATTATGAAAAAAAAAATTTTTGGCTTTCGTACACCAAAGAATAAATTTATTTGCTATTAAATCAAAAATGTAAAGTAATACAACTTATATTACTTATATTATATTACTAGCTTTTGCCCGCGGCTTCGCCCGCGTGAATTTCGATTTTTCACAAATCCTGAGGGATAAGTAGATTTCTGGTCCACCCGCCCCCCGCCGCGCGGCGGCGTACCGCGGTATCGCGTACGGCGGGCGCAGGGCGCAGGGGCGCGTGGCGCGGCGCGGGGAGCGCGAGCGTCCGCGTCGGCCGTCGCGATCGCGCGCAGCGAAAATACCTATCAGGGCGTTTTTAACATCTGTATTTACCGATTTCAACACAACTCCTTTTTTGAAAGTCGGTTAAAAAAGTAGCCTATGTTACTCCTTGGTTAATCCTCTACTTGTCTGTGAAAGTCCCGTCAAATTCGGTTCAGCCGTTCCGAAGATTAGCCCGTTCAAACAGACAGACAGACAGACAAAAATTTTAAAAACGTGTGATTCGGTTATGGTATCGTTCAAATAACCATATGAGCTTAATATGTGGTAGTTATTTCGAAATTACAGACAGACACTTCAATTTTATTTATTAGGTATAGATATGTAAATAGATAATAAATAATAAAGTAATAAATAAATTGCTTTTTGATGTTTAAATGTATATTGCTTTATCTGACAAAATACCTCCTATTGATTAGGCTGAATGGTTTGTGATACTTGCCTATTTGAAAAAAGTCTTCTAAAAAAAGCAAGACAAAACCAGCCTTTTTCATTTATATACCATTTAATTTAATTTTCTAATTGACTCGAATTGATTTGAAATTATTGTTGTGAAAAAATGAGCGATTCAGAAGATTGTGGAATAGATTTAACACCGCCAGATATACATATGTATAAAGGCATTAATTGCAAGTAATAGTATTTTGCCGGAGAAGTCAAAGGAGAAATATATGGCCGTCTATGATCAATTCATTGACTGGAAAATGGAAAACAGAGCAAATACTTTTTGCGAAAACGTACTTTTGGCCTACTTTCTTGAATTATCTAAGAAATATCAAGCGTCTACTATGTGGTCAAAATATTCAATGTTAAAAACTATGATTAAAACAAAAAATGATATTGATATAAAGAGTTACACGAAATTGACTGCATTTTTGAAGAGGAAATCTGAAGGCTATCAAACTAAAAAATCTAAAGTATTGACAGCAGCTAATATTGAACAATTTATTAATGAAGCTCCGGATCATCAATATCTGGCGACAAAGGTAGGTATCGTACTCAGTCTTTAATAGTTATTATGTCCAATAGTTATTTTGACTTTTTTGTTATGCATTTGACTAGGTAAAGTGTGTTAAATTTGTTCATAGGTTGCACTCATTTTCGGGATATCTGGTGCATGCAGACGTGAAGAACTTGCGAACATTACAATGAAAGATATAGAAAATCACAGAAAAATGCTCATAATTAAAATACCAAATACTAAAACTAAGATACCTAGATCTTTTACAGTTGATGGTTTATTTTATGAAAAAGTAAGGAAATATCAATGTCAGCGTACATCGAAAGGCAAGAGTGACCGTTTTTTTCAGAATTACCAGAAAGGAAAATGCACTGCACAAGCTATAGGCATTAATAAGTTTGGAAATATGCCAAAAGAAATTGCCAAATTTTTAAACTTGCCAGATGCTGATCTTTACACGGGTCATTGTTTTCGACGATCCTCTGCAACTTTACTCGCAGATTCTGGGGCTAATATTACAACTTTAAAAAGACATGGCGGCTGGAAATCGACTCAAGTCGCCGAAGGTTATATAGAAAGCTCTATTGATAATAAATTAAAAATAGGGAACCAAATCACAGAATCAATCCATATTCACCCACCCACTGAACAGTGTAAGACCAATCAATGAACCCCAACCAGGCCCCTCTCATAATTACGATAAAATTTGTGAACATGAACCAGGACCATCCAATTCCAATGGACAGCGGCGTTATTATACACCGGTTAATAGACAAGCACCAGACCCAGAATTACCACATACGTAGGGATTAGCAATAGTTTAAGTCAAACTGTAAACTTGCCTCCAAAAACTTTTAATGTTACTCTTAACAACTGTTCAAATTGTACTTTGAATTTTTATCAGACAAAGAATTAAATGGTTTCTTTAAATTATTGTTTAGTTGTTATTTCATTTACATTTTTGAGCAACTGTATTAAAAAACGTTGTTTGGTACACGTGCAGAACTGTCATTTTCACTCGTCCCGAGACTTGTCACTCGCCTTCACAGAACAAAAATACTCTCTAACGAGAGAAGAATGTAAACTCCATAGTAAAAAAATGAGAACAGTTCAGCGCCATCTAGATTCAGCCCACCAACAACTCTGACGGCGGGAGATTCTATACCTACTTATCCTAAATAATATTTTTAGATAAGGCATTTTGACTCGAGAGAGAACTGGTGAAATAAAATACACCAAGTTCTCTTTCGAGTCAAAATGCCTTATCAATAAAGTTTTAGTTAGGATTCAAAATAAAACAACAGGTTTTCTTTCTAACAATTCACATTTATTTATGTGTAAGGATTTTTTTTGAGTGTGGTGGCTGACACTTCTTCTGAAAACGATCTATTTTCCAAATACATACAAAATCATTTTAAACATAATATGTATGAGACACTATTTACAATGCTGTTAATATTTTCATATTCAATTACATCACATGGAACAGCAGTTCTTTGTAACTTCCGTTTAGTACAATCAGTAAAACCTCTGTTCAATCACATACTTAGTTCAAATCTGAAAAGAAACAATTTTGTTGATTCATCATGATCAATCTATTACCGGCTCACTAGAGCACGGGTCTCCTCACAGAGTGAGAAGGGTTTTGGCCATAGTGTACCACGCTGGCCAAGCGGATTGGCAGACTAGATTTTGTTGATTAATTGGTACTAATTATTACAAATAATATATACCATAACATATAAGTATTTTTACTACCCTATATGTACCTAATAAATAGTAAACACTAAGGGTGGGCTACCAATATTATTTTTCCTAACTAGTATCTACAATGTCTGGAAAATGGTTGACAGTAACACATCAGTATATTAGCAGGAAACTATAGACATAAGCAGTAAGCACGCCTGTTGATATCACTATAAATATCAAAATGTGTGCTTGTATTTTGTAATAAATATTACATTAATGTAATAAATTAATTGTAATAAAATTTATAGAGAATGAATTTTAGTAAGTAGAGATCGACCAGAATCTCATGAAAAATAGGGAAATTAAATTTTGTAGTAAGCAACACTAGGTTAACTCGGCTGCCCTAGTGATAAACAAAGTAATTACATTCAGAACACCTTACCTGGGATCGTTTCACGAAACGAAAAATCAAGCAACTGCATTTTAAATACAAAAAAAAGTGATCAACATCCAATTACTTTGTTTTTGTGTTGTGCTTGTTGTTTACTTGGTTTTTTTATTTATATTCCAGGTTAGTGAGTGCAGTTACTTTGTCTGGGCAATTTAAATTTCAGTAAACGGTTCAAGTTATTTGAAATATTAAACTGTGGTAAAAAACTACTCGACATAAAACTTTTGTTAATGCAAAAAGTCAATTTCACAAAAAATGTCAGTTACTTTGTTTATCGCTAGGGCAGCCGTAGTGTTGCTAACCTTGGAATTTCATTTCCCTATTTTTCATGAGATTCTGGTCGATCTATATAAATCTACTAAGTTAGGTTAGGTTAAACGTACCATGCAAGATTCCCTAAGCAGGTTTTAGGAAATCGAATCAACTTGATGTTGTCTTTACCGGCGAGTTGTTGCTGTTTTATTTGTCAGGTCAGATAATGAAATAAAACATACGAGCAAAGAATTCCACATATGAGTCTTGTTTCAATGAAACAGAATCAACGTCTCAAATATAAATAGCACTACACTATAAAACACAAACAGAGTAACAGAAGCTCGACTCGACGTATTTAAAGTTTATAATATGATCGCAAGAAATCTAAATATTTTAATTGTTACGAAACTTATCCACACAATAACAAAGACGCCATTTTGAAAAAAACAATTATTACCAACATTACGTACTATTACGTCAGTGACTACCAACTTAAAAACACTTAATTGACCATGAACAATTGAACCTATGGAATTTGCAGAGCGATTCAGAACACTTCGATAACTTACCGTGTCGATACGACTTGGTATCGATTTTGTATCCAAATTTTTTTTCGTGCAATTCAGAACGATAAAAGCATACAATTGGATATCGATTACGATACCGGTATCGATAAGATACATTGCGATTAAGACATGTGCATTTATGAAGTATGTTATTTTACCAAAATTTTACATAATATACATTCATATTAAGCATTAAAAAATAACTTTTAATCATCTTGAAGGTAATTAAAGTCATTATTTAAAATGATAACATTAAATTATTGATTTAGAGAGAAAAACGTCGAAGTGTACTACAAAAGTATTATTACAGCTATTCTCGTAAATACCACACAGATGTCCGTACCCAAAGGGTAAAACGGGACCCTATTGCTAAGACTCCGCTGTCAATCTGCCTGTCTGTCCGTCCGGACAGACGGCAAGCAATATACTACTCTCTACCGAGAGATATATTATGGCATTGGTTGGTAATCATGTACATACCAAAAATATAAATCTACATGATTACGTGTTGCCTCCTGTAATGCCCCCTCTTATTAGTTAGTAAAATTAACGCAAATTCTGGCAAAAGTTTTATTATATTTTCCCATAAAAGTTGAGGCATTTGCCTCAAATGGGTTAAAGGTATCAAGCAATGTCCGTAGATACCTACGTCTCTTAAGAATCCTCTTCACCGCGTCTTCTTCGCCTCGGTGATTTACTGCGGCTATTGCTATCTATTTTAATTGCGGCTCCGAACATATTTTTCACGAAATAACAGTAAAAGTACCTATCTGACGAGTAGATGAACAAAAAGATTAGGATATCGAATGCCCTGTAGCTTTCGATAAATAATCGTAAAAAAATATCGGATGTTCGGAAAATATTATTCGATAAAGTTGTTGTGAATAGCTTTTGATAGCGTTTGATAAAGTTGTTGTGAATAGCGATTATGACAATCGAACGATATCTACGTCGGTTCGATTCGGTTTCGGTTTCGACAACTTCCCGGTTGATACGGTTATTCTGAATCTATACTAATAAATAAAATTGAAGTGTCTGTCTGTAATTTCGAAATAACTACCACATATTAAGCTCATATGGTTATTTGAACGATACCATAACCGAATCACACGTTTTTAAAATTTTTGTCTGTCTGTCTGTCTGTTTGAACGGGCTAATCTTCGGAACGGCTGAACCGATTTTGACGGGACTTTCACAGACAAGTAGAGGATTAACCAAGGAGTAACATAGGCTACTTTTTTAACCGACTTTCAAAAAAGGAGTTGTGTTGAAATCGGTAAATACAGATGTTAAAAACGCCCTGATAGGTATTTTCGCTGCGCGCGATCGCGACGGCCGACGCGGACGCTCGCGCTCCCCGCGCCGCGTCACGCGCCCCTGCGCCCTGCGCCCGCCGTACGCGGTACCGCGGTACGCCGCCGCGCGGCGGGGGGCGGGTGGACCAGAAATCTACTTATCCCTCAGGATTTGTGAAAAATCGAAATTCACGCGGGCGAAGCCGCGGGCAAAAGCTAGTTGAAAATACATCTTATCGTACGATAACTTACCGAATCGATTGATGATTATGTTATCGAAGTGTTCTGAATCACCCTGCCGAGCTTCAAACAAAATGTTGAAACAAAGAAATGTGGCCTTGAACAGGCTTTATCTCGTTCTTAACTACTTAAATAAAGTGGTAAGTAGTTAGTAAAGGTACAGAAAAACTAGAGAGAAAAAATAGCCCAGCTGAATTATGGACTTTGTCTTTCCTACATTGTTTCAGGCGCAGACTCCAGTATCTACATAAAGAATTATAACCGTCTTGGATATGACTTTAGAAAAGTTAGTGTTGCAATGCTTAAAAAATGTACAATTATCATCGGAATGTTTTAACAATGGCAATTTCAGCCCCCGTAGGTATAAATTTTCTTCTAAGAGAGTTTACACCCCCTGAACGAGAGCTCGCCTTCGGCTCGTGCCAAGGAACCTCGGGACTCGTGCGAAATGACACACGTTCCGCACTTGTATCAAAAACTACTATTATATGTTTGGATAAGTGTAATAATAATTTTATTCAATTGAAATAAATGCGACCTGCTCAGTCCGTGACATCACCGTGGGGTCATGCCTGAAAACCAGCGCTGTGGTCCATTTTGGCTGCAGCATCATGCTGAGGCAGCGCCCTATTCAGCCAGTATTTTTATAAAACACTATTTAGGTAGGTAGGTGCGTGGTTTCCAAGGAGCCGGTTGGTATCATTTTTTATCAGCTTTTTGGAAATCTACGGGTACCTATCTTATTACTTTTATGAGTATACTAATTAAGTAAATATGTTTATATATGGCTGAATAAATATTCTTTTATTTATTTTATTTATTTAACCTAATAACTACATGCTGCTGATGCTAAAACTACATTTTATTCACGTAAATAACGGTATTATGCTGTCTTACCGTTAAATCTTTTAACGTTAATTGCCAATTGGCAATTACCGTTTGCATGTAATGAACAAGTCTGTGGTAAATGTCAAATTCAAGTTTATGTTATTGGTAGTGATGTGCCGATTCGATTATTTTGATAATCGATTAATCGATTACACTAGTAAGCGTGATCGATCAATAATCGACTATTAATCGATTATTGATCGATTATGAAATAATTCTTAGAAAAAACTGAAAAAACAGTTCTCCTTTCTGGAAATTTCTGAACCCGTGCATTTATTTTAGACTGTTCTGAGAAGAGAACTACAAACACTATTTTTTAGATTTATTGCAAAAGAGATTAGAAAATTAAATAGATTAATTAAAAACTAATGTAATTGATTAAAATAAAATATACATACCTACCTACTAGGTACCTATTTATCGCACTAATAATCACACTAATATTATAAAGGTGAAAGTTTGTGTGTGTGTATGTTTGTTACTCTTTAACGCCGCAACTAGGTACTTAATTTGGCCGAAATTTGGAATGGAGATAGATTTTATCCTGGAATAACACATAGGCTACTTTTTAACCCAGAAAAAGTGTTTCTGTAGGACTTAAATAGATATAGACTTCCAAAAAACGAGATAGATGGTGCTGATTGTTCTTAGGTACATCACGCTCACATAGCACATTATTGCAATAGTTTGCTATCGTTCTTGCTGCTAAGTTATTCTTAGAAGTTTCTGTTTAAATATTTTTATTTGTACAAACTTATTAATCGCGGGTAACATCGCAGGGCGCAGCTAGTATATTCAAGTATAGATTCGCATAGCGCACTATAAGCGTACCGCTCGCTCACAGTCGGCGGTTGGATATCCGTTTGGCGTAAACAAAGCCTAAAACTAACTTTGAGGCAATCGCCTTTTTGGAATGATGGTGTTGCCAAACCATATATCTTTAGCAAGCAAATTAATAACAGAAAGCTGGTAAAGTTTGGTAAATAACGTATCTATTATTATATATTATATAAAATTCAAAGTCCTGACTGACTGACTGAGATATCAACGCACAGCCTAAACTAGTAAAGTTAGAAACTTGAAATGACAGTTGGTTCCTTTTCAAACGTAAGCGCACACTAAGAAAGGATTATTGGAAATTCCACCTCTAAGGGGTTTAAATAGGGGATGGAAAATTATATGAAACTCCGTCAAACTTTCAAGCTATTTCCATGAAAATTGGTATTTCGGCTTTCAGTTAAAAATAAATACTTAGGTGTTTCAGGGTTTTCTGGAATTTCACCCCCAAGGCAGTTAGATTTAGTTATTTATTTATTTGAAAAGGACAATCAACAGGTTACAAAAAAAAACATGAGTAAACAGACAATATAAGTATACAAAAAAATGTTGCTATAATGTAGACCCACTTATAGATTGCCACAGCTTGCGATATAAGAATGTTTGTATGAGAGAGAGAGAAAAAAAAAAGAGGACAATAGAGCAATAAATAGAGGATAGAGAATACAAGTTTGTTTGAGATTTGTATGAATTCACGTGAACAAAGTCGCGGGCAACTGCTAGTTTCTTCATAATCGATCATGATCGATTATTCAAAATCATAATCGATTGCAATCGATCATTTTAATAATCGATTAATCGATTATTGATAATCGATTCCGCACATCACTAGTTATTGGTCTGTGTTCAATGTCATCTATGTACTCTGTATAATTATATGACTCTGTGGTAATCTCTGTTTGGACTTTGGTTTCTTTGCTTTTGTTTTGTTTATTATTCATGACTTTTACTCAAGCGCTTATCTTTTTCTTTAGTAATTTTCATTCATTATACCAGCAGGTAGTCTCAAAATTCGTTTGATCCTTTGAACTAATAAGTAGTTAATTACATAGGGCCTGCTCGGTCTTTGCTCGCCACTCGGAGATCACCGGCTATCTGCGCTGAATATTGATTCTTTGTGACCTCTGCAGTAGAATAACTCGACTTCTTAAACAAATATTTCCTGTTCATGTGTATTGTGTTGATGTATTCGATTCGGGTTGGCTTTTGAAACGTGCCGCCCTGATACAGCAAAAGTGAGTTTATAGGGGCGTCTTAGAGGGTCTGTCGATGCCCCCGGAACAATTTTTTTTGCCGGACGCACGATTTTTTTTTTACAAAAAATACGAATAATACGTATATTTTTAGGTTAGAAACGTAAATTTTTGATAAAAATTTGCGTGAAATGAAACGTTGTTTGACACGACAAGCGCATGGTGGCCATTTTGTGGGGAGTTTCCCAACCTGCGGGGAGATTTGAAATAGATTGGATTTATTCATAAATGTTTATAAAAAGGTTTTGTTTTTTTAACCACACTTTTGGTAAATCCCTATTAACAAGTAGGGGTGGGAAGAAGCTAGGGTAGGTTAGGTTAGGTTAGAACATAGCCATATAGAACAGGCCCGTGTGGGGTTGCTGGTCCCCCATCGGGCGCGTCCCCCCGGTGGCGGATGGGGGAACGCCTCCCAGATATGGGAGGTACCGGGGAAACCCGGCGCGGACCAAAACCAGCAGGGGGTTGCCGCTTGGAGGATCCTGGTACTTCTCTGTTCATCAGAGTGGACTGTGGAGACTCCGGGCGGCGACAATTGGGGGGGAGGCTTTCGGGCCGTGAGGAAGAAAACCTCGTTAAAAAATTACAGGAGGGGGTGGAAACGCCCTGCGCGGCTGGTCCGCTGGTCTTTCTGGCCGGTGGGCGCTGGCTTCGGCCACCGTCGGGCAACCCGTAATCCGCACTGAGCGGAACCGGGGGCCCCACGCACTGAGCGAGGGGCCGCGAGGAAGAAAACCTCTATAAAAAATTACACGAGGGGTGAACCTCTTGAGGGTCGCCTGCGGGTGTGGCCCTCTTGAGGGTTGCCTCTGGCGAGGAACTCCGGGTGATGGAATGGTGTATCCGTCGCCCGTTGAGACGCCTCGGGTCGGGAGGCGCACCATTATGTTCCTGGTGCGCCTCAGACGGTGTTAGGGGGCCTTTAGGTCCCCCGGTGGAGGGTCTGCCTTGGCGGACGGCGCCGGCTGGGTCGCGGATGATTGCGCAAGTGTACCCGTAACCCAGCCACCAGGCGACACGGAGGAACATCGCTGGGTTTTAGTGGGTATTCTGGCCACTTCTTGGCCTGCCTGAGTCCCACACTACCTTCCGGAAGCATTGCAGTTCGCTGTAAGGCTTCCGGAGGGTGTGCGTAAATGCATTTCCCAGCGTCAAAAAAAAAAAAAAAAGGTTAGAACATAAATATTCATGTGCCCGGCCGCAGGCCGGGCACTTAGGTTCTATTGGGTCCTAGGTCGAATGTGGTCCAAATCGAAATCTGAGCACCCCAACCCCAAGCAGTCTTGTCTTGATGACGTACCCCCTTCTTCCCCCCTCCCCTCTCCCTTCACTTAACGAGGCGACTCGTTTTAAATGTTTTATCAATGTCAGTTTCATCAATATTAAAAAAATTATTTAAAAAAAAAGTATGCGTTTCCGGCAAAGGGTTTGAGGGGGGGTGACTTACCTTCCCCCCCTCCCCCCACCCCCACCCTCACCTACCCCCTATCGGGGCGGCACGTTTCAAAATATTAACCCAAGTTGAACCCAGTGTTGAACCCAACACTCCATGATGGAGGAACTGACAAACGAGTCTGCACGACGTGATACCTACTACCTCATCGAGCCTAAGGAGGAAGTGTTAGACGACCTGGAGATAACCTATGACTGTGAGGATGACAAGGAGCTTGTGACACCCAAGGAAGAGTTGTGCGACACCAGTCCGCAGCGGTACGGTGATTTAAATGAACAGAATGTGAACATAGTGATGCCTATCAAGACAGAACTGATCCTGAGTGATGACCTCGCTCAACCACGCACACAGCATCAATTATCAGACCATGGAAATACATCTTGTGCGGTAGAGATTAAAGTGAGTTGCTTTTAATAATTTTAATGAATAACCAGTAAGTTCCAGTAGTTTTTAACCGACTTCAAAAAAGGATGAGGTTTCTCAATTCGACCGTAAGTTCCAGTAGTTTTATGTAGAGACAATGATCTACCCTTTGAATACAGGCAGTAAATTGTTTAAATATGTTTATATTTCGATACAGCTGTATATATCTGAAGCATTAGATTTCAGTATGATCACATTTTGTATTTGGCTACCAGCTGAATGTAGCCAGAATGGACCAGCTGCAAGTTTCAGCTCGTCCTCCCAACATCCTTGCTGCCGGACTTTACTTTGTTTCCGTCTCGCGGGTACCAATGTATTAGGGTACTCCACTTTCCTTGGGTGTCCTGGAGCATGTGGCCCGTCCACTTCCACTTCAGCTGATCTATCCTAGTCAGTATATCTGTGACTCGCTGATGTCTGAACTCCTGATTTTGTCCCTCCTCTTTACTCCCACTGTACGTTTCATTGCATTCTGACACCTCTCAAAGCTATATCTTTGAGTCTTGTTTAGGCGCCCAGGTTCCGCAGGCATATGTAATGCTTGGAAGGATGCATGAGTTGAAAACTTTTTTCTTTATGTTGTTTAGGTCATTGCTTTTAAAAAACCCTTTAAAGACCAATACCTTTGCCTATGGCAATTCTTTTGTTTGTTTTCTTACTTGTTTGATCCTCAGGCGAGATTATTTGTCCCAGATAAGTGTATTCTTTTACATATTCTAATAGTTCTCCTCCTACTGTAATTGGTGTAACTACACCGCTTACGTTGGTCATAACTTTTGTTTTGCTCTCCTTGATTTTCAGACCATAGTAGCTACTTTCAGTTGCCAGTGTTCTTGTATCATTTTTCCAATTTTATTGCTGATTCTTCAAATACCACTATGTCGTCCGCAAATCTGAGGTGATGAAACCTGCAGGCATTTATTTGTAAGCCTTTTTCTTCCCAGTTTATGTTCCGGAAGATACTAAGACAGAAGAAAACATTTTTGGGGAGAGCGGGTCTCCTTGTCTGACACCTCTTCTTATGGGGAACTTCACACTTAACAGTCCGTATCTTGGAAACGACTGAACCGATTTTGATGAAACATGCACTGTTCCTTCAGTTGAAGCAAATGTAAGCCGATAAAAAAGTTTCGATGGAGTTTCAGAGAAATCTGCAGACGAACTTGCATACAAACACATTATGAAATTTTTTATATATTTTTTGGTAGCCCGTATAAATTCATCATTTATTATGTTATGCAGTTCCAATAATAATACATACAGTCGAATTGACAACTTCCTTTTTTTGAAGTTGGTTAAAAAGTGTTGTTTGTTGCAGTATGAATGGGACGGGGAAGCGAGCGTGGCTGCGAACTGCGTGTTGACGCGAGGTGAGTGGCGACGCGGCGCGCAGTAGGGCAATGTGAGGGGTGTATTTTGTTTTAGTTCATCTACCACCACCACTACAGCCTTTTAATGTCCCACTGCTGGGCACAGGCTTCCTCTCTCCTACTAGAGAGGGATTTAGAGCTTAGACCCATCACAGTGCTCCAATGCGGGTTGGCGGGCGACTATTGTCACATGATAGTGATAATAACCGGGACCGACTGCTTAACGTGCTCTCCAAGGCACGGGGGTGAAACACCGCCAACTATAAACTCGGCTGGCAAATGAAAATTTCTTGATAGAAAAACCCAATAATAATAATATAATATTATTATTAAGAAAAACCCAATACGTAACAATTATTTACCCAACCCAGGAATCAAACCCGGGACCTCATGATCCGTAGTCGAATACACTAACCACTAGACCAATGAGGCAGTTCATCGGGTAAACAACAAATGAGGAGCGTTGTTTCAAAACTCATTTTGTCCAAAAATGTGTATTTTTCAAAAATAGCCGTTTTTAATTTATGCCTTTTTCTTAAAGTTATATGTAGAAATAAATTTACCATGCTAAATATAAAGCATAATATAGCATGTCTGAATAAAAAAACAAATAGTGTTCTATAGTTTTTTATTAAGTTAATTAAGCATAAATATTGGACAAAATATGTTTTGAACCATTTGTATGGACATAATACATTTTGAAACACTGGTTTATGGACACAATACATTTTGAAACACTGGTTTATTTTCAAAGCATATTATGTACAAAGAAATGATTCATATTTTGTCCAATAATACCTACTAAAAAATAAAAAACGCTTATGGCCTATATTTTATGCACAGAGTATGCATAAAATAATGTTTTCACTGTATTAAATCAAATTTATATATAGCACAACATATATTAAATCTTGAGTTATTATGAATGCATGGAATTATGAATGACAAAATTGTTCAGTTCAGGTTCCTTTATTTCATAACTGAAACAAAATAAATTCATATTGTAGCCAGAATCTTATAACTGCCGATAAAATACAGTTAGAGTCGTATAATAGTACAAAGAAACAATAAAACGATAATTTAAATATTCCTCGCCTCTTTGTTTTGGTGTTTTGTGTCTTTTTTTCTTGAGCCAACTGAATGATTTCCTACTAGGACTCCTTGCTCCATGCTTGTGCAACAATATTAAAACAATTTTGTTTAAATTACTAAGGGCTTGTTTCACCACCTTCTGATAAGTGTCGGATTTTCGGATTATGTCAAATGACAAAGACAAAAGTTGTAGATACTTACCTTACTTATCAGAAGGTGGTGAAACAGGCCATTATTTAAATAATCGTACAGTTTGCCGCCACAGACAGACCATAATAAATTGTTATTTTGCTAACAGGTGGACAGACTATGTTTTGAAACACCACTTCACACGGACAAAACATATTTTGAAACAGCGCCTCATTTTGACATTCGATTATTTACTTGACAAATTCGGTTTTTATGCACTAACTTTTTCTTGCATTTTAAGGCCATATACAACGAAATCTCTTATTTTGATTACTATGGACAAAATACGTTTTGAAACAACGCTCCTCAAATGACAACCCAAGTAACACATGACAGCCGCATAGTGACTTGATTATAGAATTTGTGACTTCTTAAGGCTGTTTTAGTTTCCTGCATAAGGGCTGTGTAGTTAGCTACTCAGACCTTGTAATTCTAATTTGGGCCCCAAATTAACCAGCTCTGAGCATTACAGTGGCTGGGTAACGGCAGTATAATCATTGAAACAGCTGAACAGGGCCTGTACAGTAGCTTATACAGCTATACAACAGCCATTGCAGCATAACATTCAGCTACTTAAATTCTCTTCAACAGCTTTTAGATGTTTTGACGATTTGTAATAGCTTTTATTAAGATATAAATAACCTAAAAAATATTTTTTTATTTATTTTGTGTATTATGTGACAGCTACATATTTATTGTTTATTTAGAACTAGCTGACCCCCGCGACTTCGTTCGCGTGTTTAAGGGACCTTTCAGAGAGACCGGCGCGGAGAGCAGAGCAAATTTTAATCGCATTTAAAATAGAATCTTAAGACATTGAAATAGGCTTTATTTTTACATGTTAACTCTTTTATGATAAGAGGATGCTCGAGCATGCTCCCAATACGCTCTGTGTGAAATATATGAGAGCAGCCGGTCGGCTACTCGTCGAGCCGGTCGGCTGCTCCATGCCCGTGCCCTTTCGCGCTCGAGCATCCGACCGGCTCCGTTCGCGTGCTCTTTCATGCTCGCGCAGCCGACCGTAGGCCGAATATGCTCTGCCGTCCGGCCCAAGAGCGTACGCTCGGCTCCGAGCGCATCCGCGTGTCCGTTCACACAGACCGGCGCGGAGAGCAGAGCAAATTTGAACGGCCGGTCTGTGTGAAAAAAAAAATGCTCTCCGACGCTCTCCGCGCCGGTCTGTCTGAAAGGTCCCTCAGGGTTTTATATAGAATCGGATCGGATCCCATAATTCTTTTATGTACCTAAACTAAATGTAGCCTAAGTTACATCACCTATCTGCCATTGAAAGTTCCGTTAAAATCAATCCAGCAATTTCTGAGATTAGTTGAAACAAATAGACAGACCGACAAACATAAATTTAAACGCACGCCAGTTTAAAATAAGACGATACGTACAAAGATCCGGGTCCCATGTTATTTGAACCCAATAAATGTCTGTCATTTCTGAACTAACAAACCTATGACCTTGAAATATTTACGGGACAATACCTAAAGTACTACCTTTCTAACAAAAAAAGAATGAGTGAAATCGAACAACGCGTTAATGAATTACAGCTAAATACACGTTTTAACTTTCATCCCCTCTCCCCAGGGAACCGTGGTGAATTTCGGGATAAAAAGTATCCTATGTCCTACCTCGGAGTATAAACTCAAATCGTACCAAGTTTCATTCGAATCCATTCAGTAGTTTCGGCGTGATGCGCGGCCAAGATACAGACAGACAGACAGACAGACAGACAAAAATGAAAAAAATTGCAGTTTTGGCTTCAATATCGATTATAGATTGCCCTCCAGTAAAAAATTTCAAAATATCTTCAATGTACAGAATTGGATCTGTTACAGTTTTATTATATTATATTAGAATGTGTAGGCAGACATATTTAATGTAAGATATAATATTTTTTATAGTTTTCTCGTTGGTTTTCAGTATCATATTGTAAGTAAATTGAGTTGGGAGTACCATTTTACTGTAAATGTGTATATGCAATTACATCAAATATTTCATGCGCCATCAAAATACTATCGCGTTAATGAAAATATTTCACAAGATTAATTTTATAAGTATTAATTTATCACTCAAATGATTGCTTTCTAACTCATTGTATTCTATTTAGGAAATAAGTGGAAAATATATATGTATTTTGAATTAAAAGCTATCAAGTATCCTGAAATCTTTATGATAAATCATTTGGATATTTAATAACAAATCTTTTATGTACTGCTAAAATGGTGTCCATTTGTTATCCAGCACAAATTCTCCATAAATGCATTTGAAAAGCTATTTGATGTGCAGTGGTGTAACCAAAGTCTATTATAACGCTGAAAGCTGTAAAATAGCTGCTAGCTATACTTTATGCATTGTGATTAGAAAGGAGTACAACTACTCCAATTTACAACTGAGGGTGTTTAATGACACTTTTAAACAGCTATTAACAAGCTCGTTGAAGTAGAATTAGAATTGAATTAGTGTACACCAATTTAAAGCCAGTGGATACTTCAATGCAGCCCGCAGCATTACAAGAGAGGTGAATTTTCCGTATTAACCAGTCGTTAACAAGCTTTGGACTTCTAAATCAGCTAGTAGTATCACATGCAGCCAATAGCTGGACAAGATTTTAGTTAAATTCTTTTAGTTTAATTTTTCGCCATTATAAAGACATTAGTCAGCTATGCTGTTTAATAGTGTATAATATTTCTTCAGTACAGCCTAAAGACTCATTCTATCCTTTAGTACATCTGCATAAAAGCAATAGACTGTAATGTAGCTTGTTTATAACGTAATTCATCGCTAATGTGCTACTTGGGAATGCAGTGTAAGGTGGAAACAGACTTTTGTAAGAGGTGTGGCCAGTGACAGTGTTTGTCCCACACACATGTTCAAATAGGATTTAGCCTGCGAGAGAATGAGATAGAATACAAGTAGTTTTCCATGACGCTCCGCTTTCGCTCTCCACCTGCGTTCCGTTTTTGAACCCTTTATTTTAAAAAGACAAGGTTTTAATGTTTAATATAATATTCACATAAATAATATTTTAGAGCATTTGAAAAGTGCCTGTGTGTCTGTCTGTTCCCCTGTAGCGTTCAAACGGGTGAACCGATTTGAATGCGGTTTTTTTGTTTGAAAGGTGAATTTTTCGGTAGTGTTCTTAGCTATTTTTGATGAAAATCGGTCCAAGATGGCCGTCACCACAAAATCGCGGATAACATACATTTAAGAAACCCCCTCTATATGGGTATCAAATGAAGGGGCTTAACTAGTAGAATAGCACTATGAAAATCCAAGATGGCCGCCATCACAATTTGTCGAATGTCGGGGGTTTTTTGAATGTTTAATATAGACTTGTTTATTTTCACTTTCAGACATTCTGCCGGAGAAATGTGCGCAGAACCAACATGGTGGAGATGCTAAGAAAAAGAAAGTCTCTTGCAGTGTTTGCGGGAAACGATTTAAATGCATAGGTCATGTATTATCACATATGAGGACACACACTGGTGATAAACCTTATTCTTGTGAAGTGTGCAACAAGAAATTTGGACAGAAAAATTATCTAACCAAGCACATGAAAATTCATTCAGGTGAGAAAGCTTTCTCTTGTGACTTAATCTATTGTATTGTATTAATTTAATTGTAGACAACAATTATGGTCCTGGTAATTTACAAGAAAATTTATTATATCTATGTTAATTATATAATTACAAACTATAGCTTGTTAGTGACTGCTATCGATAACTTAGCGCTATTATTATACTACCTAAACACACTCAAATACTAAAACTCGGGGTCAATGCCCGCGAGCAGCGGCCGGCTAGCTACAACTATGTAGGCGTCAGCTGATTGCATTACATTGCGAACTATTAAAAAATACAGGAAATATTTTAATTTTTGACGTGATAACGTCTTATAAATCGATAACACTGGACGTACGCGCGAAGAAGCATGACTCATTGTCACGTACCGCCTAGCCGAGCGTGCAAGCGAGAGCGCGGAACAAGCGATAGAGAGGCATAGCCGAGCGTGCAAGCAAGAGCGCGGCACATGCGATAGAAAGGCATAGCCGAGCGTGCAAGTGAGAGCGCGGAACAAACGATAGAGAGGCGGTGTTTTCTTATGACGTTATCACGTAAAATTATCCGGCACTTATCCGAAGGTGGTGAAACAGGCCCTCAGTGTTTTATGTGTTGATTTGTGACTTACTTTTTACCTTTCAGATGTTCCTCTACAGAAGAAATGTCCTCAGACCGAATGCAGGGCAGCTGCTGAGAAAAAGGAACTGCCTACTTGCAACATTTGCGAAAAAAAGTTCACACGAAACTCAGCTTTGGTCTTTCACATGAGAACTCACACTGGTGAAAATCTATTCTCATGCGATCTCTGTCAAAAGAAATTTTCAGAGAAAAAGGGCCTAACAAGGCATATGAGCGGTCACACGGGCGAGAAACCTTACAGTTGTGACATATGCCAGAAAAGATTCACATACAAAGAGAGTTTGAAGAAGCACGGGAGGATTCACTCTTCAGAGCAACAGTATTACTGCGAGCTATGTGAGAAGAGATTTATTCACAAACATGATCTGAAGAGGCACGCGAGGACTCACACGGGCGAGAAACCGTACTCTTGTGATGTCTGTGAGAAGAGATTTGCACAACGGAGCGGTTTGAACGAGCACGCGAGGATTCACACTGATGAAAAACCTTATACGTGTGACCTGTGTCGAAGGGATTTCAGACATCGGAGCGATCTGAAGAAACACCTGAGAATCCACACCGGGTACAGGCCGCACTCTTGTGACGTTTGTGGGAAGAGATTCCCGCATAAATCTGACCTGACCAGGCACTTAAAGAGTCACACTGGTGAGAAACCTTTCTCGTGTGACCTGTGCTCGAAGACGTTCACAAGTGAGTACAACCTGAGACAGCACACAAGGATACACACTGGAGACAGACCGTACTCTTGTGACATTTGTGAGAAGACGTTCATACAGAAGAGCAGTTTGCCGGAGCACATCCGGATGCACACCGGTGAAAAGCCGTATTCCTGTGGTGTGTGTGGGAGACGGTTCACGAGTGGGTCCAACTTGAATCACCACACGAGGATTCACACAGGTGACAAGCGATACTCGTGTGAAATATGCCACAAGAGATTCGTCCAGTCGAGCGAGCTAAAGACACACATGAGATCCCACACCGGTGAGAAGCCGTTCGCTTGCGATGTTTGCGAGATGAAATATACACAGAGATTCAATTTAACCAAGCATATGAAAACTCATACGTATGACCAGCCTTCTTGTGACACGGTGTTGGATAAAAAAGAATTATAATATACAGGGTATAAGGGGATGACTATTAAAAACTTAGCGCTATTATTATCTTAATCACAATTAATATACTAATATAATAAAGCGGAAGAGTTTGTTTGTTTGAACGCGCTAATCTCAGGAACTACTGGACCGATTTCAAAAATTCTTTCACCGTTCGATATGTACGTGATCCTTGAGTGCTATAGGATATATCGTACCACGGAAGAAGCCGGGGCGGACCGCTAGTTAATTATTATAAAGGCGAAAGTTTGTGTGTATGTATGTTTGTTACTCTTTAACGCTGCAACTACTGAACCGATTTGGCTGAAATTTAAAACATACATACAGTCCATACCATATCCCAATGCAGTATTTGTAAACAGAAATGGCGTCAGATCACGTGATCATATTTGTCATTGTACTCATAGTGATGGGAAGCAGAAGCAGGTAGATTGTGAATGGACGATTGAATGAATACATTCTTAAATCGATTATCGAAATAGAGTGATTTTAAAAACAACCTTCTATCGTTGAAAACGATATTATTTAAACCTTTGAAATCAGTTAATATTACTAGCTTTGTAGCAAGTTTTGTTACATGATGTTTTATCTGGTTATATCTGATTTAAAATAACATAAAGCTTTTTATAAAAATATATATGAATTGATGACAATAGCCAAAAATTACCTAAAGAGTAAGAAATAGTTTTATTTGAGGGAGGGGGAGTGCTCATCCAAAAAAAATCCAAAAAGCCAATAAACAAGCCAAGTCGTCGAAAATAAAAATAAAGAGCACCAGAGAACACCCGACACGTACAACATCAAAAGAAGCAGCGAAACGAATGACCCCGCAACACCCGCATCAAACGATCAGACCAGTGCAGTGCGAGCGAGACAGTTGACCACGCAACGGAAAGCGGCGCACAGTGGGTCGAAACTGCTATTTGAGGGACATAGGATTTTTTGTTACAAATTCCATTTAAAAAAATACCAATCGAAAGATCTTTTCATTCTAATAAATAATTGTTATTAAAAGTTTTTCTCTAAAACTGATATCTTGCCCGAAAAAAAATATTTTCAGTTTTTGTTGTATGGAATGAAACATAAACTGCTAAAATTTGGCCAAGGCTTGACAGGTCTTGCTTTAAAACTACTTTATTCTTATTCTTTGACTTGTTGGCTATAATTCTACGCTATCAGCGCGCACCCAAAGTTGCCCGTTCACGAGTTATAAGGTTCACAAAAATGAAGAAAACAAAGTAATTAAAAAGTACTTTTTAGAATTCTGTACCTCAAAAGGTACCAAAAAAAACCCTTATAAGATAACTCTCTTGTTCGTCTGTCTGTCTGTCCGTGTGTCACCACCGATTTTCTCAGAAACGGGTAAACCAAGCAAGTTGAAATTTATACCAGATACTAAAATCTATGGTCCCTATTAGGTGTATAAAAATCAAAGTCCTGAGTTAACATGATAAAGAGATATGGGCAAATTTAGATTTTCGCGAAAACTTGTAAGTACCGAAATTTACCTTAATTTTCAACTTTTTTTATTTTTCGTAATTTTCCCTTTACTTGTGCTGTAAGACCTTACTTTTAACCAAAGTTGTTAATTCTAGGTCAACCGGAAGTACCCTATAGGTTTTGGGTCGAAAACCTACATGGTAGTTCCTGTTGACCTAGAATCCTGAAATTTGGCAGGTAGGTAGGTCTTATAGTACAAGTAAAGGAACAAATCTGAAAACCGTGAATTTGTAGTTATATCACACAAAAAAAATTTTAATGTGTTCGTAAACAAATAACTAGTGTTTTCAATTTTCAAAGTAAGATAACTATACCAAATGGGATATCATATAAAAGGGCTTTACTTGTACATTCTAAAACAGATTTTTATTTATTTTAATTGCATAATAGTTTTTGATTTATCGCCAAAATGTCGAAAAAAATTCCGTTGCGCCCCCCTTATCTCTGAAGTTTATCAATAGAAAAATCTAAAATATAGTTTTTTTAATTATATTAGCTGTAGTTTTGAATAAAAATAACTAATACAATTAATAAAACTAAACTAACAAATTTTAATCACTATCACTATCTTGTAAAGTATGTATATCTATAAATTGAAATTCGGTTAGAACGTTGATTTTATTTTTTCGGTAAAATGTACATAAAATTCTAATGACCATAATTTTTTTAGATTTTTCTATTGGTAAACTTCAGAGATAAGGGGGGCGCAACGGATTTTTTTTCGATATTTTGGACGATAAATCAAAAACTATTATGCATAAAAATAAATAAAAATCTGTTTTAGAATGTACAAGTAAAGCCCTTTTATATGATATCCCATTTGGTATAGTTATCTTACTTTGAAAATTGAAAACACTAGTTATTTGTTTACGAACACATTAAAATTTTTTTTGTGTGATATAACTACAAATTCACGGTTTTCAGATTTGTTCCTTTACTTGTACTATAAGACCTACCTACCTGCCAAATTTCAGGATTCTAGGTCAACAGGAACTACCATGTAGGTTTTCGACCCAAAACCTATAGGGTACTTCCGGTTGACCTAAAATTAACAACTTTGGTTAAAAGTAAGATCTTACAGCACAAGTACAGGAAAAATTACGAAAAATAAAAAAAGTTGAAAATTAAGGTAAATTTCGGTACTTACAAGTTTTCGCGAAAATCTAAATTTGCCCATATCTGTTTATCATGTTAACTCAGGACTTTGATTTTTATACACCTAATAGGGACTATAGATTTTAGTATCTGGTATAAATTTCAACTTGTTTGGTTCACCCGTTTCTGAGAAAATCGGTGGTGACACACGGACAGACAGACAGACGAACAAGAGAGTTATCTTATAAGGGTTTTTTTTGGTACCTTTTGAGGTACAGAATTCTAAAAAGTACTTTTTAATTACTTTTTTTCTTCATTTTTGTGAACCTTATAACTCGTGAACGGGCAACTTTGGGTGCACGCTGATAGCGTAGAATTATAGCCAACAAGTCAAAGAATAAGAATAAAGTAGTTTTAAAGCAAGACCTGTCAAGACTTGGCCAAATTTTAGCAGTTTATGTTTCATTCCATACAACAAAAACTGAAAATATTTTTTTGGGGCAAGATATCAGTTTTAGAGAAAAACTTTAAATAACAATTATTCATCAGAATGACAAGATCTTTCGATTGGTATTTTTTTTAATGGAATTTGTAACAAAAAATCCTATGTCCCTCAAATAGCAGTTTCGACCCACTGTGCGGCGGCGAAATGACAGCGCGGCGCATCGGCACACGGCACTGGCACCACAAACCGAAGACGACCGAAAGTATCGTTCGCTCGCTCGCTCCCTCTTGGTATCGGTGAAATTTGATATGATGATAGTTAAACGTTGGAAAGGACGCCAATGTCCTTCCCAACGCTTATTTATACTTAGTTTAGGTATCACGCAAGCGAAGCCACGGACGTCTACTAGTTAAAAATTTATATTAGTAGAAGTCAATTCGTTAAATAGGCAGCAAATATTATCATTATGGCATCGTTACTGAGTATCTCTATACGCAGACTTCCAGCTGATACCTAATTTTGGCAAATTCCACAGTCGAATCGATGCTAAAAAAACGATGCCGGCATCGGATGCGCCTTACTTAATAACGATAACAAAATTAAACGAGAGAAATTAAAGAGACACAGACAATGCACTGACCTTTACAAAAATTACTTCCGATTTTACCCGAATTTTAGAATCGATTAAACTCGTTCTTACTCGTTCATAACATTCACTCTATGGTTCACTTTTCGTTTTCAGCACTAGGCATTTAGTCTATATCTTATGTCAAACTCCATAGTAGGTCAATACTCTGTGGTTTTATTTTACGATTGTGGACTAGATTTTTGTTAAAATATTTACGTAAACTGCTAAAATTGAATTGGTTTTGTGTGTAATATAAACTTAACAAGTTTTACTGTGGGAAAAAAAGATCATTGTGAGTGATTTGTTATAAGCAACAATGAAAATATTGTACGCAAAAGTGAAATGTCGTGACGAGTTTGGTATGTTTACTTTAACTGCATTGGCTTATGTGATTGACTGTACATAGCTTATAATCTGGAATAACACATAGGCTACTTTTTATCCTGGAAAAGTCCACTTTCTGTCCAGGTTCTTTTGAAAAAAAGAACCGTTTGCTATAGCAATCTACAGTGCATCGTCTGTGCTCCCCTCCGACGACAGCATTCGGAGTTCTCCGGACGTTACCTCTGTTTCCCAACGATGGGAATTTTGAACGACCGGGCTTGGAGCCGGTAAAAAGGGGGGGGGGGGGGCAAACAGTGTGTACTCTGTGGAGCCTTCTACACAAGTCCAAATATAAGGATATTTGGACACTTCAGACAAAAACACCCCTCTTACCTCGGAGGGGTGAACCCTAGGACGTATCCGGGCTACCTTGGGGCCTATTATTTCATACAAGTCACGGCAAATAAGTCGAACGGTGACCTTCAATGCGCAGAAGTCGAAAATGAGGTATCTCGGGGTGTGAGGGGGTCGCGGGGAGGGCGTGGGGATCGTTCGTAAGCACTGATTAGCTCTCGCGGATCCCTCGTAAGCGCTGATTGGCTCTCCAGTCGTATTGTGTCCCGCTCACTCGTACGACGCTGCGCGCACTTGAATGAAGGTTACCGCTCGTTATACGTGCCGGGGGTTATATACAGGCTTATTATTTCAAAAGTATAAGCACGCGCACCAGCTGCCCGCCGCAATACCGACCGTCGTCGGAGCGTAGCGTGGCTGGTGTGGAGGTGTTATAGAGAAAAAGGTTCTATTGAATTTTGAATATTAGAATGATGATTTTGTTTTAGGTTGCTATGACAACCTATCTTGTTATTATGTCTTGTATAAAGAAAATAAAAAGTCGGTTTTGGTTTTACAAAATATGTTTTAATTTACTTCAACTATATACCTATACAACGTTAGTTTTACTTTGCTCAAAAACCGAAACACGTCAAATATTTTTACATTAAGAATATTTATACAAAATTTCAAAAAAATATAATATAATCCACTGAAATGTTACATGAGCTTTGCATACACTGACAGCAACAGAAAACAAAAGAAGCACATTGAAAAAATTTATTCAAAAATGGATGTCGAATGACAATATCACCGTGAAGTGTCTGACAGGCATTTGTCATATATCTACATGCGGCAGTTGATTTGTATTTGCATAAGTTTTGAATTTTTTATCTTTTTTGTGGGAATTGTTTTATCTCTGGTAACATTACGAAACGTCAGAATTCCAGGAAATTAGTAATACGGGTATACATACATTTACTCTTTGGATGACGGATGACAGCTTATTTTTCGTGGTCTGTGGACATAGAGAAAATAATAATAAATAGAGCTGGCATAATGTCCTATAGAAATTAGTGGATCGGAAAATAGCTCAAGCTTATCAAAATTTTCATAAGTGTGAAAGAGACAACATTACATTTTTGACATAATAATAAAACAGTTTGCGGCAGACTCGTGACTTAAGATGGCCTCCCTAAAATGTATATATGAACACTCACACACGCACAACTTGAGACATCACAATGAACACGCGCCATTTTAGGTTACAGTATTGTGCATGTATGATACCTAATCTAAGCGTGTGTGAGTGTATTTTTGGCACGTTTTTAAAGTAGGTATGGCTGCTCCATTAGTCTATCTCTATGTCTGTGGATGACACATAGACCAACAAGAAGTTAAGAAGAAGACTTATTATTATAGATGTGCCGATTCGATTATTTTGATAATCGATTAATCGATTATATTAATCGATTATAAAATAATAATCGATTATTAATCGATTAATGATCGATTATGAAATAATTTTTAGAAAGAACTGAAAAAACAATTCTACTTTCTGGAAAAAATTCTGAACCCTCGCATTTAGTAGGAACATCTATATTATAACCTTTTAGACTGTTCTGAAAAAAGAAAAACAAACACTATTTTTTAAATTTTTTGAAATTGAAATTAGAAAATTAAATAGAATAATTAAAAAATAATGTAATTGATGAAAATTAAATATACATACCTATTAGGTACCTATTTATTACACTAAGGCGAAAGTTTGTGTGTGTGTGTATGTATGTGTGTATGTTTATTACTTTTTAACGCCGCAACTACTGGACCGATTTGGCTGACATTTGGATTGGAGATAGCTGGTTATGTCCTGGAATAACACATAGGCTACTTTTTATCCCGGAAAAGTGTTCCTGAGGGACTTAAATAGATATAGACTTCCTAAAACGAGATAGGTACTGTTAAACGCTGATTGTTCTTAGGTACATCACGCTCACACTGTCTACGCGCTCACATAACAAATTATTGCAATAGTTTGCTGTCGTTGCATGCATTTGTATGCTTTTGCATGAATTTGCTGTCGTTCTCGTTGCTAAGTTACTCTTAGATGATTTTGTTCAATAGTAGATTGTATCATAAGGGAGCAAAATAATATTTTTACGGCGAGGGCGCTTTTTTGAATCCAGAGCGAAGTGAGGGATTGTATAGTAGAATCCCGAGCGTAGCGAGGGATTCTTTAGTACAATCCTGAACGTAGCGAGGGATTCAAAGTACGTCGCCCGAGCCAAAAATATATTGCGCCCGAGTCCGACGGCCCGAGTGATACACTTTACTTTTCATCACCCTCTATGAGGAAATAAAAGGCGCCTCATATTTTTAACCCTCGACGCAAAAAAGACGGGGTGTTATAAGTTTGACGTGTCTGTGTGTGTGTGTATGTGTATGTCTGTCTGTTCCCCCATAGCTCTCGAACGGATAGACCGATTTGAATGCGGTTTTTTTGTTTGAAAGGTGAATTAGTTCGGGAGTGTTTTAGCTATGTTTGATGAAAATCGGTCCAAGATGGCCGCCGCCACAAAATGGCGGATTAATAATAAAAGTATAAATTAAAAATTTAAGAAACCCCCGCATTTCGCCATTTTGTGATGGCGGCCATCTTGGATTCGCATAGTGTTATTCTAATAGTCAAGACCTTTCATTTGATACCCATATTGAGGGAGTTGTGAAAAAATATGTAATCCGCCATTTTGTGGCGGCGGCCATCTTGGACCGATTTTCATCGTACACAACTAAGAACACTCCCGACTTATTCACCTTTCAAACAAAAAAACCGCATTCAAATCGGTTCAACCGTTTGAGCGCTACGGGGGAACAGACAGACACACACACATACACACACAGACGTCAAAATGAAAGGTCGTGACAACAAGACCTTTCATTTAATACCGATATTGAGGGAGTTGTGAAAAAATATGTAATCCGCCATTTTGTGGTGGCGGCTACCTTGAACCAATTTTCATCAAACATAGCTAAAAATACTCCCGACTAATTCAACTTTCAAACAAAAAAAACCGCATTCAAATCGGTTCAACCATTTGAGCGCTACGGGGGAACAGACAGATACAGACACACATACATACACAGACGTCAAACTTGTAACAACAATAACAACAATCGATATCATTCGTGCCTAGCCCGGTGGGACCACGGGCCCTTCATCTTCAAAAAGTGCGCGGCAAAAATAATTGCGGCGCACTTATTTATAAGTGCGCCGCAATTATCTTTTACGCGCACTTATAAATAAGTACGCCGCAAACACCACATTTGGGTGCACTTAAAGGCGAACCAAGTCGTCCTTTTCGAATAGATGGGATGAAAATATTTTTTATGTGTACAAACTTATTAATCACGGGTAACATCGCGGGGCACAGCTTGTACATATATAGATACTCATAGCGGGGGTAATAGGGTATTTGACTAATTTTTAGAAATTGTTTTAAATTATTCTTTATTACTTATTAAAACACACTACATTGATATTTTTCGCAATATCTACAGTATTAAGAATTAAATCAATGATAAAGTTTAAGTTTTGAAAACCACGCCAAAAACGACATTTCTGATCACATGATACGCGTGACGTCACAAATCGCTATGCAAGTCACTTCTCTCGCTCGCTCGTTTTCGGAACTCTGTGCGTGCGACAGAGACGCTACGCAAGGCGACTGCTGTATCGTAATGTTCTAAATTGTTATACCTACTCATTTTAATATCAATCTTATTCTTTCAAGTATAAAGTTTAGTTTCGGTTGACTTGATAAACTTCAATTATATCAACCAAGTTACGTGCTATCAAGTGACATCACAAACAATCCCAGAGCGTTCACGTTCCTGATAAAATTTCAAAAATTATTATGTTTTATTTTGTGCAAAATATCGCGTAAAATTACATAGTTTAGTTTGATTGAGTGAAATAAGTCTTTTTTAGGCTATTATCTGATAAGATGACCACAATCAATAGTATATTTTCAATGTTGTCAAATACCCTATTTCACTACAGTTGGTAAAGGCGTATCGTCGGTTCGGTGTGTTCGAAAAGTTGAGTATGTATAAAAAAGCTGTAAGCTGCATAACGCTCGCTCACAGTCGGCGGCTGACTATCCGTTTGGTGTGAACAAAGCCTAAAACTAACTTTGAGGGAATACCCTTTTTGCAATGATAGGGTTGCCAAACCATATTATATTTTAGCAAGCAAATTAATAACAGAAAGCTGGTAGTAAAGTTTGGTAATTAACGTATATCTTTATAATCGATCATGATCGATTATGCAAAATCATAATCGATTGCAATCGATCATTTTAATAATCGATTAATCGATTATTGATAATCGATTACGCACATCACTACTTATTATTATTATCTCTATGGGATGACAGAGTGACAATATTGACATTTAAAAGTTGGTTAGTTTTTTTGTGGTTTTTTTATGATTTTTAAAGTAATTGCACGCACTGTAATTAGGTACCTATTTAATTAAATGAGTGTGAGAGAATTATTGAGACCGAGATCCTGTGTAGGTAGACCGTACAATCTAGAATAGTATAGAAGTAACTCAATGCACGTTCGAAGGGTTCGTAAACAATAAACCTTAAAAAATGCGGTGCTGTGTGCCTTTCTGCAAAAATACTTCCGACAGTGTGTCCACAGAGGACAAGGGAATTAGTTTTCACGCGTGAGTATTATTGAGTTTCGTAGACGGAGCTGTTGTTCTCAGGGCCGGATTAAACCCTGTTAGGGCCCCTAGGCAATGCAATTCTCGAGGCCCCTTTCCTTTACCCTTTTCTTACTTTTTAAAATAATATTTTTTCTATCACAAAAGTCGAGTCAGTCACATCGACTTCTTTAGTATACTGTTACTTCAATCTCTTCTATAAAATTCTCTTCTACGGCACCCCCGTGGGCCCCTAGTCGGCGTGGGCCCCTAGGCAGTTGCCTAATCCGCCTTATGGATAATCCGGCCCTGGTTGTTCTCGTCGTTCTCACTTGACAAACTCCACAATGTAAAGTAGAGACCCGGATTCCTCCCACCATAGATAATACACTACTACCAGCTACCTCCCACGCTGAATGCTGATGTCGCGTACGAGTAGCGTAGTGTGGGGGTTCAGTATGTCCACAGACGACAAATGTATCATCACAGTCATCAGACAAATCTCCAGTATTAACAAATATTAGACTGTTTATTGTCTTTTTAATTATATCACCAGTTGAAATAACTAAGAAATGTGTTCAATACAGTATACTACAGGTAACTTAAATTTAAAACTTCAGTAACTTCAATGAATTCACAATTCTAACTACCCACCAGAGATCAACCCCAGCTCCCAGTCATGTTTTACAGGTCATATGACTGATGTCTGACGCTGCTGACTAGCTTTGTCCAGTCATTTGAGGTCAGTTGGTTTTCAACATAGATACATTATTTACAATGTACCTATCTATGTTGTTTACATAAAATATAATAATGCATCAATGATATCAGGAACAGTGCCTTGTTGTCTTTGTCAGTTCCAGCCTTGCTGGCTGCTGGACTGATCCGTATGCAGCTGGTGCAGATCAGGTACCACTGAAAAGGTTTAGGTTTTCATTATTATCACTACATAGTATAAAACAAAGTCGCTTTCTCTGTCCCTATATCCTTATGTCCCTATGTCCCTATGTATGCTTAAATCTTTAAAACTACGCAACAGATTTTGATGCGGTTTTTTTTAATAGATAGAGTGATTCAAGAGGAAGGTTTGTAAGTAGAAAAATTGGACCCGGTAGGTGGCGCTAATAGCGGGCAGGACGATGTCTACCGGGTCCGCTAGTTTATAATATTTCCTAAGGAAGGTTTATGTTGTAGGCTACTGGTAGTGTATAACCGAAATGGTAATTTGCAGATTCCCCAGTGAAGTAAGTCTCCGTGCCGCTTGGCTCAGAGCCCTAGGTAAACAAGACAGTCACCTGCCGGACTCTGCTGTGGTCTGCTCACAGCATTTTCTGCATGATGACATTTATGAAACAGAGAATGGCTTAAGGCAGATTCGTACTGGTGCTATTCCTTCAACAGTGCAGGTAACTTGTCAACAATGTCACATTATGTATTGTTTGCAAGTCAAAAGTAACTAAGTCTGATCATGTGTGACTGAGGAATTAGAAGCATTGTATGGACTTAGTAATGTAGTAGTAACTAGTAGTATATTTACAGGTTTGCATGATATGCCTAGACACTGACAGCAAGCTGTTTCTAATGAGTAAACACAAATTGGAAGAAGCATATGAGCAATTAACCGGACATGCTGTAAGTTGTTAACCTGTGATCTATAGATATGCCTATTGTATAAACACTTTGATAAATAACTGAGCAGGGAAGGACAGATTATTATGTAAGAAATGTTTGAATGTTTTAGTTAATATTATAGTAGGAGAAAACTTCATACAGTGATGTTGAATAGCCTGTGTGACCAACCTCAAGAATTGGGTTGTCAAATGCAAAAAGAATTTATCAAATCTGACTGGTATTTCCAGAGATTATTTATTTATTTTATAAATACAACTTGTTATAATACAGCATATAATATTTAACATTAAAATTTACTAATTGCAATAAAACCATTAATGTAGAATAATACTTCTATATTAATGAATAAAAATTCAAAATGTATCTTTCTTGATTTGAGATTGACTCCATAGAAAAACAATTGCAAAATGGTGGTAATCAGTTTTTTACCTTTTAAATTCATCATCATTATCAGGCAGGTGCAGTCAGTTCAACCAAAGAGATTGGATTGTAACTTCATACATATAAAATATGGAAAGACTTTCTCCCCGACCTATTATGTTGTTTCAGTTGTGGGATCAAGGAAACCTAAAACAAACAGTTTGCGTACAATGTGCACAGAGATTGATAAACTTTAGTCGATTCAGAGACAAGTGCTTGACAACCCGTGCACTGATGATGGACTTAGTTGAAAGATATGAATCTGTGAGTACTTAATACATCTTATACATCCATTTTTATTGTATACAAACATATGAAATTAACGGTGCGTCTGATTTAAAAAAGGATATTTTTAATTGCACATCCAAAATACTAAATGTACAACAAATATACTAACTTGCACACTAAATTATGTCTTTTACAAGTATAAATTAAAAGTTTAAAAACCCCCGACATTCGCCATTTTGTGGTGGCGGCCATCTTGGATTTGCATAGTGCTATTCTATTAGTCAAGCCCTTTTTGATATTGATTATTGATTTGAAGTTGATATTCATATTGAGGCAGTTGTGAAAAAATATGTAATCCGCCATTTTGTAGCGGCGGCCATCTTGGATCGATTTTTATCAAACATAGCTAACAACACTCTCGACTAATTCACCTTTCAAACAAAAAAACCGCATTCAAATCAGTTCATCCGTTGAAGCGCTACAGGGGAACTGACAGACACACACAGACACGTCAAACTTATAACACCCCGTCGTTTTTGCGTCGGGGGTTAAAAATAGCCATGAGCTTATCAACTTTAACTGCTTAGCAGTTAAAGTGATGTTGGTACAAAGAAAGCTCACAACCTAGAGGTGGACATAGGCTACTTGTTAGTTGTGACTACCCCCACTCTCTCCCCGTCCATCTTGACATGTTCCTTTATAAAGCATTTGATTGGAAACTATGTAGTAATTCAACATTTGGTTTTGAACAGGTAACAAGATGTCATATAGAGATGATAAGCCGCACAACAAACCATCTAAAGAGTGATATTGTGGTGACAACGCTAGGTCCTGACCCCTGTGGCCTGTACATACTAGAACACCCCTCAGAGGAAAAACAGACAGATTCCGAGGTGACCGACCACAGAGTTGTGGTGAAAAACGAAGGAAGTTACGACTCCATGTCGGTCGATGGAATGGATTGGATGCAAATGGCAAATGAAGATGACAGTAAAGATGAGTTGTTTGTGTCAAACGAAGCATACACGTCTGATGATAGCATAATGTCGGAAACAAAATTATCGAATGAAGCTGTTTCCCTCACTCTCGAGAGACAACGAGCAGTTGCTGAACACGAGGCTGGAGCACGGGATCCGTTAAAGTTGGAAAGTGCTCCCTTCCAATGTACTCTTTGTCTTGAAGAATCTCTCCACGAACATACGCACATGCGACACATCAGAACGCATCTGCAGGTGAGATCTTCTCTGCTTTCGGACAATTCGTTAAGTTCATACGATAGCTCGTTACACAAATGTTATGGCTCTGTTTTGTATTTGTCAGAACGGTGCGGGTGATGGTGAATGTGCTGTGTCTCAAGAGTGCGAGCCTCACACAGCTGTGAGCTCAGACGCTTCACTTCTCACTGAGAGCAGGTCAGTATACAAGTTCATATGGTGGTGTGCGAGCCTCATACAGCTGTGAGCAGGCCATATGAGCAGATAAGCAGAGCATACTTTGTCTAGATGTCTATTTTAATTGTTCAGTAATCTCTTTTATAGAATAACAGCGTTATGTGTATGAACATAACAATTAGTAGATTGTTACACAAGGGACGTAAGTAAGCTATTACAGAACAAGATCCAATTTGGCGCCAGTGCGAGCGCAGCTCGCAAAGGGCGCTAATGGATCGCGTGCACCCGAGATATTTAGTCACACGAGCGAGCGCAGCGAGCGAGGGTGAATATAGTTCGAGGGTGTAATAGCTACTTGCAACCGAGGTAAGCATTCTACTTTATATCATTCTTGCGAGGTAAATAAAACATTGGTAATGCAAAATGAAATTTTAATAATTATTTAATTAGAATAATTAGCAAATTTAGAGAAAAAATAGAAAAAAATGGTTAGGTACTTATTATAATTAATTATAGTAATATTGCTGCAATTATGAAAATGCTGTGATACTGGTTGACTAGGCAAGTGCACTGTTTGAATTAAGTTTTGAGACAGTGCCACACTATCTTCGTCACGTGTAGCCTCGGGCAATTTGGAAGGCACTGGTTGCGGCTCTACATTCTTTATTGACTCAGTTATCTTGTTACAGATTTTGGTTTTACTCTCAATAGACTCTTCTATATAACCCTCCGCAACCGTGGTTGACTTCCACCCTCCTAATCTTTTGATACTAGTAATATTTGCACCGGTATCCGCCAAAATAGTCGCTAAATAACTTAAATCCCTTTACGAACAAACTTCACAAACTTTCAGATCAAATGAAATGCCGCAATTTCCATTTTTTTTTCGTAAATAGTTTTCCATTTTTTTTTTACGGCTCTGAGTTCCAAGGAGTTTTGCATAGTTTGAAATGTATGAAAATTAAATGCCGCCATGTTCAGTGTTTTTTTTTTTTCAGTAAAAAGTTTTCTTACCATTTTATAAGAAAAGAGATTGTTTACCAAGGAGTTTTGCATAGCTTGAACTGTAATGTGAACATTACAATTCAAGCATAGTGCGACGTAATGTTGCCTTGAATTGCAAACACCAACTTACAAGGAGACTTTCCACCATAGTAATCCCTAGTTACTGAGCAAGTATGATATAATAGTTACTTGCGTTTTAAGCAATTAAATATCACTCCTCACACTCTACTCCTGCGGTTCCTCGCACTTTTCACTGCTCACTGAGAACAAGTCAGTGTACGATAATACGACTCCACACAATATAATAGCTTTTGAAGTGAAACTTCGAAACGTTGTTAAAGGCACAACTGGCCTCATTCGGAAAATGGTTACTAAATGAATGAATGCATATGCAACGGTAATGGAGACAGAGGTGACGTCGGTACTTTGAACTGTCGCTCGATACTTTCTCTCGAGTTTAAGAATACAGTACATACATTCTGATATTATCTTACAGGCAGGCCGTTCACAAGCTGCACGACGAAACACACTCTTCTGCAGAATTGGCTCAAACTGCAGGTAAGTGACCAGTGAACTCAACTATATGGACTTATCAATTACTAGGATCTGCCTGCGGCTTCGCCCGCGTTATATTCGGTTTTAAACAAATCCCGAGGGAATCGTGGATTTCCGGTTCCCGTTCCCGCTCCCTTTTCCCGAATCCCCGATTCCCTCGGGATTTGTGAAAAACCGAAACTCACGCGGGCGAAGCCGCGGGCATTCTCTAGTGGTGGAATATAGAAACCTTCGTTGTTTCCTAAGAAGTGTATTTTGTTGCAGTCGCGCCTTTGTCCGCGAGACATGCGACGAGTAACGAGAACAAAGCGCGAGCCGAACAAGCCGATACAGTCCGCAGGAGTCCACAAGTGTTCAGAATTAACAATGCACAATTAGACACCAACAGTGTAACAGATATTGATAGATTAACAAATTGTGTAGTCAAATTGTATGATGTTTTCAAATTCTCTGAGAATTGTGTACCCGTGCAAGACGAGTCGCGGGCGAAAACACGTGCAGCCGTGAGTTGTTGTGACAGTCAGTGTCAGATTGATACTGTCTCTAAACATTTCAGTTGTCAAGTAGCAAGTCAGAACGAACACATTGGACGAGATACTAATAAAGTGAAGCACATGAGGACACACACTGGCGAGAAGCGTTTCTCTTGCAGGTTATGCAAATATAAATGTTCAAAGAGAAGTGATTTAGTGAGGCACATGAGAACACACACTGGTGAAAAACCTTTCTCTTGCAAGTTATGCAAATATAAATGTTCAGAAAATGGTTCTTTAGTGAAGCACGTGAGAACACACACTGGTGAAAAACCTTTCTCTTGCAAGTTATGCAAATATAAATGTTCAGAAAATAGTTCTTTAGTAAGGCACATGAGAACACACACTGGTGAAAAACCTTTCTCTTGCAAGTTGTGCAAATATAAATGTTCAGTTAGTAGTAATTTAGTGTTGCACATGAAAATACATAGTGGTGAAAAGCCTTTCTCTTGCAAGCTATGCAAATATAAATGTTCAAGCAATGGTTCTTTAGTGATGCACATGAGAACACACACTGGTGAAAAACCTTTCTCTTGCAAGTTATGCAAATATAAATGTTCAAAAAGTAACAATTTAGTGATACACATGAGAACACATACTGGTGAAAAACCTTTCTCTTGCAAGTTATGCCAATATAAATGTTCAAATAGTAGTCATTTAGTGAGGCACATGAGAACACACACTGGTGAAAAACCTTTCTCTTGCAAGTTATGCAAATATAAATCTTCAAAGAGAAGTGATTTAGTGAGGCACATGAGAACACACACTGGTGAAAAACCTTTCTCTTGCAAGGTATGCAAATATAAATGTTCAAATAGTAGCTATTTAGTGAGGCACATGAGAACACACACTGGTGAAAAACCTTTCTCTTGCAAGTTATGCAAATATGAATGTTCAGATAGTAGTTATTTAGGGAAGCACATGAGAACACATACTAGTGAAAAACCTTTCTCTTGCAAGTTATGCAAATATGAATGTTCAGATAGTAGTAATTTAGTGAAGCACATGAGAACACATACTGGTGAAAAACCTTTCTCTTGCAAGTTATGCAAATATAAATGTTCAAAAAGTAGCTATTTAGTGATACACATGAGAACACATACTGGTGAAAAACCTTTCTCTTGCAAGTAAGTTATGCAAATATAAATGTTCAAATAGTAGTCATTTAGTGAGGCACATGAGAACACACACTGGTGAAAAACTTTTCTCTTGCAAGTTATGCGAATGTAAATGTTCAAATAGTAGTCATTTAGTGAGGCACATGAGAACACACACTGGTGAAAAACTTTTCTCTTGCAAGTTATGCGAATGTAAATGTTCAGATCGTAGTAATTTAGTTAAGCACATGAGGACACACGGCGGTAAAGCCCTGAGCTTGTAACACACACCCACTGATGACGTCTGCTATAAGCTGATCGTAGAAATGGGTGGATCGTGGGTGGAATTTTAACGGCGTACAATACTTTGAAAATATATATGTCAGATTTTAGTAGTATTTTAGTAGTTTAATAAAATTACGTTAAATTTTATTCACGCCTTTGTTTATAGACTAGAAAATATATTTTCTTTTTCTTCATCGGAAACGCCTGTGGAAATTATCATAGCAATCTTTCAGCAGAACTAATTTAATTTCCACAGGCGTTTCCGATGAAGAAAAAGAAAATATATTTTCCAGTCTGTAAACAAAGGCGTGAATAAGATTTAACGTAATTTTATCAAACTACCAAAAGACTATTAAAATTTGACATATTATATACTAGAGAATGCCCGCGGCTTCGCCCGCGTGAATTTTGGTTTTTCACAAATCCCGAGGGAGTCGTGGATTTCCGGTTCCCATTCCCGCTCCCTTTTCTAACCTTTACACCTACTTTCAAGGAAGTTTGCTATAGTAATCTACCTATAGTTGTAGCTAGAGATTTCGGTTTTTTTCAAAATCCCGTGGGAACTGTGGATTTTTCCGGGATAAAAAGTAGCCTATGTTTTAAGTCAGGGTATAATCTATCTCCTTTCAAAATTTCAGCCAAATCGGTTTAGTAATTGCGGCGTGATTGAGTAACAAACATCCAAACATCCAAACATCCAAACATCCAAACATCTAAACATCCAAACATCCACACTTTCACATTTATGATATTAAGTAGGATTTTCAAAGTATTGTACGCCGTTAAAATTGCACCCGCCAACGTGACGTCAGCTTGGCGGCGCACTTTATTTTTCATTTAATTTTGGTTATATTGAACTACTAAATATTTTAGCTTAGCTACCAAATACTACTAAAAAACTACTAAATTATAGATAAGGTTTCACTTGATTTTGTGATATACCGTGACCGTCAGCGGTTCAGACGGACACAGCTTGAGCTATTTTCCGATTCACTATTTTCTATAGGACATTAGGGCAACTCTATATTATTATACTTCGTGTCTTGTCCTCGGATTAGCTGAAATAAATAATGTAATTTTATATTGTAGTAACGCTCGTTAGCTACCGCCAAACAACACTTTTTTGAGAATAGATAATAAATCCTTTTTTTTTTTTTTGTGTTGGTATCATTGGGTCATGATACCAACTTTACATGTTTGTTTCTGCGACGTCTCAGCTCATTCGCTTTTTAGTGCTGCCACTCAACACAACTCAGCTTAAAAGAAAAAATAACGTATTGAGATAATAGTAAAAAGATAAGGAGCGAAATTACGTCGAACACAAAAATGGAAATTCTTCAAAATTCAAGAGGAGTTGGAATCGTCGTCATCGGAATAAAATATGCAGGTAAGTACCTACCTAAGTACAAAATGGCGTCCATGTGGTGTTTACGCTAACCTAAAACACATCCGAATTGCTCAAAGGAGCCTTTCACAGTGTATTAATGGATATCACCGGATAATTTTAATCACCGAAAACTAAGGTACGTCGAATTACTCAACGGAGTCTTTCATAGTACCATTTCTGAATTGCTCAAAGGAGCCTTTCACAATGTTTAATGGTGATCACCGGTTAATTTTAATCACCGAAAACTAAGGTACATCGAATTACTCAACGGAGCCCACTCCACGGAGTCTTTCATAGTACCATTTCCGAATTGCTCAAAGGAGCCTTTCACAATGTTAAATGGTGATCACCGGTTAATTTTAACCACCGAAGACTAAGGTACATCGAATTACTCAACGGAGTCCACTCCACGGAGTCTTTCATAGTACCATTTCTGAATTGCTCAATTGCAATTGCATTGCATTGGAGCCTTTCAACATGTCTATCGGTTACCACTACAAAAGGGCGCAATATTATTTATTTTTGGACACTATGTACATTGTACATCAAATTACTCAACGGAGTCTTTCACAGTACACAAGATTAAACAGTGTCATCGGTTCAAATAAATTAACCTGTCAGTTCAAATCAATGGAAATAAGACTAAACTTCCCGACTTCAGGCGAGGTCGAGGAATTCAGCATATGTTCCGAGCCACCTAACCCAATAGAGGTGGAAATTGATCTCCATGAACAACGAACCGCTTACAAACAGGCCGCCCGCGCCGCCAGAAATACCTACCGAGGGTACCGAGGCACACGGAGATCAAGCTTTACCGTAAAAGATTTTGGGAGAAGACCCCAAGACATCTGTTTCGGAACACTACAACAATTTGAACCAGAAATACGGAAGGAGTTTTTTCTAACATAGTTCCTACCAACAGCGAACGCATCGCCACGCCGTCATAAACTTGGAAATAAAAGCGCTTTGCCCGGAACCACAGTAAAACGCGACAGGGGCATAGACACGAGACAAAGACAGATTTCCTCTGTCTCTTCTTGTATCGCTCGTGTCATAGTTAGTCAAATAAAAAATAGTGCTGTCAGCAAATTAACTAATTAATGGAAGGCGTTCGTATGCTCTGTGACATCCAATACTCAGATGTTATGAGAAGAAGATACTTCATTTTGTCGTGCGTCAAAAGGGACGTAATTGAACATCCAAAATATATAACAAAGGTTGACTAGTGCTCGTTTGGTGAAAACATAATAGATTCTTCAGAAATTACAGGGCTCCTTCGGCACACAAGCTGCCAGCACAGAAGAGGAGCCACCCGCCTGCTCCAGTAAAAAAACTGGAAGCCCAACTTCTCCACGTTCCTGAATATACACCTAAAGAAAGAACAGCTTATGAATCTAAATGAGCTTCAGTGCATTAGCACAAAGAATGAACCGCTATAAAATTAATAAAAAAGATTCATATTTAAAGGCTACTACTAGATTTAAAGGATGCATATTTTTTATTAAAAGTCCATCATGATTAAGAAAATAATTTCACTTTATGTTGTGGGAAAACATACCAATTTAATGTCCTACCTTTTGGGTTAAACACAGCCCCATAGATATGATTATTACAAAAATAATGAAAACTATTAACTACATATATCAAACGGTTTTCATATCTAATATTTGATGAATTATTACTGATCGTACGATCCTTTAAGGAATGCAATAAGAATATTAGTATGACTATAAAAGCATTAGGCTTCATAATTAATTATAAGAAAAGTAATCTCTCTCCATCCTTATATTGTAAATTTCTTGGCTTTATAGACTCGCTTAACCTAGAAAGTTTACCTAATGATAACAAGACACATTCGTAGAAAGTCACTAAATATTAAACATATTATATATGTCAATATAAGATTAAAATATTTTCAAAATTAATAAGTTTATTAGTCTCTGCCTGCATCGCCATAGGGTACGGTTGGTTGTATGTGTATACAAAGGCATTTGAGGAATGTAAATATCTTAACTTGTAGGTTATTATGAGTACAATAGGATAATGCATATCCTGGATTCTCTAAATGAGGATTTATCTTGCTTAAAGTACATTGATAGTTCGGTCCACAAAATTTGAAGTGACAATTATGAAAAAGAGATTTACTCTGACGCCTCAACTACGGGGTGGAGTGCAGCTTATGGATCAGAATCAACAGATGGCAGTGGTCTGAATGGAAAAGTACTCAACAAATTAATTATTTGGAATTGCTGCTGCCTTCCTTGCGCTTAAGGTTTTTTGTTTCCAAATATTACCACTGTCAGACTCTGCTACGGGTTGATAATACCACCGCCATCAGTTATAATTACTGTATGGGGGGCGTTCAATATCCACACTTAACAGCAGGACCACAAATTGATCTTTTTGCTACTCGTGTTAACAAGAAGTGCGATAGAATTGTGCCCGGGCATAAAGACCCGGATGCCATTACTAAAAATGCTTGTACGATTAACTAACTGGCCTAAATATTTTTACGCTCTTTCCACATTTTTAATCATATTAAACGGTCTTCAGTAAGTTATTTCTGACAGAACAACAGAAATTATAGTCGTACCAAGGTGGCGAGTTCAACCTTGGTACCCCCTTTTTTCAATCTCTTTGATTTCTGATATGTTAATTCTAGGACCTCTTTCAAACACCAAGATTTATTTTTTAGCAAATACAACATAGTCACAACTGTCAGATTATTGTTGAAAATTAATTAGAATTTTTAGAAATGGTTTACAGGTTATTAATTGCATAATTGAAACAGGTTAGAATGAACTGACATTTGATTCATTCAATGGCGCCGAACCGCCATCTTGAATTATTGGTATAAATACGGGCACTTCGAAGCCATGAATTCAGTCTCCTCCAGAGACTCAACCGACTAATAGATGCTTCAGCGTCTAGGTCGTGATATTTGATTGAGGGTTGCGATAGCAATCACACCCTAATCGAATAAATGCCGCCATGTTGGGCTTGGCCGGGTGTAATTAATTAATCAGTATAAAATAGATTTAAAAAGAGATCTCAGTTAAACTAATTGTGATTCGATATTAATTAAGTTTGTGCGGGTGATAAATAAAGATATTTTAATAATGATGATGTTTACACAACTTACCTTAGTTGCAGGGATATTATACAGCTGTTATTATTACGAAAAGACTCCAGCTTCAATCGACATGATGTTTGCTTGAAGAAATGGTTCACACATTGTACCAGACATTCAATAAATATATTTAAAGCACCAGTCCTAGAGGTATTACAATCCGCGACATCACTTTACAATAGTGAAGTTCAATAAGAAACTCTAAATAGCTGTAAACCGCGATTCGAATATATCTAATGATGAGAAAATCGCAAGATTTTTAAGGGTGTCTTTAGATTAAGACCCCTCTTCCCAAATATAACATTACAGGGGACACCTCTTGTGTTCTAGATTATTTGACTACGTATTACCCATATGAAGACTTATCCATAGAAAGATTGACAAGGAAATGTATTACTCTGCTAGCTCCAGTGACAACACACAGATTACAAATCTTATCAGAAATTATAGCAAAAACATAGAAATTTTATCTTCATAAATAACAATCAAAAACCCTGATTTAATCAAGATTTCTACACCAGGCTCTAATCAACCTGTTCTAATATTGCCTTTCTTTCCTGAGTAATCTGCTATATGTCCAGCACAAGCTCTTAAGATTATAAAAATGTAACATTAAGTAGTCAAGATTATTTATTCATTAGTTATAAAAAACCTTTCAAAGTAATTTCAACCCAAACATTAATCCGCCGGATAAAAACCATAGGTACTAAAAGGTAACGGTATTGATTTGTCCATATTTTCCGCTCGCAGCACCAGATATGCTGCAACTCCTAAAGCTTATAAAGCAGGAATCAACTTAAATATTATTTGCAAAACTGCGGGCTGGAGCTAAAACTCCAGCACATTTCGGAAATATTATTATACTTAGAAACATGAATTGTAATCAAGTAAATGATTCTATAGCTAGGCAGTCATAGAATAGGACAGATTACTATAAAATTGTTGCGAATTTAAATGATTAATGAATATCTAATAATTAAACAATTTTCATATATTTACTCGAGTTTATTTAAATTGAAATTTACTTATATATAATTTTATACACAACCAATGATTTTGAATTTCCTTCTTTATTAATATGTAATATCAAAAAAAAAAAAACGTAAAATTAATTTCGTAACAGCAATATGAAATACATTTTGTAATATACTTATATAAGGTGAATAACTGTATTTTGTTTTCATAATAATTATATTATGTACTCTTTACATATATTATAACAACTAAACTTATTTAGTTTTATTATTTTCTATTTTTTCTTATCATCTGCAAGTTGGCTACTGGCGCAGGCATATTAATGACATTAACTGCCTGCTAGTATTTTCGGAACTTACTCTAAAAGTCTACAATATAAAATTACATTATTTATTTCAGCTAATCCGAGGACAAGACACGAAGTATAATTGATGATTGAATGAGCTTACCTGTAAGTGAAATTCAATCATAATTATACGAAGTGTCTTGTCCGAAGGATTAGCTCCCTCCCACCCACAAGGGAAGACCCAACAATGTTCCGAAAATACATTAAACACCTAACTCTAAAATAAATGAGCTGAGACGTCGCAGAAACAAACATGTAAAGTTGGTATCATGACCCAATGATACCAACACAAAAAAAAAAAAAAGGATTTATTATCTATTCTCAAAAAAGTGTTGTTTGGCGGTAGCTAACTAGTGCAGTCAAATTTGACTCCAAAAGTGGCTAAAATCGCAAACGAACGGCTAGTTCTGATTTTTTAATATGTTGTTAGGACCACTACCAGTAGTGTAAATCCAATTTTGCAGCTTCGAAAGACCTGTGCTAACTTTGCAGCACTCGAAAAACCGCGAAATTTTCGCACTACTTTTGGTTTTTTCAATATAAGTCCTAAACTATGGGTTTCAAAAAAAAATATTTTCTATACGTTTTTAAAGAAGATTAAAATTGCTACAATTTAAAACCAAAACTAGCTCTTTAAATTCAATATTTGCTGAGATACAGCTCTCCAAAAATTGACAATTAATTCCGAAAAAGTGAAATTTTAAGATTTGGTCAATTTTAAACCCCGATATCGGGGAAAATACTCATTTTACGGATAAAGTTAATTGAAAAGATGTTGTCTATACTAATAAATAAAATTGAAGTGTCTGTCTGTAATATCGAAATAACTACCTCATATTAAGCTCATATGGTTATTTGAACACAACCATAACCGAATCACACGTTTTTAAAATTTTTGTCTGTCTGTCTGTCTGTCTGTCTGTCTGTCTGTCTGTCTGTCTGTTTGAACGGGCTAATCTTCGGAACGGCTGAACCGATTTTGACGGGACCTTCACATACAAGTAGAGAATTAACCAGGGAGTAACATAGGCTTCTTTTTTAACCGACTTTCAAAAAAGGAGGAGTTGTGTTTTTCTACCTATGTACACCGATATCTCCGAGATTTCTGAACCGATTTGCGTAATTTTTTTTTAATCGATAGAAAAACATTGCAACCCTGTTCTATAAAAAATTTGGATTCCAACTCCTCAATCCTGATGCTGTAGGGGACCTAATCCCCAAAAATAATGGGTTTTAGAAACTTTCGGTTATTTAAATTGATATTGGGGGTATCAATTAAATACTTTATCGTTGAATGAACTCGAGTAGGTACATATCCAACTCCTCAACCCTGATGCTGTAAGGAATTGTATTCCGAAATCGTGGGGATCCCACGGGATTTTTCCGTTTTGGGGACGGGTTTCTACAGATAAGGTACTTTTTGTTCTGGAAAATCAAAAGTTCCCACGGGATTTTTAAAAACCTAAATCCACACGGGCGAAGCCGTGGGCATCATCTAGTACTTAATATAATAAAGCGGAAGAGTTTGTTTGTTTGTTTGTTTGTTTGTTTGTTTGTTTGTTTGAACGCGCTAATCTCTGGAAGTACCTGTCGGATTTGAAAAATTCTTTTTGCATTTGGGAGTCCAATTTTTGGGGCAGGTTATAGGCTATTTAATATCCCTAAAATCCTCCCCTAAGGGGATAAAATGGGGGTAGAAAGTTTGTATGAAAGTCCTATGTTTTTAAAGTTACAGACCTGAAAATCAGCATTTATATTATTAGTTTTAAATAATAAAAAACTGTATATTTTATTTTAAAAAATCTTCCCTTAAGGGTGGTAAAATAGGGGATGAAAGTTTTAATGGGAAGTTTTAATTATGTTATTGTTATTATCAACTTGAAATTTGGAAAGTAGGTTCATTCTAAGGCTTAGATATCAGCCTAGAAAAGATTTCACGAAAATCCTCCCCTAAGGGGGTAAAATGGGGGTAGAAAGTTTGTATGAAAGTCCTATGTTTTTAAAGTTACAGACCTGAAAATCGGCATTTCGATTATTAGTTTTAAACAATAAAAAGCTGTATATTTTATTTTGAAAAATCTTCCCTTAAGGGTGGTAAAATAGGGGATGAAAGTTTTAATAGGAATTTTTAATTTATATTATTGTTATTATCAACTTGAAATTTGGTAGGTAGGTTCATTCTAGGGTTTAGATATCAGCCTAGAAAAGATTTCACGAAAATCCTCCCCTAAGGGGGTAAAATGGGGGTAGGAAGGTTATATTTTTGAAGTTATGTTGTGTTTAGTTCAAGTGCTTAGTGAAAGTGTTTAGTGCCAGTATTTAGTGCCAGTGTTTAGTGCAAGTGTTTAGTGAAAGTGTTTAGATTCAGTATTTAGTGCAAGTGATAGCGCAAGTGTTTAGTGCCAGTGTTTAGTGCAAGTGTTTAGTGCAAGTGCTTAGTGCAAGTGTTTAGTGCCAGTGTTTAGTGCAAGTGTTTAGTGCAAGTGTTTAGTGTAAGTGTTTAGTTCAAGTGTTTAGTACCAGTGTTTAGTGCAAGTGATTAGTGCCAGTGTTTAGTGCAAGTGATAGTGCACGTGTTTAGTGCCGGTGTTTAGTTCAAGTCCAGTATTTAGTGCAAGTGATAGTACCAGTGTTTAGTTCAAGTGTTTAGTGCAAGTGTTTAGTTCAAGTGTTTAGTGCAAGTGATTAGTGCCAGTGTTTAGTGCCAGTGATAGTGCAAGTGTTTAGTGCCAGTGTTTAGTTCAAGTGATTAGTGCCAGTATTTAGTGCAAGTGATAGTGCCAGTGTTTAGTTCAAGTGTTTAGTGCAAATGATAGTGCAAGTATTTAGTGCCAGTGCTTAGTGTCAGTGTTTAGTGCAAGTGTTTAGTGCCAGTGTTTAGTGCAACTGATAGTGCAAGTGTTTAGTGCCAGTGTTAGTTCAAGTTATTAGTGTCAGTATTTAGTGCAAGTGATAGTGCAAGTGTTTAGTACAAGTGATAGTGCAAGTATTTAGTGTCAGTGTTTAGTGCAAGTGATAGTGCAAGTATTTAGTGCCAGTGCTTAGAGCCAGTGTTTAGTGCAAGTGTTTAGTGCCAGTGTTTAGTGCAAGTGATAGTGCAAGTGTTTAGTACAAGTGATAGTGCAAGTATTTAGTGTCAGTGTTTAGTGCAAGTGATAGTGCAAGTATTTAGTACCAGTGTTTAGTTCAAGTCTTTAGTGCAAGTGTTTAGTGCAAGTGTTTAGTGCAAGTGATTAGTGCCAGTGTTTAGTGCCAGTGATAGTGCAAGTATTTAGTGCCAGTGTTTAGTTCAAGTGATAGTGCCAGTGTTTAGTTCAAGTGTTTAGTGCAAGTGATAGTGCAAGTATTTAGTGCCAGTGCTTAGTGTCAGTGTTTAGTGCAAGTGTTTAGTGCCAGTGTTTAGTGCAACTGATAGTGCAAGTGTTTAGTGCCAGTGTTAGTTCAAGTTATTAGTGTCAGTATTTAGTGCAAGTGATAGTGCAAGTATTTAGTGTCAGTGTTTAGTGCAAGTGATAGTGCAAGTATTTAGTGCCAGTACTTAGTGCCAGTGTTTAGTGCAAGTGTTTAGTGCCAGTGTTTAGTGCAACTGATAGTGCAAGTGTTTAGTGCCAGTGTTAGTTCAAGTTATTAGTGTCAGTATTTAGTGCAAGTGATAGTGCAAGTGTTTAGTGCAAGTGATAGTGCAAGTGTTTAGTGCCAGTGTTTAGTGCAATGATAGTGCAAGTGTTTAGTGCCAGTGTTTAGTACAAGTGTTTAGTGCAAGTGATAGTGCAAGTGTTTAGTGCCAGTGTTTAGTGCAAGTGTTTAGTGAAGTATTTAGGTTCAGTATTTAGTGCAACTTATTAGTGTAAGTGTTTAGTTCAAGTGTTTAGTGCCAGTGATTAGTGCAAGTGTTTAGTGCCAGTGTTTAGTGCAAGTGATTAGTGCCAGTGTTTAGTGTAAGTGATAGTGCAAGTGCTTAGTGTAAGTGCAAGTGTTTAGTGTAAGTGTTCAGTTTAAGTGCTTAGTGCAAGTGTTTAGTGCCAGTGTTTAGTGCAAGTGTTTAGGTTCAGTATTTAGTGCATGTGTAAGTGTTAAGTGTCAGTGTTTAGTGCCAGTTTTAAGTTACTTTGCTGTAATAATTCCAGGTACGTTAGCCATTAATGTATCACACTAATATTATAAAGGTGAAAGTTTGTGTGTGTCTGTATTTTGGCTGAAATTTTGAATGGAGCTACATTATGCCCTGGTACACATAGGCTACTTTTTATCCCGGAAAAGTATTCCTGTGGGACTAAAATAGATATAGACTTCCAAAAACGCGATAAATGGCGCTGACTTTTCTTAGGTAAATCACGCTCACATAGCACATTATTACAATAGTTGCATGCAACTCTTGTCATACGCATACAGATGCACTTTTTATCCTGGAAAAATCCACAGTTCCCATGGAATTTTGAAAAACCGAAATTTATAGCTACAGCTATAGGTAGATTAGGCTATAGCAAACTTCCTTGAAAGTAGCGGGAAGGGGAACCGGAAATCCACGATTCCCTCGGGATTTGTGAAAAACCGAAATTCACGCGGGCGAAGCCGCGGGCAGAAGCTAGTAGTAAATATAATTAGCTTTAATTTAAACACTAAACGACGTCTGTAGCCCATATAGTTTACTTATAAATCCTAAAAGTTTAAAAAATGGGAAAATTGCAGTTTTCTCTTCAGTTTGTTTTGAATGTAGTTTGAAAGAAAAAACCATGTACACCCACAAGAAATATGTATTAAAACTATTATTAAGTATTTATATTTAGTATTTATAATGTTATTTATTCAAGAAAAAAATTATTTATATTATTATTGATATTTATTGATTTTTATGAAACATATTAACCTGTATTAAAAGGACATTATGAGTTCCGAGCAATATAAGTCGTAAACTACGCATTTTTTTTTAAATATATTCTATACATTTTTAAAGTAAACTAAAATTGCTACAATTTGATACCAGAACCAGTTCTGTAACTTCAATACTTGCCGAGATACAGCTCTCCTAAAATGGAACTTTTTCCAAAAAAATTGAAAATTTAAGATTTGGTCAATTTTCGACCGCCATCTTGAGGATAATACTCATTATAAGGGTAAAATTATAGTCAAAATGTTGTAGTAAATCTAATTAGCTTTAATTTAAGGGTGGAACGACGTCTCTAGGCCATATAGTTTACTCACAAACCTTAATGAACAATTATAACCAAAAATAATATCTTTGTAATGCAGGTTAATATGCTTCATAAATATCAATAAAATAAGATAAATAAATATATATTTTTTTCATAAATAACATTATGAATACTATAATAATAGATTAAATGTACATTTCTTGTGGATGTTCATGGTTTTTCCTTTCAAGGTACTCACAAACCAAACTAAGCAGAGCAAATTTACGAAAATTGTTTTCCCATTTTTTGGACTTTTAAGATTTGTGAGTAAACTATATGTCCTAGAGATGTCGTATTACCCTTAAATTAAAGTTAATTAGATTTACTATAACATTTTTACCTATAATTCTACACATAAAATGAGTATTATCCCCAAGATCGCGGTCGAAAATTGACCAACTCTTAAATTTTCACTTTTTTTGAAAAAAGTTCAATTTTAGGAGAGCTGTATCTCGGCAATTATTGAAGCTACAGAACTGGTTCTGATGTCAAACTGTAGCAATTTTAGTCTACTTTAAAAATGTATAGAAAATATTAAACAAAAATGCGTAGTTTACAACTTATATTGCTCGGAACTCATAATGTCATTTTAATACAGATTAATATGTTTCCTAAAAATCAATAAATGTCAATAATAATATAAATAATTTTTTTCTTGAATAAATAACATTATAAATACTTAATTTAAATACTTAGTAATAGTTTTAATACATATTTCTTGTGGATGTACATGGTTTTTTCTTTCAAATTACATTCAAAACAAACTAAAGAGAAAACTGCAATTTTCGCATTTTTTAAACTTTTAGGATTTGTAAGTAAACTATATGGGCTACAGACGTTGTTTAGTGTTTAAATTAAAGCTAATTATATTTACTATAACATCTTTTCAATTAAGTTTACTCGTAAAATGAGTATTTTCCCTGATATCGGGGTTTAAAATTGACCAAATCTTAAAATTTCACTTTTTTGGAATTAATTGTCAATTTTTGGAGAGCTGTATCTCAATAAATATTGAATTTAAAGAGCTAGTTTTGGTCTTAAATTGTAGCAATTTTAGTCTACTTTAAAAAAGTATAGAAAAATATTTTTTTAGAAACGCATAGTTTAGGACTTATTTTGAAAAACCCAAAAAAAGTGCAAAAATTTCGCGGTTTTTCAAGTGCTACAAAATTAGCACAGGTTTTTCGAAGCTGCAAAATTGAATTTAGACTACTGGTAGTGGTCCTAACAACATATTAAAAAATCAGAACTAGCCGTTCGTTTGCGATTTTAATGTCAAATTTGACTGGCCTAAACGAGCGTTACTACAATATAAAATAACATTATTTATTTCAGCTAATCCTTCGGACAAGACACTTCGTATAATTATGATTGAATTTCACTTACAGGTAAGCTCATTCAATCATCAATTATGGCGGCTCCTCACTGCGCTATTCGTGTTCGCGTATTTGCCATATTTGCCGAAAACGGCGATGTGTAGATGGTATACTTGACGAAACATTCGCGCTATTTGCCTATTTGGGTAAATTTATTTGCCTATTCGGCAAATAGGACGAATAACATTAATTGCCGAAAACGGCGATGTGTGGATGGTGATTGACGAATATTCGCGTTATTTGCCTATTTGGCAACATAGATCATATACTAACCACAGATTAATAATTATAATCTAGATTATGACGAATAACAAACACGCTTATCCGCACAGCTGTCGGTTTTTCAACGCGCATCAAAGGAGCCGAATAGACAAATACACAAATACTGTGACTACATATTCGTCCTATTCACATCAAGGAACATACTTTTCAGGATAAACGCATAGCTAATAATATACCAATATAGCGCTCGCGTGCCGCTTACTAATACGAGCGTCACTTGTATTTGTTTTTGTGCCGTTACTAACACGTTTTATTAACATGAATTACTGGGACATTGCGACCATTTTACTGCCTCATTGGTCTAGTGGTTAATATATTCGACTGCAGATCACGAGGTCCCGGCTTTGATTCCTGGGTCGGGTAGACCCCCCACTAGGTGGACCGACGGTATCAGAAGAGTCACAGGGAGCCGCTAGATACAAGCGGCACAAGACCTTGGCGTGTGGAAGTCCCTTCAAGAGACCTATATCTAACAGTGGATATCTATCAGTTGATAACGGCGACGACGACCACCAAATTAATTTTTGTATCTGGGACCCTAAAAAAATAATCACATAAAATTTATCTATATTTAATATAGTAGGTAACAAGTATTAAAAATCCCGCTGCAAGTGCTATCTCGTCCGACATATCCACAGAACCACAGAACATAAATACATTTTATAGTTAGGTACCTACTCTTAGCGGAGTACAGAACACAGACTATAGTGCGACCATTCTATCTTTGAATTGAGGGAGGTCGCTAGTATCGCCTTAGTATTGCCATACAATCGTTTATTCGACAAATTTACGGAAATTCCATAACAGTACGTATGAGGTACGAGAAGTCACCCGCGACTAGTAATCCCAATCTGGGATTCACTACGACTCATCGCATCACATGCACTCCCGCCAAGACGCATTAATATATTATTGTCACTTTAATGTGTATATTTTACATATTACGTAAGTATACTGATGATAAATTTAGTCTGCTTTTAAATGGGTTTTAACAGCTCTCAAACCGGTTGCACTTGATAATACTGTACCAGCAGATACTCGCTTGTATTTATTCGATTTTATTGTGGAACTAGCTGACCCCCGCGACTTCGTTCGCGTGTTTTTAGGTTTTATATAGGATCGGATCGGATATCATAATTATTTTATGTACCTAAACTAAATGTAGCCTGTTACTCCTTATAACATTGAAAGTTCCATTAAAATCGATCCAGCCGTTTCGGAGATTAGCTGGAACAAATAGACAGAACGACAAACATAAATTTAAACGCACGCCAGTTTAAAATAAGCCGTACGTACAAAGATCCGGGACCCAAGTTATTGGAACCCAATAAATGCCTGTCATTTCTAAACTAAAAAACGTATGACCTTGAAATATTTACGGGACAATACTTAAAATACTACCTTACTAACAAAAAAAGAATGAGTGAAATCGAATAACGCGTTAATGAATTACAGCTATATACACGTTTTAACTTTCATCCCCTCTCCCAAGGGAACCGTGCTGAATTTCGGGATAAAAAGTATCCTATAACCTACCTCGGAGTATAAACTCAAATCGTACCAAGTTTCATTCGAATCCATTCAGTAGTTTCGGCGTGATGCGCGGCCAAGATACAGACAGACAGACAGACAGACAGACAGACAGACAGACAGACAAAAATGAAAAAAATTGCAGTTTTGGATTCAGTACCGATTATAGAGTGCCCTCCGATAAAAATTTTCAAAATATCTTCAATGTACAGAATTGGATCTGTTACAGTTTTATTATATTATAGATAATCGGAGCCTGATTCTGCAAAAAATGTCTTTATTTTTAAAATTCTAATTCCAGGCATCACTTTTAATAGCTTTTGGCATCATTAATGCTAAGAAATAATTACGGATTCTATATTAATTTCCGAAAAGATTTTTCTTATTATGATTAATTAGGTAGGTATTTTATGTTTAAGGAACAGACAACACTAACCTGTAGTCAAATTGTATGAAATTCTAAGATGACAGCCGTAGTTTCATTTTTTGCCATTTCACAGAAAATATGGTCTATCTATATAGCGAGTACCTATCTATCTACCATAGAGTAACTACATATGTGCGATCGTATTCGGCCAATCATAGTTGCCAACTTAGGGATTCCTCCCTAAATTTAGGGAGTAAAAAAAAATCGGTGGGATTTTTGTAGGGGCCTTATATTTTTGGGGTATTTTTAAGTATTTTTGTCTTTTTAGATTTTAAATAAAAGTTGTTCAAAATTTAATTTTCAAAAAAAATGTCTCGTATTTTTTATTAGGACTATTTATCATAAAAACCGTAATTTCAAAATTAAATTTTCATAAAATTAGCAATTTGAATCATTCATTAGGAATCATAATTTTGGAATTACGTTAAAACAATTCTTGTTTACAATTTTTTTATAAGACCAATATTATCATCATAATTTAAAAAAACATCCATAAAACATCCATAATCCAAAAAAACATCTACGATCAAGTAAGTGCGCAGCTCTCGGACGCTCAGCATGGGTTCCGTCCGGCGAGAAGTACGACAAGCAATCTGCTGAGCTATATGTCGTACGTAGTGCCAGTAGTTGACGGGGGGGGGCCAAACTGATGCAGCATACTTCGATTTCCGCAAAGCCTTCGATGTTGTGGATAACGAGGTATTGCTCAAAAAGTTAGCAGCGGTTGGGTTCACCCCACATCTACTGCACTTTTTTGCCACTTACATGAGAGATAGGCAGCAGTATGTTGAATATAAAGGGCACATGTCTGAACCGTACTTCACATGGTCTGGGGTAAGTCAGGGCAGCAACTTGGGACCCTTGCAGTTCATCCTAATGATTAATGATCTACCAAAAGTGGTCAAGGATGCTAACTGTTTGTTGTTTGCGGATGACCTTAAGCTCTCTTTAGCAGTAAACAACGAGTCTGACTGTACTAGGCTGCAGAGTGACATTGATAGAGTGGTGAGATGGAGCGCGGACAACCACTTGCGGTTTAACACCTCAAAATGCGCAGTGATCACTTTTTCTTGCTCTCGTGCTCCTATTCATTATAAATATAAGATCGACGGGATGCAGATGTCGAGAGTTACAGAGGTTAGAGATTTAGGAGTTAGCTTGAACACTGAGCTAACGTTTCGTAATCATATAGTTAAATGCTGTAAAAAAGCGTATAAAAATTTGGGCTTTCTACTGCGTACGGTTCGAGGGTTCACCAATATGAAAGCGGTCGTAGCCTTGTATAATGCGCTAGTTAGGAGCCAATTGGAAGGGAATGCAGTCATTTGGGCTCCACATGAATCTAAATATAGTCTCATATGTTGGAGCGAGTGCAAAACAAGTTTGTTAGGTACATGTATATGAAGCTTTACGGGGTGTATCCATGTTATCCGTTAATGTACCCAACATTATTTGTTCTAGGGATGGTAGGTTATAACGAGCTGAGGGTTAGGAGGGAGCTTACGCTCGTGACATATATATTTAAAGTTATTCGAGGTAAGATTTTTCATGCGGACGTATTGGCACAGGTGTTTCTGTGTGCCCCGGTGAGATACGTGGAGCGCAGGCGGCGGCCGCCGCTGCTGGCGGTGCCGCATGGGCGCACCAACCTGCTCAAGAAGGCGCCGCTGACGCGTGCGCTCCGCACCCTTAATCTCTTAGCAGAGAGAATAGACTTGTTTTGTTGCTCTTTGAGTGAATTCGCAAGAGCAGCGGCATGGACAGTGTGCTATAATTAAATTAATGTTAGTCATAGTTATTAATTTAGATATAGATAGTATTAGTCATAGTATTATTATTTTTTAAACATAAGTATCTACACTATCGAATTAGGGTAACCTGTAAAGTTAGTGTATGATGGTAAATAAATAAATAAATAAAAAATTTCAAACCATTAATTTCGAATTTAAAGCAAAAATCTTGGCCTTTTTATTAGTGTTTTTGACTTAAGCTTTAGGGAAAAATATTTTTGAGAGTTGGTAACACATTGTGGCGAATATTCGGGTATTTGGCTATTTGCTTCATGTGTGGATGGTCTTATTGTCATGTAATATTTATTCGCGTGTTCGTCAAATATTTTGCCGAATAAAGCTATACGAATACGCGAACACGAATACGCGAAGTGAGGAGCCGCCATTATTATTATTATCTCTATGGTGCAAAGGCCCCGGTGCTAGTAGTCTGTGGATGGATGACAGATTTAAACTATTTATAGCTAGGAACAAAGAGAGCTTGATACTTAATCTGAGATTAGAGACATAATGGTCTGGGATCCCACCTTAGAAATTTATACCCTCATCTGTTATTTAAACGAATTATATGTCAAATGAAAGATTATTTTATTCCCAATCGAACCGTATTTGGTTGCCTGGTCAAAAGTGGTGCTAAATCATGGTTGTCTGGATTTTAAGATATAAAATGTTCGGTGCGAGTGTTGAAAGTGACAGAAGTGTTGCGCGCGCAATTTCATTTGACAGACAAAGATGCAGTGAGGCAGGCGTGCACTCGGCAGGTGCTTAGTCTATACATAGATTAAAACCATAGACTTTCTGTGCCTGTCCATTAAAGATATTTACAAAAAAATAAGTGAGAGACGTAAAGGATAAGTAATAAAACGTACTTAGCTAAAATACCAAAATTTCAGGTCTGTAACTCATTTCGTCTGCGAGCTAGAGACCTGTGACCGGCGGACAGACGGACAGACAGCCGAGTGACATTAATAGGGCTCCATTTTTACCCTTTGGGTACGGAACCCTAAAAATGAATGAAATCGAACTACGCGATAATAAATTACAGCTAAGTACACATTTTGACTTTCATCCCCTCTTCCAAGGGAACTGTGCTGAATTTCGGGATAAGAAGTATCCTATATGCTATTATGTAGTATGAACTTAAATCATGCCAAGTTTAATTTCAATCCATTCAGTTTTGTTTGTTTGTTTTATAAATATCTTTATTAGTCAACAATAATAGGTACATTAACAGTTTACGACCTAGTAACCTAGGTTAAACAAAAATAATGAAGAAAAACTTACATTTGGCAGGCTAAAACACCTCTTTCAAATTTATCAACATCAATTTAGGTACACTTTTATCATCATAAATTCATAAAACAAAAACACAATAACAATTAACTTATGTAACACTTAGATCGGTTTACATTTCACAATTAGATAAATTAAAAATACTTCACAATTTATACATTGATTATTTTCTATATTTAACTAATTATCCGATTTTTTCGGTAATAATTGAAGGTAGAACGCGGAACTATGCATTGAGTCACAGTAGTCGCGACGCCTGTCACGCGTTCACTTCGTGATCAGTCATTCAGACAGTAGTGATGTGGGAGTCGGTATCGATTGTACTTATCGATATATGTTAAGTCATTCGACCGACTTTTGCCAATTGCGGAAACAAGCGAATTTTTGTGTTTTATGTTAGAAACAAGATAAAACTTTCTGGACTGTCTTAAAATAAATGTTTTTAAAGTAGGAAATTTTATACGATTATGTAATGAGCTAAGATTTGCACGGAATGGCGTATTATAGGCTGACTTTAGTGCTTTATTTTGTACTACTTGTAATTTTGTATAGTTAGAGTTACATGTACTGCTCCATACTGGGCATGCGTACGTAATACAGGGTCTTATTAGAGATGTATATAATTTAAGTTTAATGGCAGGACTTAGGTTTGATTTCCGGTTTATAAGTGGATGGATTGCGCTAAGTTCTTTAAAGCCTTTTATTCTTAAATTGGCTAGGTGTTCACTCCAGTTTAATTTTTGATCAAGTGTGATGCCTAAGTACTTGACAGATTTGGTCCAGGGGATTTCATGGCCAGCGATTATAATTTTACGATGTGGAACTTTTCGGCTACGTGTAAACAATATTGCTTCCGTTTTACTTTCATTTAATTTTAATTTCCAATTTGTGAAATAGTCACCTAACCCTTCTAAAGCCCACTGCAATCTACTAATGATTATGTCCGTGTCCTTGGATGACGTATACGATGCAGTGTCATCAGCGTAACATGCCAGATAAGTCCAAGGTTGTATAGGAATATCATTCAAATAGATAAGAAATAGTAGGGGACCAAGAATTGAGCCCTGAGGTACACCAGCAGCTATTTCCCTTAGATTGGAGTGATTTTCACCAATATGTACACTAAAATTGCGACTTTCAAGATATGACGAAACTAATTTAGTCAGACTGGCCGGAAAACCTTGCTTTAACATCTTATAGAGAAGTCCTCTGTGCCAGACCGTGTCGAAAGCCTTTTCAAGGTCCAACAGGAGCATACCAGTTGAACAACCAAGGTTTAAATTATGAGCTATGTGTTCAGCAACTCTAGCAAGCTGTTGGACAGTGGAATGGTGTTCTCTAAATCCAAACTGTTCGTTAATGATAATGTCTTTAGCAGTCCGAGATAACTGATTATAAATTATTTTTTCGAAAACTTTACCCACTGAAGGAAGTAAGCTAATTGGTCTATAACTAAGCGGTGAAGCAGTGTCTTTACCCGGTTTATGTATCGGTGTAACCTTAGCAGTCTTCCACACTTTAGGGAAGTAGGTCATGCGTAAACATGCATTAAATATTTTAGTCAAAAATACTACAGCTTTTTGTGGTAAGTTGCGTAGCAGATAATTGTTCACCCCATCTACACCAGGAGCTTTTCGGAGCTTAAGATTCTGGAGGTATTTGCGAGTTTCATGTGGTTTAGTAAGATATGTTACTGTCTCGTTGTCAATTGATTCTAGTATTTCAACCTGTTCATTCACTACATAGTCCATATTGCTACTCCAGGACGAAGTTAATTGCATATTTTGTAGGAACGTATCGGCCAAAATCTCAGTTTGTTGATGAACATCAGACACCATAGTACCATTATGTTTTAAAGGAGGTATTATTTTAGACTTTGGTTTAAATGATCTGACTAGGTTCCAAAGGTCATCAGTATTTTTATCTGCCTTAGCCAATTTATCCGCCCAAAGTTTGTTATTATGCTGAGCAACGCATAACTTTATACTGTTCTGCATAAAATTTATTTGCGTTCGTAAGGCTCGCTTATCCGTTGCAAGTGTTTTTGCCTGTTCCTTTCTACGAAGTCTGTTTTTCTTTCTAATTAACTTTTTAACATACCGTGGAAGGGGTGTAGTTAATTCACAAGCCAGTACAGATGGTATAGCAGTATCTCTGGCTTCAAGAATCAAACCTGTGAGATAAGTTATAGATTTTTCAATTTCGCAAGTATTTATCATGGTATGAGACGTGAGATTTAAATTACGATTAATATATTGACGAAATAAGTCCCAATTAGCTTTGCTATATATATACCGCCGCTTCGAAACACGTTCGAATGACACCGATATGTCAAAAGATACTGGTAGGTGATTTGATGACAAAGCAGTTATGGCTATGGGTGGTGTAATATCTGCAACATTTTTAGATAGTATAAGATCAGGTAAAGTGGGTGTGAAGTCAGTTTGGTAATGTATTAACGTTGGTGTTAAAGGCGCGTGGATGTTGTAGTCATTGTTTTCTAAGTAATTAAACAAGACATTACCCCTGCTATTATTAACATTACCGTACCACGATGTATGCCGAGCGTTAAAATCTCCCATTATCACAACTTTACTATCCATATTAAACAAGCATTCCAGATCATTGCTTATAAGCGGAAGATTAGGTGATTGGTATACTGAAATAAAAGTATATTTTGAGTTCCCTAGATGTACCTGAATTGCAATAGCTTCAAGATGATCAGTGGATGGAACAGGTGTTAACATATGCTCAATGTCTGCTTTTACTAAAATTGCAACACCCTGACCACGTCCAGAAAGATGTTTATCTTGACGATAACATTTATAATTCGGTAAATTAAAATCAATATGTGGCGTAAGCCTGGTCTCGCAAATGGCGACAACATCAAAACTACGTTCCGTTACAAAATCAACGAGTTCCGCGCGCTTACCTCTTACGCCATCGGCGTTCCATAACATTAGCTGAAAATTAGAACAGTTAAACGTAACGTCCTAAATGGGTTAAAACAAGATACACTCTATCAAATATTGATGAGCTAGCGGATAATTGCGCCTTCACTGCTTTGATTGCTCTTAAAATTTCAAGAATCTCCAACGTATCCTTATCTTCAATAGTTACAGCTGAGGGTAGTGACCCTCTAGTGGTTCCGTATTCTGAACTAGTTAGTTCTTTGCTTCTAGTAGATGCGGTTGCTTGTGCCCATGATTGTTTGTTGTCTCCTTGGTCAACAAAAACTTTCGGTGTTAACGTCGGTTCAGATTTCCTCATTTGTGGAAAAATTTCCACACCTGGTTTATCATGAGATTTCAATTGTTGAGCATTTCTTTCCCTTATTTTTTGTAGATACTTTTGACGTTCCATACACTTACTGTAATTAGCAGGATGATCTAGTCCACAGTTGCAGCATTTAGCCTTTTCTTCGGGATTAGTCTTAGGACAATCTCTAGTACTGTGATTGCCGGTACATTTCACACATCTAGCTGGCATGTTACAGTTTCGAGAAGCATGTCCAAAAGCCTGACAGCGAAAGCATTGCGATCCCAATGAAGGAGCTTTTCTATATTTACCGATTTTGACGACGCAGCTACATAGATATTTTATTTGTCTGAATTTGTGAATGTCACATCCTGCTGGCAATTGAACCAGGTACGGGGGGCATGTAACAGTTTTGCCCACTGACGTCTTCAATTTAGTAATTGTTATATCTTTGAAACCCATAGCATTAAGTTCCTGTGGTAGGTCATCTTCAGCGTATGATGGTAGACCCATTATCACAATCTTATAGTTCTTTTCATCTTTGCGAGTGTACGTATGGAAAAAAGCATCTTCATCTATAAGTCCTTTTTTAATCAATTCGTGACTTCTAGCAGTGCCGCAGAGTACAGCTACCTTGTTGCTGCCTCTGTACTGTAGGGCAAAACTTTTATCAAATTTGCCAATCATTTCTTTTATAGTAGTATGTGTCCATCCGGGCTTGATTGAGATGATTATGGGTGGTATACGACCTGTCTTCTTTAAAGTGGAGGCTTCTTTGAAGGCAATAGATTCCGAGTCAAGTTTTTCTTCTGGTGGAAGATTACCGAATCGGTTCTCAGTGGCCAATTTTTGTGCAGTGGGTAAATTTTTCCTGACAGCTGTCTTCTTCGGTAAACTGAACTTCTGGTCTTCAGCAGGTCTTTTTCTTGACTCAGAGTCACTGCTGCTTGATCGTTGTAACAGATATCTATCCATTATCGATATAATTATCGACAACGATTATACCCATCACTAATGACTTTTGTTATTGAGGGTCGTAGACAGAGAAACAGATAGACTAAGTGACGATTTCTTTCTCATTCGCACTAGAAAGAGAATACAGATAAAGTTACTAATGTGATAAACAGAGACGCAGCTATCTTATTTTCTGTCCCTCATCGTGTAACCGGTTTTTTCAAGGTTTTGCAACTTTAGTTGCAAAACAAACTGCCAGTTCGTGGTTACGTAGTGGTTATATTCTCTTTGTTCGTGGTGCCATTGTATTTTTAACTATTTATTTACTTACTTGTTTTCAGAAAACGTTTGATACTCTTAATGCATAACGTTTATTACAAGTATTGACTAAGTACGATGGTACGTTGTCGTATTATTTCGTGCAATAGTGATAGTGATAATAAATTGCCGGAATATCTTTTCACGCGTAAGTAGTGACCATTTTACTATTTGTAATCTCATAAATATACTGTTAATGTTAATTCCATAAACCTTATTACGCAGAAACAAATTATTGTATTAAAAATCGCTAAATAGAAGGAAATTGTAATGTTTTTATTATTCATAACCTAAATTTACTATCTAAGTGTGTTGCCATGTTAGGTATACAACGTCCCGATTTTCAGTAAAAATGTACATATTGAATTATTTATAAACCTGTAATGCTTCGGTATCTAAAAATATTATTTACTAGCTGATTGATACTCGTTCGCGTGGATTTAGATATTTTAATATAATTATAACTTTTCCGGGATATAAAGTAGGGTTCAACTTTAGTTTAGCAGTCAGTCAGCAGGCAGTTCCTTTTTTTTTTTGTAGATAGGTTTTGATATAATCAAACTAACACCGAAATATTTTCCCGCGATTCGTAATAGTTTTCGAGAAATATATTTTTATTTTATTTTACAAAGGGTCTAGCCGGATAAGTATAGCGAATCGGCCCCCAAATGACAACCTATATCAAGACTTATTTTTAACCCCCGACGAAAAAACGACAGGGTGTTATAAGTTTCATGTGTCTGTGTGTGTGTGTGTGTATCTGTTCCCCTGTGGCGCTCAAACGGATAAACCGATTTGAATGCGTTTTTTTTGTTTGAAAGGTGAATTAGTCGAGAGTGTTGTTAGCTATGTTTGATGAAAATCAATCCAAGCTGGCCGCCGCTATAAAATGGCGAATTACATATTTTTTCACAACTCCCTTAATATGGGTATCAAATGAAAGGGCTTGACTAGTAGAATAGCACTGTGCAAATCAAATATGGCCGCCGCCACAAAATTGCTAATGTCGGGGGTTTTTTAACGAACGATGCACAAACGCTATTGACATAAGTTACACTGCCGTACTCCGCTTTGACCTTCAGATATAAAAAATGAGCGCAACTATTACTATCGTTTAAAGTGACATATCTCGGAAACTATTAAAGCTAAAAACTTAAAACCAATGTGAGGTTTTAGGTAAACTTTAAGAGCATGTTTTTATTTTTTCTTGATTTTTCAAATAGTTACAAATATATAAAGGGTGTAACAGACATGTTGTCTAAAACGAGTCCCACAACACACATTTAGTACATGATTATAGGTTCCCCATTCGTCGGATTTTCATTTCATTGATCATTACAAAATAAATAAAATAGTTTTTGTAAATATGGTTTGTAAAATGTCAATATGAAAGATTAGTTTATTTAAAACATGTATTCAAATATGTGAAAGTCTCTCCTGCGATGCTAAATTGGGAGCCTGAAATCTTAGATTTTTTGATGGCAACGGTAAGACGGCTCTTAATTATAGGCTCTAGGGCTGATAAAATTCAGAATTAAGGCAAATTTTCTTAACTGAGGAAAATATTTTCTCTCTGTGGTATCTTTACTAAGAATTTTTTTTAAAAGTCCTCATTGGTTGGTTTAATGGAACACAACATAGCAGCGGATTCTTCGTTTATCATATGATGAGCTTTAAATTCTCTACAATTTTCGATAGCTCTGCAGTCTTCTTTTTTCACTCGCCAGGTTTTGGATCTTAGCACAGCTAATTTCTGCTTTCTGCTTTCGGCTAGAAGATGTCTCCTAGACAACCTTTTATATGTTGAATAGAAGCAGGCGTTACTTTGCGGAATTCCATGATACACAATGAAAACAAAATTACTTTGCTATAATCCGCTAATAGTGACAAATTTTGCAAAGACTTTGCAATCGTCCGTTGTGAAGTCGACATCTGAAGATGCTCCGGTATCCGGAGCGAAACGATCGTAGAGTTTATGTTTTGGTGAATTTGTGTGGTAGTGTGCCTACAAAGTCACTGTCACTTAGCGGATTATAGCAAAGTAATTTTGTTTTCATTGTAAACCTTTTATATGTATGCATTTTAAAAAATAAAATAAAATCAATTCAACTTCTTTTTTAGTTTTATTTAAAAATTCGGGAAAGAATTTTCCCTATTCCATCTAATACCCCAAACAGGGGAGTGCAGTTATTGTGGCAACATTAATCTATAACCTTGTCATTGACGTCATCGTTACGTCATGTTATCTCTATCTCAGTCGCGGTTACACAGTACCTAAGTCTATGTGGTACTCTGTCTACGTTGAGGGTAGTTCACTCAGGTTTAGGTCAACTTATGTAAACGTACGCTTGGCTCGAAAAGCGCGGCGCGAATGATCCATCCGGCATGAAGAATCCATTCAGTAGTTTTTGCGTAATACATGCACAAACATACAGACAAACAGACAAAATTTTCAAAAACAGCTTTTTTACGTTTTATTACTTATCCCTTACGTCTTTCACTTATTTTTTTGTAAATATCTTTAATGGACAGGCACAGAAAGTTTATGGTTTTAATCTATGTATAGACTAAGCACCTGCCGAGTGCACGCCTGCCTCACTGCATCTTTGTCTGTCAAATGAAATTGCGCGCGCAACACTTTTCTGTCACTTTCAACACTCGCACCGAACATTTTATACCTTAAAATCCAGACAACCATGATTTAGCACCACTTTTGACCAGGCAACCAAATACGGTTCGATTGGGAATAAAATAATCTTTCATTTGACATATAATTCGTTTAAATAACAGATGAGGGTATAAATTTCTAAGGTGGGATCTCCTACTATAAGCAAAAACGAAAGATATATCATTTAATAAGTATTTATTCATTTTAAATAAGCTCTCTCTAGGAAGAAGAGGGGGTATAATTTCTCTTAGGGTAGTATAGATCGACCAGAATTTCATGAAAAATAGGGAAATGAAATTCCAAGGCTAGCAACACTACGGCCGCCCTAGCGATAAACAAAGCAACTGACATTTTTTGTGAAATTGACTTTTTGCATTAACAAAAGTTTTATGTCGAGTAGTTTTTTACCACAGTTTAATATTTCAAATAACTTGAACCGTTTACTGAAATTTAAATTGCCCAAACAAAGTAACTGCACTCACTAACCCGGAATATAAATGTAAAAACCAAGTAAACAACAAGCACAACACAAAAACAAATTAATTGGATGTTGATTACTTTGTTTTTAGGGTTACGTAGTAAACAAGGAACCCTTATAGTTTTGCCATGTCCGTCCGTCTGTCCGTCCGTCCTTGGTTAATCTCAGAGACTATTAGTGTTAGAAATCCGTAATTTGGTATGAGTATAAATATTAATCACGCCGACAAAGTGGTGAAATAAAATTTTGATAAATATTTTTTTTAGGGTAGCTCCCCTACATGTAAAGTGGGGATGAATATTTTTTTTCTCGTCTACCCCATAGTGTGGGGTATCGTTGAATAGGTCTTTTAAAAATACTGTGGGTGTGGGAACATCATTTTTCGATTTCTAGATCCGTTTGTAAAATATGATGTTTTAAAGTGCAAATTTTTATTAGAGTCAAGTGTGGGGGACACTTGACTCTAATAAAAATTTGCCCACCCCCTCTATCAGCCAAATGGCAGTATATAGGAACTTGAAAAAATTCACAGCAGTAGGGTGTATAATCAATTTTAAAGGAAAACTATCACGGCTAAGTAGGGTTCACAGGTTAAGGAGTTATATCTGTTTTTCTAGGATTGTGACTACGGAACCCTACACTGCGCGTGGCCCGCCACGCACTTGGCCGGTTTTTTGTATTTAAAATGCAGTTGCTGGATTTTTCGTTTCGTGAAACGATCCCAGGTAAGGTATTCCGAATGTAATTACTTTGTTTATCACTAGGGCAGCCGAGTTAACCTAGTGTTGCTTACTACAAAATTTAACTTTCCCATTTTTCATGAGATTGTGGTCGATCTATACCTACATTTACTCTTTGGATGACGGATGACAGCTTATTTTTCGTGGTCTGTGGATGACAGATTGACAATATTGACATTTAAAGTTGGTTAGTTTTTTTTGTGGTTTTTTTATGATTTTTATCATTTTTATAGTATTATAAATTGCACGCACTGTAATTAGGTACCTATTTAATTAAATAAGTGTGAGATATATTATTGAGACCGAGATCCTGTGTAGGTAGACCGTACAATGTAGAATAGTATAGAAGTAACTCAATGCACGTTCGAAGGGTTCGTAAACAATAAACCTTAAAAAATGCGGTGCTGTGTGCCTTTCTGCAAAAATACTTCCGACAGTGTGTCCACAGAGGACAAGGGAATTAGTTTTCACGCGTGAGTATTATTGAGTTTCGTAGACGGAGCTGTTGTTCTCGTAGTTCTCACTTGACAAACTCCACAATGTAAAGTGGAGACACGTGGAGACCCGGTGATACGTACATATTAAAGATAGAACCAAAGGAACTTGGCTTTATTCGACAAAATAAGACATATTAATAAACACAATAACATGACTGACACATGTCTTAAGTAACATTATAAAATATAGAAAATATATGTCGCCAGTGATGACCAGAGATGGACCAGTAGACGACATCAGAAGGCTATTCTAGTATTATCATTATTCATTATCAGGGTAGATCGAATTACATTGCTGTGGGCGTCACATGGGTACGGGCCTAATTGAAAAGCCTTCTCATTAACTGACACACTAACTGACTAACCCTACCCCTACCTAGGTCGGTACACCACCTCCCCTTTACCGAAGCCATCGCCAGCCAATCTAATCTAAGCTACACGACACACATCGCACGATACGACCTACTTTGTACAACACAACCTATATAACACAGTACACCGCACGAACGAAGCAGCGCTCTCGTCGAGAGCCCAGATCGGAATGTGTCACACGCGCCACCGCTCTCTCTCTCTTACAATAAAATGTCGGTAGGGAGAATGACGTAATGTTCACTTATTTGCAATACAATATCAACGAGCCGACACGGCCATACTGACATTCGCACGTCCCTGTGCGACTGCCAGCGTCCGAGGATGTCTACAAAGAACAACACACAGGTGAAGTACACCTCTAAATACGCTCGCCCATCCCTGACACTTCACTGCTTTTAGGTCACCTCCGTCTGTCATGTATCAATTGTCAATCATCACATCAGCTGTCAATCGCGTCAACCAACCACCATCTCATGTGATGACGTATAGCAGACCCAACCAGTCAGTACTTTAATCTGTCAATTCAATCGCAATACACATCTGGAAGGAGTGTGTCCTTTCAACCAACTCCCTTGAGTCTGGCCCGGACGACACTTCCTTACCAGGATAGACTCAGGAACCTAATATAACACCCAACCAGACAGTACTTCAATCTGTCAATTGTCAGTCATCACTTCAGCTGTCAATCGCAATACACATCTGGAAGGAGTGTGTCCTTTCAACCAACTCCCTTGAGTCTGGCCCGGACGACACTTCCTTACCAGGATAGACAACATGAAACACACACAACTAGTCAGCGCCCTTCACTTGTAACACATGGTCAAAGTCATCGTCATAGTCAAAATAATAATCACAGTCAACCCATAATCTGCTCAAGAACGTCGACCCATATAGGCCAGTCCATTTAATTAACTACATCACACACGCACACGTCATTTTCCCTGCCAAGTCCCGAAAATGGCAACACTCATCTGATTAGGGTGCAATTGCTATCGCAAACCCTCAATCAAATATCACGGTTAAAGTTACCTACGTTTACAATTACATGTTCACACTAAAACGAATCTACCACTGGTTCGGAATGCCGCGACCTAGCGAGAAGAACCAGTAAGAAACTCGGCGGCGTCTAACTTTCTAACATAACTGATCAAAAACTACTTCCCGTAAGCGCAGTCCTATTTCTTTAGTTCCAGTCGTGTAAACCATATAACATTTATCATAACATCATCTTGATGAACCATTTTAAGAACTACAACCTTTTTACGGCTTTATCACAACCACGTATCGAACTTGCTTACTTTTGAACATCGATGAAGGTACCTGGACAACAGAATTTGGTTAGCAACCAAAACCATTTGTCAAACTAATCACTCATCTCAATAGCGGGTATTTAATTATTCTGCGAGTATTTGTAGAACTTTACTTTCAATTAATCACGATTTTTTTTTTTTGGTTTTTGTTTGTTGGTTTTTGTTACTATTTTAGCGCTGTCAGTTGTTATCGACATAAAACTGTCCGCCGACCGGCACGGCCAACCCTGACATTCGATCGTCCCCGAGCGACTAATAATTATCCTCAGTAATCGGTAGATCAGAGATCACCAGCCCCACTTAAAAAAAAAGCCCTCAAAAACTTAGGCGGCCCGGCAGGCCTCTGAAGCTAACCCGGTTCCTAATCTAAACACTAGTAATAGTTAGCATCACATAAACGCGCAATTTGATCTGATATAATCGGTAACAGTGTGACTGATCAATTCTCGGAAATCCACACGCAATCGCTCAGTACCGTCACGTTTTTTTTATCAACTAAAAATTCCTAGAAAAAGATGAACAGAAAACCCGCATATAACACTCGCTATTTTTATCACGAACTACCTGCCGTTCATCAAACGCAGTACAGACGACGTTAAACCGTTTTACTCGGATCTACTACACGAAATCCGCGAAATGACAAATACCGCGCGCAGTGTTAACTTTTTTTTTACACTTTGAAATAGAAAAAGTATCCGCAGTCATAGTAATTGCACAACCTGCCTTTAAAATATCACGACTTAACGCAAAAACTCATCTAATATAACGTGAAACAAAAATTTGTAAAGTGGGTGTGTCCATCAATTAAAAATTTCACATAAAATTTGCAAGGTACTAATTAACACTTGAACTCTCAATACCGGTAATTCAATTTTATTATAACGCACACCCGATAGCCTATTCGCAATACTTTCGTTAACGAGAAGAATCGCGGCACCGAAATCTTAACAAAATGAAAACGACCCGCGTCGCGCACACAACACCGGTTCTACAAGGCTTTTGTGCCACGAAGGAGACCGACAAACGCAAATGCAGTTAAAGGCTCCGGCTCATCAATCAGCCCTTCAGATCCCACTTCTGATGTCGCCAGTGATGACCAGAGATGGACCAGTAGACGACATCAGAAGGCTATTCTAGTATTATCATTATTCATTATCAGGGTAGATCGAATTACATTGCTGTGGGCGTCACATGGGTACGGGCCTAATTGAAAAGCCTTCTCATTAACTGACACACTAACTGACTAACCCTACCCCTACCTAGGTCGGTACACCACCTCCCCTTTACCGAAGCCATCGCCAGCCAATCTAATCTAAGCTACACGACACACATCGCACGATACGACCTACTTTGTACAACACAACCTATATAACACAGTACACCGCACGAACGAAGCAGCGCTCTCGTCGAGAGCCCAGATCGGAATGTGTCACACGCGCCACCGCTCTCTCTCTCTTACAATAAAATGTCGGTAGGGAGAATGACGTAATGTTCACTTATTTGCAATACAATATCAACGAGCCGACATATAGATAAAACCTTATTTGTAAACAAGGAGATCATAACATTCACCCCCCCCCCCCCCTCTATCGAGAGACGTAATCTTGCAGATAGACCGGAGGTCTGCGTTCTCGGGTAGAATGACGAACTACTCTCTCTCCTGCGTTAGGAGCCGGTTCTTCAGTAGTGGGGGCTTCCACAAGTTGTTCCTCATCATCTGACGGGTCGTCGTCAACCACTTGTGGCAGAGGCGCTAAAGCTCTGTTTGAGACTGTCGTCTCGCGCCCATCCGGTAATCTGATGTAAGAGTACTCGGGATTGCTCTGTATCAGCTGTACTTCTTCTACGAGCGGGTCATATTTAGAGCCTCTTACTGTTTTCTTCATGTAAACAGGTCCAGCTGACTGTAGCCAAGTCGGTAAAGAGTTCCCGTTTATCGAGCGGCGAGTGTGGTTGAACATACGCTTGTGTGGCGTTGCATTTGTTCCTGTACATAAGAGGGATCTTATGGAGTGTAGTGCCGGAAGCAAAGCTTTCTCCCAGTTGGCAACGTCTTCGTTATTTGATCTGAGATGTAATAGAATGGTTCGCCACAGCGTACCATTTAAGCGTTCTACCAAGCCATTTCCCTGGGGATTGTAAGGAGTGGTGCGACTGCAAGATATTCCGTGTGAAGTTAGAAACTGTCTTAGTTCATCCGATAAAAATGAAGTTCCTCTGTCAGAATGGATACAAGCCGGAGTACCGAACATAGAAAATAAATCTTTAAGACATTTTATGACTGTTCCAGAGGTCATATCTTTACAGGCATACGCAAACGGGAAACGACTATACTCATCGATTATTGTTAAGATGTATCGATTTTGGCTGTTTGATGGAATCGGCCCTTTAAAGTCTATGTTTAGTCTTTCAAAAGGTTCAGTAGCTTTTATGAGATGGCCTTGATGTTTTACATAACGAGGTTTAATTTCAGCACAGATAGGACATGCTGCCGTCATTCGTTTCACTTCTTCGACGGAGTATGGTAAGTTCTTTGATCTGACCCAGTGGACCATACGTGCGATTCCAGGATGACAGAGAGAACGGTGTAGTTCGACAAGTTTGGAGTTGGAAGAAGCTGTATCTATGTGCATGCAGACTCGCGAGAGTGCATCAGCAGCGAAATTCTGTTTCCCGGGTCGATAAATAATATCATATCTGAAACAAGATAGTTCCAGACGCCATCTTTCGATTTTTTCATTCTTGATCTTATTAGAATGCGTTTGGTTGAACATAAATGCAACAGATTGTTGATCAGTTATAAGTCGAAAATGTCTTCCGATCAGGAAGTGTCTCCATTTGCGTAAGGCTTCAACTATAGCGCTAGCCTCCTTCTCAATGGAGGGCTGTCTTTTCTCAGAATCGTTAAGAGAACGTGAAAAGAACGCTATGGGACGCTCTTTCTGTGACAGTGTTGCTGCGATGGCGAAGTCAGAAGCATCAGTTTCGACACAAAATATCTCTTGGTCGTCTATACCAGCCAAGGCTGATTTAGAAATATCAGTCTTTAGGTTATTAAAAGAGTTGATAGCGTCTTCAGATAAAGGAAAAGTAGCTCCGACCAAAGGTTTGATTTTAGCGGAAAATTTGTCAACCCACTTTGAGTAATGAGCGAATAGTCCGAGTGCTCTTTTCAAAGTAGCTGTATCAGTTGGGATTGGAAGATTTGTCAGTGGTTCCAATCGAGACTTGTCAGGTTTTATTATGTTATGATGAATGGTATAGCCAAGAAGATTGATGGATTCTGATTCAAAAGTGCATTTGTTAAAATTCAAAGTGAGTTTGTATTTCTCAGTGGCTTTCATGAATTTCCGAAGGTTAATATCATGATCCTGCTTATCTTTTCCGCACACAGTTACATCATCTAGATAAGCATAGGTACCTTTAAGTTTCTCCGAATCGATGATATATTGTAGAGTTCGCTGGAAAGCCGCTACACCATTCGTGACTCCAAATGGTATTCGTGTGAATACTTTTTCATTTGAAAGAATGGGAACTTAGTGATAAGCGCTTTTGAGGTCGATTTGGCTATAAACATTGTATTTAGTGACTTGTGTTATGATAGAATCGATGCTGGGTAAAGGATATGCATCTAGCTCTGTGAATCTATTTATGGTTTGAGAATAGTCAATGACAAGACGTTTTCGATGATGGCCTCCACCAGCAACGAGAACTTGTGCCCTCCAAGGCGAGATACTGGGTTCAATCACTTTGTCTTTCAGTAAATTGTTTATTTCATTAGATATGAATTCTTGATCTTCTTGAGAATGCCTTCTGGAGCGAATAGCTATAGGCTTTATATTTGGCAAAAGATTGCTGAAAACTGAAGCCGGTGGAACTGATGCCTCTAGTACATTGCAAACCTTTAAGGGTCTTTTGTCTCCGCCGAACTGAAGTTCTAACGACGAGTGTTTTCCTAATAAATCGTGCCCAATAATGATGTCAGCACACAGATTGTCAACAATGAGCAGAGGTTGATGTTGGTACATATGTTCACCAATCTGGATTGTAGCGTGACAAAGTCCTTCGACATATGAAACATTGTTATGAGACGCTAGAGTTATTGCTTGTCTACAGGGATTTCTTTTAAGATTGATAGTCTGTGCAAGATTCCTGTCGATAAAACTGAGTGAGCTTCCGGTGTCAAGTAGCGCATCCGCGCGATAATTATTCAGGATAATAGGAATCGTAGCTTTCCGTAGGCTTGATGGAGCAGCAGCAGAGGTAATTGACAAGTGAGAGTCAGTAACTTGAGGCTGAGAATAAGCGTCATCGTCCATAACAATAACATTCGCGGTACGTTGGTTACCTGGTCCGGAACTACGGCAAACGTTAGCAAAGTGTCCTTTTTTGAACAAAGCTGACATACAACATTATTAGCGGGGCACTTGATTCTCTGATGTACATTGCCACCGCAGAAAAAGCATTGACGGCGCCTTAGTTTAGAGTGATTGTGTTGTTTGTTCTGAGAGTAATTGGTTGCCGCTAAGTTTTGTTGTAATTGTGATTCTTGAGTTTCAGAGACTGCGTTAACAGGGACAGATGACGTAGATGGAGATGATACTGTAAGTAGTTGTGAAGTATTTTCAGCAGTTTCTAAAGATATAGGTAGCAAGATTTAAAGTTTCTTCGAGAGTCATGGTGGATTTCTCGAGTAATCTTTCTTTTATTTTCTGCGACGATATTCCGGCGATGAACGCCCCACGTACGGTTTCGTTCTGGTGCTCACTAGCAGTAACAGCTTTGAAATGACATTCACGAGCGAGTATGGTAAGGCTACTCGAATATTCCGCTAACGACTCGCCCGGCTGTTGGTTTCTGGTGGTCAGAGAGATTATTGAGTCATTATTGAGAGTGGTAATGGCATCAAGGTACGTGGTGCAAGCTTGGATGAAATTGAATACTGATGGCGAGATATGATTAACAAGGAGTTTGTACTTAAGAACATCATCAGCTAAGGTGGCTTCCTGTGCAATGAAATTTTCAAACGTGTATTTCCAATGGGCCCACTTCAAATCTGAGCCAGCCATTGCGGGTTCCACGTCAAAACGTTCGGGACGTAAATAGCGTGACATTGACGAAGACTTCTCTTTTTCTTCAGGCATAATTATTATCGGCGAAACAAGAAATTATTTTGTCGAATAAATTGATACGTACATATTAAAGATAGAACCAAAGGAACTTGGCTTTATTCGACAAAATAAGACATATTAATAAACACAATAACATGACTGACACATGTCTTAAGTAACATTATAAAATATATGTCGGCTCGTTGATATTGTAGTGTGAATAATCCTAGCATTGCGCCATTACGTCATTCCCACTACCAACATTTTATTATAAGAGAGAGAGAGCGGTAGCGCGTGTGACACATTCCGATCTGGGCTCTCGACGAGAGCGCTGCTTCGTTCGTGCGGTGTACTGTGTTATATAGGTTGTGTTGTACAAAGTAGGTCGTATCGTGCGATGTGTGTCGTGTAGCTTAGATTAGATTAGATTGGCTGGCGATGGTTCGGTAAAGGGGAGGTGGTGTACTGACTAATGAGAAGGCTTTTCAATTAGGCCCGTACCCATGTGACGCCCACAGCAATGTAATTCGATCTACCCTGATAATGAATAATGATGCTACTAGAATAGCCTTCTGATGTCGTCCGCTGGTCCATCTCTGGTCATCACTGGCGACATCAGAAGTGGGATCTGAAGGGCTGATTGATGAGCCGGAGCCTTTAGCTGCATTTGCGTCTGTCGGTCTCCTTTGTGGCACAAAAGCCTTGTAGAACCGGTGTTGTGTGCGCGACGCGGGTCGTTTTCATTTTGTTAAGATTTCGGTGCCACGATTCTTCTCGTTAAAGAAAGTATTGCGAATAGGCTATCGGGTGTGCGTTATAATAAAATTGAATTACCGGTATTGAGAGTTCAAGTGTTAATAGTACCTTGCATTTTTTTTATGTGAACTTTTATGTGAAATTTTTAATTGATGGACACACCCACTTTACAAATTTTTGTTTTACGTTATATTAGATGAGTTTTTGCGTTAAGTCGTGATATTTTAAAGGCAGGTTGTGCAATGGACTGCGGATACTTTTTCTATTTCAAAGTGTAAAATAGTTTTCGGATATTGATACGGATATACCAGATGAGGATAAACCGCGACTATTGTCATTGCTTAACGAAAACTCGGATTTCTCGATTAACGGATTACCGCGTTTAAGGGTCACAACCGGAAAACTTAAGATTAGTTTAGTTGAATCCTCGTAAAACGGTTTAGCGTCATATGCACCGCCTTTGATTTACGGCAGGTGGTTCGTGATAAAATTAGCGAGATGTTATATGCGGGTAACCGACCCAAATGGAAATGTGAACTCAATTGTTCACCTTTTTCTAGGAATTTTTAGTTAATAAAAAACGTGACGGTACTGAGCGATTGTGTGTGGGTTTCCGAGAATTGATCGGCCACACTGTTACCGATTGTATCGGATCAAATTGCGCGTTTATGTGGTGTTAACTATAACTAGTGTATAAATTAGAAACCGGGATAGCTTCAGGGGCCTGGCGGGCTGCCTAGGTTTTGACGGCTTTTTTAAGTGGGGCTGGCGATCTCGGGTTTATTGATTGCTGAGGGTAATTATTAGTCGCTCGAGGACGATCGAATGTCAGGGTTGGCCGTGCCGGTCAGCGGACAGCTTTATGTCGATAACAACCGAGAGCGCTAAGATAGTAACAAAAACCAACAACCAAAAACCAAAAAAAAAATCGTGATTAATTGAAAGTAAAGTTCTACAAATACTCGCAGAATAATAAAATACCCGCTATTGAGATGAATGATTCGTTTGACAAATGGTTTTGGTTGCTAACCGAATTCTATTGTCTAGGTACCTTCATCGATGTTGAGTTGAAAAGTGATTAAGTTCGAAACGTGGTTGCGATAAAGGCGTAAAGAGGTTGTAGTTCGTAAAATGGTTTATTGAGATGATCATAAAATGAAATAAATGGTTTACATGATTGGAACTAAAGAAATAGGATTGCGTTTACGGGAAGTAGTTTTTGATCAGTTATGTTAGAAAGTTAGACGCCGCCGAGTTTCTTACTGGTTCTTCTCGCTAGGTTGCGGCATTCCGAACCAGTGGTAGATTCGTTTTAGTTTGAGTTGTTTAGTTGAGTTTAGGTAAGAGTAACTTTAACCGTGATATTTGATTGAGGGTTTGTAATAGCAATTGCACCCTAATCAGATGAGTGTTGCCATTTTCGGGACTTGGCAGGGAAAATGACGAGTGCGTGTGTGATGTAGTTAATTAAATGGACTGGCCTATATGGGTCGACGTTTTTGAGCAGATCTTGAGCAGAGACTGTGATTATTATTTTGACTATGACGTTGACTTTGACCTTTGTTATTGGAGGGTGAGTGAATGGTTTAAGGAGATGGCTCATGCGGGTTGAGGTTCCGGATCACTTCATTTACGGCAGTGTGTGAACGTGTGACGTTCGTTGTTGGTGTGAGCTAGGTGGTGAGTGAATGGTCTAAGGAACTGGCTCATGCGGGTCGAGGTTCCGGATCACTTCATTCGTGGCAGCGTGTAAACGTGTGTTACAAGTGGGAAGGGCGCTGACTAGTTGTGTGTGTTTCATGTTGTCTATCCTGGGCTTTGGTGGTGACATCCGGGTCATACACACTATTTGTGTTGATTGAAAGGATTCACTAGTGCCTCCCAGATGAGTTCCGGAGTCTATCCTGGTAAGAGTGTCGTCCGGGCCAGACTCGTGGGAGTTGGTTGAAGGGACACACTCCTTCCAGATGTTGTGTTATAGTAAGTTCCGGAGTCTATCCTGGTAAGAGTGTCGTCCGGGCCAGACTCGTGGGAGTTGGTTGAAGGGACACACTCCTTCCAGATGTTGTGTTATAGTAAGTTACTGAGTCTATCCTGGTAAGAGTGTCGTCCGGGCCAGACTCGTAGGAGTTGATTGAAGGGACACACTCCTTCCAGATGTGTATTGCGATTGACAGCTGAAATGATGACTGAAAATTGACAGATTGAAGTACCGACTGGTTGGGTGTTATATTAAGTTACTGAGTATATCCTGGTAAGAAAGTGTCGTCCGGGCCAGGCTCAAGGGAGTTGGTTGAAAGGACACACTCCTTCCAGATGTGTATTGCGATTGACAGCTGAAGTGATGACTGACAATTGACAGATTAAAGTACTGACTGGTTGGGTGTTATATTAAGTTCCTGAGTCTATCCTGGTAAGGAAGTGTCGTCCGGGCCAGGCTCAAGGGAGGTGGTTGAAAGGACACACTCCTTCCAGATGTGTATTGCGATTGACAGCTGAGGTGATGACTAGCAATTGACAGATGGTTGGGTTGGGTCTGTTGTACGTCATCACATGAGGTGTGGTTGGTTGATGCGATTGACAGCTGGTGTGATGATTGACAATTGATGCATGACAGACGGAGGTGACCTAGAAGCAGTGAAGTGTCAGGGATGGGCGAGCGTATTTAGAGGTGTACTTCACCTGTGTGTTGTTCTTTGTAGACATCCTTGGACGCTGGCAGTCGCACGGGGACGTGCGAATGTCAGTATGGCCGTGTCGGCTCGTTGATATTGTAGTGTGAATAATCCTAGCATTGCGCCATTACGTCATTCCCACTACCAACATTTTATTATAAGAGAGAGAGAGCGGTAGCGCGTGTGACACATTCCGATCTGGGCTCTCGACGAGAGCGCTGCTTCGTTCGTGCGGTGTACTGTGTTATATAGGTTGTGTTGTACAAAGTAGGTCGTATCGTGCGATGTGTGTCGTGTAGCTTAGATTAGATTAGATTGGCTGGCGATGGTTCGGTAAAGGGGAGGTGGTGTACTGACTAATGAGAAGGCTTTTCAATTAGGCCCGTACCCATGTGACGCCCACAGCAATGTAATTCGATCTACCCTGATAATGAATAATGATGCTACTAGAATAGCCTTCTGATGTCGTCCGCTGGTCCATCTCTGGTCATCACTGGCGACATATAGAAAATATAGATAAAACCTTATTTGTAAACAAGGAGATCATAACACCCGGATTCCTCCCACCATAGATAATACACTACTACCAGCTACCTCCCACGCTGAATGCTGATGTCGCGTACGAGTAGCGTAGTGTGGGGGTTCAGTATGTCCACAGACGACAAATGTATCATCACAGTCATCAGACAAATCTCCAGTATTAACAAATATTAGACTGTTTATTGTCTTTTTAATTATATCACCAGTTGAAATAACTAAGAAATGTGTTCAATACAGTATACTACAGGTAACTTAAATTTAAAACTTCAGTAACTTCAATGAATTCACAATTCTAACTACCCACCAGAGATCAACCCCAGCTCCCAGTCATGTTTTACAGGTCATATGACTGACGTCTGACGCTGCTGACTAGCTTTGTCCAGTCATTTGAGGTCAGTTGGTTTTCAACATAGATACATTATTTACAATGTACCTATCTATGTTGTTTACATAAAATATAATAATGCATCAATGATATCAGGAACAGTGCCTTGTTGTCTTTGTCAGTTCCAGCCTTGCTGGCTGCTGGACTGATCCGTATGCAGCTGGTGCAGATCAGGTACCACTGAAAAGGTTTAGGTTTTCGTTATCGTTTGGAATATTTCCTCAGGAAGGTTTATGTTGTAGGCTACTGGTAGTGTATAACCGAAAAGGTAATTTGCAGATTCCCCAGTGAAGTAAGTCTCCGTGCTGCTTGGCTCAGAGCCCTAGGTAAACAAGACAGTCATCTGCCAGACTCTGCTGTGGTCTGCTCACAGCATTTTCTACATAATGACATTTATAAAACAGAGAATGGTTTAAGGCAGATTCGTACCGGTGCTCTTCCTTCAACAGTGCAGGTAACTTGTCAACAATGTCACATTATGTATTGTTTGTAAATCAAAAGTAACTATAAGTCTGATCATGTGTGACTGAGGAATTAGAAGCATTGTATGGACTTAGTAATGTAGTAGTAACTAGTAGTATATTTACAGGTTTGCATGATATGCCTAGACACTGACAGCAAGCTGTTTCTAATGAGTAAACACAAATTGGAAGAAGCCTATGAGCAGTTAACGGGACATGCTGTAAGTTGTTAACCTGTGATCTATAGATATGCCTATTGTATAAACACTTTGATAAATAACTGAGCAGGGAAGGACAGATTATTATGTAAGAAATGTTTGAATGTTTTAGTTAATATTATAGTAGGAGAAAACTTCATACAGTGATGTTGAATAGCCTGTGTGACCAACCTCAAGAATTGGGTTGTCAAATGCAAAAAAAAAAATTATCAAATCTGACTGGTATTTCCAGAGATTATTTATTTATTTTATAAATACAACTTGTTTGCATATAATATTTAACATTAAAATTTACTAACTGCAATTAATGTAGAATAATACTTCTATATTAATGAATAAAAATTCAAAATGTATCTTTCTTGATTTGAGATTGACTCCATAGAAAAACAATTGCAAAATGGTGGTAATCAGTTTTTTACCTTTTAAATTCATCATCATTATCAGGCAGGTGCAGTCAGTTCAACCAAAGAGATTGGATTGTAACTTCATACATATAAAATATGGAAAGACTTTCTCCCCGACCTATTATGTTGTTTCAGTTGTGGGATCAAGGAAACCTAAAACAAACAGTTTGCGTACAATGTGCACAGAGATTGATAAACTTTAGTCGATTCAGAGACAAGTGCTTGACAACCCGTGCACTGATGATGGACTTAGTTGAAAGATATGAATCTGTGAGTACTTAATACATCTTATACATCCATTTTTATTGTATACAAACATATGAAATTAACGGTGCGTCTGATTTAAAAAAGGATATTTTTAATTGCACATCCAAAATACTAAATGTACAACAAATATACCAACTTGCACACTAAATTATGTCTTTTACAAGTATAAATTAAAAGTTTAAAAACCCCCGACATTCGCCATTTTGTGGTGGCGGCCATCTTGGATTTGCATAGTGCTATTCTACTAGTCAAGCCCTTTTTGATATTGATTATTGATTTGAATTTGATATTCATATTGAGGCAGTTGTGAAAAAATATGTAATCCGCCATTTTGTAGCGGCGGCCATCTTGGATCGATTTTTATCAAACATAGCTAACAACACTCTCGACTAATTCACCTTTCAAACAAAAAAACCGCATTCAAATCAGTTCATCCGTTGAAGCGCTACAGGGGAACTGACAGACACACACAGACACGTCAAACTTATAACACCCCGTCGTTTTTGCGTCGGGGGTTAAAAATAGCCATGAGCTTATCAACTTTAACTGCTTAGCAGTTAAAGTGATGATGGTACAAAGAAAGCTCACAACCTAGAGGTGGACATAGGCTACTTGTTAGTTGTGACTACCCCCACTCTCTCCCCGTCCATCTTGACATGTTCCTTTATAAAGCATTTGATTGGAAACTATGTAGTAATTCAACATTTGGTTTTGAACAGGTAACAAGACGTCATATAGAGATGATAAGCCGCACAACAAACCATCTAAAGAGTGATATTGTGGTGACAACGCTAGGTCCTGACCCCTGTGACCTGTACATACTAGAACACCCCTCAGAGGACAAACAGACAGATTTCGAGGCGACCGACCACGGAGTTGTGGTGAAAAACGAAGGAAGTTACGACTCTATGTCGGTGGATGGAGACACGGAAATGGCAAATGAAGATGACAGTAATGCAGAGTTACATGCATATGTTACAGGCGAGTTGTTTGTGGCAAATGAAGCATACACGTCCGATGATAGCATAATGTTGGAAACAAAATTATCAAATGAAGCTGTTTCCCTCGCTCTCGAGGGAAAACGAGCAGTTGCTGAACACGAGGCTGGAGCACGGGATCCGTTAAAGTTGGAAAGTGCTCCCTTCCAATGTACTCTTTGTCTTGAAGAATCTCTCCACGAACATACACACATGCGACACATCAGAACGCATCTGCAGGTGAGATTGTCTCCGCTTTCGGACAATTCGTTAAGTTCATACGATAGCTCGTTACACAGAAATGTTATGGCTCTGTTTTGTATTTGGCAGAACGGTGCGGGTGATGGTGAATGTGCCGCGTCTCAAGAGTGCGAGCCTCATACAGCTGTGAGCTCAGACGCTTCACTTCTCACTGAGAGCAGGTCAGTGTACAAACCTCATACAGCTGTGAGCAGGCCATATAAGCAGATAAGCAGAGCATACTTTGTGTAGATGTCTATTTTAATTGTTCAGTAATCTCTTTTATAGAATAACAGCATTATGTGTATGAACATAACAATAGTTACTTGCGTTTTAAGCAATTCAATATCACTCCTCACACTCTACTCCTACCGCTCCTCACACTCTTCACTGCTCACTGAGAACAAGTCAGTGTACGATAATACGACTCCATGCAATATAATAGCTTTTGAAGTGAAACTTTGAAACGTTGTTAAAAGCACAACTGGCTCGCTCGCCACAGGGCTCATTCTGAAAATGGTTACTGAACGAACGGTAATGGAGACAGAGGTGACGTCGGTACTTTGAACTATCGCTCGATACTTTCTCTCGAGTTTGAGAATACGGTACATACATTCTGATATTATCTTACAGGCAGGCCGTTCACAAGATGCATGACGAAACACACTCTTCTGCAGAATTGGCTCAAACTGCAGGTAAGTGACCAGTGAACTCATCTATATGGACTTATCAATTACTAGGATCTGCCCGCGGCTTCGCCCGCGTTAAATTCGGTTTTAAACAAATCCCGAGGGAATCGTGCATTTCCGGTTCCCGTTCCCGCTCCCTTTTCCAGCCTTTATACCTACTATCAAGGAAGTTTGCTATAGTAATCTACCTATAGCTGTAGCTATAGTTTTCGGGTTTTTCAAAATCCCGTGGGAACTGTGTATTTTTCCAGGATAAAAAGTAGCCTAAAGCCTATGTTTTAGTTCAGGGCATAATCTATCTCTGCTCAAAATTTCAGCCAAATCGGTTCAGTAGTTGCGGCGTGATTGAGTAACAAACATCCAAACATCTAAACATCCAAATATCCACACTTTCACATTTATAATATTAGTAGGATTTATTTACAAGCTGATGAGTCATTGATGTAAGGATTCTAACAATACCTCATAGATCCAAATCTGTCGAGTCATTTAAAACTTATCCTACTAAGATTATAAATGTGCATGTTTGTATGTTTAGATGTTCGCCTCAACTACTGAACCGATTTGGCTGAAATTTTGAATGGAGATAGATTATGCTCTGACTTAAAACATAGGCTACTTTTTATCCTGGAAAAATTCACAGTTCCGACGGGATTAAAAAAAACCGAAATCTATAGCTACAGCTATAGGTAAATTACTATAGCAAACTTTCTTGAAAGTAGGTATAAAGGTTGGAAAAGGGAGCGGGAACGGGAACCGGAAATCCCCGATTCCCTCGGGATTTGTGAAAAACCGAAACTCACCCGGGCGAAGCCGCGGGCATTCTCTAGTGGTGGAATATAGAAACCTTCGTTGTTTCCTAAGAAGTGTATTTTGTTGCAGGCGCGACTTTGTCCGCGAGACATGCGACGAGTAACGGGAACAAAGCGCGAGCCGAACAAGCCGATACAGTCCGCAGGACTCCACTAGTGTTCAGAATTAACAATGCACAATTAGACACCAACAGTGTAACAGATATTGATAGATTAACAAATTGTGTAGTCAAATTGTATGATGTTTTCAAATACTCTGAGAAATGTGTACCCGTGCAAGACGAGTCGCTGCGTGTCGTGAGTTGTTGTGACAGTCAGTGTCAGATTGATACTGTCTCTAAACATTTCAGTTTTCAAGTAGCAAGTCAGAACGAACACATTGGACGAGATACTAATAAAGTGAACGTTAGCAATCGTAATGTATTTAATACTTTACAAAGCGTAGTATCTAATACTTCACAAAGCGTAGCTGAATGTTCAAATGATAACAAGAATGAAAGTTGTTTACTTATTGAGAGGAATTTGTTTACTTGCGATGCATGTAGAAAAATGTTCAAACGAAAACGCCTCCTAGTGGAACACATAAAAACTCACACTGAAGTAAAACAGATCACTTGCAAGTTTTGCAAATACAAATCTAAACATAAAAGTGGCTTAACGAGCCACATGCCAACTCACAACTGTCCAAAACCTTATTGTTGTGTGATATGCAAATATGAATGTTCACAAAAAGGTAGTTTAGTGTTGCACATGAAAACACACACTAGTGAAACACTCTTTTCTTGTAATTTATGCGCATACAAAAGTGCACACAAATGTCATATAGTGCAGCACTTGAGAACACACACTGGTGAAAAACCTTTCTCTTGTAAGTTATGCAAATATAAATGTTCAAGAAATGATACTTTAGTGAGGCACATGAGAACACATACTGGTGAAAAACCTTTCTCTTGCAAGTTATGCAAATATAAATGTTCAAATAGTAGCTATATAGTGATGCACATGAGAACACATACTGGTGAAAAACCTTTCTCTTGCAAGTTATGCAAATATAAATGTTCAAATAGTAGCAATTTAGTGACGCACATGAGAACACATACTGGTGAAAAACCATTCTCTTGCAAGTTATGCAAATACAAATGTTCAAATAATACCCATTTAGTGAAGCACATGAGGACACATACTGGTAACAAGCCCTTTCTTTGTGATTTATGCGAGTACAAATTTGCACAAAAATGTCATTTAGTGACACACCTGAGAAAACATACTGGTGAAAAACCTTTCTCTTGCAAGTTATGCAAATATAAATTTTCAACAAATTGTTCTTTAGTGAGGCACATGAGTACACATACTGGTGAAACGCCCTTTTCTTGTAATTTATGCGCGTACAAAAGTGCACGAAAATGTCATTTAGTGCAGCACATGAGAACACACACTGTTGAAAAACCTTTCTCTTGCAAGTTATGCAAATATAAATGTTCAAATAGTAGTCATTTAGTGAAGCACATGAGAACACACACTGGTGAAAAACCTTTCACTTGCAAGTTATGCAAATATAAATGTTCAAATAGTAGTCATTTAGTGAAGCACATGAGAACACACACTGGTGAAAAACCTTTCTCTTGCAAGTTGTGCAAATATAAATGTTCAAATAGTAGCAATTTAGTGCAGCACATGAGAACACACACTGGTGAAAAACCTTTCTCTTGCAAGTTGTGCAAATATAAATGTTCAAATAGTAGCAATTTAGTGCAGCACATGAGAACACACTGGTGAAAAACCTTTCACTTGCAAGTTATGCAAATATAAAAGTTCAGATAGTAGTCATATTTTAGTGAAGCACATGAGAACACACACTGGTGAAAAACCTTTCACTTGCAAGTTATGAAAATATAAAAGTTCAGATATACTCATATTACTAATTCCCCGGAATTCTGACAGCTGTCATTGTCATTTACAGATGAGTTATTTGTATGGAGAACAGGGATAACATCTACGAAGTACGATTTTACCCCAAACTACTTTAATTCCCTGTCATCATAAAAAGCCATATGCCGAGTAATAATATTACTCGTTTCGCCTTAAAATATAAAACACCAAGAGTGGAAACTATAAAGTGCACACTAACAGCAATAGAAAACAAAAGAAGCACATTGAAAAAATTTATTCAAAAATGGATGTCGAATGACATTATCACCATGAAGTGTCTGTCAGGCATTTGTCATATCTACATGCGGCAGTTGATTTGTATTTGCATAAGTTTTGAATATTTTATCTTTTTTGTGGGAATTGTTTTATCTCTGGTAACATTACGAAACGTCAGAATTCCGGGGAATTAGTAATACGGGTATAGTAGTTGTTTAGTGAGTCACATGAGGACACACGCCGGTAAAGCCCTGAGCTTGTAACACACACCCACTGATGACGTCTGTTATAAGCTGATCGCATACCAAGAAACGACGCAACGGCAAGACTGCAGCAGACGCACGTAAGGTATATTATATGGTTAAGTGTGTTCATTTGTGTCAAAATAGGTTAAATAACAATATAAAGATGTGTTGTAAAATTATAATATGTTAAACAGTGTTTTTTAATTTTTAGTCATTACATGTTAGTTTTAATGAAGGTAACTTTAAGCTTTTAGAAAATCAGGTGAGGTTGACAATATACATAATTCATTCAAAAAGTTTCGGAACTAATTATTTTAAAAACAAGCTATAATTTAAAAATTAAAAAAAAACCCGACTGCCATTACCAAACTAAAAAAATTAATAAACTATACAATTACCGTTTACTCATAGTGTAGTTATTATTTATTTTGTTTTCTATGAATAGGGTATTCTACTGTGTTTGAAAAAGCACTTCAAAATGTTGTTTTTGTTAATAAAAAGCCACAAAAAATATATTTCGGCAAAATAAACACGCGTTCATGCCATAAAATTAAATTAAATTTTAAACATATTATAATCCCGCGAAAACGCTGTCAGCATATAAGTCAGCCATTTCATGACGTAACAATGATATACAAGAAGGTTATAAATGTATTTTTTATAACACTGGAGTTTGCGCCTTAAATATTGTAGTCAAGATAAAGTGCATTCACCTGGGCTACTTTTTCTTTATTACTAATATTTTTTGGACGATATATCGATAGTTTGATATCGAAATGTAGATACAAAAAGCTGTGATAAAGCTGTGATAGCCTAGTGGTTAGGACGACCGACTTCTAATCGGAGGTCGTGGGTTTGATCCCGGGCACGTACCTCTAACTTTTCGGAGTTATGTGCGTTTTAAGAATTTAAATATCACTTGCTTTAACGGTGAAGGAAAACATTGTGAGGAAACCTGCATGCCTGAGAGTTCTCCATAACGTTCTCAAAGGTGTGTGAAGTCTACCAATCCGCTTGGCCAGCGTGGTGGACTATGGCCAAAGCCCTCTCAGTCTGAGAGGAGATCCGTGCTCTGTAGTGAGCCGGTAATGGGTTGATCATGATGATGATGATGATACCTCTGTGGTAAAAAATAGGTACATTTGCTAGTGAAAAATAAATTAAGAAAGGACATGACCAGTGCCTGCCTACCGATTAGGAAAAATGTGCAGGATTTCTGCTTTTACAGTAAGATTCAAAAATTAAAGCTTAATTTAATATGGATTTATTATTTCGAAAAAGGCCATGGTTTAAAATATCTAAAAAAACAGTATGTTTATTGATTCCGCTTTTTCCTTTTATTTACTACTCCATCAGAATTGCCAGAAAGGTATGAAATGTACGAAATTGGTACTTTTTAGGTGACCTTCGGTCTTATTTTCAATTTAACTTTTATTTATACATTCTTTGACGTTTCCATTGCTACCAGATTTTTATAAAAATAAATATTGCTGGGGACAAAAAGAGATTGGTATGAATCACTAGCTCGGTTGCTACAGTAGCTATATGAGTAACTTTAGAAAGGTCTCAAATATTATGAGTCTTTTTTTTAATAAAAATAGCGAGCAAACAACAACAAACCATTATTATTAACAGAATAAAAACTTAGTATTGGATTTTGTACCTGGAAGTCCCTTTAATGAATGACGACCTCTGACTCCTGACGTTCTCTTTCGTTCCGAGAATATTGACTTTTTGTTACGAAAGTCAGTGGCACTACAGCTTCGTACTTTATCTAGCTTTCGAACTTTTTCAGGGTCTCGTTCGTAGGATTCACGACATACCATCTGGCAACACTACACCATTTATACAAATAATAATCATTCATGAAAGTTTTACGAAATAACTCTGCTATTCGATACTAGATGGCGCTAGGCAATGTCTAATCAAGTCTAAAATGTAAAAAAAATGATTTTCTACAATTCAACGTCATCTATATAGGTGGAACTTTGCTATAAAAAGTAAAGCTATTTATTATTTGTTCAGAATAATTTAAATTATTCAGATTTGCTTGAAACGCCTAGCGCCATCTAGTATCGAAAAGCAGAGTTATTTCGTTTTAAAGTTTTATGAAATAACTCTGCCCCTCGATACTAGATGGCGCTAGGCGTTTCAAGAAAATCTCAATAATTTAAATTATTCTGAACAAATAATAGAAAGCTTTACTTTTTATAGCAAAGTTCCACCTATATAGATGACGTTGAATAGTAGAAAACCATTTTTTTTTTTACATTTATACTTGATATTCCACAATGTTTAGCGCCATCTAGCATCGAAAGGCAGAGTTCTTCGTAAAACTTTTCTTTATTTTTCTCAGTTTTCTGAGCCTTTAGATCCCTGAAAGTTTTTTATCTGAAAACTAGAGAATACAAGAATTCCAAAAATAAAACAATCTTTGCTGCACATTGATTTTTGACACCTAGGCAAGTGCCCATAGTGCCACTGGTCATGTCCTTTGATAAAAATAAAAATTTATGTTGAAATATACTTAAATATTCTGATTTTGAGTCATAAAAGCACATTATTTTTTTATTAAATTAAAATTAAAGTCGTAATCGTTAATCTGTATATCACGTAACCTTAAACACGAGCCGCCTTGTTTTGACGTCATAATGATAGTTAATACTAATCATTAATCTATGGTCATATAGACAAAAACCATAAAGTTCAATATACTCTGAAGCAACAACTTTCAGTTTAGTGTAAACAGCCACCTGATTGTGTAACTTTTGACGATGAAATGGTATTCATTTGATGGCCTAAGGCATCAAAGTAAAATAAACCATAATGTCATTGAAATAGAGCTCAATTTCGTGTATCCATTCTTATACATTTAGGTATATACGATACGATCCATAACGCTCCATGTTGAAATCAGTTGTACTGAATTTGTGACTTTAAATCAATACATTGAAGGTATATTTTACTTTAATGGCCTTAGGCCATTAAATGAATACCATTCCATCGTCAAAAGTTACACAATCAGGGGGCTGATCAACTTTATCTTCAAGGAGTATTAAGTAATTGTGTTTTTTCGTCAGTGCATTTTATTTTTACCTATTTATTTATTAACAATATGCAAACCGGTTGTGTAAAAGCAGATAGTACTAATCTGCCAAAAACTGATTCAATTATGGTTGCAAAGTTCTTTGCATGTAAGCCAGACTTCTGTTCTGCCGGATTCCGGAATGTTAAAACATCTTTGTAAACATCATTAGTTGTCTGTCAAGTCGGCTTACGGATGATTATTTCACGTGACAACGTCATTTAAAAATATTGGTATAAGGCCCTGTTTCACCACCATCTGAATACATTTATAATTTAATTTGTTTAATAAAGATACTGGACTATAATATAACTGTGTAGTAATTTTTGAAGTGACTTACGATTTTTTAAATAAAGCCGATATATCGAAATATCGATATTTTTTCGGTATATCGAACTCCGATATCGATATATTTAAAAATATAGATAATATGTATATCGGAAATATTTATCTATATAATATATTAAAAAATATCAACAGTCCTTTGTTGTTTGGAGTTCAGATTCCATAGGTTCTATGTTTCTTGGTTTTTGCACAGATAATCACATATTCACAGATAAATATTAATATAAAATATTAATAATCACAGATTAATATTAGTATTTTCTATCATTATGACGTCACAACAAGGCGGCTCGTGTTTTAGGTCACGTGATATACGGACTAAAAATTACGACTTTTAATTTTAATTTAATAAAATAATCACGTGCTTTTATGACTCAAAATCAGAATATTTATGTATATTTCCACATAAATTTTTATTTTTATCAAACTTCATAATTTATTTTTCACTAACGAAAGTACCCTATTGTCACTCCAAACTGATTTCAAACATATAGATTGTGTATATTTTCGTACTCGCCTTTTAAAGCCCTTTATTTTGATACCCCACTTGAGGGTCTTGAAGAGAAAAATTTTTTCAGCCTGCACATTAAATTGCATAAAATCTGTCGTTTTGATTTTTTATGAATTTTTTATACGGAACGTAGTGTCCGCTACCACATGTTCACTCCCGTTGAGATGTCTTAAGCTATGAGTTGTAAGTTGAGAAATAAATGTCAGTTGGTTAGTGTGCGGGAGGAAGTTTCTGCGCTGCAACGCATGCAAGCGGGGCTTAGTTGTGGACCGTATGCATTGTGGTAGTTTGTACTTCCAAAAGATATCGGAAATGTTGGCCATACAACATTTCCGATATCTTTTATCAACTCTCTTAGTATATAGACCTGTTGAACACGATACATCTAGTAATGTTTCATCAACAAATTCCGATAGCGCCAGCCGCCAGCTGACGGACGTTTGCAAAACGGCTATCATTACTCCTTTCGGTTTATACAATTATATGACACAAGACGATGGCCGCGACTTCGTCTGCGTGGATCTAGATTTTTTTAATCCTGTGGGAACTATTTGCTTTTCCGGGATAAAAGTTGCCTATGTCAATTTCTGGGACGCAAGCTACCTACCAAGCGTACTATAGAAATGGGGTTGGCATTAGGGTTGGCAACATTATTTTACGGAATGACATTATGAAACGTCATTTTACTGCATCCACCTACATGGAAGAAGAGGAGGTATTACTATATCTTAGACCTACATGGACTGCATCGAATTAAAAGTCGAAGATGTTTAATAACACGAATTTAAATGTTATTCACAGAGTAGGTACATTATATAATTTCTCTTAGCATTATATATACTAGTATAGATAGAGATTGCGCTCGCGACTCGACTCTTCACCTAAAGCGACGTCTATCGGGAAGTGGCAAAACTATAATATATATAACCATAATACAACGTTATAGTACTATTCTATTCTATTATAGTGGTCACGCGTGCTCTGTGAGTCCGCTGCGAACTTAAGGTCATATCTATACTTCTATACAACGTTAGTTTTACTTTACGCAAAACCTGAAAGTAGTTTGTTCAGAATCAGTAACAAAATCGAATCCAACCATTTTTATATAGTGTTATATTTTTGTCCAAAAACATTTTGAAATCCTACAAGCTTAGACACAATGATTTACCGCGCGCATCAGCTGACGGTCGGCACACAGCGGCGGTCATTCAACTCGCGTCGATCGCAAGTCGCTGCGGCGACGGCTTGCGGTGACCATTTTTTTCGAGGACAACGACGCAACATAACAAGCTTATAACTTCGTTAATTTTCATTATATTTTTTGAAATTTTGTATAAATATTCTTAATGTAAAAATATTTGACACGTGTTTCGGTTTTTGCGCAAAGTAAAACTAACGTTGTATACTATACTACTATACTATTACTTACTATTACTAATAAATAAAATTGAAGTGTCTGTCTGTAATTTCGAAATAACTACCACATATTAAGCTCATATGGTTATTTGAACGATACCATAACCGAATCACACGTTTTTAAAATTTTTGTCTGTCTGTCTGTCTGTTTGAACGGGCTAATCTTTGGAACGGCTGAACCGATTTTGACGGGACTTTCACAGACAAGTATAGGATTAACCAAGGAGTAACATAGGCTACTTGTTTAACCGACTTTCAAAAAAGGAGTTGTGTTGAAATCGCCTACCTATGTTAAAAAACGCCCTGAATAGGTATTTTCGCTGCGCGCGACGGCCGACGCTCGCGCTGCACGGAACTCCCCGCGCCCGCGCCGCGCGCCCCTGCGCCCTGTGCCCGCGCGCCGTACGCGGTACCGCGGTACGCCGCCGCGCGGCGAGGGGCGGGTGGACCAGAAATCTACTTATCCCTCAGGATTTGTGAAAAACCGAAATTCACGCGGGCGAAGCCGCGGGCAAAAGCTAGTTTAAAATATTTTTGTGCACTGTACGACGTAGGTACTTCCGTGATTGCCTCGAGGGGGCGGGGTAGCATCTTTTAATAGCGATTTGACCTTTGTCACAGATGCACATGAGCAGTAATTACGTTTTGCGGTGATTTTTAAGTTCCTATAACTTAGTGCCAATTGTTAAAATAATTATATTAGTAAAATCCTTTGCAATATTTAAAATTAAAAAAGAAGTTGTAATTTTTTTGTATTATTGTTTGTATTCTATTGTATAAGCTATATTCTACTATAAGGAGGTGAATTTTAGTGTTTTTAAAGATAAGGTTGGTAAGATAAGGATAAGGTTGTTAATACTTTTTGATATAATAATGAATAAATAAATAAAACCCTGTAATTTTCTTTGTTATTTACATAGATAAATGAATAAGAGAGATATGGCAAGGGGGCGTGGTTCCTGAGAACTCTTCTGGCGTTAAATACACCTGAGAACCGTTTGTCTTTAGTCGAATGTCGTCCAACGATCGCTTCACCGCTCTCGATTTTTAACAAAATGCCGTGTTGTTCAGTGGTTGTTTGCAAAAAATCAAGCAAAAAAGTGAATCACACGAAAGATGGCATCTCATTTCACATGTAAGTACAAGCTATTGTTGTTATTTTCCATAAAAAACAAGAAAACATTATTTTGTATATTTACCTACATTATGCTAAAAATGTGCTAAATTGAGAAGTCTATATCTTCTATACATATTTCAGATTCTTGCATATTCATTCTAAATAGGTCCGTATTAATTCGACAATGGCCAAAACGTAAGCGGAAAATAGTGGTGTAAAACCTTCTGTCTTTAAACACTTTAGATTTCGAAAACCAAGATTTCGTAACGATATCATCTTGTATACCTGCATACCACAGTCCCTTCTTTTCAATGCTATTGCAAGACTTCCAGAATATTTTCCAGTCGTTGTAACTGGCATCCCTTTATTTTTTGACTACATCAGTGTAAGGAATGGCAACTTTATTTATATTATCTGTTTCTTTATTTAATCTTAATAATTTGAAATTGTTCTAGCCAAAAAGTCAGCATTTTCATTATCATTTACCCCAATATGTGCAGAAGTCTAAACATAACACAATTTATCCAACCCGCGCGGCATGCCGCATGCCAGAAAAACTTCAATGTCAAACTCCTATTCGATTTTTACACTCGAATTCGATTTGACAATCGAATCTAGTGTGACTATACCTCATAAATACATTCTTCCGCTAAAGCAAAATAAATCTTATTTCTAGAACATCAGGGTTTGTTTCCAAATCTGTGAGTTCTGTGAAGTAGGCTAGTTTTGACTAAACTTAAAACGACAAATCAAATGATTTGTTTCTTTGTAGTGCAATATATGACTATCGGTATATTTGTATGAGTTTGGCGACAGCGGTTCCTATAGTAATTTTGATGCATTTCATTTCCCCTCTTTTTTCTCTTCCGTGATTATGATCAAGTTAATTGTAAAATTAATGTGAATAAATGTATGTAATTCAATACGTGTTTTTTTTTGGGTTCAGTGTTTCAGTGGTCCTCTCATAGAATAATGAATAAGAGGAGAGTTGGCCTTTACATCAAATTGTATGGAAACCTGCTGCCGTTAGTTTGTCCCTACCACTTGCTACAAATACACATGCAGCAAAAGATGTGAAGTCTCGTACACACGTGCAAATCAGTGCAAGCAGCACCAGCAAATATAGACTTTATCATTTACTACACAGCGTTCAATTTCAATCACCGCGCAATCAAATTCATTCTCTTATTAATTTATCTATGGGTCCTCTGGTTGTTGAGATTTGTACAGAATGAAAATAATGATAACCGTTCAGGTGATCGCATCTTGCCGCATTGGCCCGTAAGAGCAGTGCATTTTTAACCGACTTCAAAAAAGGAGGAGTTGTATTTTTTACCTACTACATCGATATCTCCGAGATTTCTGAACTGATCTGCGTAATTTTTGTTTTAATCAATAGAAAAACTTTTTTATCCCATAAAAAATTGGATTCCAACTCCTCAATCCTGATGCTGTATGGTACCTGACCCTCAAAGCTAATGGGATTTTAAACCGTCGGTTAAGGTGCGTTAGGCTAAGATCGGAGGTGGGATAAGGCTGTATGACTCTTTCGGACGAATTAGGGCATAAACTGTCGGTTATGAAAATAGATATTGGAAGTACCACGGAAGTACCAACCAATTAAAGACTTTATCGTTGAATGAACTCGAGTACATACCCATAACCCAACTCCTCAACCCTGATGCTGTAAGGAATTGCATTCCTAAATCTTGTGGGTCTTTTCGATTTAAGGACGGGTTACTACAGATAGGCTACTTTTGTCCTGGAAAATCAAAAGTTCCCACGAGATTTTTAAAAACCTAAATCCACACGGGCGAAGCCGTGGGCATCATCTAGTTCACAATATATGTATACAATACTAGATGATGCCCGTGACTTCATCCGCGTGAATTTTTGTGTTTTTAAAATCCTGTGGAATAGCAAATAGTTCATTTGCTTTTCCGGGATAAAAGTTGCCTATGGATGGATGGAAATATGCTTAAGGATGTAAGCTGTACAAGTACAATAAGCTGTTTGACTTTTTTTACTAATATATATTTAAATTAGGTAGAGGTATTTTTTTTATATTTATGGGGCTGACAACAATAATACACTTTTTACCACTTTACAGCTAGGTACTAGTTAACATAATAAAAAGTAACATTATTATTTCTATGAATAAGAACATTAACAAGAAGAAGAGAGTTAAGTACTTTGCACACTTTGTCATAAAAAGTAACAGTAACGTTACCGTTATTTTGCACCGTAGAGTGGAGTTAACGTTACTAGAACTTAAAATATCGTTAAGAAATTGATAACCTTTAATTCACCCAATAGGTTTAATGTTAGTAGGATTAATGTTAGATAACTGTAGGTACCTACTTAGTTAGTCGATTTAACAGTAGTATTTTTACTAAGTTTCTCAAGTAAATCTGTTTAAAACATAAACTGCTAACACCATTCATCAATTTTAGCACTATTCTTATCTTTTTAATATTCGTGAGCTACGTTTACGTAAATATATTAATGGTATGGTCCTAACTCCTATTGATGTTACTTTTTCTGTTATTATTAACATCAAAATACTATAAATAAATAAATATGTACTCACACATATACACACGGTCGTCTGTTCCTAAAGTAGGCAACTTAATGCCTGTGTTTATAGCTGTGGTTTATAGGTAACAGCCGACTGATAGACATATTTACTCTCCACTTTATAAATACATATATATATATTTTAATAAAGGTACACCTACATGTTATAAATACACCCAGACTCGGGGCAGGAATCGAACCCGCGACCCCGGAGCGGAAGGCAGGGTCACTGCCAACGCGACGGGTCAGTCTATTAACGTTACTCGTTAATATTTATACCGTAAATAAATAATTTTACTGAAATTAACGTTAATTAATGTTAAATATTTAGTTACAACTTGGTTACCAATTTTTTAACGGTATTTAGACCCTGTTTGCAAGAATGGATTGTATTAATAATTGTTTTTAATTCGGTGGAATTCTGACAGCTGTCATTGTCATTTACATACAGTGTTGCCAGAAGGTTACTTTTGTAACCTTTTAGATGGTTTTTAGCTCGGTCAGGTTACTTCTAGGTTACACTATTCAAAAGGTAACTTTTAGGTGATTTTTCGTATCTTCATAAATACTCTGTCATCTGTGGTTCTTATTGTAACTCTTTTCATCAGTTTCTCTTTCACACTCGTTTCATCTCAATTCTCGACCGATCTCGACCAATGTCTGAATGAATATTTAAGCAAGTTATTTACAATACAATCAACATTAGTTCTATCAACTTGTAATACAATTTTCTACTAGAAAAAAAAATAGTTGTCTGGGCATTTTCATTTTAAATGACACATGTTTTAAATTTGTTACATTTTAAAAATTTATTAATTAAGGCTGCAAAAACTATGTAAACAGATTATAAATTTAATAAAGTTTATGTTATTTATAAAAGTTTATTAAATAAATTTATATTTCTTGCTTAAATTGATATTTTTGTGAGTAGGGTGGTCAAAAATTGTCTGTTTTGTAACGAAAATAAAATCACTATAAAAATAAAATAAACCAGTTAATACATTGAAAAACATAACTTTTGTTAACTTTGGGGCACATAAATATCAAATAACTATAAATATGAAGCAAATTATTCAAACTGAAAATACTATTTAACATTTTGTTTGGTTTTGTAACGAATTTGGTCAAAATAGAGTTTTATCTTTAACGTCACACTTTCAATTTTTTAGATACCCTAAGGATTTATGCTGTAATAAAAAGATTTTCACTTTAATTTTAATTATGACAAAAAATATATAGAATATATATGACAATTTCTAAGAAATTAAAAGAAAACAGAGCAAAAATCAGCCAAAAGTTACAAAATGGACACGATTGTTACAAAACAGACATTGTAAGGAATAGTTCTTAATGTACCAAAAAATATAAAAAGTGACGTTTTTGAAGTGAAACTTCTTTAGCACCGTTGTAATAGGAAAATTCGATGAAACGAAAAAGCGACACCATTTTTAACCCCCGACGCAAAAACGACGGGGTGTTATAAGTTTGACGTGTCTGTGTGTGTGTGTGTGTCTGTCTGTTCCCCTGTGGAGCTCAAACGGGTGGACCGATTTGAATGCGGTTTTTTTTGTTTGAAAGGTAAATTAGTCGAGAGTGTTGTTAGCTATGTTTGATGAAAATCGATTCAAGATGGCCGCCGCTACAAAATGGCGGATAACATGTTTTATCACAACTCCCTCAATATGGGTATCAAATGAAAGGGCTTGACTAGTACAATAGCACTATGTAAATCCAAGATGGCCGCCACCACAAAATGGCGAATGTCGGGGGTTTTTTAAATTTTCAATTTATACTTGTTGCCTGCAAAGTTAAAGTTGAGGTTGAAGTTAAGGTTATGGTTACGGTTAAGGTTATGGTTAAGGTTAAGGTTATGGTTACGGTTATGGTTAAGGTTAAAGTTAAGGTTAAAGTTAAAGGTTTAGGTTACTCGCACTCGCACTCGCACTCGCACTCGCACTAGCACTCGCACTCGCACACGCACTCGCACTCGAACTCGCACTCGCACTCGCACTCGCACACGCACTCGCACTCGAACTCGCACTCGCACTCGCACACGCACTCGCACTCGAACTCGCACTCGCACTCGCACTCGCACTCGCACTAGCACTCGAACTCGCACTCGCACTCGCACCAACACTCGCACTCGAACTCGTACTCGCACTCGCACTCGGACTCGCACTCGAACTCGCACTTGGACTCGCACTCGCACTCGCACTTGCACTAGCACTCGAACTCGCACTCGCACTATAACTCGCACTCGCACTCGCACTCGCACTAGCACTCGCACTCGAACTCGCACTCGCACTCGCACTCGCACTCGCACTTGCACTCGCACTTGAACTCGCACTCGCAGTCGCACTCGCACTAGCACTCGCACTCGGACTCGCACTCGAACTCGCACTCGCACTCGCTCTCGCACTAGCACTCGAACTCGCACTCGCACTATCACTCGCACTCGAACTCGCACTGCACTAGCACTCGCACTCGAACTCGCACTCGCACTCGAACTTGCACTCGCACTCGCACTCGCACTCGCACTAGCACGCGAACTCGCACTCGCACTCGCACCAACACTTGCACTCGAACTCGTACTCGCACTCGCACTCGGACTCGCACTCGAACTCGCACTTGGACTCGCACTCGCACTCGCACTCGCACTAGCACTCGAACTCGCACTCGCACTATCACTCGCACTCAAACTCGCACTCGCACTCGGACTCGCACTCGAACTCGCACTCGGACTCGCATTCGAACTCGCGCTCGCAATCGCGCTTGCACTCGCACTCGCACTCGCACTCGAACTCGCACTCGAACTTGCACTCGCACTCGAACTCGCACTCGCACTCGAACTCGCACTCGCACTCGTATTCGCACTCGCACTTGCACTAGCACTCGAACTCGCACTAACACTCGCACTCGCACTCGCACATAAAAAAAAAAATTCATTATTAAGGATAGCTAACGTCATAACAAACGAAACATTCCGCCAAACGATGACGTAATCCTTGAGTTTTACCTTGACTCCACTCATTCGAGGAACCTCGAGAATTCCTCAACCTGACAACTATGAATACCGATCTTGAGGTTCTTTCAAGTCATTCCTTGAGGCCTCCTCGAGTGAGTTGGAGTCGAGGGGCTTTTCGAGTTACGACTTAGAATATGGGTGTTAGAGAACATAGGCTATCTTTTGTTGCGAAAAAAAGGCTGGAAGGGGAAGGAAATAGGGGATTAAAGTTTGTATAGGAGTCTGTCATCATGAAATTTTGTATTATGACACTTGATAAGAAATAGTGAAACATTTGTTTAAGCATTTTTGATATTTTGACCTAGGGGGGGAAATAGAGTCCATAATTTTTCACAATCAATACATTTTCACACAGTTTGTAAGGAAATATCTTCAATGTATAAAAAAAAATGAAACACTTTTTTTGTTTTTTATAATTTTATAATTATTCAAATCAATAACTAACAAACTCTGGATAACTCTTCAGATTATTTATTATTTATTTATAAAAAAACTATTACATTAAATATAACTTCCGGCACGTAAGTCAAACGGTGACGTTCAAGTGCGCGCAGCATCGTACAAGTGAGCGGGACACAATACGATTGGAGAGCCAATCAGCGCTTACGAGGGATCTGCGAGAGCTAATCAGTGTTTTTGTGATTTACGTAGCGGTAGGTACCTGCGAAACCGCGCTCGCGACGACGCCGATACGTACCCTATAAGATTGTATTTAGGTAGTATAACAATAGCGCTAAATTTCGGAAGCGGTCTCCTTATACCCTGTATTTGAAAAAAATCCAATTCTTTTTTTATGTCGATGATATACATAAAACATCGACTCTGTCCATCACTTTAATAGACGCGCTAAAATGACAGACGAGGTGGACCGATGACATCAGAAGAGTCGCAGGAAGCCGCTGGATACAAGCGACGCAAGACTACGCCGTGTGGAAGTCCCTACAAGAGACCTATGACCAGCAGTGAACGTCTATCGATTGATGACAATGATGATGATAGTTAATATTATTAAAGTGTCTGTATGCACAAACCCTTACTGTCTAACGCTACGAAACGGGCGTTACAAAATTGCTACCGCTTCGAAAACAATTTAAATTTAAGCCAATTTAACACGATAAATGCTTTCATGATGTATTGTTTTTGGATAAAAGACATTCCAAGGCATGCATTTCACATAAGTAAACAGAAAGTTTAGACCTTAAAAATACTCAGGATGGCGCACAAAATGGACATAAAAGACGGTTAATTTGAATCACGAAAAATGTTTATTCATTTATAATGCTATCTGACGCTTTTTTCAAGTAGATTTATGCTTTTTGCAATAGTCAATTACGAAGGCCGCAGCGGAGGAATAAAATAAAAGACTTTTCTTGTATAGAAAATTAATAAAAAAAGATATATTAAACTAGTACTTAATCCTATACTTAAGTCTAAGTGACATCGCGACCCGATATGAGGTGTCGTCGAAATGCCTCGAGTTTCCGCGCGGGGTCCTTTTTATGGACGTGACTCCTTGCGTCATCTCTACGCTACGTCACGTGGAAGGGTGGTGTAGGTAGGCATATAACACCTCCCCCGTTAGACCAGCAACTATTTGCTAAGGTCTACTGCAAATGTTGCGGCTCTTCTTTCTTCAATTGAGCTGTTCGTAATTTCCTTAGTTGAACTTATTAGTAAGTTCGAAATTCTCATAATGTTACGGCGATACAATAAGCTGATAATTATAATTGCACTTAGTAACCTAGCTGCGATAAGGTAAGTACAACGGAATCGGTGTGTGGTAGGTATATAATTTCTGCGAAATTGTCTGGTTCTACGATATGCGCCGGCGTTCTCATTGTTATTTGATTCTGAATTTTGTGCAATTTATTTAGATCCACTGAAGTGAATATGTAACTTGGTACATTTTTCTGAGTATAATTCTTCAACTGTGAGAAAGATGATTTGAAAACTTAGTTACAGTGAATTCCGATGATTTTATTTTCTATATAGTTGCCAGGTAGCTGCTTCGGTGTATTTGGTATTCACATGTATGTGTAATGAATTATTAAAGTCATGAAGTCCTCGTCCTTCTGAATTTGGTGACTTTGGTTCTCACATGCACCACGAGCTGAACTTCGGGCATTCTGCCTCCATGTACACATATTCCTGAAAGCTAGTTGCCACATAAGGAAAGGATCATTTATTTTATAATAAGGAATAGTACATATTCTATAATGGATGGATTGTAGGGAGTTAAATCAGAAAGTTAGGGACAACCCACGATTTTCTTATCTCTACAAAATTAGCGCTATCTCTACAAAATAGGAGCTTAACTATTTCTTAATTCTAAAGTTACAATGTGCTCTGTACAATACAGAAGCTTTGACTTTCTTATAATATAACTTATCGCTCTAATACTTAAGCTAAAATTTAAGTAATTAGGTATCAATTTTTGAAAGTTAATCTATCGTTATCAAGTTGGATTTCTCGAGCTTGGGCCAGGACCGTCAACATTACTAGGTACCTGCAACAAGTTATCATCCTTATGTTTACTGGGTCGTTTCAGTCTAGATTTAGCTATACGTCCACGTCTCTTAGATGTATATATATGTATAGGTAAATTAGCAGTGACCTTGTCATGGATAAAACGTGAGGCTAGTTTTTGTCGGGGTGCTGTCGGGTTCCGTATATATACGTCTTGGTCAGGTGTGTACTCTATCTCGGGTTCTCTATCAGTATTGCGTCGGGACATTATAGCTTCCCGTTCGGATCGTGATGAGTCATGCACGAGTCGGTACACCGTTTCCATTTTATTACGGTGATCTTGCATATATTGTTGTAATAATCGTTCCGTCATGTTTAAATCGCTGGGGTCGCGAGAATCAAAATGTCCGGAAATTAATTCAAAAGGTCTACATTTTGTCAAACTATGAATAGAACTATTATAAGCTATGAGTGCATATGGTATTAAATTAATGGCAAGTTCGTTTTTATATTTTATCTTTAATAAGCGAAGGTGTTCTAAGAGAGTGCTATGGAAACGCTCTATAATTCCATTCTCGTTGGGAGTATGAGCTGCGGTAGTTTGGTGTTGTATTTTATGAAGGCGTAAGAATTCAGCTACAACCTGATTTTTAAATTCAGTCCCCTGGTCTGTCTTCAAGGTCATGGGAAAAGCATGATGTGAACTAAATTTAAGCAGCGATTTAACTATGTTTGGAGCTGTACAGTCAGACATATGATAAGCTTGAGCATACTTTGAAAATGAATCGATAATTGTTAGGTATTTTTCATTTTCTATAGTTAAGACATCGGCATGTATAATTTCGAATGGTTTCGATGGTGGGGGAACGATTCTGAACTCTTGTTGTATGGGATTACGGTCATATTTTGCACAACCACATATAATACATTGATTTATGTGGGATGTTATGTCGGATTTCATGTTAGGCCAAAAATACTGTCGTGATAATGAAAGGTAAGTCTCGTTTATGCCACGATGATTTGTCTTGCCTATATGGTACTTGCGAATTATATCTTGTTGATTTAAATAGTCTGATACATTATCGATTTTCCGCTTAACAAGAATTAATTTCATAGATGAGCTTTTGAAAGTTCGTTGAATAACAGGCACAATCTTTAACGCTTTATCTATTGGCTGAACTAAGATAGCTGTACGTGACTTTGGATCTACATAGTTTTTAATTGTATCGATGACGCCTTGTTCAAAATTGTCTTCAGAAATTTCAACCGAAACGCACGAGTAGTGTTCAAATGGTTTAGTGAGTATCGGCTTTGATCTAGGTAAGCGATGTACTATATTTATTATAATCTGCTTACGATGCTTATTTAATGGATCTTCGCTTATAGGTATATCAAGAATAGGGTTCTCTACGTTCGTGTGAGCTGTTTCAGTAGATGATCCATTGCGTTCAGGTAAGTTTACGGTATCCGCATTAATTGTTATTTCTGTTTCAGATGCGGTTAGCGTGGAGGACGACGAGCGACGACGTGATTGTATGATAGGTGAATTATCAAGCGGGCTCTCCGACGGAGCTGATAAGGTTGATGACGTACTCTGACCTCGTGGTGCCTGTGACGTATTCACAATCAGCGACATGGTTTCATCATTATGAATTTCTACGCGTGATAATGCGTCCGCATTCGTATTGCATTTTCCTTTTTTGTAAATTACGGTGAAATCGAATTCTGATAACTTTAGTCTCCATCTAGTCAAGCGTGAGTTTGGTTCCCTTAGGTTCATAAGCCATTGTAAGGGCTTATGGTCGCTAACTACTTTAAATTTTTGTCCAAAAAGATATGGGCGAAAATACTTCGTAGCCCAGACGATTGCTAATAGCTCCTTCTCTATTGTAGAGTAATTTTGCTCGCTGGTATTCAGTGTTCTAGATGCATATGAAATCGGTCTATCTGCTCCGATTGAACCTTGGGACAAAACGGCGCCTAGAGCAACATTTGATGCGTCAGTGGTCAACACGAAGTCCTTAGTAAAGTCAGGATATTGGAGAATGGGGTCATTGGTCAGTAGAGTCTTGCAGTGTTCGAAACATCTAATATACTCCGGGGTTAAAATAATTTTAGCTCCTTTTTTCAAACAGCTTGTCATTGGTTTTGTGAGTCGAGCAAAGTCAGGAATGAACTTTCTATAGTATCCTAAGAGTCCAAGGAATGATTTAATCTGTTTAGTAGTTTTTGGAATAGGATAATTCAGTATAGCTTTAATTTTGTCTGGATTTGGTTTAACACCATCGGGTGTAATTATATGGCCTAAATACGGAGTTTCTCGTTTAAGAAATTCCGATTTATCCATTTGTATTTTAAAGTTCGAATCTCTGAGACGTTGAAAGATCTTCTTAAGGTTATTCATCATTTCCTGTAGGGAAGTGGCGAAAACCAAAATGTCATCCAGGTAGACAACACAAATCTTGTTCAATAGTCCTTGAAGTACATTATCCATAACGCGCTGGAAGGTGGACGGTGCGTTTTTTAAACCCATCGGCATTCTTAAAAATTCGTAGTGTCCATGTTCGACGCTAAAAGCAGTTTTATGAATATCTTTAGGGTCCATTTCGCATTGATAAAATCCGCTAGCAAGGTCAAGGGTACAGAAATATTGGCATCTTCCTAATTTGTCGAGTATGTCATTCACATTGGGTATGGGATACTTGTCATTTACTGTCTTTTCATTCAGTTTCCTAAAATCAATAACCAAACGCCATTTAACTTTACCTGATGCATCACTTTTTTTTGGGACAATCCATATGGGTGCACTCCACGCGGATGTGGAAGGTCGGATTATACCTTGGTCTAACATTTTTTTTATTTGAGTCTGAACTTCGTCTCTATGTATATAAGGATACCTATATGATTTAGTATATACGGGTAATTCATCAGTGGTATTAATAGTGTGCTTTATTTGGTTAGTAAAAGTTAGCGGTTCATCTTCAAGGTAAAATATATCAGAATATTCTTTGCATATCGTGGTTAAATTAGCTGTCTCCTCTGGGTTTAAATGATCTATGCGCAAGCGCGATAAGACGGCTGCTGTTCGTGCATTGTTATTACAGGTGTCATATGAACCGTGGGATTGGGAAGAAAACTGTTCGCTAAAGATATGTGCTTTAATTGGATCTGAAATTGAAAGAATAATATCATTGTTAGTAGGGTTAGTTATTTCTATAAAAGCACGATTATTTTTTGCTAATGAAATACATTCATTTATATAGCATCCGCCAATACATTGTTCGTCTATACGTATCTCTCCTTTAGCTATGGATGTAGGTACTCTAATTAATTTTGATGACTGGGCTGGTATAATGCTTTCACATAAGTTAACGTTTTGAGACATATACATATGTATAGGATTAGAAGCCGATTTTGTGACTAGCTTTCTGGCACCTAAATCTATTTTTGCATGCCATTTTTCGAGAAGATCGCACCCTATTAGGCCGTCAAAGTAATCATGGAACTTATAAACGTATAATTTAATCGGGTTTGAATCGTCCTTAATTTCGCTGAAGCATGGTAAATTTATGGAGTAATAATTTTTTGTAGTTGCATGGACATTTGTAACCATGAACGGATCATAGTTAAGGGGATAGTTTGCGAAATAGGTCTCAATAACTTCCGGATTTATGAATGATTGGTTTGCACCAGTGTCAATCAGGAACTTAAGAGGTGGAAGTTCAGTGTTAATCACTATTTTTAAATAGGGCAGTTGCCTTTTATTCTGAATGTTAAGCTCTATATTGGGAAAAGAACCTTGGGTTTTTGATTCTGTCACAATCTTATTTTTGGAAGTGGGTGAGCCAGCTGATTCAGTTACAGTATAGTCATCATAGGTGCAATAAGGTAAATTAGAATAGTCATACCCTTCGCAGTAGTTATAAGAAGGGGGGTAGCAGTATTCCGTAGGTAAGTCATATTCAGTATTGTGAAGGTCATAAGGTTCATACATTTCGTTGATATTAACTTGTCCCATTTTGAAGTAATTGTTTGAAGGTGAATAATTCTGCTGGTGAAGAGGAATTGTTTGCTGTGTTTTAGAAAATCCGGGACTCCACACAGGTAAAGTTGCTCCCGGTATAGGTTGGTGAAAACGAGGAAAATGTTGTTTGTGCATATTAGGCACAAAATAGTTCGGAAATTTAAAGGGATCAGGAAATGATCTCGACATATTACTTGTTTGTATGTCCGTAGGTATGTTCGCTCTTTTATAATAATGATTTTTATTTTGTAGATATATGATATTCATTTCCTCCTGGGCATATTCCAAGGCTTTGTCTAAATTGGGTGGCCTCATACTCCTGATTCGAGAACCCAGTGGTTCTTCAAGTCCTTTAAGATAGGTTTTTAAGGCTAATTTACTATAGAGGATTCTTTTCGCTTCGATGGTAGTGGGAATTTTGTCGTGTAACTCTATGTACGTCATTATTGTATTAAGCAAGTTCTGAACCCGCTCATAAAATAGATGTGGAGTATCAGATCCTTGAGTCAAGAGTGAGAGGTCAGTATATAGAGCAGACTCGTCTCTATGGTCCGAAAAACTGTTAATTAATGCATTTCTTATGCCATTCCAGTCTTTAGGTATGCCGTTCGTCGCTAATGTTCTAGCAGCGGCACCGGTTATTTTATTTAATATCCCGCTTAGCAAGGACAAATTGGCCAATTCAAAATTTGGCCCTGGCTTGACATAAGTAATGAGTAATTGATCACATAGAACTAAAAATCTTGTCAAGGTTACAGGGTTTCCGTCAAATTCAGGTACTAACTTAAGAGCCTTAACTATCTTATCTATAACATCGTCATTATAACTAGGAAGAGGAATATTCGTTTCTCTCTCCATGCTTCTATATATATTCTAAAACTATTCTTAAATTATGGTTCGCGTCCGTCTGCTCAATGCGGCGGACTGGCGTGGTTGGGGTTCGATTCCCCTGGATTTTCGTAGATGGAAAATCATGGGATTTTATTAGGACACAAGGAAATGTGGCAACCTTCCACAGGAAAATTGTGCAACTCACATAAGTATTCCGAAGGTGCCACGATTCATCGATTTTCAGATGTAGATCCAAGTGTGGGATGTCTCCGCTGGCGGTCACGATTCGTTGATTGTCGATGACGTTAGAGAACGTAGTCAGCACGCACAGTTTCTTTTTCACTTCACTATAAAAGTCACTATGTATGGTTCTGATAGAGTCTTGTAGATAGAGAAGCAGAGTCTTTACGCACTGACTCGACAATCCTACCGACTGCGCCAATTACGAAGGCCGCAGCGGAGGAATAAAATAAAAGACTTTTCTTGTATAGAAAATTAATAAAAAAAGATATATTAAACTAGTACTTAATCCTATACTTAAGTCTAAGTGACATCGCGACCCGATATGAGGTGTCGTCGAAATGCCTCGAGTTTCCGCGCGGGGTCCTTTTTATGGACGTGACTCCTTGCGTCATCTCTACGCTACGTCACGTGGAAGGGTGGTGTAGGTAGGCATATAACAAGTCTGATGCTGGGGATTGCAAGACTAAACAAAATTCCACAATTGGGTAAATAATCGAGCTAATATTAACGTTACAAAAGCGGACATGTCCGCAATGCGAAAAACTAGGGGACAGACTATAAAAATTAATAACACATTAACAGCAATGAGAACTATTATTATATTTGTCATATGATAAAGTACAAGAGTTTTGTTATTAAAGTAAGTAATCTCAACACTAGCCATCATATAAAAATATCCCACAAAATCAATCCAAAGTTGACCACCCAAAAAGGGGACAGTATGAAACTCGAAATTCGGCTAATTTCAAATGTGATTTTTACTAAAAAAAACTTATTTTATGTTGCTGCAAATATCGAAAACAGGATGTCTATTTCATATATTTTCAATATAAATTAAATTAATTACTAAAATGAATGTCTTAATATTTATTAAAATTATGCATTTAAAAGGACACCTCGAAAACAGCAATGTGCCATTTAAAGTGAAAATGCCCGTCTGTGAAGTCGGTTTACGGACGACATTTTTACGTGTTAACGTCATAGAATAGAATAGAATAGAATAGAATAGAATAGAATAGAATAGAAAAGTTTTTTATTCAAATAAACTTTTACAAGTGCTTTTGAATAGTCAGATGAATCTACCACTGGTTCGGAATGCCGTTCCAACCGAGAAGAACCAGCAAGAAACTCGGCGGTTGCTCTTTTCCAAATTTACAATATCAATATAACAATTTTATGGTAAGTACATGATTGAATTGCCGTCTCGCGCATTGCTGGAACGAGTCAAATCCACGCCTTTTTATCATTTATATAAGTAATCATAATTTTATTCAGATAAACTTTCGGAAGCGTTTACGAATCGACAAATGAATCTACCACAGGTTCGGAGTGGTGCTTACAATTCTACACATGTGAAGAAGGGCAGACAAAAGTAGCCCCATTTCCGACGGTGGCACCCGTTCACGAGCATGACGCATGATCCAGCCATTGCTTCGCTCAACCATATTCGAGGGAACGTAACAACCCGCACCACACGACACCACCACAGAAATGTTTAAAGAGAGCGTGACGTACTTAGGCTACCCATGATCAAAGCATCGAATTGAACACCAATAATCAAATACTCGGTTTAAGACATTGAGAAATTGCTCCATGCTTTTTTATCATTTATATAATCTTCAATTGTATAATATGCTTTTTTTATGAGCATATTTTTAATAGAGTTCTTAAACTTGTGTAAAGGCAAGTCTAAGATTGCTTGTGGAATTTTATTATAGAACATTACGCCCATTCCCACAAATGACCTTTGGACCCTTTTGAGGCGTAACTGAGGAATCACGAGCCTATTTCTATTTCTTAATTGCCTGTCGTGTAATTCGCACTTTTTAATGTAACTGTGAATGTTTTGCCTAACAAAAATTATATTGTTATAGATATATTGAGAAGCTACCGTAAGAATACCTATTTCTTTAAATTTCTCTCGAAGGGAATCCCGCGGTTTTAAATTATAAATTGCGCGAATTGCCCTTTTTTGTAAAACGAAAATTTTTTCAATATCAGCCGCTTTACCCCATAGTATGAGTCCATACGACATAATACTATGGAAATATGCAAAATAAACAATTTTTGCAGTTTCTATATCTGTTATCTGTCGAATCTTCCTAACAGCGTAAGCAGCAGAGCTGAGCTTGCCAGCAAGTGTTGCTATATGGGTGCCCCATTGAAGCTTTGCATCTAGGGTTATTCCCAAGAACACAGTTGTGTCCTCAGTTTTCAATGGCTCACCACTTATCTTTAAATTTTTGCTAGTAACCCTTGTATTGGGCAATAGAAACTCGACACACTTGGTTTTTTTTGCATTAATACATAAGAAAACATTGCTTCTCTATCGCTTGTTCCGCGCTCTCGTTTGCACGCTCGGCTATGCCAGCTGATCGTGCTTTCTCTATCGCTTGTTCCACGCTCTCGCTTGCACGCGGTAGGCACGTAGTCATGCTTTTACGTGCGTGTGACTGGCGTTCATTTATTTATAAGACGTTAATTATCACGTCAAAAAAATGAAAGGTTATTTTTTACACTATAAAAGGTTACTTTTTTATTTATTTTAAGTAACTTTTGACATGACCGTGCTGGCAACACTGTTTACATGATTTCAAATTTCTGAAATTTATCATGTTGTTTATTCCTGTGAAATCCTGTGATAAAATTAATAATATTCCTTGCATCTGAGACTATCATTGGACCCTAGGGATCATATTCATTAATTATTGGACCACCATTCTTTGAATTTTAGAATCCAGATCCAGTACTTAATCCTGGTCTGTGCTGTACCAGTCATATCTTCGCCAGTCATAGTTCCAGTTCACAGAACACCATAAAGTCCTAGCGTTCCAGACACAGGCTTCAGACAGTCTAATTCCGTTAATCCTAACAATGTAGGTATAACTATTTTACTAAAACTATTCATAAAGATTGTACACTACATTAAAAATTATTTTGTTACAGTCTCCAATCAAAATGACCCCCGATAGCTACAAAGTAGACATAATCCACTATTTAAACCCACACCTAATGTGGGTGGAAGTCCGCGACCCGTCACTCCAAAACAAGTTCTTGTTGGAACAAATCGGTGTATACGGCATACTACCTCTAGAAAAGACGTTAACATTAAAATATGTGACTGTGGAAATGGATGATCATAAATGTGAAGAATGGGCTACCTTCGCTGTCGCTGTTATGAAGCATTTGCTACATACAAGTGAAGAAGTTTGGTTTTCGCCGACATATATCAATCACTGGTAAAGTTGTTTTTTTTAAGCAATACGGACTACCTAAATTGATAGGGTACAGGGTACATTTTATTGATAACAATAAGTTACATTTTAGAAAAAATTAAACTGACTTCGGTCCAGCAATCACACTCATATTATAAAGGTGTAAGTTTGTGTGTGTATTTTTGTTACTCTTTAACACCGCAACTACTGAACCGATTTGGCTGAAATTTTGAATGGAGATAGACCGTGCCCTGACTTAACACATAGGCTACATTTATCCTGGAAAAATCCACAGTTCCTACGGGATTTTGAAAAAACCGAAATCTATAGCTACAGCTATAGGTAAATTACTATAGCAAACTTCCTTAAAAGTAGGTATAAAGGTTGGAAAGGGAGCAGGAATGGGAACCGGACATCCACAAATCCCTTGGGATTTGTGAAAGACTGAAGTTGACATGGGCGAAGCTGCAGGCAGAAGCTAGTCTCAGATAAATTGGTGTACCATTTAAAAATATTAGTGACTTATAGGTATACTTATGTGTGTAACTTATCTACTAATCCGATATATATCGGATATATATCCAACTGGGTTCGATGATATATATCAATAATGGATATATATCCGATATATATCATAAATATCTGATATTTTGATATTTATAATAAATATCAGATATTTTCGAACCCTGGAAAAAAGTAGGATTTAATTTCACTTTCAAACCCTTTTCCACCGGACTGACTACAGGTCACTTAGTATCACTTGATACTACACTCTGATCTAATTATTATTATATTGTAGTTAAATAATTTATGTTAAATATAATAATTTCCCTACAGGACATCCATCTTTGATAACAACATACATATAATAATAATAATAATAATATAAGCCTTTATTTACTGAATTGTTATACATTGTTAAAACTATATACATTTACATAAAGAATAAATAACTTTGACACTGGTATTGTAGTTTTTTTTTTTTTTTTTTTTCTTTTTTCCTAAAATTTTCTTCTATTCAGTTTGCCCATGGGCATAGGCCTCCTCCAGGGTTCTCCATATATTCCTATCTTTGGCTTTTCTTTGCCATATATTCCCTGCCATTTCTCGTATGTCATCCTCCCATCTCTGGCAAGGACGACCTCTTTTTCTTTTCCCTGTTCTTGGGTACCATTCTGTAACCAATTTTGTCCACTTGTTTCTCTTGTCTCTCATAAGGTGTCCTGTCCATTTCCACTTCAGTTTTTTAATGGTGACTGATAGATCCCTTACTTTTGTCTTAGATCTAATAGTAGAGAGCCTGACTTTATCTTTTCTTTTAATATGAAGCATACTTCTCTCTATACTATTTTGACAAATTTTTAGCTTTTTAAGGTTTTTGTCAGTCAGACCCCACGTCTGGCAACCATATGTCAGACATGGGAGGATGCATATGTTGAATAGTTTTGCTTTTTCTGCTATGGGAATATCTTTATTTTTCATGATTTCTTTTAAAGCCCAATATTTTTTCCAGGTATTACATATTCTTCTATCTACTTCTTTCGATGTTTGTTCTGTTGGTGATATTATTTGTCCAAGGTAAATGTATTCGTCTACATATTCTAGTATATTTGATCTTAGCGTGACAGATTCTTTTTGGGAGTTGGTCATAAGTTTGGTTTTGTCTTGGTTCATTGATAATCCCACTTTTTTGCTTTCTGTGTCTAATTGTTGTATCATAACCTGGAGCGTTTGTGCATTATTTGATAATAGGATCAGGTCATCAGCAAACCTTAGGTGACTCAGTTTCTCGCCATTTATGTTTAAACCATAACTGTCCCAAACAAGGTTTCTGAATATATTTTCAAGTACAGCCGAGAAAAGCTTTGGCGACAATGGGTCTCCTTGTTTTACACCTTTTAGTATCCTAAACTCTCTTCCCGGCTGCTCAAGTTGTATTTTAGCCGTACTGTTTCTGTACATTTCTTTTATGATTCGTATGTATTTTTTGGCAATACCTTGGTCTACTAGGGCTTTCCATATCTTGCTGTATTTTATGGAGTCAAAAGCTTTGTTGTAGTCTATAAAGGCAATATAGAATGGTATACCATACTCATTATACTTTTCTACCACCTGCTTTATGACATGAATATGATCAATTGTTGAGTATCCATTGCGGAAGCCTCCTTGTTCCCTTGGTTGGTTTTCATCAAGAGTATTGGATATTCGATTTAGTATGATTTTTGAGAAGACTTTATATATATTAGATGTAAGACTTATAGGTCTGTAGTTATTAATTTGGTTTTTACATCCTTTTTTATGAATTAAAATTATTTTTGTTTGTGTCCACTGTACTGGGATCTTTTCTGTATTTAAAACCTTATTAAAAAGTGTGGTGAGGGGAGAAGCGAGAACATCCATAGTACCTTTAAGTAACTCATTTGATATGCCATCGTCTCCTGGGGATTTGTCATTTTTTTGAGATAGGATAGCTCGTGTCACTTCACTTTTTAGGATGCATGGGACACTGTCTTCGTTCTGTTTGTCATAGTTTAAGTCTATTTCTTCGGTCTCGTTGTCCCAGTAGAGGTTTTCATAGAAATCTGTAGCTATATTGTTTATAAATTTGCGATTTGTTACCTTGCTTCCCTCTTTTGATTTTACCCCGGCTATCCATGTTGTATTTTCCTGTAATGTCTTTAAAGCTTTGCGGACTCCTCCTGATTTAGTTATAAAATTACTAATAATTATGTTTCTTTGCAACTTTCTGTGTTTTCTAATACTTTCTTTAATATTTTTACTAATTTCTGCAATTTCTTTCCTATTCTCTTTCTTATCTTCTAATAATTTTCTCCTCTCTTCCATGAGATGTCTTGCCTCGTACCCCAATCTGTCTACATGATTTGTTTGAGTGTTTAGTACTTTATTTAGCTCTACCAATGCCTTTTCAATGCTATCATAATTTTCTTGAACTGTTTGTGTCTCACATACACTTTGTAATGTTTCCTGAAGAGTTTCCAATATGTTTCTTGGCAAAGGAATCTGAATATGTTTTGTTTTACTATGCATATGTTTCCTTGATTTTTTTGGCATTGTGGAGCATATTTTTCCTCTCAGTAAGCGGTGGTTAGTGTTAAAGTTGAAGTTATTTATTACATCTACATCTTTGAATATTTTTGGTTTATTTGTGAGTATAAAGTCAATTTCATTTTTGTACTTTCCATCAGGGGATATCCATGTCCATTTCCTGGCTTTTCTTTTTTTAAAAAATGTGTTCATTATTGAAAGGTTATTTTGCAATGCGAAATTTAATAGACGTTGACCATTGTCATTAAGTTTCCCTGTACTGTATCTTCCTATAGCAGGGTTCTTATTGCAATTACTTTCACCAATCTGACCATTAAAATCGCCCATTATGATGAGATTTTTGTTTGCTCTTTCTATTGTCTTGTTGAGGTTATAGTAGAACTGATCTTTGACTATTTTTGCAGCTACTTCAGTTGGTGCATAGACTTGAATGATCGACCATGGGTCGTTTAGGTTTCCTAGCTTTATGGTAAGGAGTGCAATTCTTTCATTTACCCCTATAAATTCGACAATTTTGTTGCGTAATGACTTCTTAATTATAAACCCCACTCCATGTAGGCCTTGGGTTTCACCAATATGGAAAAAGATATAATCTTCATGCTCTTCAATCTTTTCACCGAGTCTCCTAACCTCGCTAAGCCCAATTATGTCCCATTTAATTGATTTCACTGCCTCTTCTAACTCAATTAATGTTTCATCTTTTCTAAGTGTTCTGGTATTTAATGTTGCTATGTATATATTATTATACCTGTTTGTCCTTGTGTTTTGCTGTGTTGACCCTAGGGGGTGGTAGTCTAATTTCCCGTGGTGACTAGCCTGCTTGGGAAATATCTGTGCTTTGTTATTATACTTTTTATGCTTAGGTTCTACGTTATATGTTTTAGTCCGGTTACCAGTGTCACACCTGTCCTATGCTAGTAGGTAGGTATTTTTCTCTGACATAGAGTACGCACGAGCTTTCATGTATGAAAAAGCATCCACTTTGTTTAATTTATTGCTATGTCTGGATGTACTCTCGGCAGAGTCTGTGGATGGAGGTGTTTTTGACGGTGAGCGTTTCCTTTTGTCAGCCCATTTTGATTCCTTCACTATAATTTTATCGTACTTAATGTAGGCAAGATTTCCCTTTTCTCTTTCTTCCTTACATTTCTTTTGTAATTCTTTCCTTTTTAGTAAAACATCTCTGGGATAGTCATCTGACAAATACAAATTATTAATCAGTTTTTTCTTGTTTTTCATTATTTCAGTTTTTTTCCAGAATGACGAAAATGAGATACGTATCGGTCTACATTTTTCCTCATCCCTCTTTCCGATTCTGTATACGTCACAAATATCCGATTTTTCGACATGCACTCCAGTTTGTCGAAGCTGCTCCACTATTTCGTCAGGCAGGGAACCCCTATTTTCGTCTTTTTCCACTAAACCGTGAAGTATGATGTTGTTTTTCCTTGTTTTGTTCTCTAAAAAGTTCAGTCTGTTTTGTAGGAAAGAAATATCCTCTTTCATTTGCATATTTTCCTTCAGGATGGGCTCGATTTTTTCGTCAATTTTCAGCATCAAATTTTTAGTTAGAGCTTCCGTAATATTTATCGTTTGTTTGTCTAATTCTTCTTTCATTTTCGTAATTAAAAGTGACATAGATTTTTCGTCCATCTTGTGTCAAAGTTGTTGTTATCTTAACCTTGAGTACCACAGAGAGTTTTCAACACTTATTCCGCTTCAAATACTGTTTTTCCTTCACAAAATGCAATGTTTGGATGGAACCCTTTGTTTTCGTTGACACTGCAGTGTATTCCGACAAGTATTTACCACTATTTTCGAATAAAAATCGCGAGAGTCACAATCGTACGTATTCACCGTTTGTTCACCGGAACCGGAAAAGCCACATACATAAGTATGGTGAAATAATATTCAAAATGAAGAATGGTAAATTCAAAAAGCTTTCAAAGGAGCTGATAAAATCTGGCTTTGCTTACAACAATGTTTTCGAGTTCCATGAGAAACTCAGTTGCGGCGACCTAAAAACCAAACTCAATATAAATAAAACTCAAGAAGTTATCCAGGAATTGGAAAATTATTGTTTGAGAAAAGATAGGCCAAAAAGTAATTGGAAAAAATCTATTGAAGAACAGACGTCTGTGTTCCGTATGATTAAAAACTTTGAATCGTCATTAACAGAGTCTAATTTAGAGAAAAATAACAATGAGATAATAAGAAGAATACTCAGAAATAAGTACAAGGATTTTGAATTGTGTAAAAATATAGATGACCCGTCTCTGGGACGAGCTTATCGTAGAGTAAAATCTACACCGGAATCAGGCGAAGCGGTGATAAGTTCACTGCTTTTGTCAAAAATTACTATTTCTAAACAAATGTCTGAAAAGGAAAAGGCTGAAAAGAGTGTCAATTGTGAATCTGAATGTGGAAGAAATAAAATAAAAACATTGCAGCTGAGATTAAAACCACAATTCACAGCACCAATAAAATCCATTCCACTTGCCAATTCTGATAACGAGAGTGATGAATGGGACTGAAGATAATTAATGGATTCTTAACATTGATGACTATTTTATATAATATTCTTATTTATTCCTAACGATCTCAAACAACTACAAAGGCAATATGCCTACAGTTCATACCAGAAACATAGTAACATCATCGGAAAAATAATGAAAGAGCTATTTTAGAATTGCTCAATTGCCTCGTTGGTCTTGGCGGTTAGCATATTCGATAGCAGATCACGAGGTCCCGGGTTCGATTCCCGGGTCGCGCGGTCGGGCAAATATTGTTAGGTACTGAGTTTTTCTGTTGAAAAATTATCAATGCCAGTCCGGAATTGGTAGTTGGCGATGTTCCACCCCCGTGCCTGGGAGAGCATGTTAAGCAGTCGGTCCCGGTTATTATTACTATCATGTGACAATAGTCGTTAAAACCCGCCAATCCGCATTGGCGCAGCGTGGTGCTCAGTGGTGCTGTGCCCAGCAGTGGGACGTTAAAAAAAGGCTGTAGTGGATCTGACATCACCAGATAAAATACATGTGTATCTCTCATTTTAACTAATAAAGAAACGGTAGGATACGAAGCCTCTTAGCTAAAAGAGATTGAAACAAGACGTCACTTTTAGATTCAATAGATGAATCCGATGAGAAAAAAGTCATCATTAGATTTGAGAGCTGAAATAGATCTGAAAAATACAAATTCTGTTGTACGCAATTTAAACTATACTCAGACTTTTAATTTGATGCATTAAACTGACGTTTCAAAATGCATTTCATAAAATAATGTTGTCAACCTAATTTCAAGTTCAATAGTGATGTGATAGATTCATTTCATTTATAAAAATTAGTGTTACTTATTAAGATCTTAAAATAAGTATTGTATATAGTAGCAACAATCTAGCTCTAACCAGGCATACCATTAACGTTTTACAGATAAAATTTATAAAATTAAAATTTTTACATTTAATTAGAATTTATACGTTTTTATAAAATTTCATAAAGTTTTATAAAATTTTATATCGTAACATAATTAGAAAGTTATCTACTATATTATACTCTTAAAAATAAATCTTGTACTGTAGTAAATAAAGATAAAATAAAATCATTGATTTTGTGATGATGAGAATCATTAAAATCATTAACTTTTACCCCATATCTATTTTTTTTTTTCATCAACAAGTAGCAACCCATGAAATGTCAGTTTACTGCATCGAATTATCGTCGTCATTCCACCTAGTGGGGGGGGGGGGTCTACCAACACCGCGCTTTCCGGTGCGAGGTCGCCACTCCAGCACCTTGGGATTCCAATGTCTATCGATTCTTCCAGCTATATGCCCCGCCCATTGCCACTTCAGTTTTGCAACCCGTTGAGCTATGTCGGTGACTCTGATTCTTCTACGGATCTCCTCATTTCATTTAATCACATAGAGAAACTCCGAGTATAGCTCTCTCCATCGCTCGGCATAGCTCTCCATTGCTCAGGAATAGTACACAATCCCTTAAACAGAATTTGCCACATGAAACCACCACTACAGCCTTTAACGTCCCGCTGCTGGGCACAGGCCTCCTCTCTCGTAGGAGAGAGATTTAGAGCTTAGACCCGCCACGCTGCTCCAATGAGGGTTGGCGGGCTAGCCACACAAAAAAATTCTTATGTCATTAATACAGACTACAGAGTACTGGTTTAGAAATAGTATGTATAACTGTACAGAGTAATTATTGATAAGGAAAAAATATGTTTGCATGTTAAAATAAAGGACTATCTATTTTTGTTAACATAAAGAAAATGTTTGTAATGAAGTCTTACACATTTTTATTATTTACATATTATTTTATTTAAGTAAATTTTTACTTGTTATAAAATAAAATTAGCCTAAGTTATTCCTTATAACATCAGCTATCTGCCAGTAAAACTCCCGTCGAAATCGATCCAGCCGTTTTGTATATTAACCGGGACAAATAGATAGACAAAATTCTATTCAGAAATCTACTAGAGTGAAATAGACAGGGAATCAGTATAAGTGAAGGAGATAGCTTTAATCTACATAAAATGGTTATAATATTGTTATTTTAAAAAGAGCAACCGCCGAGTTTCTTGCTGGTTCTTCTCGGTTGGAATGGCATTCCGAACCAGTGGTAGATTCAATTGACGATTCAAAAGTACGTGTAAAAGTTTATTTGAATAAAAAACTTTTCTATATTTTCTATTCTAATGTTTAGAAATATGTATAACTGTACAGAGTAAATATTCATAAGGAAAAATGTTTACATGTTAAAATAAAGGACAATCTATTTTGGTTAACTTAAAGAAAATGTTTGTAATAAAGTCTTGTTAGAAATAATAATAAAAATGTTTATTCTGCCAACGTAGTATCCTGCCAACCTCTTCGTTGAAAGTTTTAAAGCTTGTAGTAGGTAGCATTATCACACTAATATTATAAATGCGAAAGTTTGTGTCTGTCTTTGTTACTCTTTAACACCGCAACTACTGAACCGATTTGGCTGAAATTTTGAATGGCGATAGATTATGCCCTGACTTAACACATATGTACTTTATAACAGGCTACTTTTTATCCAGGAAAATTCACAGGTCCCACGGGATTTTGAAAAAAAAAAAAAAACGAAATCTATAGCTACAGCTATAGGTAGATTAGGTACTATAGCAAACTTCCTTGAAAGTATGTTGAAAGTACTTAAATACCAATCCTTAAAGAACTCGCTTGCAAGCTTACGGCGATGATGCTCATGTTCCGCTCCACCCGGTAATCGTTGAGAACTCTGCACTCGAAATTGTAAACGAGTACATATACCTACCTGGGACACACGGTCCAGCTAGGTAGGTCCAATTTTGAGAAAGAAAGAGATCAACCGCCGAATCCAACTCGGATGGGCAGCGTTCGGGAAACTTCGAGATGTCTTTTCGTCCAATATCCCTCAGTGTCTGAAGACGAAAGTCTTCGAACAGTGCGTGTTGCCAGTGATGACTTACGGATCTGAGACATGGTCGCTGACAATGGGCCTCATAAGAAGGCTCAGGGTCACTCAGCGGGCGATGGAGAGAGCTATGCTCGAAGTATCCCTACAGGATCAAATCAGAAATGAGGAGATCCGCAGGAGAACCAGAGTTACCGACATAGCTCATCGAGTCGCATCGCTGAAGTGGCAATGGGCGGGGCACATTGTTCGAAGAACCGATGGACGTTGGGGCCCCAAGGTGCTTGAGTGGCGACCTCGCACCAGTAAACGAATCGCAGGTAGACCCCCCACTGGAATCAGCTGGAATCAGGCGGCACAAGATCGTGTGCTGTGGCGATCCTTGCAAGAGACCTATGTCCAGCAGTTGGTTGAAACGAACGAACGTGATTTTTCTTGGTTTCAAAAATTATCGACACTGGTCTATTAATGCAATAACTATAATGAAGTGGCAACTCTAAAATAAAAATTGTAATATTTTCGTTAAAAAATAACATGTTTAACGTAATATAACCGAAAAATTTAAAATTGAATGATATTTTAGTACAAGATTAAAAAAATTCGAACTCCGGTTTTTTTCATTTTCTGAGAAGATTTACTATAGTAATATATATATTATATATATTTACACCATCGGAAAGTAGAGATTTCAACGAACAGAACGCACACCTACTTTTTGAAAATAGCTGATATTTTGATGGGTGAATTTTCGATTGAAAATTAGGGTGCTTTTTCGATATTAAGTCAAAAATAAGGAGAAAAACTAAATATTTCAAATCAAATAAATTACAGTGTATTTAGGACATCAAAAGGTAAGTTTTCACCAAATTCCGTGAAAAAAAAAATTTATTGTAAAAGATAAAAATAAAAAACCAAAAACTTGGTTTTTTGAACTTTTCACATAAATTTTGAGGTTATGTGAAAAAAGTGTAAATACAAAAAATGTAGATCTTTTTATTGCCATTTGATTTTTTTGCATAGAACTTGTAGTTTTGCCGGAAATTGAGATAAACCGTTTTTTACCCTTAAAACCCCCCCTTTTTTTCCCGAGCTCAGATCGCCCGTAAATTAATTTTCCTTATATTTTTATAATATTTTCCTACTTTTCCAATGGGTTTCATCCTACTGTGATTTTCTTTTACTTTTTATTATTATTAAAGGTCTACCCTGGTCTATTTTTCATATCTAGGTTCATTAGGTACATGTGGCAATTGATTTTTATCACTTGTATATGTTATGAATTTCTTAACTTTTTTCAGAAATCCGCGGAATTAAAAATCAAAGTACGTACATATAGGTACTTATCTCTTATTAACATCGATGTCTTGGGGTCGCAGCGCTTTCGCGTTCGCCAGCGTCTTGGATAACGGGCGGTTATTCTCTACTTTAGTGATCATCACTAAATGAAAGCCACCGATACACATTACTATGTAAAATGAAAATAAATATTTCATGGCAAACCTTCGATACATAAAATGTAAGTAGATATGTCAAACAAACTCAGTGGCTTTTATTTTTAACCCCCGACGCAAAAACGACGGGGTGTTAAGTTTGACGTGTCTGTGTGTGTCTGTCTGTTCCCTGTGGCGCTCAAACGGGTGGACCGATTTGAATGCGTTTTTTTTGTTTGAAAGGTGAATTAGTCAAGAGTGTTGTTAGCTATGTTTGATGAAAATCGGTCCAAGATGGCCGCCGCTACAAAATGGCGGATTACATATTTTTTCACAACTCCCTTAATATGGGTATCAAATGAAAGGGCTTTACTAGTTGAATAGCACTATTGCAAATCCAAGATGGCCGCCGCCACAAAATGGCGAAATCGGAATTTTTTTTAATTTTTAATTTATACTTGTTTATGGTACTTTTAATGAGCGATAATGCAGGGTCTACCATGAGTGAAGGAAGCAAATTGTTTGAATACATTTTGATACGGCTTCGATTCTGTAGCAGTATATAATTCGGAAATAGGGGGGAGGGACACAAAATAAATAAAAATGAATTAGGTACCTGACAAAACTGTTTATTAATTTACAGGTACAAAACTCTTTCATAATTATGATACACCACACTCAGTATAGTCCACACTCCACACCCACCAAACTACTTTTACGTCCACATTTGTATTTTCATAACTTACAAAATTGCTTTTCACCAGTGTGCGTCTTCATGTGGTTCTTCAAACTATCACTACACACAAATTTACGACTGCATAAATTGCAAATATATGGCTTTTCACCAGTGTGTGTTTTCATGTGCCTCTTCAAATTATCACTACGCACAAATTTAAAACCGCATAAATGGCAAATATATAGCTTTTCACCAGTGTGTGCTCTCATGTGGCTCTTCAAAGGACCACTACGCGCAAATTTACAATTGCATAACTTACAAGCATATGGCTTTTCACCAGTGTGTGTTCTCAGGTGGCTATAAAAACTACCACTTTCAGCAAATTTACGACTGCATAAATTGCAGGTATATGGCTTTTCACCAGTGTGTGTTCTCATGTGAATCACTAAACTATATTTTTGTCCACATTTGTATTTGCATAACTTACAATGATATGGCTTTTCACCAGTGTGTGTTCTCATGTGGCTCTTCAAATGATCACTACACGCAAATTTACGACTGCATAAATTGCAAGTATATGGCTTTTCACCAGTGTGTGTTTTCATGTGCCTCTTTAAATTACCACTTAACGCAAATTTACAACTGCAAAGATTGCAAGCATATGGCTTTTCATCAGTGTGTGTTTTCAAGTGCTTCTTTAAACTACCACTAAACGCAAATTTACAACTGCAAAGATTGCAAGCATATGGCTTTTCACCAGTGTGTGTTCTCAGGTGGTTCACTAAACTATATTTTTGTCCACATTTGTATTTGCATAACTTACAATGATATGGCTTTTCACGCTTTTCACCAGTGTGTGCTCTCATGTGGTTCTTCAAAGGACCACTACGCGCAAATTTACAACTGCATAACTTACAATGATATGGTTTTTCACCAGTGTGTGTTTTCATGTGGCTATACAAACTACCACTTGGCGCAAATTTACGACTGCATAAATTGCAAGTATATGGCTTTTCACCAGTGTGTATTTTCATGTGCCTCTTTAAAGTACCAGTAAACGCAAATTTACAACTGCAAAGATTGCAAGTATATGGCTTTTCACCAGTGTGTGTTCTCATGTGACTCTTTAACGTACTATTTTGTGTAAATTTATGATTACATAAATTGCAAGTATATGGCTTTTCACCAGTGTGTGTTTTCATGTGAATCTTTAACGTACTATTTTCTGTAAATTTATGATTACATAAATTGCAAGTATATGGCTTTTCACCAGTGTGTGTTGTCATGTGCCTCTTTAAACTACCATTTAACGCAAATTTACAACTGCAAAGATTGCAAGCATATGGCTTTTCACCAGTGTGTGTTTTCATGTGCCTCTTTAAATTACCATTTAACGCAAATTTACAACTGCAAAGATTGCAAGCATATGGCTTTTCACCAGTGTGTGTTTTCATGTGGCTCTTTAAATAACCACTTAACGCAAATTTACAACTGCAAAGATTGCAAGCATATGGCTTTTCACCAGTGTGTGTTTTCATGTGCTTCTTTAAACTACCACTAAACGCAAATTTCCAACTGCAAAGATTGCAAGCATATGGCTTTTCACCAGTGTGTGTTTTCATGTGGCTCTTTAAATAACGACTTAAAGCAAATTTACAACTGCAAAGATTGCAAGCATATGGCTTTTCACCAGTGTGTGTTTTCATGTGGCTCTTTAAATAACCACTTAACGAAAATTTACAACTGCAAAGATTGCAAGCATATGTTTCACCAGTGTGTGTTTTCATGTGGTCCACCAAATGAGAATTTTGCGCAAATTTCCAATTGCATAAGTTACAAGCATAATTTAGCTTGTCGCCGGTGTGAGAGCGCATATGTGTCGCGTTTGTTAAATCGCTTTCGTTTTCTAATTTGTCTCGGTTATACTTGCGAGTGAAAGGTTTCACTTCAGTATGAGTTTTTATGTGTTTAACTAAGAGACGTTTTCGTTCAAACATATTTTTACAAACATCACAAGTAAACAAATTGTTATAAATGAACGAACAATTTTCATCAACATCATTATTTGAATAATTTGTTTTAATTTGTGAAGTTCTAGATACATCACGATTATTAGGGTTTACTTTTTCAGTAACTGGTTCAATGTCTTCATTCTGATTTGCTATTGCAAAACTGAAATCTTTAGAGGCAGTATCAATATGACAAGGTAAATCTTGAACTGGTACATCTTTCTTAGGGCTTTTAAAAACATCATATAATTTGACGACACACTTCGTCAATCTATCAATGTTTATTCTACTGCTGGTATCGAATGATTGGTTGTCTAATTCGCCATTGCTAATTTTCAGTTGTTGTTTTCTTCTCTGGACTGTGTCGGCTTCTTCAGCTTGCGCTTTATTTTCGTCATTCGTCGCAAGTCTCGCGGACAATGAAGAGACTGAAACAAAATGTATTTAAATATTATTTGATTATGCGTACCTAATTGATATTATACAGATAAGTACACTACAAGAAAGGAGGAAGGCGACCTCCTAGAGACTTGAGACCCAGTTCACGAATAAAAATTGTCGCCGGCCGGTCGCTGCTTGCGGGCATTGACCCCGAGTTGTGTACGCTTTAAAAATACTAACAGCCCCCG